>OZ010787.1:238374362-240774362 GCA_963932465.1 Maratus speciosus | reverse complement strand
CCATTGAAATGGGAAAAATCATGCGCGCAATGCATGCAAGAATAATTCTTTCGTAAAAATTGCATTATCTTTAAAAATAAATTAAAAAAAACTATATATGTGTATACCTTTTCTAACAACTTTGATTGATAAAATAAATCGTTCCTAACAGGTGTTTTCAATTTTATAATTAAAAGTTAATTAGTTAAAGAATGACTGCAATTCTTACAGAGGTCACATTTCCATGTACTTTATTGGTTCAAAGGTTACCTGACCCCTTAATAATAACTACAATTAAATTGCTAACAATAATAATTTCACTTAATTGACATTTTGTGAGTAAATATTTTTGTATTAGGAGTGAATATTTCAACCAAATGTTTAAATAATAAATAAAAGAAATAATTTTAACAACAGTTAAAATTTTTGATTTAAAAAGATTAAAATATCAGAAAAAGCAAGCCTTACTAAGATTACAAAAAAACATTCACCTAGTAGATAACATGTTTAACTTGAAAATTACTTCATTTCGATTTCCACAGTTTCATTGTATTTTGTTTGCTAACCGAAGTTGTCGTCGTCCACAATCGATGCACTTATTATTGTAAAACGTGCATCTTTCGTGCAATCACCTGCAACAAGCAATACATTGAATCCAGTCAGTTGTCGAAATTGTCTCCTGGTACAGTTCCTGATACTCAGTGCACTCATCCTCATTGACCTTCGTTTTTTTTCCCTTGAACATTGTATTAGAAAATTTATTTTAGTTAACAAAATTTATTTATTAGCAAATTAATTGTTCATAAATTAAATAAATAAATAAATAAATATATATATATATAATTAAATTATTAACAAATATATTATTAATTTATTAACAAAAATAATTACATAAAATTTATTTAATAACAACTGTATTATTAATTTATTAATAAAATTTTTATCTGCAAAAGAATTTTTTTTTTTTTTTTTTGCAAATTAATTTATTTTTGATAATTTAGTTTATTTTTGATAATTTAGCCAAATTTAGTTTTGATAATTATGTGTTTTTCCGAAATTATTTCAAAATTGATTCATTCATATGTTTTACGCGTAATTTGCAATTCATACAAATTTATCAATAAGCTGTGTTATCTCTCCTAGCACTTAAACTTATGGGGAATTGTGCCATCTCTTCTAAGTAGCAGATGCGCAAACTCTCCTATTTTGGTAGGAGAAATTGCGCGGTCTTTTATTTAAATACGGCCACTTCTAAAATGAATTTCTGGTGTTCGCATACTTAGTCCAGGTTAGTAGTTTATAAGAAATTGTTTAAGTTCAAAATATTTTGTATTATTGACGCTCTATAAAAATTATGACGAACAGTTATGAAAATTCAAGCACTTACTTTGGAAAAAATACCAAAATAGCACTGCTTTATCCAAGACGCTTGGAACAATAAATATGCAAATTCATGTAGACACTGCACTAATGCTGATGTACAACTACCTGGAGTCGCTGGGCGCGCACTCTAATCCTTCCCGTCGAATCTCTTTGTGCGCAATCTCTTCTACCGCGCGAACTCTCCTCGCTTTACTATATATGATGAATTGTTTTTTTTTTAACTTTTATGTTTTTAAAAGTTTTTTATTGTTTTTATCACTCTTCATGAATGAAAAGTGTGAAAAGAAAACAGTACATGTTGACAAAAGGTATACTTATGGCATATTACGCAACTAATAATAAACAGGTAGGCAAATAGAATGAAAGATAAATAATGTTACATAAACTATTTTCGATACTGCAAAGATTTGCTTACATATATCCTTACTCAGCCATTCAGAATTCATGACTCTTGCTGAAGATTTTTTTAGAAACACTTATTCACTTTATTGTTGTTTCTTTCCGCTGTGGCGTCTCATTCAGTTTTAATTCTGAATCGTGTTCAAGACTCAGTGGAACAAGACTGGCAAGCACTTGTTCGTGTGAAATGTTCCTTTTTTATCTTGCTTTTGAAATGAGAGATTCCTTTTTTATTATAAAAATTGTTGAGCAAAAACAACTTTTTCATGTATCCTCCGTCAATAGCATATAATATTAAGAAAACGTAGAAAATAAGTTAACATTGAATTATATTTTTTATGGAAAACGAATTACAAATAGTGAGCATAAATATATATATTTTTTTATACTCTACATTTTCAATAAAATAGAAAGTTTTCCTGCATGACAAACAAAAATCCTGTTTCACGATTGTTGTAATCGGGTATTGCTAAAATCTAAAACCAAAGGAGAAGCATTAACCCATACATAAGCAAAATTTTCACACGCACACGCACACACACACACACACATATATATATATATGTGTGTGTGTGTGTGTATGTGTGTGAGTGTGTATACACAAAATGAAAATATTTATAATGAGTTTAACCAGCTTTCAATCTACCTGATAACAGAAATTTCTCATAAAAAGCACAATTTTTTATATCCTGAGCAAAGACCCCCTTTCAAAAAGTCAATGTTTAAATAATCAAATAATAGCAAATTTATTTATATTATATTTAGAATTCAGTAACCTGCCATGTGGTTTCTCCTTTTGATTAAGAATTGCAATATAATGAAAACTTTGTCAACTGAAGGAATATATTTCAGCATATTATTTTAAATTTATTTAATTTGTTTATAATAATTTAACGCTTAATGCAAAATACATCAATGTTAATTATAACATTATATGAATTTTTACATTTGGGAGATTCGCAAAAGGTGGGATCATTAACCGTTAACTATACGTAATTTTTAAAATTTTCAAATTTATGGCCAATTTTTTTAATAGTATAGTATATAAGTCTACAAAATTATACACAAACATTAAAGGACAGCAACTATTCTGGAAAATTAATTATTAAAGCATTTAATTAGAAGTTGTGTACGTTACAAATTTTGGACATTTTTTCGCACGTACGTTACAGATTTTGGACATTGCTGACAGATTTTGGACGTTGCACGTAGTATTTAAAAAATACTTAAGACTATGAATGTAGTAAATGTGTCCTATAATTGTATGTGTATACATATATATATGTATAATTAACTTTTTGTTATCCAGTAATAATAATAATAAAATCAAATGTTAACCTCTGATATTAAAATATTTATTACTTTTTTGGCAGTAATATCTTAGATTTTATACGATATACACATTATGCAAAAACATACCTTTACATAATATTAGAAGTATCGAACATATAATTTTTTCTTTTTTTTTCACAAAAAAAAAGTTATACCGCCATTTTTTAATGCACATATCTATGATTTCTTTATCAAAAGAAAAGTCACCTCTTGCTGTTACCGGGTGAGGGGATTTGGTGACTTCAACAAAATATCTTCATATTTTTAATTTGTGCTGTCTTTTTT
This sequence comes from Maratus speciosus, assembly GCA_963932465.1. NCBI lineage: Eukaryota > Metazoa > Arthropoda > Arachnida > Araneae > Salticidae > Maratus > Maratus speciosus. The sequence goes on along the minus strand of OZ010787.1, from coordinate 240,770,984 downwards.
AGATGAATAACGAAACCTGTTAAAATCAATGTCTGCCTGAGGAGTCCAAAATTTATAGAAAATATTTGTTCACCATTATCAATGCTGATCTTTTCAATAATACCTGGTCATAAGTTTTCATCATGAATTAATACAAAGTACCAGTCACCAATGTCAATCTATTTTCAACTGTGAGGAGTCAATTGTAAAAACAATATTTTTTTAACCAGCTTCACTGGTAATGAATTCTTGATTGTTTTTTACAGAGATTGAAAAAACCAGATCTATTTCTTATTTGAATAGTACCAAATTTGTTTGTCGTGTGTACGGAGTGAATCTTTTGTGTACCTTTAACAGTCTTCGCTGGCTGTCTTCTATAATTTGAATACTGTCAATTTCTGTTTTTTTTTTTTTTTTTTTTTTTAACCAAAGTTACAGGACGAAATGGCTTAAACTTTTTATTTGCCTTGCATTTTGGTAGGGGAGCAAGAAGGAAGAATGGAATTTTAAGGAGATGGGATTCTTAAACTTTGAATTAAAAAAAATAAAGAAGTCAAGTACAATAGTTTGACGAAAAAATATTTATTTTATTTTTTAAGGTATATGTTGAACAATGGACTCTGTTATAATATATTTATTTATCTATTTAGAAAATTAAAATTATTAATGTTTAGATCGTTCCACGATTTGGACATTGTTATTAAATAATCTTTTGGGGTACATTTGCTACAAAGAAATCTTTGCAAAATACATAAAAACACGTAAGATTACTGAAGAATTGCTTTTGAAGAAAAAAAGAAGTTTACTATTAATTTTAAATCATACTTTTAAATAAGCATGTCCGAAATTTTGTAACGATCGCAGCGGTCGCCATATTGTGTCTATCGTTACATACTTTAGTTGACCCTGCTTCAGGTCATGTTATATTATTACACGTACTAAATACACTTTATTTATACAAAACGCGGTAATTATTTACGATAAAACATTATAATAAATATCTTTTTATACGTTTCAGGACACGAAATCATCTTTAAAAATAAATTTACCGAAAATAAAATCGGCGTTTTCATCGTTACCCGATTCGGACATTCCACTTTCTTATTTGAGAAAAGTGCATTTGTTGCAAAAGAATCTTATAAAAACACATACAAATAATTTTTTTTTAATGACTTTAAAGTTAGATAAAAGAGTTTAAAGTACTTGATGTATTTTTCGTGGAAATGATAGCTTTGTGGCGTACGTTACTTTTGGACATTATAAAATACAGAAAAACGCTTTATAGAAAAGTCCTTCTATCTTCAAAAAAGCAATAAATCAGCCTGCCACCTCTTGACGAAATTACCGAAAAATCATCCCTTTCCTTTATGCATTCGTTGTTTACCATTAGAACCACCTGGAAGCAAGTTTAAACTCTTTTTCTTGGTGGTACATTGGAGCAGTTAACGTTATGAATGTCCAAAATTGGCCTCTTTAGCATAAAACGAAAAAGTTTTAAGATATTTATACAAAGCTTTTACAATAAATTATGTCATTTTCTGTCGCTGAATAGAATTAAAAATTCAGTGTAAAAAAAAAAAATAATAATAATAAAGTCAATGATAATTAAAGTTATTTTTGAAAGGCTTAAAGTTATGACATGTGTCCAGTGCCCACCTTTTGAGAATTGCCCATTTGTACTACAAATACATTCGATTGATAAGGTACACACCCGCTATTAAATCTGCAACTAATTACAATAGAAGAAAGTTACTAGTACCAAACGTTTAAAAATAAAGTCTACTTTTAAATGATGTATATACACTATATTGCCATTAATGACCGGCAACTTTCAATTTTAGACATTTTGTCGAATATTTAGAAATATACTTGACAGATTCTTCTGGAATTTCAGGATTGAATAAAACAGGTATGACCTCATATTTTGCAATGTCGATTTGATAAGGGGGGCAATTAGGAGGCCAACAAAAAATCAAAGAAAAAAAATAATACTTGGGATCACCTTGTAAAATAAAATGCACGAAATGATCTATCGCTACCGAATATAAATAAACAGACATTGTGCAATATGTGTATTTTTTTGTGTAAGAATAGCACGTATATTAATAGAGATATAGCGATTTATTTAAAATAATTAAAAAAATTCTTGCATGTTTTTTGTTTATAACGTGCGGGGTTTTCAACCAAATTTAACTCCGGTTTCAGAAAAATTGATAAAATATAGTAGAAACAATATAGTGCAATTGAAATATAACTAGTAAATCTGCAGATCAGGAGCCTCAACGTCAACTTTGCAAGTCATTGTTTTTTAACACTCATTGCGTAATATTCAACTTCCTACAAATCGCTTTTTAAAGTTTTCAAATTACATAAATATTTATAAGCATACAAGATACTTCATAAAGTTTCGGAAATTAAAAGTGTTAAACAAGTGGTTATACACTGATGTTCTGAAATTCTGATGAGCTACTTATTCTGGTAACTTTTAAAATCAAAAATTGCAATTCTTCAGGGGGGCTCTGCCCCCCTGAATCCCCCGTAGTCTATTTAAATTTACATTTATAATTTTTTATTGATTGTGCGGATGGTTATAGTATATCTTAGATTTTTTTACGCAGTGATTTATAAGGATATGCATAAGTTTTTTTTATATAAATAAATAAAATTTAAATTTAAAATAAAATATTCATGCTAACCGTACGCAGACAATAAATGTTGAAGTGACGCCAAAAATGTAACCCTAAAATCCGCTACATTCGGCACAACACAACGACGTGCTTAAAAAAAAAATAAAAATAAAAAACAGAATGATATTTTTAGTAATACAGTTTTTAATTCATAATACAATGAAATGCTACCTTAGATTGCTTATTGCTTAAATATAAGCAGATCGTTTTCATTTTACAGAAAAAATGCACGGATGAAGTCAAAGAATTCGATCCCTGTTCCACGTGCTTGTTTTGTTTGGGCCGAATGAGGGCATTTAAATCTGAGCGATAACGCACATCGTATTGCAAACTGTTTTTACGGCATGCTGCATCTCCATCTATCTATTTCCTCCGTGAATAATAGTTAATTTTATTTTACCCAAGACCTTTTTATTCCAACATCTTTGTTTTCGATAAATGACCTCTAATTCACCAGCTATGCGTACTTACTCAAAACTTTTCATCTTGTTATATTAAGGAATACTCGAGAGTTTTCTTTTTATTTCCAATATGCCACCATATTAATTTTTCTATTCTTAATTTTATTTTTCATTTTCCTGTTTCACGACAAAACATTTCGATTGAAAATTGTTTAAAAGAAAATATTATTCCGGGTTTTGATATTCTTGGCAACAATTAAAGAAATATTGGTAAATGTTATAGGAAAATGTTACGTTATTATCTATGAAAATAATGAACTTTTGTATTTTTAAGCAAAATATTTGAATAAAATAAATGAAATATTGCCTATTTTTATTTCTGGGCTAAAAACCCTCTATATGCAAAGATAGAAATGCATTAATCCATCCGTTTTGACGTTGGCTTTACTCAAACATTATACACGCAATTATACTAGTATTATTAGGACCAAATACGTTGCTAGGCAACAGATGAAAGAAAAGGAAAAAAAATGAAATATGCATTATGGCAAATTGATAAAACAAAATCCTTTATATTATTGGAAAACATGCAAAAAATTCCCCCCCAATATTATAAACCTAATTAAAAAAATCTCGCAAATACATTGACAAAATTTTAAACTAATTGGAATAATTTAATAATCTTATTTAAAAATTTCAGCATCAAAAATTTACCATTTAAATCCATTTTTCATATGAGCCATTTCTTTCAAACAATGAAAATCTGAAAATCGTCTAACTTGCCATAGAAAAGCATTATAGAGCAAAATAAAATGTTCCATATTTCCCGAACAAATGAACCAAATTTAACCAAAAACTATAGAGCTAAGTCCGGGTACCTCATCAACATGCCCAGTGAATTTCAAGTCGATCGGATGCTTTTTGCGGCAGTTATCGCGGAACAGACAGACAGACTAACAGACAGACTAACAGACAGACTAACAGAAATCAAAACTTTTCGTGTCTCCACAGTAAGCCTTCTCTGACGTTTCGGCAAATATATTAAATATTTTAAGAAATATGAGCAGTTGTATGAAATAATTTTTATCTGCGCACGCACGAACGATAACAAGAATCATTTTACATAATTTAATAGTCAACTCTATGGAGCAACTTATTAAAAAAATCTAGTCAAATATCGTAAAAATTCAGAAAGATATCGGCGTTAGAGTGAGCAAATTTTTAATTGTTCTCTAAAAGCAGCTGAATGATAAGGGAATTTCCACAAATTGTCATTTTTAATTTAATTTAATTTAATTTTTTTTTCATTTTTTATTGATGCTTTAGTTCTTCTTGGATAACCACCAGAACGAGCCTGTACCATGATCAAAAGAAAATCAAAATCGAAGCATTTTTTCCAAATCTACTCCTTGATTCTCACTAAATACTAACATTTTTCTGAAAGTCAGTTTATAAAAAATGACAATTTGTGTAAAATCCCTTATCTTTCAGCTGCTTTTAGAGAACACCTAAAAATTTGCTCACTATAGCGCCGATATCTTTCTGAATTTTTACGATATTTGACTAGTTTTTTATAATAAGTTGCTCCATAGAGTTGACTATTAAATTATGTAAAATGACCCTTGTTATCGTTCGCGCATGCGCAGATAAAAATTATTTCATACAAATGCTCATATTTCCTAAAATATTTAATATATTTATATTCCAATTGCACCATATTGTTTCTACTTTATTTTGTCAACTTTTCTGAAACCGGCGTTAAATTTGGCTGAAAACCCTGCATGTTATAAGCAAAAAACATGCAATAATTTTTAAATTATTTTAAATAAATCGCTATATCTCTATTAATATACGTGCTATTCCTACACAAAAGAATACACATATTGCACAATGTCTGTTCATTTATATTCGTTAGCGGTAGATCATTTCGTGCATTTTATTTTACAGGGTGATCCCAAGAATTATTTTTATCTTTGATTTGTTGTTGGCCCCCCAATTGCCCCCTTAACAAATCGACATTGCTAAATATGAGGTCATAACTGTTATTTTTAATCCTGAAATTCCAGTAGAATCTGTCAAGTATATTTCTAAATAGTCGACAAAATGTCTAAAATTGAAAGTTGTGGTCATTAATGGCAATATAGTGTATAATTTACTTAGGGGGCCGTCTGCGAATAAAAATCACACCAAATTTTATTTTCTCAATAGCAACACCCAATTTTGACAATAAATTTTAAATCTTCGTTTTAAACTTTGCCTAGACACAAAATTTCTAGTCATTTAAATGATAACTTTTTGAATGATAAACATTCAAAATTTAGAGCTTCTAATGTTATGTTACATTTTCATATTTTTATTAATTTTTCCTGAAATGATATTCCTAATGTGATAATTTTTTTGTGTTTATAATTCTAAAAAACCGAAACATAAATACATTGGATCGTAACTAAAAATATATATAATATGAATTACGAATTATGAAATTAATATTCGAAAAAAAAAATGATTTGCAACCTATAGTATGTTTGATAGATTTATATTTATTATGCTTTATATTAATTCTCAATTTAAAATTTTTCTTCCTATTAGTTTTCGAATTATGATTCAAAAACTTCAAATTTAATGTTTAAAGGGCCGTCTATGATGTGGACAAAAGCATAATTTGAAATATATATATATATATATATAATAAAAATTTTACTCACTTTATTGAAACATTTTGGGCTGGGAATAGTCTAAACATATTAAGCGAGTGAAATGAGCATATTGGCAAGAAATAATACATTAACAGAAGCGACATAGTCATTCTGCAGCAATTCAACAATCGAGTACCGAACTTTAATTTGAATTCAGCCCCTAAAATATGCTCATTTAAAAATAGTTAATTTCTCTGGAACTAATTGTACGAATTTCATAAAAATTTATTTTTAGGCTTATTGAAGGATGTAGAATTTAATATGGTGACAAACTTGGGTATTGCTATTGAAAAAAAAGTTTGGGTTATTTTTGATATGTGAATGGCCCCCAATTAAATTTAATAAGCAAAATTTAAAAGTAGGCTGTATTTCCAATCGTTTAGTACCAGTAACTTTCTTCTACAATAATTTGTTGCAGACTTAGTAAAGTGTGTGTGCTTTTTACCCGACTGAAAAGAAGGATTATGTGTTTCACGCGTATCTGTGTAAGTGGATTTCTTTATATCCTCGAAACATCCCAACGGCTGGATGGATTTTAATGGATGAGGTCTCTATCGATTCGTGTTAACCGTCCGATGGTTATCGGATAGGTTTTGTTTTTATAAATTCAAAATGGCGGCCGTAAAGTACAAAATGGCGATAGAGACGAAAAAAATTTTTTACGTACCGTATTGAGTGGCATATCATTGGATAGGTCTTTCAAAATGAAGACGATGTTTCATTGACTATTTTACAGTCAGAAGCTCCGTTAAAATGCTATACAACCTGGAAGTTGTGCATGTAGGATCTCTAGCTTAACTGCAACTCTAACCATCATAGATATCTATAGACCGCATAAAAACAGTGTTTATAGATAGGAACTAACAATTAAACACAACTTAAAAGTCATCAATACAACTAAATAAAAAAAAATAGGTAAGTAATATAAACAAGTAATATAAAATAAAAAAAATATTTTAAGTCAATTCATATTTAGATCGATAAGAGAATATTTTTTTCTCCCGTTCTTCTTTCCTCTCCAGTCGCGCTTAAAATGCCTTCATAAAGAAGAGGGCTCTCTCGGTCTTAAAATACCTTGATCAAGAAAAGGGCTCTCTCGATTATTGAAAATTATTTAATTTAATTTAATTGATGAATTAATACTTGAAGAAAAAAACTGGATTAGCATCAAGTGTCATCCACTACAAGTTTAAAAAAAATATTTGAGCTTGATTGGATGAATAATAAGTATTTTATTAACGATTGAAAATTTTAACAAGATATATATAGCGAGAGTGTGGGCTAATCGTAGGAATTGTTTCACATTGATGAGAAATAATTAATTAGTTCGCTTTTTAAGCAGTCGGGTTTTTTGATTTTTTAAATTTAATTGTTTATTTTTCCCACGACTGTACATGCAATATCTAAGAGTAAGCCAAATAGCACCGCCGTTGGAAATCAACCAAAATGTGAAAACAAAGTGAATTCAACGCGTCCCTTACTTTCCATATTGCCCTCACGTGAGGTGAACAATAAGTCACTGTGAATGCATTTGTGATCTAGGATTAATATAATACAGACTACAGCAAGAAGCATCTTGTCGCTCACTTATTGTCTGTTGCCAATCGTGCCTAAATTGGCATTTGGAGGATAATTTTACCATACAACAGTTACAAATGTGTGGTAGTCTGCAAAAAATTATTCTAAGATATAAAGGAATATTTAGGCAATTTAGATTAAATGTACACGAAAAAGGGTGCTATAAAAAGTCAATACATATTTAGATGAATAGACAGGGTACAGAAATTTGCCAAATACCGGCAACATGACCACAAGTTAGCAACAAACCCGTTTTTAGAATAAGGTATACTTTGCGTCATACATTTTACGGGTGATGAAAGCCTAACTAACTGCAAAAGAAAGAAAAATATTGATTTGCCCCAACTCAAAGATGGGAATCCCTATTATTTTGTGAGGAATTGGATTTAGATGATCGATATTTTATTTACTGTAGTTAAAATGTTAGAAATAGGGCAGTTTTATAATGGAATTTTAAGGATTAAAAATTGTGTATACTAGGAGGGGAATGTGAAATTTGAATGTTCGGAGGGAATGGCAATTTAGTCGACTATACAATTTAACTTAGAAAAAAGTAAGAAAAAATCAGTAAAAAGGTGAATAACAAATTTTAAATATTTTACACTTTAGTCCCTGGGTGGGGGGGTGAGAGGGGCAAAATGACACAAATTAAAAAAATTTGGATTGGAAAAGTAATTTTTGCAGCTCATTACTGTTATATTGTTATTTCAGATTTTCAAATAAGACAGAAAAAAATACCAAAGAGTTTTGATTAAAAATTTTCCACTCATATTATTCATGTAAAACATATCAATAAAATTGTCAAAATGAATATTTCATCATAATATGGAATTTCACAAAATGAAAATTTCACTCAATTATTTGACTTTCCAATATGTGATACTCACTGTAAATTAAAATGTCTGAAATTCAGATACTTAAGTGTCTGAAACGGAGTGTTCAATTTTCAGACATTTTAAAATGTCTTAATTTTTTCAGACACTTTTTGCGTCTGAATTTCAGACACTTCAAAAGTCTTAATCGCATCCATTTTTTTGTAAGCACTATACGTAGCCATGTTTGACCACGTTGAATCCTGGAAAAATATTTGGCTATGGTCCTGCCCCCTCTTCCTCCATAGAGCCTGTTTTTTTTTTTTTTTTTTTTTGGTGCTTCCAAAGCTGGTAGACGGGAGGTGCTGGGTTCGAACACCATCGCGCCCGTCGGCCTAATCGTTCGGAGTTTTCGTGGTTTTCTTCGACCCGTGGATTTTCCATGCGTAAATACGGATTAGGTTCCCTTAGAAAGACCCCCACGGAGGGCACTTCCTCCCTGGGCCTATATTCCTCGTGTAGATAACTGGCCGTCAAAAATCAACCCAACCCAACACAATTTTGATGTGCAATTTTTGTTAAGCTGATAATTTAAATCTTTTATGACATTGTGCTGATTATAATCAATATTTCGAACTTCAGGAGTAGAAGAAGATTAAAAACAAAGAATACTTTTCTAAATATTAGATTTTCTTTAATTTGTTTTGTTTTTATTTTATGTTACCTTAATACTTCACAATATTGACTATAATCTGTGCAATTTCGAAACAGTTTTAAAATATAAGCTTTAAAAATACTGCACATCTAATTTGGAGGCACTAAATTCGTTGGGGGACAAGGCAAAGCCCAGTATGCCCATGCTTTAATCAAGTCGTTCTTTTGCAAAAAATGTAACACTACATTATGGTTATCTAAATTGAGATGTCCGTTATTCGGGAGTATTCGTTGTGGAGGTTAATGGACATTCTTGAATAGCGGAAACCTCTATTTAGAGAATACTTTTTTAATCCGTAAGGCATACATATTTATATAATTTTATTTCACAAAAGCAGACTCTCCGATTGTCGGACAAATTTCGCGGTCCCAAAGTGTATGCTATTAAGTACTTTTAAGCTACATGTATAAATGTATATATATATATTTTATAATCTTGTCCGACTTTACTTCATATAATTTAAAAAGTAGATTTTAAAAAATTTATATTGCCACATAGGCAAATTTACATATATATCAGATGATAATCACAACAGCTATTTAACTATGAATAATATAAAAATATAATCTACTTTAATATTGAGAAAAAAATAACTTCGGTATTTTGTTAATTATATTTTGTGTTTTTAATCTTGTCGTACTCTAAAAGTTCAAAACTTTCATTATAATCAGTGCAAGATTTAAGATATCAGCTTTACGAGAATTTCATACAAAATCCACCGCCCCCCTCCCGTAAAAAATGAAATGCATACCATTTATAAATTAAATAAAAAAATTATATTGCCACTTGGGCAAGTTTTTATGTAGATCAGAGGGTAATCACAAAAGCTAATCAACTATCAATGAAAATAAATAAATAAATATTCTATATTAATAACATGAAGAAAAAATAACTTATAGTTTCCAAACTTCTTTTGTCTTAAAGATATATCTTAACATCTAATTGTCATTTTTGTATTATTCGTATAAGTACATATATATAACGCTATAAAAGCCACAATTTTAAGTGCAAACTCTAGTTATAGCTTTTTACTTTTTCCCATTATAAATTTCAATTAATTTTTTTATTAAAAATAATCAAAAAATCAATATTAGAGTTCATTTTAAATCAAATACTTATGTATATTTTTTCTGGCAGTTTTAAAATTACTCGAGCACGTAATAGATGAGTCCCATGTACTTTATTTATCTTTTTTCAATCTGCGGTTTTATGATAGGAATAGAGACTACAATCCTGAGACTAATTTTCAATCACGGGAAAACGGGATAAAGGCAAACCCGGGATTGCCAAAATTAGAATTTATCTAATATCAACAATTTTAAAATAGCTAAATATCGTAATCTTATAGAAAAAATAACTAAAGCAAAAATACAGTAACTTACGTATGAAATATACCAAGTTAAAAATTTACGACCTTAATTAATAATAAAAAAGTATAGGATAAATTACTACTATTGAAAATTAAAATAAACTTGCCGTTGATGTTTGGCAAGGTAAAAAAAAAAAAAAAAAAAAAAATTGAAATGAATATGTTTTACCTTCTAGATCATTTCTTTTATTTCCTATTGAAAGAGTTTTGGAATGGCTTAATATTTACAATATTAAAAAATAATTAGTATCACTAATTAAATATTGAATTACTCTCAAAACCACGTAATTAAGGATTACAATTCTAGTTTATTGCAAACGCAAGATTTTCTCTAACATGAAGCTTTTTTTTCTTGAAATAAAAGAACTTAACACACACACACATATGCAACAATAAAAAATTACATAGATGTAAAGTTTAAATTTCTAAATAGAAATAGTTGTTAAAATTCGAAAACTTTGCATAATTTGAAAACTTATTGCATACCACGAGAACAAAAAAGAGATTAGTTTGAATACTTCGCTGTTTCTAAGTATAAAACCGCAAAGAAAGAAGTTAGCACATAATAATGACTATGATACACAAATGCGACGCTTATCAGTAAATCCTAATTGGAAAATGACTTTCGAAGTGAAAGATATTTTCTACACACGAAAAATCGAAACTAAAAAGAATAACTACTAAATCGAAATAAACAAATGATTTCATTTTTCCTGACTAATAGCTGTGCAGGTTACATCTGTTTCCAAGTCAAAAGATTTCCACGTTAAAAGATTTAATAGCTTTAGGAATATATCTAAAATATACTTGAGATATACAGGGTGTCCACTCTCAACGGTGGTCAATAGCTAATTCCTAAATCGTCACTCAAAGACATATAGTTCCAATTACAAAAACGTCTTAAATGAGGTAAAGAAATATTTTACAAGCGGTTTGGGTCAGTAAAAGCATTTCTTAAAAAATTACGAAATTTATTTATTTATTTATTTATTTTTTACGGTCACCCGGTCCTATAAGTTATATTTAGTAAAATTTTCCTCTTGTACTGACAAGTAAGACAGAAAAAGTCCCGTTGTTGCACGATTAAAATTGACCGAACAATAGCTGTTTAAAGTTAAAGCATTTTTTTTTTTTTTTTTTTTTTTTTTTTTTTTTTTTTTTTTTTTTTGCTGCAAATTAGCGGTCATTCACAAATTTAGTACAAATACAATTTCGTCAGATATATTAAAAAAATAGTTGTGAGTAAAATTAACATTGCAATGTAAATTTGAAATCTTTAATCATTCTGATATATTAATGCCAGTTATACAATTTGCAATAAACATGTAGGAAGAAAGAAAACTCAGAATTTTTGTTAAACGAAATGGTGAAATTTAACAGCCTCAATTCTTTATAAAAGGATACATGTTTTTAAATGTTATTAGATTACACTAGCCTTCAAAAGTTGGGTTATGCCATTTTTAGATTTTGACAATTGATTTTTATGTATTCTGTACCGCTGAATCCGAAATTGACCTTCATTTCTTACCATCACTTAAAGATTTTTTGCAAATCGTAAATTTTAAAGTTAAACAAAGAAAAAATAGCGAAAATTTGATGCTATAAAATAGATGTGATTGTTGTGTTTTTAACTTTCGATAATTAATTTTTAGGTATTTTCTACCGCTGAATCCGAAAATGATCTTCATTTTTAACCATCACGTCAGGATTTTTCGCAAATTATAAATTTCAAAGTTAAAAAATCTAAAGTTAAAATTGAACCTCCGCCCCCAATTCATCGGACCTCTCAGCTGTTTAGCGGAAAGAATCCCAGTATAAGCCAAAAAAATTGAATAAATTAATGAATTAAATTAAATTAAAAAAGTTTTACATCTGTTTTATAGTATAATTTTCGCTATATTTTAGCTTTGCCATTTACGATTTGCAAAAAAAATTCTAACGTGATGGTTAAAAATCAAGGTAATTGCTAAAAAGTGCATAAAAGGCAATTATCAAAAGTTAAAAAAACAGAGCCATATCCTCTATATTATAGTATCCGATTTTTGTTATTTTTTAACTTTGTCAATTTATGATTTGCGAAAAATCCTGACATGATGGTTAAAATGTAAGGTAATTTTCGGATTGAGTGCTAAAAAATACATAAAAGTTAAAATACACAACTATCGCAGTCTTATGTCATCTAATCTATCCCTTTTTCTTAAACTTCTTGCGGTAAACTTTCCGAATTTTTTTGTGTTAACCAGTAAAATATGTATAAATGGTAACCACCGAGAATCACAATAATATTATATTGACATCGAATTTATGTCAGTATGTAAAACTTAATCTCGATCTGATATTTGAAAGTGAGTTAAAGTTCGAGTACAAATTTTGAACTGGTAAAACATACACACAATCGCTGAAGTTAAATAAAAACTTATAAAAATAACATATTTTTTGTTAAAAGAAATCATGAAAAGAAACAGTCTCAAATACTTACAAAATAAAACATATGTTAGAATACAATTATTATAGCCAATATGAAACTTAATAAAAGTATACCCGATCGTAATATTTGTAAGATTTTTTTTTAAAAAAACGCATGGAATAAATTCTTCGAATATTTTAAGCACTTGGCATATGACACCTCACAGCCTTGCCGAACTCATTTATGTTCACATGCAGAAAAGTGGTATAAGTCAGGCATTTTTAAAATTCCATAACTCGTTCAACTTTAGTGTTATTTGAACGGGACTTTTTTTTGTCTTAATTGTCAGTGCAATAGGAAAATTTTACTAAATATAAGTTATAGGACCGGGAGACCGTATAAAAATTTAAATTCCTTAATTTTTTAAGAAATGTTTTTATTGACCCAAATCTCTTTTAAAATATTTCTTTGCCTCATTTAAAACATTTTTGCAATTGGAACTATATGTCTATGACTAACGGTTTAGGAATTAGCCATTGGACACCGTTTAGAGTGGATACCCTGTATATTCCTTTTCAATGATATATAAATTTCATAAAAATCAATTGATTTTTTTCCAAAAGCGGAAGTCTATAAATATATATATTTTTTTATTTTAGCTGATTATTGTTCCATTGAAAAAAAAAGACAATCCCAAAAATCGCGGGATTTTCAGGATTAAAATTAAAGCGGGTTCCCGAGATCGGATACTGGGTACCGGGATTGTAATCCCTAGCTAGGAAGTAAGTAAGAAATAGGAGATCTTTCAAAGCTTTTTTTTTATTTATTTATTTGTGGTCGTTTAGTGTGAGATAAGGATTAGCCATTGAAACTAAGAACTGCCATTGAAAAAAAAAAAGAAAAAAAAGAGAATGAACTTAACTTAAAATGTCTGTATTTTAGTGATATCATTACTTTAAAGATGGGAAAAAAGATGAAAATTTAGAATACATCATTTGTAATAGAAGACAACTTCATAAGTTTAAAAATACATACTTCTAGATTTAGTGGTTCTTTTACAAACAAATTTAAAACTAATTGAATTTTGTGCAAGATTTTGTTTAGTACAAAAAACAAAATCGTAAAAAAGACACTAATTTTAGTACTATAAAGAAATTATGACACTTATTTCAATCGCTGTTTTCAGGAGGTAAGAAAAATTCCGCGATTTGAAAATTTAAAAGCTACCAGAGTGAAGGAGAATGACTTGCATCATTTTAAAAGGAAATTCCATAATATATCCAGCTAGCCGTATTTAAAGAATGAAATATTTCATCCTCAAATTATAACCCGCCAGAAAAAAGTTTCTTCTTTTTGCCAGGTTTGACAGGACGAAGACGGAAAACATAATATTATTGGTATAAATTAATACAAATTAACACCATTGCACATGTTTTGTACAGTTCTGGGATGTGATCTTCAAGTGTTAACTACTTCTGTGTCTATCCCACCCTTATATCGACGGCAGCTTATAAGAGATATTTGATGTCAAGCACACACGTCCGATGTATGTATTCAATAAATAAATAAACCAAGTGAATACGAATTAAAATCACAGAATTTCACATTCCGCAAAAAACAAATTAAAATACATGCGCACATAAAAACAAACCTTCAGATTGAATTACAACGTATACCAACTTCAACGAAAGACATCTAAAACGCATGCACAATTGAGAGTTCCCCTGGTGGTTATTGCGTCGGAAGAATCAAGACGTTTTAAATAAAGACACGTTTAATGCAATAAAGTGTCTTAAAATAAGACGTTTGCGGATATTTTAGACACTATTCGCATTCCATTTACACCATGATCATAGTAAGACACTTAGGAATCTTAAAGTAAGACATCTATAATGTCTTAATTTTCACATTAAGACATCTATGTGTCTAAAATTCTTTTTCAACCACATATGTGTCTAAATAAGACACCTTTATTTGCTGTGGTGCTAGAGGAATTAATTATTTACTCTACTATTTTCGCATAGGATTAAGTAACTATATTCAATCGCCACCTTATGTGTTAAGCCGTCAAGTCATGCGTTGGATGCCTAGCTCTTTTGTATGCGTCTTATAAGGGCCTGGATGTAACCGATATGTGCTAATTTTGAACTTGGCGCAAACGTTCAGAAACTAGACGCCTTAGCATCACAGTGACTAAAAAATTGACGGTCACCTGAGTGTCTAAATTAGAATCATGGCGAATTAAATGTACCACATTTTAGAAACCATTGTGATTACGACGTATAATCCTTTGCGAAGCTATAGGGACATAACATAATCTGGCTGTGCTATTAGAGGATGAAATTAATGTATAAATGAAAAAAGAGACATAAAAGCAACTTAATTGGAATTTACAATATCTACTGACTGAAATATCAAAGAAAATGTATTAAATATTTCTTTTTTATAGCAGAATATAATAACCAAGATATCTTCTTTTAACCATGCAAATCTAAATACCATAGAGTGTGTCATCATGTTCATTCAAAGACTCCACTGAATTCCTGAATTATGAGAAAAATACAGTAACTTTTCTGAAAAATAATGTTAGACTAGTTCCCTAAAAACTTTCAAGAACACTTATTAAAATTACCAGAAGCACATAGAAACTCGATTCGCATGTATTATTGTCATTTTGATGAGAAATGTTTGAAAACTGAAAAAAAGCATTTTCCATTAAATTGCTATTAGAAGCAAACTTGCCCGTTATTTATCAAGATTTTTCCCAGAATTTCCTTAAGAATTTGTGTTTAATAATGTAAACGCTTTAATACATTGCCATACACAAAATGTTCTATATTTATTTTGAAATAATCAGAATATCAGTAAAATGTATTATGCCAAATTTTAAGACCTTAAAATCTCATGGCAGAAAAATTAATATTAATTACATATTTTAAAATTATAATTAGAATACATTTCAAAATATTTCTTATGAGATACATGCATTTCGTAATATTTCTTATGACAAACATGCAATACGTCCATTACGGTACTTAATTAAACATCAATTAGTTACAAACGAAGTGTTTAAAGGCAGTTTTGATTTTCAAAGCATAACTTATTAAATTAAATTATGGTTACATTCTAAACAGATAAAAAACTATTTCATTTAAAAAAAAAGGTTACTTTCATTGCAGTGAACTGTATAAAACATAAATATAATAAAACATAGGCTATTTTTTATATGTTTATTAACAGTTAAGTATTTCCCAAGTACTAGGTAATAAATATCCACATTTTAAGAGTAAAATTTGTTCATTAAACATTCATTCTAAATATTTACGTTCATTATGAATTTAACATTTAATTTGAAAATTAAACTATGCTAACAAAAGTTGTTAAATATTGCTTAAATATTTCGCTTCCAGTGAAAAGAGGTTAAACAGATTCAATTAAAGCAAGGGGAGAGAAATGGTTCTTTAGAAAAGATTCCGCGGAGAGTACTTGTGTGTTTAATAATGTAAATACTTGAATAAATACGCGTGCGTTAAAATACTTCTATATTTATTTTAAAACAATCAAGATATTTGTAACATGCATTTTGTAAAGTTTTAACAGTTTAAATTTTCATACAGGAAAAGTAATATTAATTACATGTTTTAAAATGATATTTAGCATACAATTAGGAAAGCGTCTTTTTGAATAAATGCAAAACACCAGTTAAGGTTATTAATTAAATAGAAATTCATTAAAAATTATGTATTTGGAGATAAGTTTCAATTTCAATTGCATCACCTGTTAGATTATTCGCTCATTAAAACGAAGCATTTTATAATACTAATATGATTTTTATTATTTTTTGTCACAAACGTACAATATGCTTAAATATTCTATGTATGCTATTTTCTAAATCACACACTTTTGCGTTTTACATAAATCGGTAACTGATTTTATAAAATAAATAATCTCTTTGATTTGTAAATGTACGTTATTTAATGCAACTCGTTATTAGTTACATGCTAAGACTCAGTCCAGATTTTCCCAGGTTTGAAATATCCTTTCAAATGGATTTTATATGATGTGTATTTCTAGTTAAAAATAACTATATTCAGAAATAAAAATATTGAGGCGTTCAATGGCTTTATTTTCTAAATAGTAAATTTATAGTACGTCGTCTCAATATATGTTTTCACTTATTGTTAAAGAAATAATCCGAGGTTTACCTCCTGCATTAACTTGGGGTTTTTTTGTCCTAAAAAGAGGAATAACAACACAAAAAAATTTTAAACACTGTCAACAATTAATATTTGAAAGAATAGTTATTTATAGTACAGGAATTTCCATAGCTGATTTAGCTAAGGTGACAAATATTAAATTGAATCTACAGCTTTAATATCTAGTGATCAAACACTGAGACGCTACATAACCTAAGATAGCGTTTCATGGCATAAAAGCCTTTTCCATAATATAAATTTCTGTGAAAACAGTCTAAAAAGTTCAGAAATCCTTCTCAATATCTTTTTAGCTATCTAATTTCTTAATGAATTCTTCCTAGAAATACTGAGATGTTCTCAATTATCGGAAAGAGTTTTCGAGCAACAGTGGAAAACGTTTGATAATTACTTAAATAGAGTAAAGCCAGTACTTGCATTTAATAAATTTTATGCGGGAGGCATCAAGACTTTAGACATAAACAGAACATCACGATTGAGTTCAAAATCTCCTGCAACAACTTATCAATGATGACAGAGTTACTAGGCTGTTTTTTCTCACAGCATGGATATTGACTACCTCCATCCCCGAAATAGATACTATGTGACTTCTTGCAAATATTTAAATACAGTCTAGTTTGTTGATGACATTTACAAAATTGTAACGGCTGAATAATAAAATCAATCAGGCTATTATCCAGTCTCATTCATTACACTCAGTTGAAAAATTGTTACATACTGGATATATTTTAATATATTAAATTTAAAAAAGGGATCAACAAATTGAAAATCTTCTCTGTGTTACAGGTGGCTTTATTCTGCTCAATAATTCCTTACTGGGTATAAGCTAAATCACTAAATTAAATTATGCGTTAATCCCAAACGTTATGATCATCAAAACGCGACACATATGTAATCATATACCTGGCTTTTTCTTACTCATTTGAAAGTTTGTTATATAAGGTCAGTCTGCCTAAATGAGACACGATTCCCCGTAGTTTTGTCGCATTTAGGGTATATACGGGATTTTATTATATAAATGTATGTTTTATTAAGCAACAAATTACTGAATACTGTTCCTTTAGTTCAAAACTAACTTGTTTTGTAGAAATTTAATAATTATCTGTAGTATAAAACCACAATATAGGATTGTCGCATTTAGGTCATATTTGTCGCATTTATGGCAGCTAAAACCTAAATGAGGCGTTCGTAGTCCTAAATGTGATAATGCACTTTATATATGACAATTCATCTGAAAAAGTTCATTTAACGATTAACTGCTGTGACAGAAAATTGCCACATTACAACTGTGAACGGTCTTCGAAACCATTCGATTGAAAGATGAATAAAATTCGCGATTAACTCATGAAATACTGTAACTCATAAAATACTGCACTAAACTGTTTGTACAGTATTATCTCTAATAAAATTTCGAATTTTCAAACGTTTCAAACAATAGTACTAGGCTCCAAATGAAGCAAAATTTCGCTGTTTCGATAGTAAAACTGGAAATTACAAGTTAAACTGCGAAAATTTAAAAAAAGCAGCTCTAACAGCAGTTAAGGTTTAACTGTAATTATTTTTTGAATTAAGTAACCCTTAACTGCTGCGACCGGTCTCCGAGACCACTTGATTAAAAGATGAATGAAAGTCTCTATTAACTCACAGGGTGCTGTTTCTGTACTAAAATTTAAGTACACGACTATTATAATTAAACTTTTCAATATTACTCTTGAAATGTTTATCACGGCGCAGTACCGTGCTGTTTGTCAATTTTACACTGTTAATATGCAAATGTTATTTGAATGCTACGCATCATGCCTAATATAAGTAACCCTCAAATAAATAAATGCGTTCCTAATATAAAAAACTCACATACGTCTTTGCCAAGGAGGCCATAACTACAATTAAATGATTGTCGCAGAAAACATCGTTTAAAATTCGTGAAATTCGCGCGTCAATATTAACCCATAATTTATACACCAGTGCGATTTTGGTTTCCGTAACTTCAACTCCGCATAATTTTGCTGACAATCTGGTGATAATGAAATATAACTACATGATCAATATACGAAATTTAATAAAGAATCCAAATGAAATATTTGATTTTATCAAAATTCTTATTTCGTGAATGAAAAATGCGAATTTATTAAAGACGCCGATATTTCGGTCGATGCGAATTCACAGTGTGGAGCTTACGGGTTAAAAGAGTATTTAAAATATATTTATAACATAGTTAACTAGATTATTTATTACGTTTAACTTTATTATAAAATCTCACAGGATAAATATATCAGCCTTAGAAATAGATAAAATCGTACAATATTTCTAATAACTCTGATTAAGCGAAAGAGAAGCTCTGTGCCTGATATTCTGTTGCACTCCCCCCCCCCCTCTTCATTTTTCTTGCACTTTCACAAAATTAACATTTTCGGTACTTATAAATACGTATATGGAAACAAATATTCTTTTAGATAAACATGGTTTTATTTATTTTTTATCTTTTACTAATTTAAAAGTAGAAAATGTCGATTATAACAAATAAAAATTGAAAACAGATTTAAAATATTAGATTTTATAAAAGTGCTAACAAAAATGATGACTCCTAAACCAGGGAATAACTCAATTGCATCACGTTTTAATCGGAGACAGCATTTAAGCTACCGAATGGTATAATGTTGGTAAAATTAACCTTTAACTGATGTCACCTAAATTGTCACATAACTAGTGTGTAGCGGCCTGTGAGACCGCTCCATTGAAATATGAATAAAAGGCACGATTAACTCATAGGATGGTGTTTTTGTACTAAACTTTTTGTACAGGACTGTTATAATTAAAATTCACCTATTCAAATGTCTCTGGTGATAGTACAAAACCAAACGGAACAAAATTTCGGTAGTGTTTGTAGTTAAACTGAAAATTGCAAGTTAAACTATAAAAATTGAAAAAGGCCGCGATCTGAGAGACCGGTAACATCAGTTAAAGGTTAACTTAACCGCATTAAAATAAGCGTAAATTGTTTGCAATCTACACACGATTTTCCAGAATTTTCATTATGTAAAATTATTGCAAATTTCTTAATCATATGTCTACATTATGTTACTGGAATAGACACTGCGTTTCATACACCCTTTTTTTTAGTAAAAATTTTAAAGAAGCGTATTTTTCTTTTTTTTATCGTCTTAAACACATATTTAAACACCTGGTTAAAGAAAAACATTAATGCAGGATTATGCTGACTCAACACAGTTTAATTAAACATAAAGTTTGATTTAAATATCATTTTAACACAATATATAAAAAATCCCATATAAACTTCTTCGTTAATCTTCTAAATGTTTCGCCGCATTTACAACAATATGTATGTCGCTATTAGGAACAGTCTGAAAACAAGCTCTCCTAAATGCGTAGTCCACTTCAAATTCTAAACCGGAAACTGGTCGCCTTTTCTTTAGTTTAACTGGTCAGGTAACTGAAACGGACAACGTAGCTCTTGACGTTTATAAGGTTATTTGATCTTTAAAGTTAAAAAATAAAAACCGTGAGCAACTTTTGGGAATTTTTGTCGCATTAACGAAACATGGGGCGATGTAAAATGAGCGATGTGTATTTGATTGAAAATTTCTTTTAAAGAAACCGTTTTACATGCAATAAAATGTTTCGGGTTTTGTTTATAAAGTTCGTATGCTTCATTATAAAACATTTATTTACGATTCTTGCATTAAGATTTTATGTAAAAGAACATTTTCGCATTTAGGTGTTATCACATTTAGGCAGACTGACCTTATAGGAGAAAGTAGGATAAAACATCGTACACTCTTAAAACTGAATGAGAAATTACTCACTGTTACAAAAGTATGTGTGTATAATTGTAAATTTACACACTTGTCGTAAAAATATACCGGTATTTATGTGTGTTTATCGGCTTAATGGAAGTATGTAATTCGTTATCCCTTGACAAACTCAAATAAGTTTGTAGCAGTAGAAAATTTAACGGATTTACCTGCATTGGTGCGTTAATGTAAATTTAAAAATTTTACATGTTACACAAATATCTGTGTACTTTGCATATTACACCAAGATATGTGGAATAATATTACACAAATATATACGTAAGAACAAAATATTACACAGATATACAGTCGAACCTCTATTTAACGAAGTCACTAAATCCCGGAAAAAAGTTCGTTATATGGAAAATTCGTTAAATAGACATTCACATTTTAAAATACTTTAAACTACATAAATCAAATTTTAAATTCATAAACACTAAATGTTTTTACTAAAAGTAATTAATCACATTTTTTAATAAATTATATCGATTTGTTTTATTTATTTTACCCACCAATATCCATCATCAATTCATTTTTTCTATGTGTTTAAATCTTTGAAATCTGCAAGGAAAACAAAACATTGTCCGGGAATGCACTGTATTTTCTGTTTAAAGTAAATAGTTTTACATTAAAATTAACGAATTTTAATGATATTATCGTATTTATTATTATTATAACAAATAATTTTAACCATACATTAACATATGAGTCCTTAAATTTAATTTCTGAAAAACTCTGTTAATTTTGCCTGAGTTTTTTATTTAGAAAAGTGCTTTCTCTCATAATACATCTTGCATCTTTGCAATGCCACAAAAACCACTTCATGCGTATTTTCTTCTAACTATAATTTGCGTCGGATTGTTTCAAATTATTTTAGCATTTCATCATACGAAGTTTTGTTAATTCCTGCATAATGACCATTTCCATCACCATCATATTCGTCTTCATCGCAATTCTTTGCTGTATTGTTTTTATTTTTCACACTGTCGAAAATATCCAATTCGGATAGTGTTTCCGAGGTCTCAATTTCAGAATTAAGGGAAATAGAATCATCAATCAGCACATCATGGTTAATTTCTTCTGTTTTTCTCACTGTATCCACATTTTTTAAGCTACTCTAAGGGATTATCGCCTTCGTCCTCCGTACTTACCGAATTCTCACTGCTGACAAAGAAGGCGCCTGGTAAAACCAGTTCAAGGCCATTGAACATCATAAAATGCGTTTAAAGAAAGAAGAAGTTTGAAATGTCCAGAAATATTTTGAGAAATGGGGAGAAATAAATTTTTGATCACAAGAAAAAGTTCGTTAAATAGAGAATGCACTTCGCTATTTGGAGGTTATTTTTTGAGGAAATTCGCAAAATATCCTTGGTTCCAAGAAAAAGTTCGCAAAATAGAGAAATTCGCAAAATAGAGGTTCGTTAAATAGAGGTTCGACTGTATATACGTAAGAACAATGTGCACCCAATACAATTGATGCTTAAAAGCTTGGCTTGCAGATCAAGGTGGTGCTTTGGAAAGTTGCAGTTCCTTAGTTTGTATCGAGTTTCTGTTAGTATTGCTTGTTTATTGTAGATTGAATTAAATAGAGAATGTCTCCTCTTTATGTAGATGTACAGAGTGCCCCAAAAAGGAGTACTTATTTTTAAAAATGAATTATTGACAAACGGATAGCGTTATTAAAATAAATCTTGCAGGAAACGGATGTCTGAAGTCTGTAATTTAGTTCAGAACACTTTATTATTATAGTTCAAAATCTGACCAACAGATGGCGCTATAGCACATTTTGGTGGGTATATGGCCAATGAATACACTATTTTGAAGAATTTATGCCACGACAACTATTGTTTCCCTTGAAATGGTTACTACTGAACTTTCACTGACCACGTTTTCTTCTGTCTGGTCTTCTCGCATGCTCTGTTTGTTCATATAGCCAACAAAATGAGCTGTAGCGCCATCTGAATGTCAGATTTTCAACTATTATAATAAAGCGTTCTAAACAGCATTCCAGACTTCACAGATTCGTTTCCTGCAAGAATTTTTTTTAATAACTCTATTCGTTTGTCAATTATTCAATTTCAAAAATAGGTACTCCTTTTTGTGACACACTGTATCTTGGAAAAACGATAGAAACAAGTTCCGACAAAATACGGAAATAGTATTTTCGTCACAATTTCCACAATTTAACGAAATTTTATATTTCATTTTATTTATTTAGATTATACAAGTTTTGCACATAGAATGTGCATAAGATTATAGGACTTTAAAACAACACTAACAAAGCGATTGCATGCAATAAATATAATTTCAGACGATCCTGTTTCTTGCAAATTAAAGGTGCATTATTTTGTGGTTTTAAATCTTCTGGAAAGAGATCAAGCTCATGAGTTAGTTCTTTATGTAAACGTGTTTTGCGACCATAAAAATATTCTTTTCAAAATTCACATACCAAATTATAAGGTTTTGTACACAAAATCCATTGACACCTGGCGTCCATTTGACAATTCACACGCGACTTTACGCATGTAGACAAATTGTTTTTGTATCACCAGTATAACTGTTTTAATGTATAAACTTACGCATTTATTTTTTAGTATGTAGCCGAGTGAAACTGGCTTAAGTTTTCAGTCGGTTTGAGCAGTTTTGTGAGGGTAATGGTTGAGATTTTTTAGCTCAAGTCAAGAAGAAAAAACAGCCATTCCGGTATCGTCATACTGTTATTTGTCTAGTTTCTGGGTTGAAAAGTTTATTCTGTCGTTATTGTGTTTAAATGTTTGCTTTTTATTAAAAGTATTATATAACACATTTAAAATTACTGAAACTTTTCAGTTTATTATGTGCAGAATTTTTAATAAGAATTTATATCCCAGAACTTAATTGTTGGCAGCATTTACAATTACAACTTTACGGGTTCGTTTCCTATGTTTATTCTCTTGAGGTAAGACCAAATATCCTAAATTTGATAAAACCGATTATTGAAAAACATTGGTCGTAGCACCAGTACATAATGCTTATAACGAATAAGTCAAAACTACAATGAATAGAGGTATTATGCTTTTTCTAAAGCCGATAAGTAAGTGAATATTCAAAGATTTTTAAAAATGTTATGAAGAATATTATCCCTTTACATTTTCATATTGAATCATTGAACTATCAAATGTAATATCGTAAACTTTCATAGTTAAAGTTACAAAATAAAATATCAATTTCATTTAAGAGGAATGCATAAAGTCATACTCGGGGATTTAATTTTTCCAGGAAAAACATTTATTAATAAGGAATTGACAAATATGTTACATATTTAGATATATATTATTGTAGAAAAACAAATGCTAAGTATATTTATGAAAAATGTTTACAAATGTTGTTTAAAATTGTGAGTTGAAGAAGTAACTATTTATTAAGAATTGATTTTACCCAACTTTTTCCAATGTAGCATTTTAAGTTTAATGTTCAATTTACTTTTTTAATTTATCTTAGGGAATGAAACTACAAATAATTAGTTTTTTTTTCTATAACAACTGTAATAACATTCGTTGAAATTAATATCGAGATTCAATCGTTTTAATTTCATTTTGTAGGAAAGTTAATTAACGATGATATTTTTGTTTAATAATCCGTGAGTTAATAATGTTTTCTTTTGTCTTCTCTAAAATGTGTTGGGAAGAACAAAAATAATATAAATATTTTAATGTCTATATTCATTGCTAAGAAATTATATAATTCATTAAACAAAGTCGAAAAGAATTTGTGTGCCCTAAGTTTAAGAAATAGCTCATGAATCATCATTTCAATAATTTCGCTTCGCAGTGCATTAATGGCTTCACAGCATCATGTCTAATAAAAGTAATCACTACTTTTTAGGATCAAATATTTCGCCACAGAATTTAATAAAAAGCATAATCAACCTTGATTTAAAAGAAGTTTTAAAAAATGAAGACGAATTACGATTTTTGCAGATGTTTTATCAGCGTTGTCAGTAACAAATGACTGAGCAATAAACAAGGATAGTATCACCGCTGAGCGAAGTGATTTTAAAAGGAATATCATAAATGGCTTTCCATTATCGCAGTGTGGGGAAATGTCGTTTGCCATTAGTTTGTCGTTAGCGTTTTCTCTATCCAACAGCGATTTTTTTCAGAATTTTAATGTATTTTTTACAGGATGAATATAACTTTTAATTAGTAAGTTGAAAGTTGATTAGTAAATTAGAAACTCATGTTTATGCTTAAATTTTCTTTTCCATGACGATATTTTGAATGCACGAATCTTTATTAAATTCGAGAAAATATACTTTCATACCTTTGATAAGTTATGAAATAAAGAAAGTTTTGAAATAAGCTAATGATAATCACCGTATTTTCAAATCAGCATATCCTCTAAAGAAGTAACGTACAATTAGTGTTAATATTTTTTTATATATAGTAAAGTGAGGACAGACGCCGCAGAGATTGTATTGGCGACACTAACGCTCCCTAAGCCAAATTAAGAATTTCGTTGTGCGCCTAAATGCTGTCTGTTGTGTTGTATGCGTTTCCACTGCTTAACTATTAGTATTCAAATATTTCTGCCTGCTTTTATGCTTCAAACGTGCGTGGAAAGTTGCTAAAATAATTCTAATACAGTTTTATTGCATATTTTAAGCCAAATAAGCAGAGATTTCATCCCAAAACCAATTGCAACTGTAGAATAGATCATCGTAGAATACAGACATGTGCTTGCCTTTCTCACGCGTCGCTCACATGACACAAAATGGCGGCACGGCATCTTACCCTCCACTATGGGACAGATGCCGCACAGGGGTTGAGGGACAGATGCCGAAAAATATATTTTTTGTTTTTCGGTTCAATAAATTCATCACTGCGATTTAAGTATAACTAACATTTAAATGAAGGTATATTAGCGCATTCTGCTACTTATCAAAATATTCTCAGCAACAATGCTGGTTCTCCATGTGTGAACAAGGAAAACTTAGGCCCTTTACAAGTCTCACCATTTAAACTGTTAAACAAAATATCTCTTATCCCAATGGTCAAAAGGCCCATACAGCCAAGTAAAAGAAATCAAAAGGATGAAAATATTACAAGCAGAGAGTTTATAAACAATAAAAAAGAAGAATGGAATAAAAAGCAAAAGACACTAGAAAGCGTCAAAGAACGACAGCTTAGTGGAAGTAAAATGTTTAAAAAACGGAAAGGAAATATCAACTTGAACACACCTTACTTGAGGAAGAAACTAAAATATGAGTCATCTTCCGATAACGGCGAAATTGTTCTTTTATAGTTTTTGATGGCAGTATGTATTGGATTGGAATTTGATGACTCAGAATGTACTGATTGTGTCTGGAATCTTATCAAGCAACAAAGTCTAAAGCGAACAGGGTTCAGTGCATCAAATTCAATCGATAGCTGCATGACAAAGGCTCACTTTACTTTTGCAACGGGAAGTGTGATACGATTGTGGGCGAATGGAAATACAAAATTAAAGAATGAGAGGAAAGGCTAAAAAAAATTAGACTAGGTCCTAAATAGAATATAACTAATGCTTACATTAAGAGCAAACTGCAATGTTCGCCTGGATGTCAACCAGTGATTTATATCTTTTTTTGTAATTATGCTATCTATTGTTTCCAGTAATTATGCTATCCATTCACGTAAATTCAAATGTTTTTCGTTTCATTTTCATTTTTCGTCTTAAGTTTTATTTTTCGAGCTAACACTTTTGCAATTTCGTTAAACTTTTCACAATTTAGTGATAAATATAATTTATGCAAGTTTACTGTTATTTATTTTCCTTTTAAGTAGTTTGAAGAAATAAAAATGTGATTTATTTGAAAAAAATAAACAGCATAGCTTTTATCTCCATGCGGCATCTTACCATCACTTAAAAAATGATGTTAAAAAAGGACGTTTGGGAAAATAATTATGCCTGCTTTATTAAGAGGGCTTTAACTTGTTTAACATAGAAATTAGATTCTAAAGGGTTTGATCAATGATTTCTGATACGTAGTTTGTTGTTTTTTGCTTTATTGTACATTTTACAAGCAGAAAAGAAAAACTGCGGCATCTGTCCTCACTTTACTATACTTGTTCTGTAATTATTAGCTATTACTCAAAAATAGATCTATATTTAATATAATGGAAATATTCCAAGCTTTCGCTTGACATTTGTGACAGAAGTACGTTGTCACGAGAGATTGCGATTAGTTAATAATTTTAATTTTCGAAAAAATTATATTCATTGAATGAAGAGCTTATTCGAAATAATTTCCATAAACTATATATATATTTCCATTTGGTGAAGGCATAACATGTATTTTACGACAAAATATAATATTTTATCTGAAATAAATAACAAAAATGGCTAAATATGGCAAATGAATAAAATATTTTCATTTAGAGTTTTTAAAAAAATCAAACGATTAAAATAACGAATATTAAGGAACATTATTTGGATACATTTATATGAACATTATTTGTAATAAAGTAACATTAAGCAATTAAAGTAGTGCTTTTATGTAATATTTTGTGTGGAATTGACATTTCGTTTATATTTGCATGATACATTTTTCAGAAATCTGAAGAAACATTCGTTTACGTTCTGTGATGCCTCCGAAATGTAAATATTCTGAAAATGAATTCACAATCTAGTCCATGCCAATATGCTAGCTATGTTTTCATTTAGAGATAAAAAATAATATCATATAATTAAAATAACGGAACATTAAGGAACATTATTTGGATACATTTATATGACCATTATTTGTAATAAAGTAACATTAAGCAATTAAAGTACTGCTTTTATGTAATATTTTGTGTGAAATTTACATTTCGTTTATATTTGCAGGATACATTTTTCAGAAATCTGAAGTAACATTCGTGACGTTCTGTGATGCCTTCGAAATGTAAATATTCTGAACATGAACTCGCAATCTCGTCCATGCCAATATGCTTGCTATGCTGTTGCATCCACTTATTAATATTTATTTATACCATAAAAAAGGGTAATGCGAACCCTTTCAAATAATTAAAAACTCCATAAATCCTTCTTGGAGGAACCATTTTATTGTATAATTTTCATCAATATCTATATTTACTTCCATACATGAAATTATCAGGATTGAATATTGATAATTTTAAAATGCGAAAATATTTCGAGGAAACCAAAATATATTAACTCTCTTGTATTTGTTTGATATCCAGCAGTTATCATAATTTAAATCTCTTGAGTGAATTACCTTCTACAGCAACAACACCTTAAATTAATTTATTACAAGGTCACCTACCGATTACGTTGTTCCCTGTAATGTAAAAAAATAACTTTCCGGATTAATTGATATTTCCAATATTATCACTGCATATTTCGTTTTAAAGCGTCTTGTTACTGCTGTTCTAAAAAATAGCGCAGCAGTAATTAAATTATAATTTTAAACATATATGTACAGCTAAATTAAATTTAAAGAAAATAATTTGCATAACAGGTTACACTTTTCGGATTAGTTTCGTAATGAATTTTATTGCTGAATTTCTAAAAGGAGAAGGGAATTATTGTTGAGTTTACATGTAAAAACTATAAATCGTATGCTTAAAAAATATTTCAGTAAAGTTATAATTGTGTATAAAGTAGGATATATAATAAATTTTCTATTTCTTACATTAAAATATTCGTTGTGAAGAACATTACTTAAAAACTTCCAACTTTTCGACTGTTGATCATGGATGGTATCATGTTGAAAATTTACATTTCGCTAATTCTAACTGCTTTATCTCAAAAAAAGCATATATTGTTCTAGATGTTGATATATTTGTTCACGTTATTCATCGTAGAAAAAAGTTGGGTAGGGGAAAGAATAACCCTGTTATAAATAATTACAAATGAATAAAACATAGTCATCGAGTAAAACTTATTGATTTTATCACCGACTGTGATTGCAGAAGAAGCTTTTAAATTTTGTGGCGTGATTTAATTGATATTTTGCAGTCATTTTTTAGAAAAAACAATTTTTACAGATCAGATGCATAACAGATTTTTATGATTTACTTATGAAATACGTTGCAGTTTACTTTATGATATTTGCAAATCTTATTAAAAATAGTGTGTAAACTTACAGAAATTTACTTGTGCGGGCTGTTTTTTAACGTGTTTGAATAATTACACAGGCCTGCGATATTGAAGTTTTTGAAAAATACAAGAGAAGTTTTCGCTGATTTTTATATTATTTGATGTGCTGATAACCACGGTTGCCAGATAGCATGAGCCGCTTCTGATCGAGACAAAATCAAAAAAATTTCTAGAGTTTAAACTTTTTACATAAAATTATGGTGCTGTTTCTAGAAAAAAAATCAACAAAATACTATTTTAATTTGTTTTTATTAAGGTAACGTACATAAAAATAGACGACTGACCAAGGGGGCAAATTTAATTTATGTGTACATGAAAGTTTCGAACAAATTTTAAACGAGAGCAAAAAACAAAACAAAACAAAAAATTTCTCTTTAAATACGTACTCTTTTCCCTTTGATCCTTTGGACTTTTGGCATTCGTTTTTATGTTCAATCTCAGACCTATCTCGTGTTAACATCCAACAGTAGTCGGCGAGCAAGTTCTTGTCAACTCTTCCTTGATATTTGCCCTCCATATCTTTGATGTCTTGATGGAATCTTTCACCCTGTTCTTTGCTGACTGATCCAAAATTTTCGGGCGAAAAGTCCGCATTATGAGCGAAAGTAATGTATTTTGACACTCATAGGGTAACCCAAAGCTTTAAATTTGTCCAGCATATTCATTACACTTGGTTTATAGTCATGATCCTTGTAATTACTCAGAAATATACGGACGGCATCTTTGGAGGCAATCCAAGCTTCTTTTTTCTTTAATGTCATGTTAGTCTCAAATTCTTTATTCTTCATAAGCTTGCGGATAGCTCGATCAAGAAACATTTCCTCTTGCAACTTGGCTTCGGATAAACCTGAAAACTTCCGCAATATTTTGGAAGAATACAATTTTTGGTTCAACTAAGTTGTTACGTATCACATTCTTGGTGCCTGCTTAAAGATTTTGTCGTTTCGGCCAATCTTTTTTATCTAATGTTGAGTCTTATCACGGCTGTCTCACTCAGAAATGAAACATGGGTACATTATAAATCCGCCTTGTTGACAAATCAGCATGGAGAGATTTTTCAAATCACCGCAATTGGTCCAACCGACGTCGACATATTTTATTTTGTTGAGAACGAGAGCAAGGCTTTTTATAGCGTTCTTTTAAAGGTACAGTGTGTCCAACTAGTACAGGTGCCTACTAACTTCCATGATGAAGAAGGGCATATTTAAGGCTCCTTTTCGATGAACCTATAAACAGTCTCCATTCAACATTATCGTGGTTGATATTAAAATTGCTCATCAATCAGGGAACATCAGAATAATAGACCAGGTTCTCCTATTCCTCAAAGTACTTAACAAATTTCTTTTCTCGATTCCTGTACCAATAAATGACATTCCTTTGGCCAATATTTTTTTCTTTCAATCTGGAGACCAACATTTCTGCTGCCTCTTTTGAAAACCCAGATCTCTAGTCAGATCATTAAGTTCAACCTGAGAGAAGAAAAAAACTGAGGTGAACCACTTCCCAACATATGGCTTTTATTTGGTATCGGAGCCATGAAATTCTGGATGTTCCGTGTCTGAAGACTCTGAAGATATGGCTGGCAATTCAATTGGACGGAAATGCACTGGAACATGAGATCCATGAGGAACGGGGCCTATGAAATGGCCTATGGCCTATGGAATGTTCATAAAAGTCAAAGTAAAATTGAATTTTTTAAGAAAACGTGACGTGATAGATTTTTTTTTCCTTATTTAAAAAAAAAAAAAAAAAAATAGCACCAAAATATGCATAAAATTCAGCTATTAATTCCCTTGTATTGTTTTCATCGCAGGCCTCTGTTATTTAAATACTTCAACAATATTTTATTGTACTATCAATTTCTGAAGTCTTTAGAAAGGAACATTAAAAGAGAGTATTGATGTATTGATGATTATACATAATATCAACCAATAAATTAATGTGTAGCAGAACTACGCAATTTTCAAAATATTTATTTAGATATCTGTTTAAATATAACTGAAACGCATATACCGGGTCGCTAAATACAGGCTCGATTTTTGGCCCTTTATGTTGTTCCATGCAGAAAAAGGAGATGGAAATGTATTATCCGGGCCACGAATTACCAAAAATCGAGCCTGAATTTAGCCTCTATTGATCACAGCGCCACCTATTGTTTGTAATTCGAACTAAAATCGAAAATCACTGTAAAAAAACTTTTGACTTTATGCATAACCCTCCTGCAAGAATTTTTTTAATATCTGTCACCGTTTGGAAGTTATTGAATTTTAAAATCAGTCAGTCCTTTTTGGGACACCCGGTATGTTTACAGTGATGAAAATTCCATGCATTCAAATTTAAAACCATTTGTGTAAATAGCTTTTTTATGAATTAAACAAAAACTGAACCAATCAACTATTTATAAAATACATTTTTCAATGGAAATATTTTACATCGAAGCAGATACTGGTATTAAAACTTGTTTTGAAATGTTTGCATATTAAACTCAACGCTTTAGTTTGTAATCAGTTTGAAAGTCTCTAATTTGGTAATTAAAATGAACACGATTAAAACATAAGTCGTTTTCCATTAAGATAATTATCTTCAAAATCAGAATGTAACAGTGAGTGATAAGCCTTTCTGCAACTAAAGCATGTCTAAGTAGTTTTATGGATTAACTGTGTTTTGAATAATTTAGAGAGTGCTCGCAGTACATAAGCATCTCTTTATTTCATGGGTTTTTTTTATTGAATTTTGAAAAATATATCTGTTTTTATACTTTAGTACTATTTTTTCATATATTACTGTCAAGCACTGGTAGAGATCACTGAATCGAACATATAGGAATTTGATAAACCGTACTGTAATGACCGCAAGCGTAATAAAACTGCTAATCTAATTGAAAAATTTTATAATATGTACGGTTTACACCGTAAAGAATATAAAAACTGCTAACCTTTATGCAAAATTAATCCTGTAGAAAATTTCCGAGTTTGGTGCCATTTCAATATTAAAACAACCACACAAGACTTTTTTTATAACATTCACTTAAAGTAGGGGTGCACCTTTATAAGAGAAGGGCCACTTACAAAAATTTCTTGGTTGTCGAGGGCCACATCAGTAACACCGGGTGAATTCTATTTTGGGGAGGTGATCTGTGGCCTATACTCAGATAAAAAATATGGTTCAGAGGAGGGGGGTGTACCCCTCTAGGTTCCCATATCCAGTCAACATATCCAATTCAGTTGGCAAGGATATATCAACAGTTTACGTTTGTATATATAACAGAGATATAGCAAGGATTATTTAGAAGGAGTGATAATAATCCTTGACTTTATTTTGCGGGAGTACATTTTGTTTTATTAATTTGTGCTAAAAAACAAACATATGCATTAAAGTGGCTAGTGCCGAAAAAAATTGTGAACTTATATGAACGAAGGGGGGGGGGGCGATCAACGAAATTTGCGAATTTTCCGTGCCTGATCAACGAAATTCGCTATTTTTCTGTGCCTGGTCTACAAAATTAGCAATTTTTCCGAAGCCGGTCGACAAATTTTGCGATTTTTCCATGCCTCATCGACAAAATTCGGATATTCCCGATCATCTTTCCACGCCTGATCGACGAAGTTCGCTATTTTTCGGTGCCCGATAGAAGAAATTTGCGATTTTTCGGAGCCGGATAGACGGAATTCGCTATTTTTCGGAGCCCTTTTGCCAAAACTCGCAATTTTCCCGTGCCCGATCGACGAAATTCGCGATTCTTAACTGACTATGACAAAATTTGCAATTTTTTCCCGCGGCAAATTGACGAAATGCTCGATTTTTCCGCACCCGATAAACAAAATTTTGAATTTTTTCACGTATCAGCAAGAAAGTTCGCAATTTTTTCGATCATTTTTCCACTCCAGATCAACGAAATTTTTTATTTTTCCGCGTCCGATTCACAAAATTCGCGATTTTTCAAAACCTGATCAACAACACTCGATATCTTACCGTTCCCAATCGCAGAAATTTGCAATATTTCCGTTCCTGAACGACGAAATTTGCGATTTCTCCGTGCCCCATCAACGAATTTCGCAATTTTTAACTGATTCTAATGAATTTTGCATTTTTTTGCGGCAAATTGACGAAATTCGCGATTTTTTCTTGCGATAAACTGACGAAACTCGCGATTTTTCCGCAGCTGATCAACGAAATTTTCAATTTGTCCGCACATGAGCGAAAAAATTCGCAATTTCTCCATGTCTGATCAACAAAATTTGATATTTTTCCGGGCTTGATCGACAAAATACGCGAATTTTTTCATCCCGACCAACGAAATTCGCGATTTTACGGAGCCCTGTCAACAACACTTAATTTCCGTGCCCGATTGACGAAATTTGTGATTTTCGGTTCCCGATCAACGAAATTTGCGAATTTTTCGCGCCCGACCAATGAAATTCTAGATTTTTAACTGAGTCTGATGAAATTTGCAATTTTTTTCCCGCGGAAAATTAACGAAAATTGCAATTTTTTCTCGTGATAAACGGGTGAAACTCGCGATTATTCCGCAGCCGATCAACGAAATTTTTAATTTTTTCGCGTATGAGCGAGAAAATTCGAGATTTTTCGCACTTGATCAACGAAATTTGCGATTTTTCCGGGCCTGGTCGACGAAAATCGCGTTTTTTTGCCCGATCAACAATACCCGAGATTTTGTCGTGCCCGATCCACAAAATTTGGGATTTCTCTGTGCCCGATCAACGAAATTAGCGATTTTTACCTGAATGACGAAATTTTCAATTTTTCCCTCGACAAATTGACGAAATTCGGGATAAACAGGCGAAACACGCGATCCTTCACAGCCGATGAACGGAATTTGAGATTTTTCCACTCTTAATTGACAAAATACGTGATTTTTTCGTAATCGATCGACGAAATTCATGATTCTCAACTGACTGACGAAAATTGCAAATTTTCACACGGCAAATTGACGAAATTCATTTTTATTGCGACTGACGAAACTGACGATTTTTCCGCAGCCGATCAACAGTTCCTGCAATTTTTCCTCGTATCAGCAACAAAATTTGCAATTTTTTTGCGCGTCATCAGCAAAATCAACGAATTTCTCGTGCCCGATCAGCGAAATTCGCGATTTTTTACGCTCCTTATTGACAAAATTTGCGATTTTTCCGAGCTCGATGGACAAAAAACGCAATTTTTCCGTACCCGATCGGCGAGATTTGCAATTTTTTCTGCGCTTCAATTACAAAATTCGCTATTTTTCTGTGCTTGATCAACCAAATTCGCGATTTTTCCGAGGCCTCATTGAAAAAATTTGTTTTTTTCCTCACCCGATCAATGAAATTCGCGATTCTTAACTGACTGACGATATTTTCAAATTTTCCCGTGGCATATTGACGAAATTCACGATTTTTCCTGCGACCCATGGAAAAAATTGCACTTTTTTCCAGTTATAAATTGACGAAATTCGCGGACCACACGTTAACCCATCGCGGGCCACAGGTTGTGCATCCCTAACTTAAAGCATACTTAATTTGCAGCCGAATGGCTATTTCCATTTACCACGTAGCATCTTATGAGACAAAAAATTATACAATGAATAGTTTTATTCAAGCGAAACAGATTCAACTCAGAATAACGAAAAGAAATTCCAACAATGGTGCTGCGTATCTAATTCTATATTACATCGAGACATTATTATTATTTTGTTTTGTTATTTTTTGCTTTTTATTCTTGAAATAAATTTTATGTCTTTCTGTATAGCATTTGATACAGACGCTTCTTCCGTACATTTTACCACGGTGAACTCCTCAGTCGTACTGGCACATTTTTATTTCTTACAAGTGCAGAAGAAATAAAATAATTTCGGATTTCACAAATTTTATTTAATTCAAATGTAATAATTTATGTAATTTGAAGCCGCAACAGCCGTCCGAAGTATTAAATTTTATTTATTTATTTATTTTATTTATTAATTTTATTTATTTATTCATTGAAATGCACGTTACAGACGAATCCATTTACAGTGTTGCAAGAACATCATAAAAATAATGAAAAATATACATAAATATAAACGCAAAGACATAAATCACATACAAGCACGAATACAAACCCAAATTAAGAGATTAAAAGTTCAGAACATTTATCTTTAAAAGCAGCAAAGGACATTTCAAAACTATCAAGATGCACAGAATATTCATTAAATATTTTGTAAAATTTATATAAAGAAAAATTACCAAAATAATTATATTTAAGAAATTGTAATATAAAAAATTGAGTACACCTGAGGGATCTGTCCGGAATATTAAAATTAATAGAATTAAGTATATCACTACAATCAATCATGTTATTAGTAAACTTGTAAAATAATAAAACACAAAAGAGATCCCGTTTAGATATCAAACTGGGAATGTCAAAAATACTACATAGATAGGCAGAAGAAATATCATAAGATATATGATTAATCTTGAACAATAAATAACATGTGACTTTAGACTGTTCTTGCTCGAGAATTTAAATTTTATTATTATAGTAAGGATCTCAAATGAGACTGCATTTCTCAAAATTAGGACGTACCAAAGTAAAATATAAAACTTTTTAATGTATGTTGATTGGAGAAATCTTTAGTTTTACGCTTAAGGAACCCTAGTTTTTTGTACGCGTTAGAAACAATACTATCAATGTGGAGTGAAAAATAAAGTTTAGCATCAAAAACAATATCCAAGTTCTTTACTGTTCTAGAATGACCTAAGGCCAGATTATTAATTTGATAAAAATAATTTAAGGTATGAGTTCTACGAGAATAACTTAAAACGCTACATTTATTAATATTAAGAAAAAACTTATTGTGAATGCACCAATTATATAAGCCATTAAGATCCCTCTGCAAAAGTGCAGCGTCAGTAACAGAACGTATTTGCCTATATAACTTTAAATCATCAGCAAACAAAAGATAATAAGAAAATTTCAAAATAGAACACAGATCATTGATAAATAAAATTAAAATCAAGGGTCCTAAATTAGAACTTTGCGTAACACCTGATGTATTGGTAAATTTATGAGGCACAGCACCTTTGAAATAAACATAAATCCTTCTATTATTTAAATAAGAAAAAAGCCAGTCAGTAAGATTAATACGAAAACCCATACCTATTAACGTGTTCAAAAGAACACCAAAATCAATTGAGTCAAAAGCCTTTGATAAGTCAGTATATATAACATGAAGCTGATACCCATATTCAAAAGATGATATAATGTTATAAGTTTAGAAAAATAAATTGGTAGCGTAGACCGTTTGGGAATAAAACCATGTTGAGCTGCTGAGATTAAATGTTTTACTTGAAGAAAAATCTTATTATGGATAATGATTTCAAAAACTTTTGTAAAATAACTCGAAATAGCAATGGAACGATAATTTTTACAATCATTAGAATCACCCTTTTTAAAAACCGGAATAATGTTGGTTTGCTTCCAAACATCAGGAAATACGCCAGTTTTCAAAGAAAGTTTAAATAAAATAAGAAGAGGATAAATCAACGCATCAGCGCAACCTTTAACTATAAACGAACTGACGTTATCATCCCAACTGTCAAAGTAGATTTCAACCTCTTAATTGCCAAAACCACATCCATATATGTAACATTTTAAATTTTAATAATGTCGCTCAAACAGCTGTTAAGGTTACCAGTATTTCTGTCATAATCAGTTCTAGATTTATAAACATAACTAAAATAGGACGCAAAATGATTAGGAATATTATCATCATCATCATAATATTTATTATTTTAGAAGATACTATTAGGCAATGAGTTATGCCTAATAAAGTAGGACCAAAACTTTTTAGGGTCAGAAATCAGATTATTTTCCGTAGTCTGCAAATAAGAAGCATACTTTTTACTAATACTGAGCTTAACAAAAGATCTCAAATATCTGAATTCATCGAAAACAGTCGGATTCTCACTATATAACGCCAACTTACGAACTTTATTTTTACTAGATGGAACCTGTCAAAACTTGACGGTAAAGTTCATGGTTGCTTTAAAATGTTAAAAAATTTGAGAGAATAATTCTTTGCGAAAATTCAAATAAATAGGAATTATTTTAAATGGGAACATAAAAATTTGAATTTTTCTGCTTGTCAAAATCATCATCTATACTATATGATAGGTGGAAAAGAACATACTGTATTATGAATGCAGTTTGTATGCACCAAAGTCAGATAGCAACAATAGTGTGCGACTTTTCAGCATCGTGTTAGTTAGTTTGTTATGATATACACTGTAAAAAAACCACTGTAGATTTGCCAGAACAAACTCGATCTCGGTGAATGTGCAGTATCTTTCTTTGGTTTCCTGACTATATTAACATGGAAAATACAGTAGTTGCGTAAAATTAACAGCACAATGTGCTGTCAGTTTGAACGCATTTTTTTACAGCACAAACTGCTGGCGTCCGAATTGCCAGCACATTGTGCTGTTAATTTTACGCAACTACTGTATTTTCCATGTTAATATAGTCAGGAAACCAAAGAAAGATACAGCACATTCACTGTGATCGAGTTTGTGCGCGAGATGAACAGTACTTTGTACTGTAAAAATGTCGTTTTTTTACAGTGTAATATATTTTCTATATATATAATATATTTCAAGAATGCAATTTGTCTGCTGTATATCTGTTGTACTTCCTTAAAAGCACCCTCCATTAACTGACACAACACTGATATATCGTACAAATCTGCTGCTATCTGACATTAGTGCATGCAAAATGCATTCACATGTACCAGTCTCTTTACTACCTATCAATTTTTATGTTGATTCTGTTATAGCGTATATAAGTGCATTTTGCGTAAAAACAATGTCATATAATAACAATCATGTACAACTCATTCATATTGTGTCGGTTAATGGAAAAGTGCTCTAAGGATTCTGTTTGATATAAAGTATACTGTAGCTGCTGCTTTGAGAAAGATAAGATATTTGTTTAATTTATTTATTGCAATTTGTTGCGGTATCCATTTTCATCACTCATTATTTAATTCATTACATTTATTAAAAGATTTCTATGCTTATTTAAGTACAGAAAATCATTACTTGCACAATTGTTTACAGGAATACTTATTTTAATGCTTAATACAGCTGTATTGAATACTCGGCCAATTTGCTGAGTACCCCTTGGAAGTGTTGAATTCTGACACTTTTCTCTGGGGGGGGGGGGGGAATTGTATTTTATTACCATTGAAAACACTATATCTCAAAACTGCTCCTCAGTATTCAGGAAATGTTGACCAAGTAGTATTAAGAATTTATTTTTTTTAAGAAATTTGAAGAAAATTTGATATTTATAACTATTCTGTAAAGTTATTCACACTCAGTGCATAAAAATATACCAACAAAATATAGAAAAACCCCATGTCAAACTAACAGTGTTAACTCTAGAAAAAGAGGGACCATCGGGAGGGTACTTTTAAAAAGGGCACTTTTTTCTTTTTTTATAAAATATCCTTCTCGAAAAGTAGACTGCTGCAGCTTATTAAAATATTATATATATATATATATATTGTAATGGCTTGTTTACAGTAACCTGTTAAACGTGACTGATTTATGCATTTTGCTATATTTTTCCATAACGAATTGACAAATGTTGTAATATTTTCATGCTAGCACTCAAGAAATTTCTGAATCTTTTCCCACAACCGATCGATGCATTTTGAGATTTTTTTTTTCCTGCAACCAATTGAAGAATTTTGTAATATTTTCCATCTAATCACTGAATTTTACTATTTTGTTTCTTTAATTTGTAAAAACCTTGATTTTTTTCTGCAACTGAATGGCATTTTGTGATTTTTTTTTCTACCAATCGGCGAATTTTATGATTTTTCTCCATTATTGACAAAAATCACTGATTTGTTTTCTTCAGCGATCGGTGAATGTCACATTTTTTTCTACAACCGACTGATGAATTTTAAGATTTTATTTTTCATGACTGATTGACAAATATCACTATTTTTTTCCCAATAAGTGTTCCACAACTTTTTTTTCTTTTACATGTGATAATTATATTATTTTCACGGCTTTTTCCAGAAACTGACTAACATATTTCTAATTTTTTTTAATGTGACCGATTGAAACTTGAAAGAGTACGTCAAAACGAGCAGTAAGGACCCCTGATTATGTAAAATATTTAAAAAGGGCAGCAGACTGCATAAATTATTTTAAAAGTACCACCGGATAATGTAGCCAGCCAAATTGACCTAGAGTCAAAATCAATTAAAATTATTTTAGCTTTATATTTATTATTTATACAAATAAAAGTTACGATTTTGGGTAAAGAAACAGTTTGTAGAAATAGAAAATATAATATTTTCTTTTTTATAAATAAATTTGTTATATTTCAATTTATGGTGTAAAAACATCAATCTTTCTACATTTTCTGGATATAGGACATTAATTTTATAGCAAATTTGGCTTGCCTCAGAAGAAATGCCTTTGCTGCATGCACTACTTTGTATGCTGTACATGTAACAAAATTGAAAAGAAACGGTAAAGCCAATACAATTTTATAATCAAAAGAAAAACTGAATCTTTGAATTTACAAAAATAGTCTTCAAAAGGTGACAATAAATGAAATTTCAAATTGAAGGTAGTTTTAAAAATATATATTATTTAACAATTATTTATTTGTGATTATTATTTTTAAATATGACTCAAGATGCAAGTTTATGTACATGTATAGACACACCCAAAGGGCTGTCTTACTCTAAGCTGGCTTCACATGCGAATCAGTGATTCTTTTTTTACACACAATTACTCTGTACTTTGCGAAAATACTATTCTGTACACAACTATTGCTTAATTGCTTGGAGGGCGGTGTGATATATTTTATCACGCTTAATTTTAACCCATTAATGCCGGTTGGAACAAAAATCTACCAAACCGAATTAATTTTATTATTAATCACTGGATGGCACTATCTCTCAAACAATGATGCATTTGACATCTTAAATAATCAGAAATAAGTATAAAAATAAAATTCCCGCATTTTTGTGGGAAATGTACGTAGTAGTAGGTGTAAAAACTGAGTGAATACGAAATCAATCAGCTTGCCTCTACCTCCAAAAAGAAAAAGGTAAATTACGCATATTTTTTTGAATTTTTAATAATGTTTTTAAATAGAATCACAATTGTAATAGTGTACTTTATAGAATTATGCTATTTAAAGTTAGTTTTACATTTGTTTCGTTTCGTATATTCACTTTTACTTTAATGGTAGAAAATTGTACCAACCGGCATATATATAGTCTCAATCTTAGGTCGACGAGAAAATAAAAAAATAAACCTTCATTTCACTGACCCCACCCCATACTGATTTAGAAAATTTATCAACACCATTCGTTTGTGCTGGTTTCTCCCGCAAAAATTTTCGTTTGTGCCACTTCCGTTCCCTCATTATAACGAACAAAATGGGGCGGGGCCAGGGAAACGACAGCCCTGCATCATCAACGAAATTAAAAATTTATTACTGCATTCGTTTATGCTATTCGCTTTGTGCTGGTTTGTGCCGCAAAAAGCTTCTTTTGTGCCACTTCCGTTCTATCTCGTTATAACGAATTTTTATATCTCAACGGCATTTATAGAAAACCACTTATGAAAATCGTTAATAAATACGTGTCACGAAATAAAATACGTAATTATTTAGCGCTATGTAAATGTCGGTTTGTCACATAAAAAGTTTCGTTTGTGCCATTCTGACTCCCCCGATATAACGAATTTTCAACTTTTTCAACATAGTGCGACGATTTTGGTGGACCCGCCCAATCAACGAAATCTAACTTGTATTACGCCATTTGTTTGTGCTGGCTTTTGTCGCAAAGTGTTTCGTTTGTGCCACTTCCATTCCCTCGTTATAACGAATTTTTATAATTCAAGGGCTCATAAGGAAAGTCGCCTATGAATAAATACGTTGTCGCGAAATTAGATGCGTAATTCTTTAGTGCTGTGTAAATGTCGGTTTGGACTCGCAAAATTCTCAAAAAAGAAAATGTTCTTGCCTTCTTTGGCATTTTATAAGTGTCTGGATATAACAAACTACCTAACAGAAGACTCTATTGGGTTCTTTCAACTGACATGCGCAACAATTTAATTTCATAATCGTTGAGAACATATACTTTTGATGTGATTTTGAGATCAGTACATTTTGCAAATAACATAAAAATGGACGATGATAGATTATATAAAGTCCGCCCCGTTTTTGAGCACTTCAACAGAGCATGCAAAGATTTAGACATCCCAGAATATCTCAGTGTCAGTGTAGACGAGTCCATAGTCTCATATTATGGACTTAGACAATAAGACATAAAGCTAAAAATGAACAAAGATTTTACCAATGAAACCCTTGGATAGTCAAATCAGAGCAGAAACATTCCCAATGTAAAAAGTGTGGCGGAAGAAATGGTTATAAGTGCGAAAAGTGTAATCAACCCCTTCACCCCAAATACCATAAAAGTTATCATGTTGTTTGTTATGCATAAATATTCCGTTTAATAAAAATATGTTACTATTTTTTAAAGGTAATAACAATTTTTAAAACTTTTTTTCTAAGTTTTAGAATTTGAAAATTATACATTTTACAAAATTTCCCTTTCCAAATTGAATTGCAATTATTTTTTTTTTTAAATATAACTTTAATTTTTAAAAACTCTTATTATACAAATATAAGTAATATTTTACTAGTATATAAATCTAGAATCTATTATTATAATTATTATTATTGCAGTCAAACAACAAATTCAAAATTTGCATAAAGAAAGTGATTTCGTCCTACGCAAACGCCGGTTGGTACAAAAATCTACCATCAAAAAAAGTTTGTAAATACAACGGGAAAAATAAAATTTATGCACGATGTACTTAGTAGACACAGAATGAACAAATATGAACAAAATTTTCAAAATTGGTCAAGTGTTTTGAAGTCGGCATTAATGGGTTAATGAAGGTTTGTACCAGAATTTCTCAACGAAATTCTATTTTTATAACTTTGATGAAAAAAATAGGTGCAAATTTTCATTTTCCTAATTTTAAATAAAATGTTTGAAAAATTCTGGTGACTGTAACAGACAAACAAAATTACGCGCCCCTGAAAGGGTGATTATGA
Organism: Maratus speciosus; assembly: GCA_963932465.1. NCBI lineage: Eukaryota > Metazoa > Arthropoda > Arachnida > Araneae > Salticidae > Maratus > Maratus speciosus. Next base: position 240,729,065 of record OZ010787.1, on the reverse strand, counting down.
CAGTGTCTTCTAGATTTAGGGTTAAAAATTTAGTGCAAAATTTAAATTACAGTAAACTTTACCCCTACATTTAAATGTTAGTAAACATTAATTTATGCTGTACGTTTGATAGACTGCTTTAAAAATTCTTAAACATAAAAGTAATTCCCTTCTGCGCAACATAGAGATGAAAATGCTCAAGTTTCTTTTCTTTTCTTTCTTTTTTTTTTTTTTTTTTTTTTTTTTCTTTTTTTTGTGGGTGAGTGGTGTTTCGCTGAGGTAGTTTATTTTAACTTGGAATGGAAAAGTTGAAGTTTGGTTTTTTAAATGTTGTACTTTTTCTTAACATTCCACTATTTTTATGAATTTAATTTCTTTTTAGTATTAATTGTATTTTTTCCCTTCTTTCTATTTTGCATGTAATTTTCAAGTAATGTGGCTAGCTTTGAAAATTTTTAAATTATATGTAAAAGTCCTTTAAAATAATTTGCATAATTTATTAAATTCTAATAACTGTAAAAAATATTTGAAAATGACTTGCCATTTTTTTTTATTTTTTTAATTATTGGTGGATAATATAAATTTTACTTAAATGATGTTCTGTAGGGTATCTCCTAGATCGTTGCTAAAGCATGTAACTCATCTTTTGCAAGTAACTTACCAAATCAATGTGTAAGCAGCAATAAGAATTACAGGTGAACCTAGTAGCTCTAATTTTTTTCTTTTCGGAGAACCCCCCCCCCCCCACACACACACACAAAATACTATGCTTTATGACAATGAGGTTTGTTTAATAGCAAACATGCTACAGGCTTAAAAAAAAAAAAGCTGAACATTTACGGCCTGACACGCGAAAAAAACTGGGTTTTTTTTTCCATAACACTTTGACTAAATTCTCATTTTTTCTGCAATACGCTGACGAAATTTTTTCCCTCATAATCCTTCGACAAAATTTGTGATTTTTTCGCAATTCATTGACAAAATTCGCATTTTCCCCAGAATCCTATTATGAAATTTGCGTTTTTACGGCTTTTTAGTGAAATTCATATTTTCTGCTAGCTTTTGAAGAAATAATCGTTTTTTCCACAATCCTTTCACGAAATATGCGTTTTCCCGTGATCATTTGATGAAATTCGTGTTTTTCCGGAACTTTTGAGAAAACTCGGGTTTTTTTTCTCGATCCTTTGACGAAAATTGTGTTTTCCTGAGATCCTTTGACGAAAATTACATTGTCCGAGATCCTTTGACAAAAATCACGTTTTTCCGCAATAGTACTTTGACGAAAATTGCGTTTTCCGAGATCCTTTGACAAAAATCACACTTATCCACAATCGTCTGACGAAATTAATGTTTTTCAGGCAAAGTAGACGATAGTTGCGTGTCTAGGCTATGTTTTCATGTTGTTATCGGTCTTAGGGATGATAAAAGTCAGTGCCAAAAAAGTGGAATTCCACGCTTCCGTGGAAAAGTAGCATGTCTGTAATAGAAAAGTACGGTTATCTCCCCCCCCCCCCCACACACACACCACCACCACCACATACCTGATCACAGAAAAGAATGATCAATTTTTTTTTTTTTTTTTTTTTTTTCAGAAAAGGGTTTATTTTCTCTTGGAAAAAATTAAATTTTACTTCTTAACACTAGAACTGCGGTAAGGGTCATTTTGACACCTAAGCGCTTTCGTCCGTTGATTACTTTAGTTTGGTTGGAAGAAATCGTTTGAAATTTTTTAACTTTTTCTAAATATATAACGTATTTTTCTTTCAAAAAATTTAGCTTTCTAGATTTGTTAGTTTTTTGAAATATTCGTATGTATTCCTAGAACGGCGGGCAAGGGTCATTTTGACCCCTTTAGTAAAATACTCTTTGTACTCGAAGGATTGTGAACCCATGAGAAAAATTCAGTGATAAGCTATTTTCGATTGCATTTATACTGTCTCCCATAGAGATAAAAACCGGTGTGGTGACACAACATTGTTATCTGTAATTTGTATGTTATAATTCCTTTGTTTGATTTTGCCATGCTTTTGAACACAATATTTCAAAAAAAAAAAAGAAAAAAGAAAGTGTAAGGTTTTTCAGACTTATATTTCTTTTCAGAAATAGTATTTTCCCATTTGTTACTTTTGTTAGTTCAGATTAATCACTGCAGGTGGTAACCATAGGGGAGGTGTTTTATAAGTAGAGTACGAATATTGTTTGTACGGCAGACAGTTGAACATTTCCGAACATATAATTTGTTGAAAATTGCAAAACATGCTACCTACCAGGACAAAATATTACTGTTGATGAGCAATTGTTCCCATCTAAAGCTAGATGTAAATTTACGCAATATATGCCAAATAAACCGGAGAAATTTGGGATAAAATTTTGGTTATCTGCTGACGTTGATACTAAATATGTACCTCTTGAATGGATTTCCATTTCTAGGAAAATATGAAACCGCAAACCTTCAATTAAGATGGACTGATTTTTTTTTCATGAAATTAACAGATCGCCATCTAAACAAAGGGACGAATAATATGACAGGAAACTATTTTACTGGCATCAAACTAGCAGCAATGCTAAAAGCTAAAAATACAACTTTGGTTGGAACAATGAAAAAGGAGAGAAGAGAAATTCCTATATCTTTGAAACATATGCGTAGCACTCTTTATTCATCGAAGATAGTGGAACATGACAATATGACACTTACTATCTATAAAGCCAAAAGAAACCAAAGTGTCTTTCTACTCCGCTCATTACATTCTACTGTCAAATCTGAAGACAGTCTCAAGAAGTTGCCCGATTCAATATAATATTACAAGGCAACGAAATATGGTGTGGATATTCGTAATCAGATGTGCCGAAAATACTCCGTTAAATCGGCTTCTAGACGATGGCCTGTACATATCTTTTACAATATTTTGGATCATGCAGCTTTGAAAGCGATAATTTATCAAAGTGTAATAAGCAAGCCCATCAGTAGAAGAGATTTTCTATTAAAATTAGGAGAGAAGTTAAGGATTTTTCTTATGGCTTGAAAAGTCCCAAAGATCCTTCCTGAGTCTTAAGAAAAAACACACGAAAATGAAGTAGATATAAAGAGAAAAAAGTGTCAAGTACAGAGATGCAATGGAAACAAATCTCAAGAATTTTGTGGATCGTGTTCCAATGTTGTGTCCGGATAATGCACTGGAAAAATTGTTAAAAATTATTTTTGTATCAACTGCATTAATTCCTAATCCGTGTGTTTAATTTGGAGTATTTTAAGCATTAAATAAAATTCAAACGAAATGTTTTACATTCTAACCATTCAGCTACACTTATAATGAAATAAAGAAACAACAGAACACGTTTCTCATTTATGAATTTAGAGAGTGAATCATTCGGCGAGTAAGTAGATGAAAAAAAAAATATTTTATAAATTGTATTTTATTTTAGTTAACATTAGTTTTAATTTGTGAAAACATTTATTTTAAATCAAGTTTTATATAAAATTAATGAGTTTTTGAGTAGTAGTAGTATGGTCCAATTGATCGTCCTGCAGGCGTTACATATACAGTACTTTAAAAACTCAATAAATTATTAAGTAATATTAAATATAAATTATAAAATACACGGAAATTACATATTTTTGCCAATGAATGACATTTAAAATTGTTTTAGCGTTGTTATCTCAGTAGCTTGATCGTGGGGTCAAAATGACCACTTCCCGCCGTTCCAGTAGCTAAGATTTTTCCGCCGTTCTAGTGTTAAATAGTCTATTTAAATTTTTCTAAAAGCTACTTTATTTTTTTTCTCCATTAGGTATACTTTTGTGCATATGAATTACGGGTGTTCTGAGTAATCGGTATTCGACCACATTTTTACAATGTGCTCGGTCAATATAAAATAATTCTAAAAATGTACTTTCTTTTTGCTTGAAGCATCATTATATATAGAGACATATATTAATTACATAACACAATTTTAAATAATGAAAGACAGCATAGCACTATTACACATTATTTACCACCCTATCTAATAAAGTTTATATGACGATGCGGCATCTTTTTTTAAAATATATTGAAATGACTAGTGCAATGTTTTGAGATAATTACGATTTCACACATGTAGGGTATAAATCTTATAGTGTATAATACAATTTAAGGTATAATACTTATTCATTTTATTTTTTAACTATTTGTGCATTGATTTAAAAGAGTTTGTGAAAGTCTAGAATTTTCAAATGATCACTTTCACAACATTTTTTTTTTTCAAATTTTCATTTGGTGTAAAATATTAGTATTACGTTTGGCAAAAATGGTGTCGTTTAAACAAAAAAGTACTGCAATGCATCTATGGTACCATAAAGTTGTTTGCCGTTCAAATTTTGAAGGCTTCATCAAATATATTATTGTTATGGGGATTTAATAAATCGTGCATATTGTTTTAAAACACTTTTATGGGTCAATTTCTTCACATAAATTGAATCTATAATTAAAAAAAAATTATACTGCTTGGTTATCCCGTCGATCAAAAATCTATCGCCAAACCGTAAGATTAAATGCCAATAATGGTTGATCGCAAATGTCACATTCACTTGACTTTAAGCAAGTTACATGTGTTTAAGTCAAGAGATTTTTATTTCGACGTTTTATTTGCATTTTTATTAATTTTATACTAATTTATTTGTTCTTTCATTATTTAAAATAAAAATTATGTCAATTTGTATAATTTGGCGAAATTAGTGGACGAGATAACTAAGAAGTACCAAACATTCTAAATATTATAAGCCAGCCATAGCTTTTGAAAAGATGGGAGAAATAGAATTACTGATAAAAAGTACAACTAAAAAAAGCAAATATAAATCCATAAAAATACAAAAGTGTAGTTATTATAAAAAAGTTAAATAAAATATTTAAAAACAAACTTTTCGAAGTTGAAATAAAGCCCCTGTAGAGAACAGAAAACCCGCACCCCCTGAAATTAATTTTAGCCTTCCCAGCTCTGGGAGGGACCATTACGGCACATTTAGCTATACCAATACCATTGTCACAAAATACAATAGCCAAAATATACTATAGCAAATATAACAAAAATATAACTAAATATAACAAAATATAATAACCACAAAATATAATCAAAAACCAAATGGAACATTTGAAAATAACTAATGCGGTTGCAAAAGTGAACACTTGAAAATTACAGACTTTCACAAACTCTTTTATTAAATCAAAAGAAATATATGCTTAAAGTAAATAATTATACACAAAAACTCAATTTAAACTTTGTGGATAAAATAGTAAGTGTGTCTAAATATTTCAATCTTTTTTTTTTTTTTTTTTTTTTTTTTTTTTTTTTTTTTTTAATAATGGTGCTGAGTAATCATAGAAAATTTTTGAGATAGGGTAGTAAGTAAGGTTTGTTGGGGTAACTGGAACCACGAGGTATCTGGGCCATAGGCTATTTTATAAAAATACTATTGGTGTTTTTTAAGTTTTAGCTTTTGTGAGCAATGCCCCTTTATCTCTACTTCCTAAAACAACGTGTATTAACTCAATCATAACTCTCACTTAACTGTGATAGGTTGGCAAAAATTTACGTTTCTTTATTTAAAAACAACGTCATTATGGTTGAACTTCCTCGGATTTTTATTAAAATACTGTACGTACTTTTATTAAACAATCTTTTTTTAAACATTAGAGATATAACTACATTAATATTATTAGGTATCTATACATATTTACTTCATGTTTTAAATGTGAGCCCGGTGTCCCAGTTACCCCATAAATGTTTCAAGAATGGGGTAACTGGAACACCTATCCGGGGTAACTGGGCCATGCTGGATCCAGTTACCCCAATAGTTATAAATATTTTTTTTTGTGTTTCTCTTACTACGGGAAGTAAATTTCTCCATTGGTTTTTGCTCACAATAATGAAAATGATAGAATACCTTATTAAAATAACTTAACGAAATTAAAATATATATATATATTGAGTGGTATCAAACCAAATTTCTTGACCCCTTGAGAGGCGGTGATGCCGTTATGGCATCACTTAATTTTAATTCCTAACTGCGACATTGGCACCTGAATTTTATAATTAATATTTAACCTTTATTAAGCACGCGAAAATATACTTTTACGTGTTTTCAGATAGATTCTCTTGTAAATATTGGCGTCATTAAATTATTTCACCATTTTACGAATGCAAGTACCTTGTCCTTGAAAGCCAGATAGCCAGACCTTGAAATAGTACTATACACAGGGGTCGCATTCTAGAGGCATAGCTGCCAATTTTTGCGCTTTCTTGCTACCACTAAAATTTAATAGAGATTTTCGTTTTGTTTAATTATAAGATTTCGACGATTAAATAAGACAACATTTACTATAATATTTTAGTGGTAAGAGGAAAGCTTAAAAGTTGGCAGCTATGCTATAGGGAATCTTTTATCGTCCCTACCACTATTTTGAAAATAATATTTTCATCGCACCTTTCTTTAAGGAACAATAAAATTTCCCCTATATAATGCGACCCCTGGATAAAGATAAAGTACTTAAGTACTTACGTCGCCTTTTGTTCAGAGATTTACCTTGCTATTTTTTCCTTAAAATACCCATGTGACTTTTATATTTATTATCTATACTAAAGTACATAAGTACTTACTTAAGTTTTATATTTTTGGTATAAATAAATCTAATATTTTAAATTTTAGTTCTTTTTTTAGGCACACTGACAGCAAAGGTTTCCCTTACAACGCTGTTTATTGACATATAATTTACATGATCTGCCTGGTTTAAATTTTTTTAAGTCGTTTACACTTTTTCAAACAGGACCTGATATCCGATATGAAAAAAATATAAACGCGTGTGGAACATAGACCCCCCTGGTCCAGTTATCCCATTTTTTGGGTCAGCTGGACCCATGAGGTAAGAAAGATGAAATATGCATATTTTTATATTTTTAAATATTAAAATGTAATTTTGAGCAATTCTGTCTGATAGAGGGAACCTAACTGAACACATTTACAGAAGTTCAGACTTTAATTGAAATGAACATTAGCTTTTTGAAGCTGAATTGTCTGAAGCTCCAGAGTCACATTGTAAAATCATGTCCCAGTTGCCCCAACTACTCTTAAAGAATGACTAATAATGCCATGCTCCCTGTTTATTATTTAAACCTCACTTTTTTGGTGTTTTTTATAAATTTATTATTTTTTTTCTAACGATACGTAAAGCAAAAAGAAAGTAATTTTTTTAAAAATACTCAGTACTATTGGCCAAGTACGAAGTCAAAATTTGGCCGAATATGGAATGACACTTCCATTACTGATATTTACACACTACTTGGGTAAATTACTTTGCAAAACAGGATTACATAAATTATCAGTGACGAATTACAATAGTAAAAAGACATGAATTGCATCAGAATGTCACGCACATTATAAGATGCATATAAAGTTTAAGCCTAAATGACAAACAGAATTTCTAAATAAGTCTAAAATTCTATATAAATTAAAATAATGAGCGATCGAAATGGAATCAGGTTCAAATTACAATAAATAAATAAAATAAATACCTTGTTTTTCCAAAGCACAGTGTACAGTTGTTTGTTGCAGTATATCCTAATGTTGCCTCATCGCATGCAATATCAATGTGAATGAATCACAAATCTTAAGATTCATTACTTCGCAGCAACGCGTCGCTCCAAGTCGCAGACTTTTATTTACGCACTACGCATGCGCACAAACAATATTTTAATTGAAAATTACATCTAATTAATAAAATTTTTGAACAAACGAATGCACGGTAACAAATCTGTGGCCAAATATCTTTCATTTAAAAAGTCCTTCCGGCCAGTGCCGGGAGGAAGAGGTAGCTTTCATATTCCTTATTTTAAAAAAGCCAACTTATATCATTCAAACACACGAAGCTCAATATAGTGGAAACTGAATATAGGAGATTCAATACTAATTTTTATCAATATAATGAATGAGAATTTCGCGAAATTGGTCAGCTTTATCCAAGCTGCTTTTCTTTAAAGTAACTCATATTTGGCTGCCAAATTCGTCGATTTCTTAAAGTGCCTACCATTTTAAGACAACATGGTGGATGAGGCTAACCAGTGAACTTGGTCGAGACCTTAGTAATTGCGGTTCACATGCTCACTCACATCGGAATCGGTTGATATATACGAGTGCTGTCGCATGCAAAAAATCAGAATTTTCAAAATGTCACCCACAATAGAAATTGAAACTGCTATATCTGAGCCATTTTTTAAGGTAAAGACAAACAAAAAATGCTCCTGAATCCTTATATCTAGGTCAAATACTTAATAAAGAAACCTTTTTCAATTTCTAATTTTTTTGCACCTCACTTTAAATATATATATATATATTTTTAATTTAATGGCCGCCATTTTGAAACAAGATGGCTGATGAATCTGGCCAGCGAACTTGGTCGAGGTATTGATGTATACTATCCACATGCCTTCTTGCATCGAAATAGGCGAATACGTGTGTTGTCGCGTGACAAATACAAGATCGTTTCAAAATGTTAGCCATGCTAGAAATTTAAAGTGCTATAATTCAATCATTTTTTAAGATATAAACAAAAGAACAAATTTTCAGAAACAGAAACTGCTCCGGAATCTCTGTATCAAGGCCAAACACATAAAAAAATCTTTTTCATTTTCCAAATTTTAATACCTCGTTTTAAATTTTAAATTTAATTTTTTTTTTAAATGGCAACCCTTTTGAAACAAGATAGCGAATGAAGCTGGCCAACGAACTCGGTCGAGACATTAGTATGTACTATGTACAGACCAAGTTACATCCAAATCGGTTCGAAAATACGCCTGTTATCGCATGACAAAAATCAGGTCGTTTTAAAATGTCAGCCACAATAGAAATTCAAAATGCTATTACTCAGCCATTTTTTTATATATAGACAAAACAAAAACTGTTCCGGAATCTTTGTATTAAGGTGAAACACATACAAAAAATATTTTTTTTCATTTTCCAATTTTTTGGTATCTCATTTTAATTTTTTTATTTTTTAAATTTTTTTAAATGGCCGCCATTTTGAAACAAGATGGCGGATGAAGCTGGCCAACGAACTCGGTCGAGATATTTGTATGTACTATGTACACACCAAGGTACATCCAAATCGGTTCATAAATACGCCTGTTATTACGTGACAAATATCAGGACGTTCCAAAATGTCAGCCACGCTAGAAATTCAAAATGCTATAACTCAGCCATTTCTTAAGATATAGACGAAAGAAAAACTGCTCTCGAATCTTTCTATCAAGGTCAAACACATAAGAAGAAAATATTTTTTCAATTTTCAATTTTTTGGTACCACATTTCAAATTTAAATTTTTCTTAAAAATTTAAATGGCCGCCATTTTTAAACAAGATGGCGGATGAAGCTGGCCAATGAACCCGGTCGAGACATTGGCATGTACTATGTATAAACTAAGTTACATCCAAATCGGTTCATAAATACGCTTTTTATCGCGTGACAAAATTCAGGACGTTTCAAAATATCAGTCAAGCTAGAAATTCAAAATGCTGCAACTCAGCCATTTTTTAAGATATTGACGAAACAAAAACTGCTCCGAAATCTTTGTATGAAGGTCAAATACATAAGAAAAAATATTTTTCCATTTTTAATTTTTTGGTACCACATTTAAAATTTAAAATTTTTTTAAAAAATTTAAATGGCCGCCATTTGAAACAAAACGGCGGATGAAGCTGGCCAACGAACTCGGTCGAGACATTGATATTTGCTATGTACTCACCGAATTACATCCAAATCGGTTCATAAATACGAGAGTTACAGTGTGACATAGGTCAGATATTGATATATATATATATATATATATCAATTTTGAACGGAGGGTGGTTTCGGGGTCTGGGGGTCATGATCGATGAAAATATACCAAAATTTTTTGAAATCTCTTTCCTCCGAACGGCTGCAATAGGTAGGTTTTTGTAATGAAAGCTTTTTGTAATGATGCAATTTGATGCAGTAGTTTCTTCTCACGGAGTGTCGAAAGAAACTACTTAGCATTTTAAATATATAGATATTTAATCAATTTGATAGTTTCAGTAGTGTAACAAAAGGGGAACTTATTATTAAAACATGGCACAGGAATTGTTTGGTTAAAAACATCAATCAAATATCTATAGAAATCATTATCTGCTAAATCAGCATTGCATAAGTATTCAGAAAATTCCAGTGTATTTCAGAAATCAAATACCACATTGTTAAAGAATCAGCTCTTTTAAAATTATATTTCGCAAATTTTGCATTGTGATTACCAGCACCTATAGGAAAAAGACTAATAACAATAGCAAAATTGGATGACATTTATCCTCCGAGACCAATGGTCTATCACTGCGTTTAACGTTAATGTTAAAATACTCAATATCAGATAAAATCAAATCTAAATACTTGTTATTACAATTAGGTATAACATTAAATTTGTTCAAGTTATAGTGTTGTACAAAGTTAAATAGCTCTCTAATAGTAGGATTTAAAATATTATCCTCGCGCTACTCACCAATAATAGACAGGTTAAAATCTCCGCAAACAACGATATCTTTATAAGAAGTAAACCTTACAAACACATTAAAAATCTTTACATAGGTATCAGTACTAGTATTAGGGGGGAAATATGTTAAACACAAAAGCAGTTTAGCCCGACATCTCAAATTCAGGGAAACCCAAAGACATTCATGTTCCAAATTAGGGACGTCAATCTGAAAGGCTGTAAAACAATTTTTAATTGCAATTGCCACACCATCACCACGCTAGAACCACCAAAGGACTAGTTGCGTTATTACGATCCTTACGAAAGATAATATACCTATTATGAAGTAAGTCAGAAGAATCAATATCATTACATAGCCAAGTTTCAGTTAATAAAATTATATCAAAGTTCGCTAAAGCTATATATCAGAAGTTTTAGCCCGCAAGCCACGAACATTCTGATAAAACATAGAAATTCATTTCACAGTCTCAATATTTTGTTTCAAGGAATTGTCCGCATCACCAGAGTTATCAGTATCATCCAAAGAAATTTATTATTTTTCAGTCTGCCAAAAAACTCAGAAACAAGACACCCCTCAGACTATATAGATGCATCCATTAAATTATTAAAATCACCCTGATTCCCCTCTACATGAAAGGAAGAGTAAGTTTGAAATTTAGTTCTGAGCTTACGGCATAGAACATAATTCAATTTCAGAGGGTTTAAAAAGTCAGTAACATGTTTCACAGATGTATTTTGACTTAATCTAGACAGAAAAATTGCCCTTTTTCTTGGCAATCTATTCGCAATCTTTAATTTGAACTTTTTATAACTCCACTGACAACTAATTCAGGTTTATTGTTTAACTCATTAACCAAGGGGATATTTCCACCCCGCCTCTCTCCAGACGGTATAGAGGGGGCAGTAAGATCAACTCTGATGTCCATATCTAAGACTATTTTGATTGGTGTTTTCGTTCTTATTAGGACATTTGTTCTAATTATCTTGTTCAGAAGAGGGAGAGGCCGACACCCGATTAACACCAGACTGTTCAGTTATTTTTTTCTCCAAAATCTTATCAACTATTCGGCAAACACGTTCAGAAATTCTCTCCACTTTTTTAGAAATATCCATCCGATACGAAGTAAACCCAGCTTTTAAATCATTAATCATAACTTCCATATTACGAGCAAATGCCGGATAACTCACAATAACTCCGATAGATGGCACCACGCCTTCCAGTTGATTTTCGGAAAGGTCTTCTTTCACACAAGCTTCCCGCCAAATAGATGTTTTAATACTCAAAACATTCTTTAGAATCAAAGATTTTAATTCACTCAAAGCATTCCTGGCATACTCACGCACCTTCGAGTTCATGTTAAACTTAGAATCAATGGCTATTTCCACTTTTTCTTAACCTAAATTGAGAACTCCAAAAAACGCGTCTTTAGTCGTGTCCTCCATCTTGAAACAAAGATATGAGTAACAATAGACGGCATTTGTCACGACGATTGCAAAAATGTAAATTATTTTTATCTAAAAAATATTTTATAGCACTGGATAATTTTTATTTAACTCTTAAAGGTAAATAGCCTATACAAGCACGACAATTTTTCACTACACAAATGAATCGTCGCTAAACAGCTGCAGGCAACTGCTTAGACATTATATTTTATGCAGTATTTATATTTCAGTTAAATATATGAGGATCTGCAGTACATGTATGAGCCCAAGAAAGGTAAAATTTCAATATCAGATCTATGTGGACTGTAAGGCGATCTCGCTACATTACATTGGCCATGAAGTATACCAATAAGGGAGAAATGAAGGCAAACGAAGGCAAGAACATCACCCTTTTCCTACAGAGACTTGCAATAGAAATATGAGCCCCTTTTAATGCCCCCACAATAGTATCTGATTTGAAGTATACAAAAAATAAAAAGGAGGATACAAATGCATAAAATAAAGTATAAGGTCATTGTGCCTGAACGAGACGAGATTTCCCATAATTTTCTAGCATTTAGGATATATTTCGCATTTTATTAAATAACTATTGTCTGCTTTAAAAGTGAGACCATAATCGATATAATTTCAGCACCTGATTACATAACCCTTTTAGGGCAAGCAACTGTGTTTCTGAAATGTTGAATTCACATCGGAATTTTTGAGAAAGTTTATTTGCAAGAAAGAAAATGCTATTTTGCAACTTTTTTCGTTAAAATTATAAAAGTAAAAATCAGTTAAAAGATTCTGTTTTGAATCGTGACTAAAATTAGTTGGATATAATCTATACCACCACCCCTGGAGTTGTTAACCCTTTGCACTCGAGGGCTCCGCTGTGGAGACATAATCTTTCTTTGCAAAATTTGTTTTTGTCACCAGTAATAAAGGAAAATAAAATGTACCTTATTTAATCAGAGCATTTTTGAAATTGTGCACTTGAACGAAACCTCTTTTAAAAAAGTGGTGCCGATCGAATAAAATGTGTGTAAGAGAAGCCGAGCGCAAAGGGTTAAAAACCAAGCCCCTTTTCCTGAGATGGTACACCTATGAAAAAATCTGAATAAATTAAAATAAACCACTTTTCATTCAAGCTTCTATAGATGAGAACATATTTTAAATCACTCATTATTTGTGTCTATTAACTTTCACTCAAAGAATCGTATCTATTTGGGTTCTTTTTTAAATGTTCTGTAACATATAAAATGCATTAATTAAAAACCATATATTACAATTTATTTTGAGTATTTGCTTCCTAGATTTCTTTCTGTGAGGATATTAAAATAAAAAGTAAACGAACGAAACGATATTATTGTGATGCAATAAATAATCAGAAAAAGTGTCATATGTCATTTATGAATAAAGATCCTTTGTCACAAAATAATTTTTATGATTTAATTTAAAAGTACGGAAAATGCCCCTAACATCGCACCCCTCATGATCTCGTTAAGTAGGTGCTGAACCTGGCCAAGACTGGTTTAACTAGTGCCTAACGGCAAGGGATGAGTCGGAAGAGTGTCTTGGTTAAATACGCAGATGTGTTTATTCTCTGTAATTTTTTTTTTAAGTTTTGTGCAAACCAAACATTGTTGTCAACTTTATCATACAGTTAAAATTTATTTTCAAAGTAAGCGCTGTTCTTAATTATTGTAACGAAAACTCATCAGTCGTGTAGTTTAACTAGACATACAATAATCATGTAGTTTAAGTAGATATACTAACTAGATAGACTAAGGCTCTTGCTATTCATGATTTCACTACTAGAGTCGGCCGTATTGCAATTATTCGTTCTTCCTAAGATCGCACACATACTTTAGTCCTAATATCGCGCCCCGACTGCAGTCCTAATATTGCACTTTGGAATATTACGCAAACTATATTATTTAAGGGTCTAAATGTCAATTTTTTTTTATTTACGAAGGAATTTCTAAGATTTTGTTTTATGAATGTATTTTTCCTTTGAATAAAAACCTATTCCAAGACCATGAATTTGCAGTGGTTGACTCTGCTGATATTTCTTACCAACATGAACATCCAGAAGACTCTGTCTGTTCATCACGGACAAGTTGACCATGTGAAACAAGTCAAACTAGACAGGGAAAACCTGAGCCTCAAACTGTATCTAGGGGTCTCGAACAACCTATGAACAAGAGTGACAAGTTTAAACGAAAACAAACCAGCTGTGTACCCTACTCGCCATCAGCAAATGGTAGCAATCATTTTACGATGGGTATAACACCTTTACAACATCTGAATGAGAAAAACATCCAATTAAACAAAAGAGGACGTCCAAGTTGCTCAGCAGTGGTTCTCACAAGTACTCCATCTAATGTGAAAATTGGTGGAGATCTTGCTAAAAACGAAAACTAAGTTTGCAAAAAATATTTTTATCCCCAAAAATACAAAACAAAACAAAAAATCATACCTAAGAAGGAAGCTATCAGAAAGAAGACAAAAAGAAGAAACATTAGCCATTATTGGAGACATCCCAAGAATGAGACGAAGATCCTGATCAACACTTGACAATATCTATTAACGACGAATACAGCGAGAAGTTTCTTTCTGTAACCAGCTTTACTAAACTGACAGACGTGGAGAAAAATGGATCATTTGTATTAAATGTCTCATTTTGTGTCATGAACAATGTCTCTAGCAACTGATTACAAAACCTACATTTGCCATTTCTGTTTAAACAGATAATTTCCATTCATGTATACATATGACAATTTATACCCTGACTTCTTTCTAAAATATCATAATTTGACAAAAGTTAGTTATTTATTAAATACAACAACAATATAAAATTTCCTTTAAATTTATTTTTCTTCCATATTCCATTTTCATGACTACTACTAAAAAGTATTCCAAAAGTATCTCCCTGTGCTATATTATGAATACAGATGGTGCAATATTAGGAAAACGTTTTTGAACACGTAATAAATGTACCTTATGTGGTTTTATGTTTTTAATTTTTTTTTATTATTTGAACTATTGAACTGATTTTATGTGGTATGAAGAATCAGTAACTCACCTACAAAAATCACTTGAAAGTTATTTGTTAAATTGAAAAATACTAAAAATATATAAAATTTTAAAAAGTGGTGCGACATTACGGACCCCTACTTTCTTTCGTTCTTTTCTATTACTGTGTACTTGATTCCATGTGTTTACAGGTTTGAGATGTTTTAGGCTCGCAACTGTGTATATTTTTATTTTAGCTTTACATTCCAAATTGTTACCTACGTCCTTTGATTTTTAAACGTTATCCATTAAGATTGTATTTTGTTTTTTCAATTTTTATTCAAAACTTTTATTATTTATTCCTCTATGTTTAAAATCCTAAGTATTTTATTATGTATCTCTCTTTTAACTTAAAATTACGGTTACCACTTGGATTTTTTAAGTGGTAAGAGACGATTGCTAAGGACGAAAGCACTGGGCCACAAATGACGATTGCTACCGTTATATTCTAATATTATTCCTCGCCTTATTTAATAACATAATTTATTAGATTTAATAAAGCTAATAATACTATTAATATCTAGGGGGGAAATTAGCTATTTCTGGCGAAGCTATTTGATCCCTGCAATCGGTTCAAGACTTTGTCATATCAACCTACAACTCAAACTGCCGCAAAGAAACATATATTGTATAGTTCTTCAATGTACTAACCACCATTCTTCCACATTTCATTTGTGATGTTTTAATGCAGATAGCTGTACAGCATCATTCAGTGTGACGGGGAAAATCTTTTCATAAATGGATGACATTTAACAAAGTCTTAAAGATTCAAGTTTTTTGCTAACTGCATTATAGGCTTTTTCGAAATTTAGCAACCATTTTCGAATATTTATTAATCGACAAATGAGGTTTCATTTCTGACATATATTATTACAGAAAAGAATATGCAATGCATTTAAATATAAGCACAGACATGAAAGTAATGCGCACAGGCTAGCACAATTGCTAGCACAAAAATTTAATATATTTCTTCGCTTTTTTTTAATAACAGACTTTCTGTGAATAAATAATGAAAGGAATAATGTTAAGATTTAACCGTATCAATTAGCTGCTTTTGTACAGATCTTTTTTTTGTTTTCTTAATTGATTTAGAGACACAGAGATCTTTTCTATGATGCACGATAAAATTTATACGGTGCATCAGTGCTGCATTTTTTAGTGTTTTAATGCATCAGTGCTGCATTAAGAACCGTTAACTGTACAAAACTGCAAATTGTGTGGAACGATCTTGATTACAGATTAGGTATTTGTCATGTTACGAAAGTTTCGTACTTCGAGCATTTGTGTCTGAAAAAATATACTTGGAATCTTCTTTATTTTAATCTACCATTTATTATAATATGTGTAATAGTTTTGAAAATATAAATTTTTAAAATCCGGTCTTTCGTTTGTGCTAACCAAGTATATATCACAACGAAGCATATTCTTTACATATATTTGGAATGTACAGTACCAAAATTTTTCTTAAATATGCAAAACACATTTACAAATATGTTGTACAATCTTTTCGAAAATTTTAAAATTAGGCGGAAGTTCGTATGCATAAAGTTTGAGTTATGCAAAAGTTGCAATATATAGTAGAAATATTCCTTAAGAAAAACTTAATAAACACAAGAAAAAGAAATAAACTTGCACAAAAATTTTAATACTTCAATAAGGCTACACCAAAAATCATAACTACAATTTAATAAAAGGAAAGAATGTATTTTCTAAAAATATTTCATTATATCGTAGACCAAAAACATAAAGCTAAGGTTTTTTCTGAAGCTAGAAATAAAAGACGATTTCTTATCTGATTCTGTGTATTTACGTGTATATGTATGTCCAAAATTTTATTAACAATTACTGAATAACGTTTTATAAAACACGTTTTGAACTGAAAAGAGGGAAGACAGAATCCTCTTCGAAACAAGCGTCCTATATAAAAAATTTTAATATTTTATCACCAGTTATCAAATCAGAAGTCTTCGTTTAATTAAGTCGCAGAAAGTCTGTGGTTAAATAAGGCAAATTTTCAGTTTTACTTTTAGGAGAAATCAAGAAATCTGAACACACTTATGTACGTGACGCACATGAGGAAGGATTTTAGCTAAAAATTATCAACGCATTGTGCATATCGTCTTGTACAAGGATATGGCATAAATATCAATATATGATTGTCTGATTCACGTAAAACGTGAGGGACGCTGGCAAAGATAATGCCCTTAAGAAGTAATAGAGTAGTGACTATACGAATAATAAAAAAACGGATTAGTTGAGAGAATTTGTCAAACAATTCGTGAAAGGGACATTATCTTACATTTGGTGAAGCAGCTATTATCGTGAAAATGCTGTTTGTGGACTTTATTAACCCATTTAATCAAAAATTTTCAGGAAATATTTGCTACTATCCTCAGTGTGGTTTTCCACAGTCTAGAGCAGAACATCAAATTTCTGCATGCGTCTTTTGAGTATGTCGTTTCTCCTTTATTTACGAATGTACTCTACTGAGAACGACTAGATGAAATGTAATATGGATTGTTGTACTAAACCACTTAAGCTAATAAACGGCAAATAGTTCTCAGTAAAAAAAGTACGTAAATTTAATGATTATGAATGATTTTGCACATTCCGAACCAAGTCGTAGAATAAGAAACTGCCATCTGAAGGCTGTTTAATTAATATGTATATATATATATATATATATATATATATATATAGGGTGAGTACAAACGATGACTCCGATTTTTAAAAAAAGTCATATTTTCGAAACTACTGCACCTACTACCATAGGTGATACGTGAATTTAAAGAGAAATATACCAAGTTTTTTTCAGTTACAAATGTTCGACATGTGACCATCTTGTAATACGGCACACGTTCAATCTGTAATCCAGTTTGTTCCAAACACCAAACGCCCCATCCACTGGTGTGGAAGATCCTAGTTCAAATAACTACGTACCTGCAAATACCAATGAGGTGGGGCTCAATCCTGCTGAAACACAAAATCTGTGCTGTCCTCAAGCGGGTGATTGTGATTTGACTTTAATCACATGACCACCAAGATCTCCAGACCTAACACCATGTGTTTTCTTTTTGTTGGGTTACGTCAGAAACATAGTTTATGTATCACCAATGCCAAAAACACTGCCATAACTTAAAGAACGCATTTGTGCAGCATTCACAATCAATGACAGAGTGATGGCTACAAAATGTTTGGAACGAACAGTATTACAGATTGGACGTATACCGTGTAACAAGAGAGTCACACATCGAACATTTGTAACTGAAAAAAACTTGGTTTATTTCTCTATAAATTCATGTATTACTTATTGTAATATGTGCAGTATCTTCGAAAATAAGATTTTTTTAAATTGGGTCCATCATTTGTACTCACCGTTAATTTCTAATACAAAGTATACTTTCTTAAATGAGAATTATATGCCCTTAAATTATGTGTATTTAATTTTTAAGGAAGTTTGTAGACACATTAAATGTAACTTATTATTTTAAAAATTTAATTATTATAAATACTAATTCCTGAGCATCTTAATTTTAATTTTTATATTTAATTATAAATTAATTTATGTGATGATGTAATGTTGTCACAGAAATTTAAATTGTGATATGTTATAGCGAGGTACAAATATTTATGTGAAACATTAATAATCATCATTTTCACCAATTTACATATAATTTAGATTTAATATATCAGTTACTAATTTTTTATAATACAATTGCATATATTTATTAACATATTTTTAATTATTATTTAATTTTCATATATCTATTTCTAAACAGTATTTGCTTTAAAACTTAATCCATTAATAGTTATTAATAGTGTTTATTACATAATAGTTCTTATTTTAATAATAAGCCAATAGATGGCAGCACTACACTGATTCATTTGAATATATGGAACAGTTTATTCTCGGTTCTAAATTATAAATGGAAGGCTCTGGTTGTATATAATGAGAGTTTGCTTGGCTATGCTCTATAATGTTGGTCATTGGTCCGTCATCATATGGAAAACATTTTTGGCAACAAGTGCTGGTGATCACCAATGGTATTTGTTATGCCTACTGCTAAAACACTGTGGATTTTAATTTGGTGGTTTGTTTTTTATATTTCCTCTGTCCTTTTTATCTTTTTTTTTTACTTAATTGGTGTTCAATGGTTTATTTCTCTTTTTTAAGTGTGTGGTAGTCCCAAATTCATATTCTTTATATAATTTATGGTTAGTATAAAGGTGAAAACATATATTTTATTTGTGGAACTTGAGGCATTTGGATCCCGATGATTCTGTCTAAGCTCTACATATTTCCATTGTTCCATTTCAGCTATTCAATTCCTGCTTTTTTTTATTATGGTTTTGGAATCTATGCTAAGTGTGTTAGGGGGAACTGTATTTTTGTCAATTTGTTCATGTCATTTTATTCATAATTTCACTGTTTTTGTTGGTGGTCGGTAATTTTTTTTAATGATTATATATATATATACAGGGTGATTAAAAAAAGATGGGGAAAATTTTAAGAGGTGATAGTACACACCCAAACAAACATTTTGTATCAAAGAATGCATGGTCGAAAACTAAACATAATAAAGTTAGAGGGAGCCAAAAGTTATGTTCTTATACGAGGCAAAAACACACAATTAACGATTAAGTTAAGTTAAGAAAACAAATTTAATGGCATTTGATTACAATAAGTGCTCAAAACATTGACCGGCAGCTGTTATACACGCAGTACAACGGCGGAGAACAGATTGGAGAATTTTCTGAAACACACCAGGTATATCGCGAACTTCCCCTACAGCAGCCGAAAGCTTGGCGACAAGTTCTTCTGCGGATTCAATGGGAGTCTCATACACAAGAGCCTTTAGCTGCCCCCACAAAAAAATATCGAGACATGAAAGATCTGGCGATCGCGGTGGTGCCTGGTGTGTTTCAGAATATTCGCCAATCTGTTCTTCGCCGTTGTACTGCGTGCATAACAGCTGCCGGTCAATGTTTTGAGCACTTATTGTAATCAAATGCCATTAAATTTGTTTTCGTAACTTAACTTAGTCGTTCATTGTGTGTTTTTGCCTCGTATAAGAACATAACTTTTGGCGCCCTCTAACTTTTTTGCATTTAGATTTCGGCCATGCATTCTTTGATACAAAATGTTTGTTTGGGTGTGTACTATCACCTCTTAAAAATTTTCCCATCTTTTTTTAATCACCCTGTATATATTAATTAAACATATGTTTCTTATTTTACGACTTCGTAGGAAATGTGCAAAATCACCCATGATCATTAACTTTACTTACTTTTTTTTTTTTAATTGAGAACTATTTGCCGTTTACTAGCTAGAGTGTTTTAGCACAACAATCCATATTACATTTCATCTACTAGTCGTTCACTGTAGAATACCTTTTGTAGTCACCCTGTGTATATATATATATATATATCTAAATCTTGTAAACAATTTATGTAAACGAAATAAATTTCAGCATATTATTTGAGTAGAATCACATGATATAAGGAACATTTGAACACATACGTAAAATAAATTGTTAGAGGTTCATCTAAAATCATTCACGTATAAACAAGTTTTAAAGAACTGTTATAAGAAAAAGTAGGCAATTTTTATTAGAAATTTTTTAAAGTAAACTTGTTTAACTTGTAAAATTTCATAAAGTTAGAAAACGTTTACGCAAAAAAACTTACATATCACGTTTAAAATATTTAGCCAATCATTGATTTTGATAAACGTTTTAACTTTTTCACCGCCGCGAACAGATATATGCATTCACTAAGCTGTAGGTTTTACTGCAATAGTAGCATTATTTTAATGAATATAATTCTACAAATAGAATGCAGTGTTAAAACATTAAGTTATGATTAATGCTCTCAAGGCTTATATTCCTATACATAATTAAATTTTTTACAACATGTTGGAAAAACCACTTTTTGTTAAATTGAATACAATACGTTGATGCTGTTCTCGTTGTCTTTCTGATAAGTCGTATGACAGAAGAAAAAGCCGAATTTAAATTACTTTTATTAAAGCAAAAATTGGTAAAAACAATAAATTCAACGCATTATAAGTTATTATGCTTATAGTTTTCATAGTTATAACGTTGCATATTTGAGTATGCAATATTAAATTATAAAATTAAACTATCAAATTATAAAATTATATTCATATTCCAAGTAAAATTAATATTAAATTTTTATTCCACGCACACAAAATCATATATTGCATTTCAATATTCTAAGTATGCTCTTAAAACTTTAATTCAATATTGATAGATAGAAAGCTATTTAATGCTCATAAAAAGAAAAATAATAAAATAAAACAGAAAAGTGTTTAATAATTTTTAAAAATAATTAATATGACATCATTTAGAAAGGTCATTTGAAAAGGTATTTTTATATTTTCAATTATTTTAATGGACATTTTGAAAAAACATTGTTATGAACTCAAGAAAAATATATAATAAGTAAGATATTTTAAATTATTTTCTATGATCAATGATAGAGCTTTGAAAAGTATTAAAGAAAATTACAACAATGCTTTTAATTAACAGCCATACGTTCTCACAATGGTTGATGAATAATAGGCGCTTCGAAACAAATTAGCTGTTATAATTTGAAGTGCTTTTGAAATAAACTTAGCATATTAGCTAAGTAGATTAATAGTGTTTTATTAAACTAATATTTACTTTACCAAGTCTAAAAATGCCAAACAAAAAGAGATAAGACTTACTAATTGAAAGTAATTAGAAGATATATATGGATTTGTAGCATTGCTGTGACGGATAGCTACTATTTAACGCAACTGTTTAGAAAAGAAATATATCGGTATACAATATTCAACTAAATACCTTCAACTATAGGTAAGAAAATATAAAAAAATAGCACTTTTCCGAGACGATCTCCTTTTGCTTTTTTAAAATTTGTTTTAGCCTTCATTTTATTTCAAATGCAAATTTAGATACTCACTAATTAACAATTTAATTATTTTGTTTAAATTATACAATCCTTGCATTGATTTCTTAAATTGAAAGAAATAAATTACTGTGTAACTTTATTTTGTTAACAAATTGCAAGCTTGAAAATAATTTCTTTTTATAGTCCGTTTACATAAAGCAATAAGTTGTTTTATAGATATTTTTAAATTTAAATGTATATCAGAACTATTTCTCTAACTCTTTGTATAGCATTAATTGATATTTGCTTATCAAATGTAGAAGGGGGATTTTTAGATAAGGGATTTCTAATAAATACTAGAGCGCTTTCGAAAGAATGTCTAAATAACTTTTTAGTCACAGTTTAAGCAGTTATTGAAAGAAAATACTCATGTTTACAAAAAGAGGTCAGTTAAATAGTCGCCAAATTGAAAGAAAAGGTATTTTTCTTCTTTGTTATGAACTTCGATATTATATATAAGGACGTAAATCTGAGAGTTATTTCTTTATTTCAAGCGATATAAGTAATTCAGATTTACCAAAGTAGCTATGAATGTTGGTACATCATTGGGCGTTTGTAGATTTTTGGCGTTCACCGTTGGTAGATGGTAGCGTTGACATGAAAGCTATGAGAAAACATGAGGCCACTTGAGAGTTGTTAGACCAACCCAAAAAATCATCGTTAGGACACGTAGGAATCCACGGATATTTGAACTTCTAACGGCCATTGCTGGATAATAATCCAGTACATATAATAGGACTAACGCATGTGTAAATGGTTTCATCCCACAATTAAATGGACTAATCATCTTTTGTGTACACCGATACGTTTCACCGCTTTTGTTTCAAATCATTTTATTTAGTTGGTTCTGTACAAATTACTGATATTACTGCATTGTTAAAAATAAACGTGTAAATTAGTCAAATTTACACATACATATCATATCCTTGCTTCAAAAGGGCAACAACTCAAAAATTGGGTTTTTTGAGTTATGGATGCCATTCTACTTGGTTTTTAAGTCATTCTACTTGGCCAATCACCTAAAGTATGAGATAGTGCACTGAAAATCAAGTCCCCAGTTAGCGGTTGTGTTTGCAAGATGGCCACAAACCCTTTCTCAGCCCTAAAACTGTTTTTCGCATTTCCTGGAAAATGAGGTTTTTTGAGTTATGGCACTTTTGAAGCAAGGGTGCGATATGTGTAAATTTCTAAATTTAAACACTTTTTGCAAAATTTCACCTCTTTTTATGTGTATTTAGCTTCTGAAGCTAAGTTTGTAATTTTTTATCGCTTGAAAAAACCAAATAAGTGTGTAAACGCTGAAAAATTCCTGAATTTACAGGACTGGTATGTTATTGCAATTTACAGATAATTATATATACACAGATAAGTGTGTAAATTTCTAAAATCACCCACTTGCCATAAATATTACATATTTTGTACAAAAATTACCTGTTATTATGTGTATTTATTTTACGACATGAATACTGTTATCGGTTGTTATCGGTTGATAAACTCAGGCAAGTGTGTAAATGTTGGAAAATACTTATTTTTACACTAATAGGAGTATTACAAAAATTGTAAGTGTGTAAATCTTAAAGTGCGTAGATGTCAGAAAAAAGATGAGGGGTATATAATTCAGGGGTGCATTTTTTATTTCATTTTTTCTTTTGCATAAATATAGTACTGTAACAGCATTTTCAAAATAAAGAACTAAAACGTTCACACTAATTTGAAAGGTGCACTCCCCCCCCCCCCCCTTCCCCTTCGTTTTAGCTAAATTAGCAGCACATGAAATTTTAAAAGTAAACCGAATTAAAAAATCATTTTGGCTCGGCCTGCAGGCGGAGGTCGATTTCAAATTTAAATTCTAATTTCACCAACAAAGCCTAAATCAAGATTAGAGATAAACACAGTTTAAAGGGACCCGGGACACAATTTAAAATAACTTTTACTTATTGAGTTAAAATTCTGATTTTTTTTTGTGATGTTTAACCTTATCATTTACAAACAAAATCACATGATAAAACTTCTCATTCTTTTTTTATTTAACATTTAATATATATTAAAAAAGTGGGGTAATTTAAAATCGTTATAACTCGAAATATTATTTATGGAATTTCAATTTTTTTCATTTAAATCAACAGAAATATATAAGTTTTAATTTTGATTCAGCATTTTAAAAAATATATTAATTTATATAAAAAAAAAAATATTTAACGAAAAAATTTTTTAAAAAGTGGTGCAACTTTTTTAAAAAAAATCATATTTTCAAAAGTAAATATTTTTTTCAAATATGCTAATCCAAATTAAAGTAAAACAATTGAAAAAAATGTGTTCCAAATTTTAACACTTTATCTTTAACGATTCTCGAGTTATAAGAATTTAAATATTAAAATTAGTGAAAAACCTATCATGAAGAAAAAGGCATTTTCACAAGAAGTTGTTTCCAGCCATTGCTTGAAAGCTAGATTTTGAAAACAAACCAAAACGAAAAAATTTATTTTTTTTTTTCTAATTCACATGGAAACGTGATTTAAATGTCATTTTAAGTAGGAAAAAGCAGAAAAATTTTAAATGAAATAATATGTTTTTGGAAAATTTGAAGATTTTTATGCCCCGGATCCCCTTAATAATTTTATCTGGCCGTTTCTGACGAGTTTAATACACACTCATACACACACTTATATATATATATGGAATACATTTTAAAATGACGAAAACAAATTTAGTGAGCCTCAAAATGTTAAAATATACCAAAATGCCCATAATCGGGTTTTTATCATATTTCAATATGCTTTTTCAAACTCACATGTGTTATATATTCACCTGTTGACGCCCATTATATTTTTAATATCACTTAATATTAACTTTTTCTTTAATTCGCAAACTATGTATTTCATTTTGATTTTTCTCGTGGAAATATTTCTACAGAAACGTTATGAAGTAATATACACCTTTTTTTTAATTCGTCAAACTATTTATTTCATTTTCATTTTTCACTTGGAAGTCGTGCAATAGAAACGTAATTGTTGTGATAAGAATTTTATTGTGTTTTTTTTAATTGTTGGCAACTGCTATGACGAAAAATGTTTAAAAGTTCCTGTCATTTTACTGCAAGAGCTGATTTTTTTAGAATCCTGTTAAGGCGGTATTTTATACCTCCCTATTTCCATCCCTTTGGGCTGTTTTGCCCATTTGCAATCCCTGCCGAGATATTATCCATCTCAGTATTTTTGGTCAGTTTGAAGACGATCCGGGCATAATTGCGATTTTTATCGTGCAGAAAAAATTTTGTACATACATACATACATATTATATATAAACTTTTTAGGTGGGGGGATTGTTTTGGGTTTCTGGGTTCATATAATTAAAAGTTATGAAGGAATTTTTCAAAAGTCGCACCTTTGTAACGACTACAGTAGGAAGTATTTTGTATGAAATATAACAAAAATTGTCTTGAGCAAGGAATTCAAGGGAGGGGAGGGGGTCGCATGACAGAAAATTCGTAGTCCCTTTTCCTTTTAGTGTTTAATTATTCTATAACTGTATAGTAAGCGTGGTCGCAATGATATCACTGCAATTCATAATGGTCACGTGACATTTTGTGATTAAAATGACACTACTCAATGGCGTGACGATATGATTAAATTATGAATTTATTCCAAGACTTTTCATAAATATGTACAAAATCCTCCTTAAAACGTGTTATTCGTTGTAAACAAAAGCCTCTTTCCACTATTACACTTTTGTTGAGCCACTGCAAACCTACGTCACGGCACAACTGTGATAACAAAAATTAAACACCGTTTTATAAAGTCACATTGTGGCAAAAATGGAAATAAAAAAAATAAACAAGAAATATTTTATTTCACACATTATGAATATTCAGTAGCACTAAAAAGAAATATAAATACATAATAGAAATATAAAATTACTTAAGTATATCATTCTCAAGCAGAATTTGGTAGAATTAATATAGGGGCATCATGTTATAGATATATAATACCTCTTTATGCTTATTACTTTATTTAAATATTATTTCTTGTATTGCTGTCAATTTGTCTACCCCCCAACCCCTCTTAAATTTAATTAGATAAGATTAACCTTCCGTAGAAAATAAAATATATCTGGAATTCATTTTTCCCGAATTACTTTTTAGAATTTGTACATCGAATATAAGAACGCTAGCGGTTGACCTTCTAAGTTTAGATTAACACGTAATTTCTGTTATCCGCCTCACAGACCGCTGTTTTTTTTCTATTTTCACAGTTTAACTTCCCCTATTTTCTGCGCATTACTTTAAATTTTTATTCTTTAATTATTTCCCTAAGCGCTAAGTACAAGGGAATTTTAACAAGTTTCTATCTAAGGGTCCTGCTCTCAACTATCAGTTCGCCCCTTTATTGTCCCCTACTATATTTCCCATTAATGATCAGATTCACTACCTTTTTTTCTTACAACGTCTTAGATTCTCCAGCAACTACAAATAACTTTCTCAAACCTAATCTACCAACAATTATAAATATTAATCTCCTTCTTTCTCCCGTTAGTTCGGCTTCATTAAAAACGTACCGATTCTCTTGCAATTTCCTTTAGCATAGTTCTGGAGCTCTCCGGCTACTTCGTAAACTACTAGAAACTTTTTTAGACACCAGCTGCCACCTTTTTCGAATATTGATCTTCTTTTTCAACTTCAAATTAAGTTCATCTACTGCAAATATTACGCAAGTACTTTGAAGATGTAAAGTGCTAAGTACCAGGGACTTATAACACGTTATCATCTTAGTGGCATGCTCTCAACTATCATTTGGCCCTTTTAGAGCCCCCTACTATCGCTCCCTTAAAAATGTTTTTTTAGGGGAAAAGAGAATTTTGCAATAAATTTTTTTAAAGTTTAAAAGCTTTTCCTAATAACTTCTTAGACACTCAAGCTATTATATGAACTACAAAAAAATTTCTCAGATATCAGTTGTATCATTTTTTAATATTAATCTCCTTCTTCGGTCCCGTAGTGTAGCTTTTTAAAAAGTAATCAAATTTCCTTGGAATTTTCTTTAACATAGTTCTAGGGATCTCTGGATATTTTAAAAATAATTAAAAACTTCCTTTACGCCCCAGCTACCACCTTTTTAAAATATTAATCTTCCTTTTCAGCTTCAACTTACTTTTACTCACTGTAAAAAATACACAATAAGTTAAAAGATTTTTCACAAGGGTATCTCCCTCTTGGTTTATTAAACTTAACTCACGATTCAGCTACTTTCTGCATTATGAAAAATTATCTTAGTCTTCACTTACCACATATTTCGAATATTAATGACGCATTTTTGTAGGATTCTATAGGATCAATTATAACGGGAATTGGTACATTCAACTTAAATTACGATTCAACTACTTATTGTATCATGAAAGTTTACTCAGTCGGCAGTTACCACCATTTGCGAATCAACAATTACTGCGCATTCTTATCTCTGATTTTATGGGCCACATATCAACAAAATTTCACTCTTTCAGCTGATACGCGTGTGCAGCACACCTCCAATGCCAGAGGTTCGTTTCGGAAAGAGATTAATTTAACGTACTATACGCTGTCGAAGGCAGTGGGGTACTGAAATTATGTTCTTTTTTGAAGACTTCTCGCTGCCTGCCAAAAATGGCGAGTATACGCTCCTCTAGGTAGCGGGGAGCGAATTACCCTTTTTTTCTTTTTTATGTTAATAGACCCGACACAAAAACAACAACAAAAATAAGCGATAAGAAAACATATTTCTCTTACAACTAAATAATATTTTTTCGCGAAGTTACACGGGCTAAAACAATTACGTTCATATTCAATAAAATATTCAAAGAGTTCGGACAACAAGAACTATTTTCTTAAAAGTATGTAGCGATCATACCTGAAAAAAGAAGAAAATGTGTTTTTACGAGCGTATTTACCACAAAATATTAATATATTTTTGCAAATTTGTCAATAAGAAATATAAATTCATACAAAATGGTCTTAGTTAGTCACATAAACTTGAGGTTTGTTTGAGGTTATTATCACTGGCCTGGACAATACCGATACAGAAACGGATTAAAGATATATCATACAAATTTGGTGCTTATATAATGCTATTATCATGGGCCCGCGCAACCCCGGGCAGGTCTTCTAATATCTGTATATAAAGCCGTATTCAAATTCAAATAATGGAAAAACAAAATTACTAAAATTATAAAATTTAAAAAAAAGTTTAAAAACCATTAAATTTATGCAAGGAAAATATAGTTATCTGACGTAATTAGCAGCAAAAACGATTGATTATTTAAAAAATCAAAATGAATTTTTTAAAGTGATTTATTGAAGGAAATTGCAAATCATTCTTTCATTTAAAAGAAAAACTACAAAACCTTTCTTTTAAACTTGAACTTTTTTTAATATTCTTTCAGATTAAAAAAAAATTAAGAACATAAGCCGTATGTAACACTAACATTTGTAAATTAAAAAAGAAAAAGAAATTGAAAAACTTAAAATTATTTGAAAAATTGTACACCATATGCATGTTCTGCGGGCTTTTAAACTGAGTTTTAAATCATTCACTGCTAATAAAACAGTTGATTTGGAAGGAATTTAATTTAATTTAATTTTCTATGCAGATAAAAAAATGAATGCCGACTTATTTTCTAATCTAATTTCTCGTAACTGATTTACGATTCAATTTTTCACTTGTACTTTCAGATATTATTTTTTTTTTTTCATTTTTATACGAATAGTTTTAAAAAATAATTATATGAATTATTTCTATTTTTTTTTTCGTGTGTCCTTTTTTAAAATATAAAAATTATATCAGCATCCATATTGATAAGATTTTTGTTGGAAGTAAAGTTTTTTAAATATTTTTTTTTTTTTTATCATTAACATTAAAGTTATCTGGTTTCCCTACTTAAATGTTACATTTAATTAAATACGAAATGATATCGATTTTCATCAGTAGCCTTAAATTTTTGCATGCTATTCTAAATATTAAATCTTTGTAAAAGACATGACACATATTACATATGAAAAAAATATTTATACTGGTATGTGACTGCACTTTATTATACGTGCAATAATTATTTTAATAAATTATATCTACTGCCTGTAATTGTTTCCTGATTTTGTTGATATTGAATTAAAAACAAGAATAGAGTTCTCATGGATTTTCTGTTAAACAAAGGGGAATAATATATATATATATATATAATTTTTGAAGTCATATATAAAATCCCAAATATATTTTTCTTAAAATATTCGCTATTTGTAGAAAAATTATAAAACTTTCATACTGTAAAGGTACCAAAAAATTATAAACATTAAATTCTGAAAATTACAAAAAGTAAATGTTAACATTGCATAGTTTAAGGAGACGGAAAAGGGAAAATAGAAACTCTGAATATTGAACAGAGGTTGGATGCATTGAGACCTTAAGCTACTCTGGCTGTTGTCTCGAATGATCCATTTTATTAGCATAATCAGACAATACAATTTTAGCTCCTTAT
This sequence comes from Maratus speciosus, assembly GCA_963932465.1. Taxonomy (NCBI): domain Eukaryota; kingdom Metazoa; phylum Arthropoda; class Arachnida; order Araneae; family Salticidae; genus Maratus; species Maratus speciosus. Next base: position 240,699,608 of record OZ010787.1, on the reverse strand, counting down.
TTTACATGCATATTGTCATTATTTATTCTTCCATTACACGTTATTCCTACCATTTATTCTTCCACAGAGCCACGATACAGAATATCCATCTGACGGCACAAATACAGTCAGGAGCTCCACACAACGTCTGTGCAATAGAACGGCTCGGAGTTGAACCAGAGACTGCCGCACTGTCAAACGAAACAATATTCACGCTACGCAATGGGGAGCCCAGAGTGATAATAAAGACGTACATAACCATATTTCTAAACATTTATACTTTCTTGTTCCTTTATAAGAAGAAAGTATGGGGTTCGTGAAAATTTTTGATTTCCGGTTTTCAACGGATTTATACGTTTTATACTGACCTGTACACGATTTTTTTGTTTTTTATTTTTTAGAAATGTGTGACCGTGATTCTGCCCGTGTCTCTCTCTATGTGACACAAATTTTGTGGACACTATTTTGAACTATATCTCATGAAACAATGCTCGGAATTTCAAAATAAACTTAATGAGTTAGACCTTTATGAAAATTCGTGCAGATTAAATTTCGATGTAAATCGCACAACAAGTGGCAATATTATGTTGCACTACCACGATATCCCTGATAGCTATGTCTGAAAAACTAATGCACGGAGTTTCACCAAACTTTATATTCTGTTAGACCTTGACATAAATATTTTGTTCTAGGGTTTGGTATATAGCACTCACTGAACTGATGTCGCGTCTAAGCTTTGTTTTCCCTGATTTACCCGATAGCTATATGTCAAGAACGAATACATTGTCATTTAATTTTGTTTGATTAGTTCCCACTGTTACAAAAAAAAAAAAAAAAAAAAAAAAAAATCACTACCAGTAATAAAAATGTAATATTTCATAATCTTGGACATAATTTCGGATTATAATTGCCTTTTGTCGCTTCATTCTAATTGATTCACCTCTCACATGTTGAATCAGATTCGTTTTAATTAATTTTAAAAGACCACAATTCACCATTGTACACTTGAAATTTTTCTTTTACAGAAAATTGCTTTTCTGTGAAGACGAAAACAATGAAGAAATATCCCAGGTCAAAACAAGATAAATATATTGCATTTTTATTTTTTACGAAATAAATATGTAATTTTATTTATCGGTAAGTAGTGACTGTTAACGTTATATCAACAATATCTTACTTTGATGTGTTTGAATGATATATTTATAAACCGATTGATGGGACAATCGAATATTCATTGACCTTATATTGTCTCTCATCAAAAATTTGATTATATCTATTTTTAATCTATTGATAATTGTTTTCAATCATTCGTAAAATAAATAAACTATTAAATTATATTTTGCATTACAAAAGTTTGAATTTATTGTAAATATCTGACTTTTAATGGTAAGGTAGGGAACTAATCAAAACGTTCGTGGAACGGGAACGTTGGAGATAAATATATCATTCAATTATGGAAAAAATGGCCTTAGAAACAACTAATAAATACACTTTTGCTTAGCGTATATAAAACTTCGATCAATATTCTAATAAAAATTGCCAAATCATATCATAAATAAATTATTTATATATTTTCTAACTAAAAACTTTGCAAACTTCTTTTTGGTCTAAATAATGGTTAAGTGACCCGTATATACTACTAGAAGTTTCTGTGTATATGGTATTTTTGAATATGAACCTATTTTTTAACTTAAAAAAAAAAACTTTAGAAAATATAAAAATAGATAAATATGTAAAATTTTTACCTTTTATGAATTACTAATAATATTTTATTTATTTTAATCACAGAATTCATACGGCTCAATTTACATATATGGCGCGCAAAAGTACAGATGGCACAATACAAATCTGCAACGACGAGGTCATACCATTAACATACATTCAATTAACACAGTGGGTAAGTGTGATCGAAGATCGGACAAAGGGTTTCATTTAATATTCCTTTTGAAGCACTTTTAATTAATGAATCAAATCATTGGTTCTTAATTATTAAATCCTTACGTAAATGGCAGTACCATTAATTTTAGTTATAAAATTATTACAAAAGGAAGTTGATTATTTAATGAAATTAAAATTATGCAAGTCAAATTATATAAATAAATTTCATATTTCTAAAATTTAAAAAAATAGAAGAGGTTAAAATAAATGTTAAAATTTCTAAAAACATAAAGTTTAAGAGAAATTTAAAATGTTGAAATTTCTGAAGAATTTAGTGGATGTTCAAGAAAGTTTACAAATTCGATTTTTTTAAACAAAACAAATTGTAAAATGAAGTTTAAATGTCCAGAATTTCAAAAATTTATTGCAAGTTTAAACAAAATTCTGAATTTTGCAATTTAAAAAAAAATAATCGAATGTAAAAATTATTATAAAAATATCTTTACCAAATTTTGGCTTTAGAATAGCAAAATAAAAGTGCAAAAATTCTGTAAAATTGACTATTATATAATAATATCTATTCCTTTCAAAAAATTTCTAACTACGACGGATAACACTGAAAACGGAAACTTTTGTATACCAGGTAAATACGTTACCACGGATCCATTTCACTCACATGAAAAAGGCTGAAATTAAGGTTCAGTTTTAAAATCTAAATCGCAGAAAAGTTTGGGGGTCATTAAATTAATTCATTTAATTAAAATAATATGACTTTTTAAAACTTTATGATTTGTCGTGTGACTCGAGATATTCAGCTATAAGTATGCAAAATTTCAAGTCTCTAACTTATACAGTTTCGGAGAACGAACTGCGTGACAAACAGACAGAGAAGTGAGACGAATATAGTTCCGCCATACGAACGAAACGCTAAAAACTAACGATACTTTGTTGCTTTTCCCTGGAGCATTCGTGTAAGAGTGCTGCTATATTGTGTAATTGATTCCGAGCATGCGTATGCGAGTCAGACCAACTCCAGGCATAAATAACACTAGAATTCAAGAAGAAAATAATAAATATACAAAAAATATGGATTTTTTCAAGTTGGTTGTTTGGTTGGTTGAATGGGGTTTTATGACGCAAAGTCTCTTAAGGGACATGCTGCGCCTAAGATTTTTTAAATATTATTTATATACTTTTGATAATTTTCTGAGTAAGATTTGTACAAACATGCATTTGCAGATTGTCTCGGTATCAGTGTTACAAATTTCAAGAGGTGATAAAATACATTACTACAAAATATTTTCGTACAGCAAACAATAATCTCGACCAATTATTCAATCAAACGTACAGGTAGTTCAACTTTACTCCAAATTTGGAAAAAACTTCAAAAAGAATAAAAATATTTAACGTAATTTTGAACAGATTTAGCTTGCTTTTATGTAACATTTTATGACATCACATAAAGTACTGAATGTTTGCACTGTTTCGTCAGTGATCCCGTATAAAATATCAAATCTATTTTTAAATATAGAGCGTCTAGTTCAACGCTGTTTAGATATGGATGGTGGAAGCGTCCAATTCCCTCATGATGTTGTCAGATTTTGCAGAAAGCAATACATCATGTTCAAATATCGTGTAAAAGTTCTTCATTATTGACAATGTTATAAACATATATTAGCAATCATTGTTGATAATTGGTGTACCAAACATAAAAAAGAAAATCATGCCTCAAGCATAGATTATGAAACGCTTCCCAACACTTCCAGAATAATTTTTTTAAAAAAATTGTTGTTTACTATTGTAAAGAGTATACCTATGTAGACATTTAAGAAAATGCATAGCATATTTGAAAACCAGTTTTCAGCAATATCCGCTCATAGTGGAAAAGGCACACCAATTTTTCTTATGCTTCTCTGTATATGATCTATGGCTTTCCATATAGTCTATATCTTATGCTAAAATTTTGCTCAGTAAAAGAACGCATACCACAGTAGAAAAATCACCTTCAGCATTATGTACCAGGAAAAGTACATGGAAATGTAATTATATTTTGTTTATCTTTGTATATTATATTTTCTACAGATATTTACACACTTCAAATATTAAGCTAAAATTTATTTTTCCAAAAAACTACCTTTTAATTAATAAATACTTCTTCCAGAAATTATCATCCATAGACGGACATTAAACCAGTTCTTTGCGTAGCCGGTACATGATTTTTTATATTCTACAAACATTCCGTAATATATTAAATATAGTTCAATGTGAAAATACATAACTCAGTGAAAACCCATTTTAGACAATTGAGGCTCATACTCACATGAAAGGTCTCCTTGCTGGGCATACTCAGAATATTTTGAAAGAAATACTAATTAAACTACTTATGTATGTAATAAAGGATCTATCAAATTTAGCGGCTGAATTACAGTAGAAAGTCTGTAAAAAAAAAATATATATACTTTCGAATATTTGGCGCGAAAAGACGAAAGCGTCACGCGATTTGGCGAGCAGTACTTTTCCTCGTCAAAAGCAAACGATTTTAAGGCATCTGAAAATTGCTTGGTAATTGAATTTTAGATTGCGTGTAAATAACATTTAAAGAATTTAAAATTAAACAAAGAGAGAGTTTAATACATGCATTTTTTTATTACATATTTATGTTGCTTATTACTGCAGTTATTTAATTTTATCACTGTAAAAATAATAACATATATAAAAGGTGTTTTCATATCGAAAACTATATTCTCATATATTTAAGAGTATTCCAAAATAAACGTCAGATGAAGAATGCTGTAGTTACTATACATTACAATATCAGGGAAGTGTTTGTTTCCACAGCAACAAAATTGAATCGACAGTGCTCAGTTGGACTTAATTTTGTTGTTGAAACAATTTTAATGAATTAAAATTTTGTAGTTAACTTTCATTATATATATATATATATATATATATATGACAAAACTAAAGTTATTTAATTAAATTTATTTTAAAATGTTCAATAGGAAATTTTTTTACCTTATAGAGTATTTGACATAAAAAAGTATTTCTTGAAATTTTATTCCCTCTCCAACCGGGGATAAATTGCCAAATATTGAAATTTTCATTATTTTTTTTTTACCGACACTCTATCAAGTTTCCGCCGAATTTTTTTTCATAAACATATCTATCATTATGAGAAGAACATTCCATAATTTTTTCAGATATTACGGAGTATGCCCGTATTCCGACCTTCCTTGTCAGTAATTCTTACGAATTATTTTGTGTATCCCAGTCTATAATACATAGAACACACCACATAGTATGCACAAATTTTGTTACACTTAAAAACGCATACTATAACTGGAAATGGACTTAGAGCAATTGTCGCGATAGGCAGTTCTGCATCCGATATCTTTTGTGTAGCCATGTAAATGAACAATAAATGCTATGCCCGTTGTAAGCTTCTGAAAAGGAACAATAAGTGGTACGCATACCTTATTCTATAGTAAGAATCTCGTAGTGCATTTAAGTGATGTATATAAATGTAAACAAGTTTGAAATGGAGCAACATCATTAAAATATACTGCGAAAGATTATTCACCATAAATCATAATGTACACTATTTTTTTAAGTACCCCTGAAAAAAACTGTAAATGTTACACACTTCATTTTTAATACCAAACGTGTTATTGCACACCTCAATAACGTATATCAATTGCATATAAATTCGTGTATATACATGCCGAGGCAGATAGACACATGGAAAGAAAAACTGAATTCATATACATTTTTTAAGTATGTTGAAAATCGTTAAAAAGAACAACCACAAAATGCTTACAATATATATTAAACACAAAATGCAAATCTCACTGTTAAGAAAAATCATTCCGTCGTGAAAAAAAATTTCACAGCATGTCTCCACTATATTAGATGCAAGACTTTGAGAATGTCTGTATTCTGTATTCCTTCTAAATAATGACAGTGACCTAGTAAATATGAAACAAAATTTATTTTTCATTTTGGGGGCTATTTTTCTATTCGGTTTTTCTGCTGTTTCCACATTCCAATTAATACACTGCAATCCTAGTGCCCGGTCTTGGTCCCATTGAATCTTTTGTGAGTCAAGCACACCCCCGCCTCTTAATTCTGTGAACCATTCAATGCATGATTTTAAACTCGAGTCTTGGGTTCTTCTCCCTGGGCAGACACCCAAGTATTCGTATAGAGGCCCTAGCCTCCTTTTTTGAAGCATTTTACCCCCATTTTTTCGCAATTCTTTAAATTTTATTCTAATGATTAATTTATACCCTATGCTTAATTTCGACTAATTGAAGAACTAAAGGGCTAAGTACGACCTTTTAAAATTTTCCAGTTTAGGAGCCTGCTCTCAACTATTATATGGCCCCTTTTGTTCCTGTTATTATATATCCCTTTAAAATCATCTTATTAGTTAGCTTTTTTTTCTAACAAATCATAAGGGCCTCTAGATACACTTCATATTTTCATTGGTGTCCTAGGAGCTTTTTTTAAGCATTTCTCCACATTTTTTAGTGCATTTCTTTAAAATATCATTGTAATATTTAAATCATACACTATGCTTAATTTCGTAACGATCTGAACGCACGAATTAAGTAAAGATCTAAAGCGCTATACACTAGGATCTTTAAAATAGTTTTGTCTTAGTTCTCTACTCTCAATTATCGGATGTCTCATTTTTTACCCCCTATCTTAGCTAGCCACCTTAAAAATAGTCCAATTTAGTAGCTTTTTTATTCTAACACATTCTTTGGTCCCCCAGCTTCTACATGCATGACAAAAATATTCTCACACTTCAGCTACAACTTATTTTAAATATTAATCGTAGGGCTTTTGGTGCAGCTTCTTTAAAAATGCTCCGATTCTATTGCATTTTTTAAACATATTTCTCCTCCTTCTATTGTATGAACTAAAGAAAATATCCTTATATCCCAGCTATCTTTTTCGAATATTAATCTTCTTTTTCAGCATCAACTTACGTTTACTCACTACAGCCGTAAATTAATAATCGCGTTACTGTTAAATGTAAGTGGTTAACTTTAGAGGAGGGAGGATTTTATCTCTAAATTAAACATCCCGTTAAAGTTAAAGATAATTCCTTAAATTTAGAAGCGGACACCTTCAACCGCATGGGGTCCCATAATATCCTCGGTTCCTATGGGGCCGATTCAGCTGATTTCTTTATGATGAATTTTATGTTAGATTTCGGTTATCAACATTTTTGAACGTTAACGGTGCATTCTTTACTCGTTTTCTATTGGCTCGATTACAATGGAAGTTGTTATCCAACTTAACTCACGATTATTTTACAAATTTTAGTTCCATTGCCCATGGGGCGCATTCTTATATCGGGTTCTATGGGCCCGATTACTATGGGTTTCGGCGCATTCAACATGATTTTCGATTTTCGCAGGCGCGTGAGAAGCACTATCGTATACGCTGCCCTAGGCAGCAGGGGCGCAAGTCATGAGTTTGTTCACATAGAGGTTTGTTCGGAACACACTAGACGCTGTCGATGGTATTGGGGCCCAAGAAACAAATTTCATTCGATGCATTCTATTCTTCCGAAGGCAGAGTGAACACTAGGCCGACACTAGGCTCATTTGAAACATTTTCCGAAGATATAAAATTATACAAACTTAAGTTTTGTTAAAGATATTATAACAGTCCCGTGCAACACCGGGGGGTCAGTTAGTTATTTATTAAAACCATTTTTTTAATCTGTATTTTCAGAAAATTATTAAGTGTGTCAGATCTATAAGCTTCATTATCCTAATTCGAGCGTATACTTATTTTACAAGATGTAATATTCAAAATGAATCAAGATTTAGATGATTTAAGACTTTTTCTTGTCCATATTTAAAGTTTCATTTCTTCATTTTCTTTCATTTCTTCCTTATCTATTTTTTACCTTAAAATGCAACATAAGGCATTATATAGTTTTTAATATTTCATATATAAGCATTGTAAGTTGGTTATTTCGTCAGACGAAATATTAATTACATAAAATTTATTATTCATTTTCTGCCAATTCCATTTAACAATATACATTTAATCTATTTACTTTCAATAAGAATATTTGGGAAGTATTTAGATTTTTTTATATTCCGTTTCAAATAACTCAAATGTATTTTTTATTGTTTATAATTATAATGTAATACTTTTTTACCCATTTTTGCTATAAAATCATAGCAACAAGTTTATCACATACTTGAATTATCAATAGTTATGACTAACATTGATTGTTTACATTCAAAAAAACATCCAACACTTAATCTTTTTCCTCTACAGTACAAGTCGGAGTTAAACAAGAAAAGAACTTTTTTGTAGGGACTAATATTTTTAAGCTTCAAACTTTATTACTCTAAAACGAACAGAAAATAGTAGTAAAGACATAAACAGGTTGTAAATATTTTGTATTTGTTGAAAACTTTATTAAACTCTAAGAAAAATTGTTTTCTCTAACATGGACATTTTCATTATCGAATCAATTATTATTTAATTATGAAAGAATCTTTCGTAGAAAATTGAAACTGACAACTTTCATGTTCAATGATGTGTAATGTTATCATGCATGATTTAAAGGTATAAACAGTTATCACAAATTGATATAATTGAATTGTGGATGTAAACTAGAATGATTTGAATATTATATTAATTTACTTACTAGAAACTGACACATATAATTTAATATCCAAAATGCAATAGTGTATTTAAAATTATTTTTTTTTAGTCGGGGGGTAATATAATTGTGGTATTAGCTGTGAAATCTGTATCTTTAAGAAATGGTATGAGATATATTATCATCATATTGCGGGAAAATATCATGTAAAAAATAATAAATGACGTAGGAAATTTGCATTGAAAGCATTTCAAAATATTACAATGAATTAATGCATTAAAACCCTTATGTCAATGACCGGGTACCCCGGTACCTTTTTTCTCTTTTAATCTCGTTTTCAGGGTGTTAATATCAAAAGAAACTAAAATGAATTTAGTTCCCCATCATTTGTAGTATTCACTGTCCATTAGTATAATCGCTTTAAAATTTGGATTTTTTTAAGTTACATTTTCGGGGCATTAAACATTTTTATACTTGTCATCAATGACCAGGGTACCCGGGTACCCATGTGAATTTTCTGTGGAAAATACGAAAATTGATAGATTATTTAGATTTAGATCAATATAACGAATTTAATTTGAAAAAAAGGGTTAGACATATTTTTTAAGGTAAAAAATATTTCATTTACGCGACATTTTGTGGACAGGCTGTACAATAACACAAAGCGCAGGAATATACATCACATACTGGCTTTCCACATTGTTTACATGATTTTCTGGGGTTTTATTGCGCCGTTTTTCAGGCACTAACAAGCAAATCTGACACAAACTGCTTTTATCCTTCTTGATTCATCTCGCCTTGAACTTTTTGTACTGGTTTCTGAACGTGTGGCAGCATGAAATACGGTCAAAGATTGTTTTCAGTTTACTTTCAATTCCTGATTTGGTCGAAAAATGTATCATATCCTGTGCATTTTGCGATTGATCTTGAATTGCTTGAGTCCTCAAGATCTCACCTAATTACCGCAATAACAGGCAACGATTGTCTGTTTTATATATAACCAAATCTTTATTTGCAGGATGTATAACATAAGTAGCAAGTATTGCTATATCCACAGTATAGAACAATAATGTATGTGTTCATGTGGTTGTACGCCTATGTGTTGTATATTGCCCCAATAATTTATCCATTACATACACTCAATATTTCAGTTTCCTTATACAACTGAATCTATTCGAGTTTATCTTTCGGTCCTGTGATGGTTTTATCATGATGCAATATAGACATTAGAATGATAACTTTGTTCCTTTTTGGAACATACGAACAAATACATATGTCATCATGAAATCCAAATTCCGTAGATAAAACGTGCTCGATTTACATAGCCTTATTTCTTGGGGAATAGAAGGTTTATTTCTTTGAAAGTGCCAACCTTTGTGAAATTACATTAATAAATGCTTGGCCAAAGAAAAAGAAGTAAAAAAGTTGTTCATGGTGATTTCTTGTCCAGAATCCTTGAACAGAGAAGCGAAGTCTTTCACAACTCATTCATCTTGATTTATCGCACGGTTTTAATCTGCTCTTCGAGTGCATAGTTGGCCGTTAAGAGGTTAATAGATATTTTTATCATATACCCACCATATTTTGATCCCATATTTATCCGGTTTAGACGGAATATATTGGGTGAATCTTTTCTTCCTCGAAGCGGAAATAACTGCTCATCAACCGTTTACTCTTCCGTCGGTATATATATTTTCAATAGATTAGCACTTATCGTAGCCCAAAAATCACGAATTACTGCAGATTTAACACTTTGAAGACATTCCACTCGTGTGTTTAGGTTGTGAAAACGAATAAATCTAGGAATTTTCCAGAATCGGTCGACACTTATACTTGCTCGATAAAACGGATATATGTTTTTCACATCTCTAATGTGTGACCTTTGTTTGAATTGCTGACACCTGAAGTACAGTAGAATCCCGCTAATCCGAAATTACAGTTAATTCGAACCGATTTTATTTAGCGGATAAATCGGGAAAAACGTGTAGAAGTTAGAATTAAACAAAAAATTGCAGTAAAGCATGTTTTTTTTTTCTTTAAACAGCTTTAATAGAATTTACAAAATACTCCAACATGTAAAAGTACAACTTATGTACGCAAATATAAAATGAAAACGTGCACTGTAGGCTTACTGGCAGAACCCCGTCTTAAAAAAAATATCTCGAACATCACTTTGTTTGGCAGTACTATAAAATTATTTTCTAAAGTGCAAAAAGTATTTAATTCGGATGATGCAAATTTATTTTTCCTTTCAACAGTTTGGTTTCGCAAATTATCTCCAGAAATTTCTTTTCATCGACGTGGTGACTGAGCTATTTGCAGATTTTCGATTTTGAACCGTTTCTAATGGGTTGTTACGTAATTACATCCTGAAGTTCCGTTGGATTATTATAAACATCAGAAGGTATTAAACAAGGAATAACATTGTAATCCGAAAAACGAACCGGATTATCCAGCCTATCGGACCTTAGGATGCCGGATTAGGGGATGTTTACTGCACTACTGAGAACTTATAACTTATATTTTTTTTAACATGCATCTTTCTCTTTTCTACTTTCATCGAAATTCCGGATAATCCAATTTTTTTTGTAATCCGAACAGGCACCTGTCCTAATTAGTTCAGATTAGCGGAGTTCTACTGTAACTAATAATTATAAAAATGCATCAAATTCCTCTTCTCTAATGGCAAACAATTACATTGTATGAAAAAGGGGTGTTTTATGGCTCGCGTATGTTAAAATCGCAGCAGGTACCCGGGTACCCCAGTTATTGGACACAAGGGAAAATTTTGGTCATTCACATAAGGGTTAAGACCTACAATGCTATTTAAATTTTCATTTTAATGCTTATCATAAGAAACTCTGTGTGATTTTTTTTAAACGTTTCTTTTTAATTTATGCAAAATTTAAAATACATTTGTAACAAGAATTCAAGTCAATATTAATGAAAACAAATGATGGTACATGGCCATGATATACTAAGGAATAATTAATATATAGAATAATTTCAAATAAAATGTTTTAATATTTTTATTATTGAGTGATGTATCTGATTGTATAAGATTATATTTAGATAGAAAGTTTAAAGTACTCGTCGAGAATATATTGACCACAAAGAATGTAGTAAAATAAATGTACTAATCAACATTTCGACATCATTTTTTCATTAAAATGCTATTCTCAGGATATTAAAATCCGCATTTAAAATTTCAATCAGTTTGAAATTGTTTCATTTCACCATTTAAAACGAACTCGATAAACTACTAGTCGGTTTCCATTAAGATAATTATATCTAAAATCCGGCGTATTACAAAACGTAATGGATTATTATCCTGAGAATGTTTAAACAGATGTAAATTTTTGCTTAATGTTAGCTTAACTTTATATTCATTCTTATGTTCTTACAATGAATATATATATATACAGTCACAGTAAGTGCAGTTGCATCATGCATAGGCATTTACATTCAATGATTCGAAAAATAGATTATGGTGATTATCCCTTAAAACCACCTTCCACTTATAAAATATACTTGGACCAAATAAATATGGTGGATATAGAATTTGATGAAAAGGAGGCTGTATTTGTATTCAAATACAAAATTCAGTTTTATATGCGTTCATTTTCCAATCATTAACATTTTGGATATTTTTTCGACCGTTAGATAATAATATTGTTAGGTAAACTCGTTGTTTGTAAGATTTTAAAAAAGTGATTTTATTAAAGCCTTTGCAAAATTATTCTAAAATATTTACATGTATATTATGTAATGTAATATTATGTATAAATAAAAATTGTGTGAAACTAGCTTTTTTGCTTCATTTATTTAAGATATATAGGCTAAATTTCAGGGAGTAGATCAATCTTATTTTTATTAAAATCTGTCTCTATGTCTAAATATATTGTTAACGTTTTCCCATGGTCACCACACGCACACACACACATATATATATATATATATATATATATATAAGGAGCTAAGAGTTTTCATTTTGGGCTTCGTGCAGACAGGGTTGGATGAAATCACGCATCTTCTATGAATGAACTCGCAAGCTCCTCTGACGATTCTGTGGGTCATTCATAGATTCTTATTTTGCATGCTGGTTTCCTGTGTTCATTTTTGGATCATCTTTGGAACTTCGCCAATTTCTTCGTGTGTTTGTGATTTCAGATTTATTATATATATATATATATATATCATCATCATCATCATCAACCGTTTTCAATCCACTGCTGGATGTAGGTCTCCCCCAGATTTTTCCAATGTTTTCTGTCTAGTGCTTTAGTCATCCAATTTACACCGGCTACTTTTCTGATTTCATCACTCCATCTTACTTGAGGTCGTCTTCTTGGCCGTTTTACATCTCTGGGATACCACTGTAGGGTGTTTGTGCTCCATCTATTGTTTTGTCTTCTTGCGATGTGCCCAGCCCATTTCCATTTTAGCCGTTTAATTCTTTCAATGATGTCAAAAACTTTCGTCTGACTTCTTATCCAGGTTATTATTTTTCTGTCTCTTCTAGTTATACCTAGCATACATCTTTCCATACTTCTCTGTGTTGTTTGTAATCTTTGCACCATCCGTTTTGTTAGCGTCCATGTTTCTGCTCCATAAGTTAGGACAGGCAAAACACATTGGTTAAATACCTTTCTTTTCAAACACAGGGGCATGCTACTCTTCAGAATAATATTGTTCTTCCCAAAAGCATTCCATTCATTTCTTATTCTTCTATTGATTTCATTCATGATACTATTATCCGATGATATTTCTTGCCCAAGGTACACATAACTTTGCACTTCTTTAATTTCAGTGTTGTTGTAGACGATTTTCTTTTTTGATGCAAATGAATTGAACATCACCTTAGTCTTTTCCAAGTTTATTTTTAATCCCACATTAATGTTAGCTTCTGCCAAATCTTTTAGCGTATTTTCCAATTCTTCAGGACTGTTACTGAAAATTAAAATGTCGTCAGCAAATAGGAGATGACTTAAATATTCACCATTTATTCTAATCCCTTTGTTTTCCCAATCCAGCTTCTTGAAAATATTTTCTAAGACAGCAGTAAAAAGTTTAGGCGAAATGGTGTCTCCTTGTCTTACCCCTCTTCCAAGCTTGATCTTTGCTTTTCCTTTGTCCAAGCGGGTGGTTGCTGTTGCTTTCTTGTAAATCTTCTTTATAATATTGATGTAAGGTTTGTCTATACCGATGTCCTCCAGAGATTTTACTACTGCTGATGTGTAGACCGAATCAAATGCTTTTTCATAATCAATAAAGGCAAGGCAAAGAGGTAAATTATATTCCTTATGTTTTTCTGTGAGTTCCCTTACCGTTTGGATATGATCCATTGTGCTGAATTCACTTCGAAATCCTGCTTGTTCTCTAGGTTGAGCTGAGTCCAGAGCTGATTCAAGTCTTGTCGTTAAAACTTTGGTGAAAATTTTATAAATCACTGACAGTAAGCTGATTGGACGGTAGTTTTTAATGTTTTCCTTCTCTCCTTTCTTGTAAAGTAGCACCATCACAGCATTATTCCAATCTTCTGGTACATCTGACTTCTGGAGACATTTGGAAAACAATAAGGATAGCATTTTTGCAAATTCTTCTCCTGCTCCTTTGATAAGGTCGATTGTAATTCCTTCTTCTCCGGGGCATTTAACTTTTTTCATAAATTTAATGGCTTGTAAAACTTCGTCTGTCATCACTGGGATTATGGCATCGGTTTCTGTTAAGTTTTCTCGTGGATCACATAAGTTGATTTCCCTCTGATCTTCACATTTATATAAATCGTTATAGAATTTTTCGACAATGTGTACTATTTCTTTAATGATTTTGGTGATTGTTCCATCTGCCCTCTTTAGTGCAAAAATACCCTTTCTTCCAACACAAAGTTTTCGCCTAGCTGATTGTTATCTTCTAGAATTTTCTTGACAAGATCAGAGTTAAATTTTCTGATATCTTCTGTAACACATTTTCTTACCGTTTTACATAATTCAGCATATTCAACTCTTGATTTAGGATCGTTTTTCTTCATTTTAAATTCTCTGCGTTTCTTCATCAATCTTCTTGTTTCTTCTGTTATTTTCTTTGTCTGCTTTACTTGTGCATCGCCGGCTATCTTCTTTGCAATATCTTGTAGAGTATTGGTTAGTTTCTTGTTCACTACTGTAACATCTTGCTCTTCTTCTAAAGTTGATTGAAGTACTTGGAAACGGTTTTTAAGTTCCAAATGGAATTCTTCTTTATGTTTCTGGAGATTTATTATATCGATTGATTTCTTTGAGTGTTGCAAAAGCTTCATTCTTTCTACTTTAGTATTTAACAGCAGTTTGCATCTAACCAACCTGTGATCACTTCCTGTATTGAAGTTATTGAGATCGCTGCAATCCTGGATAAGATGCTTTTTGTTTGTTAAGATGTAGTCGATTTCACTTGTTGAGCCATTTGCGCAACGCCATGTCCATTTTCTTTGTGGCTTTTTCTTGAAAAATGAATTCATGATATACTACTGTTCACATTCTGCAAACTCAATCAATCTGTTTCCTCTTTCATTTCGCACCCCATATCCATGATTTCCTACTGATAACTCACCTTTCTCTTTTTCCCCAATTCTAGCATTCTAGTCTCCCATTATTAATTTTATGTAGCATTTTCCCTTTTGATGCATTGAAGCTACTTCTTCATAGTAATCCTCAACTTCTTCATCAGTATAGCTTACTGTTGGTGCATAAACTTGGGTAATTTGCAGCTTGTATCTTCTGGACACCTGTATTACTAACCTTGCAACTCTATCTGATGCATTATCATGTTCTACGATGTGATTCTTCCACCTTTTATGAATCAGAAATCCTACACCGCTTGTTCTTCCATCTTCTGTGCCTCTGTAGTATAATACATGTCCGCTGGCAAGATCTATCTTCTCTTCTCCTTTTCTTCTTACTTCACATAATCCTAGGATGTCCCAGTTGATTCTTTCTAATTCTTCTTCAAGTTCCTGTAAAGGATTTTCCGAAGATAGGGATCGTCCATTATACGTAGCCAAGGTCATCAACTTATGGCAGCCTAGCCGAGCCCGGTTATCCTTAGCACCCTCTGTCTTCATGTCTTTCTGATCGCTGCCGTAACCAGGAACATTCAGACCGCCGGGAATTAAGGGCCGTGATTTATTTTGTGAATTCATGGTAAAATAAGGGGGGTAGGTGGCCAAATTCCTCCACGCTGGCCAAGCGGGTTGGAGGAAGCCCATCCGCGTTCGTTCCCCATGCACTAGGCAAGGGTACTAACAGGCTGCACCGGTGGAAGGTGCGGATTGGACATTACGTCTCCGCTCCCAGTCGATTCCTTTAAGTCCTCCTCGAAGGCAATTAAAGGGTCTTCTCCTGGTTAAAAAGCAGATGCTATTAAATAGCCCTATATATATATATATATATATATTTATTTATATATACTAGGGGACTCTGTCCCCTGCAAGCTACGCTCGCAAACCCCTGTTCAGACACCGCAGAATCTAAAAACATGCTAATCTGATTGGTTTTAAAAATATTATAGAAGTTTGAATTATACTGAAAAAAGCTGTGCAGATCTCCTTGTAAACGGGTTTTTATCCAATTTCCTTTGATTTCAAAAATTTAAGGCCGAATCAGTTGCTGTTAAGACATCCAATGGTTGTTTTCGTGTTTGATTAAAGAGGATCAGTCAAACGTTTGAAAAGAAGCGAAAATAAAATGAATTAAGTGTACAGAGTCTTTGTCTCCCGGTATTTTAAAACAATATCTATAACAATAGCCTAAGTCATGTGACTATCATCAACAGTTCCGGGCGAACCACTTCGCTTTTTATATTTCTGTTGCCATTTTGGTACTTCTATATTATATTAGTCCAAGTCATGTAACTGCCACAAATAAATACGCTCTGATACCTTCAGTTTTCATGTGAAAGTTTGGCTCAGATATCATATACGGCCCCATATTGGCGCGATTTTTTTCCGACGCTAATTTGGGGAAAACATCAACAGCATAAACAACATCCGGCTTATCAAATCAAGCAAAATAACGTTACTATGGCGCCAGTTAAGTACCCATTGCGTATATCACATTGGCGTCAGAAAAAAATCGCGCCAATATGGGTCCGTATATGACATCCATGCCGAAAGTTTTCCCTTTTGATTAAAAAATCAAATTTCTTTTTCGAATAAACCTACATAAAAGTTTCCATGGTCGCAAAGAATTCTTGGTACTGTTACACTAGCCGGGTGCAAATCTCGCCAACAGCTATTTTTCAACTCGCCAGTTAGCATTTTTTTTTTGTTCGAGTGGTAAATTAAAATATTGCTTTGAAGTTGAAATTAAATGTCATCGTTTGTTACATCATTTAATATTTGGCCAGATGCCATATACGCACCGGGTTTGGCGTGATTTTTTTTACGAAAATTTGGCAAAAACCTCGTTTTCGTATACCAGTTACATATGTATTTATGGTACTACTTAGTTATCCCGTCGACCAAAAATCTATCATCAAACTGTAAGATTAAATGGTTGATCGTAAATGTCACATTCACTTCACTTTAAGGAAGTTACATGTCTTTACGTCATCAAGTGATTTTTATTTCGACGTTTTATTTGTATATTTATTAATGTTATACTATTTTCTTTGTTCTTTCGTTATTTAAAATAAAAATTATGTCAATTTGTATAATTTGACGAGTGGTTTGGCGATTTATATAAATTGGAGAAATGGGTTGATTGAATAACTAAGTAGAACCGTATTTTTTAATTATTTTCTATTATTTTTAATTTTTAAAGGAAAATAACCAAAAAAATAATTAACTATAGAACAAAACAATTTATGTAATTAAAAAAAAAAGAAAATAAAGTAAATAAACATTTATTATTAACTAAACAACAATAGCCGCGTTACCATGCCAACCAAAATAATGAAATTTTGGCCCCAATTAGTTACCCCGGTGCGTATATGACATCTGTGCCTAATATTTTTCTTTTCATTTCTTTTAAAAAAAAATAAGTGAAAGCCATTTATTTTAAATGTTTCAGTTTGTATTAAATAAAATGATAAGAAATACAAACTGAATTATGAATAAAAGTAACATGACACATTTCTTAGCATACATTTAAGGGAGGGCAAACTTCTCGCCAAATTAGTTTAAAATAGTAACCTGTTCTAAAATCTGAAGGAAAAAAAATCTGTTATGATTAAAATTTGAGTTGCCATCATTAGAGAAAAGTATATAAAATTAGAAAAAAAAAATAATATTTCGAAAACTAATTCGAATTTAAAAATTCTAATACCAGTTTTGAGATCTGCAGATCAATACGGATTTTTCGTGTAAATTTCATTGCAAAGTATTCCGTATTTTAGGAGAAATCGCCGTGAAACATAATCAGTTGTTTAATCAGTCGTTTCATAGAATCGTTACATAAATTCGTTTCATAATATCCGTTTCATTAGGATTTTACATATATAGGGTATATATATTTATTTATTTAACATGCGCATTATATTTAACATGCGCAATGAGTACTTTACAGTTCTTTTCTTTTACTAAACGGAAGGGAAAGTAGTTTTGAACTGGTTTTATTTTAGAGTGACATTACGCGATGTCGAGCATCAGAAATAGCAATTCAGGTTCTCTGAAGTGAGAGTGGATTTGAACCCCTGTACTTGGCAAAGTGGTTTCTTATGCGTTGTTAGTTTTCTAATAACTCGGCTAATAGTAATATATTTATTTTATTTCGGACAGAAACATTGCTCATTTTGTGTTTTCATTCATTATTATTAGGTAAAATTTACCATCTGCAATATATTTTTTTTTTTATTAATGACTTTGTATTTAAACTTTGAAATAAAAAAATTTACCTTGGAATTATCCATTAAAAAAATTTAAATGATCTATAATTTAAGTGTATTTTTTTATTACAATTAGTCATAATGCATATACACTAAGAAAAGTAAATGATTTTTTTCCATAAAAAAGAATAAACTATACACTTAATATACTTAATACACAGGGTGGACATAAAGAAAATTTGCCGATATATGGAACTCTAGCGGCCGGTCCGTTTAACCGATCGAGATAAGATTTCAGATATATTATCAGAGGTATGAGCTCGGGATTCTGTGAACGGTAACAAATTGGCGCTCACGGTTACTGTTATAAGTACAGAAACTCGAAATTTTCGAAAGGTAACGCCCATTTTTTTTCGACGCAAAATGCTCAGCGAATGCCAAAACCCTAAATAGCGCTGGAACGGAACGTATATCGCAATAAACGGACGCGTTATAAACGCACAAGAAACAGCTCTGCGAACGGCCGAAAAAACACAATCGCACGGAGGAAATTTGCATATGACAGAGGCAAGAATCCGTTTTCTACGCTGATTATCTAACGAACGGCGTTCTGTGATTGGTGCTTTGCCTCTGTCATATGTAAATTTCCTCCGTGCGCACCGATCGTGTTTTTTTTTTTTTTTTTTCGTTCGCAGAGCAGTTATTTGTGCGTGCATAACGCGTCCGTTTAATGCGATATAAGTACCGTTCCAGTGCTATTTAGGGATTTCGCATGCGCTGAGCATTTTGCGACGAGAAAAAATGGGCTTTGCCGTTCGAAAATTTCGAGATTGTGTACCTATAACCGTAACCGTGAGCGCCAATTTGATGCTGTTCACAGAATCCCGAGCTCATACCTCTGAATAACTATATCTGAAATCTCATCTCGATCGGTTAAACGGACCGGCCGCTAGAGTTCTATATATCGGCAAAGATTTTTTATGACCACCTTGTACATAACTGTGATACCATATTTTGGTATTGTAATGCTGTTTTATGTTTAATTTTGATAAAAATCAAGTAAATTTTAACTTAAACAATTTCATTATTAGCCTCAGATACGCTCTTTCTTAAACAAGTAATTTTAAATGCACTTTGTTTGAAAACTGCAACTCAATTTATTTTTGAGATATTAATTTTTTTGTAGTTTTTAAAGCCATTTCTTTAGTAGTGGTAACTAAACTACTCTATTTCTGCAGAAAGTAAAAGAATATAGTCGTAAAATAATAGATTGCAATATCCTTTTGTTGCCATTTTCTCATAACAACTAAAACAAATTGTAATTATAATACCTGCCATTTTGAAAAAAATATAGATGAATGATTTCTGATAAAACATGGAACTATTATAAACTATGTTTAATTTTAAGTAAGTATACATATTACTGTCACAAACAAATGAAGGCATATGAATCTTTAGATAGCCGATTTTCTTTATCGATTATAACATATCACTTTTTGTTGGGTTTGTGTATTATTCCGCAATAGTGACGTCATATGCACACTTTTCAACAGACCTTTTATTAGACTGGATCGTAAATGTGGAATTATTCGACGAATTCAAATGACATCATTTTATATAAAATAAAAGCGTGTATTTGAAGTCTGAAAACTGAAATGTATTTTGTACTATCTATATTTATATTATTTTTTTTCATCGGGGGTGACACTAATTTCTGAAAAAGCAGAATTACTGTTTTCTAGTTTGTACATTCTTTTAAATGAGAAAAGATGGAATTGTTTTGTTTTTTTCTGTGGAAAATATTTTGTCATCTGTATTTCTGTAAATACATTCAATAGGTATCAGGTCGCTAGCACGCTTATAATAGGCATTTAATGATGTTATGAACTTTTTTTCCTGTGGAACCTTTACTTTATTTACCGTCAAGTTTTGATAGGTACTATTTTTATACCTCTGGAGGTGCCTTGCCAGGTGAAGGTCTCGTCACCTGATCAAGGATCTAAATTACGGTTCCAACTTGAGTAGCAAAGCTCAGGTACAAAACAACAAGATCAAAATGTTAAGTAACCGGTTTAACTAAGTTCACATCTAAGCAGTAGGCACAGTCGGTAGGATGAAGATCTAGGCCCTCGTCAGATTTATTGCCGCTACGCGGTGATTAGGCGCTCACTGCCCCGATACCAGGTATAAAACCCGTTCAGCGGGGGAGACACGGCATGTAGGGGACTGGTCATCGGTTAGAAAGAAATATAGGTACTATTTTGTACAGCATTCTTTGGATACCGATCATATCCCAGATTTCACAAATATGACACTTATCAGATCCGGTTGCATTAACGTTAAAAGTAGAGTTTTTCTGTAAGGTGTGTTCACTCGTAAGCAAATTTCGCCGATTAAGGAATCCTGTGCACTTCCACCTGAATACACAGCATTGCTTTGATTTTTTTTTTTACACTTTCTTTAATTTTAACAGTTAATAATTATTAATTGTAAACGTGATAGATAGTTTTTTGGTCATTTGAATGTTATTGCACTGATGAGGGCCTAAAATTTAGCTCAAAACGTTTGCATTTTTAATTGTATTAAATGAATTTATGTAATTTTTACTTGTATGTCTGATGAATTAAATATATTTTTATTTTTAAATAGTATATCAGACGTTAAACAATGATTATTTATTTTGATAAAATAGTTATTCAACATATTGAAACTTTAAATGTAAATCAGGTGCTGCACACTTGCGTACGAGATTTTACCACTACTTTGAATAGTAATATAAGCCTTGACGAAACAGCACCCAGAAACTGGCGATAGACCACAATTAAATAATAAAACATTATATAAATTATCATAAAAATATCAAACGCACATTACGCGTTTCGAGTTGGAAAATTTAACAGCTCGTCATCAGCCGAAGTAAACACATATCCGTAAAGGGATACGGTCATAAATAAACTGTCAGTTCTATTGTGACATTGTACCCTTGCGGACAGGCGTTAACTTCCGCTGATGACGGGCAGTAAAAATTTACACCTCGAAGCAGGTCCTGTGTGTTTTTTTTTTTTTTTGGGGGGGGGGGATTAATACAAAGTTTTATTATTTGATTAATATAAGTCTTATTTAATGGCAGTATTTATGTGATTAAATAAAGTGACGAATCCATTTAAAATTAATTGTGTATCGTAGGCAGCGCTTTTCGTCTGGGATTTACTGACTACATTTGCGAGATTTCTGACGTTCTCAATAGTATGCAAATTGCTGGAGTAATCTTGTAATAAGTGGTAAAAAATGGTAATATGGTTTTAGGATATGTTTTTTTTAATTACCATTACTACATTGATTTCCATTTATGTTTCCCAATGTGGCCCGGGTGCTTGGCCACATTGGCAACATGTGCATATGGTTGCCATTTGTACGGCGTAAAACTAGTAATCTGATAAAATTATTAGAATTGAAGTAAATGTATTAAAGAGAAATAAATAAGCTTTAGAAAATGTATCGTAACTAAAAGTTTTAAGCATTTAAACACACGTAATTAAAATATATTTTTGCCTGGAATTTAAAAGGATTAATTACCCTTCAAAAGTGAAACCACTGCATACAATGGCGGCCGAATAAGGTGATCTCCTTAGATTCAAGCCACATGCACTGCAGATACATGATTTGAAATATAGTAGCGCCATCTTTTGATTAAAAATTAAATTAATTCTAATTTTGGAAGTGTGATACATTAGGAATACTGGCCACCTTTGGCTCACCCACCTTATATATAATAAAAATACTCCATTAAGAATGAAAAGGTATCACAAATAAGTGTGTGTTTTTTTTCCATCAGAAAGCGGATGCGGTAGTTTTAAAATGAAGAAAAATGGAAAACTTAAAAACGGCGGTGAATCAACATTCTTTAAAGAAGTAAACTAATAAATGTTAATATTTCTTTTAACGAAAGATGCCGTTGAAACCATGAAAATGAGGCAAAACTTTTCCTGCTTTTATTGATTTTTAATTTACGTTAGACTGGGACATCGCGATTTGAAAATACAGAGAAAAATGAACGCTTAGCTTTTGTGCATGAAAATTTGGAGGAAAATCTAGAGAATCGCAGGCACAAAGGAAAAACAAAGGGAGGTCGCTATTTTGTGATATTTATAATAGTTTTTAATTGATATCTCGGATAGTTATAAAAATATTCCAAAACTACAGTCGAGGTGCATAACTTTAGATGCACAGTTACTTACTAGCCAAACCTTGTAGCTCTGCGTACATCTTTCTTTTCAGAACACAGCAGGCACTTACACACACACACACACACAGACAGACAGACAATCATCCATCCTTTTACTATA
Source organism: Maratus speciosus (assembly GCA_963932465.1). Taxonomy (NCBI): domain Eukaryota; kingdom Metazoa; phylum Arthropoda; class Arachnida; order Araneae; family Salticidae; genus Maratus; species Maratus speciosus. The sequence continues at coordinate 240,676,967 of OZ010787.1, read as the reverse complement.
GATAAGTCATATATATTTTCAGAGAGCAAAATATTTCCCCCTTACTCTACTACTCTTCTTATCTGAATTGTTTTAAATATTTTCACGTATGTAACTTAATGGTGAATATTTTCAGCCCAAGGGGGCTTGGCCACGTATCAACGAAAATATATATATATTTTCACACAAGGTGTCTGAAGGATCAATGACTACACAATGACGTCGTCTCCGCAGCCAGTCGAGTCGAAAGCTCATGCACTAAATTTATTAAAGCATTTCTTCTTTATAACACCTTTCCTCACCAGTGATCCTTAGAATATTAAAAAAACTTTGTGACATTAATCATATATCGAGTACAAAACGCGTAACGTTCATTTTCTTAAAACTAATATACATATAAACTAATGATTCGAATGTTCAAATTTAGCCCATTAACAGGAATGCCAACAATATCTCATCCCAAGTATAATAAGAATATTATGAGAATAGTTAATTTCATATTTAAATATATGCGGAAAGAACATTAACTTAGTTCGGTCTTTCTGTAAAAAATAAAATATTTCATAAAAAAAGTTTACATGTGAAAAATTGAAAAAATATTGCACATTTGATCCGCTTGGAACTCGTTTTGGGTGTCATTTGTAAGGAGTTAACTAAATAACTTTTATAACATTTATTAATTTTATTATCTAAATTGTGCTCTGGAAGCAATCTGGATAAGCAGAAATCTGGATAATGTATTTTAGTCATCATTAATTAATAAAATATTTTAAGTGGTTAAAACAAAACAGTGAATTTTGCTTTATAAAAATTTAGTCCTAATGTATTTTTGCACATAAAAATACTTTTAATGCGAACTAAATTTTAAAAAATTCATAGTACTAAAATCCTAAATTGACATTAGTTCAAGATATAATAAAGTTTTCTTTGCAGTTGAAAATTGATTGTTTATTTGAATTTTTCTTTACTGCGTTTCACAATTACTCTGTGCACATATATTAACAAACTTTCAAAAAAAAATTATTCAAAATTCCAATTTCTTTTTTCTATTTTTTTTTTAAATTATGCTAAGATTGGGTGGATTTTTAGAATATGAGATTATAGAAATGGAGCATCGGTGAAATGTTATCTAGACTGCTAAAATAAATTTAACATTGTGTAAATGGGAATTCAGAAAAAATTGCATTTTACGATTTAATACAACCAGTTCATTTTTCTAGTGAGTTTTTTCTTTAATTTAAAAATTAGCTTTTTATTTTCTAATATGAAACCTTATAGCTGGATTTTTACTTTTTAGTTTGTTGAAAAAGTAATAAAGGTTTAATCGCTTATTACTCGTAATCGGGGCATATTGAATCTTGAAATTTATTAATTTAGAAGTGAATATAACGTCAATTGTGGGTGTATGTGGGTGTATAACTTCTAATTATATATCAAACGGCTGGACAAAAAGCACTTGCTACCATTAGCCTAACTATTAGTCATTTTTAACGTTACTAAGCATTTTTAACGTTAGTTCAATAATAAGTCAACAGTTGTCTCACAAGCAGTTGTGCCATTATCCCAACGATCGTCCAACCGTTGGGTTATATTCAATTTATCATGAGTCAAAGGTGGACTTGGATCTAGACACACGGAAGTGTGTCAGCGAAGTTCGTCTGACATACTATTGTGTTACATTACAGGAACAATTTCGAGCTGTTTTCGCAATGATTCGACACTCTCCTACGAAAAATCTATGTGACCTACGAACTTGTAATACGAAATACGTAGTAAGGCCACCCTAATTATTCAGAATCCAAAATTTTATAAATAACGCATAATTAGTTTCCGAGATAATGACATTTGAAAATGTCTAACAATCGATAATTTTATCACTGACTCACTCACTCACTCATCAAAAAGATTTCATATATGGGAACTGTTTCTCTTGTGACCACCAGAGCAAATTTCCATATATATTTCCCATTCTTTTATTACAAAATATATTTAAGATAAATTTGATGCAACTTCTTAAAAATACATGTACTCTACTGTCATAAACCATATACAATTTGTAACAAAAAGCATTTTACTTGGCTAGATAATAAATGAAAATTTTGTTACTCTTGTAACCACAAAAAAATGCAATTTTCAAAAAATTGTGTCTGACGCAGAAATTCTGTGAATTATATGAGACTATATAAATAAAAATTACAGAATATAGCAGAGGAATTAAACCTTTTTAAAAAGCATTAATCATTGAACTCATCTGATAACACATGAATTAGTTACATTTGATTTTGCAAAGTGCTAAGTGTTACTCTTGTGACGTTACTCTTGTCCCATTTTGTCCATAATTTAATTTTAGTAAAAATTCAGTTTAAATACTAAACAAAATAATTAAAATAAGTTTTAAAAAATTATTTTCCATACAGAACAACTTTTAATGATGGTTTAATTTTAAAATAATATAAAATAATGTAAAAAATTCTAAAATTACCAAACACTATAAACACATAGCAACCTCTCAGTTTCTGCTACTTAACAGAATAAGTCATTGTCTTCATTATCGATAATATCACTTGCAACTTCTCCTGTATAATGATTTGCTTAATGAAACATAAATTCTTTGTACGATTCATGTTAGTGTATGGTTGTAGCAGATAGTTTCCTTTTTCATGGTTTTAACAAATTATATTTATTGAATGCCCTTCGTTGTTGGTATTTTCTCGCAAAGTAATGAAACATTATTTTTTTATAGTCCAACAGCTGTTAAACATTTTATGGAAGGTATTTGAGGCATCCTAAAAATTTGTGCAACACTTCTTCTGTAATGCCTGAATACAAAATCGAATGTCTGGCTGAAGGATCGTGGTCCAAAAACTGTGCCAGACACGTGTCAAGTGCTATTTTTTGACTACCCAAAAAAGGTATTTGAGGCACGCTGAGATTGAGACAGAATAATATTTATGCTTAGAAAAAATATTTTGAAAATGACAGACACTTTAGTCGGCCCAAAACCTGTGCCAGGCACGTGTCAAGTGCCATTTTTTGACTACCGAAAAAAGGTATTTGAGGCACGCTGAGATTGAGACAGAATAGTATTTATGCTTAGAAATAAATATTTTGGAAATGACAAACACTTTAGTCGGCCCAAAACCTGTGCCAGACACGTGTCAAGTGCCATTTTTCGACTACCCAAAAAAGGTATTTGAGGCACGCTGAGATTGAGACAGAATAGTATTTATGCTTAGAAAAATATTTTGAAAATGACAGACACTTTAGTCGGCCCAAAAACTGTGCCAGATACGTGTCAAGTGCCATTTTTTGACTACCCAAAAAAGGTATTTGAGGCACGCTGAGATTCAGACAGAATAATATTTATGCTTAGAAAAAAATATTTTGAAAATGACAGACACTTTTGTTGGCACTTTCTACTTGCCAGACAACATAGAATGTTAAACGCGAGTGCCAGTAAAGCTGGACTTGCGGTGCCCCGCTGAAGATCCATTTACTGACTTATGGGCATCCCACACTAAGGCGACAAGCGACATGTAGCAGCAACATGTAGCGCAAAAACTGGTCGAAACAAAGAACTAAGTTGTTTCAAACCTGTTTTAAACCAGTTTTTCCAGCTAATTCAAGCGACATGTCTTATGTGTCGCCTTAGTGTGGGATGCCCCTTACGATACAAACAAAACGCAAATCGCGTTGCACCCCTTTTCCCTCTTTATCCTTAACCAATGAACCCAAACTAATCAGGGAAGTTCCTTAACTTAATAAACCGACATACCAAATTCGGAGCAAATCGAATAATTCTGTATGAAAACCCCATTTATCTGAAATAAGTGGAGGGTGGACTAACGCCCTTTTCCCCCTTTATCCTTAACCAATGAACCCCCAAACTAATCAGGGAAGTTCCTTAACATAATAAACCGGTATACCAAATTCGGAGCAAATCGAATAATTCTTCATGAAAAACCCATTTATCTGAATTAAGGGGGGGGGTGGACTAACTCCCCTTTTTCCCCCTTTATCCTTAACCAATGTGTCCCCAAAACTTATCAGGGAAGCGGCATATCAGAATGAAACAAGAAAAGAAAATTGAAGCAAATGGGATGTTTCTATCAAGAGTTATCTCGTTACGTACATACAGAACCGACGGGCAAATAAGCTCTCAGGCTTTGATAGCCTGCGAGCTAAAAATAAAATATTTTCGATTATTTGGTGCTAAAAGACGAATGTGCACGTGATTTGGCGGGTAAAACTTATCCTCACCAAACGCGAATATTTTAATGCATCTGAAAATTGCTTGTTAAATGATTATTCGAATGCGCGGTACTTAAGGAATTTAAACTTAAACAATGAAATATTTTGTTATTTTTTCTATAAGCTTATGTAATATATACAAGTTGCGCGTTGCTGAAGTTATTTAATTTTCGGACGGTTTCACCGGCTGGATAAATTTAAGTGCACTTGAAATGTAACTGTCCGATTAAGAAGTATTTCATTATATATTTCGAAATTAAATAAGTCGTTGTTTCTATGGCAACAATACTTTTCTAATGTTGTCTCCGACACTAACACTATCGAACACAAATCGACAGTGCTCAGAATCGGGACCTTAACTTTGAGTTTAAAGCAACTTTAATCAGTTTAAATTTTGTACTAACCGTCATTAAACGATCGTTAAATTTCATTACATATAAATGTATATGACAAAATCATAGTTATAAAAGTATATTTATATACTTTTATATAAATATACTTTTAAATATACTTTTAAAATATACTTTTAAATATACTTTTAAATATACTTTTAAAAAGACACCGGAAGTCCAGCTTTATTGGCACTCGCGTTTAACATTCTATGTTGTCTGGCAAGTAAAAAGTGCCAACAAAAGTGTCTGTCATTTTCAAAATATTTTTTTCTAAGCATAAATATTTTTATGTCTCAATCTCACCGTGCCTCAAATAACTTTTTTGGGTAGTCAAAAAATGGCACTTTGACACGTGTCTGGCACAGTTTTTGGGCCACCTAAAGTGTCTGTCATTTTTAAAATATTTTTTTCTAAGCATAAATACTGCTCTTTCTCAATCTCAGCGTGCCTCAAATACCTTTTTTGGGTAGACAAAAAATGGCACTTGACACGTGTCTGGCACAGTTTTTGGGCCGACTAAAGTGTCTGTCATTTTCAAAATATTTTTTTCTAAGCATAAATACTATTCTGTCTCAATCTCAGCGTGCCTCAAATACCTTTTTTGGATAGTCAAAAAATGGCACTTGACACGTGTCTGGCACAGGTTTTGGGCCGACTAAAGTGTCTGTCATTTTCAAAATATTTTTTTCTAAGCATAAATACTATTCTGTCTCAATCTCAGCGTGACTCAAATACCTTTTTTGGATAGTCAAAAAATGGCACTTGACACGTGTCTGGCACAGGTTTTGGGCCGACTAAAGTGTCTGTCATTTTCAAAATATTTTTTTCTATCCATAAATACTATTCTGTCTCAATCTCAGCGTGCCTCAAATACCTTTTATGGGTAGTCAAAAAATGGCACTTGACACGTGTCTGGCACAGGTTTTGGGCCGACTAAAGTGTCTGTCATTTTCAAAATATTTCTTTCTAAGCATAAATACTATTCTGTCTCTATCTCAGAGTGCCTCAAATACCTTTTTTGGGTAGTCAAAAAATGGCACTTGACACGTGTATGGCACAGGTTTTGAGCCGACTAAAGTGTCTGTCATTTTCAAAATATTTTTTTCTAAGCATAAATATTATTCTGTCTCAATCTCAGCGTGCCTCAAATACCTTTTTTGGGTAGTCAAAAAATGGCACTTGACACGTGTCTGGCACAGTTTTTGGGCCACGATCCTTCAGCCAGATATTCGATTTTGTATTCAGTCATTACAAAAGAAGTGTGGCACAAATTTTCAGGGTGCTTCAAATACCTACTCAAAATGTTCATCAGCTCTCCTCATATTACTTCTTCGGACAAAATAAGGACAAAAATATATGGACAAAAATATATATCAGAATTGCTTTTTTAGCACGCACTTCATTCCATATATATCATTATACAACAACACAGAATAAATCTACAGCATCTATACCAGGAGTATTTGAAAAAAAAATATGCCCAATTAAGTTATTTGAGAAAGGAATCTGATTCCTTGCAGGCATATTTGCATAGTTATATTTTTTTTAATTGGAAAGAACAACCATTATATAAAAAAGTAAAATAGGTACAATTTAGGAAAATACAAATTCCCTTAAAGATGCAATGTTGAAATTTTTCATACGAAAGCATTTACAAAAAATTGATTATGAGTTACATTGTCTAAAATAATAGCATAAGATTTTACTTTATTGGGATCATACTAAATAAAAAGCTGAAAATACAGTCTCTTGTGGATTTGACCAGTACTGTAGTATTTCATACCAAAATTTCCTCTTGGCATGAAAATAAATCAGTTTCCAGAATATCCACTGGCATAACTATTCTTTGAGAAATGGTTATTTTTTTCGCATTACGAAAATCATTCCTTGTGCAAGTTTCAATGAATGTGTGCCACAGAAATGGATTTAGTTGCTTTCGAAAATTTTTAAACAATCAGAAATGGTTTCTTTAGCTGTTACTTTTTCAAAACGTTTATCAACGTTTTGAAAAAGTAATGGTATTGAGAAGATGTTGAAAAACGTTTTGTCAATAGCAAAACCTTATCAAAGTTTTGCTATTTACAATAACTTATAAGAAGTTCTGTATTATGGACTTCAGTTTCAAATAATTCTTCGATGTTATCTCTGCAGATTAGACATTCTGAATTCTTAAATTCTAATTATCATGTATCTCTGCAGACAAAGCCATTAAAACCATCAGAGGAATGTTTAATGCAGGAAATACACCAGTTACTACATTATGAACTGCTTGAATGTTTTCGTGACAGCAACAAAAAAAGATATTCTGATCTGTAATTTTCTATTGTTTTATGAAACTAGGCTTTAAAGCTGCAAAGGAATCGCAAATTTTTCAATTTAGGAAAGCTTCTTTAAACAAAAAACTTATTCTCTTATAAAATGGCCCCTAGAATTGATGAAGTTATGTTACCTTTTTCACGCTTAACTAACGTAGATTTAGCTGAAAAATGACCTCTTCTTAAATCTTCATTGACATAAAATTCTCCAAAGCTGTGGAGTTAGACTTTTTCGGTTACAGTATCTGAGGTTAGCTAGTTCTCTACTTTTTCCTTTTCATATATTTCCATTTTCTTGCTGAAGCTTTTGCTGCTTCTAAGACTTTTCTTCACTTTACATATACTTTGTTTTGTTTCTTTCTCACAACAACATATTCAATTTCATTCTTATTTTTTCTCTACAATTTTTGGCGCTTAGCAGAATTTTTCCTGCTCTTTTAAATAATGTCGTGTATTAAAATCTTGCCTTTAAAATATACTATCAGAATCCTTTCCATAAGAGTTACTATAAGAACCTCTGTAGGTTATACAGCAGAATTTACTAAACGAAGCTTTAAAAAGCCTATTAAATATCTAATCAATGACCATGTGCTTCAAACCAAAAGAAAGCACACAAAAATGACACGAGTTGATTTATTTTATTATATCTTTAATTACTTGTCATGATTATTTTATAATCGTAAGTAATACCAAAAATGAATAAAAATAAATCCAGCCATTGAAAAAACACTAATAACGATAATTTATCTTCCTTAAAATTTACAAAATAACCTTAGTTATATCTAAAACTATTTCAAGAACTGCTCTAATAACAAAGAAAAACAACAAAACTTTAAGCATTCTGTTTGTTTTGATTGTAATGCAATTTTATATCAAATTATCGACAAAAGTATTATGTGTTACTCTTGTGACACAGACGTTTGTTACTCTTGTGACAACTCCCCAGAGCCTATTTCACGCATAGCATCAACAAAACATTTAATATAAAATATGTCTTATACCTCGAAATCAGAGAAGTTTTGAGTAAAAATATTAAGTAGTTTTTAGGGTTCCGTACTTAAAGAGTAAAAACGGAACCATTATAAGATCACTCCTGTGTCTGTCCGTCCGTCTGCCTGTCACAGCCATTTTACTCGTAAACTATGGAACATGGAAAGTTCAAATTCGGGGAAGTAATAAAGACCATTGACCCACATATTTTCAGATTAATAAACATTCATAAATATACTTAGTAAAAAAGTAGAGGGGCTAATTATGGTACTTGGAAATAAATCTTTCATTTGTATATCATGTGGGGTATCCTGTGAAAGCATTTGTAACGCTGAACTCAAAAATAAATTCCTTTTAATTTCAGGTATTATATTTTCAAAGATATTGTTGAATATGGAGCGCAAAAATATGTCCCCCCCCCATCTAATTACGAATCTACTGAAACTAAAATTATGAAAAAAATAGAGGTAGTAGACGTTAGTATAAACCTTGCCGGAAAGTTATAGCGATTACCCTAGGTCACATAGTTTTTGAGTAATTAGCATTTTTCTGTTATACACGAATTTCGATTTACGGGCATTCAGAAAAATTGTTGAGCATCGATGAATATACCTATAGTTGCAGAAGAATAAAAGCATTATTGATAATGATTTTCGAAAAAAAAATCATCGGTAATTAGCCGAGATATTAACCCTTAAAGGTATGGTCAGTTTGGACATACACAAGGACAGGGGTGGCGTACTCTATGCCTAGTTAACAACTTTTATTGATATATATGTGTAATGTAATGTCCAGTAACAGTATAAAAAAGGTCAAATTGTTAAAAACAATCTAATTTAAGGGGTCTCGGGACTCTAAAAAGTGGAAAAAATGAAAAAAAGACCGTTTTCAACATTTAATGTCTTAAAATGTATATGATTTTAAAACACAATTTTAATTAGGATGAAAGATATAAGTATGTTCTTTCGTTTCATGTATTTAACAAATTGCAAGATACAGAATTAGTATTTATAGGCGGCTCGAAACTGTTAGACATTTATCGAACAAAAAATTGGCATAACAGTTTACGCGCAGGAATACAAAATAAATATTGCAACTAGAATGAAAATTTTGGTGCTTACTTATACTTCAGATTGTAATAATTTCCCTGAACTTAAATAAATTTGTATTTAAAGCATTTTTATATTTTTAATGCAATGTTCCATTTAGCTAATACTAAATTTTGAAAATTTCAACAGTAAAAACACCTAAAAAATATTTTTTGAACAACAAAAAGGAAATTTTAGGTTCTGTTTATACAGACTAACATGAAATATATGCTTTGAAAATTTCATGAAAAAATATTCAGAAGTTTTTGAGGTATCCTGCGCGTTATGCCCAAAAAACGCCGTTTGGAAAATAATGATTTTAAAGTTTCGGATGCGCCGTTTCAGCTATTGAGCGGGTATAATTTTAAAAGCCAAACCTTTTTTCTAATGGGAATTTCAAGGAAACAATTATATCAAAATATTCAGAAAAGATAGGAGTTTAATATCTAAAGAAATTAAAATTTCTTAAATTTTGAAGTTTTAAGAGTCCTGCGACCACTTAATCTTTTCCGGCACGGAGTAATTCTATTTACAAACTTATGAAAAAATGAACTGAGACCAGAATTTCTAAACTAATTTATTAGAAAATGTGAACTTGCTTATTTTCACGTACATGATAAAAGGAAAATTTTAATTAAATAATCTTGGTGCCTTCTGTCTGTTTTGGAATTAAAATTAGGTGTCCGTTTTTTAAGGGCATCGCCCTCGAAAGATTTAATTAGAATAAATCGCATAAGTACTGTGGGATTCTCAATACGCCTGGAGTGACTTTAAAAGTTAATTAAACACCTATCTGGAAAAACGCGGCACTGACCAAGGTGGCGTTGCAATTTTGAGGCCTCAATTCGAAGCGCGCTTAGCATAATGACAAATTTAAACTTTGAACAAAGGTTTTGTTTTAGCTACACTGTAGAAATAAAGGTTATTACTACGCTGAATTTAGTTTCATGAAATGCCAAATGAAGTTTAACTATGCACTGCTTTTATTGTCAGTACCAAATTGAGTTCATCATACACAGATTAGGATAATATTAAACAAGTGGGTAAGTGTGATCACAGATCGCACAGAGGGTTTCGTTTAATATTCCTTTCAAAACACTTTATCCTTTTGAAAAATCTGTTAGTTCCATATTTCAAAACCAGGGGGCGCACTTGATTTTAAACAAACCTGTATCCGAACGAAAATCCGTTTTACATACTATCCGTAGATATATTAGTCGAGGGAATTGGGCCCATAGCACCCGAGATAAGTAGGCGCACCTGGCAGGAAAAAAATGGAACTAAAATATGTAAGGATATGGTGCATAATATGAAAGAATGGTCAAAGAGGTGTCGGCAAAAGTTGGAAAATTTCTCCCTGGTTTAAAAGGGCGCAGGTTAGAAAAATTGCTTAAAATACACAAATTAGAGCCCAGAGGGGTAAATAATAAAAGACTTTTTGAAAATTTTATGATTTGTCGTGTGGTCTGAGACATTCAGCTATACATATGCAAAATTTCATGTCACCAACTTAATTAGGGGCTCTCTTAGAAAGAATTGCTTCAAATACATATGTGGTGGCTCAAAGGGTTAAACGTAAGATTTTTCAAGATTTTATGATTTGTCGCCTGGCCTCAGGTGTTCTGCAATAAGTATGCAAAATTTCAAATCTCCAATTTAATTAGGGGCTCAGTTAGAAAGAATGGCTTAAAATACACAAGCTGGAGTTGAAAGGGTTAAACATAAAACTTTTTCAAAATTTATTATTTGACGTGAGATCTGAGGTATTGAGCTATAAGTATGCAAAATTTCAACCTAAATAGGGGCTCAATTAGAAAGAATTGTTTAAAATGCACATGTGGGAGCACAAAGGGTTAAATGTACGACTTTTTCAAAAATGTTATGATTTGTCGTTTGATGTGAGGTGTTCAGCTATAAGTATGCAAAATTTCACGTCTCCAAACTAATTAGGAAGCTCAAATAGAAAGAATTGTTTAAAATACACATGCGCGACTCCAAAGGGTTAAATGTACGACTTTTCCAAAATTTTATCATTTGTCGTATGATGTGAGGTGTTCAGCTATAAGTACCCAAAATTTCATGTCTCCAACATAATTAGGGGCTCACTTAGAAAGAATTGTTTAAAATACACGTGTGGGACCCCAAAAGGTTAAATGCACGACTTTTTGAAAATTTTATGATTTGTCGTTGGATGTGAGGTGTTCAGATATAAGTATGCAAAATTTCACGCCTCCAAACTAATTAGGAGCTCACTTAGAAAGAATTGTTTAAAATAGACATGCGAAAGACCAAAGGGTTAAATGTACGACTTTTTCAAAATTTTATCATTTGTCGTATGATGTGAGGTGTTCAGCTATAAGTACCCAAAATTTCATGTCTCCAACATAATTAGGGGCTCACTTAGAAAGAATTGTTTAAAATACACGTGTGGGACCCCAAAAGGTTAAATGCACGACTTTTTGAAATTTTTATGATTTGTCCTTTGATGTGAGGTGTTCAGCTATAAGTATGCAAATTTTCACGTCTCCAAACTAATTAGGAGCTCACTTAGAAATAATTGTTTAAAATACACATGCGGGAGCCCAAAGGGTTAAATGTACGACTTTTTCAAAATTTTATCATTTGTCGTATGATGTGAGGTGTTCAGCTATAAGTACCCAAAATTTCATGTCTCCAACATAATTAGGAGCTCACTTAGAAAGAATTGTTTAAAATACACATGCGGGCGCCCAAAGGGTTAAATGTACGACTTTTTCAAAATTTTATGATTTGTCGTATGATGTGAGGTGCTCAGTTATAAGTACCCAAAATTTCATGTCTCCAACATGTATACTTTCTGAGAACGGGCTCTGTGACGGACAGACAGACGGACAGACAGACAGACAGAGGAGCGAGACGAATAGGGTTTCGTCAGATGAACGAAACCCTAAAAAAAGAGTTGTATGAATAGCTATATTAGATATTATTTAGGTTCCCTATCTCTTTGAACTTTCATGGTATACCCATTTACACTTTTCTAATATATAAACTTATACCCAATCCTACGTTGAAGTTTTTTACAAAGTCTTAGTATTCTTTTAGCAACTTTTTTTTTATATAATACAATTACAAATTCATATATTTATTGTACGGAATCCTCTGTGCGTGAGTAATGTTCGCACTTGACCGTTTATTTTTAATTAAAACTTTTGTATGTTTTCCGTTACTCTTGTGACATTTAAGTATTAACGTTTAAATACAGCCAAAATATATATTAAAGACATTATCTAAAAGAATTTATCTATGCAGATCTTAGAGATGTGATAATAGTTTGTTGATTTGAAAGCATGGTAATTTTATTGACTTCTAAAAAGTAAATAAATCATACATTTCAATAAGTTGTATTTTAAACTGAAATGTAAATGTACTTTTATAACTGTTAGTTTCCAGCTCATTTTCAGTAAACAGTTGCTCTTATGAAATTAAAACTTACAAATTCATATGCTTCAACTCTTTAGCTTTAAATTGATGTATCACACTTATAATTCCTTTAAAAAAAAAAATTCAGCAATTTTTTTTTCTGCCGTGGACGTACCCATACCTACTGCAGCTACAGACTTCAAATTTGGTGCAAAGTTCGTTTACACTATGAAACTAAGGAATAAAAAAATTGTGAAAATCGATTAATTATCCACTTTGGGGGTCCATTTTCACTTTAGCATTACGTTTATTAGGCAAAATTTTAATTTGCAAAAAAAAAAAAAAAAAAAAAAAAAAAAAGCGCCAAATGTTAAATCCGGGTTAAACATACAGCATTCCTGCTTTTTTTCCAAGCATGATTTGGCATCTCGTAATCTGATTGGTCAAAGCTTTCTGCGTCAAAGTGAGTTTTCTTGGCAGGAAGGTATTGTGTTTCGCGAAAACCATGAAAGTAGAGAATTTTGATTGGATGGACGAGCAAAGAGGTGAATCTTCTGTATTTCAACAGACTCTTTTTAAAAAATTCGTTTAAATTAGGGGTCGATGACAAAAGGGATTTCTACAAAAAGAAGATAATTTCCAATAACCGATGAGATAGAAGACATGGGCGGGGTCATCTACGTTTCGATAACGTTCTACTATTTTTAACACTTTCGAAAAAGTTGAATAGTGTTTATGACTTCAATTTGTCATTCTGCGTTATAACTCTCTTAAATATACTCGGGTTGCCCTGAAATATTTGGATTTTACTTACGTTTACCATCGCACGATCCCTATTTCAAATGAAGTTTGTTGCATGTTTAGTTAATTTACAGGGACAGTCAAAAGTATTCCGTTCCATTATGGCCAATGGGAAAAAATAGTTTCAAATGATTTTTAATGATGTAACAAGCTTTCAAAAATAATAAAATTGATATACAGTTAAGAAGTGCACTAAAATATATAATCTGTAGAACACGCGGTGCAAAGAATAGTTATTATTCATTTACAGGGCAGCACAATATAATTCCGTTAGATAATATTGGGGGGGGGGGGGGGTGCGATTGTTTGCGGCGTATTTTATTAATTATGGTAAACTATGGTATATAATAAAATTGATATACGTCGCTTAAGTTTACTATAAGTTATTTCATATATAATACTAACTGCATAGCATTTACAGCGATACACAAAATATTTCAGAAACCACATTTTATCCGTAAGTACTGTCTATTAATGATGATTGCTGGAAATGCATTTATAATTTTGATATGCCTTTTTATGTTTCACTATATTTATGCATACTTTATGGTGGGTATAAATTCTATAATTCATATACAGGAAAATGACACAAAAGAATTATTGGTTAGAGAAAATGTTAGTAAAAAAATAGTAATTAATAAAAGAATTAAGGTTAATTGGTATGGACAGAAATTGCTTAAAAGTGGGTTTTAAACGATTTATGCATTTTCATGCTTAACTGCATTTAGTTTACTAAGAAATATTTGTAATTGTAGAATATAAATAAAATGATAGACAGGGTCACGCAAAGAATTGGATTCACGGCCGTCTATGGGTGATAATGTCTGGAAATGTGATTTCAATAGTTACAAGAGTGTTTTAGTTTGAATTAAATTTTAGCTATATAGTGGCGCATAATAAAAGTACTAGGTAAACCACAAATGTACAAAATGATGGGATGTACAAAAGTATTCAAGTACGTTTTCATCTATTAGTATAAACTGCTGAAACAGAAATTTCAACATGTTATCGTTTTCTTGCTAAACTATATTTTCCCATTATGCAGTATATATACTATCTATATCAATCTGCAGATCAAATACAGGGCTTTTCAAAAGAATTGAAATACATATTTGGTTATGGGCGGTAACTGCTGAAATCAGTTTTTTAGATGTTTTGTGCGTTTTCTAAAATGTTTACTTAATTATCTTATTTACCTTATTTCCTCAAATAACGAAGTTTTGTTAAAGCATTCAGGAAGTGTTGGAATGTGTGTTTCATAATCTATGCTTAACGCAGGATTTTTCTTTCTTGCTTACAAAATCATGAGCTAGGGTATCTAGATTTTTTAATTATTATTACTAAAAAAAAAATAGAAGAAAAATTTTAATATATAGTTTTACGCTTTATATGTTGGCAGAGAAAGGTGGCGAAGTGAAAATTTCAGAGGATATAATAAGATTATTTACCGTAACTATAAATTAGCGACTTCATTAAAAAGAAAGGGAACAAAAGTTCCAAATAATTTTAATAAATTTGTTGCTTTTTAAATTTGACATATTTTTAAATTTTACAATATTTTTTTTTTTTTTTTGTAAATTTACTATTAATTTATAATTTTATTTAATTATCAATAAGATTATTGTTGTTTCTGAAACAATAAAAATTTCGAATCAATACATTTCCTTTCAAAACATGCATTCAATACAGCAGTATTAAAATATAGATTTCTGTGGCAAATTGGCAGCCAAATACTTTCTTGTAGGATATTTAAATTAAAATTGAATGTTGCTTGGTGAATAAAATAGTCACATGTAAACACATTAAAAGCATTATGTAAATTGTATAAATGTATTGTAACTTTACAAAAAGTAATGATATCTAACAAAAACATAACTGTGAAAAAAGGGAGCCAAGTTCTGTTAAAAAAAAAAAATAAATAAAAAACTGCCATAAAAGAAGTTATATGTAAGTGGGTGCCAAGTTCAAATAAAATTCACTCAAACTTATCTACTGAAGTTTTATTGTAGCATTTTTTAATTGTTTAAAAAACATTATTGATATCATATTAATAACAAATCTAGAAAATTGTAAGATTTTGATAAATGTTATGCCTATAATTTTCATGTTTTAAAAAACCCTGATAATATTAATAACAATGTTTTTATAACAATTTGCAATATTGTTATTATAATAAACAAATGACTCATGTTAAAGATTTGATAAATAATTACACACACAGATGCACCTCCGCTCGGCTTTGATTATCACATTGGCGATCAACACCCCTTCCCCCTGAAACATCATCACAAGCAGACTAATGCTTGACAAAAACATAGATACGCTTGTGCTTGTTCATCACTCTAGAAACTCCACCCCTTTCAGGAGCCTCAATGCACTCAAATTAAGGCCTCCAAACATGAAATATCAGTACTTGGAAATTTTTCCAGAGAGAAAATTTCGCCTGGCATACAATAATTCAAATGAAATACAAATTTCAAATAAATTGCTTAAAAGTCGCAAAGGTCAACATGGTGAAAAAGATTCCATGTCCGGACTCGAACTCGTGCCATCAGTATAAGCGCACTGAAATTCTACCGACTAAACCACATGGAACAATACCCAGGCCGAAACTTCTCACTATTACATGTTGGCAAGGCTACAAACACAGCACAAGATGGAATATTTTCCGTGAGACAGGCGAAATTTTCTCTCTGGAAAAATTTACAAGTAATAATATAGTTTCAATTGATGCTCGATTTTAATTAAGTTTTGGTTTGCCTCATGTCGATGGCTCACCGGAAATATTCCATCTTGAGTTGCGTTTGTAGCCTTGTCAACATGTAATAGTGAGAAGTTCCATGCTGGGTGTCGTTCCATGTGGTTTAGTCGGTAGAATGCCAGTGCGCTATACTGATGCACCGAGTTCGAGTCCCGGTATGGAATCTTTTTCACTATGTTGGCTTTTGCGCCTTTTTAAGCAATTTATTTGAAATTTGAATTTCATTTGAAAAGTGAAATATCAAGTTTTGATATAATAATGCCTTTAATAAAAATAAATGACTCGTAAGTAAAAACTTGCCAAGTTCTAGATTTATTATTAATATGTCATAAATAATTTTTATTTTTAAAGAATTAAACCAATGCTACAATACTTCAGTAGATAAGTTTGAGTGAATCTTATTTCAACTTGGCACCCACTTACATATCACGTCTTTTCTGACAGTTTTTATTTTATTTATTTATTTATTTATTTTTATTTTTTATTTATTTTTTACTGAACTTGGTTTTCTTTTTGTTAAATACATTTCAGCCTGACAGCCGAGCAGTTACCGAACCATTGGCTCAAATGTAATTCGTACCGTTAGCCGAAGCAACAGCCATTCGTTTGCCCAACGTAAGCAAAACGGTTAAAATAAACTGTTGGCCAACAAAGGTCTAAAACGGAAAGTTCTAAATTCTGTGTTGTTTTGAATTACGTGCACACAGATTATAAGATTAAAATTTCGCTTAATGTAAAAAAAAACTAATAATAACAAATATTAGTAAATGTTTAAAAATATAACGTTCAAAATACGTTTTTCGAAGTGTTAATTCAGAAAGGAAGGTAAAATAAGTCTCTCCAAAAATTTGGGTCGCATTATTTTAAAAATACTCAATTAAAATAGATAGTTGTCTTTAAATTTTTAAATGCAACTCTCAGTATAAAGCTTAGTTTCTGTACAACATTTAATGGTAGGATTATTTCAAAACTGATAATTAATAGCATGTTTCACTTGTGATTATTTGCATCAAAGCTAACATGTGTATTCTTTTTTTTTTTTTTTTTTTTTTTTTTTTTTTTTTTACAGAACTAAACAATATACACTTTTTATAATTATTACAAATTGCAATTACTAGTGATTATACTTTATGCGAATTCTACAAAATTGCATGAAAATATTCATCAACGAAATTCTAAATTCTTTTGCATAATTAAGAACCAAAACTGCAAATTAATAATTTCATATAACATTTATGTATTTCTAAGCAGAAACATAAGCTGTAAATAAATCGAATGGTATTAAAACAGACAGACAACTTCGAAAATATCTAAATAGAAAAGACATAAACACGATAATTTTGTTAAAGTTTTGTATTAGTTGGAAACTCGCTTATTAAATATCACGTAAAATATTCGTTTCGTGCATGGAAGTTTTCATTATCGAACAAGACATGCTTTAATTATGAAGGAAAGTTTCTTGGTAAATTGAAACTGATTACTTTCTTATTGAATGTTAGATAATATTATTATAGAAGTTTAAACGAAATAAGCCGATACAATTTGAAATTTTGATAATTTACAGAATTATTTAATTACCGACGTAAATAGAAATGATTTGCTTAATAACTTTGTGTAGTTTCAAAACAGAATGTAATGTACAACTCAATGTATATTGAAAAATAAGGTTTAGAAAAATATAATTTCGTGAAAACATTCTTTTTTATCTTCTACTGATAAAAAGAAATGTAAACTTTCCCCCCAAAACTTCTATATCTCTATCATCGATTATCAATGTCAGATGGATTTGTTTGAAGAAGTATATTATAAACAATGTTGTATAATGTAAAGTGCTTCTTTTTCTCAACAGGGTTAAAGAATTTTACATTTTCGTTTCAATAAGATATATTTGTGCTCTGGGTTCAGCCCTAAAATTCTATATTATATATTATACCCGTTATTTTATTGACAGAACACTGTAAAAAAAAAAAAAAAAAAAAAACGGTGATTCTACTGGCAATCGAGACGCCAGTACTATTTCCGTATGTTAACGGAAATTTTAATCCATAAATTCCAGAAAAACGGAAAAATTTTCTGTAATTTATGGGGGAAATTTTCCGTAAAACTACGGATTTCTGGAATTTATGGGAGAAATTTCCGTTAAAATACGGAAATAGTACTGGCATCTCGATTGACTGTAGTTTTTTAGTCTTTTTTTTTTTTTTTTTTTTTTTTTTTTAACAGTGAATTGTCATTTCTTGAGATTTAAAATCAATATCTAAAAGTGTAACAATACAATCTCTACATCCTGATTTTGAGGTTTTAGAGATTGTTCACCAAACATATAGCTGAAAAACATGTTGCTTGTCGGTTTAGAATATTATACAGAGTGGTCCAAAAGTCCAAAATAAATAAAAATGCAATAATTTAAAAAGTATGGACATTAGGAAAGGCAATAAGTATAGACTATTCGTAAAAGTATAAACAATAAGTGTAGGCTATTCGACAACATGATTCGACAGAAAAACATGGTGTTCTTTAAGCATGAAAAATATTTTGGATAAACAATTATATTCATAATCGATAGACGGAAATTTTCCCCCGTAAATTAAAAAAAAAACGGAATATTTTCTGTAATTTATGGGAAATTTTTTTTGTAAAAATACGTATTTCTGGAATTTAGGGGATGGGGGGGGGGGGTTCCTTTAAAATGCGGAAATAGTACTGGCGTCTCGATTGCCAGTAGAATCTCCGTTTTTTTTACAGTGTACTGCCCTTTTTTGTTGTTTAGTTTCCTTAATTTTTTACACTGATGCAGAAAAGTTTAAAATGTATCTAGAAAAACACATAACTGAAGGTAACGGCCGTCATTTGTGAGAATAGACATTACAATTTACCGCTAGACTGTATGCATCATCGGTGAGGGGTTTTTTAATGTTAAATATTAATAAATATTAATAATATTAATGTTAAATCATTATATGCTAATTATTTAAACTACTTTAATTTCTTTAAATTCAAACATAACTAAATATGTTTCTTTACCACGTTATTATTTTTTTGCGCTGAAATCGCATCAATATCTGAAGCATATGACAACTTTATCTTTTTATTGCACACACCTTAATCCAAGGAAAAAAAAATATATTTTTTATATATTTCAACATATGCCTGGTTAATAACATATTTATAAAATAGTGTTGCGATTGCTGATGTGATAAATAATAAAACAATCTCATTCTGCTAGTTTAGTTTTAAAAATAAAAATGAATTTTTCGATGCCGTGGTAATCAAAAATTGCAGTTCTTAATTTTTAAATGATTATCGAAATAGATATGGGACATTCTCACAATCTTCTGACTTTTGTGAAAAAAAATCTGACAAAATTAAACTTGCTAAAATAATATTTTAATCTGATAGACGAATGCCTTAATGATTCAAAATAGAGAAAAAATGGTCAGCAATGAATTTTTTTTTTTTATTTAACTGAGGTTTAAGTTAAACTTGCGAGTTTAATTTTCCTTACCATTTTACCCCTGTAACTTTTTTATTTTCTTCTAAATTTTTACTTATAATGAATTTGTGTAGTACCCAAGGACATTCAAATAAGAAATAATAAGAATGTAGTATGTTTAGTACAAAATTTCGGTAATATTCGGTACAAAATTTCAGTCTATAAACAACATTCCCTTGTCATAATAAAACTCACTTTTTTTTTAAGTTGTTTAGTTAAATTTCTTATAACTATCATATATATATATACATATACATATTAAATTTTATCCCACATTAAATTTTTATTTTAAATCAAAGCTAAGAACTTAAATTAACAGTTAATAATTAAGAAACATAGCATTTATTAAGCCGGTTCACTTTCTCTTATCCCCTGTGCTAAATTAAAAAAGTTTTCCACTAAATTTCTAGTTTTATTTAAAGAATAATTTTCACAGATACATCTTTTGATCCCAGTCAACATTGATAAAAAGAAAATGAAATCATGCCATATGTTCTGTGTTAATGTCTATCCATAATTTTTATTCGGCCTCCACCAGCCAAAATAATTTGATTTGCCGTCTTGTTTTGATTATCTTGCATCGATCAAAAATCTATTTATAAATACAATTAATGCAATTAGCTCTCTTTTTTATACAAAAAAAAAAAAAAAAAAAAAATAATAATAACTGCTGCATATTTCCCAAAACCCTCCAATCTTGGCGAAAAATGACCGACAATCATTTTCTCTCCCTCGCTAAAAACAAAATAAGAATTACAGTGATTTATGCCTAGCAGATATATTTTTCTATAATGTGTTCTTCACATTTAAAATGGGTGATCTCATCAAAATGTGGTTGACGAAACATTATTGAAAATGGGATGCAATCATTCTCTCTCGGACTTTTGTCTAATTAATTCGTCATTCCATTCGGGTCCCTTCTTGATATTTTTTAATAATTTTGTTGGACATTAATTATTTATATTTATTATACTTTAATGAAAATAAATCAGTTTGATTTAAATATATGGTTTAGCTATACGTTCACGGCTTTAGAAAAGTATGAAAGGAATTTTAAATTGAACCTGCCTCTGTGATATTTATAACCAAATTAAAATCCTCTTTAGTTATGCTAAACCATATCTTGTAATATACGTAAAAGTTTAAAATACTGTAAAATACAGTGATAGTTATAACATTACATATAATTTTATCAAAATATAAATTCACGGTTTATTTTTTTAATGTAAACTTTGGATCATGTTTACTATTTGAATATTACTAATATAAAAACAGATATCATATTTTGGAATAATTTTGATCCTTGTGTGTTAGCTGGACCCAAAACAAAAACAATATTTTAAAACATCCCAGTGCCTTTTGTGTTTAGATTATGACAAAATTCACAAATATTCTAACAGTCAATAGCGCTTAAGAACTGTGGTACTTAACATACGCTCGAAAATTTCTCGGCTTTTTCAAGATTAGGGTTGGGTTGATTTTTGTCGGCCAATTATCAACTCAAGGGATATAGGCCCAAGGTAGAGTCTTTCTAAGGGAACTTAACCCGTATTTACGCATAGACATCCAAGGTTTCGAAGAAAACCACGAAAACTCCGAAACGGTTAGGCCGACGGGCACGATTGGGTTCGAACCCAGCACCTCCCGTCTGCCAGCTTCCGGAGCAGAACCTCTCAGCCACTGGTGCGGCTCTTCAAGATTAGGATATGTTGCTTTATGATACAAATACCAATTTTATGACTACTTAACTTCCGCCTTCACATCTTTCAACACTGCAGTTACACATAAAGTATAGGGAAATTTCCGTGTCATATGCAGTCCTTAAGAAAAAATAAATTTTGCGCTGGGTAACTAGAAAAATTAGATAACATTGTAAAATTCAAAAGTAATGAATAGTGTAATGGTAACATACAAAAGGAATTTGATTGAATCCCTCCTGGGCTGAGTCGAATGAACCTTTAGATACATTTTTTATATTAAATTTATTAGAATGTCTGAATATTTTTATATCACTACTTTTCTGTTCATTTTATAAAATTAAATGGTTTAGTCCCAACTCACGAGAATATTTCCAGATCTGATACCAAAAATTCCCCCAAAGGTTCTAGCCGGATAAGCATAGCAAAATGGCCCCACGTCCGATGTTTGAAATAACATGTGTGGTAATAAGGCTCAGCGTGACAATAAAATAAAGAGTGTTTGCAACTCCTGACCTTGAACTGTCCTTGAGATAATCGGGGAAGTATGTGCGGGCACAACTATTTTTACCCAAATACCAGGAAGGGTTATGTGTTTCATGCGTATCTGGGTATGTGGGTTTCTTTATACCCTTGAAACATCCGAACGGCTGGATGGATTTTAATGAATGAGGTCTCTATCAGTTCGTTTTAACCGTCCGATGGTTATAGGCTAGGTTTTGTATTTATAAATTCAAAATGGCGGTCGATACAAAAAAAGATTTTTACGCACCATATTGAGTGGCATATCATTGATAGGTCTTTCAAAATGAAGACGATGTTTCATTGACTATTTTACAGTCACAAGCTCTGTTTAAATATTACACAACCTGGAAGTTGTGTAGGTAGAATCTCTAGTTTTACTTCAAATCTAACCATCATAGAGCTCGTCAAAACAGTGTTTATAAATAGGAACTAACAATTAAACACAACTTAAAAGTCATCAATATAAGTAAATAACAAAAATATGTAAGTAATATAAAAAATAGTTTCACATTGATGAGAAATAATTATTAGTTCGCATTTTACGTAGTCGGGTATTTTGATTTTTTAAATTTAATTTTCACTTGTTCAAATACGTTTTTCTCAAAAAGTACAGTAGTTAAAAAATATTTTTTGCACATTTTTACACAACTTTTAACTTAGAAAAATAAACAAAAATATTATTTAAAGAAATTATTAAGGTAGTAATTTTATTTTTAACCCAACCAAAAAATTACGGAATAATGCTCAATGTATGTGCTTTTAAGAAAAACATTTCGTTAAAATCGAAGATGCACTTTTTGAGTTATAAAAAAATAATGCTAGCTTTATTTTTTGTAAATGCTAGCTATATTTTAGCTAACTTGCTAAAATATTCGAAAATTTCCCTTTTTGCATTTGCAGAAATAATCAATGCATTGGTTGATTCGTGACACTTCCATTCGGGCAGGATGCGCCAGTGCGCCAAAATAAGAGAATGTTTCCATACATACAATTTCGCTATAGGTTTGTTTCATGTAAACATTTTGTTATTTTTGCGTATTGTGCATTCTTCTTGCGTAATAATATCAAGTCGATGGTCTAGTCCAAGGACGACGAACCTAAGGCACACGTGCCACTTCTGGAACGCGAAAGAATAATTTTGGCACGGCGTTGCTTCTGGCTATAAATTAAAATAAAGCGAGATTACATAAAATTGCGACTGATCTTTCCTGATCTTAAATGGAAATTGAAAAATTTTAATTGTGGCATAATATATTCCAATCTGATTAATTATAGTCTCAAAAATTTTTTCAAACAAAGACGATATTTGAAAACTGTCGACAAGAATTGGTTATTAGACATGACTAAATTCCAATGATAAAGTTATTACAACACTGAATATATTTCATAGCTACTAAAATAACTTGTGTTTGCCATTTTAGCAGTTTTTCTGCCTATCTATGCTTTCAAGCCACTGTTTTCATGAATAAAAACATCAAAACGCATATTGAAATCACTTGTCAAATAAATCCGACGTTCAGTTTACATTAAAAGTAACAATATATTAAGATGCAGCAACAGAAATCATATTATATAGCATTGATGTTTTTAAATTAATTTCTAAAATATATTTGTTGCCATAATTATTACAGTGTAATACCAACACGTATGTTTTTTATATTTTTTTAAATTTTAATAGAAATATTTAAGAAATTTTAATCCATTATTTTTCCACCTACTAAATTTATTTTTTAGTTGCCATGTCATGATCACGCAAAATATTTTTTGAGCAAATTTGGCACGCGGCAACAAAAAGGTTCGCCGACCCTGGTCTAGTCGATTGTGCAGCTAAAGCTGAGTAGGGGCTGTATACATACACTATATGGCAATTAATGGCTGGCAACTTTCAATTTTAGACATGTCGAACATTTAAAAATGTATTTGTCAAATTCTTCTGGAATTTTAGGATTAAAAAAGAACAAGTTTGACTTCATATTTATCAAAGTGAATTTGATAACGAGGACAATTGAGGGGCCAAAAAAAAATTAAAGAGAAAAAATAATACTTGGGATCACCCTGTAAAATAAAATGCACGAAATGATCTATCGCTACAGACTGTACATAGGCAGACATTGTGCAATATGTGTATTCATTTGTGTAAGAATAGCATGTATATTTAATAGAGATATAACGATTTAAAAAACAAAAAAAAAATCTTGCATGTTTTTTGCTTACTACATACAGGGTTTTTAACCAAATTCAACGCCAGTTTCAGAAAAATTGACAAAATGCAGTAGGAACAATATAGTGTAATTGGAATATAAAATATATTAAATATTTCAGTAAATATTGGCAGTTGTATCAAATAAATTTTATCTGCGCATGCGAGAACGATAACAAGGCTTTTAGCGTAATTTAAAAGTCAAAACTATAGAACAACTTATTAAAAAAATTCCGTCAAATAACATAAAAATTCAGGGAGATATCGGCGTTAGAGTGAGCTGTGTTTTAGTTTCTCACTAAAACTCGCTGAATGATAAGGAATTGCCGACAAGTTTTTATTTCCAAGTTATCTGACAGCGTTCGCTGCAAGTTTTTTGAAAACGCCATTTAATTATAATTTATGGTTATGTTTAGGAAGATTTTGACTCTAAACTACGATGAAAAGGTAAATGTAGTGCATACATTGATTACATTTAGGTAAATTTAGGAGTTTTTGGTAAAATTTTGTGAAATTTAGCCTAATACGCAAAACACTCTGCAGTAAATTTTGTCGCATATAAAACGGCACATTAAGAAAAAGACCTTGATCGATAAGTACAGTAAATTTCTAATTCACATAACTGTTAAGTAAATGTTAAATAAAGATTAAAATAATTAAGTAAATGTTTCAGTTAAATAAATGTATTTTATAGAAAATGCACTTTTCTGTGAAAAAAAATGCGATAAAATGTATTGTAATTAAACAACAGAAAACATGCACGATTTTTTTTAGTTTTTTTAAAGAAATCGCTATATCTCTATTAATTTACATGCTATTATATAAATATAACCGTAAACTATAATTAAATACCGTTTTAAAAAAAAACTTGCTCCGAACTTTCTCAGATAACTTAAAAATAACAATTTGTGGACAATCACTTATCATTCAGCGAGTTTTAGTGAGAAACTAAAAAACAGCTCATTCTAACGCCGATATCTCCCTGAATTATTACGATATCTGACTGATTTTTTTAATAAGTTGCTCTATGGAGTTGACTATTAAATTATGGAAAAAGATCCGTGTTATCGTTCGCACATGCGCAGATAAAAAGTATTTTATTTAACTGCCCATATTTCCCTAAATATTTAAAATATTTATATTCCAATTGCACTATATTGTTTCTACTACATTTTGTCAATTTTCCTGAAACTGGCGTTAAATTTGGTTAAAAACCCAGTATGTTATAAGCAAAAAAATTGCAAGATTTTTTTTTATATTTAAAAAAATTGCTATATCTCTATTAACATGCATGCTATTCTTAAACAGATGAATACACATATTGTAAAATGTCTGCCTATGTATATTCTGTAGCGATAGATCATTTCATGGATTTTATTTTACAGGGTATTCCCAAGTATTATATTTTTTCTTTAATTTCTTGTTGCCCCTTTATTTGTCCTCTTTATCAAATCGACGTTGATAAATATGAAGTCAACCATGTTGTTTTTAATCCTAAAATTGAAGAAGAATCTGAGAAGTATATTTTTAAATATTCCACAAAATGTCTAAAAATGAAAGGTGCCGATCATTAATGACCATATAGTGTATAAGGTTATAAACTTTTTGACAATTTCGGATCCCCTCCCAACCTTCTGATAACATACACTATCATTCCTCGAATATTCTTCCCCCTAATAATACTGTTATCAGTGTCTAAAAATTCTTTTTTATTTTTAAAATTTTTTCCTTTTTTTTTCTTTTTATACTTTCGCAATGATATACAGATATGGTTGTACATTTTTTATTCGCATATTTTACTGATTTAAATGAAAAGAAGAAATTCATAAAATATCACTGTTATGTAAGAAATAACTTTTTACCAAGTAACATTTTAAAGAAACACTTATTATTTAAAAGTTTTTAATAATAACTCTTTGTTACACAATGCACTGAACAGTAATATTGTCTTCTTTGCACTTTGTCCTTGCACGGGGCTAAACAGAAATTCTTGTAAACAAAACAGGTGGACAATATTCTCCCCCATCTTTTACTAACACGAATAAAAGTATTATTTCGAATTTAGTTTCTCTAACAACGAGTTATATACGCATATGGCAGGAGAATATTAATGATGAACGTTGGGTTATTCGTTATTCTATTATTTTGGAATGAAGTGTTTAATAATAATTCAATGGTTTTAATAATAACTTTGTATTTTCCATAAAATGAAGAAAACAGACTTAAAAAATTAAGATAACAGATGTAAAGGAAAAAGATACCAAAAAAGTAAATTTTGGTTTGATTAAAAATGATAACAATATCAAATGATACCCCCCCCCCCTACCCTACAGTTATCTTCCGATGTCAAGTGCCAGACCCGCCACACCCCACCCCACACACACACTCCTCCCTAAAGTGATACGTTATATATGTACACTATACAGCTCCATAGCGTTCTTCTATGTGAAAATCATGGTAGGCAAATCTTACCATTTTGTTTGTCAGTACGCGAAAAAGGATGCGCACGACGCCAAAATAACAGAATATTTTCAAACACGAACCAAACCTTTAAGGAAGTGTTTGTATGGAAACATTCTCTTATTTTCGCTTACTTCGCATCATGGCAGAGTGGAAATGTCACGAATCTACCAATGCATTGATAGCAGCGTATTTCTGCAAACACAAACAGGGGAAGTTACGAATATTTTAGCAAGTTGCTAGAATTTTTTTTTGTTATAACTCAAAAAACGCATCTTCAATTTTAACGATTTTTTTTCTGAAAAGTACATACTTTGCGCATTATTCTGTAATTTTTTGGCAGGTGTAAATATAAAATTACAACAAAAAAAAATTTTTTTTAAATATATTTTTTTTTATTTTTATATGCTAAAATTTGCGTAAAAATGTGAAAAATATGTATATTGTGAACTAGTATATTCTTCAATAAATGGTATTTGTTTCATTTTTATAACTTTTGTAGTTTTTGAGAAAAACGTGTTTGAAAAATAGAAGCGCCGGCGCATATTTCGCTGATTATCTCAAGGGCAGTTCAAGGTCAAGAGTTATAAACACTCTATATTGTATTCTTATGGTGAGCCTTCATACCGCACATGCTATTTCAAACATCGGCCTTGGGGGCCATTTCGCTATGCTTATCCGGTTAGACCCTTTACGAAAATTAACTTAGGAACAGAAGGAACTCAGATTTTGGGTAGAAAATTTAGAATAATGGCAAATACTTTACGGCCAAGGGAATTGTATTAGATAAATATATTTCTTATTTTCAAATAAGTAGGTGTTTGGCTATTTTGCACTTAAAAGGGTGTGATAAAAATAATAGTGAATAAAATAGCTGTTAATATCGATAATTTTTAAATATGTAAGTAATCTTATATAATTTACATATGTTAAAATTGAATAAAAAAGAGCATATTAAAACCAAGCATTTACATATTATTTATGATCTTCATTTGCCTTTCTTAAATCTGCAAACGTCATTTATCATAAAAAATGTTTCTCAAAAAATATATACCTATTCAAAATGGTACATTTTTGATATATTCTGAAAACTGCAGTCCCAAGGCGTGGATCACGAAAATTGAAGTTCCTCTACAAATAAAACCTAAAATGTCATTTCCTAAATCGCGTTAAAAAACTGCTGGAGTGATGAAAGTGTGTCTAATGCTATATATATTAGTGTTCATTCTAGCATTATAAACCAAGACTTAAATGATTACTAATGAAATAGAAATGGCTGATCTGTAACCGATATGTAATTTCTGATAGTGGCCCGATTAGATTTGTCAGCATCGGCACGTATTCTGAATTTTTAGTCTTAACCGACATTTTTTAGGGTTCCGTACTTAAAAAGTAGAAACGGAACCATTATAAGATCACTCCTGTGTCTGTCCGTCCGTCTGTCTGTCTGTCTGTCTGTCTGTCTGTCACAGCCATTTTATTCGTATAGTATTGAACGTGGAAAGTTCAAATTCGGGGAAATAATAAAGACCATTGACCCACATACTTTCAGATTAATAAACATTCATAAATATATTTAGTAAAAATGTAGGGGGCTAATTATGCTACATGAAAAAAAAACCTCTTTTCTTCATATATAGTGTGGAGTATCGTGTGAAAGCTTTCGTAACGCTGAACTCAAAAATACATTCCTTTTAATTTTAGGTATATTATCAAAGATATTGTCGAAAATATAGCGCAAAAATATGTTTCACCCCCCCCATCTAATTCCGAATCTACTGAAACTAAAATTATGAAAAAATTAATGGTAGTAGACGTTGATACAAACCTTGCTGGAAAATTATAGCGATTACCCTAGATCACATAGTTTTTGAGAAATTCGCATTTTTCTGTTAAACACAAATTTCGATTTACGGACATTCAGAAAAAATGTTGATCATCGCTGGATGTACCTATCCTAGCAGGAGTATAAAAGCATTGTTGATAATGAATTTCGAAAAAAATCATCGGTAATTAGCCGAGATATTAACCCTTAACGATACGGCCAGTTTGGACATACACAATGACAGGGGCGGCGTACTCTATGCCTAGTTAAATTTAATGATATATATATGTAACATAATGTCCAGTAACAGTATAAAAGCAATAAATGTCAAATTGTTAAAAACATACTAATTTAAGGGGTCTCGGGACTATAAAATGTGGAAAAAATGAAAAAAACAGACTATTTTCAACATTTAATGTCTTATAATGTATATGCTTTTAAAACACAATTTTAAATACGATTAAAGATATAAGTATGCTCTTTTATTTCATGCTGAAATAGCATTTATAGGGGGCTCGAAACTGCAGGACATTTGTCGAACAGAAAATTGGTAACAGTTTGCAGGATTACAAAATCAATATTGCAACTAGAATGAAAATTTTAGTGCTTACTTATACTTCAGATTGTAATAATTACCCTGAACTTAAATAAATTTCTATTTACATCATTTTTATATTTTTAATGCAGTGTGGTATTTAGCTAATACAAAATTCTGAAAATTTCAACAGTATAATCACCTAAAAAGGTATCTTTTTGAACAATGAAAAGGAAATTTTAGGTTCAGTTTACACAGGCTAACATGAGATATATTATTTGAAAATTTCATGAAAAATTATTCAGAAGTTTTTGAGGTCTACTGTGTGTTATTCCCAAAAACAACATTTGGAGAAAAATGACTTCAAAGTTTCAGAAACGCCGCTTCAGCTATTGAGCGGGTATAATTCTAAAAGCCGTAACTTCTGTTCTAATGGGAATTTCAAGGAAACAATTATATCAAAATTTTCAGAAAAGATAGGAGTTTAATATATAAAAAAATTTTAAATTTCTAAATTTTGAAGCTTTCAGAGTAATGCGACCCCTTAACCCTTTCCGGCGCGGAGTAATTCTTTTCATAAACTTATGAAATAATCACTGACACCAGAATTTATAAACGAATTTATTAGAAAATATGAACTTGCTTATTTTCACGTACATGATAAAAGGAAAATTTTAATTAAATATTCTTGGTGCCGTTTGTCTGTTTTGGAATTAAAATTAGGTATCCTTTTTTAAGGACACCGCCCTCGAAAAGTTTAATTAGAATGAATCACATAAATACTGTGGGATTCGTCGGACTAGTTTGCATTGAGTGTATCTCTCAATACGCCTCAAGTTACTTTAAAAGTTAATTGAAAACCTATCTTGAAAAACGCGGAACTGGCCGTGGCATCGTTGCGCATTTGAGACCTCTTTTCGAAGCGCATTTAGCACAATGCCAAATTTAAACTTTGAACAAAGATTTTGTTTTAGCTTCACTGTAGAAATAAAGGTTATTACTAGGCTGAATTTAGTTTTATGAAATGCCAAATGAAGTTTAAATATGCACTGCATTTATTGTCAGTACCGCATTAAGTTCATCATAAACCGATTAGGATAATATAAAATAAACGGTCAAGTGCGAGCATTACTCGGGTAAAGAGGGTTCCGTAGGATAAATATATGAATTTGTAACTGTATTATTAATAATAAAAAAAAAAGTTGCTAAAAGAATACTAAGACATTTTAAAAAACTATATAACGTAGGGTTGGGTATAACTGTATATATTAGAAAAGTTTAATCGGATATACCATGAAAGGTCAAAGAGATATATGGAACAATATCAAATATAGCTATTCGTATAACTATTTTTTTAATATTATCCTAATATGTTTATGATGAACTTAATTCAGTACTGACAATAAAGGCAGTGCATAGTTAAATTTCATTTGGCATTTCATGAAACTAAATTCAGCGTAGCAATAACCTTTATTTCTACAGTGTATCTAAAACAAAACGTTTATTCAAAGTTTAAATTTGGCATTGTGCTAAGCGCGCTTCTAATTGAGGTCTCAAAGTTGCAACGCCGCCTTGGTCAGTGCCGCGTTTTTCCAGAAAGGTTTTTAATTAACTTTTAAAGTCACTCGAGGAGTATTGAGAGATACAATCAATGCAAACTACCGCGAATCTCATAGTATTTATGCGATTCATTCTAATTAAATATTTCGAGGGCGATGCCCTTAAAAAACGGACACCCTTAATTCCAAAACAGACAAATGGCACCAAGAATATTTAATTAAAATTTTCCTTTTATCATGTACGTGAAAATAAGCAAGTTCGCATTTTCTAAAAAAATCGTTTATAAATTCTGGTGTCAGTTCATTATTTCATAAGAATATAAATAGAATCACTCCGTGCCGGAAAGGATTAAGTGGTCGCAGGACTCTTAAAGCTTCAAAATTTAAGAAATTTTAATTTTTTTAGATGCTAAACTCCTATCTTTTCTGAATATTTTGATATAATTGTTTCCTTGAAATTCCCATTAGAACAGAAGTTTTCGCTTTTAGAATTATACGCGCTCAATAGATGAAGCGGCGTTTCCGAAACTTTAAAGTCATTATTTTCCAAATGGCGTTTTGGGGTATAACGCGCAAGATGCCTCAAAAACTTCTGAATATTTCTTCATGAAATTTTCAAAACATATATTCCATGTTATTCTGTATAAACTGAACCTAAAATTTCCTTTTTATTGTTCAAAAAAATATTTCTTTAGGTGCTTTTACTGTCGAAATTTTCAAAATTTTGTACTAGCTAAATGCAGCATTGCATTAAAAATATAAAAAATGCTTTAAATACAAATTTATTTAAGTTCAGGGAAATTATTACAATCTGAAGTATAAGTAAGCACCAAAATTTCCATTCTAGTTGCAATTTTTATTTGGTAATCCTGCGCGTAAACTGTTATGCCAATTTTTTGTTCGACAAATGTCTAACAGTTTCGAGACCCCTATAAATACTAATTCTGTATCTTGCAATTTTTTAAAGACATGAAACGAAAGAACATACTTATATCTTTCATTCCAATTAAAACTGTGATTTAAAATCATATACATTTTAAGACATTAAACGTTGAAAATGGTCTTTTTTTTCATTTTTTCCACGTTTTAGAGTCCCGAGACCCCTTAAATTAGTATGTTTTTAACAATTTGAAGTTTCTTGCTTTTATACTGTTACTGGACATTACATTACACATATATATCATTAAAAGTCGTTAACTAGGCATAGAGTACGCCGCCCTGTCCTTGTGTATGTCCAAACTGACCGTACCTTTAAGGGTTAATATCTCAGCTAATTACCGATGATTTTTTTTGAAAATCATTATCAAGAATGCTTTTATTCTTCTGCAACGATAGGTATGTTCAGCGATGCTCAACAATTTTTCTGAATGCCCATAAATCGAAATTTGTGTATAACAGAAAAATGCTAATTACTCAAAAACTATGTGACCAAGGGTAATCGCTATAATTTTCCGGCAAGGTTTATATTAACGTCTACTACCTCTAATTTTTTCATAATTTTAGTTTCAGTAGATTCGGAATTAGATGGGGGGGGGGGACATATTTTTGCGCTACATTTTTAACAATGTCTTTGAAAATATAATACCTAAAATTAAAAGGAATGTATTTTTGAGTTCAGCGTTACAAAAGCTTTCACAGGATACCCCACATGATATACAAAGGAAATATTTTTTTTTCAAGTAGCATAATTAGCCCCTCTACTTTTTTACTAAATATATTTATGAATGTTTATTAATCTGAAAATATGTGGGTCAATGGTCTTTATTACTTCCCCGAATTCGAACTTTCCAAGTTCCATAGTTTTCGATTAAAATGGCTGTGACAGACAGACAGACGGACAGACGCAGGAGTGATCTTATAATTGTTCCGTTTTTACTTTTTAAGTACGGAACCCTAAAAATGAGTTATACAGAATAGCTACATTTAGGTTCCATATCTCTTTGAATACTCACGATAAATCCATTTACACTTTTCTAATATATACTTTTATACCCAACCCTACGTTGTATAGTTTTTTTTACAAAGTCTTAGTATTCTTTTATCAACGGTATTTTTTATTAATACAATTACAAATTCATATATTTATTCTACGGAACCCTCTGTACGCGAGTAATACTCGCACTTGACCGTTTATTTTTTCTTTTTCTTAATTTTCTTTGAGTTCGAGTTTTGATAAGATATGTATATTTCATGCATTTCATATAAAATTCTAACAGTGATAAACCAAAAAGAAAAGTCAAAAATTGCCTATATTTATTTATTTAAAAAAAGCTGTTATTGAATTCATTTTAAAAAGGACAATTAATTGTTCATCAAAAGAGTTTTTTTTTTTAAATCGCTCCTTACAATTTGTATTAATTATAAACTTAATCGTAGAAAAAAAAGCTTCATAAATTAATTATTCTCTTAACTATATATTCATTTTAAAAATAATAGCTAAGTTTTTAATTGTATTTAAAAATCAAATTATTAAAGAAGTCTTTAAAATTATTTTACAAGCTATAAAAATATAAAAAAAAACTACCGAACTTTTTAGCATTAAAATTTAAATAAAAGATTCAGAAATCTCCCATTTCCAAAAAAATTATTTACAAAAAAAAAAAAAAAAAAAAAATCATTTCCACATAATCACTAAAAATATATTCTACATTAAATCATCAAATGACAAAAAATGAACTTTTATTCTAATTAAAAGTTATTGATTACCTACTTATTTTTCGTTATTAAAATTAGTTTTTCAGTATATATTTCTTGAATTAAAACATTTAATTATATTATAATTCCTAAAGAGAAAATTGTATTAAGAGAAAAACCTCTGAAATTCACTTATTTTATTTAATAAGCATTCTTAAATTTATAAGAAAGATTCAAAAATATCCGCTATTTAAAAATTATCTTAAAAAATATGTAAATCATTATTTTTATTTTATTTTTTAATTAAAAATATTCATAAGAAACAAATTAATTTTGCAACATACTCATCAAATATATGTTCTACTTTAAGTCATTAAAACGACATAAAATGAATTCTTATTCTAATTAAAAGTTATTAATTACCAACTTTTTGTTCATTAAAATAATTTTTTCCGTGTTAAAAATACATATTTTATAAATTAACGCAACGCATGTAATTACATTATAATTCCTAATAAGAAAATTTGATTAAGTGAAGGAAACCTCTAAAAAATATATTTATACTTAATTATTCTTAAATTTATATCTAATCTTAATTATTCTTAATTATATCTATATCTTGATTATATCTTAAATTTATTCTTAAATTCGTTTGCTTAAACGAATTTTCTAAGATATTTATTTTATTCATTTAATTAATTCATTAATTCATTGTTAAAAAAGGTTATTTATTAATAAATAAAAGACGGTTTTTCTCTCTCTCTAACTTTCTCTGAGTGTGGGCGTGCGACGGCTACCAAACGTAAGAGGCTGAAAATTCACATGAAGGTAGCCCAAGGTCTGCCATTGTCTACCCGAGGCTCATATATTTAATGTTTTGAAAATCTAGAAATATTAATTAGAAATCATAAACTGCAGAAAATTATTCATAGAGTGTAAAAATGTATGATTTATGAAAATATATACATTGCCTCACTGTGTATCACTTGTGGTACACAAATAAACATAATACAAAAATAAATAAACATATAAACAAATAAACATAATACACAAATAAACATAAAACAATAAAAATCGCGCCATTCGTTAAGTAATAATAATTTTCGTCTCACTTTGTACTATCCCCCCCCCCTACTTCCTTCATGAAAAAGCATGAGTACAGTTATATTAATAACAATTACATATTAAAATGCATAGCAAATGATATAAAAATAAAAAATGTCAGTAATTCTTTCCCTACATCTGAAATGAAATGTTTCATTGTTTACATCTGTGATGACGTGTGGATTTTAGGCGTTTGCAGATTTTAGAGTTGCGGATTTGAGTTGGTCTATTGTATATTGAGAAATAAAGAGAGTTAAGGAGAATAATGATGACCACAACGAATTTTTGTAGGTTTCTGAGGAAAACAAGCAATTTATTACGAAAAAAACATTTTATTAGACAAGAGTTGAGGAACACATAAATTTAAAAATAATCTAATCAACACCATGCTTAGAACAAAAACAACAACAAAAATGGTGGGCACTTCGGCTTGATAAATGTTATTCGTAATAACAGAAAGGTAGATTTACAATTTTGAAACTGGGTGTAGAAATATGAAAAATATTTTTTTTTTTTTCGCAAATTATTATTATTATTATTTTTTAGATTTAAAGTGAAATTTTGAAACAAAATAACACTAAAGATTTTATTCAATGCCATGTTGCTTTTCTTTAAAGGAACATATATTTGGCTGCCAAATTCGGCGATTTCTTAAAGTGCCTGCCATTTTAAGACAACATGGTGGATGAGGCTAACCAGTGAACTTTGTCGAGACCTTAGTAATTGCTGTGCACATGCTCACTCACATCGGAATCGGTTGATATATACCAGTGCTGTCGCATGCAAAAATCAGATTTTTCAAAATGTCACCCACAATAGAAATTGAAACTACTATATCAGAGCCATTCTTTAAGGTAAAGACAAACAAAAAATGCTCCTGAATCCTTATATCAAGGTCAAATACTTAAGAAAGAAAACTTTTTCAATTTCTAATTTTTTTGCACCTCACTTTAAATATATATATATATATTAATTTAATGGCCGCCATTTTGAAAAAAGATGGCTGATGAATCTGGCCAGCGAACTTGGTCGAAGTATTGATGTATACTATCCACATGCCTTCTTACATCGAAATAGGCGAATACGTATGTTATCGCGTGACAAATACAAGATCGTTTCAAAATGTTAGCCATGCTAGAAATTCAAAGTGCTATAATTCAACCATTTTTTAAGATATAAACAAAAGAACAAATTTTCAGAAACAAAAACTACTCCGGAATCTTTGTATCAAGGCCAAACACATAAAAAAAATCTTTTTCATTTTCCAATTTTTATATTTATTTTCATCATTACAAAAAGCTACCTATTGCAGCCGTTCGGAGGAAAGCGATTTCAAAAAATTTTGGTATATTTTCATCGATCATGACCTCCAGACCCCGAAACCAACCTCCGTTCAAAATTGGTATATATATATATATATAGATACATATATATATATATCTATATATACATACACATATATATATATATATATATATATATATATATATATATATATATATATATATATACATACATATATATATAACCTTTAATGAAACATAACCTACCACCATCAAAAACCGTAATATTGGGAATTAAAGCTATATATATACATATATATATATATATGACATTTGTCACACTGTAACTCTCGTATTTATGAACAAATACCAATGTCTCGACCGAGTTCGTTGGCCAGCTTCATCCGCCATTTTGTTTCAAAATGGCGGCCATTTAAAATTTTTTAAAAAATTTAAAATTTGAAAAGTTGTACCAAAAAACTGAAAATGGAAAAATATTTTTTTCTTATGTATTTGACCTTTATACAAAGATTCCGAAGCAGTTTTTGTTTCGTCTATATCTGAAAAAATGGCTGAGTTATAGCATTTTGAATTTCTAGCGTGGCTGACATTTTGAAACGTCCTGAAATTTGTCACGCGATAAAAGGCGTATTTATGAACCGATTTGGATGTAATGTCGTTTATACATAGTACATACCAATGTCTCGACCGAGTTCGTTGGCCAGCTTCATCCGCCATCTTGTTTAAAAATGTTGGCCATTTAAATTTTTAAGAAAAATTTAAATTTGAAATGTGGTGCCAAAAAACTGAAAATTGAAAAAAATATTTTTTTCTTATGTGTTTGACATTGATAAAAAGATTCAGGAGCAGTTTTTGTTTCGTCTATATCTTAAAAAGTGGCTAAGTTATAGCATTTTGAATTTCTAAAGTGGCTGACATTTTGAAACGTCCGGATTTTTGTCACGTGATAACAGGCGTATTTATGAACCGATTTGGATGTACCTTGGTGTGTACATAGTACATACAAGTATCTCGACCGAGTTCGTTGGCCAGCTTCACCCGCCATCGTGTTTCAAAATGGCGGCCATTAAAAGAAAATTTAAATTTAAAATTTAAAATGAGATTTGGAAAATGAAAAACATTTTTTTCGTTTGTGTTTGAACTTAATACAAAGATTCCGGAACAGTTTTTGTTTCGTCCATATCTAAAAAAATGGCTGAGCTATAGCATTTTGAATTTCTATTGTGGCAGACATTTTAAAACGACCTGATTTTTGTCACGCAATAACAGGCGTATTTATGAACCGATTTGGATGTAACTTGGTATGTACATAGTACATACCTATGTCTCGACCGAGTTCATTGGACAACTTCATTCGCCCTCTTGTTTCAAAAGAGTTGCCATTAAAATGAAAATTAAATTTAAAATTTATAATGAGGTATTAAAAAATTGGAAAATGAAAAAGATTTTTTTTATGTGTTTGGCCTTGATACAAAGATTCCGGAGCAGTTTTTGTTTCTGAAAATTTGTTCTTTTGTTTATATCTTAAAAAATGGTTGAAATATAGCACTTTGAATTTCTAGCATGGCTAACATTTTGAAACGATCTTGTATTGGTCACGCGATAACACACGTATTCGCCTATTTCGATGAAAGGAGGCATGTGGATAGTATACATCAATATCTCGACCAAGTTCACTGGCCAGCTTCATCAGCCATCTTGTTTCAAAATGGCGCCCATTAAAATTAAATAAAAATTATATTTAAAGTGAGGTGCAAAAAAATTAGAAATTGAAAAAGGTTTCTTTCTTAAGTATTTGACCTTGATATAAGGATTCAGGAGCATTTTTTGTTTGTCTTTATCTTAAAAAATGACTCAGATGTAGCAGTTTCAATTTCTAATGTGGGTGACATTTTGAAAAATCTGATTTTTTGCCTGCGACAGAACTTGTATATATCAACTGATTCCGATGTGAGTGAGCATGTGCACAGCAATTTCTAAGGAGTCGACCAAGTTCACTGGTTAGCCTCATCCACCATGTTGTCTTAAAATGGCAGGCCCTTTAAGAAATCGCCGAATTTGGCAGCCAAATATAAGTTCCTTAAAGGAACTTATATTTGGCTGCCATAAAAGCAGCTTGGATAAAGCTGACAAATTTTGCGAAATTCTCATTCATAATGATTTAGTATTGATAAAAATTTGTATTGAATCTCCTACATTCGGTTTCCAATAAATTGACCTTCTTGTGTTTGAATAATATAATTTGGCTTTTTTAAAATAAGGAATATGAAAGCTACCTTTTCCTCCCGGCACTGGACGGAAGGACTTTTTAATACCTCATTTTAAATTAATTTTTTTTTAATGGCAACCCTTTTGAAACACGATGGCGAATGAATCTGACCAACGATCTCGGTCGAGACATTGGTATGTACTATGTACAGACCAAGTTACATCCAAATCGGTTCATAAATACGCCTGTTATCGCGTGACAAAAATCGGGACGTTTCAAAATGTCTGCCACGCTAGAAATTCAAAATGCTATAACTCAGCCATTTTTTAAGATATAGACGAAACAAAAACTGCTCCCGAATTTTTTTATCGAGGTCAAACACATAAGAAGAAAATATTTTTTCAATTTTCAATTTTTTGATACCGCATTTCAAATTTAATTTTTTCTTAAAAATTTAAATGGCCGCCATTTAAAAAAAAAAATGGCGGATGAAACTGGCCAACGAACCCGATCGAGACATTGGTATGTACTATGTATAAACGAAGTTACATCCAAATCGGTTCATAAATACGCCTTTTATCGCGAGACAAAATTCAGGACGTCTCAAAATGTCAGCCACGCTAGAAATTCAAAATGCTGCAACTCAGCCATTTTTTAAGATATAGACGAAACAAAAACTGCTCCGAAATCTTTGTATAAAGGTCAAATACATAAGAAAAAAATATTTTTCCATTTTCAATTTTTTGTTACCACATTTCAAATTTAATTTTTTTTTTTAATTTTAAATGGCCACCATTTTTAAACAAAATGGTGGATGAAGCTGGCCAACAAACTCGGTCGAGACATTGGTATGTATTATGTACACACCGAATTACATCGAAATCGGTTCATAAATATGCCTTTTATCGCGTGACAAAATTCAGGACGTTTCAAAATGTCAGCCACGCTAGAAATTCAAAATGCTATAACTCAGCCATTTTTTAAGATATAGACGAAACAAAAACTGCTCCGGAGCCTTTGTATAAAGGTCAAATACATAAAAAAAATATTTTTCCATTTTCAATTTTTTGGTACCCCATTTCAAATGTTAAACTTTTTAAAAAATTTTAAATGGCCGCCATTTTGAAACAAAACTGCGGATGAAGCTGGCCAACGAACTCGGTCGAGACATTGGTAAGTACAATGTACACACCGAATTACATCGAAATCGGTTCATAATTACGAGAGTTAAAGTGTGACATAGGTCAGATATATATATATATATATATCAATTTTGAACGGAGGGTGGTTTCGGAGTCTGGGGGTCATGATCCATGAAAATATACCAAATTTTTTTGAAAAATGCTTTCCTCCGAACGGCTGCAATAGGTAGCTTTTTGTAATGAAAGCTACTTAATAACAATAAATCAATTATAATAAAAAAACTTAATGTTCCTATCTCATGTAGCATCGCTCAAGATTGGAAACTGATAACAAAATGGCTAAGTTTTCAATTATGCGCACCATTTTAAAAACGTCACTTTCAGAAAAACGCATTTAAAAATTTTGGAAGGTGCATTTGTTAAAGTATGTGCATATTTTTCAATATTTTAACGTGGTGTATGACGAGTTTTTAAACATGAAGGTATGTAATGCAGTTTAGTCTAATTTTGTTTTTGATTTTTTAAAAAGCTTTACACAAACTCGCAATAAAAGAAATTTCAGGAAATATATTAAAATAAATCAATCATAACAAATTTCAATTTTGTTTTCTTAATGCAGATAAAAGTATATGCACTAGTTCCTATTTAACAATATCTTATATTGAAAATGATGCATAAATCAAAATTCACAATTACCTATTCCTAATTATGTTAAGTAACCTTTTGAAGGCTTCTGGAATATTATTTATACCACTTAAATTTAATACCCGACTGCAATAAACGTTGAATTTTTTTTTAATGTATTTTTTATTTTATAAAGTATGTGATGAAAAGAGTTTATTTATCTTCAAGTAATAATATTACGCATATTCGTTAACGCAGCTTTAGTAAATGTGTCTAACTTTTAAATAAAATTTTGTTTTTATAACGTATATGATGAAAAACTTTTATTTATCTTCAAATAGTAGTAATAATAAAAATAATTATATTATATACTATTTCATTAAAAACCATTCTTATTTTGTTTTTTCACTAAATGTTTTTAAAAAATACCTTATACATGGTAATATGATTTTATCAATAAAAATATACATTCATAGATGTTCATAGAGCTCATAAAAATACTATTTGGAATGTACATTTAAAAAATAGCTGAATAAACAAGGTAGAATTTTGCTACTGCCTATGTTTGAAAATATTGCCGTCACTTTATATTCGACTCAGAAACTCCGGATATTTCAGGAAAAATTGAAAAATACATAAATGCATATGAATGCATTTGAAATCGCATAGGCTCTCAATCAGTTATTTGTTTAGTATTCCTGACTGGTTCTGTGAAACAATTTTGTATGAGTGAAGCGTTTAAAACAATCCTGTTTAGAGCAGAATATTCGATTTTTTATTGAATAAACGGGAGGAAGAAATATACGACTGTGACGTAAAGCCTTTAAACTTCACTTTTCCCATTTCATTGGTTCAATAGCATAAAAATAATTTAAATGAAAACAGAAAATATTTAGACATTTTAGTGGACAAAAATTACTAAAATTTTTTAATGCTTTCGTATGCTCAGTTAAATTCTGATATTATATTATTTTTTGGGATTAAATAACTTTAAACAGGATTTAATAAAATCTACAAGTTTGTTTATTTAAATCATTCAGAGAAGTGCAATGTATTTTGTCGCTGCCAAAATATAGCAAATAAAACTCGCTAATACAACTCTTAGTACTATATGCATTTACTTATTATCAATAAAAGACACAAATTTGCATAAATATATTTAAATTCTTTAAGGGAATGAGATGAACACATTAACACTGTGGTAATGCAAAATTTAATGATTTATAGATTTGTATATGAGAGAAACGGGAAGAGTTTAGTGGAAGGAGCAATGACGGAAACACGAAAGAAAAATGTTACTGTGATACTTTAAAGCAAACATGATTCTCCGAACTTTTAAGCCATAATTCTCTTCATTGTAGCTTGAAATTGTGAATCCTGTGGAAATATAAGAGTTGAATTAAACGAAATACAATTTGACTAAGAATTGTTAGAGCACATTCAACTTTCAACGTAAGGTTCCAAATAAAGTGCACCGAAATTCCATTGATAACAAAAGGTGCGTTTGCTCAAGGAAAGAAAATCTCGCGATTAATAGTTTTGTAAATTTGAATGTCAGATTTTCAAAACATTTAAGAATTTTGCCAAAATTGGTTTCAGCTAATAAATGAAGCATATTTACACAATTCTTTTTAAAATGGAGATATTACTATTTAAAATATTTTAAAGCCTTTAAAATTGTTGTCTCAATTTCATAAAATCTATTGTGTTAGAAAGGGAAATCGTACACTGTTAAAAATTTGGTACAACGTTGCACCAGTTTTTGGTTCTGCAGTAGCTGCCACCATAAGATGGTGAAACATTGTTCCAACATTTGTTTCTAAGGATGAACCATAAGTTTGTGAAACCTTGATCCATACGTTGGTGAAATCCTTGAACCATAAATTGGTGAAACGTTTAACCATAAATTGGTGAAACGTTTGACCGCAAATTGGCGAAATGTTGAACCATATGATTTTTGCCCCCCCCCACCCCTCCTCTTTCATAGGTAAAATATTTTGCTATTTTTAAAAGATATTCTGCTTTAATATAATTCAAGGTGACATATTTACGGTCTCTACAATTAATTTTTTGTTGGAAAATAATTTTCAAGATCAGAAACCTAGGTTTATTTAGCAAATTTTAAAATAGTTTAATTATACGACAACATCATTGTTATTTTAAATATCTTACACTATAATTTACATATTAAAATACATAAGAAAATATACGATGATGTCATGGGGCTTTATATATATATATAAACTTATCAAATTGAGGTAATTGAAATCCATTATAATTAACTAAATAAACTTATCAAATTGATTTTGTATGACGCATTTAAGCAATCTTTAAAGAAAAATCAATCAGGGAAAGAGTAAATATAAATCTTAAATTGCATTGAAACAAAGACAAAAAAAAACTATGTCAAAGGAGGGTGGGGGCAAAAAGTATTGCTTATCAACTCACATCTTTTTAAAAATAAGTTTTAAGCATGGTCTATATATTAAGAATGTGTAATTTATATATATATATATATATATATATATGGAGATTGGTAATCGTTTCATTAAATGTCAACATCAACATGGAGTCTAAGTTTTTAAATTCTACGGAAGATGTATATAATTTTTCTTTAAACATATTCCTTAATAATTATTATTAATACTTCTGGAACGACATGCTAAGTCATATTTAATTTTAATATTTTATTCCCGTACACACTGTATTTTATAAATCCTAGCTAAATACATTTTATATATTTTATGAGAAAAGATTCATCTAGCAAATAGAAAAAAAAGAAGGGAATTTAAAAAGAAAAATGATTGCATATGTACTGTTTTTCATTGATTGAAAAAAATTTTGAATGTAAAAAGTAGTTATTAATCTCTTTAATAAATATCCAATCCTACATTATATAAATAAAATGTAAATATGAACTTAAAACATACTAAAGCAGTTTTATACATAAACTTTGTATCGGTATAAACAACATTTTATTTAAATGCTTAAATATCATGTTTCCTTTTCACTTCTTAAATTAAAAACTGTAGTATGTATAAAGATATATTCCCATTGTAAATCTATTTTTCAATCTGAAACCTTTTCTTGTTATTTTAATCATTGAATATCATGTTTCACTCCAAAATATTAATAATTATAAATACTAATTCATTGATCGTTATTCTTTATAATCGGGAAACGGTACAGTACACAAAAATTCCATTATAAATAAACATTTTCAAATCACTGCAAATTTTACATCTACTACTATGAATCATATCTCCATGTCAGCATTTTAAAACTAAGATAGTACTTCCGTTTTGTTTTTGTTTTCGAGCTACGACAAATTAAAATACTTCACATCTCACTATTGAATAGGAAGAATAAAGTGTTTACACAAACTATCTTTATTTAAAGACAAAACGGATGAAGTTGTGATTAATTTTTACTAAGACCTGTTTGTTATTTAATTTTTAAAACAATTATATTTCAAACCGTTACATAAAAAACGAATATAACACACAATCGCTTTGAAATTCGGGAAGCTAAATCAATCTTTTTCGATAAAACATGAAAACTATTTAACACTTATACACTTATACACACTTATATAAATACAGGAATTAAACATTAAAATTAAATAAGACTTACCTCCGTATTCCATGAGTAATCCTTTTAATATCCATTACGTTTAAACTTTTAATGGCGGACGAAATGCAATCGTTTCACATATCTTATGATGGCGTCATAGACAAAGGCGTGTTGTTCTGATTGGCTGATAAGTAGCTCGAAAACTTGGTGCAACTTATTGCCAAAATGTGGTTCAATTCAGCGTAATTTCCAAGGTTACACCATGAAATGGAGTTTTTGAAAATTAAGAAGTACCATATTTTGGTAATCCTCATTATTTTACTCCAAATATTGGTGTAACGTTAAGCGGAAATTTTTAACAGTGTAGAAAATAAAACAGCGCCCCAACCTCGAACTTTTATCCCCAAAAAGCGTTGGAAATCTAGAAAATTATGACATGCGTTTTCAATCAAATCGAAAAGGATTAAATCTGGGTTAAAACTATTTCACGAGCATATTTGGTGATTACTTTTATATTTAAATTGGGAAGGTTGGGAGTAGACAAGTTTTGTGACATAATCTCGAAAGGTTTCTACAAGATAAAACTTTGGAAAAAAATATTATTCTATGATGCTCCTTAGAAAATTTAGAGCTATTGAATATTTAAACCCATATTACAAGAAACTGGAATTTTCTTTATCCTCCTACACATTTTAAAATGAATAAACCAAATTACATCACAGTGTCAGGGTAAATTTCAAGTGTGGTGTAAATGAACATGTACTTCAATTTACAAGTACAGTTACATAATTTTGTATTGTAATGTAAATTTCGAGTTTTATTGTAAATAAACGTGCGCTTCAATTTTGAAGTGATGTGATGCAATTTT
Organism: Maratus speciosus; assembly: GCA_963932465.1. NCBI lineage: Eukaryota > Metazoa > Arthropoda > Arachnida > Araneae > Salticidae > Maratus > Maratus speciosus. The sequence continues at coordinate 240,633,239 of OZ010787.1, read as the reverse complement.
ATTTCACAATGTGCTATAAATTTCAAGTATGTTGTAACTGAACGTGTGGTGAAATTTTGAAGCATGGTGATGTAATTTTACAGAACCGTGTGCTAAATTTATTTTAACCAATTTTGAAGCACGTTGAAGCAAATTTACATTTTTTTCTGTAAATCTGTAAATTTCATATTTGGCAGAAATTATGCTTTGAAGCATCTCTTGAAAATAAAGTGGGTATATAAGCATATATTTTTGAGCTCCCAATAGGGTCATTTTTTGGAGGATATTTGCTTGTTTTAATATAATTTAGATGATATATATACTGCCTGAGAATAACTTTTGTTTGAAGATTCTTTATCTGTGTCATAAGAAGATCATAAATATGGATTTATATGAGACAGTGTACTTCAGATACATAAATTTGATTTTTCTTCTAGCGATATGAAGCGCTCATATGCAGGAGTGTAATAGGGGAGACCGGGGCTAGTTGGCTACAGGGGTAAGTAGGCGCAGTCCTCACAAATCGCCTGCTTGTGGATTGCGCAACCAGTCACAGAGTAATTTTCTTCTTGCTTTTTTAAAATCTCCATTGTAGTTTCGCACCGTTACCTACGTGCAGTGGACCATTTATTACGATTTTTTCTATTTTTTGCACTCATAAGTAATTTTTTGTTGCTTCATTGTTTTTCTAATTTCTAATATATTAACAATTGCGATTTAACTTGCATAGTTTTTCTTAGTGTATGATTAACTGTACCTACCCCGTACGTGATTTAGTTGGATTATTTATGTTTAGAAGTTACGTCACCCTTTTGTGAAGAAATTTATTATGGGGCTAGTAGTCCCATTGAACACGGGCCAAGTTGGCTCGGTGTCTGGTGTGTGTTGGTAGCTTGAAATACAGCAAACAAAGAGAAAAGTGGTTGCAATGCAAGATTTTGGGCACATGAGGTTTGCCCAAACGGAGACACTCGATTTTTTATTTGTGACAACTGTGACTCTGATGATGATATCGAGTAGGATAGAAGTTACTCAATGTTAATATTTTATTCATTATTTTTATGTCTGTATAATTTAGAATTTACATTGTACGGCGATAACGCCTTTACTGGTAATAATGATTTTTCTTAACTGCGTGTCTTATTTGAATTTCATTTAAATTTTTATAAAGCGTGTTCCAACTTACCCCATAGGTATAGGCATCTAGTCCCGTGACGGGGTAGGTTGGAGCACAATTTTCCTATTACTTTAGCTTCCTTTAAACATAAACTGCAAAAGCTACAAACTCAAAACTCCGGGTATTAATAGCCAAATGACTGTACTTTAAAAGTTCAGTTAAAGTTTGTTAAGGAACTTAAAAAAAAAAAAATAAATAAAAATCTATAACTAAAAACTGCGTCTAAAAACTAACCCTTTTGGTCTCTCCTACGCTATGTTTAACATATTTTTCAAATACAATGATACCAAATTGCAACTCCTTTTATGTTCAAGTAGGTATAATATGCTATTCTGAAGCACATTATTTTAATTTGTTTTCAAAGATTGTTACTTCTTCTTTCAGTCTATAACTTTGCACTGAAAAAAGATTTTTTAGGGATAATTTAAGGGAGTGTTTTTATTTTTTAGGATAAATTAGAGGATTGACCTTCGTTTCGTACCCAAACAAAAATTTACAATATTAAATACGCAAAAATATCGCGTCTAATTTTTTTATTTATTTTTTACAAGAATACGTAATATATATATATATATATATATATATATATTTATTTATTTACAGTGAAAATGTTATGAACTTATGTATGAACAATAAATAATGCTGTCCTCGGTTCATTTGTTTTTAAATAGATTTCGTATGAAATACTACCTATTGCGATATCCCCTATTTTGGATTTTCTGTTTTTTTTTTTTTTTTTTTTTTTTTTTTTTTTTTTTTTTTTTTGCAGATCTACACTGATCCCGTAGAACCCAAAAGCCCCCACGGTCTATGGGTGAATATCACAAAATGTGAGATTTTGAAAACAAAAATTTTGAAAATTTAAATCGTTTCAAAGCTTCTGATTTTTTTTAAAATGTTATTTGAACAGCTGAATAAAGGAATGTTTTTGTACAACTGTTAAAGTTTGAAGAACTGAAGTTCATTTTTATGTACTTATAATTATGTGTCATTTTTTGGCGTATGTATAAAAGTATAATGACAATTTCATTCTAAAACTTTTTTCACATTCTTGTTTTTTTTTTTTTTTTTTTTTTTTTAGATCTAACGTTTTAATTTTGTTTAAAGACACGTGTTTCCTCTATAGTACCTCAGATTCTGTGTAATGTTGAGTTGTATTTGTAATTTATAGAACGCATGAAAATGACATAATAAAAGTCTATTCAATTTTTACAAAGCCTTTAAACACATTATTTTCAAAGAAATATCTAAACGATCTTGCTGGTAGCAATAATTTTACTATTGACATGAACTATGCCAAGAATAAGAAGAATTACTCTGCAGCGCCATCTTTATACCTCATAAAAAACTAAAATGATCAGGCCTGGACGATGACATTCATTTTCAGTGGCAATCATATTTTAAATATTGAAAATTATTTGTAAAATACAGAACTTGTTACCTTGCACATATATGTGTTATAAAAGGCATAATTATTAATAAGAAATTAAAAAAAAAAACTAGAAAAAGATATTTGTAGATGATAGCAGAAAGCCTATTACTTTGCACACATCACAGTGTGACATGCCAGGAAAATGACAATCTAAGAAAAATGACATTCTGAGACTTTTAATTGCTTTATTTTTGTGTTATTATGAATATCTCTTGAAAATACTTCTAATAATACTTTTTATTGGAATTTAGAAAAGAAAATTGCATTATAGGGTAAATGCACTAGAAGTCGGCAACTTTGAGATAAAATACGTTATGAATAGCTTATTTTTGATTTCAAATGAAATATTACAATCCCCCTATATGTAGCCATCCTTTATACGTCATAAGCCATCAGCAAAGAATTGTGGGTATTTTTATTGAGTAATCACCCTTTTTTTATTTGGATGCGGTCAAATAACCGTTTTTGCTATTTTTGTCAAAAACATATGTCATATGACAAAATTTTTAAAAGACTAGTATTAATTTATTTTTTATTATTTTCTAAAATTATAAGACTCTACTAATAAAAAGTTTAATAAATTAATTTTTTTCAGTATCAAAATTAAATAAGTGTGTTTGTATTAATAAATTTTAATGTGGCCGATTATTGGGTATTATATTTACTTACATGTTCAGTAATCGGCCACCACGGTTAACTACTGGTTAAAAAGCCATTTCAATTTTTTGAGTATATTATTATTTATAATTTGATCTTTTTCGTAATTTGATTTTCGCAATTTGAGATTTATATAATCTTTTACTTTCATTTTATTTTATGTACACTATATATAAGGTGTCCTGGGATAATAACGCCACGTTAAGATTCTACCAATTTTTACGGCTTAGTTTTAGATTTTTTTCCCCCAAACAAATATAGATTTGATACAGTAACTTATTGATTATGTGTACAAGAAAAACTATTTTAGCAGATAGCTATTCATACAACATAGTGGCGTGATTTCTTGACCAAGGCTATTAGGCGTTATTACCCACCTGTTGGGTAATAAAATAGCGTCTAAATCGCGGCCCTCATAACAGCTCTTATCAAAAATGCACCCAAGAAATTCCCTTGCCCTGGCTCATAAGATGTCCTTATTATTTACTTTAGTGTTGCATTTTTAGACTTCATAATTTTTACAAATTAAAAATGAGAAAAAGACTTATCAATATCATTCATGCACAAGTTAAATGAAATTGATTTGCGCTCATACGTTCTTCAGTGACTGCGACGTTCACGAATTTCGTTCGTTCGTGATCGCGGAGTTCGCGAATTTAGTACGTTTTTGAGACTGCTGCGTCCAGTGATTTTTTTTTTATGAGTGCTATGCGCTCATTCGTTCGTTAGTGTTTGCGGCGTTAACGAATTCCGTTCGTTTGAGATCGCGGCTTTCGCGAATTACTGCGTTTTTGATACAGCTGCACGACGAGGTTGCTGCACCCAGTGATGTTTTTTTTTTTTTTTCTCGGTTTTCAAGAAGCTCATACGCTCGTAACTGATTGCGGCGTTAACGAATTTCATTCGTTTCTGATTACGGCTTTCGCGAATTTAGTGCGTTTTTGAGACTGCTAAACAACGAGGATGCTGCATCCAGTGATGTTTTTTCGGTTTAATTGCGGCGTTAAAACCGAATTGCGGCGTTAACGAATTTCGTTCATTCGTGATCACGGCTTTCGCGAATTACTGCGTTTTAGAGACTGCTGCTCGACGAGGTTGATGTATCCAGTAATATTTTTTTTTGTTTTCAGGAGCGCTATGCGCTTATAGGTTCGTAACTGATCGCGGCGTTAACGAATTTCGTTCGTTTGTTATTGCGGCTTTCGCAAATTCAGTGCTTTTTCGAGACTGCTACACGACGAGGTTGCTGCATCCTGCGATTTTTTTTCGGTTTTGATGAGCGCTATGCGCTCATACGTTCGTTACTGATTGCGGTGGTAACGAATTTCGTTCGTTCGTGATCGTGGCTTTCGCGAATTACTACGTTTTAAATGCAGCTGAACGACGAGGTTGCGGCATCCAGTGATGTGTTTTTCGGTTTTTACGAATGCTGTGCTTTCATACGTTCTTTACTGATTGCGGCGTTAACGAATTTCGTTCGTTCGTGATCGCGGATTTCGAGAATTACTGCGTTTTAGAGACTGCTGCACGACGAGGTTGCTGCACCCAGTGATGTTTTTTTTTTGGTTTTCATGAGCGCTATTACCTCATACGTTCTTTACTGTTTGCGGCGTTAACGAATTTCGTTCGTTTGTGATTGCGGCTTTCGCGAATTACTGCGTTTAACAGACTGCTGCACGGCGAGGTTGCACCCAGTGATGTTTTTTTTCGGTTTTCATGAGCGCTATGCGTTTATACGCTCGTTAATGATTGTGGCGTTAACGAATTTCGTTCATTCGTGATCGTGGCTTTCGCGAATTACTGGTCTTACAGATTGCTGCACGACGAGGTTGCTGCACCCAGTGATGTTTTTTTTTTCGGTTTTCATGAGCGCTATTAGCTCATACGTTTTTTACTGATTGCAGCGTTAACGAATTTCGTTCGCTCGTGATCGTGGTTTTTGCGCATTACTGCGTTTTAAAGACTGCTGCACGACGAGGTTGCTGCATCCATTGATGTTTTTTTCGGTCTTCATGAGTGCTATGCGTTCATATGTTCGTTACTGTTTGCGGCGTTAACGAATTTCGTTCGTTTATGATCGCGGATTTTGCGAATTTAGGGCGTTTTTGAGACTGCTGCACGATGAAGTTGCTGCATCCAGTGATTAGTTTTAGTTTTAGTTTTGATGAACGCTATGCGCTCATACGTTCATCACAAAAAAGATAACAAAAAACAAGAAATTTTTTTATAAAATCGCATAATTATATCAAAACGACTGTTATTATAAAATCACAAATCTATAATAATAAGATGACTACTAAAAGAACAATAATAACAAACGATTGCTTGGTCACATGCATTTAAAATACCGATAGGGGAAACCAACTGAACAAGAAACCATATTTTCCCTTAAATAAGAATTGGCGCCTCATTCTCCTCATATTGTTCAAACATACTACGAGGCAGACTGTAATATTTGTAATGTACTATTCGAGATATGCAAGTTATTAAAATTACATTTCGAAAGTCGATTACGAGATAGTACCACGAAAATGAAGAATTGGCGTTGCGTTCTGCTCATATCTAACCACGAAATCCCGAGATAAACTGAAATATTTGCATTGTACTAGTCGAGACATGCAACATATAAAAATTTCATCCCGAAACTCGACGACATGATAATAACGCTAAAATGACGATTTGGCGCTCACTACTGCTGATATCATACCAGGATATGCATCGACAAATCACTCATTTATGTTCTGTTTATAATCTTGTCCTATAACATAATTTTATTTTGAAACAGGATGACGTAATAATTTTTTCTCTGCCCGCAGCCTAGTCTACGATGGCTAAACACAAAATTTGAAAGGCCGACTACTAGATAATTTGGTACTTTTAATTGTACTTTCCATAAGAAACAAGAATGAAAAATCATCACCTTTTATAATCAAGAACAGATTATAGAAGCCTTTTCCATGACTTGCAGAATTCTTCAACGAAATTTAGCTGCTTAATACCGTAAAAAAAGTAAACATTTTAGAAAAGGCATAATACTTTTGAAAAGCAGATTATTGTCCCTAACCGAAAAAGTAGTTCAATTCTTTTGCGCAGTCCTGTATTTAATCTAAAGATTTGTATATTATTCTATACATAGTATGATAAAACTTAGTATGGTATGAAAATGCATAACAGGTTGAAAATTTACCTTCAACAATTTCTACCCCTATACGGAAACATGCTTGAATTATTTTGTACAGCCCTGTATACCAATAGATTTTTATATGCCGCACATATTAAGCTAAAATTTAATTCAGGCTAAAACGTGGTTAAAACTACTGTAATGATACTTCCACACATTATTATCACTGGGAGGTCATGTATTCAGTTCTTTGCCTGGCCCAGTATATGATTTTATTTATATTATACAAGCATCTCTTAGTATACTAAATATAGTTCAGCTTGAAAGAGCATAACTGAATTAAAAGCCTCTTTTAAGCCATTCACGCTGATACTCCGCAAAGCTTACAAACTCTTTTGTGTAGCTTTGTATATGATCTATATCAGTTATACGCACCGCATACTAAGCAAAAATGTAATTAAACTTAAAAACGCATGTCATAAACGAAATCACACTTCCAGCATAATTATCGCTAATAGAAAGATACAGTATTGTATCAGAATTTTTTGCGTGTCCCTGTAAATGAATGGTAAATGCTATGCATATCATGTTATACAACAAGTATATCGTAGTAAGCCTTAGTAATGTAGTATATCAATTTCATTATGTTTGATATAGTGTAACAGAACTAAAATACGCTGCAAACCGTCCTTTCCCTGACACTATTATGTGAAGGAATTCTTTTGCGGGGCCCTATAAATGAATAATAAGTACTTTGGACCCCATATTTTCCAGAATGCATAGTTTAGTGCACTCCATAAATGCATATCAATTTCATTATGTTTGAAATGACCAACATCATTAAAATATACATCAAGCAATTTTTTCGCATTGAGCGTAATGCATCGGAATACTTTTGACTGTTCCTGTAGATGGACTATAAATTCTACACACTTTATTTTCAATAGTGATCATGCTATTGTTAACGTCAATACCATACAAAATATTCAGGGAGATTCGAGTATATTTACGAGTGTTAGGCCTCGTACAAACTGGAGACAATCCAAATTCACAAACACTTTTAAACTGCGTTGGAGAGTGTTAAAAACTATTATAATATTTTAAATAATTGCTGAAACATTACAAGAAAAGTATAAGTTAACACATTTTATCGTTAAAATATTTTTCTGTTTATAAAATTTATGCTTTAAGTTATTCACAATAACAAAGCGTTTAAGTGGCCGACAACTGGTCCACTGATGGCCGAACACTAGAATTGAGTGGCCGACTACTAGCGACTTTGCTACATTTAAGTTTAACTTTTTATAAATAAAAACTATAATCAGTTTTTTAAAAACAATTGCTGAAACAGCAAAAGAAAAGTATTCATTAACATGTGTCACTGTTAAAAATGTTGTATTGTTTTTTTTAATTCCGCTTTGATCTATATACTAAAAGAAAGCGCTTAAGTGGCCGACTATTGGTGCTTTTACCTTATAACATTAAATAGAAATTTTATTGTGCGGATTGCAATTAACGTATTTTGTGATATTGACCCTTATATCTATCTATCTAACTATCTATCTATCTATGTATATATATCCATTAGTCTTCAATTTGTTTTTCATCTTGTAGATTATGTACCATTATTGCTATCTCATTCACTTGAAATCCAAATGTATTTACTTTAGCATTACTCTTTCAGTTCACAATATTTAAATGTTTGTTTCTTCTTCCTCCCATGTAAAATTATTATCACTCTTTTTTTTTTTTCAACCTATTGTTTATTTCCAATTTAGCCTTTTATTTACGTTTTTCTTTCTTACATGTACTTATTATTTCATCAGTTTTCACCACAGGCCTGCCATATATTTTATACTAAACACATATTATCTTATATTATTTCTTAATTTTTCATTATATATGGGAAAGTTTTGTGATTTTTTTTCTGCGTTTTTTTTTTTTTTTTTTTTTTTTGGGGGGGGGGGGGTCAGTTATTATTATGTTATAGCATTTGCCTTTATCCTGATATTTTTTAATATCATTTTACCAATACGTAGATTATGGTGAGGTAATTTTGTATATAAATTTACATTTAATCTAGTTTCCATGCTAGCAACATAATTATTATTTATAATTTTGTTCTGGTACATGATTTTTATGTTATACCAGTTATTTTCTTTTTTAATTAATTACTTTCTTCATTATGTTTTTAATTCGTTATTTTAATGATATTTACAACAGTTCATACTATTTCAAATGAATATAAATCTATTTTAACTGCTGTTTAAAAAAAAAATAAATAAAAATATAAAAAACCTTATAAAAACTAATAAAAATATTAAAATAAAAACAAAATAAAAATTTAAGATACATTATTACTTCGTGTAACCATTCTTATTTTATATATATATTCTAGATTGTATCTTTCTCAATTATTTATATTACTTTTTTCATCATATTCATTACATGTTTAATATTATGTCTCCTTATTCCTCATGGCAATTCTTAGTAAATTTTTAGCGACTGGCAAATTGGGCTTTGATAACTCTCAGCGTAATGCCCGCTACATGGTTAATTATAGGCTTGACCATGGATCGTCATCCAGCTACCTATTTTCTTCTCCCTCACCACATTTACAATTTAGCAAATGCTCATCTCCTCGCTGCTTGACCTGCCCTCATGCAGATCCATCACAAATTGTTCATAACACTTCCCATATTAATTTTTGTAAAGCTTTTAATGTTATTTATCGTATTAAATGTAATTCATGTAACATGCAATATATTGGTCAAAGTGGTGGCACAATTCATAAACCTATCAACGGACATCGATCTGCCATCAGTAATTATAAATGCTCTGGCAATCCTTTAAACTGCAATGTTGAGTATAGGCACTTTAAAGAGCACAAATTTAGTAATATCACTATTCATATCTTTAATATACAAAATAAATTCCATGAACGTCTTTTTCTGGAATCTGCTTATATCAAACATTATAACACACTTTATCCATATGGACTAAATCAACTCTCAAACAATAAACCTCATGTCGTATATTCTACGTCATCACATATAACTATCAATCTCTCTTTCTCTTAATCATAAATTATATAAGCAAACCACACGCACACAAAGAGGGAAATGTACTACTAAACATTCATCATCTAAATTAACTAATACGCATAGTAAAAAATCATTAATATGCCTACAATCTTCTTTCAGTAGTAATTAAAACTGGATGACTCTTCGTAAATTTATATTTGCAATTCCTAAATATCATATTCATCAATATCACAAAGTTTTTACATCAAATACATTCAAATCACATTTTAGTGATACATTTTTTGATTTACTTCATTATAGGCTAACTGCTCTTAATGTCAATATTAACAAAAAACCACAAAAATTAAATAAAAGTAATTCACATTTAATCGTTACCTTTACCAATCCTGTTTTTAATAAAATTAAACTTAATTATTTCACAACGAGCAATGTAAATTCCCACTTCAAAGTGTTAATCTAAAAAGCTCTTTTAAATATCATATTAGTTTAGGTTGTAAAATTTTCAATTATAATAAGTTTTCTAAAAATTTCACACACGCTGATAGTTTTACATGAAAATGCAATGATCCCCATCTAAATATATATTAATGCCCATCATGGACATGTTATAATTGGCAATTTAGACATTGTAAATAATATTCATTTAAGATCTTTGATGCTCCATGACACTAAATATCGTATTCCTTCACAATGTAATATACAGTCTATTATTAAACAATTCACATATGATTTAGATTTCTTCATTTACAAAATTGAAATCAACTATAATAAACCTACTGAATATTTTGTAGATTGGAAGCATCATGTTATCTTTCTTTTGAAACAACAATTATTAAAACTGCATATTGCCAAAAAATTCAGTTTCTTTCTCCACCCTTAAACCACATATTGCAGAACTTCAAAATAATTTCATCATTACATATGTAGATAAGGCTGCTAAACACTATGCTATCATCGGCAAATATTACTATCATCACCTTCTAACTAAAGCAGTCACTTCTAATAATATTTTCAAACTTCATCATGTTACTTTAAAGGAAAATAATAATCATATATTAAGCTATCACAAATTATTAGGCATTAAAAATAACAACCTCAATTATCCTTATGTAGTCATGATTCCAAAATTTCATAAAAATCCTCTTAAATTCCGCACTGTCACTGTAGGATGTAATACATATAATACTTGAGCTAATACACTCTTTTTAAATATTCTTGCAAAAATTTATGAGTTATCAGTTAAAAAAGACAACACTCACTGCATTAAAAACAGTTTTTAATTGTTGGATAAAATAAAGACATTAACAAATGTTAATAATATTTTTACATTAGATTTCATAAACCTATTTAATTATATCATTCTAAAAGACTTGCATTCTATTATCAATTCATTATTTATAGAATATTTTCCTTTATTAAATTTACCTGATAACATTGATGCTGACTACTTCAGATCTTTGACTAACTTTCTACTATTTCATAATTTTATTTTCCAAGACAATGCTTTTTTTATTCAAATACAGGGAATGCCACAAGGAGCTGCTTCATCAAGCATGTTATCTTATTTATATCTTTACTTTTATGAACGTAAATTTATTAATAATAATTTATTGCTCTACAGATACATACATGATATAATTATTCTTTCTGTTACAGATAATAATTCTATATCTCTTCCTGTAAAGTACCCTTCTAATCTAGAACTTAGTACTACCTTAAGTAAAATGATGCTATAAAAGTGATTTACTTAATCTGTTTATAAGTGATTTTTATACATGTTTTTAGTACTACCTTTTGAAATAATTCGAATATCAATTTTATGGATGTTAAAATTAATATCCTCCCTAATACCACCCTAACATTCAACATTTATGATAAACACAATGAATTTTCATTTAATGTAATTCATTTTACGAACTTTAATTCCTGCTTGCATATTTCAGTATATAGAAATATTCTGATTAATCATAGTCTTTGTATCAAACGTTTATGTTCCTCCCAATTCTTACAGCTTAACATTTTTAAATTAAAGCAATTAGCATTGTCTTATAATTATCCCATCTCTTTTATATCTGCATGGCTCAAATCTTAATATTCATTTTTTTTCTACTTCTTACCAGTACAGGCATTTAATATGTTAAAAAAAAAAAAAAAACTAAAAAATCGAAAACACTATTATGGAGGGTGGGATGTGGATTGCTGAAAAAAGTATAAAAATCATACACACAAAAAATTATATGTATGTATATATAATATATATATATATATATATATATATATATATATATATATATATATATATATATATATATATATATATATATATATATATATATATATATATATATTATAAAAAAATCGTGTATGTGTATGTTTTTCCATACATTATACACTAAAAACATAAAAAATAAAAATACCATTATGGAGGGTTGAGGTCGGGAATGCTAAAAAAAGTTTAAAACCTTATATGTTTTTATGTGTGTGAGCGTGTATAAGTGTATGTATATATGCTTATATATTGTATGGACATATAATTTTTGAAAAAATGGTGTATCATACATTTAACATAATAAATTTTCACATATTGCATCATCATTTAAGGATATATTTTACTATCTCAATATTCCTCATTGCTTTTTTAATTTTCACATTTATTTACATAATACAAGGCTAAATTTTACTATCTGAAATATTCCTCATCTTTTTAAATGTTATTTATATTCTCATTTTTTTATATTACAATTTTTTGTCTTTAAAACCTTAATTTAATCAATTGCCCTTTTATTTATTTTTATATAATTCTTTATTTCTTTATTTATTTGTACTAATTTATTCCTTTTCTTTATTTTATTTTGTACTCAGTACTTATTAAGTTTATTCCTACTTTTTCATTCTAGCTTAACTAAAAGTTAGTCTAAAAGTTAAGTCTTTTCTTGATTTTTTCAATCATTTTCATTCATTTTATTTTTTATTTTTTTTTTGGGGGGGGGGCTTAAGATGGCAACTCTAAACATTATTGTTATTAATCCAGTTCCAATTTACATTTTTACTTTCTCAATGGCAGCACAGTTATGGGTTTCACTCAGATGCTCAAATGTAGATCACATATTTCAAATGAAAATCAAATTTCAAAGTGAATGCTTAAAAGGCGCAAAGGCCAACATAGTGAAAAAGATTCCAAGCCGGGACTCTAACCCGGGCCATCAGTATAGCGCACTGACGTTCTACCGACTAAACCACTTGGAACGATACACAGCTCGGAAAATTACTCACTTTGAAATTTGATTTTCATTTGAAATATTGTATTCAAGGCGAATGTTTTTCTCTGGAATAATTTCCATGTATTAATGTAGATCACATATTAAAATAGTCTTAACTTTGTTTTCTATGCTGATATGCAGTAGTTTTGACTCTTAGTATGCTATTCATGTATTGTGCTCTAATAATTTTTAATATCCAGTATGAGGTATATCTTTCTTTGGATCTCTTAGCTTTTTATTATCTATTTTCTGTAATGTTTGTGTTATAAGAAACTAAATTTTGTCATTTTAGGCTTAATGCCGACAAAATTGGATTAAATAACGCATCTTCTATGAATGAACTCACATGCTCCTCTGATGATTCTGTGAGTCATTCATAGTTTCTTATTTTACATAATGGTTTCATATGTTCATTTCTAAATCATCTTCAGAACTTTATGAATTTCTTCATATATTTGTCATTTCAAATTTATGATATATATATATATATATATATATATATATATATATATTAGGGTGGGCCGAAAAAAACTTTTTTTTTTTTTCGATGATGGGTAGTGCGGAAAAGTGGCCACTAGTGGCACCAAGTTCACACAAAAGGACAATTTTTAGGACAATTCCTATATTTGCCGCTTTTGGCTTGAAGTTTTGCTAAAATGCTGATTTTTGAACTTTTTTAGCAAAAATTTTAAAAATGTTAAATGAAATTTATTTTGATTGTATTTACTTGAAAAGGCATATTTAATGTGCCAAATGTGTAAATATACTCTGATTATGCACTATTTTTGCGCTACGTGCTTTTAAAATGTACCGTAATTTCCGGTGTATAGCCCGCGGATCAAACAATCGTGTTTCGACCGAGAAATTTTTAAAAATAAAATGTAACTTTTTAGATCACAGTAAATATTGGTCTTCAAATACTGAATAAAATTTCTGGGTCCAAACTGAATTGTTTGATCTGCGGGCTATACACCCGAAATTACGGTACAGCTTTTAGCTTGTTTTGCGTTTGGTACCAACGCGAAACAACCCAAAACTCACCGCGAGGAGGTAGCTGTACTGGGAGTTCCACCCGCCCTCCTACCCACAGAATATTATATTCAAAATGTATACATTTTTAGGTTAAGAAATCCCTCTTAGAAATAAACGTTGGCATCTTTTTCTGCGCTTGCAGTTTTGCTCTAATGAAGGCATTTCTTCCTTCACTCCCACATACCTTTGATGCAGCTACTGTAACAATTTTGGGTCATTCTCAGAAAAATCAGGAATTTCATTACTGATTTTAAAAAAAATAAAATTTCTTCCAACTTGTTACTTAAGTTATAATTACTTAACTTATAATTAAGTTAAATCTTACTTAAAGTAATAACACTGTTATAGTTGTTCAGATCAAACATATAAATATTTTAAGTTTTTTAAACCTAAAAAAAAGTCAGGTCCACGGACTTGACAACCAGGCCCACAGACGTGACACTCAGTCCACAGATATTACAATTTGTTACACAGATTGGATAATAAAAAACACACATGATGGAAATAGTATAATTGCTTGTCATAGAAATAATAAGAGAGCTTATATAGTGAATTAAATAAAATTTATTAACTTACTACCGTAACACAATTGAAAACTAGATCAATGTAAGCAATATTATTCATAGAAAGGAGAAAATTTGCAATACAATTTACAAATCATATTGGATTAGGGACCTTTGAGTTCTGAGCAATAAAAATTAGCAAAATCAACGCATGTTTTTAAAATTTTCCATGTTTTCTGTAAAAATGTATTGGTTACGTTTATTTATTTCTGGCTGCTCCAAAACATTAACCACAGCAATTTTATCAACAGTTTCCACATTCATTTCATCAGGAAAAATACATTTTCCAACTCCAGCTGACTTTCGCATAAAATTTACAATAAACTCTTCCTAGATTGTACTCTTTCCCCCATACAAACATAATGCTCAATAAGGAGTCTTTCTTATATAAATTCAACAACTACATAGCTGTTAGGCGTGATGGTCTCCAATTCTTCCTTATCGCTTTCATCATCAGAGTATACCTCATGCACCTTTAACGGTTTCCAAGTTGCATGTTGGATCATCAGTCTTCATGTTTCCAATTCCATAATGATTGCAAGTTTGTTCAGCTGTACACTGCATACAGGAAAGTCGTCTAACCTGAATCGTCGATTTGTTGTTTTTGCTCCATGTAATTTCATGTACTTTCAGAGTACTCCGGAATGTCTGTATGTTATTAGGGAGTTGTTTTTACAACTCCTCAATATCTTCATAATAAATTTGGTGAATATCTATTATGCTGCTGCTTTCTTTAACCCCTTGAGGACGAGTGACCGGTATTCGTGCCGCATAGGTTGCTCAGAATCGGGGATTATTCTCACCCGTAAAATTGTATTGTAAATTTTCCCTTATTTAATCCGAGCATTTTCCCGATTCAATTAGGCAAAAATTTCTGTTTTAAAAATCCGGTGACTAAAGATTAAAAATTGTGTAAAAGACGCTCGTCCCGAAGGTGTTAAGTGCTGACACAAGAGCATCTATATTTTGTATATTATACAAAACAAACTGATTTTTTTTAGGTTTAAAAAACTTAAAATATTTATATGTTTGATCTGAACAACTATAACAGTGTTATTACTTTAAGTATGATTTAACTTAATTATAAGTATTTAATAAGTTTGAAGAATTATTTTTTAAAAAATCAGTAATTAAATTCCTGATTTTTCTGAGAACGACCCAAAATTGTTACAGAAGCTGCATCAAAGGTATGTGGGGGTGAAGGAAGAGATGCCTTCATTAGAGCAAAACTGTAAGCGCAGAAAAAGATGCCAAAATTTATTTCTAAGAAGGATTTCATAACCTAAAAAGGTATGCGTTTTGAATATAATATTCTGTGGGTAGGAGGGCGGTTGGAACTCGTAGTACAGCTACCTCCTCGCGGTGAGTTTTGGGTTGTTTCGCATTGGTACCGAACGCAAAACAAGCTAAAAGCTGTACATTTTAAAAGCACGTAGCGCAAAAATAGTGCATAATCAGAGCATATTTAAACATTTGGCACATTAAATATGCATTTTCAAGTAAATACAATCAAAATAAATTTCAGTTAAAATTTTTAAAATTTTTGCTAAAAAAGTTCAAAAATCAGCATTTTAGCAAAACTTCAAGCCAAAAGCGGCAAATATAGGAGTTGTCCTAAAAATCTCAAATTTTTTGTGTGAACTTGCTGCCACTAATGGCCACTTTTCCGCACTACCCATCATCGAAAATAAAAAGAAAGTTTATTTCGGCCCACCCTAATATATATATATATATAACCATTAAATAAACATTACCGGCCACCAGCAAAAACTGTGAAATTATGAATAAAATGACATTAACCAATAAAGTTTCCCCCATCACACTTAATATAGATTCCAAAAACATAGTGAATAACACCAGAAACTGAATAACAGAATTGAAAATATATATATACCAGATGTTATGTAAAAAGTGTAGTCCATTGTACTATCTTATGAGAATTAACATGGAAAAAAAAGAAAAAATATGGATACCGATAAAAATAAAGGAAAGGCTTATATATTGAATTACTTTATCAAGGGTACAGAATTCACATATATAAGCAAGGCAGTCGTTTTCTGTAGAGACAAAAAGCTAAAAGCTGAATTTTTTCCCCTGTATCCAAACGACCACGAATAATAGACCACAAAATAATAGAAGAAAAATGAAAACAGAATAATATTAAATGCCTTAAAATGGAAAAAACTCTATAACCTATTAAATAATTTATAACATCTTGTATAAATGAAATAAAGTAATATTACTCAGTTTATCCAATATAACCCCACATTATTTAATCCGAATTCGCTCCTGCACATGTGATCCTTTATCGCTATAACTTTATTTTTGCAGTTAAGTTAAAACAGGTATCATATCTAACGGTTGCAGTTATTCTTTTTAAAAAACCATGATAAATGCATTTAATTAATATAAATAGAAAATCATTTCAATATTAGTATTTACATTACCTATTTACACCTTTAAATTTATTTAACTACACTAAAAAATTCCCAAATCTCTTAAATTATATAATCGCTATTACTTGGCTATACTGCCCTCTAGTGTTGATAGAATGATTATTACTCTGTTAAAAAGCCATAAAACGCCTATAAATAAATTTTTGGTGCTGCCATCTATTATGTAAATTTAAAAGTATTTTGATCTATAAACACGAGCTTCCAATTTTTTTTTTTTTTTTACAATTTCCAATATTGAAAAGAGAAAAATAAATAAATAAATAAATAAAAAACAATCAAAAATCACATTAACTGAATAATTAAATTAATGTTTTTTCATCTGTCCCTTCCTCTTTTTTCTCCCGTTCCCTTCCCTTTTCTATTTTTGACAATCTTTAGCCAATTTTATAATTATTATATTCAATTTACAGTCCAATTATATAATTATATTTAGTTGTAATGAAAAAAGGTATTATATCCCCAGTAATTATCTTTTCATATATTTAAATAAAGGCAGCATAGTAACTTTATTGAAGCTGATGCACTCAAATTTTACCATGTAATTTGCCCAACATATCCTAATAAATATTACCATAATGTATATCATTATTCACAAAAATATTAAATCAATATAAATGTTATTAGATTAACCACATTATTATTCTTAGGATACTATATATCATAAAAACATAAATACACATGCCTATAATGATATTCAACTATAACAGATGTAATATGAAGTTATTATAATATAAATAGCATATTAATGCATGCAATTTATTCTGCTACCCTACACAATTAATCTATAGGGAGAATTTAAATAATTTTATAACATTGATAATAATATATAGCAATATGCTAAAACATATAAAATAAATTATATAATATATATATATATATATATATATATATATATATAAAATAACAAAATTACAAATTACCATCAAACATAAAAAATAAATAAATAAAATGAAACGAAAAAGAAGAATGGATATTTCCAGAACTTAGATAGAAACTTCAGGTCTCAAATGCCTGAAGTTGTAAAATAAAGCGTGTGGTTTCATCTCCATATTAGCCATAAAAAAGCTAAAGAATATGAATTTGGGACTGTCACACACAGAAAACCGAGAAATAAACCATTGAACACCAATTAATGCCAAAATGAAACAAGATAAATGGGATTTTAAAAAATAAAAAACGAATTACCAAATTGTAATATATACTGTCATAGCAATAGGTACAAAAAACACACTCCTTATATATATATATATATATATATATATATATAACCATTAATTAAACATTACCGACCATCATCAAAAACCGCAATATTGTGAATGAATTGACAATAAAAATGGATGCCACAAACCTATAATATAGAACTGTATGTATAAAATAAAGTGCCTTATACTTAAGTACAAGAATTAATATGGAAGAAAAAAAGAAGAATATATCCCGTAAGGCAGGGTGACGTCACGGCGACGTCGTTGTGAAGTCACACTGTGATTTTGTGACCGTCGATGTGACGTCACGTGACGTCGATGCGACGTCATAGTGAGTAGAATGCGAGGTCGTTATGGCCGTTTTAGAGGTCGTTTGTGACGTCACATTGTGACCACTCTGTGAAGTCACGATGTGACAAATTTGTGAAAAGTGTGTCATTTGTGACTATTTTGGCATTAACTTTGTGACGAACCTATGACGACAGCGACAATGCTTTGACGTCACACTGTGACTAATTTGTGAAATATGTGTCATTTCTGACGAACTTGTCATAAACAATGCGATGATTTCAAATGAAAATCAAATTTCAAATTAATTGCTTAAAAGGGCAAAGGCCAACATAGAGAAAAAGATTCCAAGCCGGGACTCGATTCCGGGCCATCAGTGTAGCGCACTGACATTCTACCAACTAAACCACATGGAACGAGACCCAGCCTGGAAGATTTCTTACTAGTACATGTTGGGAAGGCTACAAACGCAGCACAAGATGGAATATTTATCGTGAGCCGCCAACATCGGGTAAACACGAAACTTAATTAAATCCAGCATCGATTCAAACTATATAAATACTTGGAAATTTTTCCATAGAGAACCATTCGCCTTGCATACAATATTTCAAATGAAAATCAAATTTCAAATTAATTGCTTAAAATGCAATTTTAATTTGAAATTTGATTTTCATTTGAAATATTGTATGGAAGGCGAATGTTTCTCTCTGGAAAAATTTCCAAGTATTCATATAGTTTGAATCTCTGCTGGATTTAATTAAGTTTAGTGTTTGCCCCATGTCGGTGGCTCATGATAAATATTCCATCTTGTGCTGCGTTTGTAGCCTTGCCAACATGTAATAGTAAGACATTTTCCAGGCTGGGTCTCGTTCCATGTGGTTTAGTCGGTAGAATGTCATTGCGCTATACTGATGGCCCGGATTCAAGTACCGTTATGGAATTTTTTTCACTATGTTGGCTTTTGCGCCTTTTAAGCAATCAATTTGAAATTTGATTTCCATTTGAAATATTGTTTGCAAGGCGAATGTTTCTCTCTGGAAAAATTTCCAAGCATTAATACTGTGATGATTCTTGTTATAAACACTGTGATGAACTTTAAAATAAAGTTTTGTTTGAAATATACAATATTATCTTTTTACCGTACTTTTTAGCAATGTATCGCTATTTTGGAGTCCTATTCTTCTAAAATACTTTTAATTTTTACACTGAAAAAAAACAATGCTTATCAACTGGCATCCTTTTTTATTAAGTTCTAAGCTTGATCTTGAGTTCAAGCTTTATATTAAGAATGTGTAAGTTTTTATGTGTTGTGATTTGTTATTATTTTATTAAATACGAACATGGAGTCTAACGGATATTAATACATTTCCTATTTAAAGAAGAATAAGATAAGCCATATTTATTTAAATTTTTTATTCCCGTGTATATTGTATTTTGTTAATATGAGCTAAATAGATTTGGTATGATTTATAGCAAATGACTGATCTGGGAAATAGAAAAAACAAGTAAGAAAAATAATGCGTTAAGCATAGATTATAAAGCACTTTCCAACGCTTCCTGAATGCTTTAACTAGACATCGTAATTTAAGGAAATATCGTAAATAAGATAACTAAGTAAATACTTTAGAAAACGCATAAAACATTTGAAAAACTGATTTCAGCAGTTACCGTCCATAGCAAAATATGTTTTCCAATTCTTTTGAATAGCCCTGTATTTAATCTGTAGGATGATATATACTAGTATATAATGTGAAAATTTAGTCTAGCAAGAAAACGCATAACAGGTTGAAATTCTCATTCAGCAATTTATACTAATATATGAAAACATACTTGAATACTTTTGTACAACCCTGTAGTTTACCTAGAATCTTTATTACACGCCACTATTTAGTTAAAATTTAATTCAAATTAAAACACTCTTAAAACTGCTGAAATCACATTTCCAGAAATTATAATTTATAGACGGCCATATATCCATTTCCTTGCGTGACCCTGTGTATCATTTTATCCATATTCTACAAACATTTCTTAGTAAATTAAATGCAGTTCAACATAAAAATCCACAACTCATCTAAAAAACACCTTTAAGCAATTTGCGCCCATACCCCTTAACTCTTACGTATACTTTTGTGTAGCCTTGTATATGAATTATAGCTTTTATATACACCGTATACTATGCATAAATATAGTGAATCATAAAAGCGCATATTATAATTAAAAATGCATTTCCAGCAATTATCGCTAATGAACAGTACAATATCAACTTTTATAAATATAATAAATTATAAATATTTTTTTATAAATATTATAAATATCAAATTTTAAAAAGTATAGTAAAGCAGTTTAATCTATAAACTTGTTATCAGGCATGAAAAACACTTTATTTCAATGCTTAATTGTCATATTTTATTTTTTAATGCGAAGTATCGAACGTGTATCAAAAACGTAGAAAATGAGTTTACAATAGAAGAAAATTTAATAACTGATTCTGAATGTCTACAATTAAATGTTTGATTAAAATCACGAACAGCAAAAACGTGCTTACATACAATTTAAATAAATAATATACCAATTTGAAAAACACTATATAATTAGTATTTATAATTGTACTATTAAACAACAACAAAGTACAATAGATGAATTAAATGTATTGTTAGATTTAACAATTTCTCAAAAATCTCTCCATATGTTACAAGGAATTCCTATTATTTTATAATTTTGGCAAATGTTAAATCTGAAAACATTGATATGAAGATTTAGGATTTTAAATAATAATTTAAAATATTATTAGCAATGAAAAAAAGTCTTTGAAAAGTTCACTACTATAGTATGTAAAACGGCATTTCCCATTCAGTATAATGTTAATTTCTAATCTGAAAAACAATCCCAGATCAGTCTATTTCTATAGGTATAATATAAAACTATTTAACTCATCTCACCAAATATACAAAATAGGAATAAACAATTTAAATTAAATAAGGCTTACTTTTTGAGCTCCCTAAATTAATTATTAATATCCGTGTGTATCCGAAAATGGCGACGTCTTTTTCTTCCATTAAAAAAAGCACACGCAAAAGCTTACATTTTAGACTAGTAACTTACCGCATCAGTTAGAACAAAAAGTTCTCTGTTTACCCTGCGGTATCGTGCAGACGATTTGGGGCAGGTGTTAATTTATTTCCTTTTATATAAACAGATATGTAACTTATATGTGCAATCATTTTATGAGACTGTCTGTATTTAAATTTTTGTATTTGAAGAATTTTCCAATGTATTTTGCCTTTTCTTTTTATCAGTTTTACCCCCCACCCCCTCCCTTTTTCAAAGTAAAGATTGTTTCACACATAATAAATACAAAATATCTTCCTAAACAATAAAAAGATATAAATAAATATCGAGGATAAAAAAAAATTCTTTGTCAATCGTCATTCTTTTCATGTTAATTTCCTGTAGTATAAAACAATTCGTAAAATAACTTTTTTTAGAGTCATATCTCTAAAACACAAATTTTAAATACGAATAATAAATTATATCATGGGTTTTGCATAAATTTTGTATTATTTTTTTTTATTCGGAAAATGCTAATTTTATTTTAAAAGTCTGAAAGAAGTAGAATTTTTTTAAAAAATAGTTACTTAAAATAGGTACACTAACAGGAAAAAATATGACTTGAATGCAAATTATAAAGCAAGAAATTTATGTATGACTATACTCTGAAGACTCTTTCTACGTGCTCATTAAAAGCTGCAGACTTAACTATAATAGAAATTTTTTAGTTTGAAGCCACAAAAGTGTTTCGAATAACAGTGGTCGCTAAAAATAAATTAAAATTTTTCCTTCCTGCTAACTAAATATGTAAAGTGTGTATATTTAATATTCCTAATTCTAAATATGTTACCCAAATTGCTCCAGCACGTACTATTTTTCCGAGAAACACTTTTATAATAATAAGAATAAGAGAAGGATTATTATATTAAATTGCAATACTAAATAAAATTCAAATCAGGAAAAAAATATACTTTCACACTCTTAGATATCAAATTGATAAAATATAGCATGAAAATCTAGTTTGTTGATACTTGTACCGTGCATTTTCCTTTATATGCCCCCCCCCCCCACCATCTTTCCGTGTTTGAATTTACTACTTGCTACCCACTAATATATTTTCATTCCTTATGCCGCTGTAACTCGGGCCTTTCTAAAACATTTCTCTTCATTTTCAAAGATTTTTGAAGTTCGTATTTTTCTCACATTGTGATTTACAATATGGGGGGATTTTTTTTGTGAGCGTGTCATGACCTACGTTACATGCAGTGACATAAAAATTCTTTTTTATGGCCAGAAAAATAAAATTTTACAGTAACAACATGTTTTGAAGATTTTTTGTAATTTTTTAAAGTTTTCTAAGAAGTTCACATCTCATTCACAATGTGACATCACTGAGTGGTGGCATTTCGGTCACAGATGTGACGTGACCACAGTGACTCACAGTGACGTCACAACGACGTCAATGTGACCATGCATGGTATGAGGGATATATATATATATATATATATATATATATAAATTATTTTTTTATGGACGCGATAAGTTCAGTAATTCTGCACGCATCTCTTCCAAACTGATACATAAAATCAAGGGGTAGAAAATCTCGGTCAAGTTTGTTAATGGGCAAAATCGGACCAAGGGGGTGGAAATAGGGAGGGGGTTTGTGAAAACTGAAAAAACGCTATAGCTTCCTAATTTTTATACATATCAAATCAGTTTAAAGTTATTTTTACGTCTAGGAAAAGTGTAAAAAATTAATGTCCCACAGATTTTTGATAAAATTAAAAATGAGCTCAAGAGGAGCGAAATTTGGGTTTTAGGGAGAGAAAAATTCGTCAATTCTTCTCTCCCTAATCGTTCAACTCTTCTTCGTCAATTCTTAAGATATCAAATTCATTTAAACTTATTATAAATCTTCTTAATATTATCTTCAACTTTTATATTGACAAGTTTTTGATAGGACCAACTCTTACTACAAAAATAAATAAATAAATAAATAAATAAAAATGGAGCGGCGTGGTGTTAAGAAAAAAAAATCCTAACTTTTGTCAATTCACAAGATATTCAATCCACTTAAACTTATTATACATCTTCTTAATATTACCTACAACTTTCATATTGACAAGTCTTTGATAAAATCATCTCTCACAGCAAAAAAAAAATAAATAAATAAATAAAATAAAAAAATAAATAAAAAAAAATAATGTTTGACAAAAAAATCATCGTATTAAAGGTGTACTCAAATCCAAACGGCTTCTTTTCTGACTCATTTTAAAATTAATTTTTGCTCTCAAACGCATCCAATCAGCAGGTTCTCTTATTCAGAAACTATATAATGTGCTGTATTGGTCGATTTTGTGATAAAGGCAAAATATATTTCAAAAAATGCTATCAAAGTTGGCATTTTGAACCGAATTTTCCGAAGCGATAATGCTGGAGACGAAAAAATGGCTGTACAAAGAAAATAATTTTAAATCAAGTTCTAATTAATTAAACGAAAAATAAAAACATAGGTCGCTTATAAATCTCTTCAAAAGATCACGTCTCAAGTTCATGTTTTTACTTTTAAAAGTGAGTCTGAAAATGTGACAGAAAATTTCGAGTTGTTGAGCGTGGGAAAATATTATTTTTAAATACCGCCAAAATATGATTCTGATAAAACGAGCTCTTACAGAAAAATGAAATTAAAAAATCATCAAAAGCGGCCAGATAAAATTGTTAAACTGGGTTAATCCCTAATCTTGATTTAGTTTTTGTTGGTAAAATTAGTACTTAACTTCGAGTACTACCTCCGACTGTAGGCCGAGCTGGCAGGGATATTTAAATACACTGCTCAAAACAATTAAAGGGTATTTGAAGTTTTATATAAAATAAAGATATAAACGAATTTTTTTGCCGAAAATAGAAGAAGAGAATCACAAATGCAAATTTTTCTGGTTTTCAAACTGTGGAGTCTGCAAATTTTGAGTTCGACGTCAAAAACATCGCTTCAGCGGCAGCGAATGAAATTTGACTTTCAACTGGATAAAAGAGAATGAAGACAAGGATGGTCGGCATTCAGTGATTGCTTTGTTTCGATGAGTACGATGTCTCAGCGAAGTCATTTGACAGATTCAGAAGATTTGAGAATTGTTGGTAGGTTAGAAGGGGGCCAAAGTCAAGCCGAAGTAGCGCAAGCCATTGGAGTGTCACAAAGTGTCATTTCCAGGATCTGGAACCGTTTTTTGGAGAGTGGATGTGCAGGCCGAAGACCAGGGCAAGGTCGTAGACGGGCAACAACGCCCAATGAAGATCGGTATTTAGCTTTAACAGCTCGGAGACACCGAACCATGAACGCTACTCTTCTCCAACAACACCTTCGCTCGGCTACAGGCACCACGATTTCACCTCAGACTGTCCGAAACCAGCTCCATGCTGTAGGTCTGTATGCTCGCCGACCGATGGTATGTGTTAGATTAACATCAAGGCATCGTCGCGACCGCAGGGAGTGGGCAACCGAGCATGTCAACTGGAGGAGAAATGAATGGAGCAATATTCTGTTTTCTGACGAGTCCCGTTTTTCTGTGCATCCGGATAATAGGCGTATTTTCATCTGGAGGGACCGTGGCAGTAGGAATAATCCTGCGTTCGTGCACGAAAGTGTCAGATTTGGCGGTGGAGGAGTGTTGGTGTCTGGTGGCATCTCCATTGACGGTCGCACTGACCTCTACATCATTCAAGATGGAGCTCTGACTGGTCGCCGATATAGGGATGAGATCCTCAGACCTATTGTAGTCCCTTACGCTGCAGCAATCGGAGATAACTTCATTTTAATGGACGATAACTGCAGGCCACATCGTGCAAACCTGGTGGAGGATTTCATTTTCGAGGAAGGAATCGTTCGAATGGAATGGCCAGCGTGTTCTCCAGACATGAATCCAATCGAGCACGTTTGGGACGCTCTAGGAAGACGTGTTTCTGGCCGCCAACAACCCCCAAAAACTCTCCAAGAACTGGAAAGAGCTCTTCTGGAAGAGTGGGGCAGAATACCCCAACTCGTCATTAATAGCCTCATTGAGGCCATGCCTCAAAGGTGTTCAACGTTGCTGGCCACCCGTGGAAACCATACCCTCTACTGAAAATGACTTTCTTTGAAGAAAACACCTTTTCTTATTCTTTTTTTCTCATATACACAAATTGTGTTTTTTTCCTTTAGTACACAAATGCGCAATAAAATGCATTTTTTTCTGCCAAACATGTGTAATTTATTCTCATATAACCTACTATGTCTGTCGACCATGTATCAATCAGCTAAATAGTTTACCAGATACAAAATCCACCTAAAACTGCAATATCCTTTAATTGTTTTGAGCAGTGTATATTGTAATGTTGATATATTTTTTTGTTGTTGATTTTTTTGAAAACGTAAAAGAAACACAAGGAGCACTTTTCTTAAATATGAATACAATAACTCAACACGTTTTTCATGCACCAATTCTCACACATTAATATTATTTTATTATAAAAGCCTTAATTAAAAAATATATATATTTGGTAAAACATACAACTTGCATATTACCAAACACTTCTAAAAGTTATTTTATTTTATTTTTGGTAGTTCTTTAACCCTTTTTTATATGTTCTTGTTAATTTTGATGTGGCCTTCATTCAATTCTATTTTTCAGAAAATTTATTTAATGAATTACGTGAGACTTAAGAATAATAATCAGTAAGTTTTATTATGTATTTGGGAAGTGAAAGAAATGTAGACTGATTAAACCAAAATTTCTCTATGTGTTTGCTGTATATTTAAAACTTTTTGCTTTATTTAGTTCTATTTTGTTATAAAATAAAGAAATAAATATTTTAAAAACACTTGTCTTATTACAGATTGTATTTTTGTACCAGATAGAAGTAGATGGGATAAACAAATATTTTTTCTTTTTTCTTTTCAAAAATGTAATTTGCTTGGCTAGTGCGTAAAGAAAAATATAAAATCGAGGCAGAATTTTAATATTTTATTTCAAACCTCTTCAATATTTTTCTCGTCCCCTTACTTTAACCTTGTTGCATAACATTTTTTTGTGATTGGCTTTTCTGCGTATTTCATGATGTGGCATGCAAAATATATCTTTTAAAATAAAAATTGAAAATTTCTGCTCATTCCCTATACCCATTCTAGTATAATTATAAGAAATGTGCAATATATCTTAATTAAAATTAAGTGTTTTACACAAGATAATCATTCAATGTTCGTGGATTAGTTTGTGTTTTAATAAATCTCATACAATCTATAGCTTTATAAATAAACTTTTAAATTAAGGAACTTCCCATTATCAGAGTGTCTTATAATCTATACTAATAAAAGAACAAGTGTGTGTGTCTGTGTGCGATGTCTAGCGAAAACTACTGCACGTAGAGTTCTGAAAATTTAGATGTGAATAGTCCAGGACAGGTCCTGATGGACCTGAGGCTCAGATTTTTAATTATTTTAAGGCCCGAAGATCCTGGGCCCCTTTAAGGTTTTATGCACTAAATTGTTAATAACCTACCCCTTTTTCATCCAATCTTCTTCTTTCTTGGGACCTATCTCCATTTAGTAATTTTTGTCTTCCTACATTTTAATTAAGACCCTGGCACCTTGAAGTATTTGTGCAAATAAATTGTTAATAAATTGCTTCCTTTTAATCTAATCTTATTTTTTGGTATCCCTTTTTCATTTAGTTATTCTCACGTTTCTGCATTCCAGCTAAGACCCTGACCCCCCCCCCCCCCTGAAGTGCGTAGGTCTGGTCTAGGGTAACTTGGACTTTTGGTGCGCCAATCAATTTTAATGCCATTTTTTTCTCATCTTCACAGTGCATAATTATAAAGTTTAGTCTTATACTTTACTTCACAGACCAATACCCTCATATTTTTATTGGGGCCCAAGGGCCCATTTTTACATATTTACCCCCCCCCCCCTTTTGCGCATTTCGTTAAAATATTATTTTAACAAATAATTCATATTATTCCCTATAGTTTATTTTGACTAATTGAAGATCAAAAACGATAAATACTAAGCCAATTTAACATGTTTACATTTTAGGACGCTGTTCTTAGCTAACTGTTGACCCCTTCTGGGCCCACTATTATAGCTCGTATAAAATGGTCCGATTCAGAAGCTTTTTTTTCTAACAACTTCTTAAGTTCTCCAACTACTACATGACCAACAAAAAAATTTCTCAGGCTTCAGCTGCCACCAATTTTGAATATTAATCGTCTTCTTAGGGCCCTTGCTGCAGCTTCTTTAAAAATGATCCGAATCGTTTCCAATTTTCTTTAACATAGTTGTAGCGTCCTCCGAGTACTTTAAAAACTATTAAAAATAACTTTATGCCTAACTACATTCCAATTATGTCCTCTTAAAGTTCTTGAACCATAACTTGCTAATAAATTGCCCCCCTTTAATCCGATCTTCATTTTTGGAACCATTTTTCTATGTAGTTATGCTCACGTTTCTACATTCCAAATTAAGACCCTGGGGCCCCAATGGTTCCGTAGGGCCCTGTCCAGGTCCCTTGAACTTTTTGTGCGCCATGCATTTTCACTCCCTAATTTTTGCACCTCCTCAGTGCATAATTTTAAGTTTGATTCTTGAACTATTTTTGCAGGACTAACACCCTCATATTTTTATAGGGGCCCCAAGGCCTTTTTTGAAGAATTTACACAATTTTTTGTGTATTTCTTTAAAATATTGTTCTAACGAAAAATCCATAACCTTTGATTAGATTTGACTAATTATAGGTCTAAAGCTTTAAGTATTAAGACGTTCTAACAAATTTCCCTGTTAGGGCCCTGTTTTTACCTATCAGTTACACCTTGTTGGTCCCCATACTGTAGCTTCCTTTAAAATGATCCGATTCAGAAGCTTTTTTTTTTTTTTCAAACAAATTCTTATGTCCGCCAGCTACTACTTGAACGTCAAAAAAAAATTCAGACTTCAGTTGCCAGCAATTTTGAATATTAATTGCCTTTTTGGGGCCCTTGGTGCTTCTCCTTTAAAAATGATCGGAATTACTTGCAATTTTCTTTAACACATTTCTAGCATCCGCTGAGAATTTTAAAAACTACTGAAAAATATCTTTAAACGCAACTACATGCCACTTAAGTCCCTGGCCCATTAGGACCCGGTACAGGGCCTCTTAAAGTTCTTGCACCATAAATTGTTAATACATTGCCTCCTCTTAATACGATTTTCATTTTTGGAACCCTTTTTCCATTTAGCTATTCTCACGTTTCTTTCTTCCAGTTAAAATCCTGGCGCATCCTAGGGTTCCATAGGTCCCGATCAGGGGCTCTTTGAATATTTTGTGCGGCATTCATTTTTCACCACCTAATTTTCTCGCATTATCAGTGCAAAATTTTAAAATTGAGTCTAGCACTCTTCTCCCCGGACCAACACCCACTTATTTTTACTGGACACGTGGGTACTGTTTTAAGAATTTTCCCCCATTTTTTGCGCATTTCTTTAAAATTTTATTCTAATGTGTAATTCATGCCCTATGCGTAATTTGACTAATTGAAGATATAAATTCTAGAACTTAGATCTTTTTACAAGTTTTCATTATAGGGCTCTGCTCTTTACTATCAGTCGGCCCTCTTTGGGCCCGTTGTTATAGTTACCTTAAAAACAGTGCGATTCATTACATTTTTTTTTAACAACATCTTAAGAATTTCTGCTGCTACATGAATGACAAACAAATTTCTCAGACTTCAGCTAAAACCAAGTTTGAATATTAACATCCTCCTTGGGGTCTTTGTTGCGCTTCTTTAAAAAAAAATCCGAATCTATTACATTTTTCTTTAACGTAGTTTCAGCGTCCTCCAACTAATTTAAAACTACTACAAAATTTTCTTATACCCAACTACATTCCAGTTAAGACCTTTGCACCCAGGGCCCGGTCTTTCTTTATACCTCAGCTACCACTTTTTTCGAACATTAATCTCCTTTTTCAGCACCAACTTACGTTTACTCACTACAGCCGTAAATTAAAAATCGCATTAATTTAAAGGTGACTTTAGATAATGGATTTCATCAGTTTATTTAATATCGTGTTAATGTTAAAAGTAATTAATGAACCTTACAAGGGGAGAGGGCATCTTCTACCGCTTGGGGGCGCATTCTTTCCTCGGATTCTAATGAACTAATTTCAACACGATTTGGTTAATTCAACTTAGATTACAATTCAGCTACTTTCTGTATTACAAAATTTTATCCTAGAATTCAGTTACCAACATTTCCTAACATTAATGATGCATTCTTTTTTTGGATTCTGTGAGCTTGATTATTGTGAGGTTTGGCTCACTCAGCTTGGTTTTCTATTGTCTCCGGGTTGTACGGAGCACTTCCGATACATGCTGCCTTAGGTATCGTGGACCCAGGTTACAGGTTAGTTTGTTGGGCGCTGCGGAAGGCAATGGGTGCCTCCGAAATTAGGTTCATTTAAATGAATTTCAAAAGCTATAAATTCATACAAACTTGAGTTTTGTTTAAGGTTATTATTTACGGATCCCGTGCAACGCGGGGCGGGTCTGCTAGTTTTTGATAAAAATGTTTTTTCAACGAAGAATAATATAAGCTAGTCTGCTTCTTGTTAAAAAAGGCGACTTCCTTTGAGTTCATATCCGATGCCAGTCTCCGGTGATAAAAAATACCTATTCTATCTTTAATTAGAGATTTTTGTTATTCTTGAATATAGCATATAGAAATACATGCTAATATTCAATACTAGTACTTAAAGTTGAATTCACATAACACACTGAAATTTAAAGACTTAGAAGACTTAATCTCCACACAGTTTTACACAAATCTGTCTATTATTTTATTTAACACAATCATACTGATTGGTGACGTTCTCATACGAATTGAATATTTCCAACTGCGTGAAAAATGTCAAGAAAGGGACTCGAATCCAGATTCTTGGCATACATTGCCAATGCTCCACAGTTTAAGCTACCTGCGCGGACAACCGGTGAGCATATTTCGCTCAGATAATTTTATTGGTACCGAGGTCGAAGTTCATGCTGGTATTTGATTGCTAGACAAGCATTAAATGCTGTATCCCAGCAAAATAAAACAGCATAAACTTCCATAACACATTTACTGGTTCCACCATAATTACCAGTAATTCATGGTGTGTATTGGATCACTTTACTGTTTGGCCAGCATACATATTCCAGCTTGTGTTGTTTGAATATATTGCTGGCACAGCAGCAATCAAGATCACCACTTGCTTGTAATTTCTTCTATTCTAGCAGTAATTTACGAGCACTTTTTTTGTTGCCATTTTATCATTACATTTCTACCATCAGTTTCTTTTAATTTTTGCTTTTCTAGCATCATTTGCTTTTAATTATTGCTAGGCTGGCATTACATATCTAGCTTCACTTGCTTTAAATTTTTGCTATGCTAGCATTACTTTCCTAGCATAACTCGCTTTTATTTTTTGTTATTCTCCCAGTTAGACAAAAATAGACGCTGGTGGCGCCAG
This sequence comes from Maratus speciosus, assembly GCA_963932465.1. Taxonomy (NCBI): domain Eukaryota; kingdom Metazoa; phylum Arthropoda; class Arachnida; order Araneae; family Salticidae; genus Maratus; species Maratus speciosus. The sequence continues at coordinate 240,602,468 of OZ010787.1, read as the reverse complement.
CTTTGGAGAATTTCTGAAGTACCTACGTTTTTCAGAACGGGAAAATTATATCGGGTTTTCTTTTCCTCTGAGAAGGACAGAACTCACGACCTCCGGTTTGGGAACAGGATGCTCTACTTTCTTCGCTACTGGGGTCGTGTTTGTAAACGATTTTAAATGCGGGTAATGGATTGTAGAGCTGATTCTGCTGTGTGTTGATATTTTTATAAGATAAGTGTGATTTATCGATGCTGTTATTTTCCACGTTTCTATTAATAAGGTTAAATTACTATTAGGGTTTTTTCTATGTTAAATGGATAATTAGAATATGGCTTGATTACTATAATTCATTAGTGGAATTTTTTCTTCGCTTAACACTAGAACGGCGGGAAAATTCACTCAAGTTTTATAAAAATATTTCACACCAGAATTTTTACTTAAAACTATCTAACTTATTTATTTAAGTTATTTTTGTCCACCTTATATTAATCGTGTATTATTAAAAGTTTTCTGGTTCGAATCGACATGTATTCATTTGGCAAGGGTCAAAATGACCCCTCGCCGCCGTTCTAGTGTTAATGAATGGTTTGAATATGGTCATAATGATATGTTGCAGAAAAATAAAAGATTTTGAAGTGTATTTAGGATAGAATTTATCAATTTCAGGTAGCGGTTAAGATTTTAAAACTTTAGTCCTTATTGGAGGGGGGGGGGGTCAATTGTACATATTTTCAATTCGATTGTTATGAACTTATTTCTTAAATGAAACATTGCTCCTTGATTTTTGAAATTTAACTGACTAAATTCTCTTTTTGAAAAGCACGGAATTTTGTATAATTAAAATAATTAAACACTAAGAGAATGAACAGCTAAGAATTTTGCGATGGGGAAGTAGAGGGGAGGCGCTATTTCTCAAAAATCCTTCATGGAAATTAATTTTCAGTTTTTTATATTTATGTGTTAAAATTTTATCTATGCCGAGGGGGGGCTCTTTTTCCCAATAAATCCTTTATAGAAATTAATTTTCAGTTTTTTTTTAGATTTATGTGTTTAGATTTTATCAAAAACGGGTGGGCGAAGGCAGTATTGAATTTACGTTGTAGTAGTTCAAAAAGGAAATCTGCCGCCCCTACACTTTGGAATTTAACAAATTAATATTTTTTCTCTGATTTTAATAAACATAGTAAATTTAAAATTTTCGAAAAATTTAAAAGAATTAAATAGTAAGAGAAAGTGCAACTATGAATTTTCTTCCAATTCGAGGGGGGGGGGGGCTTTTCCCCTTTAAGTATACCATATAAATTTTTTGTTAATTATTTTAAGTTTATGTGTTAAAAAATTATCTCAAACGTGTTCAAGAGGCAGTGTTTAATTCAGATGGCGGTGACACAGCCTCCTCCCCCCTCCCAGCTTTTGAAATTTAATAAACAAAATTTTATTTTTCCCCCATTTTTAAAGATATAGAAAATTTATAATTTACAGGTAAACTAAAACAGTTTAACAGTAAGAGGAAAATCAGTTTAAAAAATTTCCGTTGTGGGTGTGTGTGTGTGTGGGGGGGGGGGGGTATTCTTCTATATCTGTTTTGGAAATTGATTTTAAGTTTCTTTTGATATTTAAATGTTAAAAACTAATCTCAAATGGGTAGTTTAAGACAGTATTGATTTCAGGAGAGTTCCGGTCCGGATTTTAGATTTTAATGAACAAAATTTTCTTTTTCTCAGTTTTTTTAAGACATACTGCATTTTTTTTTTTTTTTTTTTTTTTTTTGAGTAAGATAGAATATTTAAATTCTAAGAAACAGAAGAAAAAAATTTCCTTTATAGGCGGCGGGAGGGATGAGCTCCCCTAGAAGACACTCATAGAAGTTAAATCCCTCACAGAATTTAATCCACCCCCATAGAAGTTAAATCCCTCGCAGAATTTAATCCACCTCCATAGAAGTTAATTAAATATATAGAACTTATATTTTATATCTTGCAAAATTGCATTGCACAGTGAAATCTCCATATCGCAAACTCCTGAATATTCCGTTAAGGAAAGATGGTTTAGGTGATCCATTAGGCCTCCCTCGATTTGTAAATTTAACTAATTTTTTTTCTCCGATTTTGAAAAACAAACTAAAATTTAATCTTTTCTCTTAGATTAAAATAAATGAGAAAGTAAGAATTTTCTGTTAGGGGGGTGGGCGGACTTGGAAGAGAGCTATTGTCTCTCTCCGGATTTGAAAAATTAACTTAATTTATAATTAAAATTTCCTTTTCTTCTGTTTTTTTAAAAAAAAACGTAGTCAAAAATATACTTTTCGAGTAACCAAAATAAATAAATAAATAAACATTTTATGCTGCCAAGCATTAACAAGCCACAATGATTCATTTAAGTACCTACCTCATCAATACTGGGAAGAGACTTGAGTAGCAAATTAGCATATGTAACTGGCACATAGTACGTCATGCTGTTTTCTGTGAAAGCTGGTTGCATAGCATATTATGCTGGCAAGCATAAAGAGCATATAATAGCATGTAAATGTACCTACCTCTCCATGCTTTGAAAGAAGCTTAAACAACAAATAAGCATAACATGCTTGTACATAGCTTGTGATGCTATTTCTCAATAAGCTGGCTGCGTAGCACATTATGCTGCCAAGCATAAGAAAGCATATAATAGCACATTAAGATAACTACTTCTCCATGCTTTGGAAGAAGCTTGAACAGCAAATATGCATAACATGCTTGTACATAGCTTGCCATGCTATTTCTTTCTAAGCTGGCTGCATCGCATATTATGCTGGCAATCATAAAAAAGCATATAATAGCACGTTAAGCTACCTACCTCTCCATGCTTTGGAAGAAGCTTAAACAGCAAACAAGCATAAAATTCTTGTATATAGCTTGTCATGCTATTGCTGTGTAAGCTAGCTATATAGCATGTGATGCTGGCTAATATTGTAAAGCATATATACTAGCATGAAAATCTAGCAGACAAAGCAATACATAGCAATAACTAGCATATTTTTTATGATGGTACTAGCAAGAATTTTGACCTGGGTATTAACTCCTGATCTGAAATGTAGACAGCTCAACAGAATAAACCGCAGGTAATGGAACTCCATGTAAACGGTGGGTAAGTAGGCACGCTATTATGTTTATTAACACAATCATACTGTATTAGATTAATTTTTAACACAGTTATTCAATGGTTAAATAAATCATAACAGTAGTGAATTTTAAAGTTGGAGAAAAAGTCCGGGCCAGGATTCGAACCAGATATACATTGGCTGAAGCCACCGATTCTCTACCGACTGAGCCATCCTGGACGAATCTGGATGACTAATTCACTGAACTAAACTTTCGCGATCACAACATCTGGTCTGATATCTGAATCAGCTCAAAAAAAATAAATCGAAGGTTATCTTTCGAACTGCTGTAAACTGCTGTAAATACGTAATTAGATTAATTTTTAACACAATTCGTTAAAATTAATCTAATTCGAAAATGTTCGAATTGTGTTAAAATAAACTTATATAATTACGCATGCAGCATTTACTGCGGTTCCAAAAATAACCTTCGGTTTATTCTGTTGAGGTGATTCAGATATCAAACCAGATGCTGTGATCATGAAAGGTTAGTTGGGCGAATTAGTCATCAGATTTGTCCGGGATGCGACATTGCAATCCAACAAAACTTGAAGGATCTGGCGGGTTGGGGTTCGCAGCTTTTGGCACTTTTGTTGGTGGAGCGAAACCAGTTCTTAGGGAGAAGAAATGCATCGTAGTTCTTTGTATCGTGTGATACTGTAGTTTGTAATGAATTGTGAAATGCTTTGGAAATAGAAAATTACTCTTCTATTCCTATAACAAATGATAAATTTTACAAATTTTAAAGATAGTTTATAATTCTGGATTTTTTTAATGCAAATACATTATTTCATTTATATAGATTTTCCACATCTTTTCACATCTTTTGTTTATTTCTCTCATTTACTGGATATGACCCTGATGAAGACCACAGGGTGGTCGAAACTTGTTGGTTTTTAAACTTTTAAAAATTTTATGTAATGTTTTAAAAGTGTTTTTATGTAGTATACGTCTTTAAGTAAAGATTTTTAATTTATTGTGCGATTTTAGTGTCAAGACGTAATAGTCCTTCAATATATATATATATATATATATATACATATCTTTTCACATTTTAAAGTTTTTATTACACATTCTCATTAGTTTTTACTACACATTGTAATATATTTTGCTAAAATTTCCTAAAACTTTTTAATATTTTTTTTCTACACAGTTTCTTCACTTTTCTAAAATCGTAAATTTTATAAATATGTTGTAAAATGAGCTTGGGTGATAAAACACGCCCCCCCCACCCCCACCAAAAAAAGGACTATTCAGTAAAAAGACTGATTATTTTTTATAGTGAAATTGCCTCAGGAAAGATGTTGTGAACCTAATATATTTAGTACTTATATCAAAAAAGGAAACTTTATTAATTGTACTGTAAGAATTGCTAATATACACAAAACACTTATGAACTCTGTATGTGCCGTCAGAGGTGGTCGAAAAACAATACAATCCTCAATAAACGACCAACTATTAAAAAAGTATAAAATTTATTTTGAATTTGAATAAGAAAGCATGAATAATTATGTATGTATATATTTTTTTTTTTTTTGTTAAAGGTATATTCTCAATTAAAATGCATAGCTAAATTCGGTATTTTGCGTGATAATCAAATTTCTAAACCTTGCAGATTAGCAATTTTTCCATTATATTCAGACCCATGAATGAGTGTTTCCTTTGAAAAAAGTAAATTGTATAGTGAATTAATTTAAACAATAATGGTTAATATGTTGTAAGCTAATAATGAAATATCACTACAAAATTAAAATCAATATTTGAGATAATCTGATGGAGTAGGGGCAGTATAACTTTTTGTAACTAGGAAACAAAATTCTTGCATTCACAAAAGAAAAGAATAGCCCTTTTTTTCAACTTTATAAATTAAATTTGTAAATTCGATAACTTAAGGGACACATATGCATATGTGTGTGTATGTGTGTGTTGGTGTGTGTGTGTGTGTGTGTGTGTGTGTGTATGTGTATGTGTGTGTGTGTGTATGTGTATGTGTGTGTATGTGTGTGTGTGTCGTAATTCTATGATAAAAATATTTAATTCCACTGTATTTAAACTTTATGTCCCAAATTATGAATTCATGAAAATTTTATCTTCTAAAGCATTTTTCGTGAATTTTTGAAACTAGGTTAGAAGATTTACACAACCATTTAATAAATTTTAGAAGGATTTTGCCAATTAAAATTAATTCATTAAAATTGAATTTATAGGGATTTTGTGGAATATTTATAACTCCACTCGAATCTTTTATTTATTTATTTTTTTTTTTTTTTAGTATTTTGTAGAATTAGGAAATGCACAAGCATAATGTTCTTACAATAGAAATATAGAAACATTTCCGAACTGAAACTTTTCGCCCCAATCATTCAATGTCAAGAAAGCTGAAAAATTGCAAAGGCAAACGAAATCATCCTTTTAAGAATAATTTTTTTTTGTGCAACCAATAATGCTTTTGGAACAAGATGAAGTGAAGTATCTATAACTCATTCTAAATTGTATTATTAAAAATCGATGTATTAAATGAATTTTATAACAAGTTATTTTAATGGTACTTTAAAGTACCGTCGGGACATAAAGAGTTAAAATCCATTCGTTTATTCTTTCATGACATAGAACGTTTAACATTAAAGTAAAATGTTATTGAAGCACTTCTGTCATTATGTTTTCTGAAATATTTGTTTTTTAGATTTACTTTTATAATAACTCATTTTATTCAAAATAGTATGATTTCTAAAAGTGAAAGTGCTCTATTGGTTGATCACATATAGGCGAGACTAGGGAGGGTTGACCATACAGGAGGCTTGACCCACCCATCAGATTTCATATTTAAAAGAATTTCAGAGATTTATCAATAGGTGTCAACCAAAGCTACAGTAATGCTCAAACAACAGTCTCAGTTTCATACAGATAATTAAAATAGGTGTGGAAAAAATCAATTGTGAGGCGTTTTCAACCTAAAAGTTGTGTTTTTTAGAAATATTTTTTAAGCTTTTTTCAAATAAAATATATCACAGAAATTTAAGTAAGTAGATTTTAAGTAATGCAGAAATACCGAGCTTTTATTCCAGGCATAAAAATTATACAGTAAGTTAGGCTTAACATAACAATGTGCTATTCTTTAGAAAAAGGCTAGTGGGTAGGCTTGATCCAGTCAATGTGAGGGAGGGTTGACCACATATTCAAGGCTCCCTTAACACATTCACGGCGGTAAACGAGAATTCTCGTTTTCATTTAAAAATCTTCATTGACTAAGGGCGTGGCGTGTACATTACAGAAAATGCATTTATATCATGTTTTGCATATTTATTTAGATTGTAAGACATTGTGTTGTTTTATATTAAATTCGTTCATTGAAAGATATTTACCGGTGCACAAACTTGGGAAACCCATCAAGAACACTAATTTACAAAAGACTTTCAGAACAGTGAAGAGTTTCTACTGTTTTAAAATTCAGATTTGGTAAAAATTACCCTTCGGCTATGCGTTAATTAAAGGGTTTTGGAAATCTTTTTATTATACACTGTGCATAATGAAAGGTTAATGGTTACATATAAAAAAGAATGTAAATTTATTCTGTAAAGCTACAGTAAAATGGAATGATGGAAAAGAAAACATTCAAAACTGATTAAATAAAGATGCAATAAATTGCTATTTGCACTGCACGAAAAATATTAATGACATATAAAGAGAAATGTTGATAGGAACTTTTTCCCATTTAAATACTACTTATAATACTTAAATAGAAACAGTGGAAAAGACTAGAAAGTACGAAAGCAACAGTCTTAACCTTTTTAGGTGCATTGGCATGTTTATGAAACACTTTATTTTAATTCCCAAACTCCACAATGGACACTAGAATTTTGCTAAAATCTTTTAAATTTAATGTGTATGTAAAATATAGCCTTTTCCCTATTTCGAAATAAATTGTTCGTATATTCCGGTGCCAGTCATTTATTTCAATATTTTAGTACTGAAAGTACTTTGCATCTGAAAGGGTTAAAAGTTGTTAATGATAAGTTAAATACTCATGCGGTTGCAAAAGAACATAGCATGGAAAGTATGTAGACAAATTTCAACAGAATGAATAGAGTGAGATGAAGCCACACAATTTGATATCTAGAGTTGTCATTTCAAATGTCACAAAAATTAGGACAAGGAGACAAATAAAAAGCGAGACAGCAGCATCTAAATCCGAACTTAATAATATATGAAACCCTATGAAAACGGAGCTTGTCTCTAACAAAATACCGTCTTAAATGTTAAAATTTCATTTTCCTTGTTGTACAATTATAACTGTTCAGACAAAATCCTATTTTAAACAAAATTTTGCTCCTCTGACATGCGATTGCGACTAAACAGGTTTGTTGAAGCATCATATTTAAAAAAATATTTTTTATAATAATTAAAGCATGTAGCATAAAGTTATTTTGCTTTTTTTAAACTGGTTTTATTTTTCTTCACAAATATTTCAATATAAAACAAAGTGGGTCAAGCCTCCCATATAGTGGGTCAATCCTCCCATATGTGGGGATCCTTGACCCATTATTTTCTCATGATTAAAATCAATCATTATTCAAATTTCTTATGTACCACGCTTATTTAGCAATTTTATTTTGATAACTGATTGTATATCGAATAAAATTATATATAAAACTTTACTCGAAGTTCAATATTTAAAAAAGAAAAATTCATTTTGTAAAAAGTGGATCAATCCTCCCTAGTCTCCCCTACTCTTTTTAAATTCGTTTCACGTATGAGTCAATAAGTAAGAGCAAATATAAAAAAATGCTTTATAATTAAGAGTAAAAAATGAACTTTGAATATTCAGAAATTGAAACATTTAGCAATAATCTAAATATTGCTGTCTTATGTACAATAGAGCTTAGATGATAAATGGAGTGTTAATAATAATAATAATAACATTTAGAAAAAATGTTTAATATTACTTTTGGAAACTCTCTAAAATGTTATTATTTCTTTTAAAACATAATTTTGAAAACTAGTGTTAACATACATATTGTGACTATTTTTTTATTTAGACTTTAATTAATAAACGAACAAATGTGTTTTTCTATTTAAGCAAAATCCGCATAATATTTTCTTGTGATTTTTTAACAAATCATTAATGCACATGCAATCATAAAAACATAAGTCAGCACATCATACCATATTACTGAGTAACCACCATGTCATTTTTTAAAACGCGAAGTATATAGCTATAATATAGGGTATATGCAAACTATGTATACAAAATATGCACTTAAAAAAACAATGACAAAGATCTTACGTTCTGTAGACGATTGCTATAAACCTTGAAAATAATTTTTATAAACATTAAAATAACATTTTTCACATTTTTATTGAGACATTGGTGATCATATGATGCTCGTAGAACTTATAATTATTGTTTTAGCACATTTTTATGATAAAGTTAATCGTGTTTCGTCTTTCACAGCACCTTCTTCCACGAGCAATAAGATGAATTGAAATCATACTCCCACTTCCCCCTGTAAACAAATGGGTTACTGGTTTAAGGGTAGAAAGTGAAGATTTCAGCGCTCTTGACACATTACGTTTTATCTCGCCAAACCCTTCAAGTATTGTTGGTTTGTAATCTTGCGTCCGGGAAGGTTCAGTCGATGGAGCATTGGCGGCTTTAAGCAAGATATCCCTCGTTCAAATCCTGGCTTGGACTTTTTTCACCAACTTGGAAATTTACTATTGATACAATCATACTGACTGGTAAAGTTATCATACGAATTTAGCATTTTCGACTGAGCGAAAAATGTCCAATTCGAGACTCGAAACCAGAGCATACATTGCCCATGCTCAACCGTTTAAGCTATCTGGGCTGACAACCGGCCAGCATATTTCGCTCAGATAACCTTATTGGTAATAACATATGGTCTGCCATGTAGGCAGCTCAACAGAATACACCGAAGGTAAAGGAACTACATATAAACGATGGGTATGTAGATACACCATTTTTTAACACAATCATACGGATTGGTAAAGTTATCATACGAATTGAATATTTCCAACTAAGCGAGAAAATGCCCAAGCCGGGACTCGAAACCAGATTCTTGTCATATATTGCAAGGGATGACAGGGATGATCACCTCGGGAACTCAGCTTATTGTTTAGAGTGATAGTGCAATCCCGACGGGCGAAAGACATACATTGTCAATGCTCTACTGTTTAAACTACCTGGGCTGACAACCGTCGAGCATATTTCGCTCAGATTAATTTATTGGTAATACCATCTGGTCTGCCACATAGGCAGCTCAACAGAATAAACCGAAGGTAAAAGAACTTCATATAAACGATGAGTAAGTATATACACAATTATTTTTTAACACAATTATACTGATTGGTAAAGGTATCAGATGAATTGAATGTTTTCAAGATCGTTTATATGGAGTTCTTTTATCTGCGGTTCATTCTGTTGAGCTGTCTACGTTATTACCAGTAAGGTTATATCAGCAAAATATGCTCGCCGGATGTCTTAAACTAGCTTAAACTATAGAGCATTATCAATGTATGCCAAGGATCTGGGTTCGAGTCCCAGCTTGGGCATTTTTTCGCTCAGTTGGAAATATTCAATTCGTATGATAACTTCTACAAATCAGTATGATTGTATTAAGAAAATAATAGTGTACTCTAGGTACCCATCGTTTATATGGAGTTCCATTACCTGCGGTTTATTCTGTTGAGCTGTCTACATGGCAGATCAGATGTTATTACCAGTAAGGTTTTCTGAGCGAAATATGCTCGCCGGTTTTCAGCCCAGGTAGCTTAAACGGTAGATCATTGGGAATGTATGCCAAGGATCTGGGTTCGAGTCCCGGTTTGGCCAATTTTTTGCTCAGTTGGAAATATTCAATTCATACAAATCTGTCTGTCTAATAATCTATATTATAAGGGACAAGTGTCCGTGTGTAACGCTAAAGTTATTTTGACGGTGGCAACAGCAGACAATTAAATTAAACTGTTATTAAATTTTACTGCTATGTTTTAAATTTCTAAATACCGCACATTTAAAATTTTTACACCTTTGAATAGAGAAAAAGTGTACTTTCAATGCAATAAAATTTTATCTAAGTCTACGATAATCACTGATTTTGTTCCAGCAAATTAAGAATTTAAAAATGTTATTGTCTTACCTTATTTTCTTAAAATCAGTACACAAAGGGTCTAGCTTGATAAGCATAGCAAAATGGCCCCCACGGCCAATGTTTGAAATAACATGTGTGATAATAAGGCTCACCATGATAATATAATATAGTATGTTTTTAGTCCCTGACCTTGAACTGTCCTTGAGAGAATCGACGAAGCATGCGCCGGCACTACTATTTTTCAAATACGTTTTTGTCAAAAAGTACAAATTAAAAAAATGAAACCAATCCCAATTATTGAAGAATATATTAGCTCATATTATATATTTTTTTCACATTTTTAGACAAATCTTAACATAGAAAAAAAAGCAAATATATTTAAAAAATATATATTAATGTAGTAATTTTATATTTACACCAATCAAAAAATTACAGAATAATGTTCAGAGTATGTAGTTTTAAGAAAAAAAAATTTCGTTAAAATCGAAAATTCGCGTTTTGAGTTATAACAAAAATAATGCCAACAAGTAGCTAAAATATTGGTAACTTTCCCTGTTTGTATTTGCCGAGATACTCTGCTATCAATACATTTGTCGATTCGTCCCATTTCCACTCGGACAGGATGCGCAGTGCGCCAAAATAAGAGAATGTTTCCATACATATCATTTTGTTATAGGTTTGTTTTATGTTTGTAAATATTCTGTTACTTTGGCGTACTGCACATCCTTCTCGCGTAATAATATCAAGAACTGACGAACAAAATGACAACATTTGCCTACGATGATTTTCATATAGAAGAAGGCTATGGGGAGCGAGAATGTAATGTACGTGTATAACGTATCACTTTAGGGGGAGGGTCTGGCACTTGACATCCGCAAATATCTATTTGGGGAGGCGGGGGGTTGTCAATTTTGATCAAACCAAAATTTATTTTTTGTTAACTTTTTCTTTAAATCTGTTATCTTAGTTTTTAAAGTCTTTTTTCTTCTTTTTATGAAAATACAAAGTTATTAATAAAACCATTGAATGATTATAAAACATCCCAGCAAACACAGAGCTATCGGTAAGCAATCGGCCGACAGCCGCTTGCCACTACCGGCGGTATTGGCACGATACCGGTTTCCGCTACCGGTTCCGTATATTTTTTGTTAAGCCGCGCGAATGCGGCCAGATTCATGAGGCACGCAGCCGGTCCGGTATCGGCAGAAAACTGTGCCGACAGCACACCGATAGCTATCCATATGAATGCCGGCCGCAGCCCGACACCAGCATAAATTGAAAAAAAAAATCTGTTTTCATGGCGTCATCGCGGAATGTATATTTGAAAGGAACGTGTTTCGGTGTTGGAAGAGGCGGGGTTTGATCCACCGTACCCAGGGATAGAAAGTAGACGCCTTAACCACTTACCTGCTGAGAATTGATCAGGAGAGGATTTTATGAGGTAATAAAGGGAAGTCATATCTATAAGTAATGGTTGTCGTTGAAGGTAAGTGGTACATGGGGAAATTAGAATTTTGAAGTGCTTTTATTTTATTTATTTATTTATTTATTTGCAATTCTCTTACGCGCGTGTATTTAAAAGTTAATTCAATATTTAAATGAATGAAATAAATATCTTAGCGAATTCGTTAAAGCAAACGATTTTAAGAATAAATTTAAGAATAATTAAGATATAGATATAGTTAAGAATCCAGGTAAAAAAATCAGAGAAAAACCTTTAAAAATTTTGAGATTTTGCAGCCATTTTGAAGGTTTCAACGGGTATCTTTAAGGCAAATGAAAACTAAAGGTTATCATAAGAGAAGTATACCTCTTTTTAAAAGATTTCATACAGGTTTATTTCTGTAAGTTATCACCTCCAAATTACCTTCAATGACTTAGAAGATTTTCGTGAAATCACATGAGGTATGTTGAAGGAAAATGAAAATTGTTTCTTTACCAGGTAACATGAAGGTTTTACTTAAAGGTTTTATTATTGCACATTATGGTATCTAAGATTTTGATATGCCCGCATTTCCTCATTAATATTTTAAATTTATTTCGAAATTAATATATTAGATAATTCCCGGAAATCTAACGTCTTCCACCGGTTCAGTCAAAAATTCTTAACTCCCCTCGTTAAAATTTTTAATTAATATTTAAAATTACCATTTTAAATAGCGATATAAAAATCCCATTCTAGAAATAAAAATCTCAAAATTATCTTAAAGTCCCCCTCGTTGAGATTTTTAATTACCATTTAAAATACTATTTTTTAATTCCCTATAAAAAGAAAGAAAAATCTCGAAATTATTTTGAAGAGTCTACTAGTTAAAATTTTTAATTACCTCATTTATGAAGTTATTACGAGCAACAATTTCACCTCTAACACGCTCAAAAATTTCAATCTCCGAAAATTCCCCCTAAAAAGAAAAACAAATCACGAAATTTTTTCGAAGCACTTTTTGACCTTAAATTTGTCACAATTTTTTCTAATACTATAACCAGTAACAATTTCACCTCTAACTCTAACAAGCTCAAAATTTTCAATCTCAAAATATTCCCCCTAAAACGAAAAAAAATAATCACGAAAGTATTTCAAAGTCCCCTTTTTATCCTAAAAATTGTCATAAATTTCTCTTAAATTACCACCAGTAAAAATAACCCTTCGAAGTCTAACACGTACAAAAATTGCACAAAAAATAAAAAAAATCTCCAAATTATTTCAAAGTCCCTTTCATTAATATTTAAAATCGTATTCAAACACGCACAAAAAATATTATAGTTAAATTTTAAAATCTAACGAGGGCCCTCAATTTCCCTTCTCCCTTTTCTAAAAATGTCTTATTTAGTTTTTCATTTTAAGTTTTTCGAAAAGAATATATTTTACTGTGCTCTTCTAAATCTGACAAAAAAAATAAATTTTAGTTAATTAAATTTCAAAATGCAGGAAGGGATACAATGCACTCCGCCCCCCCCCCTTCTTCCACCATGCCACTCCTGTCGTCCTAGCTCAAAATCCTTAGTTCCTCTTCAAAACCACCCCACCAGTGGCCGAGAGGTTCTGCTCTCAAAGCTGGTAGACGGGAGATGCTGGGTTCGAACCCAATCGCGCCCGTCGGCCTAGTCGTTCGGAGTTTTTTTCGTGGTTTTCTTCGAACCTTGGATTTCTTTGCTTAAATACGGTATGCTTCCCTTTAAAAGACCCCAGGCACCCCCCCCCCCCCCCATTCGGCCCAATATCCCAAGTGTAGACAATTGGCCATCATAAAACAACACAAACAGCACCTCTTTAAAAAAGAGGGACTAAGAATTTTGCACATACTAACATTAAAGAAAAGAGGCTCTTTTAATTTAGTTACTCAAAAATAATACATTTTATATTGTTTTTGAAAACATAACAAAAAGAAATATCTAGTTACTTAAATTTTAAAATCTAGGGAGGAGCAGCCCCCCCCCCCCCCTTTCCTCATTTTGGTAGCGTCCACGATTAAAACTGAAAAATATAGGTGGGGTTATTACATGCATAATTTGCCCTTATCCTCTATCAGGCGTGAATTCCAGTTTTTATAAAAGTTACTTCTTCAAAAACAAAGTTTTCGTTGCAACATTTGATTTTTGATCATGTAGCTGTCATTTGACATTTGAAGTCCACCGAGGTGGAGAATGCTTTGGGGCTATAGCTACAATGGCTGTCGCCTCGAATCAGGGATGTAGTGGAGGGTATACGGGGGTATACGCCGTATACCCTCTGGATTTTTTTAAGGAACACCGTATACCCTCTGTTTCTCAAGAAAGCTATAGTATATACATTCTAGGGTATACGCTCTGGCTTGAGCGTATACCCTCTGCTTAGGGCGTATACCTTCTGTTTTTTTTTTACGACTACACCACTGCCTCGAATGATCCTTATTATACATAGAAACAACAACAAGTCACAACAATTTTTATTTTCCATTACATATATTATATAACTACAATGGGACATGCACAATTACATAAATGTCTTACCCAGGGACTCGAACCCGGGCCCTCGAGATGACAGCAGCCCTCATGTAGCTGTATTTCTGACTCCATGTCATGGGAGAATGAGAAGGAAGTTATCAACTCAACACACAGAAAGCATGTTTACTTTTCCGCCACTCGGAAAATAAGCGGGAATAGTCGTTACGCTGTCGTTTTGCTATTCTATTTTTCCTTTTTGCAGGATCTTTTTATCTGTATATTAGTCACATTTTAATTAATTTTTAAATGGATATATATATAGCCGTAAGAGGGGTATAACTGAGCCTTGTATTATACTTATTTTTAATATTATAGCTTGATATTTGTTTAGCACTTTGTATTCAGCCATTCATGCGATACTAACCACATTCGGTAAATCAGATCGCCACATATAGAAATACTGTGGTATGGAGATAATGTTTTACAAGAAATCTTCGTATATGACTAAAGATGAATTTTTACTATTTTTTTAAATAATAGCGATAAAAATCTCTCTGTTTTAAAAACGGCGTGACACTTCACTTTTCAAATACATCCAAAGAGAACTATTTTATTTTTTGATATTTTCATTAATACGTCTTTTTATTTTTGTGAAAAATCTAGTCATAATTTTCTGAATTTCAAAGAATCGTTATGTTCAGTTTCTTGTTTATACTTTTAAGGAGATATATGCATATATTTCCATTATGCATAAAAGTGATAGAAGGATTAAATTACTTCTTGATAATTAAACTTGTAAAAAGCTCAGTTTGGAGGTGGAAACGTTTTGTGAAGGGCCCTTGTTTTGAGGGGGAAAAAATTGTGAAGGGTCCTTTAAAGGACCTAAGTTCTTTCTAAACAGATCACTGTATTGGAATATCATTTTATGAGTAAGTAATTTGGTTTCTTTAAAAATCAAGCAGCTATAATCTTTTTAGGAACATAGATGCTTGATTAATACTCAGTGGAGGTGTAATATCTCTGACAAATCTTTTAGCGGGGTTTAATGTCTCTAGCTGCAATATTCGACTCATAAAATTTATTTAAAAAAAATTATATATTGTAGAATAATTTATAATACAGAATATGAAATATGGGAAAAATAATTTTAAAATTCTTTGCATGTGTATAATTATTTTAAATAAAGTAATTTTTTCACGAAAAAACATTTAAAGACAAATTTAGAGCAATAATATTGTTCTATAGTGCATAACATCATTATAAATTATATATAGATTCTTGGGGCCTTTAACAAACAGGGGTCGATGCAGGTTTTTATTCTTAGGTTCCATTTTGTGAAAATTAAAAGTTATTTTTGTGAAAAGTAATATTTTGTAACTATAGTTGAAATCCAGTTACTCAAATTCGGATCAAGAATTTATTAACAGAAACTTCTTTAAATTTCAGTTAAAGTTTTTGTTTCGCATGACCTGGTTTTATTTACTAATTACATATTTAAAATAGTTTTTATGCAAAAGAATATTATGAAGTGGGCCTATTTTATTAAAAGGAATTTTGAGAATGGGCCCATTTTATTAAATTTATTTTTGTGAAGCGGCCCATTTTATTAAATTTATTTTTGTGAAGGAGCCCATTTTATTAAATTTATTTTTGTGAAGGGGCTCATTTTATAATATTTATTTTTGTGATGGGGCCTATTTTATTAAATTGACTTTTGTGAAAGGGCCTTAAAAAAAACCTCAAATTTTGGCTGGATCGACCCCTGCGTTTACCTCCTGTGTGTACAAAACAATTATTAAAAATGACTGTTCTGTAATGGGTGAGAATCTTCCATGTTTTGAGCAGATCCGCATGTTTTATTGTGTATGTAAATTTTATTTGTGTAATTTTCTCTTGTTTTCATTGTTACTTTTATCATTTACAGGCTTAAAAGAAATAACTGATTTCATTCTGTGCTTGTTCAGTTCATATTGCTTAATATGTTTTTGAGTAGTAAATATTTAAAAAGTCATATTATTCACTGTCAATTCAGCGTTTGATTTCCTTGGGGGGTCCACTGGGACTGTTCTGTACCACCAGAAATTCAATTGGACCACTAATTTGAAAAAGTTTATAATCTGCAGGACCAGTAAACCCCCCCCCCCCTCTCTGACAGGTAAACGTAAACTTTCCTCTCCCTGCAAAAACTGCAACTAAGCACATATCGCATAACTTTATTTTATAAAAAAAAACAAAGAAAATTCGATTAAATCTTAGTCATATGAAGTAATTAATTGTCACTCAAAGGGTTAAAGGGATGAAATAGAATTTTATGTAGCAGACCAGTGATGATGACTGCGGACAAATAAATTATCATGCTTAATGTTCCTTGGGACCAGTGGCTTTTTTATGTCAATTCTACTACTGGTCAGTTGGTGTTTTTTATATTTGTTTTTAGATCTTTTTGTCAACTTGATTTAATCGTGTAAAAAGTATGCATGTGTGCATTTTTATTATGTGCCTCCTTCCTTTTTTTAACATTAATATTACATTACATATGCAGTGTTGACTCTAGAAAAAAGGACTGCCAGGCGGGATTTTTTCAAAAAGGAAACACTATTCTAAAAAAGGGCACACTTGTACATTATTCACAAAAATATTTTGAACTGGTTTGTTTAGAGTCCCTAGAGTTTGCGATATTTTCCCGCGATCAGTTGAATTGCCACAGGGAGCATAGGAAGTTTTAAAAAGAGCAGAAGGGTTTAAAAGAGCTTTGCCATGCACAAAAAAGAAAAAAAAAGGCTGCCGGCGCTGCGCCCTGCTAAAGCGGCTAAAACTCAATGCTAATATACATGGATTCATATCATAAAAGGGTGAAAAACAAGATTTCATTCTTTCTTTTTTTTTCCTATTTAAGAGGCAGATAATAAAAATGCACACCTGCATCCTTTTTATATTGAAATCACCTTTAAAAGAAATATCCACAAGCAAATGTAACAAATTCACATTGACAACACTGTCTTAACAAATTAATTATTCAGAAACATATTAAGCAGTATGAATAGCAATAGAGTAGTAATCACTTATTTCATTTTATTCTACAATTATATTAAAAATGCCTTCAACAGTGTGAACTCTAGAAAAAAATTACTGCCAGCTGGACACTTAAAAAAAAAAAAAAAAAACACTCAAGAACCTTGTTCACTGAAAATATTTTGCATTTAGTCCTTTTTTATTTTGACCTTTTTAATTTTGTGATATTTTCCTGCAACTGATGAAATTTCTTGATTTTCCTCCCTGTTGACTGACGAATTATGTTTTTCTCCTGTAACTGTTTGACGAATTTCACATTTTTTTCTGCAGCCAACTGTAAAATTTCACGATTGTTTCTCATGATTGCCTGCTGAATTTCATGTTTTCCTGTGACCAATTGACGAATTTCACAATATTTTAAAGCAATCAACTGAAGGGTTTCTAGATTTTTTTTCCCATTAATTGACGGTTGAATTTCTGTTTTTTTTCAGGTGACTGAATGAGAATTTTTGCAATTTTTTCCCCGCAACCAACTGATAAATTTTGTGATATTTTATTTCAGAACAAATGTTTTATAATCCCACATCTGCCATCTTGGATATTTTTCTTGGCGTGAATTAAAATTGTTTTTTAATTAATAGTTATAATGATTATATTCGTTTTTTCAATGTTATATTAATCTATCAACAATATTAAACCATTGGCGACATTTAATACTTGGCGAAAAAAAGTTTTCATGCAAGAAAAAAATCAAAGATGGCAAATGCGGGATTATAATACATCTAAACCGTACCGATTGGCGTATATTGCATTTTTCCTTGCGGCTGATTGGCAAAACTCGTGTGATTTTTTTCACATATCCGGTTTATGAATTTTGCCGATTTTCTTCCCAGCTAATCAACAAACTTCATTTTCATATGGTCGCTGACTGAATTTCACAGACTTTCTCTGCGGCTGATCAAAGAATTTCATTCCCAAAGCTGAATACTTTGCAATGTTCTGCAATGTACTTCAGCTAATCAAATGTTCTGTGTGAATTAAAAAAAAAAAAAAAAAAAAAAAAAAGTCACAGGAAAATTTTCTTTTTATATGAAGAAGTGCAATTGCATATTTTATAGAAATGCAAAAGACATTTCATAAAACCCTGACATACTCACGCGAATGAAATTATTGGTGAATTTTGTGATTTCTCTCCCCCCCCCCCCCCTTTTAATCGAATGATAATTTAGTGAGTTTTTTTTTCCAACAATCGATTGATGATTTTCAACTTATTTCAGATATTTTTCCCTCTGTCATCTGGTAAATTTGGCCTTTTTTCTCTGACCAAATCGATGAATTTCACAACTTTTCTGCTGCGATTGGGTGAAGAATTTTGATATATTTTCCACAATTCATTGACGAATTTCGCATTTTTTAACCACGACTGGTGGGTGAATTTTGTGATATTTTTCATTGACCTTTTGGCGAAAATCGTAGTTTTTTTTCACACGACCGATCCATGAATTTCATACTTTTTTACCGAAGACTGATTGGCAAATGTTCCAATTTTTTCTTGCGACAGATTGGAAACAATCGTTGGTTTTTTCCACGACTGATCGAAGAATTTCGTGAATTTTCTGACAACTTCAGAGTTTTTTTTACATGCGACTGATAAGCGAATTTCATAATATTTTCTTTTTACTGATTGGCAAATTTGTTCTCTTTTTCGTGTAAACGTTTGGTAAAACCCCCTTTTTTTCTGCAACCGATCGACGAATTTCGCATTCTACTGCGACAGATCGGTGAATATCGTGATTATTTTCTCACGGTCGACTGGTGAACTTTGTCGCTTTTCTGCGACTGATTGGCCTAATCTTCATGTTTTTTTTTTTTGCACGACTGATCGAATAATTCTATTTTTTTCGATAATACACCGACGAATTTCACTTTTTTTCTTTTCCTGTGACCGATTTTAAAATTTTGCGATATTTCTCTTGAACCAGTAAGCAAGTCTTGACACAGATTGGAGAAAGTTGTGAGTTTTTTTCCGCTACTGATCTACGAATTTCGCAGATTCTTCTGACAATCTTCACGATTTTTTTTTTAACCGCAACCGATTTGCAATTTTCACGAATTTTTCCTTGTAACATAGCAAATTTTGAGGCTTTTTCTTGTGAACGATTAGAGAAGATTGTAGTTTTTTTTCGCTGTTTCTTCTAGAGGTGCACTGACAAATTTTGCGTTTTTTTATCTGCAACCGATTGGCGAAAATCATGGATTTTTTTCTCGCAACTTTTCGTCGAATTTTGTATGTTTTCTCACAGCAAGCTAAAGGATTTCATGAATTGTTCTCCATGACTGATGAATTACACGAGTTTTCTTGCGACCGATTGATGAATTTCGCAATCTTTTTAAATGAACGATTAAAGAGTTTGCCGTTTTTTTTTTTTTTTTTTTTTTCCTTGAAAATGAATATTTGAAATGTTCTGCAGTGAAGTCAATGTATGGGGCATTTATAATCATATTCTGCTTTGGGGAATTTTATTGTCTTAGTTTTCAGATTTTTTTTTTTTTTTATTGCAGTATTTTCATCATTTTAGATTGAATTTTTTTATGGAACCTTCCGATAAATATTATTTGTAATATATAAAAATTTCAAAGGGGGTGGGGGAGGCACAATACTAGTCCCAAAGAGGGGCACTTTTATAACTTTTACCGACCCCTGTCATATAACATACTGTTGGAAAGACGTGTGACCTCTTATTCATGTTATGCGCATCTGATGCCCCTCCGCCTACTTTGCTGCCCCTGAGGGGGCAGTTTTCTAAATTTTGCCGAAACCCCTCATGTGACATATTGTCGGAAAAGCCTGTGATCACTTATTCATGTTAACGGCACATCTGATGCCCCTCTGCCTACTTTGCTCCCCCTGAGTGGGGGCAGTTTTCTAAATTTTGCTAACACCCCTCATGTGACATATTGTAGGAAAGGCCTGTGACCACTTATTCATATTATGCACATCTGATGCCCACCCCGCCCACTTTGCTCCCCCCTCAGGGGGCAGTTTTCTAAATCTTGCCGAAACCCCTCATGTGACATATTGTCGGAAAGGCCTGGAACTACTTATTCATGTTATGCACACCTGTTGCCCCTCCACCTACTTTGCTCCCCCCTGAGGGGGCAGTTTTCTAAATTTTGCCGAAACCCCTCATGTGACACATTGTCGGAACGGCCTGTGACTGCTTATTCATGTTATACATATCCGATGTCCCTGCCCCCACTTTGTTCCCCCTGAGGGGGCACTTTTCTAAATTTTGCTAACAGCCCTCATATGACATATTGTAGGAAAGGCCTGTGACCACTTATTCATGTTATGCACATCTGATCCCCCCGCCCATTTTGCTCCCCCCTCAGGGGGCAGTTTTCTAAATTTTGTCGAAACCACTCATGTGACATATTGTCGGAAATGCCTGGGACTACTTATTCATGTTATGCACATCTGTTGCCCCTCCGCATACTTTGCTCCACCCCTGAGGGGGCATTTTTCTAAATTTTGCCGAAACCCCTCATGTGACATATTGTCGGAACGGCCTGTGACTACTTATTCATGTTATACACATCCGATGTCCCTGCCCCCACTTTGCTCCCCCTAAGGGGGCACTTTTCTAAATTTTGCTAACACCCCTCATGTCACATATTGTAGGAAAGGCCTGTGACCAGTTATTCATGTTATGCACATCTGATGCCCACCCCGCCCACTTTGCTCCCCCCTCAGGGGGCAGTTTTCTAAATTTTGCCGAAACCCCTCATGTGACATATTGTCGGAAAGGCCTGGAACTACTTATTCATGTTATGCACATCTGTTGCCCCTCCGTCTACTTTGCTCAACTCTGAGGGGGCAGTTTTCTAAATTTTGCCGAAACCCCTCATGTGACACATTGTCGGAACGGCCTGTGACTGCTTATTCATGTTATACACATCCAATGTCCCTGCCCCCTCTTTGCTCCCCCTGAGGGGGCACTTTCTAAAGTTTGCTAACACCCCTCATATGACATATTGTAGGAAAGACCTGTGACCACTTATTCATGTTATGCACATGTGATGCCCCCTCGCCCACTTTGCTCCCCCCTCAGGGGTCAGTTTTCTAAATTTTGCCGAAACCCCTCATTTGACATATTGTCGGAAAGGTCTGGGACTACTTATTCATGTTATGCACATCT
Organism: Maratus speciosus; assembly: GCA_963932465.1. Lineage (NCBI taxonomy): Eukaryota > Metazoa > Arthropoda > Arachnida > Araneae > Salticidae > Maratus > Maratus speciosus. Next base: position 240,581,106 of record OZ010787.1, on the reverse strand, counting down.
GTTGCCCCTCCGCCTACTTTGCTCCACTCCTGAGGGGGCAGTTTTCTAAATTTTGCCGAAACCCCTCATGTGACATATTGTCGGAACGGCCTGTGACTACTTATTCATGTTATACACATCCGATGCCCCTGCCCCCACTTTGTGCCCCCCGAGGGGGCACTTTACTAAATTTTGCTATTACCCCTCATGTGACATATTGTAGGAAAGGCCTGTGAGCACTTTTTCATGTTATGCACATCTGATGCCCCTCCGCCCACTTTGCTCCCCCCTGAGGGGGCTGTTTTCTAAATTTTGCCGAAACCCCTCATATGACATAGTGTTGGAATGGCCTATAACTAATTGTTCATGTTATACACATCTGATGTCCCTGACCCCTCTTTGCACCCCCCCCCCCCTGAGGAGGCACTTTTATCAATTTTGCTGGCACACCTTGTGACATATTGTTGGAACGGCCTGTGATCACTTATTTATTTTATGCACCTCCGGTGTTCCTTCTACCACTTCACTGGCTTATCTTTCAGGAAAACCACTGATATTTAAGACAAAAGCAGGCTGTACAGTGATACTGCATGATTTTATGTAAAGAGAAGACACAGATTTTTTACTTAAAGGAAAACATCAGGTATTTCGGACAATATGGTAAGGGAATGCGCAGGTTTGTTTACCTAAAGGAAAGCTGAAGGTATTTCGGACAAAAAAAGTGGGGGGTTAATTCAGGTTTTTTACCTAAAGGAAACCCGCAGATTTTTTTGTCCGAAATACCTTCAGTTTTCCTGAATGTTTTTTTTAAAGGTTTTTTGCTGACTTTTTTACCTGGGAATAATTAAGAATATATATAAATTTAAGAATAATTAACTATTAAAAATTTTTTAGAGGTTTTGTTCAGTTAATAAAATTTTCTTTTTAGGAATTATAATGTAATTACATGCGTTGCGTTAATTTATAAAATATATATTTTTAACCTGTAAAAATTTATTTTATTAAATAAAAAGTTGGTAATTAATAACTTTTAATTAGAATAAGAATTCATTTTATGTCGTTTTAATGATTTAAAGTAGAACATATATTTAATGAGTATGTTGCAATATTAATTTATTTATCAATAGTTTTAATTAAAAAATAAAATAAAAACATTAATTTACATATTTCTTTCTTTTAGAAGATAACTTTAATGGGGGATATTTCTGAATCTTTCTTATAAATTTAAGAATGTTTATTAAATAAAATAAGTGAATTTCAGAGGTTTTTCTCTTAATACAATTTTCTCTTTAGGAATTATAATGTAATAAATCTGTGTTAATTCAAGAAATATGTATTTATAACACAGAAAAACTAATTTTAATAAAAAAATAAGTTGGTAATTAATTACTTTTAATTACAATAAGAGTTCATTTTTTGCCATTTGGTGATTTAATGTAAAATATATTTTTAGTGATTATGCAGCAGTAATGATTCTTTTCATTATCAGCATTTTTTAATCATCAAATAAAATAAAAATATTTAACTTTTTTGGTAAATAATTTTTTAGTGGTGGGGGATTTCTGAATCTTTCTTTTAAATTTTAATGCTAAAAATTTGGGTAGTTATTTTTAATATTTGTATAGCTTGTAAAATAATTTTAAACACTTTTTTAATAATTTTATTTTTAAATAAAATAAGAAACATAACTATTGCTTTTAAAATGAATATACCCAGACAGCAAAATATATCGAAATGAATTAGGCCGTTTATCCGAATTATCGGCGAAATATCGGTAATCGCCCACTGACATTATTATGATGTCAATAGATCATACTCTGTTCCAGTAGTCCAACGCTGGTATCGGCACGAGATCGCACTAACGGATAGATTTGAAATGTTAATATTTACTCAGAAAATAACATCGGCCGACATTCCTGGGGCGATTAATGCCCGACAATGTGCGACCCCTCATCAATACCCCCTGCAGTTTAAGCGTATTTCCGAACCACGTGACTGCCCACTCCCTTTCAAGGTCTTTCTCACCCACCTTATCAAACCCCTCAAGGTTTTGTTTTAACTTTTTATGTTGCAAGCAAGGTCATTTTTAACCAGACAGAGAAGGGATGCGGGAATGCAAGGAGACGTTATGTAAAGTGAGAGAGTGAGTATAAATTTCTAAGCTTTTTCTTCCGAAGTTAGCAATTTTTCACCTTTCAAAAATAAGCGATCGCTCGATATATACCGCAAATATTTCTAGAAATTAGAAGGAGTGTGCACCCTTTTTTTGAATTGCGAATAGTTACTCATACTTAAAAATTTGCTTTAAAAATAGAAAAAAGTGATTTATATACTTGATGCAAAGACTAGATTGTTTTTATGATTTATATGAATAAATTAATAATACAGAATATTTAATAATAAAATTAAAACATTAAACAATTATTTGCGTTTTTTTTTTCTTTTTTGTTTCTTTCTTTAAGTTAGGATTAGGGAAAGTATAGAAAACTGGAAATATTACCATAAGGAATAGCCTACTTGAACGAGATGTTATAATATAAATCCTGTACTTTTTACCTTGCAAACACGGTAATAAGGGGGGGGGGTGGTAAGAAAAACCTAGAACGTAAGAATTTAATTTCTTTTTTTTTTCGGGATTTATGAAAAATTAATATCAATAAATTTTTATGCATTGCAGGAAATAAAATAATAATTTCTTTTATAAATTAAATGCATTTCAGAAAACGTGAAACATTTTAGTTTATTAATAGTGTTTATTAGTTTATACCTGATTAAAGTTTTAATGTTCGAAATTAATCTGATAATAATAATAAAATATTATTTCAACATGTCTCTTAAAAATACGATGCTAAATTTATTATTTCAACTCATCAATTATTTATCCTTACTTTAAAAATGCATTTATTGCAAATAATAGTTTTAATATTTTATATTCAAAATTTTAGCTACTATCTACATACTTTATTTGAATTTATTCATTTAAATCGCCCAAAATAACCTAGTTTTTATATCCTAGTATTTAAAGTGTACAACAGTGTATTTCATTACGTTTTACTTATCAAAATATTATTTAAGTATGACTGACCATTCATAATTCATAAAAAAAACCCGTAAAAAAAGCTTCTTCTAATAATAAGACTTATTTTGCAACATTTGTCGGGCTGTCATTTATTTTTTTTAGATGAGAGTTTGCTAATTTGTATAGAAAATTTGCTAAGCAATTTATATTCACCAAAAATAACTTTTACGTGTATTACTTAAAATTAATTTCAAAGTCATAGATTAATAATTCACATGAAATAAATATTATATTTCTTTATAAACTACTTTTAATACAAAGTGCACTTTTAAAAGGTATGGTTTTCACAGCTAGCATACCACGAAAACAAGAGGGCAAAAAACTTGGGGGGGGGAGGGTTAAATAACAAGAAAACAGCCTGAACTCAGTAGTCAAAAAGACGTCGGCAGTATGTCCAAAATCTGTGCACAACATATCAGAATTAAACGATCCTCAGATCGTTTGCCGTGCGGATCAAACAGCCTTTACTGCCGATCTCAGGAAATGAGGTCGACCGGGCGAAAAATAGTCAGATTAGGACATGCGGCGGAGGTTCGGCCATGGATTATTTGCTGCTTTGGTAATAGTTAGAAAATAAGTTCAATTAATTTATGAAGTTTTTTTTCTACGATTAAGTTTATAATGAATAATAATTTTAAGGAGCGATTTAAAAATCTCTTTTGATGATTCAAATAATTGTAAGTCCTTTTTAAAATGAATTCAATAACAACTTTTTAAAAATAAATAAATATATGATGTTATTGACATTTTTTTTTGTTCATCACTGTTAGAATTTTATATGAAATACATGAAATATACATATGTTATCCAAACTCAAACTCAAATCAAATTAAGAAAAAGAAAAAAAAAATGTCGGCTAAGACTAAGCATTCCGAATTCGGACCGATGTTGGTAAATCTAATCGGGCCACTGTCAGAAATCACATATCGGTTCTGCGTCACTTGCCGGTGTAAGCCGCTTGTTGATATATAACCATAAGGGGACCGATTACGGTAACCGACAGTCGAAAAAGCAGATTGTTAAGTTAAAGTTGCCGACATGCTTCCGACACTTCACCGAAACCACTGTGACCATGCCGACACTTAACCGACAGTGCCGGCTGCGGTCCGATCGTGTGCCGAAAGGTATGTGTTTGCTGGGATGTCATCCTAAAATATGGAATAACCCAACGTTCGCCATTAATATTCTCCTGCCATATGCGTATATAATTCTTGTTAGAGAAACCAGATTTGAAATGATACTTGTTCTTTTTGCTCGTAAAAATGGAGAAGAATGTTGTCCACCTGTTTTGTTAAAAAAAGTTCTGTTTAGCCCCGTGCAAAGGCGAAGTGCAAGAATGCACTATTACTGTTCAATGCATTATGAAACAAAGAGCTATTATTAAAAACTTTTAAAAAATAAGTATTTCTTTAAAATGTTAATTGATATAAAGTTATTTCTAATATAACAGTGATATTTTATGAATTTCTTCTCTTCATTTAAATTAGTAACGTATGCGAATAAAAAGTATACAAACGTATCTGTATATCGCTGCAAATTTATAAAAAGAAAAAAAAAGAAAAAATAATGTAAAAATAAAAATATTTTTCAGACACTGATAACAATATTAGTATGCGGGGGATTCGTGGAATAATAACGTATGATATCGGATGGTTGGGAGGGGGCCCGAAATTGCCAAAAGTTGATAACCTTACATATTTACAGCCCAATTCCGCATGACTTGCAGAATCGACTAAACCATATTCTTGATATTACTACCCGAGAAGGATGCGCAGTACGCCAAAATAACAGAATGTTTAGAAGCACGAAACAAACCTATAAGGAAGTGGTATGAATGGAAATATTCTCTTATTTTGGCGCACTGCGCATCCTGCCCGAGTGGAAATGCCACGAAATGCATTGATTGCGCACCAATGCATTGATTGTAGCGTATTTCTGCAAATGTAAACAGGAAAAGTTACGAATATTTTAGCAAGTTGCTAGAATTATTTTTTTTAACTCAAAAAGCGCATCTTCGATTTTAAAGAAAATGTTTTTCTTAAAAGTACATACTTTGAAAATTATTCTATAAGTATTTGGTTGGTGTAAATATAAAATTGCTACAGTAATAATTTTTTTAAATATTTTTGTTTATTTTTATATGTTAAAATTTGTGTAAAAATATGAAAAAAATATATAATGTGAACTAAATTATTCTTCAATAAATGGCGTTGGTTTTATATTTTTAATTTTGTGCTTTTTGAGAAAGACATATTTGAAAAATAGTAGCGCCTGCGCATACTTCCTCGATTATCTCAAGGACAGTTGAAGGCCAGAGGCTAAAAACACTCTATATTGTACTCATATGGTGAGCCCTATTACCACGCATGTTATTCCAAACATCTGCCGTGGGGGCCATTTCGCTATGCTTATCCGGCTAGACCTTTCCTGGTATTGTCAATAGGTTTATTTTAAAAGTTGTTTTCTCTCCAACAAATAAAATTTCTTTCTCCAATCTCAAAGATCCAATTGACGACCATAATACCGGGGGCATTTATAGAATTTTTTGTGAGTGCGGCCTCTCTTACATTGGGCCGACCAAGCGTGCTCTTAGAATTACGCTAAAAGAACACCATGATTACGTTACAAAGCAGGAATGTGAGAAATCTACAATAGCTAAACATTGTTGGCATTCCGACCACCAGATTAATTATCCAGAGGCTAAAATTATTCAAAAATGTAGTTCAGTTTTGGATCTAGACTTTTACGAAGCTCACTGTATTCATAAACATACTTCTTCCTTAGTGAATGATATGACCAGCACCCCATTTCTCTCGCTAGTGTACAGGGATCCTGCGCAGTGACTCCTATTTTCAGTTAGTTCTGGTCCATTACGTCATTTCTTTAAGATATATAAGCTTTTGTTTTCGCCTTTTCAACCAGCCTACTAGCCAGTATTCGGGGCTATAACCGAGGGGTTCTTCGAACCCATTTTAATTCTTTTTTTTTTTCGCACTAAGGAAGGTGATCTGGGAATCCTCGAAACGATCGTATGTGATTTATTGTGTCGTGTTTGTACATATTTGGGTGTGAAATCGTTGTTAAAAATTTTAGTTTATGTATTAAAATTCTCACAAAGTGTTTGATTTATGCTTATTGTAATAAAGGTCGCTGTACTACTTTACGTATTTAAAATAGACATTGTATCATGTAAATACAGTTTTTTAGAGGGATGCCTAAAATATTTACATATGCAGGGGGTGCTCACACATTTTTAGAACTATTTTTTACTTTCTCTATTGATTTAAAAAAGATCGGAATACTGTTACTAGTTACTAAACCTTCGATGATGTAAATATGAAACTAAGTAAACCATTTAGAAAACGTATAATACATTTGAGAACAGATTCAGGAATTACAGTCCATACCTGGAAAAGTAGTCTAATTGTTTTCTGCAGACCTATGCATAAGCTATATAATTGTATATATTCTACATAGTACGCTTAAATTTATTTGAGTAAGAAGAAGCGGAACGCGGTTGAAAATTCATCATCAGCAATTTGTATCAGTAAACGGAAACATATTTGAGTAGACCTGTATATTGCCTACAGGTTTTCATACATGAGGCCATTTTAATTCATGTACTAACTTAAAAATTGAAGAGGCATGATGCCATTGGTTTATTGGCTGAAGAAAACTTCCATTTAGAGATTGCAACATTCTTGAAACTCGCCCGGTCAATTGTCTTTAATATAAGAAGAAAACTGAATGCTGCCAGGTATCATTTAGCAAACGTTTCATGAGGGAAACAACATTGTCAACAATATGAAATCATCAAAACACCAGAATTCGTTAGTCAAGTGGATGAACATCCTACGAAGTCGATAAGAGCACTCGCTAGGGGGATGCAGGTTGATGAAGCCACAATCTATTTTGTGATTCATGAGAACCTTCGTTAGAGGTCGTATGTGATGAGGAGAGTACAGTTCTTTCCCAAGAGAACCAGGGACAGCTGCCTGACCAGATACAAGTACCTCATTAACTAGATGAAATATAAAGAGGAGCCAGAAATGCTCTTGTTTCTTTCCAATGAGATAAATTTTACCCAGATAACGAAAGTGAACCACAAAAAAAACGGTAATGGTGTTAAATCCTCGAAGAGGTTTTGACATGTGCAGAAAATTTCCAGCCTCACTGATGATTCGGGGGAGGGGGGTTCCTGAGAAGCGAAAAGGATCTGATGCATCAACATTTATTTCTTCAAGGTGCTAGAATCAACGTTGATGCTTATACCGAGGTGTTAAAGCAATAAATTACTTCTGTAATACGTGGGAGGCCGTAGGTTTTCAACAACACTTTGCACTGTCTCATACGGCCTATACAAACCAAAAATGGAGGGTTAAAGCATTCATGACGATATCATCCTCAACTTGTTGGGCCCCCAGCTACCCATATATTAACCGAATGCCCTACTATTTATATGGCATAGTTTAGAGGGACTCCAATAGTCATCCGCACAGCGATGTTGCTGACCTCAAGGCAGCCGTTGTGTATGCAGTGTAAAATGTTCCAAACACTCATCTCATAATTACCTGCAGTCAATTTTGATAGCCTATAGAGGCGGTTATTGCGTTGGCAGTGGTTTGAATGAATGATATCATCCAGTAGGTATGTGGTCACTTGAGCAGAACGTTAAAAATGCTATGTCTCTAGTTTATATTCCTGTTTGAAAGGAGGTGTTGATTTTTACTCAAATACCTGATGCACCCAGTGCTTTTAAAGTGATTCTATCCTCTTATTACCAAACATTTAGTCATCTCTGACGTCAGATAAAGTAAAAGGAAGTAAAATAACTCTACAAACAAGGGTTAGTTTTACCGTAGTTTAAAAACGCATCAGGGACATACAATGTTGGTGTAAAATATTTCATTGTGTTTTAAAATCAGCACATGTCTTTTAGTTGGAATTTCTAATTATGTTTGTACATTTTCATTATCCTGATCGCCTGGGAAAATGATAACGTACAGTTGAGCTATCTGTGCTATTTCTAATTGTAAACATTGACGAATGTCAAATAATTATGTTTATAAAATATCTATTGCTTACGGCTAAACTGCCGTCCTCCACATCCTATTGTAAATTTTGCAGAAAATTCGTTATGGAATTAGAAATATTCTGGGATGAATCTTTCTAGTCGAAGGGGAATATGTGTGCTTCTGCGACCATGTGTTACTAATGACATAAAATGTACCATAGTGCTATTAACTACTTGTATTTTGTCTTTGATGAATTATATATTTTAAGAATTACAGAAAAGGAAAATAGTTTATAACTCTGCTATGGGATGTTTAAGTACTCTTCGATTCTGAATTCTTGCTTAAAAAATATAATATTAAAAAAATTACTATCTCAATGAACAGAAAATATGGCATATCTGTACCTCCTCATTTAGCGCACTGTTTAGCGCCGTTTTACTGTAATTCTACACTACATACCTGACTGTTGTGAATTCAGTACAATAATTATTTGATGTGATTTGAACCGATTTAAGGTATCACCATGTGTGAATTCAAAAATACTATGCATCAACGATTTAACCTCTTTATGATTTTAAAGCATAAATGTGACTGTTTCTCCAGCTACTTACACTGAGAAAAAAAATATGGTTCTGGCATCTAGAATCTAAATTGTGGCTCTAGAAAAAACAGTTCCATGTCATCTTTACAAATTCTAATCCCCTTTTCTGGAGAAATCAAGAATCTCCTACTAGAATTCAAGAGCGTTTCCCATATTCTCGTGGTCAAACTTTTTTTTAAATCTCCGAAAATAGATGCGAACACAAGAGGTTAGTTTTAGCAACTATAATTCTAGTTTATGAAACCATTCCAGGAATCAAGCTATAATTTCTTGCTACTCAAGAGATTCATTATCATTTCGTCACCTAGAAAATAAAAGACTAGAAACTCTAGATCATTTCGTCTATTCACTTTAGTTATTTACCCTATTCGCATAGCTCGCAAATCAATATTACTGATTTAGAGATTCAGAAAATGACTACCTATTCATTCTAGGTAAATGCGGTATATTTTTTCTCAGTGTATCTCTAAGATATTAATCCTATCTTAGTTACTCTTTTTTTTTTTTTTTTTGCTATAAAATAGTTTTCTTCTAAGTGCTATAATAAAATTAATTTGTTCTTTACTCAGAGAAAATACTCGCTTTTAGAAGACATTCTTTAAATACTTTGATTAGAACTACATTTCAGTTGTATAGTATCACAATTGACTCAACATTTATTAATTTTATTTATAAGGTACTAAATGTATTTGAGAAAAAATAAGCGAATAAATTAATGTTACATTAAATTACATTTAGTTATATTTTAAAGAATTCTAAAATTTTGAAATTAAGAGCACACTAAATCACAATGTAATGTAAAAGGATTCGCAGGAAATTTTTTAAAAACATATTTAAAAACAATTAAAACAACTTACAAACAACTTTAAAAATAACTTTATGTTTGGAATATAACGAGGAAAAAATAGCTTTCAATTTCAAATACAAAACAACATGATTATTAGAGCGCAAATTACTCTCACCTTAAAATTTCCCATAATAAAATTTTGGAAAAAATTATTTAATAATAACTTAAAACGTATGCCCTTGCAAAAACACTGAATATTAGTGAAATATTATAATTAAGTTATATAGTTGACACAATGTGTACGAAGCAAAGTTCTTCAAAATTTTGATAACTATTTCCACATTTTGTACCTGTTATAAGAATAAGGTATAAAGTCTCATATGTAATAGTGTATTCTCCTTAAAATAATTTACGGAAAATATCAATACATATTCGTGTCAATTAATAAGGTATTCCTTGTTTCTAAAAAGGCGGCCAATTTTTTCGCGCGCGATAAACAAATCACATTTAGAAATTCATAAAGTAATAGAATTCTTTAAATAGAATTTTTAAAAATTCATGCAAAGCAGTTATTTCGACACCCATAAGAATTTTTCGCAAATAAATTAAATTCTATCCTTGCAGAAGAGCTTTCGCCATAGGTTTAGAACTTCATAACAAGGTAAAATAAATCTTAATGTAATTTTTAAATACACAAAGGAATTATTTTAAGTTGCTTCCGAGATATTGCGACCTATTACAAGAAGCAGGTATTGAATTGTGTCTATGAAAGCTCACTAACTTCCTTTTATTAGATTATGAATTCAACAATATTTCTTACATTTCATTCAATTTAAAACCTGAATGAAGCAAAAATCAAGTTTTCTTTTTAATGCATACTCCAATTTACAAATGTATACATTAAAAAAAAAAAAAAGAAAGAAATGGATGCTAATAAAGAATCGCATATAACTTTTCTAACAGATAAGTTTGTTACAATTTTATTGATGTAATTTTATATAAGTTATGAATAAAATAACCAAACGTTACTGAATTTTTAGAAATTGGGGACGAATGTCTATTAGTTCACGTAGGTCTCACGGCCTTTTTTTCTTACAAATTACTACATTTTTAAAAAGTTGATAAATTTGTGGCATTTTTAAAAAAGACAAAGCTTAAAAATATGCAAATTTTAAAGCTGTGAAAGCTTCAAATTTGAATACCGTTATAAAATTGGGTCACCACAGGTATGAGAATTGAAAATTTACATTTATTTCATAAATATTTGAAAAGTGAATTTTACCTTATTTTACAACAAAAATTTCATTTAATGATTAATGGTCCAGTATAGTCCCATTTTTATCATCATATAAGTATCCATTAAAGTACTTTAAACCGCTAATATATTTTAAAGTTTCACACTATTCCCCTCACACTATAAAAAAAATATTTTTTGGTGTTTCATCTCTAAGATAGATTGGTATGCATCCCGGATGTGTTTCTCTTTTTCAGGGAAGAGGGATAACAATGTGAAAGATTAAGTCTGAAAGTTTTCTGTCTCTCCTGTATTGTAGACTTTAAGGAAACAATTGGTTTTATAATATATGTTCTCAGTCTTATCACTTTTTTTTCTGACAAGGCTTTTCCCATTCATCTTTCTAACCACAAACTAAATGGGATTCCTGCTGCTAAAAAAAAAAAAAAAAAAAAAAAAAAAAAAAAAAATAAAAATGCCGGGGAAAGGGAATCGGATAGAAATTTGTAGAATAATGACGATACGGTTTCTCCTTTAAATGGGTTTTCCAAACGTTTTTTTTTAAGCTGCTCTTCACGTTTTTCTTTTTTGATATCGATAAACTGTTTTTACTTTTTACCGGAGTGTATATTCTTCATAAGACAAATAAGATATCATCTAATTCTCAATCTAAGGATTGTCTAGCTGTTACATGCCAGAAGGTGGAAATGAACTAGAATTTACTGGGTCCAAAATACTTTTCCCAAATTAACAGAAGAGCACATTTTTTTTAGAAAAAAAAAATTGTTTTTTGTATCTTGCCGCCGGAAATTCATTCAAAAATAAGAGTTTTCCTATGAGAAAGGATTTTAAATTTATATGTGAGACTTTTTATTCCTTTCTTAAAAACCATTCAGGCATCTGAAGTAATGTAACATTAGATTATTACTTTCATAACTCTGTACACTTCAACACATTCTTGAATTTTCGACTGAATTTCTGATATTAGATTGTATATTTGGGTAAAATGTACAATGCCAATTATTTTTCTGTAGGTACGCTTTTTTTATGTTACCTATTAGATAACGAACAATAAAGTAACGTTATCTAGAAGATATTTTTCCCTGGTGTCCATAAATTAAGGCGATTTGGTAGAATTTAAAATAGTTTCTTTTTTTAAGTATTTCAATATGTCGTATTGACATACTATTAAACGGTTTTACCAAGAAAAATGATTTAATCAAGCAAAAACGCAATTTCTGCTTGATTATTTTATATTTATTTTAAGAAAATTTTAAATACACTGCTATAACATTTTAAAACATTTTTGGTTGCATATTTCTCCTAGAAGCGAGTTCTGTAATTCTAAGGATCAGATTTCTTAAAATGAATTAGTTTCAGAAAAAGAATCTTACGACATATGCAAAAAATAAAAAACCCAGTAAATACGACAATTTAGGTCAAATTGCATATTTAAAAATAAGCTATTTGTAGAACTGAAAATCGTATCATTAGTTTTTAAAATGTGTCTTAAGGATTGTTTTAAGAATTAGCGAGAGAATTGTACAATATGTAGTAAAGGTTTGTGACTTAGAACATATTTAGGTATTGAAAAATCAACTGAGACAAATCTATTTAAAGATTGAAACTCTAACTGATTTAAAGGTGAATGAATTGGGTAAGAAGCCTTTTTCACATATTTTTTATTTTGGAATCCTTATGGCACTTTGATATAAAAGAAAAAAAAATCGCATGTTTAAATTGACACGTTTGGAAATTTTCGTCACTTTTCACAAAATGGTGGGTAGTGAGCCTCTTTAAAGAACAAACACAAAATGTTAATTTTGGAACACAAAAGTCTGAATACTCACAATTTAGTGGTAAAAATAAACTGTTATTAACGACAGATGTACACGTTAGGTATTACTCTAAAATGCTCATATCTAGTCGACGTGACGTCACTGTCACGTAAAAAATGGTCGAAAGTGTCACCATAGCGTTTATTCGTCTCATTATTAATTTATAGTGCTTCTGTCTTTTATTGAATTGTGAAGTAACCGTGTCTGTTTTGTTGTGACCTTGGACCAATGAGAAAAAGGTCTAAACAACATAGTGGCTGTATGGTAATTGCTAATTGGAGTTGCCATTATAAGTGATCATGATAGTTGCTTTGTGACAACTCCTAAATAACATTTAAATATCGTTGAGGACTTTTCACAAAGCAACTTTCATAGTGACTTCACATTACACATTCTTAACGATGGTGACATAAGAGTCACCAGATTACTTTAATGTGGCGTTATTGATGCACAAAATAACCTACTATTATGATCACCAATTAATAAATTTAAAATTGCGACTATTTTTTTTTATTTTTTAGAAATACAAAATTTTGAAAAGAACTATTTATTATATTTTTTCTCTGGAAATCATTTTAAGCTCATATTACACGTCTACTCAATAAAAAAAATTCGCTCATTGTGATAATTTCCTTATTAAGCATTTTGTGCCCAAGACATATATGATGAATTCATTTATTAAAAAAATGTATTAAATTTCAAACACACATTAAAAATCTTTATATGTATCTATGCAATCTTTCAGAGCAGTTAATGTTAGCGTAAATTTCTTTTAATGTGTATTTGAAATTATTTCATATCCGAAATTTAATCATGTGAGAAGTTATTGCAATCAATATTATGGTCATTTTTACATGTAATTCCTTAATTTCAAGGGTACCTGAACCGTTAATGTAAATTAGTAACTGTAACATTAGTAACACTGGTAAATTATCACTTAGCATAAAAATATCATATTTTTTTTCTAAATGTCTTTCTTTTTCTTCGTAAGATCAACTAATTGAAAACAGGCACAATTTGTTTTTTAACCTCACAAAATCAAACTATAGAATTTAGTATAAAGAAAATTTATGTTTTATGCGACAGAATATTAAATACAAAATAATTTGTTTTTATCAAAATTTTAAATACAAAATAATTTGTTTTTATTGAAAATTTTAGTCATAAATCTAAGCTTGTCTAATTTATTATTCTATAACTTTTAATGCAGTTTAAACTGAACTAAATCAAAACCAGAAAAGATTCTTTCTAATGAAGGTGTAAATAACGTATTATCTAAATTAAATAGTTATCATTCAGTGGCTGTTCTAAATAAATATTGTCCCACTTAGTTATTTCTTCCACATTTAAAAATTTCGAATTAAAAAAAAAAAAATTGTTTTTAAAAGTTGCTCCATAATCAATAGTTTTTTTATCATGCAGAACAAAATGTCAATAACAGTTGTTAAATTCATTTACACCTGTTTTAACTGAAAATATCAGAAATATAATACAAAAGGATAATTTGAAAATAAATATCAAATATTGAAAATATCAAACCTCATAATATTTTGAAAATAAATATCAGACTTATACCATATTATATATCAAGATATATATCACCGTCCTGAGTATCACAATTAAAAATCATCTTGGGAAATTTCCATATTGAGTTCTAGCTGTATCACCCAACAGTGTTGCCAGATGGGCTACTTTTTTTAAAATCAGATTCTTGATTAGCACCACTTTTTTGAAATGGTAAAATGTGCCTTATTTAATGAGATATTAATTCTGGCAAAAACAAAATGAATTTTACCGTTTCAAAAAAGTGGTGCCAATCAAGAAATCCGAATTAAAAAAAAGTAGCCCACTGGCAGCACTGTTACCCATCTTTTCACGGGCATCATTCGTAATAAACTCCATTACACTTTTAATATATTTTAAATAGCCAGCAAATCTATGAATAACTCTTCCTGTCTATCACAACTTTTTTTGTGCAACAATGCCTCATATAAACTTCAAGAAACCACTTCGAAAACTATTAAAAACAAGCATGTGTTTTCTTTTTGCAAATTTAAAATCTGCGTTTTAAACATTTGCTGCAAACACATACAACAACTGCGGTTTAAACAGTTTGAAATCTGGAGAAGTGTACTTTTAGAATTTTAAAAATACAAAATATTTGAAAAAAGCATTACAAAATACTTTTGTTTTGTCGGCTTAAAATACAAATTACAAATTACTAATGTATTTTTAAAATGTATTTCAAATGCAAGCATTTTCGAGTTTGTACAAATCTGGCTGCATGTAAAATACTTTAAAAAATATTTTATCAATATCGTTTTTAATTTTGTGCATATACAAAGGGCATTAAGCATTTTTTGTAACGATTTTGTCTTTCTCTATGATTTAAAGTTCAATGAACAACAACCAAAATAATGTGTATGGTATCAATTCGGAATAGGGTGTAATCCTTCTCTATCATAAAAAAAAAATATATTATTTGCTTTAAAATATCACGGGAAAATAAATAATGGATTGGAAGCTGTTCATTTGTGCTTTACAAAGAGACATATTCTTATTCAATTATTAAAAAAGTGTGGAAATAAGGGTTTTAACAACACGTACAATAGGTGGCATAGAAACGTAGTTTATATTTCACTGAGAGAAGAATAAAAAAATCCATACCCAAAACAAGGTACGTTAACCGCTTATTTTAGGTAAAGTCGCATCTCATGTTTTAAAAGAAAATTCAATCTCCCAGAGAACTATCGCTAAATCTTGAAACACGGCTATAGGAACTGTAAACAAAATGATAAAATCTTATTTAAGGATAACCAAAACCAAAAAACATTATGTTTATCGCCTAATGTGAAAACATGTTTCTCAGCGAAAGACTGTGTGCAGATTGTTCTATAAATTTATTTGGCAGTAGAAAAATGGAAATATGCAGTTATATTTAATGAGACTTGGATATATGTAACATATTATAGAAAAACGATCTATTTACTACCGGAAAAAAAGAGAAGAGCCCTAAAGTATTGGTTCAGAGAAAAGAAGGTAAGTTTTGCTATATGTTTTATGATTGTTGCTGGATTCTCTTATAATGGAAAATTTAAAATAAGAAAAGTAGGAAGAATGTCAAAATTAACTCCGATTACTATCAGAAATAACCTTTACCATCTGAATTCAATGAAGACATTCCGTCACTTTGCCCAAACAATAATCATTGGGTTAAGGATAATGCTACCTGCCATACTTCTAAAGCTACTGCTATATTTTCAGACAAAATGCGAAATGAAACAAGAATTGAGGCTATCTAATTTTAATGCATCTCACACAAGTCCCGCGACGTGCATCCAATGGTGTACTATGCATCTGGGTTTAAAAATACGTTATTTATAAATGGCATCCCAAAACATTGGATGAAAAATTGGTGTCAAAGCGTGGAACAAAATCAAACTTGACAATTTAGGAAAAGCTCTTTTATTTCCGAAATCAAGACGGAATATTAGTTTAATAAAAGGGCTATCCTATTAAATATGTAAGAAAATAAAATTTCTAACTTTGGCTATATATTTATTTTTCCAAAATTGCTACAAAAGTGTATGAACACCCTCTGTATTTGCACAATTAGTATTTAGAGTATTAACAGAGTATTTAATGAATATTAAATACGTAACATTTTTCACATTGCTAACTAAACTTAAACCAACTGAGGGGAAATGTCCAAGCCGCGAATCTAACTCGGATCCTTGGAATAGCGCTCCAATGCTCTTCCATTAAGTTACGAGGACAATACACAACTTGGCCTCTGTCACTCTTAAATGTCGGTAAGGCTGCAACCGCAGCACAAGATGGAATAATCTTCATGAGCACACAACACTTCGGCCAACATGAGAAGAAATAAAGCCCAGCATTGGAGAGCACCTATAAGTATGTAAGTTTTTATTTAATTTTCAGAAGTGAAAATATGTTCGAAATTATTGAATATTAAATAAGTGAAAATGTTTACATTGTTAACTAAGCGTAAACCAACAGAGTGTGAAATGTCCAAGCCGGGATACTTGGAATAGCCATCTCCAATACTCTACCATTAAGCTACGGGGACGATACCCAGCTTTGCATCTGTCACTCTTAAATCTCGGTAAGGCTGAAACCGCAGCACAAGATGGAATAATCTTCATGAGCACGCAGCAATGCGGCAAGCATGAGACGAAATAAAGACCAGCATATGTGAAAACATATAAGTATTAAATTACATTACATTAAATTACATTTTAAATTAATTTTGACTGCTGAAAATTAATTAAATATATATATATATACTTATGAGTATTTAATGGGTCTAACAATTCTCTTCGCATATTTCAAAATGAAATAAAATATACCTTTTTGTGGGTGCATTGATATTTATTTTTATTATAATATTATTCATAGGCATTTTAACACTCTCAAATAAGACATAAATAACGCACGTTACTTGATTATAATTATTTGAAATACTTTGTTAATGATAATTTTTCTTTTTAAAAATCATTTCAGGTTAAAATGGCAAGGTAATATAAGGAAAAACATATATATTTCATAGCTTAAGGGAAATTAATTGACGATTATATAACATTATTACAGTACAACAAGTTTAAACACCATAGTAGAAATAAATTTCAATTAATTATAATTATAGTTTTCTTTGTAGACCCAAAATTTCTATTGCCTAGCACAGCATAAGACAAATATAAGCAGGATAGTCATTAAGTTGGAGAGATAGATGAACTCATCTTACAATATATCTAAATACTTTTTATTATTCGTGTTTAAATGTCTCATTTTTAGAATAATAGTGAAACTACATTTTAAATCTGACAAGGATTCTTTATGAACTCAAAATGAGAATGAAAATAGTAACATTTAAACTATATTATGCGTAAATAGCAATCCTTAAGGATGAGATGGCTTCATATTAACTCTTGTATGTGTCGTGGAATGAAATCTATTTTGCTAACTTAAGTTTTAGAGCAGGCTTATCCTAAAATGTCAAAAATAATTAACTTCACTTCAACTCTGTAATTTTCTCGCAGATTTAAACGTTTAAAGAGAGTTTTGGTGCTAATTAGGTTAATATGAATACGATTAGTATATATGACAATTTTATTTATAATATTTATTTCATTTTTTATCGTATTAGAATTTTTTGAGTTTTATTTTATAAAATTCTTGTATCTCATTGTCTATAAATCAACAGTAATTCAATTTTTAAAAGTTTCGCAACAAATTAGGTATTAGTACGTATTACTTCAAAATATAGAAATATACAATTCTTAGTAAATTTTAAGTCGCGAAAACACTTTCCAATGAAATATACCATACAAATAGTACAGTCATTCAGGGTAACTTTGATCCGCATTTTCTCTATTTTCATATGCCACACTCTTATTTTAAGAAAATTGTTGCAACTAGGGGCATAAAAGAGAAGAAATGATCCTAAATTATTATATGACTATCAAAAATTAAGGAATATTAATGATAAAAGCTATAAAAATGAATTTTTAACCTGGCTCAGAGTTACCCAGCCATTTAGAGTAACTTTGAACCATTTGATAAATATTATCTAAAATAATTCATTATAAAAAAGTATTATAGTTAGGACAACTTTGAACCCCAAAAAATATTTTCAGGTATGTAAAGACTCCGAATTTACATTTCCTAACATCACAAGATTTGTATAATTTATGATATTACAACAAATATGAGGCATCAGAAAAGTGGAAGAAGATAACCATGAACATTTAGAAAAAAAAAAAAAAAACTATTTATTGTTCATATAAAACATAAAAATGGAGTGGGAAAACCATTTTCAATGTTTTATCTCAATAATATATGCATAGTTACAGTAATATATACTAGTACTAGTATTATTCAAACAAGAATAAAAAATGTCGAATGCATGAAATGTCAACTTTGAGTAGCTCCGCCCCGAAAAACGCCTTTAAATTAATTGTATGTATTTTACACATATTTGTGAAAATATTCATATGTTATATCTAATGTTAACTTTCGGAATTTATATAAAATATACGTGCAAATATGGGGAATTTAGTAGCACCTATAATAGCACCTATAACAGTAGAACCTATAATAGCACCTATAACAGTAGCACCTATAATCAGTAAATTATAAACATCAATATAACTTTGAGCCGGCTCAAAGTTACCCTGAAAATGTGGTAAAATGTTAGTACTTTATTATTTTACATTTTACTAACTATTAAAAAATAAATAATCAAAAATATTATCACATTTCCAACATTTAGACAATAATATGTCTGATAAATGAGTATATTGTTACTTACTATGAAAATTTAATTGGATTACAACAACTTCAAAACAGCATTCAAAATTACCTTGAAAACAGTACTTCACAAAAATAGTTAGATGATGCATTTAATTGCGTACAATGTTGCTAATTTATTTTCAAAAATAAAGAGTATAAATCCCAGTTTAGAACTTTGCAAACACAGCACAGTTCTGGAGCTTATTTAGTCTTGGAGTGAAAAATATTGAAAATTAGGAGGTGGTGCAAAGTCACGCCCCATGGTTCAAAGTTACCCTGAATG
Organism: Maratus speciosus; assembly: GCA_963932465.1. NCBI lineage: Eukaryota > Metazoa > Arthropoda > Arachnida > Araneae > Salticidae > Maratus > Maratus speciosus. The sequence continues at coordinate 240,561,978 of OZ010787.1, read as the reverse complement.
ACTGTATTTTTTGTAATTGCCTTGAAATAAATGTATAATATTCCGAAAAATAAATATTTAGCCGCTGAGTATTCATCATTTTCACATGCTTTATTTGGAGTATACTTGCATCTCGGTCGTGATCAATAAGTTATCTTAGTATTTAAAAAATATGACAGATTTAAATATAAGAAAAGTTTCGATTACTACAAAGATTGTTACTGATTCAATAGGACTAACCCAATGCGCACGTTTGTTCCCTCACACACACCTTATACTATAATGCGAGCAAAAATTGTGTGTGTGTGTGTATGTAAATTTTATCTTGAAAACGGCTGTAACGATTTTGATTAAATTTTGCACCCTACCGTTTTCGGTTAAGAAAAGACCATTGGGATGGGTCACGTGTTCACGAAAATTCGATTAGTGGGTCATTTTGGGTCATAATGGGTCAGGGTCAAGCTAATTATATTTAAAGAACGGCTCAATCGATTTTGACTAAATTTTGTATCCAACCATTTTCGGATACGAGAAGACTATTGGGCTAGGTCACATGTTCGAGAAGTTTCGATTTGTGTGTCATTTTTTGGTCAATGTGGGTCAAGCTATTTTTATCTAAAAAACGGCTCTAACGATTTTCACTAAACTCTACATTCTACAGTTTTGGATTACGAGAAGACCATTGGATTAAATCACATGTTCGAGAAAATTCGATTAGGGGGTCATTTTTGGGTCGCCGTGGGTCAAGCTAAGTTTATCTAGATAACGACTCTAATGGTTTGGACGAAATTTTATAATCTATCGTTTTCGGGCACGGAAAGACCATTGGGATGGGTCACGTGTTTTAGAAATTTCGATTAGTGGGTCATTATGGGTCAGGGTCAAGCTAATTATATCTGAAAAACGGCTCAAGACATTTTCACAAAATTTTGTAAGATTCCGTTTCTGGGCAGTAGATGACCATTGAGTTAAGTCACATGTTCGAGAAAATTCAATTAGTGGGTCATTTTAGGTCACAATGGGTCAGGTTCAAGCTAATTGTATCTAAAAAACGGCTCAAACAATTTTGACAAAACTTTGTATAATACCTTTTCCGGGCCTGATAAGACCATTGTGCAGGGTCGCATGTTCAAGAAAATTGAATCAGTGAGTCATTTTGGGTCCTAATGGATAATCTATCGTTTTCGGGCACGAAAATACCATTGGGATGGGTCACGTGTTTTAGAAAATTCGATTAGTGGGTCATTATGGATCATTATGTGTCAGGATCAAGCTAACTGCATCTAAAAAATGGCTCAAACGATTTTGACAAAACTTTGTAGTACACCGTTTCTGGGCAAGATAAAATTATTGGGCTGGGTCGCATGCTCAAGAAAATTCTATTAGTGGGTCATTTTGGGTCATAATGGGTCATGGTCAAGCTAACTGTATCTAAAAAACGGCCCAAACGATTTCGACATAAACTTTGTATTACACCGTTTCTGGACTAGATAAAACTATTGGGGTTTGGCGCATGCTCAAAAAAATTCTATTAGTGGGTCATTTCGGTGATAATTGGTCGGCGTCAAGCTATCTGTAACTCAAAAAGGTTCAATCGATTTTGACAATTTTTTTTATTATACCATTTCACAGTACAAAAAGACCATTGGAATAGGTAATATGTTCGATAAATTTCGGTTAGGGGGTCATTTTTGAATCAACGTTGGTCAAGCTTATTTTATCTAGAAAACGACTAACGATTTTCACTAAATGTTATATTTCATCATTTTCAGGCTCGAGAAGAGCATTGTGTTAGGTCGCATGTTCGAAACATTTTGATAGTAGTTCATTTTGTGTCACTTATGGCTCAGGGTCAAGCTAATTGCATCTGAAACAGCAAGAATGATTCAGTGGGAATAATATATCGAGATAAACACAAAGCTAATTTAGACCGACCTTAGCTCGGTCATTCTTGCTAGTATATTTAATTTAACACATAATTATTTAAAAATCATCAGATAACAAATCCTTAAAATCGACGATTTTTATAAAATAAGTATTACAACGGATGCAATTAATTAAATAAATAACGGTAACATAATAACACCTTTGCAAATTTAAAACTTGAACAACTTGTGTCAACGTCTAACTGTATCTGAAGTTAGGTGAGAATTCATGCATTAGGACTTAAGTTTGAGCTATTGCGCAAATAGTGAAAAATGCAGCACAACGGCACCGTTTGTTCGAAGATTTACACCACAACATAATCAGCACCAATATTTATCATGGTATACCTGAACCTCAAGCTTTTGCGGAAATCGTGAAAAATGTAGCATAGCAGCGCCATCTGTTGGGCGATTTACACAAACCGTAATAAACACCAATTCATATGACTAAGTCAATATGAAATTTGATGTAAATTCGTATATTAGTTCTTGAGATAGAGCTATTACGGAAATCGTGAAAAATACAGCACAGCAGCGCCACCTGTTCGTTGATTTACACTAAAAACTAATAAGCCCGAATTTATATCAAGGACTATCTGAATATCAATTTTTATTAAATTTCGTGCATAAGTTCTTGAGATAGAAGCCCACAAAGTTTGTATCACATACAGACAGATAGTCACAAATACAGACACTTTGTAGAAGCATGTTTTTCGGGATCTGTTACCTAAAACGTGTATAGACGTGGAAAACCAAAAGTCGAAAATTTTCACGATTCCAATACTTTCTTCTAAATATAGAAGACAGTGAAAATCGAGAAAAGCACACAATACCTTAGAATGATACATCATGTATAATAAATGTGTTTCTGAAAGTAAAATTAAATTAAAAAAAATAAAAAGAAGAAGATTTCAGTTTTTTTCATAGTATTTATTTTTTATAATATATATACACTAACGGAAAAAAAATCCCAACACCAAGAAAGACTTGTGTTAGATAAACGAAATTTGGTAGGCGTGTTCATACATCTGAAAGATGACATCGATTGAAATTTCGCGCTTCGCGCATAAGCGTGGTGCTAGTAGCGCCACTCAGAACTTGCAGATCAGGTTTACTTTAGATGCGTGCTGTAAAGTTCGTGGACGTTATTTAGCTTCGAAATGTGACGTATTGAGTTGATGTTAGCCAATAATGCCTTTAACAAGAAGAAAAAGCCACTGTCAACTGCTCACCGAGTTAGAACGAGGTCGCATAATCGGGCTACGAGAAGGTGGATTTTCTTTCCGCGATATTGTAGAAAGACTTGGCTGGAATTTATCCACTGTGCATGATTGTTGGAAGATGTGGTCAAGGGATGGTACTACCTCAAGAAGACAGGGTTCCAGGTGACCACGTGGCACTCCTGAGAGGGAAGATCGCCGTATTCGGCGTTCGCCTGTGGCGCGTCCTACTGCGTCTGCAGCAGAAATTCGAGCTGCAGTTGGTACCACAGTGACACAACGAACTGTTAGAAATCGGTTACTTCAAGAACAGCTCCGAGCTAGGCACCCTGTAGCGTGCAATCTACTGACTCCAAGCCATTGCCGTTTGCGAAGCCATTCTTGTCAAGCCAGAGCTCATTGGTGGGCGGAGTGGAGATCTGTTGTGTTTCTTTTTCATCAGAACATACAACAGATCTCCACTCTGTCCTCCAATGAGCTTTGGCTTGACACCAATGGCGTCGCAAACGGCAATGGCTTGGAGTCAGTAGAATGCCAGCTGAACTGCGCCTGGCTCGGAGCTGTCCTTGAAGTAACCAATTTATAACAGTTCGTTGTGTCACTGTGGTACCAACTGCAGCTCAAATTTCTGCCGCAGACTCAGTATGACGCGCCACAGTCGTACGTCGAATACGGTGATCTTCCCTCTCAGGAGTGCCACGTGGCAGCCTGGAACCGGGTCTTCTTGAGGCTGTACCATACCTTGACCACTGCTTCCAACAATCATGCACAGTGGATACATTCCAGCCAAGTCTTTCTGCAGTATCACGGAAAGAAAATCCACCTTCTCGTATTTCGATATGCGACCTCGTTCCAACTCGGTGAGCTGTTGACAGTGGCTTCTTCGTCTTGTTAAAGGCATTCTTGGCTAACATCAACTAAATACGTCACATTTCGAAGCTAAATAACGCCCACGAACTTTACAGCACGCATTTAAAGTAAACCTGATCTGCAACCTCTGAGTGGCGCTACTAGCGCCACATTTATGCGCGAGGCGCGAAATGTCAATCGATGTTCAAAATCTGTTCCGGAATCTTTGTATTAAGGTCAAACACATTCAAAAAAATCTTTTTCATTTTCCAATTTCTTGGTACCTCATTTAAAATGTATTTTTTTTAACTTTTTTAAATGGCCACCATTTTAAAACAAGATGGCGGATGAGGCTGGTTAACGAACTCGGTCGAGACATTGGTATGTACTATGTATACATCAAGGTACATCCAAATCGGTTCGTAAATACGCCTGTTATTGCGTGACAAAAATCAGGTGATTTCAAAATGTCAGCCACGCTAGAAATTCAAAGTGCTATAACTCTGCCATTGTTTAAGATATAAACGAAACAAAAACTGCTCCGCAATCTTTGTATCAAGATCAAACACATAAGAAAAAAATATTTTTAAATTTTCAAATTGTTGGTACCACATTTCAAATTTTAAATTTTTAAAAAAAATTTAAATGGCCGCCATTTTGAAACAAGATGGCATATGAAGCTGGCCAACAAATTCGGTCGAGACATTGGTATGCACTATGTATACACAAAGTTACATCCCAATCGGTTCATAAATACGCCTGTTATCGCGTGACAAAAATCAGGTCGTTTCAAAATGTCAGCCACGCTAGAAATTTAACGTGCTATAACTCAGCCATTTTTTAAGATATAAACGAAACAAGAACTGCTCATGAATCTTTGTATCAAGGTAAAACACATAACAAAAAAATATTTTTTAATTTTCAATTTTTTGGTACCACATTTCAAATTTATTTTTTTTTTTAAATTTAAAATGGCCGCCATTTTGAAACAAGATGGCGGATGAAGCTGGCCAACAAACTCGGTCGAGACATTGGTATGTACTATGCATACACGAAATTTCATCCAAATCGGTTCATAAATACGAGAGTTAAAGTGTGACAAATATCAGATATATAAACTTTTGAACCGAGGGTGGTTTCGGGGTCTGGGGGTCATGATCGATGAAAATATACAAATTTTTTTTAAATCGCTGTCATTCGAACGGCTGCAATAGGTAGCTTTTTGTAATGAAAGCTACCTAAAAGAGATATAAGTATCGCATATTTCAAACAAATCGTTGAATTTTGGCACCCACCGTATTAGATGCCTGCAACCAAAATCCTCAATCCAAAAAGCATAAAAGCAACACTTGTTGGGCAGTATACACCGAAGCTTAATAAGGATTTATTTATGTGAAATTGTAACAGAATATGAAGTTTGATTAAAATCCGTGCATTAGTTGTTTAGATACAGCTATCGCGAAAATTATAGAAAATGTAACATAACAGCTTCACTTATGGGCGATTAACGCCAAAACATAATCAGCAACAAGTTATGTCAACGTCTAACTGAATCTGAAGTTTTATGAAAATACGTGCGATAATTCTAGAGATAAAGTTCGAGCGAAAATAGTGAAAAATGCAGCATAGCAGCGCCACCTATTGGGCGATTAACACCAATCCCTAATCAGTAAATCTTATGCCAACGTCTAACTGAATCTGAAGTTTGATGAAAATCCGTTCATTAGTTCTTGAGATAGAGCTGTTGAGGAAATCGTTAAAACTCAGCATAGAGCGCCAACTTTTGGGTGATTTACACAAAAACTAATCAGCACCAATTTACAAAATATAACGGAATATGAAGTGTGACGAAAATCCGTGTATTAGTCCTTGAGATAGAGCTATTGCAGAAGTCTTATACGATAGTCGAACGATATATCACAAGAGGAGTGTCGGCAAAATTTAGAAAAGTGACCCCCTTGAGGAGAATAAGAGGGTCGGACCATCGGAGGTACATAAAATGATTAAACACACGCAGGCCAACGATATGTCACATGCAGGTTGTCGGCAAATTTAAGAAGAGTGGCCTCCCAGTGGGACAAATTGAGGGGCGGGGCACCAGAGGTACATACAATTAACATGCGGTCTCAGACCTTTCCAGTTGTATACCACATGAAAGGTGTCCGCAAAATGTAGAAAAGTGCTCCGTGGGTTAATTGGAGGGCGGAGCACCGGAGGAACATAAAATGATAAAGCGTTCACAGGCCTTTCCAATGATATGTCACATGAAGGGTGTCGCAAAATTTTGAAGAATTCCCTCCCCCCGAGGGGTTAAAATGAGGGGCGGGGCATCGGAGGTACATAAAACGATTAAGCGGTCACAGGCCTTTCTAACGATATATAACATGAAAGGTGTCATACCAACCTAGAAAAGTTCCCCGTCTTGGGGTGATTTGGGGGAGGGGGACCGAACGTGCATAAAATGATTAAGCGGTTACAGGCGTTTCCAAAGATATGCCACATGAGGACAAATTTAGAACAAGGACAAACATAGACAAAGATAGATAGAGGACAAAGATATGCCACATGAGGACAAAATTTAGAAGAGTGCCGTTAGAAGGAGCAAAGTGGGGAGAGGGGCACCGGAAATACATAACATGAATAAGCAGTCACACACCTTTCCAACGATATGTCATATGATGGGCGTCGGAAAAATTTAGAAAAGTAAGCGACTACAGGTTTTTCCAACGATGTCCCATGAGGGGTGACGGCTAAATTTAGAAAAGTGCCACCTCTGGTGTGTCAATGCGGGGTGAGGGACACCGGAGGTCATAACATGAATAAGCGGTCACAGGGCTTTGCAACGATATGTCATATGTGGGGTGATGGCAAAATTTAGAAAAGGGCACTCCCGCGGGGGAGGGGGTGCAAGTAAGGACAGGGACACCAAAGGTGCATAGCATGAATAAGTGACCGCAGGCCTTCCCAACGATATGTCACATGACGGATGTCGGCAAAATTTAGAAAGTGACCTCCCTCAGGTGTGGAAGGGGTGTTCACGAAGATGCATAACATGAATAAGTGGCCACAGGCCTTTCCAACGATATTTCACATGGTGGATGTCGGCAAAATTTAGAAAAGTCCCCCCTCCAGGTGTGGAAGTGGGGGAGGGTCACCGGAGGTGCATAACATGAATGAGTGGTTATAGGCAGTGGTGGGATTCAAATAAGTTAACAACCGGTTCGCTACCCGAATGATTTTTGATGCATAAACACGAAAGGAAAATGAAGCATCACACATAGATTATGAAACACTTTCCAATATTATAAGAACGCTGCTAAGAAAACTTTGATCTTTTGGTAGAGTAAAAAAAAATTCCTGAAATATGTTTCCTTATAAAAAGCCTTAGTTTGCTTAATAAATATAGGACAATTGTGAAACCCTGGACAAAATTTTTATCAGAAAATGCATTGAAACAGTATATAATACAATAAGAAAATATAAAAACGATAGAAAAATAGCAGAAATGTAAGCTTAAGAATTGACCCATGTCCAAGGTTCTGAAGTTGCAATCAGATATTAAAAGCACTAACTCAGGTAAGCGGAAGAGCTCAGATATTGCTGAAATTCAGGGGTGATTGTGAGTAAAAAGAATATTCTGAAATTCACAGCAAATTTTCAGAAAAGTTACAGCAGAGGGGGAAAGGGGACACTCCTGGCACTAACTATGTGTTCATTTGCGCCCCTTTGACGAAATTTCGCGTATTTTGGCGATTCTTTGGCGAAATTTGCACTTTTTAGCGATCTTTTGACGAGATTTGCGGGTTTTTTGCAATCTTTTAAAGACATTTGTTGTTTTTTGCGATCTTTTGATGGAATTTGTGGTTTTCTCGCGATTTTTTGACGGAATTCGCCGTTTTTCCGCGATTCTTTCATGAAATTCCCGTTTTTTTCGTGATACCTAGACAAAATTAGCGTTTCTTTCGCAATCCTTTGACGAAATTTGCGTCTTTTTTGCGACGCTCTTACGAAATTCGCGTTTTCCCCATAATCCTTTCAGGAAATTGGTACTTTTTTGTGAACGATTGAGGAAATTGATTCGGCAACTATTTGTCGAAATTCGCGATATTTTTTATGTCCAAATTTTCGGACATTCGGCGTTTTGTTAATTTTCGGAAATGAATGCCTTAAATTTCCGGAAAATTCAGAACAGAATCACCCCTGCTGAAATCTCCAATCTCGTGTGAATATTAACTCATTTAATGCGAAGAATTCCTTTTTGTATCCTTATTTGGGTGATATATACCTGTAATTTCATCAAAGTTAATCTCGATAAATCGATTTATCAGTGGTAGGTGCTTGATTTCCGGATTTTCTTGTTGCGTGTTTTATGTTATGTTTTGACACCAAAGTCGCAAATTTCACAGAGATATTCGTCAATGTTGTCTTTTATAATTAGTCTCAAATAACTCTTTTGTAGTATAACAATAATGCACATGTGAAGAAGATATATCTGGAAATTTTGTATCAATAATAGAATTTAACTCAGTCGGGGCTGTTTAATAGCCTCTACTTATTAACCAGGAGAATACCCTTTAATTGCCTTTGAGGAGGACTTAAAGGAATCGACTGGGAGCAGAGACTTAATGTCCAATCCGCACCTACCACCGGTGCAGCCTGTAGTGCCTTGTGCTTGTGCATGAAGAACGAACGCGGATGGGCTTCCTCCAACCCGTCTGGTCAGCATGGATGAATTTGGCCACCTACCCTCCTCATTCTACCATGAATTCACAAAACAAATCACGGCCCTTAATACCCGGCGGTCTGCATGTTCCTGGTTACGGCAGCGCTCAGAAAGACATGAAGACAGAGGGTGCTAAGAAACACCGGGCTCGGCTCATGAGTTGATAACCTTGGCTACGTATAATAGGCGATCAATATCTTCGGACAATCATTTACAGGAGCTTTAAGAAGAATTAGAAAGAATCAACTGGGACATCCTAGGATTATGTGAAGTAAGAAGAAAAGGAGGAGAAGATTGAACTTGCCAGCGGACATGTATTATACTACAGAGGCACAGAAGATGAAAGAACAAGCGGTGTAGGATTTCTGATTCATAAAAAGTGGAATAATCACATCGTAGAATATGATAGTGCATCAGACAGAGTTGCAGTGTTAGTAATACAGGTGTCCAGAACATACAAGCTGCAAGTTCCCCGAATTCATTCTCAAACATTAAGCTATACTGATGAAGAAGTTGAAGATTTCTATGAAGAAGTAACTTCAATGCATCAAAAGGGAAAATGCTACATAAATTTAATAATAGGAGAATGGAATCCTATAATTAGGAAAAAAGAAAGGCGAGTTCTCAGTAGGAAATCACGGATATGGGGTGCGTAATGACAGAGGAAACAGATTGATTGAGTTTGCAGAATGTGAACAGTTGTATATCATGAATTCATTTTTCAAGAAAAAGCCACAAAGAAAATGGACATGACGTTGTGCAAATGGCTCAAGAAGTGAAATCGACTACATCTAACAAACAAAAAGCATCTTTTTCAGCATTGAAGCGTTCTCAATGTCTTCAATGCGGAAAACGATCACAGGTTGGTTAGCTGCAAAATGCTGTTAAATACTAAAGTGGAAAGAATGAAGCTTTTGCTACTCTCAAAAAAATCAATCGATATAATAAATCTCCAGAAACATAAAGAATTGTATTTGGAACTTAAAAACCGTTTCCAAGTACTTCAATCAACTTTAGAAAAAGAGTAATATGTTACAGCGAACAAGAAACTAACCAGTACTCTACAAGATATTGCAAAGAAGATAGCCGGCGATGCACAAGTAAAGCAGACAAAGAAAATAACCGAAGAAACAAGAAGATTGATGAAGAAATGCAGAGAATTTAAAATGAAGAAAAACGATCCTAAATCAAGAATTGAATATGCTGAATTATATAATACAGTAAGAAAATGTGTTACAAAAGATATCAGAAACTTTAACTGTGATCTTGTGAAGAAAGTTCTAGAAGATAATAAAAGTTTAAAATCAGCTAGGCGCAAATTATGTGTTGGAAGAAAAGGTATTTTGCACTAAAGAGGGCAGATGGAACAATCACCAAAATCAATAAAGAAATTGTACAATATAACGATCTATATAAAGGTAAAGATTAAAAGGAAATCAACCTACGTGATCCACGAGAAAACTTAACAGAAACAGAAGCGATAATCCCAGTGATTACAGACGAAGTTTTACAAGGCATTAGATTTATGAAAAAAAGGTAAATACCCTCGCGAAGATGAATTACAATCGACCTTATCAAAGAAGCAGGAGAAGAATTTTCAAAAATGCTATCCTTATTGTTTTCCAAATGTCTCAAGAAGTCAGATGTACCAGAAGATTGGAATAATGCTGTGATGGTGCTACTTTACAAGAAAGGAGATAAGGAAAACATTAAAAACTACCGTCCGATCAGCTTACTATCAGTGATTTATAAACTTTTCACAAAAGTTTTAACGACAGGACTTGAATCAGCTCTGGACTCAGCTCAACCTAGAGAACAGGCAGGATTCCGAAGTGGATTCAGCACAATGGATCATATCCAAACCGTGAGGAAACTCGTAGGAAAACATAAGGAATATAATTTACCTCTCTGCCTTGCCTTTATTGATTATGAAAAAGCATTTGATTCGGTCTACACATCAGAAGTAGTAGAATCTCTGGAGGACATTGGTATAGACAAAACTTACATCAATATCATAAAGAAGATTTACAAAAAAGCAATAGCAACCATCCGTTTGGACAAAGGAAAAGCAAAGATCAAGTTTGGAAGAGGGGTAAGACAAGGATACACTATTTAGCCTAAGCTTTTTACAGCTGTCTTAGAAAATATTTTCAAGAAGCTGGATTGGGAAAACAAAGGGATTAGAATAAATGAGGAATATTTAAGTCATCTCCGATTCGCTGACGACATTTTAATTTTCAGTAACAGTCCTGAAGAATTAGAAAATATGCTAAAAGATTTGGCAGAAGCTAGTATTAATGTAGGATTAAAAACAAACATGGAAAAGACTAAGGTGATGTTCAATTCATTTGCATCAAAAAAGAAAATCGTCTACAACACTGAAATTAAGAAGTACGAAGTTATGTGTACCTTGGGTAGGAAATATCATCAGATAATAGTATCATGGATGAAATCAATAGAAGAATAAGAAATGGATTGAGTTCTTTTGGGAAGAACAATATTATTCTGAAGAGTAAGATGCCTCTTTGTTTGAAAAGAAAGCTGTTTAACCAATGCGTTTTGCCTGTGCTAACTTATGGAGCAGAAACATGGACGCTTACAAAACGGATGGTACAAAGACTACAAACAACACAGAGAAGTATGGAAAGATGTATGCTGGGCATATCTAGAAGAGACAGAAAAAATAACCTGGATAAGAAGTCAGACGAAAGTTTTTGACATCATTGAAAGAATTAAACTGCTAAAATGGAGATGGGCTGGGCACATTGCAAAGAGACAAGACAATACATGGAGCACAAGCACCCTACAGTGATATCCCAGAGATGTAAAACGGCCAAGAAGACGACCTCAAGTAAGATGGAGTAATGAAATCACAAAAGTAGCCGGTGTAAATTCGATGACTAAAGCACTAGACAGGAAACACTGGAAAAATCTGGGGGAGACCTACATACAGCAGTGGATTGAAAACGGTTGTTGATGATGAGCTCAGTTTAAAAACATGCAACATCTTAAAAACCTTCCATAAAACCGCTTTCATTTGTATGGGCTTTTTTTACCGAAGCATTTCAAACGTTTTAATAAATTTTATCGTAAGTTTTAATATATTATGATGCTTATACTTCTTGTTCGCTGTGCTTTTGAAAGACGAGATATTTCATTTAAAATATACAGCCATCAAGGCAATATCAGTTATAAAATATGTAGGCCGTCCCTTCTTATCGCTGATCAAGAGCTAATTCCTAAGTGGTTAAATTTAGAATACTTCTAATTTAAAAAATATTTCAAATGTTGTTCTTCATCACCTTAGAAACCATTTTCTTATTAGAAAAAAGTTACAAAATTAAAATTTTTATGCGGTCCTTTGGGTCCTATAACATATTTAGAAAAAACATTATCCACGCTATAACCGGTGAGAAATATTTTTGCTCGACTAATAATTTTAAGTTTTGATATTTATAAATATCATAACATTCTGTAGAATATTGTAATTTTTACCATTTCTTGGTACAAGAAACGGGCTGACAACGCTGGAAATCCATAAAATACAAAGTATCATGACTCGGCAAGTTCAGACAATCCAATGTTGAATAAGCATGCCATATAGTTAGGGTTAACGTAGGCTGCCTATTTGGATCTCAAAATTCTTCGAATCTTCATTTTTTTTTTTTTTTTTTTTTAAAGCTGAAATTGTTTCTTACAGGACTGATGAAAAAATATATATATATTATCTTTGTAAATTAAACATCACTTTATTGAATGAAATAAATCAGTACATGTTACAGTGTTAAGTTTAGAAGACGCTGTTGTGCAGATAAGCATTTAAAGAAAGTAAATTAACGTAAATGTGATTTTCGCATTTGAAGTATCATTTTAACAACCGGTTCGCCGAACTCAACACAAATTAACGACCGGTTCTACCGAACCGGTGCGAACCGGCTGAATCCCACCAGTGGTTATAGGCATTCCCAACGATATGTCACATGAGGGGGGGTGGTCTCAGACAAAGTTAGAAAAGTGGCCCAGGTGGCCCACTATATAATTATTATTTCATTTGTCTAATTTAATTCACTGTTACAAATAAAATGTTATATTTCATTTCTTTATCACCCTGATTCACACAATGTTCAATAACATAGAGCAAATATTTATCAACACCGCTGAAATCTAAATACTATAATGAAAAGAAAGCTATGGTGTCTGTAGCGTGCAACGCATACAATCAAAGATTTAGCTTATACCGTCATTACCGTAATATATATATATATATATATATATATATATATATATATATATATATATATATATATATATATATATATATATATATATATCATCTGTTGTCAGCGATGGCATTGAAAAGTCCATATATGATATTTATCACCCATCCTATAAACACCGAAATGAAATCAGATTCTATTAGTATCATAAACACCGAACCCGAGGAGCCGATTTTATATCACGGTTTAGGCTAGAAGAAGTCGCACCGTTAATATCAAGAATAACGAAACCGAGGAATCGGTATTTTTAATATCACGGTTTAACTGAAAGAAGTCACTCCGTTAGTATCATGATAATCGGAATCGACGATTCAGTATTTAATATCACTATACAAATTGGAGGAATCTAGGCAACTCTAAGCTGAAGAAACGTTGCTTAATGTTGCGGTCTAATGAAGAACCATGATAATCGCGGTTTACATCACGATTATGATTTTCATGATATACAGTTGTAAAGGGTTTTATAATATCGTTATCACGATTTGAATTTTATATCGATTTTATCTGTTTGATCGATATACTTGCCCAGCCCAGGTGTCCACCAACAACTGACTTAGCAAACACATCATTAACGTACTTCCCTGTACAGCTAATACGCCGGATTTAAATCCAGTAGATAATTTGCGGGGAATAATGAAGAAAAGACTGCAAGATATTGCGCCAAAAAACAAGGTTGAGCTTCTTTCCAGCATAAAATCGACATGGTCATATCTGGGCAGAAAATATTGTGAACCACTTATAGCTACCTTGGAAAAGCGAGTTCGTAGTGTTATAAAATGTAAAGGTGATGCTATCTTCATATTAAAGAATAAATATATTTTTTTTTCAAACACGTATTATTTACAATACATTATTCTAATATTCTGAGTCAGGAAAATGATTATCCCAAAAAGATGATTTTTCCCAAGTGTGAATAATTATTGCATTTTTGTATTTCCTTTAATTTTTATGCTGAAAGATTCTACAAACTATGTACAATCTTACAATATTAAGTTTTATTCTGTAATAATTTTTGTATAAGCGATACATAAAAAAACTTTCACAATTCATTTTTTTCCTATTATTCTAATTTTTGGACTCGGAGCTGCATATTCATTGCTTTTAGTAGGGTACATTTATCGTATATTTGTGGCAAATATGTTATCAGATTAGTTGGTGTTCTTGTTTCTTTCAGTTTTTGTCTTTGTGGATTTTAGATACATGTGTAGGTAATGTTATTTCAAAAACTGAACGATTTTTGTACAATAATAGTGTTTCAATTCAATGTAGTGTTTTTTTCTCGCAGTTGCACACCTAAATGTGAAAAAAAAAATATTATATCTCAAACATTTGGTTTGTTTAGTGTTGTTAGTATGTTACAAGAAATCATCTCATATTAAATTATTCAACTAACTAGCAAACTAACCTCAGAATTTGGAAGATACTCTGTAACTTGTTATATATATATATATATATATATATATATATATATATATATATATATATATATATATAGCGTTTTTATTAACGTATAAATTGTTTATTCGGATGCTTGTAATTAAAAACTATATCTACCTTTTACTAAAAGATTATTTTAGGAGTGAATAATTCTAAATAAATCAATTACTTGTATTAACAAAGCTCGTGATCCTACACAGCGTTCTGTTTATTTCCTGTTTGTAAATTTCCTAGCTTCTGTCATACATAATATATATCGGCCAGTTATTGCTTTAGCGAAAAAGCATGTGCTTCGTGCTATTGATGTCATTCCTTATTAATAGATTCCATTCCTTATTGTTAGATTTATTTTATCTACCTGTATATATAAAAACCTAATGAAACTAATTTATAAAACGATTAATTGAACAACTGATTATGTTTCGCAGCTATTCCTCCTAAAATATGGAGCGTTTGGCGGTGAAATTAACACCGTATTGATCCGCGGATGTCAAAAATCATATTAGAATATTAAAATTTGAATTAGCTTTTGAGATATAAATGTTTCCTATATTTTAATGACATTTTACCAGTAATAGCAACTAAATTACTCCGTTTTTGTGGAGAAACGGAAAAAGATAGGGATTATTATACTTAAAACACCAAATAAAATAAACTAAGACAGACTTGAGCACAGTTAAAAAATAAAATTTATAAAGAATATACTTAAAAACAATTAAAAATACAATATGTAAACGTTTCGCCAATTATATGTTTACATATTGTATTTTTAATTGTTTTTAAGTATATTCTCTATAAATTTTATTTTTTAACTGTGCTCAAGTCTGTCTTAGTTTATTTTATTTGGTGTTTTAAGGGTTTTTAAATTCAGACGTTAAATGTATATGTAGTATAAATTATTATACTTCTTTATTTTCGTCATTGTCAAATTGAAATTATCTTTCATTTCAATCGATAGGGAAGACAATATTATGATTAAATCATGTTTTTCAGGAAGATTTGAAAAAAAAAAATCACATTTCGATCGGCAGGAATCAGTTTATTTTAGAAACCAAAAATCGTGTCTCATATTTGAATTTCATAGACGTAAAAAAAAGCATTTTCTTTTCAATATTAACGAGAAAATACCATGATTTGTCTTTTTGTGTGTCTTTCATCTACAAAAAAAAAAAAAAAAAAAAAAAAAAAAAAAAAAAAAAATGCCGCTATTAGAGAAATGCTATTGTAATTGAAAACAAATTAATATTTCAATAATATTACTTTTTAATATTTTACATTTAGTAATTTTAAGAGTTATTGTGAGACCTTTGGAACCACCCGGATATCTTAAACGAATATATGAAAAAATAATAGCTCAACTGAATGCAAAGAGAATAAAATTCCCCCCTTTTTTCAGTTTTAAGGACATAATGACATTTTAAATCTTTCATTAGCAGCAAGAAAAATAAATGTCGCCGCTATTAGGAGAATGCTATTAAAATGTAAAACAACTTAATATTTCAATAGCATTAATTTTTTAATATTTTAAATTTAGAATTTTTTAGAGTTATTATGAGACTTTTGGAACCATGCGAATCAGTCATCATAAACATCACAGAAGACATAGAAGTAGAGATAACGTCAACTGAAACTCAAATCAAAAATAAATTTAGACAAGACTATTAAAAAACAAAACGAAACTTTAAAATAATAATTAAATGGTCACGTGTTATAAGCTGGAAATAAGGAAAATTATGTAATAAAAATTAAATTTAAACGTGAATATTAAAAAATATAAGAAAATTTAAAATAATTAAATTTATGCTGACACTAAATATAATAAAAAAAACCACAGCCCTAGCAAGATTATATCGAGAAAGAACAATCCAAATATATGTCAATGAAAGTAAGATACTTTTTCGGTTCAGTCTATACTATCTATCGTTTATAAGAGAAATCGTAGAGATTGTAACACACAAAAAATTTAATATTTAACGATGCATCATCATTTAACTTACCAAAACTATGGCTCGAGTTATTCAATGATCATGAAAATAAAAATAAACATCCAAGTAAAAAAAAAAAATAACGTGCATAATATCAAAGAGTACGTAAAAAACTAAAGGATGGCGTTTCATAGACTATGCGATTTTAGAACATTTTCATTTATTTCTTTTCAAAATGACCCAGGTAGAGTCGAAACATGTAAAAAATTGAATAAACCTATTTTTACTGCTTTAATTTACACCTTTTAGCAATTAAAATTAGTATATAAGTAAGTTATTACAAACGAATCGAATTTATTCGTGACAAATGAGCCATATGTAAAATGCTCAAATAATAATCAACGTCATGTGTAAAATGCCTAAAATAATTAAATTATTATGTGTGAAAAAAAATTAATGATGTAAATTAAGTCATATTTAAAAAGGTTAAATAATAATATTCCCAATATCTTTTAAACTGAATAATATATTTACACGTGAATCTTAGAAGAGAAAAAATCTTTAAATTAATTAACATATCAGACGCGAAATACATTTAAGGGGAAAATTACACGATATATTAAAACTATGCATTTAAAACGATTTTCTTATGGGTAATATTTATGTAACGTCACGCTGGAAATTTTTGTGTAAAAGTAAGGCAGCTGACAAATTTGTTTATGCATTACATCACTTAAAGCAGCATAAATACAGGTAAATACATGCACAAATTCTTTCGAATTGTACGAATTCGATTAATACATATTAGAAAATACTTATATACATATTAATTACAATTAAAAAAAAATACATTTTAAAAATTACATGAAAATATGCATCAGGGTACATCGAAATAGGTAAAATGATTCTTGCATAATCTATACCTTTTCCTGAAACTATCTAAAACAGATTCCAAACATAAAATGTAAAAGTAAATTTTCAAAACACAGTGCTTTTAAATACCGTGGTTATGAATATTATTCCCAAACAGAGAGAGTTATTTAAGTTTGACCACAATGGAACAATATTAACCCTTGCGTCGTTATAAAAGTCTGAGGGGCAGCGACATTTTTAACATAACCATGTTATATAAGTTGATTTTTAAATCTGTAATTGATCTTACTTATCAACCCCCACCCCCCAAAAAAGCCGTCAGCTATCTCAACAGTGGTGGATAAGAGGCCATGATAATCGAAAAATGCCCCGTTCAAACGGAAAAGCATGGCAATCCGATTACAGAAGATTGTCGCAGTCTGTTCGTGATAATATTATTCAATTATCCCTAACCAAGTAGTATTTTTAATACAGGATACCATATTATGAGAGGCTGCAAAATCTGAACAGGGGTTGGCGAGCATAGCCCACGGGGGGCAGAGTCCCCTAGTTGTATTAAATTGTTTACGAATATATTCGTCTGGCTTCTTTTAATTAATTGTTTGTCATCGAGTCATAATGTCATTCAATTTAATTACTTTTGTTCAGACTTAAAGAATTAAAATGTTTAGTATTGTTACAACTTATGTCTCATATTGTTAATGTTATATTATGCCTCTATCTAACGTTTTCCTTAATAGTGTTTTTTACTTAGCTGCCAAACTGCCGGTTTTTTTTTTCAAGTTTAATATACATAATTTTAATCAAGAAAATTTTATGAAATATTTCTTGTTTCTATGGGGTTATGAGTTATCTTTTTCATTGTAAAAAAATACACTGGTTTTATCGATCTTGGAAAAAAAGCGTTGGCAACTATCAGTTTATAAATCCTTGTTAGCCAGACATTGAAATAAAAACATAATTAGAAAAATGATTAAATTAAATCTTTAGTACTTTATTTTAAGCAGATTTTAATTTCAACAGAATAGTTGATGCCAAACTACTATGGTGTTATTTTTCTTGCTTTCCTTTTGTGTTATTTTCGCAAAATCAGAATTCTCGAAAGGCCTTTCACAGTATGACTGATTTCTTTAAAGTGTAACACATCATTTACACCTTAAAATTTAAGGCATTTTTGGATTTTTTAAAGAAATCCAAACTGTTTAAAGAATGCATTAACATTTTAATTCATTATATATTAAAGTAGAAATTCAGATTTCATTTAGTTTATATATTACAAGTATAGTTGAACACTGATAGGCGCAAGCGATTTCAACAATGACTGCCAAGTGCACCATGAGTTTTCATTGACTTGACGTGTAACATAAAATAATTAGTTTTTTAGTCCAAAATCTAGTACAGTGCGGTAAAATTATAAAAAATAACCAGTTTTATTGAAATAGCATCGATTCAAATTAAATTGTAACTTTTGAACTAAACATTTCGTTACTTAAATTTAAACAAAAAAATCGAGCAATATTTTAAATAACCGGTCAAGTGCGAGTATTACTCGCACTCAGAAGGTTTCGTACAATAAATACGAAATAGTGACTGGGTATTGCATTACACAAATATATCATTAAAAGTTGTTATCACGGCTTTGAAAGCCGATGCTGCATAAAGTACATAAGTAAAGTAAAGAAAGTGCCCGTTTCTTTATGTATGTCCAAAATGACCGTGTCTTTAAGGGCTATCATATCGGTTAATCACCGACAATTTTTTTTTTTTTTGGAAATCATTATCAACAATCCTTCTATACTTCTGCGACAATAGGTAACTCCAGCACTCCTCAACTCCTTTGCTGAACGGCGCAAATCGAAATATGTGTATAACGGAAAAATGCGATTTACTAAAAAACTGTGTGAACTATGGCTATAAATTTCCTGCAAGGTTTAAATTAATTTCTACTATCTATAATTTTAGTTTCAGTAGATTAGGAAATAGAAGGGGAGGATGAACATATTTTTGCACTACATTTTCGGCGATGTATCTCAAAATATAATACTTAAAATTAAAAGAAATGTGTTTATGAGTCCGGCGTTATGAAAGCATTCACACGATATCCAACCCGATATAGAAAAAAAAAATTCACATAACTTAATTAGCCCCTCTACGTTTTTCTAAATATATTTGTGAATGTTTAATAATCTATAAATTTGTGTGATAATAGCCTTTATTACTTCAGCCAATTTGAACTTTCCACGTTCCATAGATTACGGGTAAAATGGCAGTCACAGACGGGCAGACAGACACGGGAGAGATCTTATAATGGTATATATTTTTTTTTTACTTTTGAAGTACTGAACCCTAAAAAAAATATTTTTCTTTGGAAAAATATATGACGATTACTTTTCATAAAGATCCGAGTTAATGTAAAAGAGATAGAGTTATAGTCTTTAAAGCTGTTTTAAAAGTAAAACTTAACCTCTTTAGTAGCTTTAAAAATTTTGTAATCACTTCATTTTTCTGACTGAATACAGTGCTTATTTTATTAATTATATACGAATTTGTGTCATATTGTTTGTTTAATTTTCGTTTCTGTGTTATCTAGTTGATTTATGATATATATAGTATAATTTATAATGACAGAAGAATGGTAATATAACAAGATTCAATAATCATACTGCACTACAATCGGTTTATTTTTTATGAAAACAACATTTTAAGAAAATAAAGTTGCATAATTAATGTTGAATAAACTCCACATTTTTAATTTCTTTTTTATTTTAAACTGCTATAAATACAAATGCTTGGTACATTACTTTCTTAATTCAAAAGTAATGATTGATACATGGATAAACAATAATTTTTTGTTAATTGTTATAAAAAATTTAAACTGAAACAAATTAAATCTATTTTATGTTTTGCTAACGTTAAACATAAAATAATAGCTCCTTACTTTTAACAATCCAATCATAGTTTTCGGCAGAATTATTATACGCAACGTCTCCAGTGTTCAAAATATATATGCCCATAAGCTTGAAACATTCTAAAATTTATTTTATTTAAAACACTACATTAAAATGTGTTTTATATTAAATAAACCTTTCAAAAGCTTGTAATACATGAGATTAAATGGGTACTTACGTAAAATAAATGGAATGAAATTCATACTTTTTTTTTTCACCCATAAATAAAATTTATAATACGAAGAAAAAGCGAGCTGAAAATTTTGCTTTCTAAAGTAGATTAATTTCTAAAGAATATTAATGAAGATAAAGAACCATATTAATCAATTGAAAACATTCTTTCTTATAACTGCCCCACCAGTGGCTGAGAGGTTCTGCTCTCGAAGCTGGTAGACGGGAGGTGCTGGGTTCGAACCCAATCGCGTCCGTCGGCCTAATCGTTCGGAGTTTTCGTGGTTTTCTTCGAACCGTGGATTTCCATGCGTTAATACGGATTAGGTTCCTTTAGAGAGACCTCCACGGAAGGCACTCCCCCTCGGGCCTATATCCCTCGTGTAGATAATTGGCCGTCAAAAATCAACCCAACCCTTTCTTATAACTGTAAGAAAATTTTTATCATAATTACTTAATAATGTTTTTTAAATCAACTTGAAATTGATATACTATTATTAAGTTATAATAGCTATAAACTCATAGCTGCGAAAAATTTCAAATTTTCAAATAAAATAAATATATTTTAAAACAGATTCCAGAAAACAAGTGAAAAATCCCGTAAAATTATTTTTGGAAACTAATTTGCTAGAGCAAAATGTGTTTATTTGACTTTGGCAAAATATTGATTTGGCAAAAATCGGAAGGTTTGGCAGCAATGGAAATTACTCACTGTAAAATGTTCTGTAAAAAAATACGGAAAATCTTCTGTGAGAAAAGTTGCTCTATTCTCCGTTTTTTTTCGCAAAACTTCCGTTTTTGTAATTCCCGTTTTGAAGACGGAAATTCTCAGCTATTCAAGGTAGAAAATGTCTCATCTTTTTTGGGAATAAATATGAGCAATATCGCAATACCTAAAAAAAATGTATATAAAAGTATGCATAATAAGACGTATTCATACGGAACTGGCATGTGCATTGTACACTATCATGATTCTTTTTTTTTTTCACCTCGCCTTCATTAGGATTCAAAACTCGGTAGTCGTGGTTAAAAGAAGAATGTTCTGTTTCTTACACAATCTCGGGATATCAAACTACTTTTTTTTTACGCCAAAACATTCATTACGAAAATTTAACTAGATATCTTCCGTTTTCTATCAATTGAAATTGAACACTTCCGTTTGTCTTTCTTCTAACGGCCATTTTTAGGTGCGTTCGTAATTATATAAATACGTAGCACCTATAGTCGTCGTTCAGTCCGTCTGTCTGTCCGTCCGTCTGTCCGTCCGTCTGTCCGTCCGTCTGTCTGTCCGTCCGCATATAACAGAGCAAAAACTACCCGACCGAATGATCTGAAATTTTTAATATATAATTGTTGCAAAATTTTGTCGAGCCGTTTCCAATTTTATGAAAATCGGATGTATAGTTTAATTACAGGGACAGTCAAAAGTTTTTCTTTACATTACGGCCAATGGGAAAAATTATTGCAAGTGAATTTTAATGATGTTACGGACTTCCGAATGGTCTGAAGTTTTTAATATATAATTGCTGCAAAATTTTGTCGAGCCATTTCCAATTTTATGAAAATCGGATGTATAGTTTAATTACAGGGACACCCAAAAGTTTTCCGTTACATTACGGCCAATGGGAAAAAATTATAGCAAATGCATTTTAATGATGTTACAGACTTCCGAATGGTCTGAAATTTTTAATATATAATTGCTGCAAAATTTTGTCGAGCCATTTCCAATTTTATGAAAATCGGATGTATAGTTTAATTACAGGGACACCCAAAAGTTTTCCGTTACATTACGGCCAATGGGAAAAAATTATAGCAAATGCATTTTAATGATTTTACAGCCTTCCGAATGGTCTGAAATTTTTAATATATAATTGCTGCAAAATTTTGTTGAGCCATTTCCAATTTTATGAAAATCGGATGTATAGTTTAATTACAGGGACACCCAAAAGTTTTCCGTTACATTATGGCCAATGGGAAAAAATTATTGCAAATGCATTTTAATGATTTTACAGCCTTCCGAATGGTCTGAAATTTTAAATATATAATTGCTGCAAAATTTTGTCGAACCATTTCAAATTTTATGAAAATCGAATGTATAGTTTAATTACAGGGACAGTCAAAAGTTTTCCGTTACATTACGGGGAATGGGGAAAAAATTATTGTAAGTGCATTTTAATGATGTTACAGACTATGCACTTATGAAGCGCAAAAAAATATACATTCAGTACAATATGGGGTGCAAAAAATAATTATAAAACTAGTTATAGTACGAACGCACCTCATTTGCCACGTTTGACGAGCAATTTCCAACTTGTTATTTTTATCATGCAACGAGTAAGCATAAAACGAAAAATTTTCGTTTATCCGGAGAAAATGTACTATTTCTACTCAAATTAGAAAGATTCCGTTGAAAACCAGAAATTTCACATTTAATCAACTGTATATATGCTGAAATCTTTTAGTGCTCTATAGAATGCATCATAGTTTACTTTCTATCATATATTTCAAAGTTAAAAAAAATAATATTTTTTTGCTTCTCATGTTTTGGTATTACTTAATACACTATATGGCCAAAGGTGACCGGTCACTTGCGATTTTAGACATTTTGTTAAATATCTAAAAAATACATAAGGAAATAACCGTAAACTGCAGGTGTGTAAACAGTATTGTTTAGGTCATATATTTCCGCGAAGATTTTTTCCCCAAACCCCATAGGGAACCGTCAACAAATTGAAAAAGAACGAATATCTTTTGGATAACCCTGTAAAAACTAATGTAGCAAAAGCGTTCAAACTCGAGATTATTAATAAATGGCTATTTGTAATATACTGTGTTTATTTTTATGAGGATAGCATGTATACTCCTAAAGAAATTAAGGTTTTTATAAAAACATTCCCAAATTTCGCAAAGTTTTTTTATTATAATTTGCAGAGATCTTAATATAAAAAAAATTCTTTTCAGAAAATATGACAAACGTCATTGTTCCCAATACTTTGCAATCAGAATTAAAAAATAATAAAAATTGGATGAAAAATGAGCAGGTTTACTAAGAAAAGTGTCACTGCGCATGCACGAATGCAATCAAAATATGATATGCATAATGTTCCAATAAATATTGGTCGATCTGAGAAAGAAAAACAGGTCTCTTAGGTCTCATCAGTTATCTTAATGGAGGTTATGTTTAAATCTAAATTTTAATTGTTGAAAACAGGTAACAATTAATGTTACTAAAATTTATTTTTCACATTAAGAAAAAAATATAAAATTTAAGTATCAAACAAATGTTAATTACAATAAAACCTCCCTAAGGCGACCACGTTCCATTCCAATAAAAATTGGTCATTCCGAAAGATGTTCTCTTAATGCAAGTTATGTTTAATTCTAGATTTTAATTGTTGAAAAAAGATAACAATTAATGTTACTAAAATTTATTTTTCACATTAAGAAAAAATATGTAAATTTAAGTATGAAAACGAAAGTTAATTACGTAAGTTATTTGCTACACAGTTTAAAAAATGAATACCATTGACGTTTGCTTTATATTTTACGGTTTTATCATTTATAACTTATATTTCGAAATCCTTTCGAAATTCAGTAAATATTTTTTTTAGACAGCAACAAATAATGACTATTTCATTAATTTATCTATTTCTTTGAAAGTTTCCTGACAAAATAGGGCAAGGTGTTTATTGACCGTCATTCTTAATTTATCATCAGAATTGAATTCATTGCCTAAAAAATGCACAAAGGGGTTTAAACACTTAAAAGTTACCGGAATAATAAAAAAAATCTAAACTTAGTTTAGAAGTTTGATGAATAATGCTCTCTCCGGAATTATTTTTCTAATAAAACCTTCTTCAAGCGACCTGAAGTAAACGGAATTTGTTTCATTTTTTTCAAACAAATTGGTCGCTCATGGAGGGAGTTCAACTGGGATGGTCTCTGAATGGTGGTAAAATTATTATTGAGCCTATAGGAATAAATTTCGTTGCATTAAAAAATGGTCGTTCAGGGAGGTGGTCGCTTAATGGAGGTGGTCACACAAGGAGGTTTAACTGTAGTTAATTAAATTTCAAAATCGATGCAGGGACCCTCCCATCCCCCCTCTCCTCATTTTGGCGGCGTCAACAATTAAAGCTGAAAAAGATAGGTTGGGTTATTGCATGCATAATTTACCCTTATCCTCTATCAGGCGTGTCTTCCAGTTTTTATAAAAATTACTTCTTCAAAAACAAATGAAAAATGTATAATTCGTATTAATTTATTTATTTCAAATTTTCGTTGGAACATTTGATTTTTGATCACGCAGCTGTTTCTGACTCCATGTTACGGGAGAAAGAGAAGGAAGTACCCAACTCAACTCTGAGATCGTGTGTTTACGTTTACCGCCATTCGGAAAATTAGCGGGACTAATCGTCAGGTTGTTGTATTGTTAATCTATTTTTTTTACTTTTTGCAGGGAATTTTTCATCAGTAGAATAGTCATATTTTAATTAATTTTTAAGTTGACATATATATAGCCGTAAGAGACTGGATTACACTTATTTTTAATATTATAGCTTAATATTTGGCACTTTGTATTCACCATGCATTCGACAAGAATCATTTTCGGTGAAACAATATCGCCACATAGATTTAGAAATGCTGTGGTATGGGGAAAACTTTTTGCATGAAATTTTCGTGTACAACTAAAGATAAATTTCACTATTTTTTTTTAAATAATAGCGAAAAATGTATTCATATATTTCCATTATGTTTAAAAGTGAAAGACTGATTTTACTCCTAAATAATTAAACTTGTAAAAAGTTCAGTTTGGAGGTGGGAAAGTTCTGTGAAAGATCCTGTTTGCAGGTGAAAAGTTTTATGAAGGTTCTTTGTTTTGGGGTGATAAAAATTTGTGAAGGGCCCTTTAAAGGACCCAAGTTCTTTCTTAGATCCCTGTATTGGAATACTACAATTTTATCAGTAAGTACCTAATTTAGTTTCTTTTATAAATTGAGCAGCTATAATCTTTTTAGGAACATAGCTGCTTGATTAATAATACACAATGAAGGTGTAATGTCTCTGGCTGCAATATTCGACTCATAATTAAAAGAATTTTTATATATTGTAGAATAATTTATTATGTAAAATATGAGATATAGAAAAAATAATTTTACATGTGTATAATTATTTTAAATAAAGTAATTTTTTCACGAAAAAACAGTTAAAGACAAATTTAAAGCAATAATTTTTTTAGATGACTGAATGAAAATTTTTGCAATTTTTTCCAGCAACCAACTGATGAATTTTGCAATATTTTATTTCTACCAATTTGTATTTAAATATTGCATTTTTTCTTGCGCCCGATTGGAAACTCGTGAGGTTTTTCTTTTTCTTACTTTTTTTTTTCAAGTGATCGGTGGGTGAATTAAGCCATATTTCGCCTGCTGAAACTGAAGAACAATGTGATTTTTTTCATTGTAACTGATTGGTAACTTCTCCTTTTTTTTACATGACCGATTGAAAAATTTACTTTGCCTCTCCATGACCTAATGATGAAACTTACGTTTTTAAAAAATAGCAAAATTCTACATTTGTTCACGGGAAAATATTGCAAAAGTCTGTAGAGAAAAAGGAACGCTGAACAAGCTAGTTCAAAGTATTGTTTTTTTTCTTTTACAAAGTACAAGTGTGCCCTTTTTAAAAAAATTACCACCCTGTGGACTTTTTTTTAGAGTCGACTTCTAGGAAGAAAGGGCTGCTGGGTGGGAGTTTTTACAAAAAGGGCATTCATGTACCTTGTTCGTAAAAAATATTTTGAATTGGTTTGTTTAGGATTTTTTTTATCAGTAGAATTTTGTGATTTTTTCCAATTTATATAATTATGCATTCTTTTTTTTATATTGATGTTCAATAATTATTATTCAACGGTAATATTCAATTGTCACTTAATGTGATTAATTTAGCGATTTTTTTGTCAGCAGTCGGTCAACAATTTCCACATTTTTTTCTGCAACCGAATGAAGAATCTCATGATTTTTTTCTCACGATTATCTGCTACATTTCATTATTTTTTCCATAGCAGATTGACAAATTTCACAATATTTGAAAGCAACAATAGTATTTCTCTTTTTTTCCAATGATTGACTGGTGAATTTCTCACATTTTTTCTCCTGATGACTGAATGAAAAATTTTGCAATTTTTTTTGTAACTAATTGACGAATTTTGGGATATTTTGCTTGTACTGATACGCAAATATTGCATGTTTTCTTGCAAGCAACTAGCGGAACTTGTGAAAATTTTTTTCATGCAGTCGGTTTATGAATTTTACCGATTCCAACTCCCCCTCCCCCTTACCTAAGCTGATAAACGGATCTCATTTTTTCTGATAAAAAGTTGAGGAATTTCCATACCCCCCCACAACTTACTAGTAAAACATTTCTTTTTTTTTCATGCTTTCAATGGATGAATTAAATAATTTTTCTCCCCATGACAACCAAAGAACTGTGTGATTTTTTTTTTTTTTTACCCGTTACCGACTGATGAATTTCTTGGGATTTTTTCTTTTTCATATGACCATTTGACAAGTTTATGATGCTTCCTTATGACCTAATGATGAAATTTACACGTTTAAAAAATAGCAAAATTCTTCATTTGATTACGGGAGAAAGAAATTGTGACATTCGTCTGTTGCTTGAGAGGACAATTGACAAATTTCAATCAGTCGTGGGAAAATATAAAAAAAATTCTGTTGAGAAATTTGGACATTAAACAAGCCACTTCCAAATATTGTTTTTTTTTTCTTTACAAGGTACAAGTATGTCCTTTATTAAAAAATCTGTGCCTGATGGGCAGTGACCTGATTTTTCTAGAGTCAACTTCTAGAAAAAACGGCACTCTTATGCAGCGATGTAGACGTAAAAAAAAACAGGTTTAAAAAAGGGGCAGGGTGCTTCTTGTAGGAAAAGAGCACTTTTGGATTCCGAAAGGCATGTTTTGGATTTTTAAGGGCACTTTTTTTTAATTTTTAAAGGCATCCTTTTGATTTTTAAAATTACTTGTAATATTTAATAGACAGGACGCTATTTTAAAGACAGCAATGAGGCAATTTTTACTATGCAAGTAAACTTTTTTAATAAACAAAGGAGTAAAGACACTTTTTTCAGCTGGGGGCAACAAGGGTGCTAATGTTTTCCATCAGGAATAAGAGGGGTGCTATTTTGTAAATCTAAGGGCAGGCAGGGTGCAGCACCCTCCTGAGACTGTCTAGGGGAAACTGCTATACCTTAGAGTGTATATGCAATAGCTTTTTTGAGAAACGGAATGTATACAGTGTTACTGAAAAGAACCAGAAGGTATACGACATTTACCTCTGTATACCCTCCACTTCTGACGACTTTAGATTTTTTTTTACACGCGACTGATAGGCGAATTTCATTATATTTTCTTTTTACCAATTGGCAAATTTTTTCTCCCTTTCGATCCCGTTTTTTTTCTGCTACCGATCGACTAATTTCGCATTCTACTCGTGACAGATCAGTGAGTATTGTGATATTTTTTCACGTCGACTCGTAAACTGTTTTTTTTTTTCAAATGATTGGCCACATCTCTTTTTGCACGGCTGATCGACGAATTTCTATTTTTTCTGAAGATCTACCGACGAATTTCGCTTTTTTTTTACCTGTGACCGATTTTTAAATTTTGCTATATTTCTCTTGAACCAGTAAGTATATCTTGAGACTGATTGGAGAAAATCTAGAGTTTTTTCCGATACTGATCTACGAATTTCGCAGTTTCTTCCGTCGATCTACTGACGAATTCCACGATTTTTTTTAGCCACGAACGATTTGCAATTTTCACGATTGCAAATCGGTCGCAAAACCCATTTAACATAGGTGAATTTTGAGAATTTTTCTTGCAACCGATTAGAGAACATCGTTGGTTTTTTCACTTTGTCTTCTGGTGGTGCACTGATGAAGTTTTTACCTGCAACTGAATGGCAAAAATCCTGGATTTTTTCTCGCAACTGTTCGTCGAATTTTGTATGTTTTTCCACAGCAGGCTGAAGAATTTCATGATTTGTTTTCCATGACTGATGAACTGTACGAGTTTTTCTAGCGAACCATTGATGAATTTCACAATCTTTTTTAAATGAATGATTAAAGAATTTGGTGATTTTTTTCCAGCCAATGAGTGCGATTTTTCCTATATTGAATGGTGAATTTTCTTGAAAATAAAAATTTGAAATGTTCTGCAGTGAAATCCGTTGTTCTGCGAATTACGTCGCATTTATAAGCATATTCTGCTTTGGGGAATTTCATTATCTCTTACTTTTCGGACTTTTTTTTGAAATTGCAGCATTTTCATCGGAGCTTTCCGATAAATATTATTTGTAATATATAAAAATTTCAAAAAGGGGGGAGGCACAATACTAGGCCTAAAGTGCGGCACTTTTCTAACTTTTACCAACACCTGTTCCTGTCATGTAACATACTGTTGGAACTACCTGTGACCAAATATTCATGTTATACACATCCGATATCTCTGTTGCCACTTTGCTCTCCCCTGGGGGCCCTTTTCTAAATTTTGCTGACACCCCGCATGTGACATATCGTTCAAAAGGCCTGTGACCACTTATTCATGTTATGCACCTCTAATGCCCCTCCCCACCACTTTGCCCCACCGGGGGGCACTTTTCTAATTTTTGCTGACACCCCTCATGTGACATACTTTGGAAAGGCCTGCGACCACTTATTCATGTTAAGCACCTCTAATGCCCCTCCCCCCACTTTGCCCTACCGGGAGCACTTTCTAAATTTTGCTGACACCCCTCATGTGACATATCGTTGGAAAGGCCTATGACGACCACTTATTCATGTTACGCACCTCTAATGCCCCTCCCCCACTTTGCCCCACCGGGGGGCACTTTTCTAAATTTTGCTGACACCCCTCATGTGACATATCGTTGGAAAGGCCTGCGACCACTTATTCATATTACGCACCTCCGGTGCCTTTGCCCCTCCCGTGACACTTTTCTAAATTTTGCCGACACCACTCATGTGACATACCGTTCAAAAGGCCTGTGATCACTTATTCATGTTATGCACCTCTAATGCCCTCCCTCCATTTTGCCCCACCGAGGGGCACTTTTCTAAATTTTGCTGACAACCCTCATGTGACATATAGTTGATAAGGTCTGTGACCACTTATTCATGTTATACACCTCTAATGCCCCTTCCCCCAATTTGCCCCACCGGGGGCACTTTTCTAAATTTTGCTGACACCCCTCATGTGACATATCGTTGGAAAGGCCTGTGACCACTTATTCATATTACGCACCTCCGGTGCCTTTGCCCCTCCCGTGACACTTTTCTAAATTTTGCCGACACCACTCATGTGACATACCGTTCAAAAGGCCTGTGATCACTTATTCATGTTATGCACCTCTAATGCCCTCCCTCCATTTTGCCCCACCGAGGGGCACTTTTCTAAATTTTGCTGACACCCCTCATGTGACATATCGTTCAAAAGGCCTGTGACCACTTATTCATGTTTTGCACCTCCGGTGCCCCTCCCCCCAATTCCCCCCGGGAACACTTTTAAAAATTTTGCTGTCACCCCTCATGTGACATATTGTTGGTAAGACCTGTGACCGCTTAATCGTGTTACGCACCTCCGGTGCCCTTCCCCCCACTTTTCCCCCCGGAACACTTTTCTAAATTTTACCGACGCCCCTCATGTGACATATTGTTGAAAAGGCGTATGACCACTTATTCATGTTAAGCACCTTTAATGCCCCCCTCCACTTTGTCCCACTGGGGGCACTTTTCTAAATTTTTCACACACCCCTGATGTGACATATTGATGGAAAGGCCTGTGATCACTTATTCATGTTACACACATATGGTGTGTGGTACCTCCCACTCTGCCCTTCCAGGGGGCACATTTCTAAATTTTGCTAATACCGTTCATGCAATTTATTATAAGCATACTTTATTTCCAGAAACGAGCCTATACAAAGCCATGACATGATACTCCCAAAAGCTAATGTTAAATCAACCAACTTCACCAATTTTGTAATTCCATTTGAGTATTTGAAGTTTATTTTATGCATAATATACATCAAATCAATGTCGAACTGGATATGTAGTCATTATTATGTATTGATCTGATGCGAATTTGCACAGAAGGCTACCCGCATGCATATGCAGCGATATAATGTTAAGAGAAGATACAGGTTTTATACCTAAAGGAAAACTGCAGATATTTCTGTCAAAATCTGTGAAGGGAAATAACAGATTTTTTACCTAAAGGAAAACAGCAGGTATTTGGAACTAAAAAAGTTAAGGGTAAATACATGTTTCTCACCTAAAGGTAAACTGAAGGTAATTTTAGTTCGAAATAACTTCAGTTTCCCTGAAGTTTTTTTTAAGGTTTTTTGCTGAATTTTTTAGTTGGATTCTCTGCGAGTATACATGCTATCATCATAAAAACGAACGCAGTATATTACAATAAGCCACTTATTAATAATCTCGTGTTTGAACGCTTTTGCTAAATTAGTTTTTACTGGGTTATCTAAAAGATATTTGTACTTTTTCAATTTGTTGAAGATCCCCTATGGGGTTTCGGGGGAAAATATTCCCTGAAATATATGACCTATACTGTACTGTTTACACACCTGCAGTTTCAGGTTAATTCCTCATGTATTTTTCTAGATATTTAACAAAACGTCTAAAATCACAAGTGACCGGTCACCTTTGGCCATATAGTGTATACAAATTAGGCGATAAGTTAAAAAAATCTTATATTATAGGAAAACTCTGGATAGTAACAAGAACAATTTTTATGTAATATGACATGCTATAGCTCTATTTTATAATTGGTTAAATAAAATTGCTTTGAAATAATGTTACAAGTTATAGGTACGAAATAAATATAAGTGAGCATTTCTTTAAACAAAGAAAATTAGTAATATTACCTTATTGTTAAATATTTATATATGAATAAAAAATATCCTAATATATTTATAAATAAGTAGAAAAACTATTTAGAATTTACATATTACCTTTTTCAGAATATATTTATGTTGTAATTGTTACCTTTCACTAAATTTAAAGCGCTTCGTTTGAAAAATAAATTAAAATTAAATTTAGTTATAAAAACAATCTTAAATAAAACGAAACAAAATAATGTAGCAAATTTCAATATATGGACTAAAATCTAATTTTTTTTTTATTATATAACTAATTATTAATACGCTATAAACATAAATTATACTCGTCTTCGAGTTTCTAGAGTGATAAAATAAATTCTGAATGCTTAATTATTGAATTTCAGAAGTAATAAAGTGATACAGAAATAATTCTCTTAAAAATTGCATTAAAATATCTCTCTAGCAGCCTTATTATAAACGTTTAAAATAAATTAGCTGTCATATTGTCGAATACTTTTAAAATAAACTTAGCATAGAACTAAGTAGATTAATAGTGTTTACTAAAGAGTCTTAACTAATTACCTTTCCAAATCGACAAATACCGAAGAAAATGGGATAAGTCCTACTAATTGAAAGTAATTAGAAGATATATTTGATTTTCTGGCACTGCAGTGAAGGATAGGCACTACGTCACGCAATCTACGTCTGCAAAAGAGATTAATTGACATATTTTATCCAAATTAACTCCTTTAACTTCAAATAAGAATCTACTTATAGATCATTCTTTTTTTACAGATATATTTACTATCTTTATGCTTTTTTAAATTTTCAAATATCAAAATATTTCCACCGGAGAAAAAAATACAGAAACTCTATTATTAACTGCTTATGTTTATTTAAAAAAAGGAAAATATAGAAAGACCTATTTTTATTTCTTTTTGTATAAGCATATGATGTTTATGAAATATTAAAGATCATTGACTCTAATTGATTTAAAAAATATCCGAAATAAAAGTGAGGTATGAGTGCAGATTATTTCAATTAAAACAATTAAGTAAAATAAAGAAATAGATATATTTAAGAGAAACGTTAAACCAAACATTTTAAAGGCAATTAATTTTTTTTAGGTTTATAAAGCTGTCAATATGAATATGAATATGAATAGTTTACGATACTGTCTTCGCTGACTTAAATTTATTTTACTTAAAAAAACTGTTCATTTAGTGAGTCTAAAATAAAACAAAACCTATTTTGAATTTTTATGATCTCATAAGAGCTAATGGGCTGTCAGAGTAAAACTAAAATAAAAACGAAAAGCAATAAGAAACAGGCTTTTACAAACTATTATTCTTGGTGTCTCTCAATGCTTAAGTTTGACCTTGATAATGTCCACACAGTGGTTGAAACTTGTCAGTTTTTAGACTTTTAAAATTTTATTTTTAATGTTTTGAAAGTTTTTACTATTATGTGTATTATGCGTCTTTAAAGAACCCTTTTTATTATACAGGGTTGTTCAGAACTATCTGTTAAAAATGTTAAGGCAGGTAGAGGAAACCTAAATAAGCAGATTTCGTATAGGAATGTGGGTGCGGAACTGTAGCGTTGGGGCAGTAGAGGGCGCTGTTGAGTTATGCGGATGAAAGCGCTTCTCTGACTTGAATCGTCATTCTCTGCTTGGATTTTGAGAAATATGCGTCGTTACACCAATGCGGAGCTTGCCGACATGCATTTCATGTATGGCCTGCACAAGGAAGTGGAGCTGTTGTTCAAAGGATGTATATTGAACGATTCCAGGGTAGGAATCTGCTGATCTCCAAACATTTAACGTCTTCATCGGGAAATGTGCACGAGGATCATTTTATGCTTCGAGGCGTGATATGGTCACTGAAGGATATCGCAGAATTCATTCAATGGAAAAAACAGTATTACGCTTAATAGAGGATAGTCCTTCGACAAGCTTGAGAGCTGTTTTGACGTGCGTTGGGTGTGAGCCATTTCCTTGCGCAGACCCCTACATGAAATTCATGCCAGCAAGCTCCGCGTTGGTGTAACGATATATGCTGCTCTAAATCGGTGCGGGAAATGCGATTCAAGTCAGCGAAGCGCTGTCATCTGCCTCAATGCTACATTTCCGCACCCACATTCCGATGCGAAATCTGTTTATTTCTGTCCCCTCTGCCTGCCTTTACATTTTTCACATATAGTTCTGAAACGCCCTGTATGTGTGATGCTAAGAACTATCTATCTGTATAGCGGTGTTGCACAGTGGATGATTTAGCGATTCTACCTGCCAAAAGTCAATATTTAAAAGTTTATCCTAGATTAATTAATTTTTTTCCTGTTATAGCTCAATAGTTAGGGTGTTGTACCCTGCTATTGATTTTGATATAAATATAATTTTATAGCCCATAGACTAGTACAAAGTTGGTGCTTCTTAGCTGGTAATGAATCAATCAATTTGAGAATAGTTTTTTTATCTGTTAATTGAAGCGGAATAAAATATACTGCTCGATTATGGACGCTTCCAAACAAAATATGGACTTTATTTTATCAGATTTACATGCATAAATTTTGCACATATCAGCTGTTATATCATATTTAATATCGCAAAAAAACTCTAATTTTTTACAATTTTTCAGTTTTAATGTAGAAAAAGTTATATGATAAAGCACGATTAAGCTGACTTTTTGATATGATTCAATAGCTTAGATTACTACCCTTTCGTTCCAATTTAATTAGTCTGCACTTAGGTGCCTCCCCCGTTTTTACAATTGTTTTTAGCTTATTAAGTAGAAATAAATAATTTTGAAATTTTAGTTGAAGTACCATTTTCTTTTTATCAACGACAGCATAATTTAAGTTAGTCAAATAAATAAACATTTGACCAAATGCAACGGCAACAAGATCTAAAACTTATCGAAAATGTGAATTTGGTTGAAAATGTTTTGTTTATAGAGGAAAGTTACAATGAAGAGAACATGAAGTTTTGCAAGCGCGAAATATTTAAATTTATAACTAAATTTGGACAAAAGTTCGCAGTTTTATGCAGATAGGCAAAATGATGTAAAATGTATGACTTATTTGCAATTTTCGAGTGGTTACAAAATTAAACCAGACAAATTCTCTAAATTCAGATTTCATACAATGCAAAAGAGAATATAGACATTTTCCTATGATATCTTATGATACCCATTCTTTACATAAGATTCCTGTGTTCAGAGATAAATATGTTCAAAATATACAATAAATATACTACAGAGCATACAACAAAGCAATTTTCATTAAAACTGTCTAATGTTTGTCCCGTATCTTAAATTTTCGAAAAGGAAATTTTAGGATTTGTTATAATAATACAAAAATATATTTATCACTTTAGCTTCCATACCGTTAAGAAGGTATCATTAAAATTATCAAGAAGAACGTAAAATCATGGGTCAATAAGGTTATGAAACATTTTTCAACGTATTCGGACTACTATAATATAAACTTCATAGCTTAATTATGTGAAAAGCTATGTCTAAGTAATAATTTGTAAAACATATAAAGCGTTTCAAAACACAATTTCAACTTAAGTCGAAAACATAACTGAAAAACTTTGTACATCCCTGTATATGAACTATAGATTTATCATATAATTCACGATATGCTAAAATTTAAAACAGTTAAGGAACGCATAGCACAGTTGAAAATTCCTCGTCAGCAATTTCCGTCAAAATAAACGAAAATAAATGAGAAAATGAATATTAAATTCACAGTATATATCTTTAATTTTTACTTAATAGGTGCTAAAATACAAAATGTTGAAACATTTTAAAAACAGTCAAGATGTTAAAACATTGGAGTCATTTTGATGTTAAAATCCGAGCGCTTTCGAATAAACCATTAGTCGTCATCAGGGAAAATCACTGCTTATTCTACCCTCAAACCCGCATTATGACATTCTGATAATTTGGAATCACCGGATCTCTGAGTGTTTGAATCATGCTAACAGTATAGATAACAATATAAAGTTTACTTATGAAATAGAAGAAAATGGTTCGTTATATTTTTTAGATGTAGAACTGGTTAAGAACTTTTCAACAAAAAGCCTCGATATGAAAATCTATAGAAAACCTTGCAGGTCAAACAATACAATATCCTATGACAGTAATGTTCCATTCAACTATAAAACTGCTGCATATCGTTTTTATGTTATCGAGCTTTTCAAGTTTGTTCAGATGTTTATCTAAGTGATGAATCGAGTAAAATTAAACAGATTGCTTGTGAAAATGGTTTTTTGAATAAATTTATCAACAAATTAATTTATAAATATAATAATAGTAACAAAATATCTACAAATGTTAGTAAAGATAAAGAAAAACCTACTAAATTTTGTAGTATGGAATATATTCCACATCTTTTTGAGCGGATTAAGTATGCTTTGAAGAAATATAATGTAATACTTATCGCTAAACCACCGAAAAAGTTAGAGTATCTGGTACACAGTATGATCGATCCTATAGATAATTATGATAAATCTGGAGTTTATATTATCCCTTTTAAAGTTAATAGTAGTTCAAAAACGTATACTTATGTAGGAATGACCACTCGCAAATTATTTGAAAGAATTAAGGAACATATGACAGATATAAAAAAGGGTAAACTATCCACAGCTCTATCCCGGTTAAGTCAAGATAAAAATATTGAAATCCTATTTAAAGAAGTCAAAATCATTGCACATGCATCACATTATAATATTTGTATAATCAGAGAGTCTTTGGAAATTTTGGCAAGAGGAAAGCGTACCTGTAATGATGTTCTATACTATAATATACCAAGAATTTAGTTTAACATACTAGGTGTAACTGGTAAATTTAGTTTTCATTAACCATTTCCCTCTCCCCCCCCCCCTCCATACCCCTTCCTCCCTCTCTTTTTTCAGGTTAGTTACTCTTCTATTTCTTTTCCTTCCCACCCTCCTGTTTGTGGTGCGTTCGGTTCGTCCTTTGGTATTTAACCATCAGTTGTCTTTTATCTAGCAGTGATTTTCTCTTATGACAACTAATGGTTTAGTCGAAAGCGCTCGGATTTTAACATCAAAATGACTCCAATGTTTTAACATCTTGATTGTTTTTAAAATGTTTTAACATTTTGTATTTTAAAACTATTAAGTAAAAATGAAAGATATATATTGTGAATTTAATATTCATTTTCTCATTTATTTTATTAAGGTGAATCTGTCGTTCAAATTGAAATATAGTTTTTCTATATTTATTTATTTTAAACGAAAATGTATTTCAGATGTTTTGTGGAGCCCTGTATATGATTTATAGAATTTGTACATGCTAAATGCTATGATAATTTTATAATTAAAAAAAAATATTCCAGAACCAGAACGCAGTTCCATCAATTATTGTTCATAGAGAGAAAAGTATAACCGATTTATTTTCTGTTTCCCTGTATATGAAAGACGAATGCTACGCACATCATATTCAATAGTAAGCATCTTATAGAGCACCCAAGAGATATATATCGATTTAAATATTTTTGAAACAGTGTAAACATGAACAAAATACACCACAAACAATTTTTCTCCACAGACCATAATGTAATATAATTCTTTCAGCGTCCCTGTAAATGATCGATAATTGTTATCCGTACCATATCCTATTGCAGTCATCTTGTAGTGCACTTCATAGATATGTATATAAATTTCAAAGTGTTTGGAATTATAAAATATCATTAAAAACCACCGCAAACGATTTTCTCCCATATGCCGTAATGTAATGAATTTCTTTTGAATGCCCCTGTAATGAATTTATGACTGCTACAAGCTACATTTTGCAATACCTAACATTCAGTAGTGACTATTAATAACATTTTTTCAATTTGCTGATGTTGCGACTATACAGACGCGAAAAATAATTTTGTCCAGCTAGAATCGGCAAATCTCCAACCGTGCGTTGTATCTAATCGAAATTTGTAAATATCGTTGGGAATAGATAATGTGGTGTTTCCCAGTTTGCCATTTTAGCGAATGGTTTGCCTCCAACCATTTTTTTAAAACATACTTTTAAATATAGAAATATTATTTATTTAAAGGTTTCTTGCTTCAATGGGATATTCTACTAAAATTTACTTGATATGATTAAATAAATAGTACTTCTGGTTCAAGTATGTTTATGTAATCAGGAGTCTCCTACTGAAATCGGCAGATTTGGCAGGCATGGCCCCTGTGTCCTCAATTGTGTAAAACTGTTTTCGTGGTAGGTAGTATACTTGGACCCTCCAGATCAACGCAATGTGTTTTTATATAATTTCCTCGCGCAATACCAATACCTGATCATACCATCAACATCAAGCAAACTGTCAAAAACAAACGCAGAATAATTCTCTTGAAAGGCGCAGTGATGATTCATGAAAGGATACGTGTGTATAAGGAGACCCTCAAACTTCTCAAAACCTTCCGCTGGACTATACTAAGATGCATTTCCTATAGTCCAATATCTCCCCATTTGTCTCCCGTATCTTCGGTTCATTTCAAAATCACTGAAATGTGAGTAGTTCAGCTGGTTCGAAAAAAAAACTAATATATCATATATATTAGTAATCAATAATATATAGATCATATTAGCATACTTTGTTGCATTTTACTTTTGGATATCAAATGCTCTAATAATTTGCCAAGTCATTTATGGATGCAAGGATGGAACTTTTGGTATTAAATCCACGTTTAATGGTGACAAAACAGATTACAATGCGGGTAGATTTTAAACATAATTAAAACACTACATGGTGTAATAAGCTGCATTTTATATTCGCACGAAGTTTATCACTATTTGGACCAATGAAAACGCTTCATGAAATGGTCAAGTAACCATTTATAATAAAAGTTGGATGACTGGAAAGTTTGCTGCAGGATTTAAACCCTTTGCTGTAGTTTTGGGGCTATATTTAATATGGGGACCTAGATCACAAAATCGTAATCTATGTTAAGTTTAAAAACCGGCTTTAAATGCTTGTATCGTTAATGAATCTGTGCTCTCTCTTTTAGAAATGGAATTATTAAGTCGGTGGTAACTCTGGTTAATCTAACATTAAAAATTATTCTCTAGAAAGATGACGGTAAACAACTAATATAAACAGAAGTTTTTTTGAACGATGTATACACTCATTTAAAATACATATTTAATTCAATCCCAAAACCTCAGATTTTAAAAGAAATATTCTGCAACAAATAACAAAGTTTTACCGCTTTTTTGTTTAGTTTCTCCCTTTACTGTTTCAGTATCGTTTTATAATTTCCTTAAAAACGTATGTGTGGCCTGCTTCTACCATACTCGTACATTTTCTTTAAATATCTAAAGTATTTAAATTCATGTAAAATACTTTTAAAAATATTTTTTCACAGCATGCTTATAATTTAAAATATATATATATATTACTTTAAATTTTTTGTAAAATATTTGCTGTGTTTTATTAAATATTGTAATGATAGGCGAAACATTAATAAAATAATAATGCTACTGTTTAAAAGGACTAGCCTTTTTATTCCCGAATGAGACGAATAAGTTACAGTTAATACATATCACCTACTTATCCACTGTCATAATCATCTCTTTTATGTATTTGAGCAGCTAAAATATCAAACAAGAAAATAAAGTACTATAAATCTGCTGAATTTTAAATTCTATATCAAATGTATTTTCATAAAATAAAGTGTTTAAAATATTGGAAATTAAAAATTCGAAACAAAAGTAGAATGTTTTATAAACAATCCAAAAATAAATAAATAAATAAATTACGTGTATTCTATTTGCAGTTCTT
Organism: Maratus speciosus; assembly: GCA_963932465.1. Lineage (NCBI taxonomy): Eukaryota > Metazoa > Arthropoda > Arachnida > Araneae > Salticidae > Maratus > Maratus speciosus. The sequence continues at coordinate 240,522,929 of OZ010787.1, read as the reverse complement.
GCTTGTAATTCTCGAATATTTTAAGAATTAGCCATTTATAAATATTGTTTTTAATAACATTCGAAAAAAACCAAAAGCAAAAATTTCATTAATAATATTGCAATTTTTTAATTAATAAAAATAACTTTCAGACTAATTAAATATACATTTATTTTTGCTTTGAATTAAATTAAAATTTGAAATATATTCGCATTAAAAGTTCAGTAGTACGTTACTGTAATATGTTACTGTAAATTGTGTTGATTATACTTAAAAGTGCATAGTTCGTGGCAGGCTTTTAAATTGTCTGATGCATGGTCTGATGCAATTGTCTGATCCAGAAATTGCATGCGCGGAAATCCAAGTGAGTTCTGATTAATATTTAACTGTATAATAATTTTTCACACATCATTTATAGCTTCTTGTTTGAAATTAATGCAATCACGGTTTGAAATTCTTGACAAAATACATTGGGAAATTTGGGTGGAAAATATAGTGCGAAACAAGCATAAATTTCATTATAGTTACATTTCGAAAAAAATACTAATTTCTAAAATCGACATTTTAATGAAAAGTTATCCAAAGGATACAAATCGTTTTCTCTAAAATAATTTAAAATTGAGTTTCGTTTAAGTAAAATTTTATTTTTGATCCGCATATGTGTCATTTAAACAAGGAAGATAAATTATCATTAAGCATAGGTTATGAAATACTTTTGAATACTTCCTGAATACTCAAAGAATCTTCACCGTTTAAAAAGGTGAAAGGAGATATTTAAGTGAGCAACTTTGAAAAAGTAGAACACATTAGAATATATGATTTCAAAATGTCAGATACCGTCCATATACGGAAACCTAATTAATTTATTTTTAGCATACATGTACATGATCTATATATCTGCATATACGCTACATAGTGTGATAAAATTTTGCTTAGTTACAAAACGCATATCACACTCGAAAATTCACCTTAAACAATTTCTACCAATGAGCAGAAACGCACTCAAATAATTTTATACAGCCCTGCACATTATCTTCAGATTTTTATATACACCTCATATTGAACTGAAATTTTGTTCTGGAAAAATGTGCATAACGCTAATAAAAATGTACTTTTGAAATCGAGATGTAGCATTGTATACAGTTTTTTGCGTAACTCGTTGTGCTGTTAAATGTCAGCAGGCACAGTTCAACAGAAAACATTTTTCTTTGTGCAGCAGTTTCGATCAGAGAATAAAAAAAAAAAAATATATTAACAGAAGCAAATGATATTTTATTCAACATAACTCACACACATAAGATGACCATGATTATTCGATCGAGGGGCACATCTAGTAAATAGTATTAGAGCAATCAACCATTACGTATCAAAGAAAGCAAGAGAATAACTAAAATTTCGTCACTCAGATTAAAAGCCATTTGGGGTGGGAGGAAATAAAATTACCAAAAACCTTTGTGACTTGGCGAGAAATAATCAAAGATAGACCGCATTGGCGTATTAAATGATTTTATCAAATTTCTGGTATCTCGAGATAAATTCGAGAAGGCGCAGATGGATTGTTCAAAATGAAAAAGGAATTTGAAGAGCGAGCTAAAAGAGAGCGAAAAAATGAAAACGAGACTAACGAGAAAATGACTAACGAGCTAAAAAATGAATAAGCAGAAATATAAGCACGTTAGGGATTAAATATAACAGGTTCGAGATTAATTTTTAACACAAGAATTCAATTGGTAAATAAATCATAACATAAATTTCCAAGTGGGTGCAAAAAGCACGGATCAGTATTCGAAACAGAGATATTTTTGCTGAAGCCGGCAATCCCGGACGAATCTCGAACACAAATTCACCCAACAAAACTTTAAAAATCACAGCATCTGGTCTGATATCTGAATCAGTTCAGCAAAATAAATCGAAGGTTCTTATTATGTGGAGCTCCAGTAAACACTGCATGCATAAATACGCATGCAGCGTAACAATTATGCATGCATAACTACGCATGCAGCTTTTGCCGAAGTTCCAAAAAAATAAAAACAGACGGTTTATTCTGTTGAGCAAATTCAGATATCAGATCAGATGCTGTGATTGCTAAAAGTTACTTGGTTGAATTTGTCCTCCAGATTCATCCGGGATGGCTCATTTGGTAGAGCATTGGTGGTTTCAGCCAAGACATCTATGGTTCAAATCCTGGCCCGCTTGGAGATTTATAACAAGTTCTGATGTTAGAAACAATTGCGCCATGATTATAAAAGCCCAGCGTAATTATCCAAAGAACTTTGGAAACTTTGACAGAGAATCATATAGAAATTCACATTTCTTTTTACTATTTTTAATTTAACAATTGCGCCATGATTGTAAAAGTCCAGCGTAATTATCCAAAGAACTTTGGAAACTTTGACAGAGAATCATATGCAAATTCACATTTCTTTTTTACCATTTTTAATTTTCAAATAGCATACGTATAAAATATTATGCTAAAAAATATACTTCAAAAGAAATAATTGCATTTTTGTATGAGAAATAAGTGAACTAAAATAATCTGGAAATAGTCATTAATTAATGTATTTAAAATTAAATTTAAGACTATTCAAATACATTTTAGGAATGAATAAACGGTCAAGTGCGAGCATTACTCGCGTACAGAGTGTTCCGTACAATAAATATATGAATTAGTAATTCTATTATTTAAAAAAAACCGTTGCTAAAAGAATACTGAGACTTTGTAAAAAACTATACAAAGTAGAGTTGGGTATAACAGTATATACTAGAAAAATGTAAATGAATATACCATGAAAGTTCAAAGAGATAAGGAACCTAAATAATATCAAATACTATAGCTATTGTGTAAAACTCATTTTTACTTTCTTCTATCTTTACAAGAAGAAAGTAGGGGAGAGTAGCCAGATTTGGACCGCCGCTTTAAATGGACCGTGGCCATTCTGTCGTTAATTACAGAAAGAGACGCCATCTACCACTGAAATCCTACTTATCAGAAGGACGTCATTTATGATTAGAAGAACCACCCACCTACCATGTGCTGTTTTCAGATAATTTAAAAAAACCTAAAGTTAGCTGTTTTGATCTAGTTTTTTCCTACTAAACGTAAGTAAATACTTTAAAACTATTCTAAGTTGTTATGTTTTCATATTCATATCTAAATTCATCTGTTTATTGCGCATATTTTTCATGCGGATTTGTTTGATTTCGCTTTTGGTCTTAGTCTTGAGATTATCAGTTGTAAAAAATGGCGCAGTTGCCTTAATTGGGCCAATTTAAGTTGCTTAAAATGGACCAGACATGCGATCATAAATTTGAAAAATAAATAATGAATTTCGAGGGCGGTACGCTTTGTACGCTAATTTTCTTTCTTTTTTTAATACTTTATAATGGATTACTATCCCCATTTATGTTTTTGAATATTTATTTTTTTTTGCATATCTGGATCAATTTCTTTATACAGTTTAGGCCTATATAAACATAAAAATATTTTTACATTATGCAATAAATTTTGTTTGCAATTTCTTTTATCTTCTATGTATTTGTATTTATTTTCTTTGAATTTTTTATTCCTACGGCGTATTTGATTTGTAGAGTTGAATTCAAGCATTTTCCTTCTGGAGGATAGTTGTGGTTCCATGAGGGGGCAGACTTTTTACATTTCTGGAGGGTGGAATTACACTTTTTTGCCATTAAAATGCATAAAACCTCAATTCTTTGGGGAGAAGTAGTTATTTCGAGGCTCCGGGGCGGGTGACTCCTGAATTGAACATTGTTTGAATATATGTTTTGCGTTTTACTAATCGAAGCGCAATTTTTTTTTCAATGGAGCCTATTTTTTAAATATTATTTAAATATAATGTTGAAAATGTTGAAACGACACGGACAAACTATATGCAAGAAAAAAACCCGTGACAGCAAAAGCTGTTAAAGATATAGGAAACGAAAAGGAGGGAGTAAGTTGTGAATAAATTGACCTGCAAGAAAACTTCAACTACAAATCCCCCCAAAAGCCAAAAATTCATTATAAATATTATCTCCCTTGCTAAATTCTGTTAAATCAAAGTACAGAGGGAGCGACAAATACGTTGTGTTAACATCTTCGCCATATAGAGTAATCTTTGAATAAAAAAAAATGACAAAAAGGAAGCTCTCAGAGCACAAAAGCTTTCGGTCAAGTTAAAAAAAATAGGCGTAATGCAATTGAAAAAAAATAATGGAAGGGAAAAACTACAAATATAATGTAATGAAAACTTCTGTTTCAAAAAATGTCTAATAATTCAGAATCTAAAAAGAAAAATCTAGACAATGATAATTAGTTTTGCCTAATTTGTAAGAAAAATAAGATAATAGAAATGATTCAGTGTTCAGATTGCCAAATACGGTCCCATGTTATGTGTGCTGGAATAAAAGATGAATAAACGAATTTCATCTGTAAGCCAGCTTTGCATCACTCTTTACATGATATTCAAGTAACTGGCAATTAGTTTCATAATTCCTATTCTTAATTACTAATAACTTCGATTTATATTTTGAATAAATTTTGATTTGAAACAATTACTCTTATTTTCAGATATTTGATTTCATTACATTTCATTTATCTGTTATTTTGTTTGATTGTTTCATTAATCGCAAAATTTACTTTTAATAAAATTGGTTATATTCCCTAGTCATTAGAACAACCTGATATTGTTTGGTCCAATTTAGGAAACTAGGGTCCAACTTATGCGACCAGTTTCTGAATTTGGACCACTTTCGAAAATTTTTTAAAATTAAAATAAATTTAGGATTTTCAAAAAGAAATTGATCTAAGGCTTTATATAGTTAGTAGATGAGTAGATTGAATCCGTGTTGTGATGTTTTGCAGATATTCCAAAAATTAAGCGAGTTACACCTGAAAATAAGCGAAGTGGTCCAAATTCGACTACTCTCTCCTATTGTATTCGTGAAAATTTTCGAATTCCGATTTTCGACGGATTTATACGTTTTAGGGGACAGAGATCATGAAAAACATGTTTTTACAAAATTTCTGTCTGTGAGTCTGTCTGTGTGTGACACATATTTTGTGGGCGCTCTGCTCTATCTTAAGAACTATTGAACGGAATCTAATAAAACTTTAGATTCAGTTAGTCCCTGATATAAATTGGTGCTTATTACTTTTTGGTGTAAATCGCTCAGCAGATGGCGCTGCTATGCTGCATTATTCATGATTTTCACAATAGTTATATTTCAAGAACTAAAGCACGGATTTTCAGAAAACTTCGGATTCAGTTAGTCCTTGATATAATTCGGTGCTGATAACTTTTTGACGTAAATCGCCCAAAGGTGGCGCAGTTATGCTGCATTATTCATGATTACCGCAATAGCTCTATCTCAGGAACTAATGCTCGAATTTTCATCAACCTTCAGATTCAGTTAACCCCTGATATATAGTAGTGTTGTTTAGTTTTTGGTGTTAATCGCCCAACAGGTGGTGCGAGTATGCTGCAATTTTCACGATATCCGCAATAGCTGTAGCCGAAGAACTAATGCATGAATGTTCATCAAGCTTTAGGTTCAGTTAGTCCCTGATAAAAATTGATCCTGATAAGTTTTTGGTGTAAATTGTCCAAGAGATGCCACTGCTAAGCAGAACTTTGCACGATTTCTGAAATACCTCTATCTCAAAAACTAATGCACGGATTTTCATCAAACTTCAAATTCAAATAGAAGTTTACTTAAGTTTTCCCTGATTAGATTTTGGTATAAATCACCTAACCGGAAACGCTGTTGTGCTGCATTTATCAGGAAGTATTAACATGTATGAGATAGAAGTATGTTTTGGGATTGACACATCCGACGAGTTTAATATTATCTTAATCTGTTTATAATGAACTTAATTCGGTACTGACAATAAAAGCAGTGCATATTTAAACTTCATTTGGTGTTTCATAAAACTAAATTCAGCATAGTAATAACATTTCTTTCCACAGTGCAGCTAAAACAAAACATTCCTTCAAAGTTTACATTGGCATTGCGCTAAGCGCCCTTCGAAAGTAGGTCACAAATTTGCAACTCCGCCTTGGTCTTTGCAGCGTATTTCCAGATAGGCTTTAAATTAACTTTTAAAGCCACTCGAAGCGATTGAAAGATCCATTCAAAGAAAAATAGTCGCGAATCTCATAGTATTTATATAATTCGTTGTAATTAAGGGGTCTCAGAACTCTTAAAATTCATAAAAATGAATAAAAGAGACCAGATTCAACATTTAATATCTTAAAATGTGTGAGTTTTTAAAAAACAATTTTTATTAATAGGAAAGTTATAAGTACGTTCTTTCATTTTATGTATTTAAAAATTGCAAGATAAAGATTTAGCATTTACAGGGGGCTCCAAACAGTCAGACATTTGACAAGAAGAAAATTGGTATAACAGCTTACGCGCACGATTAGAAAATAAATATAGTAAGTAGAAAAAAAAATCTGGTGCCTACTTATACTTCAGATTGCAATAATTACCATGAACCTAAATAAATTTGTATTTAAAGCATTTTTATATTTTTAATACAAAGCTGTATTTAGCTAATACAAAAATTTGAAAATTGCAAAAACATAATCACTTTAAAAATATTTTTTTGAGAAATAAAAAGGAAATTTTAGGTTCAGTTTATCCAGATTAACTTGAAACGTATGTTTCGAAAATTTCATGCAAAAATATTCAAAAGTTTTTGAGATATAGTGCGTATTATGCCCAAAATGTCATTTGGAGAAAAATGACTTAAAAGTTTCGAAAAGCTGTTCTTCAGCTGTTGAGCGGGTATAATTCTAAAATCCATAACATCTGTTCTAATCAGAATTTGAAGGAAACAATTATATTAAAATGTTCAGAAAAGATTAAAATCTAAAAAAATTAAAATTAAAATTTTTTTGAAGCTTTAAGAGTCCTGAGACTCCTTGAATTTGTTTGTTTTTAACAAATTCACGTTTATTGCTTTTATACTGTTAATAGCCCTTGCATTATACATATATATCAGTAAAAGTTGTTAACTAGGCTTTAAAAGCCGATGGTAAATAGAGTATGCCACACCTGTCATTACGTATGTCCAAACCGTCCATATCTTTAAGGGTTAATATCTCGACTAATTACTGACGAATTTTTTCGAAAATCATGATCAACAATGGATTTTATACTTCTGCAACGATAGGTACCTCCAGCACTGAATGCCCGTAAATCGAAATTTGTGTATAACGGAAAAAAGCGATTTTCCCCAAAACTATGTTACCTAGGGTAATCGCTATAATTTTCCTGCAAGTTTTAAATTAATGTCTACTACCTCTAATTTTTTCATAATTGTAGTTTCAATAGATTCGGAATTAAATGGGGGGGGGGGGCATATTTTTCCGCTATATTTTCGACGATTTTTTTTGAAAATGTAATACCTAAAATTAAAAGAAATGCATTTTTGAATTCAGCGTTACAAAAGCTTTCACAGAATACCCCACACGATATACAAAGAAAATATATTTTTTTCAAGTCACTTAATTTGTCCCTCTACATTAATTTATATTTTTATAATTTATAATTTATATTAACTATTTAATAATCTGAAAATATGTGGGTCAATGGGCTTTATTACTTCCCCGAATTTGAACTTCCCACGTTCTATAGTTTACGAGAAAAATGGCTGTGACAGACAGACACAAGAGTGATCTTATAATGGTTTCGTTTTTACTTTTTAAGTACGGAACCCTAAAAAGGAGAAAAATAAATCGAAACCAAATATGAGACAGAAAACTGTGGCACAACCTGTATATATATATATATATATTCTGCAAAAATTCCTAAATATATTAAATATACTTCAGATGAAAATACGCAACTTAATTAAATGAAATTCACGCCATGTATTGTACACTATATGGCCAAAGGTGACCGGTCACTTGCGATTTTTGACATTTTGTTAAATATCTAGAAAAATACATGAATAATTAACCTGAACTGCATGTGTGTAAACAATATATTATGGGTCACATATTGGGCCCGCGAAGATTTTTTTCCCGAAACCCCATAGGGGACCGTCAACAAATTGAAAAATAACGAATATCTTTTGGATAACTCTGTAAAAACTAATGGAGCAAAAGTGTTTAAACTCGAGATTATTAATAAGTGGCTTATTGTAATATACTGTCTTCATTTTTATGCGGATAGCATGCATACCCGTAGAGAAATTAAGGTTTTTATAAAACAGTCCCAAATTTCGCCAAGCTTTTTGCTTATAATTTGCAGAGTTCTTAATATAAAAACAAGTGGGTAAGTGTGATCACAGATCGCACAGAGGGTTTCGTTTAATATTTCTTTTAAAACACTATCCTTTTGCAAAATCTGTTAGCTCCACAATTCGCAACTACGGAGTGCACGCTATTCAAAACAAACGTCTGCCCGACAAAACTCCGTTTTAGAACCTATTCGCACTTATATTAGTCGAGGAAATTAGACCCATAAAACTTAAAATAGGAAAGGTGGAAATAAAATATGAAAGACTATTGTGCATAAAATGAAAGAGTGGCCGAAGGGTCGTCAAATGATACATCAGATGAGGGGGTTGGGGAAAATTTCGCCCCCCCCTCTCCCGGAGCCTTCAAGTGAAACTAGCTCGCTGTAGCTTAATTAGCGGCTAAGTTAGAAAAAATGCTTAAAAAACACAAGTTAGAGCCCAGAGGAGTCAACAATATAAGACTTTTTGAAAAATTTATCATTTGTCGTGTGATCACAAATGTTCAGCTATAAGTATGCAAAATTTCATATCCCCAGCATAAATAGGGCGCAGTTAGAAATAATTGCTTATAATACAGAAGTTGAAGCCCAAAGGGTTAATCATAAGACTTTTTCAAAAATTCATATTTTGTCTTATGATCTGACGCGTTCAGCTATACGTATGCAAAATTTCATGTCTCCAATTTAATTAGAGCTCAGTTAGAAAGAATTGATTAAAAAACACAAGCTGGAGTCATAAGGGTTAAATATAAAACTTTTTCGAAAAAAAAAATTATTTGTCGTGTGGTCTCAGGTGTTGTGCTATAAGTATGCAAAATTTCATGTATCCAACTTAATTATGGGCCTCATTAAAAAAAAATTGCTTAAAATATATATCTAAGAGCTCAAAGGGTTAAATGTAAGACTTTTTCAAGATTTTATAATTTGTCGCCGGGCCTCATGTGTTCTGCTATAAGTATGCAAAATTTCAAACCTCCAATTTAATTATGGGCTCAATTAGAAAGAATTGCTTAAAATACACAAGCTGGAGTCCAAAGGGTTAAATATGAAACTTTTTTCGAAATTTATTATCTGTCGTGTGATCTGAAGTTTTCAGCTATAAGTATGCAAAATTTCAAGTCTCCAATACAATTAGGGGCTCTGTTAAAAATAATTGATTAAAACACACAAGCTGGAGTCCAAAGTGTTAAATATAAAACTTTTTCGAAATTTATTATTTGTCGTGTGATCTGAGGTGTTTAGCTATCGGGATACAAAATTGCATGCCTCCAATCTGATTAGGAATTCTGTTATAAAGGAATGCTGAAAATAAAGTAATTGGAGCCCAATGGGTTAAATATAACACTTTTTCAAAGTTTTATGATTTGTTGTTTGGGCTCATGTGTTTAACTATAATAACTCAACATTCCATGCCTCTAACTTAATTAGGGGATCTGTTAGAAAAAATTGCTTAAAATACACAAGTTGGAGCCCAAAGGGTTAAATATAAAACTTTTTTCAAAATTTTATGAATTGTCTTGTTGTCTCAGGTATTCAGCTATAAGTATGGGGAATTTCATGGCTCCAACCTTATTAGGGACTGACTTAGAAAGAATTGTTTGAAATACACATGCGGGAGCCCAAAGGGTTAAATTTAAGACTTTTCAAAATTTTAAGATCTGTCGTTTCAAGTGTTGTGTTCAGCTATAAGTACTCAAAATTTCAAGTCTCCAACATGTATAGTTTCTGAGAACGGGCTCTGTGACGGACAGACAGACGGACAGTCAGAAAAAGGAGTGAGACGAATAGGGTTTCGTCAGATGAACGAAACACTAAAAAGATCTTTTCAGAAAATATGACGAACGACATTGTACATAATACTCTGCAATTAGAATTAAAAAGTAATAAAAATTGGATGAAAAATGAGCAGGTTTACTAAAAAATGTTTCACTGCGCATGTGCGAATGCATTCAAAATATAGTGTGCATAATGTGTTAGCTAAATGTATAGAGCAACTTTTGTAAAAAGTCTCAAAAACATAGTTTGAAAAGTCTGATAATAATCGTTTATTGAATAAGCTAAAAATCAGTTGTTCCCAAAATGAAGCAACACATGAGGGGTTGTATCCATATATCCATTTATTAGTGCCAATTTAGCATACACAATATTGCACGTACTACTGTATTTGGATACAACCCCTCATCTTTTTGCTTCATTTTGGGAACAGCGTATTTTGAGCTTATTCTATAAACGATTATTATCAGACTTTTCAAACTATGTTTTCGAGACTTTTACAAAAGTTGTTCTATACATTTAGCTAACAAATTATGTACATTATATTAGGTAGCTTTCTTTACAAAAAAGCTACCTATTGCAGCCGTTCGGAGGAAAGCGATTTCAAAAAATTTTGGTATATTTTCATCGATCATGACCCCCAGACCCCGAAACCACCCTCCGTTCAAAATTTATATATATATATATATATATATATATCTGACCTATGTCACACTGTAACTCCCGTAATTATGAACCGATTTCGATGTAATTCGGTGTGTACATAGTTCATACCAATGTCTCGACCGAGTTCGTTGGCCAGCTTCATCCGCCGTTTTGTTTCAAAATGGCGGCCATTTAAAATTTTTAAAAAATTTTAAAACTTGAAATGTGGTACCAAAAAATTAAAAGTGGAAAACTATTTTTTTCTTATGTATTTGACCTTTATACAAAGATTCCGGAGCAGTTTTTGTTTCGTCCATATCTTAAAAAATGGCTGAGTTATAGCATTTTAAATTTCTAGCGTGGCTGACATTTTGAAACGTCCTGAATTTTGTCACGCGATAAAAGGCGTATTTATGAACCGATTTTGATGTAATTCAGTGTGTACATAGTACATACCAATCTCTCGACCGAGTTCGTTGGCCAGCTTCATCCGCCATTTTGTTTCAAAATGGCGGCCATTTAAAATTTTTTAAAAAATTTAAAATTTGAAATGTGGTACCAAAAAATTGAAAAAGGAAAAATATTTTTTCTTATGTATTTGACCTTTATACAAAGATTTCGGAGCAGTTTTTGTTTCGTCTATATCTTAAAAAATGGCTGAGTTATAGCATTTTGAATTTCTAACGTGGCTGACATTTGGAAACGTCCTGAATTTTGTCACGCGATAAAAGGCGTATTTATGAACCGATTTGGATGTAACTTCGTTTATACATAGTACATACCAATGTCTCGACCGGGTTCGTTGGTCAGCTTCATCCGCCATCTTGTTTAAAACTGGTGGCTATTTAAATTTTTAAGAAAAATTTAAATTTGAAATGTGGTACCAAAAAATTAAAAATTGAAAAAATATTTTCTTGTTATGTGTTTGACCTTGATAAAAAGATTCGGGAGCAGTTTTTGTTTCGTCTATATCTTAAGAAATGGCTGAGTTATAGCATTTTGAATTTCTAGCGTGGCTGACATTTTGAAACGTCCTGATTTTTCTCACGTAATAACAGGCGTATTTATGAACCGATTTGGATGTACCTTGGTGTGTACATAGTACATACAAATATCTCGACCGAGTTCGTTGGCCGGCTTCATCCGCCATCTTGTTTCAAAATGGCGGCCATTTAAAAAAATTAAAAAATAAAAAAATTTAAATGAGATACCAAAAAATTGGAAAGTGAAAAAGATTTTTTTTTGTATGTGTTTGACCTTAATACAAAGATTTCGGAACAGTTTTTCTTTCGTCTATATCTAAAAAAAATGGCTGAGTAATAGCATTTTGAATTTCTCTTGTGGCTGACATTTTAACACGACCTGATTTTTGTCACGCGATAACAGGCGTAATTATGAACCTATTTGGATGTAACTTGGTCTGTACATAGTACATACCAATTTCTGGACCGAGTTCGTTGGCCAGCTTCATTCGCCATCTTGTTTCAAAATGGTTGCCATTAAATAAATTAAATTTAAAATTCAAAATGAGGTATTAAACAATTGGAAAATGAAAAAGATTTTTTTATGTGTTTGGCCTTGATACAAAGATTCCGGAGCAGTTTTTGTTTCTGAAAATTTGTTCTTTTGTTTATATCTTAAAAAATGGTTGATTTATAGCACTTTGAATTTCTAGCATGGCTAACATTTTGAAACGATCTTGTATTTGTCACGCGATAACACACGTATTCGCCTATTTCGATGTAAGAAGGCATGTGGATAGTATACATCAACACCTCGACCAAGTTCGCTGGCCAGATTCATTAGCCATCTTGTTTCAAAATGGCGACCATTAAATTAAAAAATATATATATATTTAAAGTGAGGTGCAAAAAAATTAGAAATTGAAAAAGGTTTCTTTCTTAAGTATTTGACCTTGATATAAGGATTCAGGAGCATTTTTTGTTTGTCTTTACCTTAAAAAATGGCTCAGATATAGCAGTTTCAATTTCTATTGTGGGTGACATTTTGAAAAATCTGATTTTTTGCATGCGACAGCACTCCTATATATTAACCGATTCCGATGTGAGTGAGCATGTGCACAGCAATTACTAAGGTCTCGACCAAGTGCACTGATTAGCCTCATCCACCATGTTGTCTTAAAATGACAGGCACTTTAAGAAATTGCCGAATTTGGCAGCCAAATATATGTTACTTTAAAGAAAAGCAGCTTGGATAAAGCTGACTAATTTCGCGAAATTCTCATTCATTATATTGATAAAAATTAGTATTGAATCTCCTATATTCGGTTTCCACTAAATTGAGCTTCGTGTGTTTGAATGATATAATTTGGCTTTTTTTAAATAAGGATTATGAAAGCTACCTCTTCCTCCCGGCACTGGCCGGAAGGACTTTTTTGATTGAATTCGCAAGTGCGCAGTGTAACATTTTTTAGTAAACCTGCTCATTTTTCATCCAGATTTTATTATGTTTTAATTTTGACTACAGGGTGTTTTGTGCAATGTTGTTCGTCATTTTTTCTGAAAAGGACTTTTTTTTATATTAAGAACTCTTCAAATTATAAGCAAAAAAGTCCTTCCGGCCAGTGCCGGGAGGAAGAGGTAGCTTTCATAATCCTTATTTAAAGAAAGCCAAATTATATCATTCAAACACACGAAGCTCAATTTAGTGGAAACCGAATATAGGAGATTCAATACTAATTTTTATCAATATAATGAATGAGAATTTCGCGAAATTAGTCAGCTTTATCCAAGCTGCTTTTCTTTAAAGTAACATATATTTGGCTGCCAAATTCGGCAATTTCTTAAAGTGCCTGTCATTTTAAGACAACATGGTGGATGAGGCTAAGCAGTGAACTTGGTCGAGACCTTAGTAATTGCTGTGCACATGCTCACTCACATCGGAATCGGTTAATATATAGGAGTGCTGTCGCATGCAAAAAATCAGATTTTTCAAAATGTCACCCACATTAGAAATTGAAACTGCTATATCTGAGCCATTTTTTAAGGTAAAGACAAACAAAAAATGCTCCTGAATCCTTATATCAAGGTCAAACACTTAAGAAAGAAACCTTTTTCAATTTCTAATTATTTTGCAACTCACTTTAAATATATATATATATTTTAATTTAATGGTCGCCATTTTGAAACAAGATGGCTGATGAATCTGGCCAGCGAACTTGGTCGAGGTGTTGATGTATACTATCCACATGCCTTCTTACATCGAAATAGGCGAATACGTGTGTTATCGCGTGACAAATACAAGATCGTTTCAAAATGTTAGCTATGCTAGAAATTCAAAGTGCTATAAATCAACCATTTTTTAAGATATAAACAAAAGAACAAATTTTCAGAAACAAAAACTGCTCCGGAATCTTTGTATCAAGGCCAAACACATAAAAAAATCTTTTTCATTTTCCAATTGTTTAATGCCTCATTTTGAATTTTAAATTTAATTTTTTTTTAATGGCAACCCTTTTGAAACAAGATGGCGAATGAAGCTGGCCAACGAACTCGGTCGAGACATTGATATGTACTATGTACAGACCAAGTTACATCCAAATAGGTTCATAATTGCGCCTGTTATCGCGTGACAAAAATCAGGTCGTTTTAAAATGTCAGCCACAAGAGAAATTCAAAATGCTATTACTCAGCCATTTTTTTTAGATATAGACGAAAGAAAAACTGTTCCGGAATCTTTGTATTAAGGTCAAACACATACAAAAAAAATCTTTTCCACTTTCCAATTTTTTGGTATCTTATTTAAATTTTTTTATTTTTTAATTTTTTTAAATGGCCGCCATTTTGAAACAAGATGGCGGATGAAGCCGGCCAACGAACTCGGTCGAGATATTTGTATGTACTATGTACACACCAAGGTACATCCAAGTCGGTTCATAAATACGCCTGTTATTACGTGAGAAAAATCAGGACGTTTCAAAATGTCAGCCACGCTAGAAATTCAAAATGCTATAACTCAGCCATTTCTTAAGATATAGACGAAACAAAAACTGCTCCCGAATCTTTTTATCAAGGTCAAACACATAAGTAGAAAATATTTTTTCAATTTTTAATTTTTTGGTACCACATTTCAAATTTAAATTTTTCTTAAAAATTTAAATGGCCACCATTTTTAAACAAGATGGCGGATGAAGCTGGCCAACGAACCCGGTCGAGACATTGGTATGTACTATGTATAAACGAAGTTACATCCAAATCGGTTCATAAATACGCCTTTTATCGCGTGACAAAATTCAGGACGTTTCAAAATGTCAGCCACGCTAGAAATTCAAAATGCTATAACTCAGCCATTTTTTAAGATATAGACGAAACAAAAACTTCTCCGAAATCTTTGTATAAAGGTCAAATACATAAGAAAAAATATTTTTCCATTTTCAATTTTTCGGTACCACATTTCAAATTTAAAATTTTTTTAAAACATTTAAATGGCTGCCATTTTGAAACAAAATGGCGGATGAAGCTGGCCAACGAACTCGGTCGAGAGATTGGTATGTAATATGTACACACTGAATTACATCCAGATCGGTTCATAAATACGCCTTTTATCGCGTGACAAAATTCAGGACGTTTCAAAATGTCAGCCAAGCTAGAAATTCAAAATGCTATAACTCAGCCATTTTTTAAGATATAGACGAAACAAAAACTGCTCTGGAATCTTTGTATAAAGGTCAAATACATAAGAAAAAAATATTTTTCCATTTTTAATTTTTTGGTACCACATTTCAAGTTTTAAAATTTTTTAAAAATTTTAAATGGCCGCCATTTTGAAACAAAACCGCGGATGAAGCTGGCCAACGAACTCGGTCGAGACATTGGTATGTACTATGTACACACCGAATTACATCGAAATCGGTTCATAATTACGGGAGTTACAGTGTGACATAGGTCAGATATATATATATATATATATATATATATATATCAATTTTGAACGGAGGGTGGTTTCGGGGTCTGGGGGTCATGATCGATGAAAATATACCAAAATTTTTTGAAATCGCTTTCCTCCGAACGGCTGCAATAGGTAGCTTTTTTGTAAAAATACACTACCTAAAACTTGGAAAAATTTGGGACTGTTTTTATAAAAACTTTAATTTCTCTACGATTATGCATGCTATCCGCATAAAAAATGAAGACAGCATATTACAATAATTCACTTATTAATAATCTTGAGTTTAAATGCTTTTGTTCCATTAGTTTTTACAGGGTTATCCAAATGATACTCGTACTTTTTCAATTTGTTGACGATCCCTTATGGGGTTTCGGGAAAAAAACTACGCAGAAATATATGACCTATACCATAGTGTTTACACATCTGAAGTTTCAGGTTAATTCCTCGTGTATTTTTCTAGATATTTAAGAAAACGTCAAAAATTGCAAGTGACCGGTCACCTTTGGCCATATAGTGTATATTCTACAGTAAGAATCTTATAATGAACCTCACTAAGGGATGTAATTTGTTTTTATTTTTGAAATAGTGTAACGTCATTAAAATATGCTGCAAACGATTTTCCCCCGTACACTAATTTATAACTGTCTTGTGCGACCATTTAAATAAATGATAAATTGTTTGCACTCCATATTCTACAGAAAGCAAGACTTACCGCTCTCAGAAATTCATAACAATTTTATTACGTTTGAAATTGTATAACACCATTAAAATACACAGATAAAGATTTCTCCCCATAGACGCTAATGTAACGGAATTCTTTCGAGTGTCTCTGACGTAAACATAAATTCAATGCACTGCATTTACAATAACGAATATGTCATAATAAACCTCGATAACATCGATCCATAACATGGCAATCCGAATTATTCAACTGGATTTGGTGCACGGTCAGATGGCAGAAATACAAACTGAATTCATAGACACGTTTCAACTATGACGGAAAGAGTTAAAAACAGACTTTTGAAATATGTGTAATTGGAACCGATAGTTTCTTTTAATACAGAGAATCACTTATAACTTGATTTCATTTTCGAATAGCTTTGTAAAGTTTAAATATTTATAAGAAAAATTTCAGAAAGTCAGAAACTTTCTCTAGTGAAAAAAAAAATAGAAAAAAGCTAAAATATTAAACCTTTAATGGTAAAATTACAGTGAAAAGTGACGGGTAAATAAAATATAATGATCTACTAGATTAATTTTCACACAATTATTCTAATTGGTAAACAAATCATTTTAGATGTAAATTTCCAACTGGGCGAAAAATGTCCGGACCAGGACATCCTGGTCCGGACATTTTTCGCCCAGTTGGAAATTTACATCTAATATAATGATCTAGTGTCTGATTGTATTCCACTGAGATGACATTCCCAATGATTCCGAAGCTAATGCTTATTTCACAGCACATTCACTGTAAATATATATATATATAAATAGATAGATAGATAGATCTGTTTGGTCTAGCAAGAAGGTTTACGAAAATTAAAAATAACCTCTCTCTAATCATCCATAAATTTCAAAAGTATTTCTGTATGTTCTGAAACCCCAGAAGCCAATTGATTTCCTAAATTTCAAGAAGCATTTCTGAAACAAATATTCCTCCTTTTGGAATAAACTTCCGCTGGTAATTTTCAAAAACATTAGGGAATAATTTTTATCGAGTATTATTTATCAATTTTCTTAACACGAAATATCGACTATTTCTCCAGTAATTATTCTCTTGTTCAACAGATAACCATGCTAAATTTACAGCGTAAATTGAATAATATTTTGCTAATCTTGCGTGGATACATTCTGTTAAGCAGCTTAAAATATTTACTTGTAAATTAACAGCATCCGAAAAATTGATATATTCTGATGAGAAAATTAATACGTTCTATAAGTTACTTCGTAACGTTTCCGAAAATTACGGATTGCAAAAGTGACTTTTATTTGGAAAATGCTCCTTTGGGTCTATTGTTTTTAGAGATCTTTTTATTTAAATGATGGCATTTTAAAATCGCGGAAAACTGAGAAAAGGTTGCACTATATTTTTTTAAACATTCACTCTGTATCAAGAAACATTTGTCTTTTTTACATTGCAGAAGCAACATCTCACACTGAAAAAGATAGAAGTTCCTAATTTATAAAAATATAATAAAATGACAGACGAAAATAAAAAATAAACCATATCAACTTACTAAAAACTATTCCTAAAAGCATTCATTATATTTATAATCTTCAGAAACCAATATATGTTTGAGATTTAACAAAGTAGTTACAAAATTAAAGTTTTAGATATGATTAAGAGTTGTTTTTGTTTAGTGCATTAATCAGTTTTCTCAAATAGGGATATCGTTTTTCGGGATGCTATCAATTATAAAATAAACGTTTTCATGTTAAAGAAACATGTTTTACAGACAGGCATGTTAAATAGCAACATTAAGATTCACATTAAAATAATTATTACTTTATTGCAATCAGGGTTCTCGCGGTTGAGCCAAATCGCGACAAAATGCTTCATTTGGCGATTAAACGATTCGCCAAATTTAGAGTGATCAATTTGTGCTCTTTGTGTGTGTATGTGCCAATACCGTTGAGATTCTTATCCGTGTTACTAAACGATTCATGTCGCTTTTTATGTTCAAATGTCGCTTTTTATGTTGACATCTTACCGTGCCATTTACATTACTATATTTATAGAGATACTGACTCAACACCAATTCTGTTTAGGAACAGCCAAAGACACAGAAAGAATTATGTGGTAGGTATTTCTCTATTCTCAGTTAATCGCTACATATGCGACGGCCGGCGTCACGCCACGCGCCGGAAAAAAAAAAAAAAAAAAAAAAAAAAAAAAAAAAAAAACTAACAGTATGCAAATTATCATTGACCAGTCATTTTTTTTTTTTTTTTCCTGCCAGTTAGAGTCGAAACATCATAGCAATTTTTAGCGTATATTTTCACAGCGTCAAGTCAAAGATAGCTGTTTTAAATTTTTATTTAAACTGCTAAAAGAATGCCGCAAAATGTACACATTTAGGAGACATTTAGTATATACTTATTTTTAATAGTTTCTGTAGTTTCTTTTAAAAGAATGTCTGAAACATTTACACATTTAGAAGGCATTTAGGATGTACTTATTTTTAATAGCTTCTGTTGCGGATATTTGAAATTCTATTTTATAAGCAATTACAAAATTTTGGGTTATTTTAGAACATATTGATAAAAAAAGGGTACAATAAGGTATTAAAGGTAGACTTTTCAGTGTTTCACGCCGAATCTATTTTGGTAACTTTTTTTTTTTTTTTTATTTGGATACTGTTTTTTATTTCTTATTCGCCAAATCACTAATGTTGGTCAAATGTAGCGAGCAAGCCACCCTGGTTTCACTTGAATGTATAAATTCAATTACGCTGCTGGAAATGTTTAAAGAAGAATTAATAGCGATCTAAAACCTATATTCCAGTTTACGAGTAATAGATTGTACATATACACGGAAACGTTTACAAAAATCATTGGCAGCAAAAGAAAGTTTGTTTTTATAAATGATGTACTAAATCTCAAAACAATATTGGTTTCTGATGTTTAACACGTTCACGCCGGTGCGGTGGGTCACACTCGACAGCCTCAGAGCTGGCAAGTCTCCGGCCTTTTGGATACCAGTATTTTAATGCAGAAAATGTTGTTTTATTTAATTAGAAGAATTTCGCGATTTAAAGGAACAACATTTTCTCTAAAATAACAGTGGTGTGCAAAAAGCCGGAGACTTGAAAACTCTGAGAAAGTCGAGTGTGACCCAACGCGCCTGCGTGAACGTGTTAAAATTATAATAAACGCGTTTTGAAATCATGGGAAACTCAAAGTAGGTTATCGTATATTTTGTTCGTGGATATAATATATTTTAGTTGATTAAGAAAAAATTGTCTCTTTTGAGTGCAGTTAATATAGTATCGTACATCTTATGACATATCGACAGCTTCAAAGTTCAATCTATTTCATTTGTTGACTATTACAGTGCATATGGTGTTGAGGCATGCTGTATGTAATAATATAAATCGATCTTTATTTTAACTTTTCTATATATAGTATATTTTTTCAATTAAAGTAAAGTGTGTGTTTCGAAATTAATATATTAATAACAGTAATGAAAATCACATAAACTAAGAAATTCACGACCACTTAAGGGGACGGTGGAGCTTAAAATCCTTAAAAATATTTTTTTTTATTTTTGTAAATTTCAACTTAAATATTATTCAAGGGTACATTATATACATTATAACATGCATTTATTCCAAAAAAAATTTAAAAAAAAATTATTTTTGAGAAAAAAATGGAATTTTACGCGTCGTGTTAGAAATCTTCGAAACGCCCCATGCGTCTTCAATATCAATGAAAATCACCAATATTTTTTATAAAAGTTTGGTTTATATATAGAAATAAAATAGAGCATCGAATTTTACATATTTGAATTTAAAGGTTAAAAAAAAAAATTGAAATTTTTTGAAATTTTTTCGAAAAATTTTCAAAATTTCAAATTTTTTCATTTTTTTTTTGTCAATTTTATCTTAAAAATTATTCAAGGGTACATTATATGCATTATAGCATGCATTTATCACAAAAAAAATTTTATTTTTGAGAAAAAAATGGAATTTTACGCGTTGTCTTAGAAATCTTCGAAGTGCCTCCTGCGTGTTCCATATCAATGAAAATCCCCAATATTTTTTATAAAAGTTTGATTTATATATAGAAATAAAATAGAGCATCGAATTTCACATATTTGAATTTAATGGTTAAAAAAAATTTTTTTGAAAAATTTTGAAATTTTTTCGAAAAAATTTTGAATTTTTGAATTTTTTTTTTTTTTACCTTTAAATTCAAATATATAAAATTCAATGCTCTATTTTATTTCTATATATAAACCAAACTTTTATAAAAAATATTGGGGATTTTCATTGATATTGAAGACCCGATATTTTATACCGATTTCGAAGATTTCTAAGACGATGCGTAAAATTCCATTTTTTTCTGAAAAATAAATTTTTTTTTTAAATTTTTTTGGGATAAATGCATGTTATAATGTATATAATGTACCCCTGAATAATATTTAAGTTGAAATTTACAAAAATAAAAAAAAATTATTTTTAAGGATTTTAAGCTCCACCGTCCCCTTAAGCTCATCCATAAAACGCGCCGGATCGAGGCAAAAGTATCAGTTTATTTTTTTCGTCCATTTATTGTTAAAATACAAAATATTTCAAAACAAAATAAATTTATAGTAATGATTGAAAAACTTTCCGTCACTGTACATTTTCACAGACAGTATCTAGAAATTTCAAATATTATTACTCATATATATCATTACTAATATATCTCATATACTCATATATCTTTTTATATATTGATACACCCCATAAATGATTAAAATCTTAAAACTTTAAATTTTTTCGTATAACCGTATTTTAATGCGAAATATAAACATATAAATTCTCATTCTGTTTGAGATTTACACTATTTATTTTCCTTTTCTCCCCTCTTTTGTAAGATAGTAACGCAATTTGACTTTATCGAATGAACTATTTTAAAATTATTTACTATGAGAATTCCATTTTTTTTTCACGACATATAGGAATGCATTAAAATATATTGCGCGAGTGAGAACCTTTTTAAATTTACAGCCTTTACCTCCGATAAAAAATAGAAATTCCATGGTCTTCTTTTACTTTTAGAATAGATTCATATGCATTCCTGAGGTGTTTCGTCTTTTCTGATAACAGTAGGAAAGGTTCAAGCTAACGGTTTTCCCTCTTTCTACAGTTACCGTGTGAGACAAAAAAATTGGTTTTAAAGTGTGTATTCCCACTCTTATCACTTATTTACCAGGTAAGGCATATTCCATTCATCTTTCCGACCACTTCTTAAATGGAATGTCTGCTACGAGAGAAACGGGGAGAAAGAATGGGGAGTAAGAATTTGTAGAATAATGACGGCGTGGTTTCTCTTTCAAATGGGTTTTCCACGCCATTTTTTTTAGATGCACTTTACATATTCTTTTTCCGATATCGATAGACTGTTTTTTACCCAAAGGCTTGGTGCACAGAAAAATAAGATATCAGATTCTAATGCAAAGAATTTTCTCGGAATGTCTATATATTTCTCGCCATGAAAAAAATTATTGGAAATGAGTTACGATACGGTGTGTAGCTACTACTTTAATGTATTCCGTTCACACAATAGAAGAGTATTTTCTTTGAAATAAATTGGCTTATATTTCATTCAAAAATAAAAGGTTTCCAAGGCGAAATAATTTTAAATTGATGAGCAGATTTTTACAATTTTAGAAGTATGCAGCATGAAACATAATTTATTCTAAAATAATTATTTTGGTAATTCTTTATTGTTTATTTTTTTTAATTTATATTGTTAAAACAATTTCAGACTTTCAATTACATGAATTTTGAATGAACTTTTTTTTTCTTTTTTTCTTTTTTCTTTTATTTTCTTTTCTTTTATTTTTTTTTATTTATTTTTTTTTTTTTTTTGCATGTGCCAATTTTATTATTATTTAACAACTACGGATATACGAAGATAATAATAAATTATTCTATTAGATATATTTAGAAATTATATACATATATATATAGGGCAAAGCAACAATTATCAGCCACTTAAGCGCTTTGTTTTTGTATATAGCTCGAAGCGGAATTTGAAAAAAGCAGTACAACATTTTTAATAGTGACACGTGTTAAATTATACATTTCTTTTACTGTTTCAGCAATTATTTTTTTAAAAACTTATTGTAATTTTTATATATAGAAAGTTAAGTTTAAAAGATGCAAATTCTCCAGTAATCGGCCATTCAATTCTAGTGTTCGCCATCATTGGACCAGTTGTCGGTCACTAAAGTGCTTTGTTATTGTAAATAACTCTATGTGTAATTTTTAGAAACAGAACGACATTTTACCAATGACAATTGTTAGTTTATACTTTTGATATAATGTCTCAGCAATTATTAAAAATATCATAAATGTTCTTAACATTTTCCAACATAGTTGAAAAGTGTTTATGATTTTAATTTTTCTCCCCACTGTCAAAGTTCTAACACTCGTAAATATACTCGAATCCCCTTGATTTTTTATGTTTATTACGTTAACAGTTGCACTATCTCAATTGAAAATGAAGTTTGTAAAATTTATAGTTCATTTACAGGGATGTCAAAAGTATTCCGTTACATTGCGTTCAATGGGAAAAAATGCTTCTTGTTCATTTTAACGATCTTCGCCATTTCAAACATAATGAAATTGACATGCATTTATGAAGTGCACTAAACTATGTGTTACAAAGTAACTGGTATTAATTTACAGGTCCCATAAAATAATTCTTTTACCTAGTATTGTCAGGAGGAAATCTGTTTGCAGCGTATTTTAGTTCTGTCTATTTCAAATATAATACATTTCTGAAATTACTACAAATACGTGTATAACATGATGTTCATAGCATTTATCGTTTATTCACCGGGAGACACAATAAATTCGGATACACTATCGTATCTGTCTAAAAGCGATAATTGATGGAATTGCGATTTCGTTTATGGTATGTGTTTTTAAGTTTATTCAAAATTTTGTTTAGCTATGTGGTGTGTATAACTGTTGTAGATCACATACAAGACTACAGAAAACAGTTCGTAAGCATTGCGGAGTATCAACATGAATGGCTTAAAGATGGCTTTTACTTGAGTTATGCTCTTTTAAGTTGAACTATAATTAGTGTACTAAGAGATGTTTGTACAATATAAATGAAATCATATACACGGCCACGCAAAGAACTGAATACAAGAACTCCTAGGGCCTGACCTTCTATATGATAAAATGTGGAATTGTGATTTCAATAGTTTTAACCATGTTTTAGCCTGAATTAAATTTTAGCATAATATGTGGGAGATATAAAAATATTCTGGTAATATACATGGCTGTACAAAAGAATTCAAGTATGTTTGCGTTTAGTAGTAGTAATTGCTGAAGGGGAATTTTCAATCTGCTATGCATTTTCTTATGGTACTAAGTTTTATCACACTATGTAGAATATATACATATCTATAGATTACATACAGGGATGCACAAAAGGTTTGGACTACGTTTTCAGTTATGGATCGTATCTGGTTTTCAAATGTATTATGTCTTATCTAAAATGTTTACATTTTTTACCACAACCCCTTCAACTATCAACCAAAAATAAGTTCAATGTACACAATTCCCTTTCAAACTTACTTCAAATGGGCGAATGACTCACATCAGACAGAAGTCTCAATTTATACGGATGAATACAAGACTGAGCAGGAAACGGCCTACGCCTTTTGCGTATTGCGGACAATGAAGTCATTCACACGACGTAGATGAAATTATGCGTAGAGATCACAGTATTTCAAGCAGAACTTCTGGCGATTGAGGACGCTGTCCGTTCGGCCAATAGTTCCACTTTTAATAATTTTACTCTCTATTTGGACAGTATTTCAAGCCTTCAATCCTTAGAAAATATCTTCACCACTAATTACCTGGTCGCTATTATCATTCAAGCACTGCAATCTTCTTCGAAATCTTTTTAGTTTCAAAAAGTACGTGGTCACACCGGGGTTATCAGAAACGAGATAGCCGACTAGCAAATCAAACAACTCAGCAATCAGTTTCCATGACGATTCACAGTAGATTTTTCCCCTTTCCACCATCTTTTCTCAAGAAAATCATCAAAATAACTATACTACAAAAACGGCAGCAAGAATGGGACTACGCACCTACGGGACATTACACGCATACACTCCTCCCAAAGGTATCAGAATCAGCTCTATTACATCATCGGAACACTTACATATTTTCGACGAACCATGGGCCATTTCCATCTTATCTGTTCAAGTTTGATAAGGCGCCATCAGCCCAGTGCACTTGTGGTCAACTGGGCTCATCGCTGCACACGCTGGACTGTACTCTTACATCGCATTTCCATCTAAGACAACCATGTACAATATTATGGCATGGTTCTCATATGTAAGAAAAAATCCAAATCTTCTACAAAAAATAATTGACTGTGTTAAACTAATAGAACACAGTCAATACATATTTCAAAATAACGTGCCACCATTGGATCTTGCAGATTAACGGTATATATATATATATTTAAATATTGTTCCAAGCCATTGATCTTATCGTTTTAATACAAAAAACGTTATTACCACTGACATTATGGACATAGTCACCCTGCCACCATGCACGGTCAAGTTAAAAACTTTGCTATTGTTAGTATCCATATTAATACTTTAATTAAGATAATTGTTATATCTTGTCTATTTCTAGCACGTAATCTTTTAATAATTACCATTTATGTCTCTCTTTTTTTTTCCTAAGTTATTTTGCATAATTGATTATAATCCTATGTTGTTTTTTAAATAATCTCTGTTTTATTGTTAATGATATTATGTGCTTCAAAATATTCATAACCAGTCAGTTATTATGTAAACATTTTCTGTTGGAGGTAGTGTTGTAAAAACTCATATGGATGTGTGGAATGTGCAATTTTCTAATAACTAGCGTTTTATTTTTTTCTTAGTACTTATATAATTCATACCTGTTATTGTATAGTAGTACGCTTAGACAACTGCGTTGCTATCTGAAATTAATATCTTTTAAATAAATTAAATTTAATTAATATCTTTTAATTAATATCTGAAATTATATCTTTTTCAATAAACAGGATTCTTAGTAAACATAATTACCCAGGCAAGGCTTGTTGTGCTCAAGCCATTAGGTAGGCCTCCCTGCCTGCTCAGAACTTGAACATGTACAGTCGTGGGAAAAAAAAAAGTACCCCCCCCTACTAACTCCTCAACAAATTATCGTAGACAAAAGTTACTGGTACCGAACGATTGGAAATAAAGTCTACTTTTAAATGACGTATATAAAATTTGCTTAGGGGCCATCTACATATTAAAACAAATCCAAACTTCATTTTTTTCAATGGCAATACCCAATTTTAACGAGATATTTCAAATCTTTGGTTCAAACTATGCCTAGCCACCAAATTTCAAAGCATTTGTATGATAAATTTTTGAATTATAAACATTCAAAATTTAGTGCTTCTAATGTTAAATTACATTTTCCTATTTTTATTTATAACTTCTGAAATTATGATCCTAATGTTTTAATTTTTTGTGTAGCAATAATACTAATATACCCAAACATAAATACGTTGAAAATGCAATTTTTATAATTTTCTGATATGAATTATGAAATTAATATTAAAAAAATTATGAATTGTAACATACAATTTCTTTGATGGATTCAGATTTGTTAAGTCCTGCTTTATGGAAATCCAAAATTTCACATTTTTCTTCGAAGTAGTTTTTAAATTATGCTTAAACAACGGCAAAATGGTGGTTTAAGGGGCCGTCTATGATAGAAGTGACTAAATATTTTAAAATTTTTTATTCTATCCTGTAATCTAACAGGCTTAATTGACTGCTTAAGGTGCCTTGATCAAGAAGGGAGCTCTCTTGGTTAACAATCGTGTACTGAACTTCGATTTGGATACAGCCCTTAAAATGCGCTCGTTTTAAAATAATTAATTTCGCGGAAACTTATGGTACGAATTGCATAAAAATTTGTTTTTAGACTAATTGAAGGGTGTAGAGTTCATTTATGCTGTCAGAATTGTGTACTGCTATTGAAAAAAAACAAAGTTATGGTTCGTTTTATTATGTAGATGCGCCCTAAGCAAATTTTATGTACATCATTTAAAACTAGGCTTTATTTCTAATCGTTCGGTACCAGTAACTTTCTTCTACGATAATTTGTTGAGGAGTTAAGAGGGGTGTTTACTTTTTTTTTCCACGACTGTACATTCAGTATTAAGCAGCTAAGTTTCGTTAAAAAATTCTGGAAGTGATGGAAAGTATTTTATAATCTATTTTTAATGAATGATTTTTTATTCTTGTTGCTTATCAAAAGTAAACTTAAAAGTACTAAATCATCTAGTAGTCGGCTTTCAAATTTTGTGTTTAGCCATCGTATACTAGGCGACTGACAGAAAAGTAACTGCAAGTAACTGCAAGTAAAAGTCTATTTAAATCTCAACATACAATAATCAAATTACGAAGAAAATCAAATTATGAAAAATAAATATTAAAAAGGAGAAAAGCTCTTTTATCCAGTTGCCAACCATGGTGGCCGATCACTGAACATGTCAGGAAATATAATACCCAATAGTCGGCCCCATTAAAATTAAATAATACAAACACAATTATTTAATTTTTATACTGGAAAACATTAGTTTTTTTTTATCATTTTAATAGTAGTGTCGTATAATTTTGGAAAATAATAAAATATTAATTAATACTAGGCTTTTAAAAATTTTGTCATCGGTTAACAAAAAAATAGGAAAAACGGTTATTTGACAGCAACCAGAAGAAAAATGGCTGATTACTAATTCAACAAAAAATGCCCACAATTCTTTGCTGATGGCTTATGACGTATGAAGGATGGTTGCATACTGAGGAATAATAATATTTCATTTCAAACCAAAAATAAGCTATTTATAACGTATTTTATCTCAATGTGGCCGATTACTGGGGGAGGTCAATTATTGGTGCATTTATCCTATATATATATATATATATATATATATATATATATATATATATATATATAACCATTGAATAAACATTACCGACCACCAATACACACTTAACACATTCACAAACATAGTAAAAAACAGCAGAAATTGAACAACAGAAATGGAATAATGCAAATTTGTAGAACTTAGACAGAATCGTCGGGTCCCAAATGCCTAAAGTTCCAAAAATAAAATG
Organism: Maratus speciosus; assembly: GCA_963932465.1. Taxonomy (NCBI): domain Eukaryota; kingdom Metazoa; phylum Arthropoda; class Arachnida; order Araneae; family Salticidae; genus Maratus; species Maratus speciosus. The sequence goes on along the minus strand of OZ010787.1, from coordinate 240,495,487 downwards.
TGTGGTTTCATATTCATATTAGCCATAAATTAGCGAAAGTATATGAATTTGGGATAACCACACACATAAAAGAGAGAAATAAACCATTGAACAGTGTTGCCAGATGGGGACTTTTTTAATTCAGATTATTTGACTGTCACCATTTTTTTTTTAATATTATAATTCGCCTTATTTTTCAGAATTTTTAATCTATTTTTAAATAGGCCGAATATTTATATTTCAAAAAAGCGGTGACAATCAACAATATGGGGACAAAAAAGTCCCCAATCTGGCAACACTGTCAATTGAACACCAATTAAGTAAAAAAAAAAAAAAAAAGATTAAAATTGATACAGTAAAAATTAAAAATAAGTTACCAAATTAAAATACATACTATCTTAGCACTGGGCATAACATATACAATCATTGGAGATCACCAGCACATGTTTGCAAAAAAGTTTTTTGTATGATGGTGGACCAAGGATAAGCAAAATACAGCCATAGCCAGGCACACTCCCATAATACATTTAGCGAAATCCCTCTATAGATAATTTAGAATAGAGAATGAACTGCTCCATGTATTCAAATGAATAAGTGTGGTGCTGTCATCTATTGACGTATTAGTAAAATAAAAAATATTATATAATAAAAACTATTAATATCTATTAATGAATTTATATTGTTTATAATACTGTTTAGAGATATAGATATGGTAGTTAAATAATAATTAAAAATATGTTAATAAATATATACAATTGTATTATAAAAAATTAGTAATTTATATATTAAATTAAAATGATATGTAAAATGGTAAAATTGATTATTATTAATGTTTCATATAAATATTTGTACCTAGCTATAACGTATCACAATTTAAATTCCTGTGTCAGCATTGCACCATCATTTAATTTAATTTATAATTAAATATAAAAATTAAAATTAAGATGCTAAGGAATTAATAATAATTAAAGTTTGAAATTAGTAAGTTACATTTAATGTGTCTACAAACATTCCTAAAATTTAAATACATACTATAATTTAAGGAGGGATGAAAGAACAAATAATAGATTGATTATAACATGCATTTTATTCTCATTTAAGATAGTATACTTTGTAATAGAAATAAATATGATGTTGTCCTGAGTAGGCTAAAATTTAAATAAAAGTTAATCGTCAACATTATTAAATATTGATGGATATGAATAAATTTAATATGAATTGATAAATATATAAATATAACTACATCATTATACATATAAAAGTATCGAATCATCAACATCCATTATAAAAAGCGTATCAGCAACATCCATTATAAAAAAAGCGTATCATCAACGTAGCTTTAAATCAAATGCCCCATTTAAAAAAAAATAAATTAAACATTGCGTATTATCCAGACACCACCACCCTCCTCCGTACTCTAATATCTACCCATCCAACCGTACTATAACATTTTTTTATTATTATCTTACAATTTAATTTTTTTATAATTATTTTCTTATTTTATATATATTTTTGTAATTAAGTATATATTACATGTGTTCACGGATGTTGGATTTATTTATATCTCATGTTTTGCCGCAGGATTGTGTGCTCATGAAGACTATTTCATCTTGTGCTGCAGTTGCAGCCTTACCAACATTTGTAAGTGAAAGATGCTTAGCTGGGTATCGTCCTCGTAGCCTTGTTTGTAGAGCACGTGAAACGCTATTTCCAAGGGTTCCGGGTTCGTTTCACGGCTCTATTCCACTACGTTGGTTCTACGTTTAATTGGAAATGTGATACATCATGTATTAAATATTATATATATATATATATTATAATAGGCATAACTTTTCGTTCGAATGTAATCCCTGCTTGAATTTGTTTTTGCAAAATATAAATTGCTTGCGGAAGATGAAACATAATTAACTTTAAAAAGGACTTTAACTAATTAAAATTCTGTTGAGAACTATTTTGTATAATCTATTGAATTTATTAAAAAGCACATGTAATATATAAAATTTTCTGAAACGTGAAGACGACTAATGAAATAAAAAAAAAATTACTTTTTATACGTATCGCTTTTAGACGAAAATGTATTTCAAAACTTTCGCCCGTCCGTGTAAGAGAACATTAAATGTTACATGCTTGTTATTTTTATGATTAAGATATTATCATGCACAACAGAAAGGTGTGCATTTTTTGTTCTTTTTGAAATAGTGTAACATCAGTAAATTGCACTTAAAACATTCATCGCCCACAGGCCATACTGTATACGAATCCTATTGAAGGATTGAATAAATGCACAATCAAACTAAAGTATTCAAAATTATGCAGCTAATTTGTACAGCAATTACTGCTACAGTTATAATTATGGATATGTAAGCAAACATATCTTTTAAATTTCAATGCAACTCGACACTTTTTGCGGCACTGATTGCAAACCTGACAAACGTAGAGATATACAAACACACAAACAGTCATGAAAACGTTTCCTTATCCACACAGTAGGTAGCAATTAAAGTTTCAGCTATTAGACAGTAACAATTTCAACAGTAGGAACAAGGTAAATTTAAATATTGATATTAATAAAACGAAAACGTTAAAAACAAAAATGCTTGCAAAAATATAATTCCAGATACAATACATATGGCTTAATGAGATAAGCTTATTATACTATAAATGTTTCACAATAAGAAAATAGGCTTACCGTAATTTCCGGCGTATAATCCGCGGACAAAACAATTATGTTTCGTCTTAGAATTTTTTTTAAATAAAATGTAACTTTTTAGATCGCGGTAAGCATTTGTCTTCAATAACTGAATAAACTTTCCGGGTCGAAATAGAATTGTTTGATTTGCGGATTATATGCCGGAAATTATGGTAATTTTTTTAATTTAATACAATGTAAGTAGGAAAGATCAAGCGAGTAATTTCCTTCAAAATATTTTCTACGTATTTTTTATACAAACAACTTCAAAAGGGTTCTGAATAAATATATTTAGTAAAGACAGCAGGGTTAAAGAGCGACACGCTTTAAACAAGTAGCGTGTATTGTGCAATTATACAGCAAGTTTCACCTGAACTGAATGAAACAGACAAGACTTTCTGACATTTACACACGCAACATTCCCATCAAGCATAAAATAAACCCATTTGTACAGAAACAGAGTCCTTTTCTTTTCTGTGGTAAAGGAATGAAACAAAATTGTGTCTTGTATTAACTTTTTAAAACTGTCATAAGGGAATTTAAAACAAATAAATTAAAACTTCTTCTAGTAATTACGAAACTGTCTCATTTGGGCAAATTAAGTTACCGTATCTTAAAGACTAAAGGATGAGTTTGAATCTCATTTCGAGTTTGATTGTGGAAATATAAAACTGTCGTGTCAAAAATTATCTTGTCTCACCTTTGCATACGTTTCTTTCCTATCTATATCATACAGATTTAAAATACACTGTAGTGAACTATTACGAATATACGTCAAGTTTGCATTATGTTTATGCGCATATGTTTAAATGGACACTTTTTTCACTATCATTGTAGAAACTGAATTCTTTTAAAACAACAAAATGAGCGATAATTTCTAAATAAAATGCATATATTGAAGATTAAGTTATTTACATGGTGAACTATATACAAGAATAATAAGGTCGTCTTAAAAAGAATTATAACATCTCATGTATCCGCCCCAACAGTTTCATTACATCAAATCAAAATATAGAATTCTTTTAGTTTTCCGTCGGCTTATATCATCTTCCTTCCAGTAACAAATCTCTCTCTCTACTACTGGTGCGAAAAAAAAATTTAACATGTATGAGCCGTCGTTCCTTACTTCATTTTAGTTTGTACTTGTTCCGCTCGCGAAATGAACAGCTCCAGCTCCGAACTTCCTATCTGACGCATGTACATCTGTGACGTCATCAAGACACGGTAACATCTCATTGTTCCGTATAAGTTGTTGTGCTCAGTGGGAGAAAAAATCAAGCTGGATGAAGTCGCTTCAATCGGCAATCACTCAAAAGGCAGGTGGTATTCTTATCGGTGGCCGTCTGGGATGCTAAATGCATCACCACATTATTTGAAACCAATATACAAAAATTATTTGAACACGGGTTTACTTATTTTAATTCTGTTTAATAGTTATGGAATAAATCATGATGTAAACCGCTTATTAAAATATAAGGATGATTAAGTTTTGTAAATAATAATAGAAAATAATTTTTCTGATACTTAGCATTATTTTTAATTTCAAGAATAACACTATATAGCAAGGATACTATTTCTCCTAAAATAAATGGTATTTTTTGCAGGTGTGCGGAAAAAAATACGGTATTAAAAAGTTTCCATTGCCCCAAAAAATTTATTTTCAAGAAAATGGTGACATAAAGAATAGTTTTAGTGAAAACCGCAAACGAAGCGACCAATTTTTCCGGTTTTCTTATAATCATTTGAAATTTTTAACCCTAAAATTTAATGGCGCCTATCTCCTTCGGAAAACGTTTGGGAGCCTTAGTTTCCTATTTAATATTGTTTGCTTGATGTGTACTATCACACCTTAAAGTTTTGTCAAAGAGTTTAGATTCACACTGTATGTCATTTAGATTGCAGTTTGGAAAAAGGACAGCCAAAATTGTTACAGTTGTGACAGAAATTCATGCCATGTTTTCACTACTTGTCTACTAATTTTTCAATCAAATTTACCTTTTTAGTCAATTTTAGCTGAGCATTCAGCACAATTTTTTATATTATTCAGGCCTTCTTGGCAGGGCATGGGATGTATCCGGCAGATTCCATTTTTTTTTTTTTTTTTTTTTTTTTTTTTCTGGGAGGGTTGCTTTCTGGCTCCTACTTTCTTTCCATTCTTCTACAAGTTGGAATTATGAGCATTAAAAAAATGAACGCCTGTTTCGTTGCAGTTTCTGCAGTCTCTCAGTGAATAACAAAATATTTCGGATATTTATCGCAGAAACGTTCAAATTTTAAAAAATATGGCCATAACGCAACGACTAGATTTTCTAGCCATTAAATATGTTGAGTGTATTTCGTCAACAATATCAACTTCTTCTGCAGTTAAATTATACAAAGTTATCATTTCTCATTTTGTATTATCCTGTGATTGGATCTATTACTTCATCTGTTTAAAGCAGAACGATATTTCTATTTTTCTTGGGTGTACACAAAACAACTTTCTGGTGAGCCAACAATGCGTGAGTAAAATTCTCATCTTGGAATTCCTTTTATTGGATAACTTTTGTTTCACATGGTTCAAACCCTTACGCAAAATAGTTCATAAAGCTATATAGAACTCTGTAGAGTTATTTACACGTTCTATAGAATAGCCTTTCTATAGAATATTGTTTCTACAGAGTTTTGAAAAGTTCTATAGAATAACTTTTCTAAAGAAAACGTTTCTATAGAATTCGTTAGATATTTCTATGCACACGTTTTCTATAGGACATTATAAAACTTATAGAAGTTTCATAGACTAATGATTCTATAGATTATTTTTCATAAAAAATATATTTTTTGTTCTTTTAAAATATATGTACACTAATTTATCTATCTATACATATATTAAAAAATGATAATAATAATTCATTTTGTAATACATCAGTTTCATATAATAGTACTCCATAGATCATTATAATTTAATTCATAATTCTAATACATTGTGATTCGATTGTTAATGTAATAATATACAACAGTTTTATCAGTCGAACTACACTGATTTAAATTATGTTTAATTATGTTTGTTTCTCATTCATTAGTTTGTCTTTTAATTTTATAATCATTTATTAATTTGCTGTTCATTTCATGAAAATATTCATCCAATTTAACAAACTTTTTTTAATAATGGTAATTCATTTAAGCTAGTAAACTTATGCACTAATTGTGATTCATCTAATTTAATAAACTTTATTCACTAATTGTAATTTTTATTAATTTTTTTAAAAAATCTGAAGTATAAAAATATTTAAATAACTACGTTTCAAGTTTAAAAAATAATAATTTTAGGCATTAAAATATTTTTCAAGTCTATATTAAAATAAGAGTTATTTTTATCCCTCCGCGACCGACGCCGTGAGATCAATTGATTTTAACAGAAATCTGAAATGAATATCTTAACACTGTGAAGTTTATGTTTTTTTTTTAACTGTAAATAATATAGCACTACTACAACCAACAAAATAAATAAGTAAATGATTAAAAAATATCTTTTTTACTTTGATGGACTATTTTCTTCTTCTTAAATCTGCTTTCCTAAGTTACAAATGATTTAGGTTTTAATAATTTACACAGTTGAGAATAAGTTAGCTTATAAAAATATATATTATTTCTATACAGTACAACAATTTCTATACAAATTTAATAATTGAAAGCGCAAATCACAAAAGAAACAATCTCGAACATAGTGTAAAAAAAGATTAGAGCCTGTGAGGGTCCGTAGAGTATGCTGAAAGCACATGTTCGCGTCCTATCACGAAAGCCAAATAGCAACGAGCGCGGTTAGTACTTGGGAGTGTTTCCACATGGAAACAGTAGCTCGTTGGTACTGTTCGAATGTTATAGAATTAATAGAATCTTATAGAATTTTTATAGAATATATTCAAATATTTTATACAAATTCTATAGAAATTTCTATTGAACTGCTACAGATATTTCTATAGCTTTTGGTGAAACTAGCTTATAGAAATACGGGCCATAATTCTATATGATTCTATAATACTTCTTCTATAAATTTTATTTATAGAATTCTATAAGAAATTTTTGTAAGGGAACAATTATTAGTTTTTTCTTGAAAAGTTCCTGTGAAAGTAGATAAGATCAATACCATTTACATACTCTCAAAGTCTTTCCCTTAATTATAAAGTGCTCCTATCAAGCTCTTCAGAAAACTATATGGACTATTACCTACGCTTTTGGATGTTAATCAGTACATATTTCCGCATTATACAGTGCCAACAAAATAACCTTGACACTCAACTCACAATCTCAATGTTCAGATGTTTTATTATATTTTTTTTTTGCTTTAAATAGAAGATGCGGGAAAGAGTTTCTATCATGCGTTGGTAACGTGGTAGTGGTGGCCCTTGCAGCCTGAGATGACTCTGAGTTCTCCCGTTTTTTAAAAGTTCTGGTAGTGGTTTGAAAAGAGGTTTTTTTTTTTAATTATTTCCCCTACAGAAAGAAATTCTTCTGGTGCACATAATGGGAAGTAAAGAACTTACAATTGTTGAAAAATCTCATGCTTTGACTTTATTAGAACAAAATGTTTCCGTAATTCGTATAGACTTAAATTTATAAGCATTAAAGCAAACTATTTATGCCCTAAAAACGGCGAGGGCCAATTTACCATGTGGCAGTACACCAAAACAAAAATCGGTTCAGGAAGACGAAGAAAGACTTCACCAGGTCTGATAGATTATAAAAACGTGAGAAAAGAAACAATAATAGCTGCAGAAATAAAAAAGAAACATCCAGATTTACTAATGAATATATGTGTAAGGACAATTTGTCACAGACTTTAGAAAAACACGGTGTTAAGCCCGAATGGCAGCGAAAAAATAATCTGTTATTGATATCATGAAAAAATAAAAAATAAAATTTTGTAAAAAAATATTCAAATTTCTCAGCAAAAGACAGGAAAAATGTAATGTTTTCTGATAAAATTACTTTTAGGCTAATCAGATGAGGTCAGATCACGGTTAGACGACCTAAAGATTCCTCACGACATGACACAAAGTTTATTGTGAATACTGTAAAGCACCTAGATAGTGTCGTGGTATAGTGTGCATTTAATGATGAAAAAGATGGAGATGGAATGTACTTCTATCCCAAAAATATGACTATGAATGGTAGTAAGTATTTAGAAATTCTACAAGATCACTTGCTGCAATTATGGTTCCTTCATTGATGAAAATTTTTAATGCATGAGCACCTTCTCACTAGACAAAACTTGTGCAAAAGTGGTTACATGATACTATAGCAGCACTTGAATGGCCAGGCAACTCACCTTACCTTAATCCAATAGAAAATGTTTGGAACCATAAGAATTTTGAAGACATTTTGAAAAAAAATCTGATTTTTTCACGCGATAATACACGTATTTATTAACCAATTTGTATGTGACCAGGCTTGTGCATAGTACATAGAAATTTTTAGACCGAGTTCGTTGGAGAGCTTCATCTGCCATCATGTTTCAAAATGGCGTCCATTTTAAAGAAATAATTCTTTTTTAATTAAAAAGAAGTACAAAATGATTAGAAATTGAAAAATATTTTTGATCTTAAATGTTGGACCTGGATACAAGGACTCCGGAGCATTTATTGTTTCGTCATATTTTTAAAAAATGGCTGAGATATATCAGTTTGAATTTCTAATGTGGGCGACATTTTGAAAAATCTGATTTTTGTCATGCAACAGCACTGTTATATATAAACTGATTTCGATTTGAGTGAGCATATGAAAAGTACTTACTAAGGTCTCGACAAAGTTCATATGTTAGCTTCAACCATAATGTTATTTTTAAATGGCCGAATTTGTCGACCAAATATGAAACCAACTTCGATATAGCTGACTAATTTCACGAAATTCTCATTCATATTAAGTATTCAGGGATATTTATTAAAAGTTATGGCGATCAAATAAACTGTTTATTTGCTAAACATTTCTGAAAACATTTACTTCAGAATTTCCTGATCGATCGTTCTCCAAAGAATTTCTGAAAATAAAAGAAATGATTCTTGAGTCGTGTGTCCCAAGCAAGTTACGTTAAAGTTTCGAAAAATTTCCTTTAATATTTGGAAATGCGTCTGAAATATTATGTATATATATTTTAAATATATATATATATACAGGTGGTTATCAAAATAATGGAAACACTTGTGAATGAAAGGGACATTTAAGAATTCCCTTCGTAAGCATTAAAATATAACCTTAGCTACCAGATTTTTTTAAATATAAAAAGTACATGTATTAGGAAGTATGAGAGAGCTCTAGAAGAGTTGTCTACGTTTTGATTTTTTTTGTCAGAAGCGTAAAATGTCAGACCTCACAGATTTTCAAAGAGGCCAAATTGTAGGAGCCCGACTAGCTGGAGCAACGGTGACCGAAACATCCCAGCTTATAGGCGTTTCTAGAGGTACGGTGTCTAAAGTCATGACAGCATACACACAGCGCGGAAAGTCAAGCTCAGCAAAGCAAAATAGTGGACGGAAGGAGACGCTGAGTGAAAGAGACCGACGGGTATTGAAGCGGATTGTAATGTCTAAAAAGAAAACAACTGCAGCCAAAGTGACCGCAGAGCTCAATCAGCATCTGGATTCTCCAGTGTCAACAATTACAGTTCGGAGATACCTTCATAAAGAGAACATTTACGGCAGAACAGCAATTCCCAATCCACTTGTCACAGATGCTAATGCCAAACGTCGTGTAGAGTGGTGTCACAACCACAAAACCTGGTCGATTGATAAGTGGAAGACTGTTATATGGTCAGACGAATCATCTTTCACATTGTTCCCCACAACAGGACGGGTACATGCCTGGAGAACACCTGCACAAGCGTATGATCCTGATTGCCTCCGTCCAACTATCAAGCATGGAGGTGGATCGGTCATGGTATAGGCAGCCGTGCCATGGTTTTCTGCTGGTCCAATCGTAACCCTGAAAGGAAAAATCACTGGGGAGAAGTATAGAGAAGTTTTAGCTGACCAGGTCCATCCCATGATGCAAATTTTGTTTCCTGCAGGAGATGGAATTTTCCAGGATGATAATGCCCCTATTCATGCAGCCAGAGTTGTCCAATCATGGTTTGATGAACATGAGGATGAGGTGGAACATCTACCTTGGCCCGCACAGTCCCCAAACCTCAACATAATCGAACCGTTGTGGTCTATTTTAGAGCTTTCAGTCCGGAATCGATATCCTCCACCGGCATCTCTCACGGAACTTTCACAATATCTCCATGAAGAATGGTACAATATTCCTCTAAACACTATTCAGAATTTGTATGATTCGATTCCCAGGCGAATCCAAGCTGTATTACATGTCAAAGGCGGTCCTACGCCATATTAATAAAGAATTCCTTCAAAATCTAGGGTGTTTCCATTATTTTGATAACCACCTGTATATATATATATATATATATATATAGTCTTAATTTAAACGTTGTTAGTCCATATAATAAAGATTTATCTAAATAAAAGATGTTGACTTTACAGAACGTTTCATGGATAATATCTAAATAATATGAATAATATCAACTATCTCTCAAATTCTGTGATCATATAAAACCATCATTTTAAAATATGCATATTAAAACATGTAATTTTAATTATTCCTTAGTATGTATCAGAAGCCCAACTTGTATTTAATATTTAACCTAAAATTGTTTTCTAAAAAACAATATCACGAGAAATAAAATAAACATATATTTTGAGCTTATTTTAGTTGCAACTGCAAAGCTTATCATTATAATATAAAGTTTTTTTTTTTCCCTACAGAAAAAATTATAAAAATAGAACATTGCTTTTTTCCTCGAGTTTCGTGTGTAAATTCAGATAGCATTAATTTTCATTTTCTCGCTTATGCATTATTTATTCCTTGTGGTTTGTGAATCCTGCTTTCGTCTCTTTTTTGAAAACGAATTCGGTGTGTATGGGTGTTATTATGTCGATATAACACATTTTTAGATGAAAACATATTTTTTTACAGAAGTAAAGTATAAAAACCAAAGAAACATATTTGTTTGTTAAAGTGATAAGACATTCAATATCTGACAAATAATAAACAAAATTCTACATCTTATTTTAAGGACGTATCCTAAGAAAAATATATGCGCTCTTCTAAAAAATATTAGTTTTATTTTTACTAATTGAAATATTGGAATTAAACTAAAGCTATTTTTCTATAACTTAATTATCTATAAAGCAAAGAATACATATATTTTAAATTTATAAGTAAAAATATTTTTCATTGAAATAATTATCTTTAACATGAGTATTCTTTATTTGAGTTATTTTTTTCCACGACTCTTTTATTGCACTACTATAATCTCTTGTTACTCAAATTATTGAAACTGAAATAAAATATATCATTTTCTAAAATTTTAGAGTTACTTAATTTTTTAATGTCTCAATAAATAAATAAAAAATATTTTATTAACTAAATAATAATTTAAAAAAAAAAACTCAATTTTCCCCCAAAATGTATGTTGCTATATTTTTGACAAAACCGATGAAAATTATGGTTCTTTTATCTAAAAAGATATTGAATAATGCATATAAGTTGACGACTGATTGTATCATTGTAAACCATTTTTGTCTTTGTTATGTATAAACTATGTAAGATTTGTGTACAATCGCAGTAAGAGCAATATCTGTAAATTGGTCATTTTTAAAAGGTGTGTTACACAATTAATGATCGTGTTCTCCATCTGCATCAGTTACCGGTTAAGCGCGGAAACCTGATTTGCACACTCGAATAGTATTCATCATGAATTTGATAGGACGAATGTAACAATCAGATCCAATTACATGTAATCAGGTTAATGCTAAGAATCACTTTAGCGTTTGGCCAAAGATTTTGCGATTCACCGGTAATTGATGTAGATAGAGAGTGAATATACTAGCGTAAAAGAAATGAATTTCACCACATTTTTGTTACCTCCATAAACATTTAACACTTAACCGTGGTAAAAATTTTGATCTGTAAAATCCACTATATAATACTATTAATTTAGGATAAGATGTTTTTTAATTTCTAAGAAGTTTCATCGAAATGATTAAAGAAATAGTGTTTAATAAATATCCTGTGTTCTTTTCATAGTTTTCATCAAGATTTACAGAACCGATGTTATGTTATTTTGATTCACTTTCAAAGTTAAGTTTTTTAAGGAATTTTAAACCTGTATTCGAATGCAGGTATACGCTGCTACCTTCCCTAATGGTACTACGCAGCATCTATTGCCTGTATATGTATTACCTAAACATTTTTCAGTTGATTATATTTTGCTTCTGATGTCTGTTTTCAAATCTCACTCACACTGTACGACTCTCTTCTGTATCTTGATATAAATTATTTGGACTAGATGAAACTAATAATAAATAAAATTTATACGATAATATAATTCAGCATTATGTTCAAATATACTGTGAGTATAATCTTTCTCTGAAGAAAGCTTTTCTTTTAGTTATTTCCAAAGGAAAAACTGGATAATTTTAAAACGTACATTTTGAATTTCAACACATTGATACATTTCGATAAATGTAGCTCTATGACGGCCTATAATGAAAATCTTATCCCTATAGAGATCAATATATACAGGGTGCATAGGAAATTTCCTTCATTCTGAAAATGAAACGAAGACAGCGACATCCAAAGATCAGCTCATTCGATTGATTACAATATTAATTCTTTAATCATACGAAAGTTAACCACAATGAATTTGAACATGAGTGAAAAGAAGTAATTATTTTTAAAGGGCTATTTACGAATAATTAAATTAGTATTAAATTAATTGGGCCTAAATAAATATAACATTCGTGGAAAAATGATAATAGATTAGTTTAGTGGTGATATGTGGCACTACATTAAACATTCGAAATAATTATAGGTGGAATGGGAAAAGCGTATCTTATTTGTGATAGTCGAGCTGCTGCATGATTGTACCTTTAGTATGTTGGAAGAAAGTTCGAAATAAACACATAACCGATTGCCAGAAATGAGTAACGGTTTTTGGACGTTCAAAATAACATAATGCAAAATACGTTACTGAATTTACTGGTGTGTTATAAAATTCAGTGAAATGTGTTTTTAGCTATTAAAAGAAACACGGTCGACATCGAATCAGCGTGAAAACTGTAGTCGAAAGAAATTACTCAGTGATTGAGATCACCAAATATTGTCGTGTCCAGTTGTAACAATTCGATTTACAAGAAGGAGGAAATTGCTAAAAGATATTCCTGGGCCTCATATTTCAATGCCTGGGCAAAATTTGCGTTGAGAATTACATAAATATGGAAAACAGTTCATGAAAACGATCCACACTAACGAAAAGCACGTCTAAAAGTTTCTAAATTTCATAAAAACTGTACTAGTGTAAATGATTGAATGTCTTCTATCCTATTGAATCTCGTTTTTGCCTAGACAGTAATGATGCCAGATATAACGGTTGAAAGAAGCTTTTCATCAGGACTGGTACAAGATCTGTAATCTTTTGGTGATATTTCACGTATTCTGAAGTGAGTCCCCTTGGCTGAAGTTTAAAAGACATTAAATTCACAAGGCTACATTCAAATATTCAATGAAAAGGTATTACCTTCCTTGTACCATCTTAGTGAGAATCCATTTACAGAAAAACCTTTTTTCCAGGAAACAAACTGTTACATGCACCGAGCCAAAATATCACAGACTTTTACCAGCTTTCATTACAGTTCTGTTATTTTCTCTGGCCAGAAAAATCTTTCAGATTTAAATTCTATTAAAAATCTATAGAACTATCTAGAGCAGGAGTTAAACAAGAGCGATAGATATCCTATTAATCTGAGAGAACACCGAGAACTGATGACAGAGTGATTTCAAATCGATGTAAACACCATTCACGGGTATATTCATTCAATACCACGATGCATTTCCGCTTTTATTCGTACAGAAGAAGTGTTAATAAAAAAATAGTTCATACTTATTGCATGAATCTAATTTCTTTGTGTACAGTGTGAGCACATGTTACTGCAGATCTCTAGTGCATTCTCCTATTGAAAGCTACATGCGTAGAATTGTTAGATCTTTTACAAGGTCACACTAAATGTTTCAGATAAATCATGATCTAAACGTGGGAACTGTTTTGTAGAAAAACCCATTTTTCAATAGTAAATAAATTTTATTTAAAACAAAATAATAATGAGAAATGGTTTTGGTATGTAAATAAAGCATGGCTACATCGCCACAAAATATAAAATACATATTTTTTGTCTATATTGTAAATGAAAGTGATAGGTTTTTTTGTTTGAAAATTTTGAAAATGGATCAAATGGCTTACGTGTGTGGGAAATTTGAGTCAAGTGACAGGGATATTATATGGTTGACACTTGTTCTGTGCGACCATATCAAAGAAAGTTAGCAAATAATATGGGCAGCTAAAATAACATTTTGCACAAAAACATTTTAATTAATTGCGCGTTTATTTGTAGTAAGACCCTATTGAGATATCTGATTCCTCCACATATATACCAATAATTGCCAGTACGATCTTTTCTATATTGGAAAAGCAAATGGCGCTTAAAATGGCGAATTAAAAAAGACGAGCAGTTCATTCATATAAAAGAAAATATCAAATCGGTCATCTAAAAACATTCCTGGAAGGTGAACACCTTTGTCTATAACTCACCTAAATTTTTCTTTAAATATACTTTTATACTTGAAATTAACTTTCTTGATGTTCTTCTCCATATCTATAAAAAGCATAAAATATTTTTTCGTGATTTCGCTACTCCCGCATTTTCATATTTTAAGAAATATTATAGAAAAAAATATATATTTTTTTTATTTCTACTAACATTTTTGCACATTACAAATTCCTTTACATAAAGAATTTCCCATTGGCCGTTGTCCCATTATAACTTCCCGGATTGTATTGGTCAATAAACCTCTACTTCGATTCGGCTTTTTCTCCATATATAATGGCAAAATACCATTGTTTATGTAACCCTTTCAGTGGCGGTGGCTAGAGGGTCTAACCACCTAATTTTAATTCCAAAACTGACTACTGACACCAAGAATATTTTAATAAAAAGTTGCTTTTGTTATTAAAGTGCAAAATAGCGTTTTGTTATTTAGTAAGAAATTCGTTTGAATATTCTGGTGTCAGTCAATTATTTTATCAGTTTAGGAAAAGAATTTCTCTGCCCCTGAAAGGGTTAAATGATGAGGGTACAATGAATACTATGGAACTTAGTCTACTGGTGGTTAAAAATATTCTGCTTATTTTTTACAGTATCAAACATATCTTAATTGTCAGTAATAAAAATGTAATATCAACTATTTTATTTGAAAATTCTAAAGCAGCAGAACGGATATTTAAACAAATTTCAAACAAAAAATCACGGTAGTTATTATTTGTTAAGTACCACTATTTCCGAATAGTAATTTCAGCTTTTTACAATCATGGAATACTATGAATAGATAAGACTGAAACAATTATATTCCTTTTCAAACATCGTCTCATTCATTAGAAATCCGTAGCATTTTCAAAAGTCATTTTGACGTGAAAACATCTTTAAAATCTTTGCTGGGTATGAGGAGGCAGTGGCGAATTGAGAGAATCTTTCTGTCAAATTAATTTCAAACTCCAACATCTCGGCTATAAATAGCCATAGCTACAGAAGACTATTTTTTATTTCTACCTCACACCACGTTCTCAAAACAAAAATTATTGACATACAGTTCGAGAACTTTTCCAAGAGAAATACACGACAAAATATGTTTTCTTTTTGAATAGTGGTGCAAATAGAGAATATAAAAATAGTTGCCTGCGGCAGCACTGCCATAGCGCCTACATATTTGTCACTTTTATGTAGATTTCGTATGAAATACTGCCTACTGCGATCGCTCCTATGTTGGAATTTCTGAAAAATTTTTGCAGATCTGCACCGATCATCCCTAGAACCCAAAACCACACTCGGTAAAAACTTTATCTATCTACCTATATCACTTTTTTATGGATACGATAACTTCCATAATTCTTCACAAATCATTTCCAAACTAATAATTGAAATCAATGGGCATAAAATCTCGGTCAAGTTCTTAGGAGGGATTTCTGAAAACAGAAAAAAACCCATATCTTCTTAAATTTTGCACATATTAAACCAGTTTAAAGTTTTGTTACTTCTAAAAATAGGGCCAAAAATATATGTATCACAGATTTTTGATAAAATTAAAAATGGGCTCAAGGGGCGCAAAAACAAGTTTTTAGAGAGAAAAAAATTCATAACTTCGTCAAGTCTCAAGATATCAAATCCAATTAAATTTATTATAAATGTTCTTAATATTATCTGCAACTGTTATAATGACAAGTTTTTGATAGGACCAATTCGTACCGAAAAAAAAAATGAAAACGAAAACAAAAAGGGGGAGTTGAAGAAAAAAAATACATAACTTAGCCAATTCACAAGATATAAAATACGCATGAATTTATTATATATCTTCTTGATATTATCTACAACATTTATATTGACAAGTTTTTGATAGGACCAATTCTTACAGCAAAAACAAATTAAAATACATAGCGGTTGAAGAAAAAAATCATCGTATTACTGTTTTATTCACATCCAAACTGCTTATTTTCTTACTCATTTATAAATTCATTTTTGATCTAAAAGGCATCCAATTGTAGGTTTCCTTATTCAGAAACTGTATGATGTACCGGAATGTTCGATTTTTTGATAGAGACAGAATATGTTTCAAAAAGTGTTGTCAAAGTTGGCATTTTGAAAAGAATTTCCGAAGAGATTGTGTTGGAAACGAAAAATATGGTCTTACTGAGAAAATAATTGTTTATAAATCGCGTTTTAATTAATTGAACGGAAAATAGAAACACCGGTCGCTTATAAATCTCTTCAAAAATCACGTCAGCAAGTTTCATATTTTTAGGGTTTCGTTCATCTGAAGAAACCCTATTCGTCTCACTCCTCTGTCTGTCTGTCCGTCGGTCACAGAGACCGTTCTCAGAAACTATATATGTTGGATACTTGAAATTTTGCATACTTAAAGCTGAACACGTCACATCAAACGACAAATCGTAAAATTTTGAAAAAGTCGTAATTAACGGACGTTATTTTTTAAAAACTCCCAATTACAAGATCGGAAAGGCATTCACAATTCAACAAAAGAATGGATTTTTTATCAAATTACAAAAACGATCACTTCCAGGGATTAAAACAGATGTCATTTTAACCGCAGATAAGGACTGGC
Organism: Maratus speciosus; assembly: GCA_963932465.1. Lineage (NCBI taxonomy): Eukaryota > Metazoa > Arthropoda > Arachnida > Araneae > Salticidae > Maratus > Maratus speciosus. Next base: position 240,478,557 of record OZ010787.1, on the reverse strand, counting down.
GATTCCTTTAAGGCGCGATTACATTTTTTTCTACACATCCCAGAAATTCGAAATTAGTACCACAAGACGGGAAAAAAATCAGCTTTCAGAAATTCTAAAAATTATCTCGATCGTACCATAAAAACTTGAAAATTCGTTAAAAATCGAGAAAAAAATCTTTTCATTTCCTTCATTTGTGAAGGCGACAGATGTCTGATCACATTGAATTTTCCGTGGTATACCAGATAATTATAAAACAGGTGCCTCTTGTTGTCTGAAACGAACACAGAACTTTTATATAGGAGCACATTTTTTTTTAATATCGAATTTTGAGCTAGGATTTTTACTCCATCCGACGTAAAATTTCATTCTCTTTTAGAATATGTCTTTATTTTTTAATTCCGTCAATTGGAAGGTAATTAATTTTTTGGTAATTAATTCCAGAATTGCATTTTTTTGCACAGCAAAGGACAGAAGAAAGAGATATTTTTATACTAGGGTTTGATAATGAAACTAAAAAAAAATTTTAACTACTGAATTTACAGATTTGGTTTTTTCGCACCCGGATAGTATTTCATACGCTGATTCATAAAATCTAAATGTAAAAAAAATCGGTATGCAACTTTCCAATTTATGAAAAAAAAAAACGATAAGAGATGCTTTTTCGCACACACAATTGACGGGAATTTGTTTAAAATTAGGAAAACTAAAGAACCGATCGCTTTTAAAGCTGTGTTCAGAAAGGTGTCACATGTTTAAAAATACAGCATAAATTTTACTTATTCAATATAAAAATTTCATAAGTGTTGGTACCACTGTTTTCAAATAATAATTTCAGCAAATATCTTAAATTCTTGTTTAAGACAATTTTTAAACTGTAGCGATGTCTACAGTTTTGCATGCGGTTTTTTGACGGCGTGATGCAATAAATAATACTTATTCAATATAAAAAATTAATAAGTGTTGATACCACTATTTTAGAATTGTAATTTAGCAAATATCTTAAATTGGTGTTTAAGACCGCCACCCCCTCGACTAATGTATCTACGGATAAGTTGTAGAACGAAGTTTCGTTCAGATAAACTTTTGTTAAGAATAGAGTGCGCACCCTGGTGGTGAAATGTGAAACTAACAGACATCGATATTATTTACATTATGAAATATAACAAGGCGATCTGTTTGAAAATTTTAGATATTTTCTAACGCATAATAAAAAAAAAAAATTAAAAACAATGGCGCGAGGAATATCGGGGGGGAGGGGGGTAATTTTTTTAAAAACTGTAGCGTTTGTTACCGTTTTATGTGTGGTTTTTTGACGGAGTCCTAAGATAAATGCTACTTGTTCAATATAAAAAATTTCATAAGTGTTGATACCACTATTTTAGAATAGTAATTTCAGCAAATATCTTAAATTGATGTTTAAGACCGCCACCCCTCGACTAATGTATCTACGGATAAGTTGTAGAAAGGAGTTTCGTTCTGATACACATTTGTTAAGAATAGAGTACACACCCTGGTGGTGAAATATGGAACAAACAGACCGCGATATTATTTTTAAATTATGAAATATAATGAGGCGATCTGTTTGAAATTTTAAGATAGTTTATAACACATAATAAAAAGTTTAAAAAACAATGTCGAGAGAAATTTGGGGCGGGGGCGTTAAAAAAATTTTAAAACCTTAGCATTTTTTACCGTTTTATGTGTGGTTTTTTGACGAAGTCCTGAGATAAATGCTACTTGTTCAACATAAAAAATCCATAAGTGTTGATACCACTATTTTGGAATACTAATTTCAGCAAATAGTATCTTAAATTGGTGTTTAAGACCACCACCCCTCGACTAATGCATCTACGGATAAGTTGTAGATAGGAGTTTCGTTCAAATACAGTTTTGTTAAGAATAAAGTGCGCTCCCTGGTAGTGGAATGTGGAATTAAAAGAACGCGATTTTGTTTAAATTAGGAAATATAACAAGGTGATCTGTTTGAAACTTTAAGATAGTTTATAACATATAATAAAAAAAAATTAAAAACAATGGCGCGAGAAATTTTTGGGAGGGGGAGGGGAGGGGCGTTAAATTTTTTTTAACCTTAGCGTTTTTTACTGTTTTATGTGTGGGTTTTTTTCACGAAGTCCTGAGATAAATGCTACTTGTTCAATATAAAAAATTCATAAGTGTTGATACCACTATTTTAGAATAGTAATTTCAGAAAAAAATCTTAAATTGGTGTTAAATATCGGCACCCGTCGACTAATGTATCTACGGATAAGTTGTAGAAAGGAGTTTCGCTCAGATACAGTTTTATTAAGAATAAAGTGCGCTCCCTGGATGGTGGAATGTGGAATTAAAAGAACGCTATTTTATTTAAATTAAGAAATCTAACACGGTGATCTGTTTGAAACTTTAAGATAGTTTATAACACATAATAATTTTTTTTAAAAGGAATGGCTCGGGAAATGTTGTGCGAGGGGGGGGGGGCGCAATTTTTTAAACCTTAGCGTTTCTTACCGTTTTAATCATTATAAATTATTTATCAATTTGCTTTGTTAATTAAAGAATAAAGCGTTTTGAAAGGAATATTAAACGAAACCCTCTGTGCGATCTGTGATCACACTTACCCATTTGTTTCTTTTAAAAATGAATCTGAAAACATGCCGGAAAATTTCGAGTTGTTCAGCATGGAAAACTATTGTTTTCAATACCGCCTTAACTGGATTCTCACAAAACCAGCTCTTACATAACAATGAAATTAAAAACTTGTCAAAAGCAGCCAGATAAAATTGTTAAAGTGGGTTTATCTTTAATCATGATTTAGTTTTTGTTGTTGAAATTAGTACTTAAATTCGAAATCTACCTGTGCCTGTAGGCCGAGCCGGGAGGGATTTTTTATAGAGAAATCTTAAACTTTTTTACCAGTGCTATTCTGCCGGCGTGCGACAGCAGGTCATGAACCCATGATTTTCGATTTTCGAGATTCGCACGTATCCATAAATGTGATCATATACCAGAGACTAATAATGCGATCCGAGTAAATTAGATGTTGTCTTGGAGAATAGTGTGTGTGTGTGTGAATCCTCGTTTGGATTCAAACTCTGTATTTCAAAAACAGTAAAAGATAAGAGGCTGGGAATTTAAAAAGTTTGAAAATTTCGAGATTTTCATAAATTGTTGCGATTTATGAGGGCAAAGTACAGCCAAAATTACAAAAGTCTGTTTCGAATGTTTAGAACACAAAATTCTAAAGACAATGACATGAAAAACGCCTGGACATAACCCAAAAGCAACACCAGTATCCCGCGAAAATAGGCAAATTAGGCGCAGTCAGGCTGCATCTGACGACCACGGTTAAAATATGGATTTGGTTTCTGATCAAATAAAGAGATCAATGGAGGTCGACACAGACCCATCGGACACACTTAGCATATCAAATTTAGAGCCGATGGCCCCAAATTCGATTTGTAGCTAAGGTGTCAACAACTTTAAAGATCTTTCGTAGACAACGATTTTTGCCATAAATGTGACTTGTGCGGTAGTCTGTGTTTAAAAACTAATTTGAACACTACTAATAGTAATATCAGTTGCGTACTGTGGGAAGAGTTCAATACGGAGGATTTGATTGGTTTCAAGCTCAGTAGCAATAGTAAAGCACACTATTAGCCTTACCAACATTTAAGAGTGAAGGGTGTCATGCTAGGTGTTTTGTCCCAGGTTGATCCCATGGAAGACCGTTGGTGCGCTGAACCAAAAACCCAGGTTCGAACCCTAGTTTGGATACTTTTTCACTCTGTTGGTTTTACGACTTAACAATGTAAATAAAAATTCGCGAAATTAAAATTAGATTTCTCGGGCGTAAGTCATTGATTAAAATTATTTAAATATTTCTTTATGTTAACATACTCAAGTGTTTGATTTTTTTAAATGTTTACATACGTATTATACATACATACACATATGTAGTTTTAGTCTAATCTAAACATAGAAATTAAAACAGAAAAAAAAAATAAAAGAAATTCTACAATTGCATTTGCTTCATCAATCTGGCAACAATTACACAAAGTATTTTAAAAATAACTAGAATATAGATACAAAGAAATTTTAAATAAGATTTATGAAAAGGTGTATAAACTTATTTTAAAAATAGCTCATTTTAAAGGCATTGCATATGCTAATCAACAACATCTTTATTTTATACATTTTTAAAATCAACTAAATTGTTTTGCAATCCAAATGATACTTTTTTTGACGGAACGTATAGTAAACTCGTATATAAATTTTGAAGTGCTATTTTATTGCACACCAGAGAGCACTAACAGTGCAAAAGGATATTAAGTTGAGTCTATTCCAACTAAATTTAACTCGTGTCCCATTACCAATCGAGAAAAAATAGTAATAAAATTTAATTACATTTTAACGCCAAAGAGAGCTTGTACATACAAGAAAGTTGAATCAAGCCTACGTAATTTGAACTCACGTTCAGTTACAAATTGAGAAATCATAAAAAGGAAATAAACTTGCATTATTTACACTATTTCTTCCTTACAAAAAATGCTAACTGCGTAAAATAAAATTCATTTTATCCTATCCTACTAATTCTAAGCTTAAGCATTGCTGTCGTATAGTAAAACATAAAAAATCAGTTTATAAAAATTTCAGTCGCTTTTATTTCGTTATATATACTACCAGAATAAAATAATATTGAGTTACAAATATTTTAGTTACATTTCCCTCTAGGACTCGCTGAAAACATTGCCATCCTAGATAAGAAAATAAAGTTTTATAAAATTTTATTACTATATTTTCCACCAGGAAGCTCTATAAGCTGAAAGACTGTTAAGTTGAATCTCTTCCACCTTTTTTTAATTTGAGTATGACTGACATGTGTGAAAATGATATATTTATTACACGCAAGCTGTCACTAGAAGGGTAAAAACTTTTAACTTCATCTGCCCTACCTATTTTAATTTCGGTATGATTGCCATGTGAGAAACCGTAAAAATATAAGTCTGAATTACTTTAATTGATCTCATTTCCGAAAGCTGAAGGTACTAGAGTAATAGAAGTTGAGTTGAATCTGTCCAAAATATTTATAACTCGAGTTCTGTTGTCATTCTCGAAGACATTAAAATTCAGTTTGTTCATTTTCGTATCTCTGCTTCTTTTATCTCTACTTCTCGATGAGAGGCACCACCAGTGTAAAAAAAATTGCGTAAAATCTATCCTACATTTTATTTCTAATTTGTCTAAAGCTAGTATGTCTAAAAAAAAAACAGACAATACTTTTTTAAACATAGTTACTCTTTCACACTAGATTTTGCTAGCAAAATAAAAGTTTGGTTAATCTGTCATCCCCATAGATTAAACATATTATACATAAAGAATCGGCAGCGTTTTCTTGAAGCCCATACGACTCTTCCACCATGATATGATAGTGGGGTGCATCGCACGCCAATCCGGTTTTTTCCGTGAAATGTTCTACATGATTTTACTTTCGCTTCTATACCTTTCCTTGATTACGATAATTAAAGAGAAAGTCTCAAAGAAAAGAATCACAACCAAAAAAACTCCTTTTGTAAAATAATGTTGGATTCAATTTTCCTATTAATAACAATGGAATTCTTTCTCTACAAGTATTTCTTTTCTAAGGTCCTATCTATTTTATTTTGAGTAACATTTCCACACCGTAAAAACATAAATAAAACAATTTTCAGATGTTTTTGTTACTCTAATTTCTTCTAGGTCGCGCTAGCAGAATAAAAAAAAAGTTGAGTTGAATCTGCTCTAACCCTTTGCAATATTGTTCCAATAGCCGTCCGATAGAACATAAAAAGTAATTTTGTTAAATTTAGTCATTCTATTCCCCGATAGGAGACGCTGCCAGCACAAAAGGAAGTTGGGTAGAATCTTTCTAATGTGGGTAATAAATATGTATTATGTAATAATGTTAGATTTGTAACAACGATAATATTATTTAAATATTTATTTCGCGCTAGCTTCAGCTGGCAGAGTAAAAATGTTAAATTTAATCTGCCCTACATATTTTAATTTGGGTATCATTGCCGTTTGAGAAACCATAAAAAATATGTCTTAATTACGTTAGTTGGTCTCATTCTCGAAAGCTAGCGCTAGCAGAGTAAACCAAAGTTGAGTTGAATCTGTCAAAAACTTTTATTACTTAGGTACTATTGTCATTGAGAAGATATAAAAATCCATTTTATTAATTTTATTTACTTTATTTCTCACTAGAAGGCGCCACCATCGTAAAAAAATTAGGTAGAATCTATCCTACAATTTTACTAATTTGTTTAAAGTGCATAAACATTACCCTGTTATTGGAAATGATACGTTTTCTGTATTTTGATATTGCCCGAAAGAGTAGAAAAGCGGAAGAGTTTAAAATTTTACTTGTGTTTAGAGAATGTAATTTTTGAAATGTTCTAGTTCATGTGAGAGCAAGGATATACGTATACATACACTCGCACGAAGTTATGAAATAAAAATATTTACATTCCTTTGTTTAACATTTTTAGTTACTTTGTTTCGCATTAGGTCTTGCTTTGCTCGCAGAATAAAACATTGGTTAATTGTTCTAACTATAGACGAGATATATATTAGACAAAGAATTGATAGTTTTTTCTTGATGCCGAGATGACCCTTCCACTAATGATAATGGAATGCAGAGCGCGCAAAACCTGTTTTTACCGCCAGCTTTTCTACGTGGTTTTGCTTTCGTTACTAAATTTAAGTATCTTTTATTGTGACAATGAAAGCAGGAAATCACAGAGAAACGAATCACCGACAAAAAAATTCATCTCATCGAATTATTTTGGATTCAATTCTCCCTTAGTAGCAATGGAATTCTACATCTACTACTACCTTTCTAAAGTCCTACATATTTCCACTTGAGTATCATTTTCACGTGTAAAAACATAAAAAAAATTCTATGATTTTGTTACTCTGATTTCTCCTAGGTGGCGCTAGCAGCATAAAAAGACGTCTAGTTGCATTTGTCCTAATTATGGTAAATGTGTGACGAATTGCCTATCGAGAAATCTTAAAAATTTGGTTTGTTAGTTTCTCTATTTCCCCGATATGACGAGCTACCAGAGTAAAATGAAGTTAGGTAGGATCTGACTAATGTGAGTAATAAATTTATATTTTGTAATAAATCTGTCCGACCATTTTTTTTCTGATTTGGATATGGCTGTGCATTGTGATTTGGATATGGATCCTGCCTTCCGCGTAAGAAAACATAAAAACATTTTTTTTTTAATATTGTTGTTACTCTACTTTACACTAGGTAGCAGTAACATTGTGAGAATCACTTTTAGTTTAACATATTCGATCTTTTCTAAATTGGCTATGGTTAACATATTACAAAATATTTTAAAAATCCATATATTTTAGTAAATTTATTACTGCTAGTGTCGGGTATTAGCGTAGAAAAAAGTTGAAATGAACATGTCCTAATTAATTTTATATTGGTCTGACTGCAAGTGAAGAAAACATAAAGAAAATTAATTATATTAAAATTTGGTACTCTGCTTTAAGCTAGTAAGCACAAGCAACATGGAACAAAAATTGAGTCTTACGTTATTTTCTGTATGGTTGTCATATGGAAAAACATTCAAAAAACGTATTTACTAAAGTAATAACAACAACAGGACGAAAATGGAAAGATATTTAACTCTGCAATCAATTGTAGATAAATAACACACGGCATTTTTAATCATTCACCATTAATTAGATTAACTAATTCAATAAATGATTGACTTAATCGTTAATCAAAGAAAGCGATTGAAATTAATTTAATATTTAATAATTGATTGCAAAAAAATTAATGGTCATATATTTTAAATTATCATAATCTATGATCATTTTTTTAAATTTAAATCATTAATCACGGTTAAAAATCTAATCGTTAATCCAATTATTTTTTGCAAAAGAATATTTATTCTTTATAAGTAGAAAAAATTGAGGAATTTTCAAATAAATAACCCCAGGATCAAATAACCCCAGATTTGAGTTAAATGTAACCTAATTATGTTGTTCATAAAATAATTCGTTTAAATCGGGCAAAGTCTTATAGGTAGAGTGATTTTATTCATAAGAATATATATTTAAAATTGAAGTAAATTTTGAAAATGTATAGAAAATCCATCATAAATTATACAGTTCTGATGCGATATTTTAGCTGCTCTTTATGTTTTGCTAACTAGTTCTAACAAGAAAGAATATTACATGAAAGACTTATTTTACACTGGAACTTAAAAAAAATTACCATTATCAGTTGAGACTTTTTTTTTTTTTTTTTTTTTTTTTTTTTTAGAACGATTGAGGTGCACTTTACTTACAAATACATTTGTAGTGTACTTTCTTTCACAAGACTTCTAGTGTAAAAATATATATAGAGACTTTTGTATTTACAAAAAGGCTGATTTTTCTAACTGAAACATTTATATTATTAAACATTATATTAGCTTATAAACTGTCTTCCAAATTTTTAAATGTTCTTCTGATCCCAAAAGTAATTTTGTAATTACTTCGGATTTTTTCTTAAATTTCAGATCTGCACATAAATTTAGCTGCAAAGTGACTAAATTATGAAAAGAATAAAATTAATAAAATAGTAATGATAAGAGTTATGTTTGGAGAAAAATGTTAATAAAGTTGTTAAATAATATTGTTTTGAATCAGCGTAGAAAGTGTGTCTAAGAAACCCCATTTTTCGAGTACCAGCATAATCTTTACTGCTTATAAATTTAACAGTGTTAAGTATATTTCAATCTAGATAACACTCATGTTATTTCTTAAGGGCTGAATATGAAATGTAAATTTCTCTTTACCTTGTGTGTGTAACTACAGTGTGCAAATATGTGGGAAGTGGATATTATTAGATCATAAAATTTCGATATTTTATCACGAAGAAACAACTACAAGAAAGGGAGAAGAGCTGTAACGTGGTTTAGCACCTAATATGCTACCTAGGGTTAATAACTGTTAGAATATTGGCATATTACATAGATAATTTTAACACTTTAAACCCAGTACTGATTTAAAATATTTTTCGTTTTTGGTCCATCTAACACGCCAGGTACCCTAATTTGAAAGTATGTATGTAGTTTGTCTTACGTTCTTTTTCTAGAATAATAGGTAAAACATAATTGAAAATTTTGTTTAGGGTGGTGGTATAGAAAATTAAAAGTGTAACTTTAAAAGTAAAATGGCAAGAATGTTAGAAAAATCTTATTTTCTAAGTTATTTTGGAACCTTTTTATTATTGCGTATTTATCTCCAATAAGTTAAAAAATTAAGGTGCTTTTATATTTTGTTGGGACATCTGGTTCAGACCTAGCGAAGTTTTCAAATTGTACATTTTAAACAAATTATTAGAAAATTATCGCGAATCTTGATATCCTGCAAAACGTAACATGAAACCACATTTTTTGTTGTCCAGAACAAACTAGATAAACGTCTTTGGAAAAAATCTTTTTCAGAAGAGTTATGGATAGAAAATTGTTTTGTAACATGGAATTTGTTATGTTACAACTTACATCAACTTACCTCAAGTGTTTCAGTCTAACAGTTCTTCTATATTTATTAAAATGTACCTTCAAGAACTATTGCTGTGACACGCTGTAGAAACATTATATGCCGACAATTAATTATTATTCTGTACTTAATTCATTGAAAAATCTATTTATATTAAATATAATTTAGAATCCTTTAATTAATAATATTCAGAGATACAGTAGAGTTATATTTAATATATTAAAATTATACCTTCTGATAAATAACCGTTTGGCATTATTCTATAAATGGATTTCGAAAATATTAGAAAAAAAATCCAACGGATGAATTTTTTTTAAGTTAAACTGTTTTTTTAGTACATATAAAAATCTGAACATAAAATTAGATTTTTTTTATTATTTTTTTCTTTTAAACTCTTAAATGTGAGTAAAACCAATTTTCTGGGGCATACAAATCTTGACTAATTTAATTTGATTTACCTAAGACTAAATGAAAGCAAATAAAATTCCAGACATCTCACGTAAAATAAATGTTATTTATTCAATGTAATTTTCTTAATAAGACAAGATTGTAGGTAACAATAACTTGAATATCGTTTTCCAGACACATTGTTCGTAATTAATTTAAGTACAGTTACAATAAAATCCTGCACAAAAATATTCCTTCATTGTGTAAATTCCATTGCATTAGTTCATTAATGAAACTATTTTCTATAGTTTCAGAAAATATTTTCAATTAATTAACGAGAGTCTGATTTCAGTTTAGTGTTTTCAGCTCTAAGAATTCTCATTTGCACTTATCCGTGAAAAAGTGTAATCTTTCTTAATGCAAGAAAATGCTAGAAATAATGGGAATGATAGAGGATTCACGGTAGTTTTCTATAAACAAATTTAATATTATTTAATCGGCCAGAAAAAAAAGATTTGTTAGATAAGTTTATCACATGATAAAATTGAAATACTTATTATAATATAAGATTATGGATTGCGATATGTATCTTACTCTTCCTATTCGACTGATACAAAAAAATTCATAGAAAATACACTGACATTTGTAACTTTTGTGATGATAAACATTTCTTCTAAATAATAAATTTAAAGAGATTTGACGATTTTTAAAATAGATATAGCCATATTTTCCCTATTGGGAACTTTCGATGTTAAATTTGTTTTCGCTAAATTCATACCCGAATACAATCAACATTGTTAACGAAGAATATAGTCTCATTCTATTTATAAGTTTTAAAATAGTGGAAAAATAAATTTAATCGCCTGTGTTATTCTTTCTGGCATGTAGAAATAAATGTGATGCATTGCGTCAGAAACAGAAATAATTGCATCATACAATGCGTTTTTGTCTGAATTATTCTTTAAAAGATTGTAATCTCTTATATGTTATGATTTAGTCAAATTGGTGAGGGAAACCATTAAAATTGTATGTGGTTGTGATTTCAATAGTGTTTTACGTATAAGGAGAATTATCGATATATGTCCTTGAAAGAGACGCACGTGTGTCGCAATACTCAAAGAAGAATATATCTATACCTATTGTGCATAGAAGATGATTATGTGAGCCTTTAATGTAAAGACTCTTCAATAAATTGTAAATACGGAGATAGTGAAAGAAATTAGACCAGATGTAGTAAAAAACAAAACACTCGGAAACATAACTGGTAAAGCCAATACCGCTGAAATAGACTTGGAAAATATATATGGACGAAAAATGACCACTTGGAAAATGATATCTTACGAAACAACCACTAATATTACAAATAAATAACTAAATAAAATCTCCTCATTTGAGGTGGTCAGAAGAAATTAAAAATTGGGCAGTGTGTATTTTGTAAAGCTTATATTTTACGATGAGCCTCCTAAACTCAAACTGAGTGCAGTATGATTGAGGTCGATTATCGGCAAAATAACCTCTGGTTTGTATAAGAAAAATAAAATATATGTATAGAATTATTTGTTATTGTGATGCAATTCCCACAAATTTGTCCTTTACAGTTTATACAGTAAACTGTAAAAAAATGCATAAACATCCTTTGTTATTATTTTGAAATGATCAACATCAAATGAAATTGATGATTCCCAAGATGTACTTTTCCAATATGATGGTGAACCTTGTCATCGAGCCGAACTTTACTAATTTTCTTCCTTTTTACACTTGTCTCGTTTCATGTCATCGTTTCTTAAAAGTTGATTACATACATGTAATACCATAGACTGTAAATACCCGAATTTCACTCTTTAAACTAGGATGAAAGATGTCTGAGAAGAAACTCCAACACAGAATAAACATTAAGGATATATTGTTAATTGTTTTAGACAGTCCTTTGAATAAAGCATATGTAGAGAACTTGATCCAGTCTTTACTGGAAAGGTGTACACCGCTTTAGAAGACAAATGTCACTTCCATGAAAATTTAAGAAATTATTCTTATTTTTATTAATTCTAAATCACTAAGTCACATTATAGTGGTCGTCTATTCTAATATAATGTCTAAATAACAGTCTATTTATCCATTATAGCCTATTACCATAACAGTCTATTACCAAACATTTATTTTGTATCCAGTCCGGATGTAATAAAAGACGAGCCGAGTAGGAACACGATATGATCAGCTTATATTGTCTGAGATCTTTCAATTTGAGAGAAAAAATAGTTCTTTTCGGCTATTTAAAATAAGAATATTATTATTTTTCAATTTTCTTTAAATTAGAAATAAGATATCATATTTGTAATGCATGTTCCGTGAAACTTCCGAAAACTGGTTCTTGCAAATTACGTGACTTTATTGCAATTATAGAAAATTTCCTGCATAAGAGTGTAGCGACACCAGTGATTGTCTTGACAAATTTGACTGAAATTTGGAGAGATTGCAGTTATCTTGAATTGTTAAGACATAAATTATTTTAAATATTTTTTTTATTTCTAGCTCATCCTTCGTTCAGATGAGTTTAGTCAAATTCAGTAATGTCGGTTTTTAGGGTTTCGACAAAAATTTCCAGTTGGAAAACTTCCCGTTTGTATTTTAAATTTCTCACTCATAGAAACACTCGAAGTTCAAGTAAAAGTTTCATTTTTAACAGTGTGCGATACGATTTCAATGATCTTATTTTGAAAGCTGACGTCATTTGTAAAAATAATGTCGGGCTATGATATATTTCTAAGCTAGTTTAAACCACTTAGATGCTCTAAAAATATATCATTTTTGTGAAATAAAATGTTTATTATTTTTTTAAACTGCGTCATTTTCATCCATTAAAGCGTTCATTTTTTTTATTTTATTTTGAAACAATTTTTCTAGATTACATGCATATAACTTTATAACCGCCGAATTTTTGTACAAACACAGGGACAAGGACATTGAAGAAACTGGGCATAGGAATCGGGCATGTAATTATTTAAAAGTCTTTATTTGTTTGTATCAGCAGTATTGGCCCATAAAACTAAATTATCTACAGTAGCTCTATGTTACCTAAAATGCCATTAATTTTTTTTTTTTTTTTTTTTTTTTTTTTTTTTTTTTTTGTAAATTATAAAGTAAATGTAGAGTTAAATCACATGAAAAATATTCACGTTTTTTAATTAATAAGTAAAAATAAATTACTAAATCGGTTTATGCTATTAAAACAAAATCAAAAAGCATCAAGCAGTTCGAATAGCAAACGATCATCATATTTTCAATTTTAACGAGAAACTGGTTAAACGGAAGCTATAATAATTATGTTATTTCACTTTATTTTTATTTTTTTTCAAAATGTAGTAATTTATGTACCACTATTACATAAATTTTATGTATAATTTTTGAAAAAAAAAAAAGAATGTCTCTAAAAAGTTTAAAATTTCATTATTCCTAGAATTATTAAGGCATCCTCGGATTTATGTCAATTCCCGACGTGCATTTTATTATGCAACTTTCTATATTCTTGGGATAGTAGTTATAAATCACGAACACATGGTTGCATCATTAAACTTTCCTAATTTATTTTGTCATTCGATCTAATGTATCATACCATAGAACTGTTCGATAGTGCATTTTATATTATTTTCTTTTTAAAAATATCTTTAGCGGTGTTAAATTTGCACATACAAAAACTGGACTTTAGAAAAAATAATTTTTTCATGGATGATGGTATATATATTTTATATACTGTAGTTTTAAATGTCTTAAAGCTCGAAATGTTCCTTTTGATGGAAAATTTTTAATGATGATGAAATGTTTTATATTTTTCCTGAATGAAAACATAGGGGGATCAATTTGTAAATATTTAGAGTTAAAATTATAGAAATGAGAATTTATGTAAATTTGAAGGTCACTTTTCGAACTGTTGATTTAATTCTATTCGTAAAAAACTAAATACATGCTTAGAAATTAACATAAAAGTAACTTATTTTTTTAAGTATAAATGCATAGACGTATAATTTGACATGCTATCACATAAAAAAACCCCTAAAATGTGACATTAAAAAACAAATAAAGTATTAGAGTATGTATTAATGACAGATTTATTGATAAAATTTGAATTATAACATACCAAAGTGCCAAGATTTCACACAACGTATAGCATTTTGATTTAAACAGAATCAAAACAGATAAATAAATTTAAATTCAACCCATTTATTTTTCATCCTTTTATGTATTATTTAGAATGGAGATAATGTACACATAACATAAAATGCTTACTTTTTATACACACATCCATGGGTTAAATAAATATACCCCGGCCCCTCCAAAATAAATAAATAAATAAAAAATTTTTTTCATTGTAAAAACAACAAGAAATTAAGATCTAGGTATAATATGTTTATTGCTTAAGAAAACTTTCATACACACGAACAATGTAGCTAAAATTAGGTAAAAAGGATAATCTATTAATATGTAAATTTATCATGTCTATACAGAAAGTTTTGCAGTATCACGATTTTGAGACAAAAAAGACAAGTCAGAATTATCTTTAGAAATTTCATATTATTTCTCGTTTGAAGTTAAAATTACTTTCAAAATTTTATATTAGAAATTTCTTTGAAACATTATAAATCTGCTTTCTAAATCTTATTTCAAGTGTCGAATATCGTATATTACATAGATACATCCGCTATATTACATAGGAAGTAAAAACGAAAATGTGTAATATGTATACATATATTTATTTATTTATTTTTATTTATATCTCTGTGTGTGGATGTGTATATTTTTACTTTTCTGAATTGCATTTGTAAGCAAAATTTATGAAAATGATCTAATCTTAAAATAATAATGTATTATTTATGAGTTAACTGGCCCACACTGAAAATTCGTTAGGTATCGAAAAGGAGTCTAAAATATTATGTAACTGAATTGAAGAAAGGGGGGGGGGGTTGGCACTAATATTAATGAAACAGAAGTAAAAGGAAATTAAAAAGAAAAAGAAACGAACGATCAAAAATTTGGCTATCCTTGTTAACAAATAATTGTTTTATCATTATTTAGTCATTAGATGCATATATAAGACTCCATACTTTTTCGAATAAAGAAATTACCTTTTTTGTCAAAATGAAAGGAATATTTATTAAAAGTATTTTGTATATAGAAGTGTCAAGATTTTTTGATCTGTGACTGCCCAGCAAAGAAAGAAATAGTGGGCCATCAGCTGGAAAAAAATGGCAGCCATCACTGCCATCACCGGTAAGGTGCAATTGTGCCATTACTTAAACCAGTACAAATGTGTCCGCGCGGAATGCGACTGGCCCATCAGTGATGGCCAGCAGAAAGCCAGCATCGGTATGCCATCACATTACTTCAATCCGGCACTTTTCCTGCAATTCTTTCACCGATTCTACTGCTATTCCTTTGCTGGCCCAGCACTTTCCCTTACAAAAATTTCTTATCGATTTCTATAAAAAAACAAAGTATTATAGAATCATGTTCCTTTTTTCTATAAGCTAGTTTCACCAACAGCAGTAAGTGTCTATAAGAGAAATGTCTATATAAACATTTGAACTTTCTGCGGTTTCCATGTGGTCACCCTCCCAAGTACTAACCGCGCTCGGTGCTGTTTGGTTTTCGCGATCGGACATAAACAAGTACTTTTAGCGTATCCTACGAGCACTCTTAGTTGTAAAGCTCTCATTACACTATATGAAGTTTGTTCCTTTTTTGATTTACGTTCCCAATCAATAAACTGGTATAGAAATTATTGTATTGTATAGAAATCCTATATATTTCATACGCTTTTTAGCTCACAGGCTATCAAAGCCTGAGAGCTAATGTGCCCGCCCGTTCTGTATGTATGTATGTACGTATGTATGTACGTATGTATGTATGTATGTATGTACGTAACGCGATAACTCTTGATAGAAACATCCGATTTGCTTCAAAATTTTTTTCTACGTTCATTGTGATAAGGCGCTTCCCTGATTAGTTTTGGGAGTTCATTGGTTAAGGATAAAGGGGGAAAAACGGGGTTAGTCCAACCCCTTAATTCAGATAAATGGGTTTTTCATGCAGAATCATTCGATTTGCTCCGAATTTGGTATACCGGTTTATTATGTTAAGGAACTTCCCTGATTAGCTTTTGGTGTTCATTGGTTAAGGATAAAGGGGTAAAAAGGAGGTTAGTCCACCCCTTAATTCAGATAAATGGGTTTTTCTTGCAGAATCATTCGATTTGCTCCGAATTTGGTATACCGGTTTATTATGTTAAGGAACTTCCCTCATTAGTTTTGGGGGTTCATTGGTTAAGGATAAAGAGGGAAAAGGTGGGTTAGCCCACCCCCTTAATTCAGATAAATTGATTTTTCATGCAGAATCATTCGATTTGCTCCGAATTTGGTATACCGGTTTATTATGTTAAGGAACTTCCCTGATTAGTTTTGGGGGTTCATTGGTTAAGGATAAAGAGGGAAAAGGGTGTTAGTCCAACCCATTAATTCAGATAAATGGGTTTTTCATGAAGAATCATTCGATTTGCTCCGAATTTGGTATACCGGTTTATTATGTTAAGGAACTTCCCTGATTAGTTTTGGGAGTTAATTGGTTAAGGATAAAGGGGGGAAAAACGGGGTTAGTCCAACCCCTTAATTCAGATAAATGGGTTTTTCATGCAGAATCATTCGATTTGCTCCGAATTTGGTATACCGGTTTATTATGTTAAGGAACTTCCCTGATTAGTCTTTGGTGTTCATTGGTTAAGGATAAAGGGGTAAAAAGGGGGTTAGTCCACCCCTTAATTCAGATAAATGGGTTTTTCTTGCAGAATCATTCGATTTGCTCCGAATTTGGTATACCGGTTTATTATGTTAAGGAACTTCCCTGATTAGTTTTGGGGGTTCATTGGTTAAGGATAAAGGGGGGTTAGTCCACCCCCTTAATTCAGATAAATTGGTTTTTCATGCAGAATCATTCGATTTGCTCCGAATTTGGTATACCGGTTTATTATGTTAAGGAACTTCCCTGATTAGTTTTGGGAGTTAATTGGTTAAGGATAAAGGGGGGAAAACGGGGTTAGTCCACACCCCTTAATTCAGATAAATGGGTTTTTCATGCAGAATCATTCGATTTGCTCCGAATTTGGTATACCGGTTTATTATGTTAAGGAACTTCCCTGATTAGTTTTGGGGGTTCATTGGTTAAGGATAAAGGGGGAAAAGGATGGTTAGTCCACCCTTTTTAATTCAGATAAATGGGTTTTTCATGCAGAATCATTCGATTTGCTCCGAATTTGGTATACCGGTTTATTGCGTTAAGGAACTTCCCTGATTAGTTTTGGGGGTTCATTGGTTAAGGATAAAGGGGGAAGGGGGGGCTAGTCCACCCACCTTAATTTATATAAACGGGTTTTTCATGCAGAATTATTCGCTTTGCTCCAAATTTGGTATACCGGTTTATTATGTTAAGGAGCTTCCCTGATTCGTTTTGGGGATTCATTGGTTAAGGATAAAGGGGGGCTAGTCCACCCCTTAATTTAGATAAATGGTTTTTTTGCAGGAATATTCGATTTGCTCCAAATTTGGTATACCGGTTTATTATGATAATGAGCTTCCCTGATTAGATTTGGAGGTTCACTGGTTACGTATAAAGGGGGAAACGTTGGCTAATTCTCCTTCACTTATTTTTTTGAGGGGCATTATTCTTTAAAATAAGAGTATAATGTACAATTAGTGTGAATAGCCTGTGAGCTCAATGCCATCAGTTTAGCTGGGCACTTTTCTTTTTTATTTTATTATTGATTCTCAACTGTGTAAATTATGAAAACCAAAATTCTTTGTAACTTACTAAAACCAGATTTAAGGAGAGAAAAAAATGTGCGTTGAAATAAACAATTTATTTATTTATTCATTTGCTTATTTATTTTGTTGGTGGCAGTGGTACTATATTATTTACAGTTAAAAAAAATTAGCTTCACAGCTTAAATTGTGTTAAGATATTCATTTCAGATTTGTGTTCAAATACTCAATGTCTTCAATATTCGCAACGCAACCTAGCGTAAGGGTTCCCAGCAATAATACTGCAAAAGTTCGTGCACTTCCATGTAGTGGTGGGCCAGCGCATGAGATAAAACAGAAACGCACCAGAATTTTATCTGATGATTTCCAACAGCAAAGTTGACTGAAGCTGTCCAGCAGTGGTCATGTAGTAGTAGATCATTAGCCAGCACCTCTCGATCATTGCAGGCACCTATCTTGCTGCTGACCAGCAATTTCCTCATTGCTGGGTCAACAAGCCAATTTCGCAATGCAAGTATTCTTGTGAATTTGAAGGAATCCATACAATAACTTAATTTTTTATTTCTGCATAAGACGTAAGCCCTGTTTCGAGAGCACACATTGCATTGAGCGTAACAATTGGTAATTTAATGTAGCAAAACCCTTGAAAACAGCGAGAGGGCAATATATCCTAACGAATTGTTTCTGCATTCTATTTGACTAATATTGTGATATTAGGATAACAGATGTCACGTTGGAACCTAACCTTGTCCCGTCTTTGTGCCTTTCTCTCTTTGGTGCCTTTCTCTCCTTGTGCCTGTCTTTGGTCTTTTTGGTTCAATTCTTTAGTCAGAATGATACAACGTTTCTTGCTACATTTTTCACTATTCATCTGATGCAGTTAAAACAGCTCATAGTTGACTATTTCTTTTTTGTCCCATCATGCACCAAACTTACTACCATAAACTTACTGCCATGAATGTTTGTTTCGGTACTGACTTATCTGTTTTTTCTTGATGTACTTCTGCCCCACCAGAGGCCGAGATGTTCTGCTCTGGAAGTTGGTAGACGGGAGGTGCTGGGTTCGAACCCAATCACGTGCATTGGCCTAATCGTTCGGAGTTTCCGTGGTTTTCTTCAAACCTTGGGTTTCCATGCATAAATACGGGTTAGGTTCCCTTAGAAAGACTCCCATGAAAGGCGTTTCTCCCTCATGCCTATATCCCTCTAGTAGACAATCGGCCGACAAAAATCAACACAATCCTGGATGTACTTCTGCCTTCAGTCGCTTGAAATTATCGTAATGGATCCATTCCAAAATGTTTATATTAAGAATAAATGCGGCATTACAGTTCGAATAAGTTAAAGAATTGCAAGGTTTTATATTTAGGTTTTAAGAGGTACAGTCCTCAGCAAAAGTTTAGATACTGGTGATTTTTAACCTTTAAATAAAAACTACAAACACTTGGGTTATACAAATGGCTGTACTTATTTTTCAATATATTTTAAACGTTTTAGGACAGAAATAACGGTTTTAATGTAGGATATTATTTAATTTAACTTAAATAAGTGAAATTTGCACATTGCAAAAGTTTAGACACTTTTGTGATTTTTTGTCAAATGTTCACGGAAAAACGCAAATTTCAAACTTATGACGTCACATGCATGAAGTAAGTGCATCTTGCTATAGTATCGGTTAGTGAAGGTGCCGCGAGCTAGAAATTTTCTGCAAGATGAAGTAATTAAAGCAAGGAAGCTGACATCGAAAGGTAAGACTGTTGCAGAAATTTCAGCTACTTTGAATCGTCCAAAGAAGTCTGTCTATTAAGTACTGTCTAAGGGTGATTCTTTCAAAGCAAAAAATAAATCTGGAAGGCCTCGTGTGGTCAGAAACCGAGATTATAGAAGGATCCATAAACTGGCATCCAGACAAATGATGACTGCTAATCGCATTAAAATTGAGTCAGAGCTTTCCGTGTGAACGGATATTTTCGTAGATGAATGTACTTTAGTAAAGATGTACTTTAGTTTACAGGAAAACGATAAAACAACTAGCCTTGAAATCTCCCAACAAATTGACCCCTTTCCGTCGAGGAGTAGTTCTGTTTATAAAACTGATGAAATAATGGACCGAAACTAGAATTCATAAATGAATTTATTAGAAAGTACGAACTTGCTTATTTTCACGTACATAACAAAAGGAAAATTTTAATTAAATCTTCTTGGTGCGGACTGTGAGTTTTGTAATTAAAATTAGGTGTCCCTTTTAAGGACACTGCTCTCGAAAGAGTTAATGATTTGGGCCTCATTTATTTTTAATACTAAGGTATCTCTGGAGTTTCTCAATGGTCGCCAAGCAGCGTAAGACTACATACATACATTGGAAAACAATTTACAGTCATTTAGTGAGCTTTTAGCTCTTCCAAAGTATGTATTTGAGCAAGATAATGCGTCTGTTGATGTTGTATACAAATTAAAAAATTGGTTTAGCTCTCAAACTATTACTGTTATCGACAGGCCCGCGTTTAGCCCTGACCTGAACCCAATCGAAAACATTTGTGGCATCATATCTCATACGGTTTATGCAATATTTTGACAATACTCCACTGTAAATGAACTTCGATCAGCTGTTGAATGTCTTTGGTACGAAATAGACTCCCAAGTAATGCAGGATTTAGTTTCTTCGATGGGAAGTCACATTTTTGCATTAATAGCAATCAATGTATGTGCAGTTTGATTTTAATTTATGAATATTTTTCTGTTAACAGACAAATTGTCTATACTTTTGCCACAATGTTAAATTTGTTTTTTTTTTTTAGTCATTATATATTATCTAAAGTGTATAAATTAAAATTTATTGTTTGGGTATGAAAGGTAAGTCCCCAGTAATATATGACAGTTGAGTTACAACAATTCGTTGCATACTTCTCAGTACAGAAGCATAAATCGATCATTGTCTAAACTTTTGGTGAGCACTGTATGCATACTGTACTTAAAAAAAAAATAATAAAATACTAGAATAGAATCATCATAAATAAAGAAATTTTACGTAAACTACCAAATCTTGCGACATTCAGAACGAAAATTATTACTTTAGTACACTATCTTTCTTTGCACAATGGACGTAAATATGGAATTTTAATAATAATAATGTAATTTCCTCATAAAATATTCTCAATCGCTCTCAATTATTTCTTATATGTTTGCTTGGAAAGCTCGTGTATTTCCTATGTTTTAGCTTTCTTAAGGAATTTTGCTGTTTCATTATATATACACTGTAAATTAAAATGTCTGAAATTCAGACACTTAAGTGTCTGAAACGGAGTGTCCAATTTTCAAACATAATTTTTTCAGACACTTTTTGCGTCTGAATTTCAGACATTTCAAACGTCTTAATATCATCCATTTTTTTTGTAAGCATCATACGTAGCCATGTTTGACCACGCTGAATCCCGGAAAAATATTTGAATGGGGTATTTCCACCTCCACCCCCATACAGCCTGATTTTTTTTTTTTTTTTTTTTTGGTGCTTCCAATTTTGGTATACAATTTTCGTTAAGCTGATAATTTAAATCTTTTACGACATTGTACTGATTATAATCAACATTTTAAACTTCAGGAGTAGAGCAAGATTAAAATAAAAAAATATTTGTCTAAATATTAGATTTTTTAAATTTATTTTGTTTTTAATCTTATTTTACTTTAAAAGTTTAAACAATGATTATAATCAGTACAATTTCGAAATAGATTTAAAATATAAGCTTTACAAATATTTCACATCAAATTTGTGGACACTAAAATCGTAGGGGGACGGGGCACGGCCCAGTATGCCCATTCTTTAATCAAGAAGTTCTTTTGCAAAAAATGAAACAATGCATTATGGTTATCTAACGTGAGATGTCCAGTATTCGGCGCTTATCATTAAATTCTAATTGGAAAATGACCTTCTAAGTGAAAGATATTTTCTACACACGCAGCGAAATCAAAATAAACAAATGATTTCATTTTTCCTGACTGGGATACTTCTGTTTCCAAATCAAAAGTTTACCACATAAAAAGATTTAATAGCTTTAGAAATATATCTAAAAAAATACTTGAGATATATATATTCTTCTCAATGATATATAAATTTCATAAAAATAAATTAATTTTTATTCCAATAGCGGAAGTCTATAAATATATTTTTTAATTTCGGCTGAATATTGTTCCATTCAAATAAAAAAAGACAACTCCGAAAATCCCGGTATTTGCCAGTAAAAATCCGGGATTTTCGGAATTAAAATTAAAGCGTGATTCCGGGATCTCAGTCCGGGATTGTAATCCCTAGCTAGGGAGTAAGAAAGCTTTAGGATATATTTCAAAGCTTTTATTTTTCTCTATTTCTTTGTGGTCGTTTAGTGTGAGAAAAGAATTAGTCATTGAAACTAAGGATTGCCATATTGCAAGAAGGAAAAAAAAAGCAAGAGAATGAACTTAACTTAAAATTTGTCTGTCTTTTAGTGATATTCTTACTTTAAATTTGCAAAAAAAAAAAAAAAAAAAGATGAGAATTGAGAATACATAATTTGTAATAAAAGACAACGTCATAAGTTTACAAATATATAAATATATACTTCTAGAATTAGTGGGTTTTTTTTTTTCAAACAGATTCAAAAATAATTAAATTTCATGCAAGATTTTGTTTAGTACAATAAATGAAATCATAAAAGACACTAATTTTTGTACTATAAAGAAATTATGACACTTACTTCAATCGCCGTTTCCAAGAGGTAAGAAAAATTTCTCGATTTCAAATTTTAAAAACTGCCACAGTGAGGGATAAATACTTGCATAATTTTAAAAGTAAATCCCATAATATATCCGACTAGACATATTTAAAGAATGAAATGTTTCATCCTCAAAACATAACCCGCCAGACAAAAGTTTCTTTTTTATTGCCAGCTTCGACAGGACGAAGACGAATAACACAATATTATTGATGTAAATTAATATGAATTAACACTAAGCACACGCTTTGTAGAATTCCCGGGTGTAATCTTCAAGTGTCGTCTACTTCTGTGTCTATCGCGCCATTATATAGAAGACTTCTTCTAAGAGACATTTGATGTCAAACACACACCTTAGATGTGTGTATTCAATAAATAAATGATCCAAGTGAATACGAATTAAAATCACAGAACTTCACATTCCGCAAAAAAGAATTAAAATACACGCGTACCTAAAAACAAACTTTGAGTTTGAATTACAACGTATACCAACTTTGAACGAAAAACATCTAAAACGCATGCGCAAATGAAAGTGCCCCCTGGTGGTTATTGCGTTGGAAGAATCAAAACGTTTTAAATTAAGACACGTTTAAAGCAATGAATTGTCTTAAATTAAGACGTTTGCGGATATTTTAGACACTATTCTCAGTTCGTTCACACCATGGTCATTGTAAGACACTTATGAATCTTAAATTAATTTATCTATAATGTCTTAATTGTCAGATTAAGACACGTCTAAAATTCTCTTTCAGTCACATATGTGTCTAAATTTAAGACACTTCTATTTGCAGTGTATATATATATTTGTATATAAGAACTGTACCGTATATTTTGTAGGCAGGTTAAAACACATACGCACCGAGTGCAAAGCGTGTCTTGTTGAAAGAAAAATTAATACCGAATGGTCCATATAAACATTAGTACTTTGATAAAATACATACACATAAGCAGCAGGTTTCCGACATATTGCATCTGTTGATGAGTAAATCTTTGTTCCGAAAACATGCGCATAAAAAATGCGGAATTTCCCTTCATTTAAAAATAAAATAACTGCATATTTCAATGTACCTTTCAATAGAACATATATATATATATTTCGAAGCAACAAATCATTGTTTTTCCATGTAAAATGTTTTATTTAACTCCGAAAGTAGCAAAAACTATTTGATTGCCATACCTTTTAGAAGGAGTCATTTTGTAAGTAATTTGTCTGCTGGTATCGTTTAACCAGATGTCTCAGAAAAGAGATTTATACATAAGAAAAACAAATATTTAGTTTATTTCTTTTTTGTTTGAATAAAATATATCACTGGTTTGCCTGTTATCTTTTTATATTAAGAAATATTAATGCACTCGTTTTTTATTAATCTAAGTTACAAGATATATTTTTTAAGAACAAACGGTAATGAAACTAATATAAAAAATAATGTTAATCTATTAACTTATAAGAAATAAAATTTTCTGCCCTATTATTAAAAATGAATAACTATACGGTAAAACATTGAATAGTTTCGACTGGGAAAAATATGGAGCTAGCGAGACAGATTGGGTGTAGTGGTAGTTGTGCGAGTTTTTATTACTTGTTATAAAGCTACTTTTTAAAATAGAATCAAGGTTACGAGCAGCTACAGTCATTATATTTCGCTCTCATATTTTTAGATTTTTATTTGAGTGGTTAAAAAATTTTCGCTTCTCAAAAAAAAAAAGAAAAAAATCACTCGCAATTTACTATCCCTAAAACAGAATTCCACAATTTACCCTACATATTTTTTTAGTTACTGAAACGTAACGGAAAGTTTAAAATAAGAACTATACACAAAATAATAATGACTATTGAAAAAACGATTTACTTAGGCACTTATAAAGCAGACGTCATCGGATCAAACCCTAGACATAACAATTGTCTCTCAAATATTCCAATGCTGTAGGAAAGTATGCAATGAATTAATAAAAATTTAAATTTATTATGTTGAAAACTTCGTATTTTCCATAAAAATGTATAATGGATGATACTATTCAGTTTCCCTTTTTTTTTTCTTTTTACAAAAACTGTGCTTAAAATTTCTTGCTTAATACAGCATTTAACGCCGATTAAATCAGTAATTAAATTCCTCATCCTATTATTCGGAAGCTCTTTGGTATTCATCAGATTAATGCTGAATTGTGGATAGTTTAAGTAACTGGCTTGTCATAATTTTCCTTACTCTAGTGATTATTGTATTTTTTTTTTTATTAATTTTCAACCCTTCCTGAAATCGAATTTATTTTTACTCTCCAATGCAGAGTACGTCAAAAAAAAAAAAAAAAAAAAAAAAAAAAAAAAAAAAAAAAAATCAGAACAATATTTATAACAGCAATGAAAAAAAAATCGTAGAATAAAGTGGTTTGCACCAAAATATTGTATTGTCAGGATATTCTACAATCGTTTTAAGGAAATTTTCTTAAACAAGCGTAAACATAAGTATTTTTACACGAATAAAATTCTTTTTATACATATACCAATATTTATTTATTACTTTCCATTTGTCATGCACCATTTACCCAAATTGAAATTCACCTTGTACGTATCGTATGTACGTACTTACGTACGTAACGCGATAAATCTTGATAGAAACATCCCATTTGCTTCATTTTTTTTTTTTTTTTAGTTTCATTCTGATAAGGCGCTTCCCTGATTAGTTTTGGGGGTTCATTGGTTAAGGATAAAGGGGGGTTAGTCCACCCCCCTCCCCTTAATTCAGATAAATGGGTTTTTCATGCAGAATTATTGGATTTGCTCCGAATTTGGAATACCGGTTTATTATGTTAAGGAGTTTACCTGATTAGTTTTGGGGGTTCATTGGTTAAGGATAAAGGGGGAAAGGGGGGTTAGTCAACCCCATTAATTCAGATAAATGGGTTTTTCATGCAGAATTATTCGATTTGCTCCGCATTTGGTATACCGGTTTATTATGTTAAGGAGCTTCCTTGATTAATTTTGGGGGTTCATTGGTTAAGGATAAAGGGGGAAAGGGGGGTTAGTCCACCCCCCTTAATTTAGATAAACGGGTTTTTTATGCAGAATTATTCGATTTGCTCCAAATTTGGTATTCCGGTTTATTATGTTAAGGAGCTTCCCTGATTCGTTTTGGGGATTCATTGGTTAAGGATAAAGGGGGAAAGGGGGGCTAGTCCACCCCCTTAATTTAGATAAATGGGTTTTTGTAGGATTATTCGATTTGCTCAAAATTGGGTATACCGGTTTATTATGTTAAGGAGCTTCCCTGATTAGATTTGGAGGTTCATTGGTTAACTATAAAGGGGGAAACGGGGACTAATACCCCTTCACTTATTTTTTTTTATCACTATCAGCAGTAGAAATTAAATTTTTTAGACAGTTTAGACACAGAAAATATATCCAGATCGGACCTATAGTCGAAATATTTTTTGTATGATCGATTCTGTAAAAGTATTTAAAAAGATGAATGCACATCTCTTCCTTGAATTAGATTTGCATATGGTCAAAGAAATATCTAAGGACAAAAATGCACTATGGTTTCAAAAATATATAATGTCTAGCTTTGACTGCTCGCTACATCTGAAGTGTACGGTTTCTGATTTCCGTTCAGTAGGCTGACTAAATCAATTCCTCACGTGCGGGGGACCGCCGTAATTCATATAAGGCAAATGTTTCGGTTTGTTATGCAGCTACAAATGCAAGATATATCATAATACAAATAAATTAGGTAATATAGATAAGCAGTTATGCATATCAGTATAGAAAATTCAAATTTTACAATATTTAAGCACAAAAAAAAAATATCCAGACTGGAAATCAAAATATTTTTGTAGAATTGATTCTATAAAAGTATTTAAAAAGATGAATACACATCTGTCCCTTGAATTAGATTCCCTAATTTGTATATGGTCAAAAAAGTATCTATGGACTTTAACGTCTATCTTTGACCTCTCGCTACATCTGAAATCTATGGTTTCTGATTACCGTTCAGAAGGCGCACTAAAAAACTTCCTCACGAACGGGACCCGTCTTAGTTCTTACAACGCATATGTTTCGGTTTGTTATGCCGCTACAAATGCAAGATATTTCGTGATACAAAAAAATTTAGTAAGATAGATGAGCAGTTATCAATATCAGTATAGAAAATTAAAATTTTTAAATATTTAGGTGCAGAAAGAAATATCCAGACAGGAAATCAAAATATTTTTGCAGAATGGATTCTGTAAAAGCTTTTAAAAAGATAAATAAACACTTGTCCCGTGAACTATATTACCATATTACCCATTTTCTATACTATCAAAAAAAAAAAAAAAAACCCGTTGACTTCCACGTCTAGCTTTGACTTCAATCACATCTGAAATGCATGGTTTCTCATTACTGTTCAGAAGCGCACTGAAACAATTCCTCAAGAGTCAAGGGCGTCCGTCTTACTAATTACGACAGAAATTTTTCGTTTTGTTATGCCATTAAAAATGCAAGATATTTCATAATACTAGTAAAATAGATAATATGGATAATCACTTATGCATTTGAGCAGGAAAAATGAAATTTTGACGTATTAAGATACTGAAAATGCATATTCAGAATGATACGTTTACAGAATGTGAGTAGAGTGCCTATTATTAAACAGGAAACAATAAGAATATTTCATAAAAATAAGCATGATTTAAAGCAATTAGACAAATATTATAATTATCATTCTAAATTGGCATGTAATATACCAATTTTTTCCTGTGGTATTATAATTTCTTAAAATATTTTTCATGTATGTTATAGAAAAATGGGTAAATTGTAATAAAATTAAATTTTATTTTTAACGTTGAGATATGAAGATAACGTCTTTACTATCCATTTTATATATATGTAATAAAATTTGCATGTTATTTCTTCTTCAACAATTCACGAATTCTTCGGTTGACTTATGATGTAATGACACAATGTAATGTTTATCTTATGGTTATGCATATATATAATATGTGTGTGTGTGTCAAGTTTTTTAAGCTGATCAACAGGGTTTGCGTTGTCCTTGAATTATAATTCCACAATTTTGAATAATATTCTTTGAATTATTTAATCGCATAAATTCCGTAATTATATACGAATACTACTATTGGGAAAATTGGATACTCAATTTGAAAAACGTACGATACCAGTGTATTACTCAGTAAAACATCCTGTATATAACTATAAGTGTGTTTGTTTAACAGATTTCCTGTAGGATGTATAATCTTAAAGAGTATAATTTCAACATGTGTTTGGAGTAATTTTTTCGATCGCTTCCCTCAGGTTGCATATGTGTGACATATTAGCTTAATTGTATAAAACGAATTTTGTGTTTGAGTTGTTTAGTATTTTTGAGAGTTTAATTTTCTTTCAAAAAATTACTTTTTTATAGTAATTTATGTTTTTTTGTTTTTTCTTTCTCTTAAAGAAATTATTATTTATAATCAATAAATACTTTAAGTAAAATTATTAAAATCGTTTTAGTTACTTTTGTTCTATCGGTAACTAATAGCTTATATGTTCTCCTCATACTTTGTTCATCCTACAACTTAAAAACTTAATATTTTTAATTACACGCGTTTTAAAAGATCATACAACTGAAAATGTTTTTACTGAGCAGTGACTTTCATTTAAATTGCATTTAGAGTTTATATTTAGCACTTTCCGCCTGGAGGTAGAAATGGACTAACATTTATTTTACGGAAGGAAATTTCTACTCTCATAACTGCTGAACGTCTTATGTCAACAATTACTCAAGTAAATCTTCATATAATTGCATGTGTTTTTTAATTTATCTTTTAATCTTCATGAAAAATTATAGAAAAATACTAGAATTGATATTTCTGTTTTTATTCAGCATTTGTGCAATGATTCAGACTGCAAATGTGATTTAAAAAAAAAAAAGAACTTTAAACAGGAACGCAACATTTAAAATAATACAGTGACACAAATATATTTGTAATACATTTTGAAAACTATTTGAATTACTAAAAATTAATAAAATGAGGTCATTAGAAAATTAGTATACCTTTGATTTTTTTTCAAAAAAAAAAAAAAAACAGAATTATTATTAGTAAATAAATAAATAGAAATGCCTAATTCATCTTTAAAAGTTAAAGTTAAACATACACTACGTGCGAAATTACTTAAAAGATGACACAGTATTTAAAAATGTTAAATTATTTTAATACCTTAGAACTTTCAACTATAAAAAACATAGTCTTCTTCAGAGGAATATAACAAATACAGGTTAATATAAGAAAAAATGTAGTTCTTATATTTCTTATATTCCTCTGATGAAGACGTTTTTTATAGTTGAAAGTTCTAAGGAATTAAAATAATTTAACATTTTTAAATAATGTGTCATCTTTTAAATAATTTTGCACATAGTGTAAGTTTAAGAATTATTATTTTAAATATCATTTGATGTAAACTCCGTTTTGAGACTAGAAAAATAAATATTACTTAGCGTCATGCACTTTTGCGCATATTATTTTGTGAAGAATGCCTAAAATAAATGCCTAATCTAAAGTAAGTTTTTTCTCTTTTTGAAAAAAAAAAATTCCTTGCTATCTTAGCAGGGAAATGCTACACATTTTGCTAAAGCTCTTAATTCTTGCCACACGGTATCCATTTTGAAAATGATTTTTTTTTTATATACTTAACAATAAAAAATTGAAAAGTTAGTAATACAAAATACCAAAAGAGAACGTTTTTATAATACCAGTTTTTAAAAGTAAGATTTTTAAGTTTACATTAAGTTTTTCTTTAAAAGCTTTAAATAAATTTTAAAAAGCAGTTTGGAGTTGAATTAGCAAAATCAAATTCACATAAAAAAAAATTGTCAAACATTTCCTATATTTTAATAAGGAAAAAAAAAAGAAAAATTAATGTTTTCTTTCGGTGAGAAAATTTTTCTCTGTATTTAAACATTAAGAGATACCAATTGTTACTAGACAATACACTTTCTTACACTATACTAAAACAATAAAAATTACTAAATATAATTTTTTTTATTCCTTACTTTTTCAACGTTTTTTAATTTTTCTAACATAGAATTAAACGATTTTACTGAAAAATTGTTAAATCAAGGAAAATTGTAATTATTGCTGTAAAATTTGAAAAGTTAAATTTTGTCTTTTGGCAACGTAATAAAAATGACTCTTTACTTACACTGTTTAAAATTTAGAGAAAACAGCCCAGGATTTGACCGCTTTTCCTATATAACGTTCACCTAACCGTAATTTAAATGCACCCTGACTAATGAGAACCCTTCATAGTACGGTCGAATAGTATTTACAAAAACGGTTAAATGAGCGGACAGTTTTCTGCAGATTTTTAAAATTATACCTTTTTTTAATAATTCATTTATGTTACTGAAAATATGTTTACTTATTTTATGAAATGTTTCTTTAAAATCGCAAGAAAAAAGATAGCGTCTTGATTGAAACGTATATGGTGAATATATCTAGCATTTTGATCATATTGATATATACACACAGCTAAAAAATGGTGCCACACTCTCCAATCATTTAACAGCTTTTATAGAAGATGTTTACATAACTTTGCACTGTAAAAAGAAAAAAAAAATGTTAATCTGGGAAAATGAAATATAATCGCGAAAGAAAATATACAATAACACCTTTCGAGTTAGCCACGATTTCGAAAAGGCGTTATCTTTATCTTTAGAACCTCAGAAATCAATAAAGTTAATTTATCATCTTGGTCTGTGAAACATGTTAGGTTAATTTGAAAAGGTTTTCTTGAGAACTGATAGTGTCCGAAAAACTTATTTTACGGACTGGAAAATCTGATTTATACTTTATACAAACTACTCAGAAACGTTTCCGGAAATTGGTGGCTCCAAAAGAAACTTTGTTTTTCTAAATGTTTCTTTAAAGAACACAGTGATAATAGAGTAAAATAAGTGATTCTACAATGAAGGTGGCGTGCGTAAAAGACATACATTTATTTACTCCAAACTCCGTTTTCTTATAATATTGTATTATTTTTTGCTTTGATATACCTTTCTGTAAATCTGCTATATGTTAGTATTTCTAATTTTGCCTAAGCAAGCTAAATATTTCTCTCTTTAGTCTGAAGTGTACTGTTGTAGCCTAAATATGTAGAATTTTTTACAGAAAAAAGGTCTTCCAAAATATACATTTTTTTTTTTTAAGAAAATTAAAAAAAGACATTTGTTGCCGTACAAACAAATGTAACATATTATGTTTGTCTTAAGATAATCTTGTGTTTTTAGCAAATGTTCCCGACCTGTAATCTTTGAACACTTACCGAAATCTGACAACCTAAAAACAAACCGATTGGTCAAGAAAAAAATTTCAGAGTCCCCACTTTTTGTTTAAAACTGCATAAATTCTACTCGCGTAATTTGCAAATATTCAAATCAATTTTTAAAATGCGCTAAAAAAACTTCCTTCTAACCGTGGTAAGCAATTATCAAGGTTTTCTTTACATAACAACTGACCGATGGAAAATGAACATTTTATCTTCAGTATCGAATTGCAAATCTGTTCAAAAACACCTCGATTTTAATAATCATTAGTGCCAACAGATATTAATCAAATATCACCTCATTTCAAAATATAAATTTTGTAGATTCAATGCATTCTTTCTTTAATGAATCAAAAACATTTGCATCTTATACTTGAAAATTCGCATGAAAGGAACTTTCATTCATTTTTTGAGTAAATAAAAATAAAAATAAATAATAAATAAACAACAACAATAATAATAAATAAGTAACAAATGACAAATAGTAAATAGTAATGAGAAATAAATATATGATAAATAATAATAAATAATAATAATATGTAAAAACTAAATGCCGCAGGTTTTTAATTATTTACAGCTCAGCATAAAAAATAAAACGGTTTCATTTTTTCTCTTTTCGGGCAGTGTATTTGAGAAATTAGAATGATTGCGTTCAGAATAGAAGTAAATAAAATTAGTAAAAACGTAAGATATTCTTTTTAAACATATTTATTTATGAATGTTTACTCACTAAATCTTCATTTTCCACTTTAAATTAATTTATTTTAATTAATTCCTTTAAGTAAAACTGCTTGGTTTCTAATAAAGCAGTCCACTTACAGTTTACTTAAATTACTATTATTATTTATTATTTTTGTGTGTGCATATTGCTCGAACAAATCTGCTTCCGCCAATCAGTCCTATTTTTGTAATATACATATAATTACTTCTTTGCATAGCGTAAAACCATAACGTATCCCCTGTTACTTCCTTATTTTGCACTTTTAAAAAAATCAATAAAATGGATTTGAAATGAAACATTATTTTTGAAAGCGAAGAATCATTAAACAAAACTTTATGGCAGGAAAATTGTTATTCTGCCATAAAGTATGAGCATTCAATACATTATTTTTAATGCTATTTTCCCCTTTCTTTTACACTTTTTTGGCATAAAAATCAATGTTTAAATTTATTGGATAATAAAGTCGACAGAAAGTGCATTTCAAAAATTTCAAATTCGTATTTTATAGTTTTCTGTTCTTTTAACTTATATATATTGCACATGCACATATTACTATTTCAATAGGACGTCACTACTTCATTTTTTTTAATTTATACCATAATATTTTAAAACAGTAAATAAAATATCAATTTTTACATTAAGATTTTCGTAATAGTTTCTCTCTATGTTTACGCTCTATGGCATCTGCATAATTTTAATCACTACGACATATGTAATCACAATTAGGGGAGACCGGGGCTAGTTGGCTACAGGGGTAATTAGGCGCAGTCCTCATAATTTGTCTGTTTATGAATAAATGACGCACTCAGTCTCAGAGTACCTTTCTTCTTGCTTTCTAATATCCCCATTGTAGATTTGCAGCGTTACCCACGTGCAGTGGACATTTATTACGATTTTTCTTCTTTTTGCACACATAAGTAATTTTTTGTTGCTTCATTCTTTTTCTAAATTCTAATACTTATCTTAATAATTGCGATTTAATTTTTGTAGTTCTTCATAGTGTACGATTAACTCTACCTATTCCTTATGTGATTTACTTGGATTTTTTTTCTGTTTAGAGGCTTACATCTCCAATATTGTGAAGAAATTTGTTATGGGGCTAGTAGGCGCATTGAACACGGGGCAAGTTGGCTCGGTGCGCCAGCTAACCCCGTTGCACTGTTTCGTAATATTTTCTGCTATTTTATCCTGTTTGATAAATTAATTACATTTTTTTCTTTACAAAAAACATACGTAATTACCAAAGATAAACTGAACAGATTAACACACCGGAGAATTCTTAAATATCCTTGATGTGTTTAACACGAACTTTAGGCTTAAGCATATTAAGAGAATAAACAAAACACAAACTTCGTACATAGCGACATAACTTTATTCTGAATACTCGGCTGGTACGGCCATCTAGCGGATCTAAACGTAAACACTGGTAAAATATGTAACAAAAAGATTCGCTATCACCTTTTTGGTTTTATTTCCAGCAGTCACTGGAGCTCATCTGATTTCGGCTTAGGAAGGATGCTGGGTATATATACATTCTGAGAATGTTAGAGCAATAAAAAAGGTGAAATCAAAAAAAAAAAAAAAAGTGAAAAATAGGCGTAGGTTAAAGTCAGCCACATGCATACTAACAGATTCACCAAATCTGAAGGCATTGTAAGAGGAAAAGTAAGCTTTAGAGAGGAAAAAAAAGGGATGAAATACAAAAAAGAAGAAAATAAAGGCAAGAGAAAAAAGTTGGCAAAAGGTAAATAGATAATAAGGAAAACTTTCTTTCCACCTATAATAAAAGGGAACTTGCTATAGAGTAGTCTTGACAGTATCTCAGATGACTAGGAAGATTAATATCTGGTGTATGTTGGTGCTTTAGATACTGTAAACACCGATAAAAGTGTGTGCTATGCAGTGTTTAAGCACATGCGGCCTGCACTACACTCGATTTTACATTTGTGATAACCGTAACTCTGATGATCATATCGAGTAAGATAAAATCAATTCAATGTTAATGTTTTATTCATTATTTTTATGTCTGTATAATTTAGAATCTACATTGTACGGGGATAACCCATCGTTTAAACTTTCTGGTAATAATAAAATTGATTTTTCTCAACTATGTGTCTTATTTGAGCTTAAATTAACTTTTTTAAGAAGCGTGAGCCAACTTACCCCATTGGTATAGGCAACTTGCCCCGCGGCGGTGTAGGCTGGCACACATTTTTTTCTCTTACTTCAGGCAGGGAAAACTCTCTTACTTCCTCTAAACATAAACTACAAAAGCTACAAACATAGAACTCTGGGTATTTATAGCTAAATGACTGTGCTTTAAAAGTGCAGTGAAATTTAGTTTAAAATCTTAACCCTCCGAGCGTCTTTCAAAAAGGTAAAATTATAATGTTGTTTTCTTTGCATTTTGTTTTAAATGCTAAGAAAATATGATTCTTCCAACATTATATATAAAAAAAAAAAAAAACTCAATTAGAAATATGAATGCCATCCTTGAGAGTATTAATCATTCTTCAATGTAAAATTCATTAAATCTATAGAATCATATTATCTTAAATATTGCTTGTATTGCTGTGAAACTTGGAGCTTAGTGAACAGAATATTACGCCCCAAACACTTAGAGGTTTAAACAAAAATTTAATAAAAATTAATAACCAAAAACTACGCCTACTAGCCCCGGGCTCCCCTAATGAATACATGTGTATGGGAAACCATAAACTTTATATTTTTCTCGAGTATACGTGTTATTTTTGTCAAAGTTTGGAAGCAGGGACAACTTAATGCATAATTATATTTTTGTCTGCACGGGAATCTATTAAACGTTAAAAAGTGGGGAAGGGTTGTACTTTGTGCCAATATATTAAGAAAAAGAAAATCATTAACTAAACATAATACAAAAATGTACTTCAACCTATGATCTGGACTTCTGGTAGGCTTACAACATATGGAAAAATTCAAACAGTTTAGTTAATGATTTATCCAGTACGCCCAATTTTTCAAAGATATGGTTTAATTTCTATAATTCTCTCCACTCCCTCCCCTCATTTTTCTCCTTCTAAGTTTGGACTCTTCCAGAGCAATTGGGTGATTTTGATTGGTCTCCCTGAAAATGCGCGTGAGATCAACTCCGCAGCTGTTTGTCAGCCATATGTCGCATTTCACCGTTGGCAGTAGAGCTGAAAGGTACGCTTTTCTGACTCTCTGTCCACCTCCCCCCCTACACAATGTTTTAGTTTTAATTTAACTTTTATTTTAAGCACTGATAATGAAACCTGAGAGGTTTTGAAACAGCTGTATGCTTTTAAACACATTTTATTTGTGCCTTTATAGGTTGTTTCTTTTTCTTAATCTATTAATCGTATTCGTACGTGCAATATGACATTTTTTTTTTCTAAATGAGTTGCGCTAGAAAACTTTGGCATTGAATTTTTGGTCGTGTCCCCCATATTGTTTGAGATATGAATGCTAACTCTGGAATTTACCAGTAGGGGCATTCCGATGCACCTTATTGTGTTTCTCAAAGCCGTTTAACTACATCCAGGCACCAAACACGTGACTCTAGCTGACTCAGTTAACGAGATGTTTGAGATGAAACAAATTTAAATATTCAAACTGTACATTATGACTTATTTTAACTCTCGAAAATCTAACATGACTATGAATCGTGTCAATGATTCATATCGTATGAATCATTAGTCAGCAATAATGATTGAAACTCCTGCTTAGTTTCAGCTATACCCCCACATTATTTGTCTTGTACAACCTGCACATATGTGTGCTGCAACTAAATAAAAAATATCTATGCAAAAAAGAAACTGAATTTATTCAGTCTATCTAAATTAATCTTTATTCAGTCTATCATTATCTAAATTTCAATATGTACATATAAATATCCTCAGGTTACGTTTAGTTAGATTGATATGAAATTAAATTTATTTATGCAAATTATATCGTATTCATTGCTAGAAAATTACAAGACTATTTCATTTGTACCGAAATTTCCTTTCAAAATTAGGCGATACAAAATCTACACATGTAATTACGGTATATTAAAAAATATACACAATACGTAAAAAATGCATTTCAGACTAATAATGTTACATTCTCAAAAAAATCCGCGAATTGACTGAATATCTACGTTGATTATATTTCGTTAAAATACTAAAATATCCGCCTTGGTTAGCCCATTGTCCACGAAATAATGATAAATAAAAACTATAAAGTATAAATTACATGAAATCTTCCAATCTAAAGCTGATTTTTCATCAAATCACAGGGGTGTTCCAGCAAATGCTCTGAGTAGTACTTTTTCCTATTAGAAACTGCATCCCATTAGAATATGCATGTACTGCCTTAAAACACGAAATTTGTTTTTTAATCTAAGCGGGTAATTTCCTTAAATTTGCCGGTCAAAACATGGAAATTTTTTTCAAATAAAGGAAAAAATTTCTTCATCACAAGTGTGTTCCGGCTACTTTCTGCCTTAATTTTTATCTTTTTTGACGAAAATTGTTTTTTTAAAGTGTATTAAATTGAAAAAGTGAAGAAAACATGCTAACTAAAATACCTATTAATAAAAAAAAATGTAGGCTAGAATATGAAATCATACGATTTTGATTTTAGAAGCCATGTTTTTAATTTCAAGTGGCTTTTTAATGAACTGCTAAATATTATATTTTTTTTCAACTTAAAACAATATCAGTTACCTCTTTTTTAATAATTCCTGAAAAAATCTCGGAAGACTTTCATCATTTAACGCACAAAAAATCTTTTGAAAACCTTAAAAATGCTGCTTTTATTTGCAATAAAAAAAGTGTCTGTATGAAGCACTTAAGAACTCATTTGAGGAAAAGCTCTAAATGCTTTTACTGTCACATAAATATCAAAACTTTAGAGATATTTTAGACTTTCATCTCCTTTTTAGCATTCCATTACTGCAGGAGTTTGTTTCAAATTTCTTTATTGCTAAATTTTATTTTGAAATATTAGAGTTCATTTTTTGTATATTTTAAAAACTGCTTTTTAAAGCTAATTCATTTTTATAGTACATCTAGAAATGAAAGAAATATAATATTTTTTATGAGGTGTTAGTCATATAGTTAAATTCGTAAAACATTTAAAAATAGATATGTTACTTATATAGAGTAGAACAAGGCTGTATGTGACGAAACTCATTTCTGTATTTGTTTGAGCTGTTCTAACTTATAAATCACGAGTTCACTTGTTTTATCATGGGATTTCATGAATATGATTTATGCTCTAATTTCTTCGTTTATTTAAATTTTATCTTCAAAAAATGTAATTGTATGATAAAACAAAATTACTAGTGGTTGTTTTATTGCTGAGTCAGTATTTATTTTGCATCTGTATAATATTGTATTCCCTATTATTAATGTTGCCCTATTAGATGAAACTTTTGGGGGTAGGTGGAAAGACAGTTGAAAAAGTGGATAATAATGTAAAGCGAAAAAACATTTAGATTTCTTTAAAACGGAGTGATGGTTGTCATGTCAAAAATTCAACAAACGGTCTTACTTGACAACCTACTACAGTATGAGAAACAACACTTAACATCTACTTCATTTCAGGGAGCAAATTCCTTCCTTCCTTAAATGTTAATGAATTTAAATATAGAGGTATTCATCCCGATGTTGTGTTGAGAGCGGGGACAAGGGACAAGGGACATCCGAAAAGTAGTCCCAAGCATTAAGCCTATCAGAATGTATTTCTTACGGTAGGCCAGAGAATGATGATAAAAATTGAGCACGTATCAATTTGCCAAGCTACGGATGGTATTATCGCACGTTAGCTAGATATGTGCAGCAAATTGGAAAAACTGTTATAGATGGTAATATTGATTTACTCACTTAGCCTTGTTCATATATGATATGTAACTAATTAACAAGTACTTTCAGATGGAGCAGAAAACGAACTTGTAAAATTGTTTGCTTCAAGCATCGGACTTTTTAAGTAAGTTTGAGTAAATATGAATTAAGAACGTTAGCATATTACATATTAGAAACAAATAAACTAAACACACCTCAGCACTGGGTACCCAACAATATCTGATATTTCAGCAGAAGAAAGTTTTACTTAGATTTAAATTTTTTTATTAACTCATTTAAATATTTTTGTACTACTTCATACCTACTTTCGTTTTGTAATGCGAACAAAATTCAGTAGGGGAGAGTCGCCGGGAGAGTCGCCGCATACGGGATAGGTGCCGCATCCCTTGTATTTCTTGTAATTATCGATAGATGGTCGTCAAACGCACAGTATAGGTGCGCAATGAGATTATTTTAAGCAGTGTATAGCGTGAATCCCATTTCGATGTTTATTTGTAAAAGTAAAATCCTTAATTTGACGTAAGTGCATGATTTCACTGTCCAAACTTTTAAACACGTTATGTTTAAATACTTTTCATACACTAATTACTAAATCCATACATAATTTCGAAGTCAAAACTAAGTGTAGCGTTTGTATAGAGTACTGTGTGTATGGTTATATCATTCCCCTTAGCGATGGCAGGTAACTGTGAAGGCCGACGTCAGCACCATGCAAATTGGGATACATGCCGCACTACTATTCCGGTATGCATGCCGCAATTTCTTTTGTACGGGATGATAAAGTGTTATTAAGTTTTCCTTTTCTTTTTGCACAGACTAACCATGTTTGCCATATTATCAAGTTTACTAAAACAAAAGGAGAAAAAGGGGAAAAATAAAAAGTAAGAAGTGCAAGAAAGTTGCAAGTCAAGATGATAATAATGAAAAATTGTATTACGCTTAACGCAGACGTTTTTTGCAAACTACTCCAAAAAAGAGGGAGTGTAATTGGCTTCGTTGCATCATTTGTTTAAACGTAGTTACATAAAGACTGTACTTTTTCGACACATTTTCTATAGATTGTAGTAAAGAAAACAGGTCACTTAGCCCATTCGGGACCATAGGTGCACATAAGAACCTTCATAAAGAGCTTACAAAATTTGTTTCTGCATCAGTAAAAAAGAAAAGTAATATTTGCTTTGTTTAATTAGAGCATTTTCATGATTATTTAAGTAAAGTAACTTCTTTTAAAAATGTGGTACCAACCGAATAAAATTTGTGTAAAAGCCACCGGTCCCGAAAGGGTTAACAAATAAATTATGTAAACACAATTTTGCTTTTTTCTTTTCCCTTTCTAATGCATTGATGTTACGTTGTTGCTGAAATAACAATTAAAATTTAATGTAAAAGAATTAAGTCGATAATTTTAATAGTGAAAGTAGGCAAAAATTATTAATTTGAATCTACTAATACGTTTCATTTACTTTCATTTTGTTATTACATCGTTAATTATAGTCCAGATACGAATATTTTTTTTTTAATATTTTTATTTATAATTCCATTCTGTTCTTATTACAAACGCGGCATTACTACCGCACAAGTGCGGCGTCTCAGCCTGAAGGTACGGATGACGCGCCGCAGTGCATTTTTAGAAAAAAAAAATGTTAAAAAATATTAATAATTTGTTTTGAATTTTTTGTCACAGTACACGCGTTGTATATTTAACATTAAATAGCACAGCATGATTTTTTTAATTTTATGTCCACCATGGGACTTTATACACAAATTCAAAAAAATGTGCGGCATAAATCCCGGAATTACCCTATGCGTATCATTTAAACGAGTGTGTGTATCGCTATCGCTACTATTGTGAGTTAATATTGTTGCATATTCCCAATTATATTCCCAATTGGCATCTTCACTTTTTGCTTTTCGTAGACGCTGGATTCTTACAAAAAGGTCTGACATGTCTAGTTTAGACATAAAAATAAAATAAGGTATTCAGATGCATCAGGTTATTGTTTTCAACACATATCGTCCATTTAAAAAAATAAGTTTCTAGATTTTTCTTCACAAATAGATTGCATTGAGCCGTTTTGTTTAGTAGTGAAGTAGCACCGAGATTTTTTTAGTTCAGCCCACCAAGTTTAAGTTTAAATTCTAAATATTTCCAATCGAAGATATGTGAAAGCTCATAGAGCTGCATTTGTTTTCAACAATTTAAGAGAAGTTTATATTGTTCAGCATGTTTATAGAATAGGAATTTATATATTTTCTATAACCATCTTAGTTTAAAACTGTGAATTTTAATTGTTAAATGCTAGAATTTGTAAGATTTAGCTCAATGAAGTGAAAGAGTGTGTTAGTTTAAATTATCCCGAGTCACTTATATACGGACGTACGCTACTGCCGAAAATAAATATTTTGTAATTTGATACTTTAGAAGTTGGAGTACTTATTTCTCTAAAAATATACATTGGTCAAAGGGCAAGCCACAAATTAAACGAATTAAAATTATTCATTAGAATTTAAATTTATTTTATTAAATATGGTACAAATTAAAATAACTTTCTTATATCTTTTAATCAATACATTTATGATGCATTTATGATTTTTAGGTTATACACTTTCTCTCTACAATCCCATCTCCTAATGCATCCCTGAAAACGATAAAACAACAGGGTTGTGAAAACTACTTGTGGTGTACAATACCTCAGTGTGCAATGTTAGAGTTATGTTGTCACTTCTTTACTCATATAAGCTTTTGATACCAATTCGTAAGAATTTATTTATTAATTTATTTTGAGATGAAATAAATTAAAATAACTTTCTTAAATTTATAAAGTAGTCATAAGAATTTTCATAAAACCTTTGCCATTAAAAAAGTATATTAGATTAATGTTTAACACGATTATTCAATTGATAAATAAATCATAACAGTTGTGAATTTCCAAGTTGGTGAAAAAAGTCCGGGCCAGGATTCGAACCAGGGAAATCTTGGCTGAAGCTGCCAATGCTCTTCCAACTAAGCCATACCGGTTGAATCTGGAGGACTAATTCACCCAGCTAAACTTTAACGGCAGTAACATCTGGACTGATATCTGAATAAGCTCAACAGAGCAAATCGAAGGTTATTTTTTGAAACGGCACTAAACGCTGCATGCGTCATTATATTAGATTAATTTTTAACACAATTATTGAATTGGTAAATAAATCATAATAGTTGTAAATTTCCAAGCGAGTGAAAACAGTCCGGGCTGGATACGGACCAGGGATATTTGGAGTGAAGACGCGAATGCTCTAAAAGTTAAAGGTTAGTTGAGGGAATTAGTCCTCCAGATTCAACCGGGAGGGCTCAGTTGGAAGAGCATTGGCGGGTTCAGCCAAGATATGCCTGTTTCAAATCCTGACCCGGACTCTTTTCACCCACTTTGAAATTTACAACCATTAAAAGGTATATATATTTCAAAAAGCAAATAATAGTGGTCTTTAATTTGTTTATTTTTAAAATTTAATATTTATCATTTTTTTAAATAAAGGGAGAGTATTTTTAATTAAACCTTCTAACTAAATCATATAATATATTGGTTTGATATTTAACACTCTTTTCTAAAATATATTTTCCTTGCGCTTTTAATTTCTATTTAAGATTTCTTATGATATACTTAAATCTCATTGTAAGTTATTAGATATAAAGATATACGCACTTAAACATTTCAGAGACAAAATAATGGTAACAACGAAATTTTAGTGCATCATTTATAACATTTTTTTTTTATTTAACCGGAAGTAGGTTCGGAAAAATACTTGAAGCAAAGCCAGGGAAATTCTCCATATTTGCATAAAATATTGCTAATTTTAGACTCCGTGACTTCTCAGAACAACTTTGTTTAATGACCTTTGCAATTAAGTCTCAATTCGAAATGAGGTAAATATCGAAGCTGCCACTCTTCTCAAAATCCGGAAATTATAGTTAAGCCTATTTTAAAATGGATCATTAATCATTACTTGCAAAATATGAAGCTTTCTATCCAAAGCTCGAAAGGCTTATCTGATTGTAAATTATTTAATGCTAAGCGAAAGCGGCGTTGAACCGATGGTAGGTTAAAAATGGTCTTAATCTAGCACAGGCCTTATTCAAATGAAATGTATTTAGGTGATAATTCAAAGTAACACATTACTTTTGATTGAGACAGATTTAAACTGGAACCAAAACTTTCTGTAATTTATAAGACTTTCATTTTTTAATCTAATTTAAGAAATGTCATGTAAATTGCATTAAATGTCTATAAAATATTGCTATACATTATACATTTTTTAATGTCATACAACTCACTATTGTTATTATAATACACTAGTTTTCGTATTAGAAGAATGCATAAAGTAATCCGTGAATTTTAATTAAACTTCTAGAAATTTTTTATCAATGGGTAATTAACTTTCCAACATGAAACAGTTTACACACATCAGTTATATTTTGCTATAGAAACGAAATAAAAGGATTCCTTACATTTGACCTCAAACCGTAGAATAAAAATATTTCTTGAGTATGATTGTCACAAAGAACAATATACGTTTACCATCAGATTTATGGGAATTCGTCATTTTAGCTCATATTTTAAAATACACATTTTTGTAGTAACTTTCATTTATTTTATATCGATACAGATAATGCCTTCGGAGAAATTGCGTTTATGTATAAATTTCCATTGCAATGCCTTAAGATTCATTTTTGTATAAATAATATAGTTATATTTTGAGATATTTATAGTTAATAAAAACAGAATCTCTCTAATTGTCGGGTTCCAGAAACTCAGTTTTAAAGTGATTTTTCGCGATCTTCGGATCACGATCTTCACACCAGACAAGCTTTTCTGGATCAATGTCCAATGATCTTAAAGTATTTTGAATTAACACAAATTATTCGGTAAGGTTTTGGAGGCCTACAACAACCAGCTGATATTTCCCAAACCAGTTCCTTAGGATGATTCGTTCACCATAAGAATGTCTGATCCCCGCAGCAATGCCTCACTCATTGCTTGAAAATAATGTAGTCTTACAAATTTTGGCGACTTCGAGCTCTTTTAGGATTTTTTAACTTGGAATTTTCAGTAAAATTATTTATTTAATTTATTTTTATGCATTACAAAATATTTTTCTAATTATAAGGTACTTGTACCGAATCTGGACAGTGCTCTCAATATGGACACCCCTAATATCTTTAAAATTAACAATTTTGATCGAGAGATGGCGCTACGTGTCCTTGAAGAAAAGCAGTTGAAAAGATAATTAAGCCTGAAAAGTGCAAAAAAAAAGCGCGCTGTTCGCCATTTGGAAGGAAACTTGTTGTTTCGTCGTGTTCTGATCGTAATTACAGGTAAGTTTAAATTCTTATTAGGTATGGTAAAATTACTTTAAATAATGAAAAGTGGAGTGTTTTTGAAAGCTGACAAAACATATTTTCGATTGCTATTGCATATATTGCTTAAAAATGATTTCTTTGTTTATTTATTACAAGATTTAGTAAAACTATGCCCGATTCCCAATATGGACACCTTATGTCCACATTGGAAATACAGCAAGTGAATCTTCAGATTCACTTGCTGTATC
Source organism: Maratus speciosus (assembly GCA_963932465.1). Lineage (NCBI taxonomy): Eukaryota > Metazoa > Arthropoda > Arachnida > Araneae > Salticidae > Maratus > Maratus speciosus. Next base: position 240,435,640 of record OZ010787.1, on the reverse strand, counting down.
CTCCAATACTTCAAGAAAACTCCTTCAAGAAAAAAATCCTCCAAAAAGCAATTGCAGAAAAATCAAAAGAAGCCTCTCCTCAGTAGGGTATCTGTTGTCGAAATCGCAGGTACCAGCGGTATGACTTCCTCAACAAAGGAGAGCTGGTACGGCTTCTTATGTAGTATTGATGCTGGTGCAGACATGCGGCTATGCATCACATGCGGCAGATATGTACATGAGGACTGTGTGGGACTTACCGCCCATGATGAAGAAGTTTTTATTTGTCCATCCTGTGAGGACTGAGTAATAACATATATAAATTCTGCAGACAGATGCAAAAAAGCTAAGCAAAACCAACTATATTATTTCATAATATTTTGCAGTAACTGAGGCGCTTTGCATGGGTGTTCGAAGAGCCACAACCTAAAATGACCCTCCCCCCAATTCTAAAGTGCATGTTCTGAAGATATTTTCTGTGCCCCCCCCCCTCCCCCGCAATACTTTAAGATATATTACTTTTATCCCCTCTCCTCTAAAATCCCTTGGAAGAGTGGCTCTTCCATACACCCTGTGCAGTAGGTCAATAAGGAGCCACCTGTCCCTAATATGGACATGCATGTCCATAATAGGCACAGGTTGTTCCTTATATGGACACTTGTAAACATTTTTTGTTTTTATCATTAAAATTAAACAAGAATAATTATAAGGTCCCTAATTTTAATAATGATAGTCAACAGTCCAGGGATAGTGTTCATAATTTTTGGAGTCCTATGACGTGTACACGGGGGTGAAAAAAATCAATTTTCCTTAGTGTGTCCATATTGGGTACATGTACCTTATATTAAGCGTAATTAAGCAATATCGGGTTCATTAGATTTTGAAAGAATGTAATTTAATATATTTTGCAAATTTATAAATACTAATTTATGAATGTTTATCTTCAATTTTTTTAATTAGTTTTTTCAAACTCGATATTGCTTATAACTAAGCATACCGAATATTTGGCTTTTTATTTATAACATATTTTTTTTAATAACATATTTATATATTACCCATTTATTAAATAACTCATCCAGTTAGGAGACGAATGGAAAGAAAAGTATTTATGACGGAAATTTGATAATTTATTGATGATTCCTAGTACTTAAAAATGTAGCGAAACAGCACCGAAAACTGGCGATATGAAACATTTAAAATAACAAATCTTTGTAAAAAATCACCATAAAATAAAAACAATGCATAGGACGGGTTTCGAGCTAAAAATATTAACAGCTCGTCATCAGCTGCAGTAAACACGTGTCCGTAGGGGGACAAGGTCAAAAATGAACTGAAACGTAGAGAGTAGAACTTGCAAAGAATGCGACAGATGGCGCTAGCTGAAAGGAGCACATGCAGAAGACGAAAGTGTTGCCAAAATGATAGAAGAAAAATTGATAGGGAAAAATGGAAATAACAGAAATAAACAAAATTAAAATAAAATAAAATAAGTAAATTAAAATATATAAATAATAATAATAATAATAAAGAAAGAAATAGAAAAGAATAAAATAATAAAAAACAAAAGATCCCGTTGTTAAAAACACAATAAAAAGAAAAGAAACAAGAGAAGAGGGAAAAGAATTACAAAAGTAATTTCCACGCTGGAGAGATGAAAGAAGATTATGAGAGATTATTGACAAGATTATCAGGATTTTTAGAAATAAAATAAGCTTCATGAAAATCCAAGTGAGAGGGAAAGGCAGGGGAAGATATAATTTTGGCCATGGAGAAATTGAAACAATGACTGGAAGACCAACAGTGAGAAGCAATCGTAGATTTAGAGATTTCTTATTTGCAATATACCTCTGATGCTCGCCTAATCTGAATTTTAAAGCTCTCTTTGTTTGACCAATGTAACCTAAATTGCAAGAGCAAGGAATAAAATAAACACCCCACCGGTTCTCAATAGGAATAGGATTTTTAGAGAAGAGAATGTAATTTTACTCATAGGTTTGAAGATAACTTTAAAATTAAAACGAGAAAGGATTTTAGCAATTTTAAGAAGAAAAGAGAATTCAGAGAAGAGAATAAAAGGGCAGAACTATTATAGAGTTAAAATTAGGACTAAAATTAAGTTAAAATAACATACTTAAGTTAAGGTACATACTTAAGTTGAGTAAAGTAAAGGTACATTTTTAAGTTAAAATAACTTAAAATTATTTTAACTTAAAAATGTACTTACATAAATAATTTACGTACATTTATCATTTTTTTTAAATTTCTAGTAACAAAATTAAGCAAAAATACTTTTTTTTACAAGATATTGATAATCTGATGAGCTTGCCCTTTCCATGCTCGATCTCCTTCTTTGCTTCACATACAGGAGGAAGACTATGCCCTTTGATTGCGTTTAATACTGTCGATATTTTTTTGAAGACTTTGTAATTTTGTAATTCTCCGTTTATTATATTCCACCTCCTCAAGTTTTTAAAAATATCAGTACTTTTTTTAAGGGTTTTTAAACTTTGTAAAATATAATATAATCGAATATTAAAAAAACGCATAATCTAAATTGTTACTATTGTTTAAATTATCTTTTAAAACTTAATTAAATATTGAAAAATAGAAACTTTCCATTTTTTCATTCAAATTATTTTTTACATCTCAGTTAATTATTGGAAAATATAAAAGATCCATTTTTTAAATTATATAATCAGATATTAAAAACATTCACATTAAGTAATGTGTTAATGTTGTTTGAAATTATTTTAACTTAATTAAACATTGGAAATAGACGCTTTCCATTTTTTCGTGCGAATTTTTTGTAATAACTAAATTAAATATTGAAAATTAAAAATTTTGCATTTAAAATAATATAATCCAATATTAAACACATTCAAATTATATAAAGTGTTAGTATTGTTTCATCTCATTTTTTATAACATAGTTAAATACCTAAAATAAAGTATTTCCGTTTTTTTCTTCAAATTATATTTCTAAGTCAATTATATACCGAAAATCGAATATTTCCTGTTTTTCATTCACAATATATTTATAACTCTGTTAAATATTTAAAAAAAATATCTCCAATTTTACAAATTTTCCGCTGCTTGGATCTGAACTCGCGGTCTACAGAATTCGAAACAAACGACATACATTGAGCCACTACGACATACATTGAGTCATTCCAAGACAGCTTATTAGAACTAAACTTTAAACGAAGTACTTGATAAGGTAACTTTAGTCTTACAAACTAGCCAAAATTTAGCAAATGGAAATTAAAAAAGAAATTGATCTTACGTAAAGAGTCTTGCTGTTGCAGTTTTGCTGTCACATCGTCGAAAACGAATCGTCTTACGGAGCCAGTTTGGGATACATCCGTTCAACCTACAACATACCTATAAAATCATTCTAAACATGCTCAATAGGATTCAGGTCGGAAAACTCAAAGGCATTTGTGTCAGATGATAGGATTTGTGGATTTCATTCTATCGAAATCCGCTGAATTTTGTGGTTAAATATTTTTGTTCGAAGACGAAAAACAATATATTCTGTGAAAGAGTAAATCCATTCAGACGAAAATAGCTAAACTCCAAGTCTTCAAAAGTAATCTATGACCATTTTGTTGATACATGATCCCATTGAATATTTTAGCCCGTTTCAACTAGTGGTTGAATTCTTCTGCAATTTCTAGCATACACCAAGGCAAAGGATATAAGGTGACGGTAAGCAACGAAGTTCGTAGCTGAGTTTTACAGTAGAGTCAAAACACTGTATTTAAAAATTAATGTCGTAAAGGAATTTTCACCTTGTTATAAATATAAACTTTAAAACATACATAAAATTACTTAAAAATGTGTTACAAATATATAAAGATATTTTTTAATATAACCCTGAGGTCTCTCGAACGCACACGCGTTCATTTTCAAAGGGGAAAAAAGAGTTTTACTCCCTTTTAAAAAGAAGTGTGGATAAATCTATTGATTGTGAATAAGCACTGTGCAGAATAATATTTTCTAAGTCACCGTCGGCAATGGGGTTTCTCATTCTACGAAAGCTATGCTTAGTTCTCATTTTCATTTTGCCTCTAGTGAATTACTCGCTGTTGAAATAGAATTTCTTGAAACAATTACAGTCAAAATAATGAAATTTGGAGTACATTCTATAATCGTCTCAAAATCGTTTCACTCAAATCGAGCATTCGGAATAAGTAATATTCAGCAGGTTGTATTTTTAACACATTCCAGCATAGATAAAAGTGTTTATGAATTCTGTTAGTCCGTCAGTCTATCTGTCACTCTATCCGAAGTTTAAATCGCATAAATATACTCGGTTTCACATCTAATTTTTATGTTCTAATGACATTCACTGTAGAACGTTTGCTACTGAAAATGAAGCGTGTTGCATTTATAGCACACAGGGACGAACCAATTAATTCCGTTACTTTATAGTCTAAGGGAAAAATCGTTTGTATTTTATTTAATTTGCTTTTTTAGATATCTTATTTCATTGTATGAAAAAATTTAATTTTTAATACTATTTAGCTAGTGTTACAAAGTGTTTCATAATCTATGCCTGATGTATTATTTGTCGTTCTTGTTTACTTTAATTTTCAGATGAATAATTTGGGGAAGTTTTGATATGTTACCAAGAAGTTCTGGAGCAATATATATTTGGTTAAGAGCATCGTATATGCATTCTTCATTTCCGAGTTGTGGAATTCGAAATTGGAGATTCGTTCGTTATGTCGATTATTAGATCATATTATTGAAAACAATCAAGCGCATAAAAATAAGGTTTAAGTAATTTACAATATTAATGATATTTTACTAAATACTTTAAAAACCATGTCGAAGAGCTGTCGAAACTAGATTGTCAGTGTTTGTAAACATACAGATAAATAAATAATCATATTGTTCAAATAATTTATTATTTGACAGTTTTACGATATAATAGAAACAGAAAAGAAAGTGAAAAAAACATGACATTTTTATCGATAAAGCATTCAATATTCAAAGCTACTGTTGAACACCAATTCTAGACTGTTAAAAAGCTAATTCTAGACTGTAACTGTTAAAATTTCTCTAAAAACACAGAAAAACAACCGAGACTAGCTCTCTGTTAAAGACATTCATTAGAATTTCTCGGTCATCATTTTACAGACATTTCCCTTTAATTATATCAAATTCCATGCCTTTATTTAAAAATATTTTTATCTTTGTTATAACCTGTATTTCAAAATACACACTTCTAAAATTATTTTATAATTTTAATAGAAATATTTAAGAATAAAATTTGGTTTAAAAATTATTTATTAAAAATTAGAGTATTTTAGAAAGAGAAAATTCGTCTCAGCGGAGTGAACGGGGATTTTTTTTCGACAAACACTTTGAAGTTACTTCATTCACTGTGTACATGAAGCTTGGTAATATTAAAAGTATTTCCCCGTTGGATCACAAAATTCTTTGACTACTGTTGTTATAGTTCCTATAGCGCAGTCAATAAGGTAATCGTCTTTAACTCGGGTTAAAATACCCGCCTTCTAGAAATAAATATTGTAAAAATTACATGATACAGCAGTTCAAATAAATTCTAATTCTTTGAAGATAAAAAATTCACTAATTTCGAAAAATAAATTAAATTATTGTCATTAACAATAAATAAATTTACAGAGTCTACTGCGCATTTATAGAATATTTTTTCTGTTATTTAACATAATCTCTGTTTTTCAAATATCTGTAATTTAACATAAGTCTCAAGATAATGGATTACCAGTAGATTCTCTGTAATTTCACACAATTTATTTTGACAGTGCATGAATAAGATACTGCTTTTGCCTGCAACGATTCCAACTCTGAAATTTTAAAGTCTATTCCAGGTAATATAACCCAGATAATAACTTAGATTTTATATCAAAACAGTTATTTCTAAAAAGAAAAAAACGTTTTCCCATTTTTAATTCATGAAATATGCTGGAAGCTCAAAAGATCAAAGTAAAGTAATTTCCTAAGAGTTGTAGAACAAAAATGAAATTTGTGTTGTTTTACTTGCTAGTGAAAGGACAAAAAATTTCGAAATACAACTTACAACACCAAAAACATTTCGAAATAGTTAAAAATATCTATGTTACGTATTTGTTTTAATAAGATATTGAATATTAAGCTTTTAATAAGATGTTAATATATTACTTTTTTTTTTAAACTTTTATTTTACAGTATAAAAATATACCTTCATTCTAATATCTTTTTTTAGCAGTATTATTTACATGTAAAGAAAACACAACGTTAAATTTGACAGTAAATTTCTACACAGAAATAAATACATACATAACACAAAACTGACCAAGATGGTAGATTTTATATTATATCGTACAATGTTAATTAAATACTCTTCATTGAACATACTAAATTTAAGAACTGCGAAACTTTAGGTCAATAAAATGAGAAACGAAATATTACTTTTACGTTTATTCTCTTCTAACAGGACTGTTTCAACGGAAAAAAGGAAAACTTCTACACCTGCAACATAGGATCAAAAGCAAAGAACACAGTCATTTGCCAGTGGCCTTTAATGCTTTACTATAAAGAGATAAAAAGTTCTTTGTTAAACTTTCCAGAAAAACTATCCTTTTTTCTTCAAAATAAGGTATAGTTTGTTAGCCATTTATTCTAGAGTCCATTTTTTAGAAAGAACTTCAATAAAGTTACCTGTGTAAGATTTAATTCAATACAAATAAAGAAACACGGAAATATTTTTTCCTTATTCACACAAAGAAAAAAAAATGGAAAATTACTCTTTTTTTTCTGAAATATTGGATTTATCGGAACAACTCGCGTGCATTTGTTGTTATCTTAGATTTTCTATTGTAATATGAATAAGTTCAAGGTTTATATGATCTATGCTTTATTATTGTTTGAAATAATTCTTCACAAAATCCTGATTGTTTTCTTATCACAGAAAATTCAAAAAGAAAATATTCGTATTCATAGAGTACACATATATATATATTCACAACTTTTGAACGTCAGTTTCGATTAACGCACGTGCGTTAACATTAATATAATGCATAACACAAAACCTAAATTTTATTTTTAATGCTTCAAATTGATTTTTTTAAATAATTGTATAATAGTGAAAAAAATTAATAAATTGAAAAAATTAGCTAATGATTTAAAAATGATTTATTTTGAAATTAGAAACAAATAAATTATAAATATCTAACACATAATTGATACCGCACACTTGCCTAACAAATATTATAAATCTACTATAATAACAATGCCTTAATTTCTTTAAAAACTTTTAGATAATTTAAAAAGGTAATTTTGTAACAATTGTCTAAATATTAATTTTTATTGCTTTAATGAAAATTATTAGAAAGAAACTTGTTAGCAAAATTTAGGAAATATTTTGCTACTCGTGTTTCATGTTTTTAATTTTTAAACTTTATTCAAAAACATAAAAGAAAGTTTGACTTTTGTTATATCGGGTATGTTTGACTAGTTTACTATCTATTCTTGAATTTAGACGCATCCCCTTTATATTATTTTTCTTATAATTTATGATTTAATATATATAACTTGTATTCAGATGAGGAATTAAATACCACGTACGTGAAGGTGAACGTAAAAACGCAATATTCAGACCAAAAACATACATTTTTAGGAAACATTTTAGTACACAATAAATAAAATTTATAAATTGTAAAGAGAGCTATTTTAATACACTGTTAAAAATTTTGCCGCATTCTGGCAGGTCATTTGACCGTTTTTTGAAAAAACGGTTTCATAACCATAATTTAACTCTATTCTGACCATAAAATGGCCAATAATATGGTCAGAATTGTGTTAAATTACGGTTGTGTAACCGTTTTCGGAAAAAACGGTCAATTGACCTGCCAGAATGCTGCAAATTTTTAACAGTGTACGTTATCTGGGCTCAATAATCAGCTTTCGTTAAGACAATGGAAGATTTTATTCTGGAAAGTAAGATTGCCTGCATTTTTCTGTAGCATCGGATGTAGAATGAATAGAAATCAGGAAAGAAAACTTCAACATGTAGGAAACTGTTAAAAAATGTCTCAGAACAATATTTTTTTTCCAACTTACAAAAAGAATTTATACATTTTATGTTTGGTTGAAATGTTGGTTATACAAGGATATGCAGGGAATCACAATGGAAGTTGAGATGATACACATTTTACAGAGTAATAAGTATTTGTTTTCGCAAAAGTACGTTTTTATAAACATTATAAATGAAACTTTTTAAATAAATAATTAAATAAAGGGTTTTTATAAGGAATGTTGTCATGTCACGCTGTAATAGTTGCTATTGCTATTCCAAGTTGGGAATCAATTTCAAAACACGAAGATTTATTATTTTTATACAAAATATTGAACATGGTTTCTCCTTAAAATAAATAAAGGTTTCCAGTATTTGTGTATTAAAATTCCTTTGATCTTCACAGCGCAGTGCACAAATATATCCGTTCATTAAGCTGTATATTTCATTGCAATAGAACCATTATTTAAATTAATATAATCCTACAGATATAATGCAGCTTTAAATAATTTTGTAATGATTAATACTCTGAAAGATTATATATTCATATACGTACTTAAGCACTGTATATCATGTTAGAAAAAATCAACTTTTTTTGCATTTAAAAAATACTGAGAAAACAACATTACAATTTTGTAGTTTTGCTGGTCAGTCAGCGGGTTAAGTAAACGGGTGTGATTTAAAGTAAAGATATTAATTTAAAAATATACTTATATCTAATTATTTTGCATACACGCATATCTTTCTTTATTTTCAACAGACTCTTTCTAGTGCCTCACTATAGAGAATTTTGATAAACTAGTTACACAATATTAAAATTATTTGTATGACGTTGTAATGATTCTGCCTCAACCATAAAATAAGCTCGGATCATTTCTCTGGAGACAATTCAGCTACTAGCACACTGGGTACGCTTTGTTTTATTTTTAGATTATTGATGGGCTTGGTACCCTTCAAATCTTCAGGTTTTTCAATGCTGCCACTCCAGACGTTTTTTTCCCAATCTGACTTTTCCGTCATCGACTCGATGATTTCTGTTACAGCCAGGTGATCTAGGTAGAGAGGCCTACCAAATGGCTTGAGCTCAACAAGCCCCACCTAACAAGTTCCATCTACCATCATCACGAAGCTCCAGACAGAGGGCAGGGCCCGCAAAGATCAGTGGGGGAATATATTTGGGCGTGCCTAAGATTTAAATACAATTTATGACGATTATAAAATAAAGTTAATTCTGGGTGTTAAATAGACTAAATATAATACATTATGAAGAATAAAACAAATGCTTACTATGTTAATAACAATATACACAAATGATAAAAAAACAAGGAGCCTGCACCAGAGAGAAAAACATTTATGTTGGAATAAAGAAATACTAAGTTTTATATGAAAATGAAAACGTTTTAGTATTTAAAAAAAATCAAATTTGGGGGCAAACTCCTTGCTATAGTTCACTATTTATTGGTATATAGAAAGGAATGTCTAATTCCGTTTAATTGAACGTTTTTTAAATGCTACTTACCCGGTTATTCTCCGTCAACCTCAACCTCGTGTTTCAAGCTTAACTCTTGGTTGAATGCGAAATCCAATTCACCGCTTACCCAACCTGACGAAATTCGAGGTAAATACTAACCTGTAGTTGACTAACTCAAACAAGCTCTGAGTGGTAGGTTAGTGAACCGCGCATGACTAGTAGAAAGAAAGATAGCGGTCGTTTAAAATTGTGCGTTGACGCTTCTTTTCTTTTTTTTAAAGTAGTTTGGGATTTATTAATTAAACGAAGCATTAATTATCAAAGATGGTATTATAAAAGAATGTGACACTTACATCTCTCCCTTTTTTTTGGATATTTTTGCTCTATGAACGCAAAATTATATAAATTTGTGTATCGAAAACGAAGTTTCAATTTTTTACTGATTTACAAAGTATTTTTTGGTGGCACCATCTAACGAATCCAAATAGAAATATGTTCTTTCAATACCAATTTAGTAAAAAAATATGATTCAAATATCTTTCTTTCTCTCTCACTCTTTTAATAATAATGAAAAAATAGAAAACAAATTTTCTTCCATTTGATTATCCTCGCCGCACAGTTCATAGTTGCTTAAAGCCTGAATTTTCTATCAAATTGTGTATACGTGGTCAGTTGTTCATAATAGATAAATAATTATTTTTTAATTGCATAATTAGTGAGCTTGAAATAATAATTTTTGTTTTAAAGAGACCTTTTTAGAAGATTTTTTTTAACTTCGCAATACATTAAGAACATTAATACATGCTTTCGGCCTTCTTCTAAAGTTATTAAACATGATCTCTAAAAAAATGTGTAATAATCAACGCATGATTTTTTTAAAAGCCTCTTGTCTTTTTTTTTTTTTTTTTTTTTTTTTTTTTAGCTAACGGCATGCTATTTTATCCAAGATATTTTAATTGTGTCTGTAATTAATTATATTTGCTAAATATATATATATATATATATATATGCATTAGAAATAAATATATGAAAATATCTTCCTTCGTATATAATATTCATTGTAAAAAACAAATAAATAAACCTATTGCATTATTTACTTTTATTCTGTTTAATACTACTAGTTTGATCAGATAATTTTTTATTAATCTTTTATTAAAGAAAATGATTTTTTTTTATCAACTGTTTTTTAAGAATTTTATTGTTACGAATTTTATTGAAAATTTTGTTCTGTGAACGAACAAAACCATGAAATCAAAATGGTAATTCCAAATTTATTTATAAGAATTTTTTATTTAAAAATTAAACATGATAAGTATGCATTTCCAATACTGCCTTTAGTTTCGTTATTGAAAAGAAGCAGATAAAGATGGTGTCAAGGCAGGACAGAACTCGCAGATGCGATTACTAGGTCATGTGATTCCTTTGGCCAATCAACTACGCAGATTGCAACCGGGAGTTGACTAATTTAAGGTCGACGTTGCTTGAAAGTTATCGATGAATTCGAAATATTAACCGGCAGTTAGATTTGCCAACCTAAGGTTTCTCAATTGAGAGTTGAAACGCGAGTTAAACGTTGGTGGAGAATTGACCGGTTAGAGATCGATGTCCAATTTATATGTAAAGAACAGGAATGTCCAAGTACATTTAACTTAACGTTCTATAAATGTTATTTGGTCTTTGAAGTACAATTTAAGGTTTCTGAAAATTTAGATAAAATTCTACCTAAATTTTATATTTTGATAGATTCAAGTATTTGATAAAAACACTTGTAGACAAATTTAAGACTACTAATCAATAATTGTTTGTAGGTTTTGGAAGAGAAATAGATTATTGTCTATTAATTTCATGCTTTCTATAATGTTATGTTGCAACTTGGAATTTGACATAACAAAATTGAACCAATGAGCGAGTGATAGAGTTGTCGGATTGCGAATGCGGTAAGTTGCTGTTAAATCACATTTAGGAATATAATTTAGTGATATGTCAAGCTTGCCGCACACACAAAGCGGCGAAGGAACTCTCTGGAATGAATTTAAATATTCTGGGAAGGGTCCATGGTTAGTTGCAAATATGTACATGTTACGATGATTCAACAGGGTGGCTCCAGATACCTATGGATGTAACGGTTATCTTCCAGTTTCCTATAGTCCCAGAGGTCTTGCCACTTTTGTTGACATTGCGATTTTAAGACTTTTTTAATGTATGATCTCGGTAGTGGAAAGAAAGTAGAGTTCTTTGTTAACCCGTAATAGCACGGTGATAGTTTGGTGCAATACAAGTACGGCGCAGTCTCCAAGACCTCCCATTATTTTCTTATTTTTTTAATGTTATAATTCAAATATTTACAATAAAATACGATCTATATATTTTTGAGAATGTGTATTTTCAATACAAGTTAAATTTATAACGTATATAAAAATATAAATGCAGTATAGTGGAATTTAAATCAATATTACAAATTTTTGAACAAAAACCACTTGAAATGAGCTATGTACGTAATGAATAAAAAATATCCTGTTTTACTTTACTTTCATAGGTTATCCTGTTACACAAAAGTATGATGAATGAAATAATACCAAAACATTAAAGGTTGGGTGAATTACATAAAACATAACACAACTACAAAAAGAGCGTGAAATTGGTGCATTAAAAAAAGTGCTCACGTTTGATGCAATACTGAAGTTATTTTTGAAAATTCTTACGGCATTCATGATATAATTTTCGGGTGCATTCTAAGCACACACGTTTTCGCCAGCAAATGCATAAACATGCTGTTTTTTTCATAGTAATACTGAGAGCACCTATTTTTGGAATCGCCAGTCTCTTCGCTGTCGGATTCAGAAATTTCACTCTCAGAAGAACGCCAGCTTCCACAACAGAATTGTTCATCACACTGATCTTCATCAGAAAAATCACACCAGCTTCATCTAAAAGTCTCTGAATCGTTTCAGCATAGAATCCATTAGAAGGATGTGAAATATTTCTCGGTCAGAGTTACAACGTCATTCTCCAACACGGCAAAAATGTGCTACTTTAAACGTACAGCCCGGTCTGTGGGACCTCTCTCATAGAAATAAACTTAATATAAGAAAATACACGCGCGAAAACTTTTAGCCAGTAAGGGAGGTTTTTAAAGGTCGCAAAAGAGAAAGATATCGGAAGAAACCATTCAATCGATCAAAAGAAAAAAAAGTGGTAATAGAATGAATATCACTAAAGGTCTGTGAGACCGGCAATACTTGTTATGTGTTAAGTGATGTTGATTCTTTAATTAAACGATCAGCCATTTTATTTCCCTGAATGTCTGCATGGGAACGCACAGTTAACAGATTGGCTTTGTCGTTTGTTCGAGTTTTAAAATTGTTTCGATTATTATGTGATTGTTGGTGTTTAGATCTTATAGTGCCCTTAAGCTTGATAAACTATATGTGTTGATAGTAAAAGAATTATAGCGTGATGTTTCCGCCCAGGAAATAGCATCCTGATTACCGAACAATTCCGCCTGGAATATTTTGTTGACTTAAATGAACTTGATTTGTTGATACTGCTTCAGCATTTTTGAAAACACAATACGCATATCCTGCTTGTTTGTTTATCTTTGAGACATCAGTATATATTTTTATTTCTGTTGTTAAATTTTAATCTACATATTTATTAAAATATGGTTTGTAAGGAACTATTCTATTTGAAGTTGATTGTAGTTGAAACATGTGATGGTAGAATTCTTCAACTGGCTTTCCAAAACAATGCACTTTTCCTATCTTCACTATTTTTTCGATTTGTAACGAACGAGGCATTATACTCGTTAATGTCCACAGCGCCATTGCCAATGTCTTTTTCTACGCCATATTAACAAATAGATTGCACTGGTACTATATATGATATATGTTTGCGCTTTGTATTTTAAATATATATTCTTTCTTAAACAAGGCAGACGATATTGTATTTATACTTGATTTATTTAGCTGCTTTTTTATCGTATTTTTTCGTTCACCTTTACCTTACAAAAGGATAATTATAATAATAATATAAAAGAAAAACACGAGAAAATTCTCTTTGTAGCATTAATTGAAGACCGGGTTCTAAATGCTAAAAAAACTCCAACTATAACTTTACTGGAAATTACTCTTTATTTAAAAAGGTCGTTTACAAGGTGGTTCAGTTAAAAATGGGAGAGAGAGACCCCCATAATACATGGGACGCCGAAGCGTCTTTTCTATTTAGACGACTTTACATCTCGAAAGCTGAAACAGGAGTGAAGTTTTTGCACGAAGTCAAGAAAACTTGGCGTTGCACAGAATCGCCAATTTACAACATTTGGTGACTGCGCGAAAGTGTACAAAGGCTTTTGGCGATAAACATTACCGCAAAAATGTGGTGACACAACCGGGCGGGTGAGGCCGAGATTGCAAGTAAGCACTTCTAATTAGGATGAGAAAAGTAACAGACAAACCGAAATTGTTTATCTTACAGCTAGGCCATTGCCCAACTAACTGTTACATGAAATTGCAGACTGCAGATTGCTCGATGATAAAAATGCAGAAAATCCAGGGCATCTGGCCTTTAGCTCGACCACAAAACACGATAAATACATGCTTCCCATAAGATTCGTTCATTTTTTACTTTTTATTGTTAATACATATTCAACGTTCACGTCTTAGTAGCGATAAAAATTTCTTATCACTGCGGCGGGGAAAAGAATCCAATGCAAGTAAATGCAGACCTTGATACTAGCAGATGTGCCATTTAATTCATAGTTATTTCTTTGCACTGGAAGCGGTAACTGACAGATAAGGAAAAGGGAAAAAGAAATGAATCTTTGCGGCTGGAAATAAAGATGTTTTTAGAAAGAAGAAAGAAAACCTTTTAATAAAAGCTGGATGGTTTTGAGAAATGAATTTAATTACATATTTCAGCATAGGCAAGAGGGGGGGGGGAGGAAAATGTGATTTAAAAGTAAAAAAATATGTTTTAAATTAATTTTGAATTAAAATGATAGCTATGGGACAGAAACGCTGTCACACTCTTAAGAACGTAAATATGAAAATTTATGAGATAAAATTGTAAATAATCAAATTCAGGTATTTTGTTAATTTATTCTCATCTAATAAAATTTTATCAAGTGTCATATCAGTATCTCTGTTTATTTTTAACTTTTAGATTTATATAACTCTAAAAATTTGTAAAAAGGAATTTTTGCCCAGTGATTTTGTTATTATTTCCTATATGTAAATATTATAAATATTATTGAATTCATTGTACGTTATTTACATTAAAAACAATATTTTTATTTTATATGTAAGAAAGTTAAAATGCGTAAATTTTAAAAAGATTATTGTAATGACAGTTTAATATATTAAACTTAATAAATTAATTAAACATCGGCTATTAAAATTTCCCTACCAAATGGGAATATTTATGAAATTTTCTGGGACTTGTAGAGTGCATTATTTCGTATATTTTTATGTTACAGCATTGCTTTATGTAGCTTTAAATGCAATTACATCACATTTACTTGATATATAACATCCAAGACGAAATCCTTAGCTAGTTTTTTGTTGTACTTAAACCGTTCACTCATCATGTACAATATATATATATATATATATATATATATATATAACCATTAATTAAACATTACCGACCATCATCAAAAACAGCAATATTGTGAAATGACAATAAAAATGGATACCACAAATCTATAATATAGAACTGTATGTATAATGTAAAGTGCCTTATACATAATTACAAGAATTAATATGGAAGAAAAAAAGAAGAATATGGATACCGAAACAATTGAAAAACTTATATATTGAAAGATCAAAACAAGGTAGATGTTCAATAGCAAAAATATTACAATGATTGGAAGTTTCTTCCCCATTGTCACTAAAGTCGCTGCGATCGGAATCGCATTACAATTACGCTCTATGGAAGTGTCCTATCCTGTATGTTTATTTAAAGGCCGCTGTAGCATACATTAACTTTTTCTCCATTATACATAAGTACCAAGATTATAAGATGAATTTCCGAAGTCCTGCATATGCTGAGGAAAATTTCAAAAGATTTTGAATTCATTGCATGACTTCTTCTTAGTTTTGTCTTACACGTGGGAGAAAAGACAATGTATTGTCTAAAATTAAACCCAGATATGATAATATTATTTCAGCCTTAATTTTAAAATCATTTAATTTATATAGTGGCGGACGTTGTATGTTTAAAACTGCATTTTTCGTAAGATTCTGTCATTCTATTTAATCTTGCACAGTTTCCTATTGATTCTGGTGCTAGGCATCCATTGCTCTCTAACTCTCTCCTTGGTTTTCCTTGAATTATAAATCGAGGAGAGATGACCACCTTTAATGAATATGTCAAAATTATACAGAGTGAGGATTTTAAATAAATATAATTATATTTTAAATAATTATATAATTTTTATGTTTATAATTATATTAATTGATATAATTGTTTAAATTTTAACTAATATAAATATTTTAATAATAGTAATATAATAGGGCCTAACAATGTAATTTTTTTTTTAGAAAATATTGAAAAATGGCGGAAGCTTTCAACCAAGAAATAGATAAAGTTGATAAATAAACTTAAAACTGTGAAAAAGTCCAAAATAAAGGCGAGAAAATAAAACAAAAATGCGCGACTTCCAGCAGCAAAGAAGATGAAATACAATTTGAATTATCAGATTCTAAAGATTTCGAAGGAATAGAATTGGATGAGGATCACTGTGTTGGTTGAGGAGAAGAATATAATACCACAACCAAAAAGGATTACTGGATAAAATTCATAAGGTGCCTGAAGCGGTTCCGTGAAACGTGTACAAACTCTCAAGATATTTGTCAAAAATTCGGTAAAATTTTACGAAAACTTATGAATTGAAATTATTCTTCAAATTTTGTTTATTCGAATTTTATTCACTCATTTTCCATGATAAAGTTGCATCTTTACAAATTTCTATATGTTTTGCTGATTAACTATATGAAATCTGTTATTTTTTGCTATTTTAACTTCATTTTTTCTTCCTTGTGTTGGTTGGCTATCTCTCCTCGGCTTGAAGGAAAGTTGGCTATCTAGCATTTTAATTTCAATTTTGTTTTGCACTTTTTGTTCTCTATATTTAACTATTTTTTGCCCAAAATATGAAGAGGATATGTATTAAAATTTTAAATATACGTAAATATTTCTTGTATTTGCATTCTAAGAATTTTTATTTCAATCTTTTAAAAACTATGGCCATCTATTCTAGAATTACCCTAAATAAATTTTCTCCATATTTCTTTAAAACAAATTGCAACAAATTTACGGAGAAAGCTTTGCGTTTCAGGACGTCAAAGTGGTATTATCCCATAATCTCTTCGATACTGTTCACTTGATGTGACATGCTTTACACCTGCAGCTCCGTAATTTCTCTTTCAATTTAAAAAACTAAACTTAATCTAACTAACAAACACTCTGTCCAATTGGTGTTACCCATTAATCGAAGGTATAAGTTGCTTTATTAAAAAAGCTAAAAAAGTCAAGTCGATAAAACTAGATTTATTCATGTTTTGATTTTATCATTGCTTTGAAATGGAATTATTCCTTTCTTTTAGTTTTTAACACCACACAATTCTTAATTACTGTCCTCCAAATTCAAGATTAATTATTTTAAAGAAAATTAAGCAAATGGCATAAGTTAAGATTACAGTGGAACTACCAGACATCTGAATAACTTTCAAAAAACATTCCATATGCATATGATGACAAAATATGTTCGAATTATAGAATATTTTACAAGGCTTTTTTTACGAAATTAATTATCTTTAAAAATTTTTATTATTGTTGATAGTGTTTATGCAGCAATAATAGATGAAACTTTTTTCATATGTACAATACATCATTAATACTTTTTTTTTCATAAATATATAATACAAATAATTGCAAAATTTAAATATTCATAACTAGAGAATAAAAACTAGTCGGACGTGCCAATCCCATAATTTTCATCTATCTCCTGCATATTAATACTTCAAAATTCACTATGACAAGGCCAAAATTAAATGACAGTCTTGAGGATTCTAAAGATATGAAATTCCGAGCATTAGTTCTTGAGATATGACTATCACTAAAATCAAGTAAATCTTGAGAAATGCAGCATAGCAGCGCCACCAATCTGATGATTTACTCCAAAACCTAATAAGCAATAGCTTATGTCAACGTTTAACTTAATAAAAAGTTTCATGAAAATCCGTGCCTTAGTTTTCGATATAGAGCTATTGAGAAAATCGTGAAAAATTCAGCATAGCAGAGCCATCTGTTGGGCGATTTACACTAAAATGTAATCAGCAACGATTTATATCTGGGACTAACTGAACCTCAAGTTTGATGAAAATTCTTTAATTAATTCTTGAGATATAGATATTGGGGGAATCGTAAAAAATGCAGCATAGCAGCGCCATCTGTTGGGATATTTACACAACAAACTAATCAGCACTAAATCTATATCAGGGACTTACTGAATCTGAAGTTTTATGAAAATTCGTGCATTAGCTTTTAATATAGAGCTATTGCAGGAAGTGAGAAACATGCAGCATAGTAGTAGCGCCACCTTTTGTGCAATTTACACCAAAAAGTAATCAGCACCAAACTATATCAAGGACTATCTGAATCCGAAGTTTGATGAAAATCTGTGATTAGTTCTTGAGTTATGGATATTGAGAAAATTCTTGATATATAGCGCCCACAACATTTGTGTCACATACAAACAGAGTCACAGACACACAGACAGACATTTTCTAAAGATAGTCAAATCGTGTTTAAAACCTTCAAAAACGTATAAATCCGTCGAAACCGGAAATCGAAAATTTTCACGATTCCAATGTATTCTTGTTGTAAAGATAGAAGAAAGCAAAAATAGAAAGATAAGGAAACAGTTCTATCCCGACTGTAGTTTCGAAATTTCTTTTATAACTTCCTTAATAAAATCTTTAACAAAATCTTGAAGTGAAAGGAATCCGGAATAAAATATGCAAAGACCTAAGTAATGACTTAAACTGGGGAATTCTAGTCACTTTTTACAGAATAAAATTATTGCCACTCGCGAGATTATCATTTATTTATTTTCAAACGTGATTACAAATACGATAACAAAATTCTTAGGTTAAACGATTTGCTTTCAGATTGAAAATGGTTTCAAATTCACATAATTTACTATCAGAAATATATTTATATATTAGATAAGGGCAAAATATAAGACCTTAAAAAATGTATAATGCACAAGACCTTTCGAGAAAACTTTGTCTTCCTTCTTCAAGCGCATAGAACGTGTGCTACCACTTTGAAAGCGGGAGCAAAACGGGAAGAAAGTTTCAAAGTGGTAGCACGTGTTTTTTGCTCCTGAAGGAGAAAGACGATGTTCGTTGAAAGCCTTTGAGGATTTTCCATTTTTTATGTTGTTATTAAGAATTTAATTTGCCCTTATTTTTCACACCTATTTTTTCAATATTTTAATGTGTAAAAATTAGACTCATTGCCAAATGCTTATTTACGAGGTTTTAAATTTTTATTCTATATTTAACTATATTCATTATTAGATTTTTTGTTTTATATTTAAATAAAAAGTCTGTCTTTAATTTTTTTTTTTTTTTTTTTTTTTTTTTTTCAGCTGCGGATATCAATTACTCAGTTTTTAGTGAATTTATTTATAAATGATAAAATACGTTTTAAAATGAGAAACAATGGTTCGTAAGAAATCAAGAAAATTTTGATTTTCTCTATTTATTTGTACAAAAGATTTTAAGATTTGGGAAAACAATTCCTCAGGAATCTTTATTTACGAGGTTTTATATTTTTGTTTTATATTTAAATATTCATTATTACATTTTTTTTTGTTTTACATTTAAATATTCACAATGTATACAGTTTTTAAGCAAAAATACATTTGACATTAATCTACATGTTGATTTTAATATTTAATTTAAATAGGTTATTAAAATGCTTAAGAATATCTTCAACAATATGCAAGACAATAAGTTTAATTAAAATTTTTTCCTACGGAATATATGCACCACTAGACGCAAAATATCACGATAGCATATCTTACGTGAATGTAGCATATTCACGTAAGTTATACCATCATGATATTTTATAATGCAACATTTATGAACTCGTATTTCCTGGAATGATTAATAAGATACCTTGGTATTATCATTCATCACAAAATCTTTTATAAATGTCTGAACAATTTACTGTCCATAGCAGAGTACTAAAGAGCGATTTCATTTGTATCGTTGTCCTATTTTCACTACATAGACTAATAAATAATTTATATCAAATATTTTTACACACCATTAATATCAGCTACTTTCCGATCAATATTCAATCAAATATTCAATATAAACAAGTGACAATTCACAACTAAATACCTTTCTAAAATTTGTCACGAAATTTTTAATTACCAAGTAGAATACGGGATTTTTTTAGCATATATCAGTACTTTTAATTTATATTTGTGTTTTTCACAATTAACAGATTTCCCTGCAAAATAAATTGAGGCATTATTCAATTAAGCTTTCTGTTTTTTCCTCTTTATTTGTTTGTTTTTAAATTATAGAAAGAACATTATTTCCAAAAATATTTTTCGAAGGTAATCAACTATTCATATTTAACTATACATAATCAGTAATTTTCTTTAAATTAGGAAGCATGCTTTAACTTAATCTTATTGAATAATTAAATTTAAATTTGAATAGTTTATTTAATGTTTCACGCGTAAACAACGCGTAAACGTGGTACAATAGAACACGTTTGCTAAAATTATTACCAACTTAAAATATGCCTTTAGACGCATATGTGCTACTCAAGCGTGAGTTATGTTATCATGATATTATATTGAAACACTTATGAGCTAGTATTGGATGGAAGTATTCAATAGATACTTTTGTATTATGGTCTATCATCAAAGTTTTTATAAGTTTTAAAAAGTTACTACCTATGCCAAAGAAATAACAAAAAAGAAAAATCATACATTAAGCATAGATTATGAAACAATTTCCAACACTTGCAGCATACTTAAACCATACTTCGTAATAGTATTATAATACTATAATATATATATTTCGTAATAGTATTCGTATAGTATTTTAGTTTAATAGTATAAAACGTATACTTAAAATAAACATTTTATAAACGCATAATATGTTTGAAAACCACATTTGAACAATCACTGAACATACCCGGAAAGATAGTCCATTTTTTGTGCAGCTCTGTATACGATCTATAGATTTGTATATATTCTACATAGTATGCATGAATTTAGTTTAGATAGAAAAAAAATAATATAGTTTTAAATTCACCATTAGCATTTTCTATCAAACGACGGAAACGTACTTTAATTCTTTTGTACAGCAATATATATATATATTTACAGATTTTTATTCAGGCCACATATTAAGCTGCATTTTAATTCAGGCAAAAAAAAAAAAAAAAAAAAAAAACACGTTTGAAACTACTGAAATCATAATTCCAGGAATTACTATTTATAGGCGACCATGCATCCAATTTTTTGTATAGCCCTGCATATGTTTTTATTTATATGCTCCAAACACCTCTTAGTATACTAAATGTAGATGAACTTGGAAATGCATAGCTGAAATTCATATACACCTTTAAGCAATGTACGTTTATTCTCAGTAATACTTACGATTTCCTTTGTGTAGACCTGTATATAGTCTAGAGAATTTATACACACCACGTGGTATGCAAAACTTTAGTTAAACTTAAAACGCATACCATAATCTAAAACGCACTTTCAGCAATGATCCCTAATAGACAATATTTTGGATATAGTATCTGCACTGTCAGAAAAAACTGTAAATTTATGAGCCTTTGCTGTTCAATTTTCACGAGCAACAGCCTTAATTGGTGAAAAACGGTCAGATCCACTAAAAAAATACGGTACGACCCCATACATTTTCCTCCGCTAGGGTGTAACCCTTCGTTTTAGTCGTGTTTCGAAAAATAATGTCAGTTAACACGGATTGTTTTTTTTACGGGGTATGACTGGAATCTCTGCTGCCGGCCTCTGCCTGTAAATATTTGTAACGATGTGAACAGTATATTTGTGTCACTGTAAATGAACGATAAATGCGATGTATATCATATACTACTACAAGCATCTTGTAGTAAACCTCAGTAATGTACAACAATTTCATCTTATTTGAAATAGTGCAACATAATTAAAATGCTCTACTAACAATTTTTCCGAAAGACCATTATATATCCTATCTCTTTTGTGTGACCCTGAAAATGAATGATAAATGTGTTGCAGCCCGTATTTTCCGGCAAGCATGTTTTAGTGCACCTCAGACGTTAATCTCAATTTCATTATTTTTGTAACAGAGTAACACCATTAAAATGCGCCGTAAAGGATTTGTCTACATAGATCATAATAGAACAGCATACTTTTGAGTTCCGCTGTAGTCTTGCGGTAAGTGCTACACATAGCATAATTTACAGCAGCCATCTTATAATGCATCTCAATAATGTAAATAAATTTGATTTTACTTAAAATTGTGTAACACTATTAAAGTACACCGAAAAAGATTTCTCCCCATAGACCATAACGTAATGGACTAATTTTGAGTGTTCTGTAAATGAACTATGAATGCTATTCACTTTATTTTAAATACCAAACATGCTATGGCAAACCTAAATAACATATATCAATTATATGTAAATCCGAGTATATTTGCGCGCGAGTTAGAGCACGGACAGGTGGCAGACAGACAAACCGAATGCATAAACACTTTTCAACTATGTTGGAAAGTGTTAATAAGGGATTTCTTTTGTATCAATTCTCTACTTTCAGTGCATCAGCGAATAAATAATTTCGAATAGATACTTTCTACACATCATATCAGCTTGATCATACAAATATTCTACATAAACAAGTGTCAATTTAGTAAACAAATGTCCGTAAAAAATGTGTCACAAAATTTATGACTTGCATATAAAATTATGATTTTGTTAACATATCACTGATTTATATCTATACGTAGGTCATTAATAAATAATAAATAAAGTTTTCTCTATAACAAGAATAATGTTGTTCGTGCATAAACTTTTGTTTTTTACCATTCTATGTTTGCTTTCGTTAATTTGTGGTAACGATTTGTTTCCGTATAAAAAAAAAAAAATTCTGGGTATAATATACTTTTCATATCTAAATATTCATAATCTTTAATTTTTGAAACAGTAGGAAATATATTTGAAAATTATGTTATTGGAAATATTATTATTTTATTCTTTTAACATTGTTTATAATTTCTGCTTAAATAAAAAAACGCGCTAGTGAATAAGTTTAAGTAAATTTATTACCTACGGAATCAATGAAATTATAGAAGCGTTTGTGCTACTTTCATGCTGTTTATAATATCATGATACTATAGAATGCTTCATTTATCAGTTTGTATATCCTGGAATGATCTCAAAAGGTGCCTTGGTATTATTATCCATAACGAAAACTTTTACGAATTTTTGAACACTTTACAACCAATATTAATTGAATAAAAAAAAATTGTATTTCTCTAATTGTAGTATTTTCCTTGCATCAGCTAATAAATAATTTATAACGTACATGTTTTACACATGAGTCATAACAGCTTCATTTAGATCAGAAATCTCCCCAATATATTAATTTGTGATGAATCTTTTATCTTGCATAAAAATGAGTGTTTTTTTAGGATATCAATATTTTAACGTATGTATTTCTGCCGTTCCAAATCAATTGCTCTTGTTTTTTATTAAAAGATGTTATTTTATAAAAATATTTTCTTTTCCATGCCTACTCTGTTATTACATTGTGGAAATAGATTTCTTTTGGTATAAAATATACTTTATTCTTAATGCGCGATTTTTTATTTTGTTTCGAAAAAATATATATGATTAACTGAAAGGTTTATTACACAAGAAAAATAATGAAAAAAAAAATCAGAGATACATTTTTCGTATAATACGTCAATCTTTTCTTCTGTTGCACATCTGCAAAACAAGTAAAAAGTACTGTCGTGTGGTTGTTTTACGCTAAAATAATACAAATTAGTAAATATTTTAATAAGTATGTCTCCAAATACTTTATTTTATATTATTATTTATTTTATAAAACTTAACATTTAACCGTTTAATTCCTGTGATAGAATACGTTCTAGAAATTACGTAGTTCAGAGAATCTGACTTTGTACCAGAAAGTTACAATGGTTGATTTCGCTTTATTAAAAAGCAGAATGTATTTTATTAATTAAAGCACATATTGCTATTTTAATTTTCTGGTGTGAATTAGGTATATACAAATAAAAAGAAATCTATTAAATTAAAAATAAACTGTTGTTTGCATATATGCAAAGCTGCACACTAAAGGGTTAATCAACTTTTAATGCTTTAATTATTTTTTAACAGTATTTTTTAAGCAGTACAAAATATTTTTGAAATTAATGTACTTGGAGATATTAATATTTAATTTAAGTGTCATATTTAATATTTTGTGTACATATATAATATGATGCAAGACAATAAGTTTAACTAAAATTAATTCCAACGGAAAATAATCTTTAGACTCATTTACGCTACATAACCGCTAGTTATATTATCATGATATCATATAATGCAACATTTATGAGCAGGTATAACCTGGAATGATACAAATGACACCTTAGTATTATCATTCATGATGAAAGCATTTATGAATTTTGAACACGTTACTACCTATAGTAAAGGAATAAAGGGAGATTTCATTTGTATCATTGTCCTCTTTTGAGTATATCAGCAAATAGTAATTTATAACAGATACTTTCCACACATAATTCATACCAGCAACTTTCAGATCAATATTCCCTTGATAATTCTGCATAAACAGGTGACAATTTAGCCACAAATGTCCAAATAAAATAGTCTGAATTTTTTATCTTGCATATAAAATGAAGAATTTTGTTTGGCATATCGATATTTTATCATATATATTTCTGTAATTACAAAGTAATTGTTTTCTGTATTTCATAAATAAAGATGTTTTTTCACTAAATTTTCTTTTCATTCTTTCATAATGCTTTGTGATTTTTTTTTTGTTGTTGTTTAATATGTTTGGGGAGATAATCAACTTTTAACACTTAATTTGTTTTTATTTATTTATTTTTATTTATTTATTTTTTTTTACAGTAGAAAATATTTTTCAAATTATTGCACTTCGAGATATTACTTTTTGAGTAGTGTATTTAATATTTTACGTGTAAACGTATTATGATACAATATAACGCGTTTAACTAAAATTATTACCTACAGAATACATGCATCTCTAGACTTAGTTATGTAACATACATTTTAATTTATTTTAATTAAATAAAATAATTCAACATTTATCAATTCATACAACCTAGGCAAATTTAAAAGACGCCTTGGAATTACTATTTATCACGAAATATTTTATAAATTTCTAAACACTTCACTACCTATAGCAAAGGATTAAAGAGAGATTTCATTTGTCTCATTGTTCTTCTTCCACTACATTGGTAAATAAATAATTTATAACTGATATTTGCCACACATCATTCACAACAGCTACTTCCGGATCAATAATCACTCAAATATTCTACATAAACAAGTGCCTATTTATCAGTTAAAAGCCCGCATAAAATATGTCACGAAAATATTAACTTGGATATAAAATTGGTGAATTACATTGTTACAACTATATTTTAGGTATGTTTCTTTCATTACAAATTAAAATTTCCTCCTATAATTAAGATAATCGTTTTCTTGCATAAGCATTCGAAGACCTATGTATGCGGATGCTGTTCGTATCAAAAGCCTCTTTCGTTAGCTTTTATTAATACTCTCTATTTTTTATCCTATTAAACCTTTGAGGTGCAAAGTACATCTGTTGCTATAATGTTGGAATGACTGAATAGCACTATGATTTACGAATAAACTTATTGGAAAATAGAAAAAAACTTTTTTTCACGTACAAAATATAAGCAAAATTATGTTCTAAAATTCTGTTGTGATTGTAGCTCTCGTGGAAAAAATTATATATATATAATATCCCACCGTCTTCCAAAGGCTTAAAAGCATGAATGGATCAAGTTAACTCATTGGTGATGGGAATTGTGAATTCACGTATTCTTGCTGTGTAACAGCAACTGGCGGTTATTTTGAATTTTAAATGTTAGATTATATTTTTTAAAACTTACACAAAAATGGTATTTAGAATTAGAAAATTAAACACATAAATACTTCGATTAGAAACAAATACCATTGTTATATGCATACATTAATAATATAAACACAAACAGAGAATTACTATTTTTAAAATAATGTAACATGCAATTATAATACCCATGATCGGGGCTTCTTGTTTAAAAGACAAAAACTAACCACCACCAATGTGTTAGGTTACATGTCGTTGAAATATAAGAGAAAATTCCAATAACAGAAACATCACAAAAAAAAATATTAGTAATTTAGCAATAAATTTAAATAGTTCCTTTTCATAAAATGTTTTTAAAATACTCATATTTAAAAATAAAAATAAAAACACAGATATGGAGTTAATACAGTCTGGACTTTTTTCTAAGTATCAAAGGACATACAAAATATTATGAACCTACCTTTTTAGGTAGATTTCGTATGAAATACTACCTATTTGCATCTCCCCTGTAAAGAAAAAAAAACGGGAAATAAAATAGTAAAAAATATTGTAAATATTTCACCAAGCATTCAAAAACAGTACTTGCGTTAATTTACAGTGATTTCAGTGAAATATCGAAAACGACATCAATCGGCGTTAATAACCGCATCTGAAAAAAAAAGGGCAGAAAATAATGGCAGGAAAGGCCAGAAGC
This sequence comes from Maratus speciosus, assembly GCA_963932465.1. Taxonomy (NCBI): domain Eukaryota; kingdom Metazoa; phylum Arthropoda; class Arachnida; order Araneae; family Salticidae; genus Maratus; species Maratus speciosus. Next base: position 240,409,264 of record OZ010787.1, on the reverse strand, counting down.
CCAAAGGCGTACCATGCAGCACAATTATATGTCCCAGATATGGCCGCCATTACATGCGGACTTGTGCATTCACGTTTAATAACAGAAATAACAACCGTTTCTTGGATTATTTTAAAGAATAAAAGTAAGTTTTATCTTTTTGTTTTCTTATATCATTGTTTTAATAATATCAGATCATTTCTATTATATATTTGTAAGGTACGAATTTAGTTTTAAGACACGTGTGTATCACAACAATAGCTTTCAAATCATTTACCCTAGAATAGGTATTTTGTCATTTGATTATTTGGTTTTTGTGTAATTACTGTAAAAGCACTTTAATTTCCGCGATTTTTGAGAGCCCGCCATAATCACGAAAATTTAAACCTCGCGAAATATTTCTTTTTTTCCCCGCCTCAAATAATAATAAAAAATCTGAAAATTTTCACTTATACAAAATTTAATGATTACAGTTACTTAAATAAGAAATAAGTACAAAAATTTCTTGAATACTCTGCAACTATTTCTTGAATGCTATGCAACTATTTCTTGAGTAAAAACAATAACAGAATTAATAGAATGAACTTTTCGGACAAAAGGAAGTTTCTGAAATTGCCGCATGAAAAAGGAATTCTCTTTAGCTAGTTTCGGGATTTTTTAACTTTCGGTTCTGTTTATGTAAAATTCGCGAAATTTTCAGCTCGCAAAATCACCGATATCTTGATTTTCGCGAAAATTACGGCTTGCGAAAATAAGTGTTATTACAGTATTTTGTCACTCAAATATTATTTACGTATAAAAGGAGTTTAAATATAGCTGGAAAACTTTATGCATGCAGATTTTTTTTTTTTTTAAGAAGATTGTTGTTTTTTTATTTATGCATTATTTCGTTATTATTATTATTTTCAAACTCCAGTTTATGCATGGACAATCGAATATACTTTCTAAATAATGTATAAATATTTCATTCGCTAACATTTTTCGGTTCACATTTGGCGTTAATTTAAGTATTTTTATTTATTTAACGTATTAATATAATTGACTAAATTTTCAAATCTTATCGCCTGAGTTGAATTTCGACCAATGATTTATTTTCGTATGTGCAATTTTTAAATCGTTTATTATGGGTAGGTCTGTATGCTCTATTATATCAATTCCAAGAATTTCACAAGAGTTTGTCACAGCATTAATTAGCAGCATCTCGCATATTTCTTTTGTCAATTATCTTATTTTTCCTTTTTATAAGAACAATTTTTCATTATTATTATTCATACTTTTTAATTACAATTAGAGATTGGTAAAAGTTGCTTGGCCTCGTGAAATTTATTTCCTCGTGTTCATTTTACAGTGAAACTTAGATGCATTTATAGAATTAAATTTTGACTTATAAAATAATCATAGCGTAAAAAAAGTTTTTTATCAATAAAGTTTCCGTTTAAGCAAATTGCGCACAGTAAAATCTTTTTACTAATTACTTGTGTTTGATACTTTAAACAACGGAAGGTTTTTTACATCCTGGGAGAGGGGGGGGGGCGGTGAGGCATAATGCCTAAATTGAATAAACAAAAATATTTAATGTATATAAAAAATAAATCTAAAACTGTTGCAGATAAATATTATATAATTTAGACTAATAAGAATTTTCAAATACAAACAAACGGATAAACAAGGTCTTACAAAGAAATGCTTGATTATAAAGTGAATTAATTTAAAGCTAGATAAAAAAGTAAAATCTTCCTTTGTCATGATTAATAGAAGAACGTATTATCTCTAGGCAAATGACTGAAAATCTTGCTGGTGATGTACATGTAGGGGAGACTAGGGAGTGTTGACCATACGGGAGGCTTGACCCACCCATCAGTTTTCATATTTAAAAGAATTTCAGGGTTTTATCAACAGGTGTCAAGCAAAGCTACTGGAATGCTCAAACGACAGTCTCTGTTTAATACAGACAATCGAGATAGGTGTGGAAAAAATCAATTGTGAGGCGTTTTCAACCTAAAAGTTGTGTTTTTTAGAAATATTTTGTAAGCTTTTTTCTAATAAAATATATCGCAGGAATTTAAGTAAGTAGGTTTTAAGTAAAGCAGAAATATCAAGCTTCCGTTCCAGGCATAAAGATTACACAGTAAGTTAGGCTTAACATAACAATGTGCTATGCTGTAGAAAAAGGCTATGTGGGGAGGCTTGACCCAGTCAATGTGAGGGAGGGTTGACCACATGTTCAAGACTCCTTTAACATATTCACGGCGGGAAACAAGAATTCTCGTTTTCATTCAAAAAACATAATTGACTAAGGGCGTGGCTTCTATCTTACAGAAAATGAATTTATATCATGTTGTCTATATAATTTTAGATTGTAAGAGAGTGTTTATTAAGATCGTTCATTGAAATATATTTACCGATGCATAAACTTTGGAAACCTATCTAGAACACCAATTTACAAAAGAATTTCAGAACAGGGAGGAGCTTCTACTGTTTTAAAATTCAGATTTGATAAAAATTACCCGTCGGCTATGTGTTAATTAAAGGGTTTTGGAAATCTTTTTATTATATACTGTGCATAATGAAAGATTAATGGTTATTATATGAAAATGAATGTAAATTTATTCTGCAAAGGTACAGAAAAATGGAGTGATGGAAAAGAAAACGTTTAAAACTGATTAAAGAAAGATGTAAAAAATTGCTATTTGTACCGTACGAAAAAAAAAATAATGAAATATAAATGGGAAAGTCGATAGGAACTTTTTTCCATTTAAATATTACTTACAATAATTAAATAGAAACAGTGGAAAATACTAGAGAGTACAAAAGGAGCAGTCTTAACCGTTTCAGGGCAGTGGTATGTTTATGAAACCACTTTATTTTAATTCCCAAATTCCACAATGGCATCAGAATTTTCCTAAAATATTTTCAATTTAATATGCATGTGAAATATAGCCTGTTTCATATTTCCAAATAAACTTGTTCGTATATTCCGGTGCCAGTCATTTATTTCAACATTTTAGTACTGAAAGTACTTTGCCTCTGAAAGGGTTAAAATATGTTAATGATAAGCTAAGTACTCATGTGGCTGCAAAAGAACATAGCAAAAATCGAAAAACTAGGAAGGTATGTAGAGAAATTTCAACACAATGTATAGAGTGAGATGAGGCCAAAGTATATGACAACTAGAGTTGTCAGATCGCATGTCACAGAAAGTAGGGCAAGGAGACATAAAACGTGCCACAGTTGCTTCTACCGGACTTAATAATATATGAAACCCTATGAAAACGGAACCTTTCTCTAAAAGAATAATGTCTTAAATATTAAAATTTAATTTTCCCTGTTGTAGAATTATACTTGCTCGGACAAATTCCTGCATAAAATAAATCCCCCCCCCCCCCCTCTGACATCCGATTGCGCCTAAAAAAGGTTTGTTGAAGCCTCATATTTTCAAAAATATTTTTTTATAATAATTAAATCATGTAGTATAAAGTTATTTTACCTTTTTTTAATCTGTTTTTATTTCTCTTCACAAATATTTCAATATAAAACAAAGTGGGTCAAGCCTCCCTTATAGTGGGTCAAGCCTCCCGTATGTGGGGAGCTTTGACCCATTATTTTCTCATGATTAAAATCAATAATTTTTCAAGTTTATTATATATTACACTAATGTAGCAATTTTATTTTGATAACTGATTGTATAACGAATAAAATGATACATAAAATTTTATTCTACGTTCAATATTCAAAAAATTAAAAATAATTTTATAAAAAGTAGGTCAACCCTCCCTAGTCTCCCCTACATGACCTAAAAACGATATTTCTATCTTGCATATGTATGACAGAATTGATTGTATAACAACGATATTAAAACAACGATCTAAGTAAACCAAAATATAATACTTAGTGCCCAATGTCGTTAAACTATATTCCACAATAAAAAGAGACAAAATAAATAAAATATACAATACACGGTGAATGGGTTGGGGGGGGGGGTGATAAATCAATAATAAATTAATAGCAAACATTGCTGAAAATTTACAAAAGGGCTGTAAAATCTAAAAAACTAAACTGCTGTAAAATTAACAGCAGAAAATGCTGAAAATCTGCAAGACTACTGTAAAATAAAAAATAAAAAATTCCTGAAAATTTACAGCAAAGTTTGCTGGCACCCATATTAACAGCATCCTTTGCTGTAAAATTACTGTGATTTTTGTTACAGTGGATGGAATTTCGGAAAAGGTTTTGCAGATCTACACTGATCATGACCCCTAGAACACAAAACCTCCCCAGTAAAAGACTTTATCTATCTATCTATCTATATATATATATATATATATATATATCCCTTTTTTATGGACACGATAACTTCCATAATTCTACACAAATCTTTTCCAAATTGATACATATAATCAAGGGGTATAAAATCCCGGTCAAACTAGTTAATGGGCAAAATCGGACCAAGGGGTTTGAAATAGGGAGGGGTTTTGTGGAAAACGGAAATACCTCATAACTTCTTATTTTTTAATACATATCGACTCAGATTAAACTCTAGTTATTGCTTCTAAAAAACAGGCCAAAACTTTATGTATGACAGATTTGTGATAAAACTAAAAATGGGCTCAAGGGGCGAAAGAAAGGGGGTTTTGGGTAGAAAAAAATTCATAACTTCGTCAATTCTCAATATATCGAATCCAATTAATTTTATTATAAATTGTCTTAATATTATATACAACTTTTACATTGACAAGTTTTTGATAGGACCAATTCCTACAACCAAAATAAATAAATAAATAAATAAATAAATAAATAAATAAAAACGGAAAACAAAAAGGGAGGTTGAAGAAGAAAAAAATCCATAAATACGTCAATTCACAAGATATCAAATCCGCATGAACTTATTATATATTTTCTTAAAATTATCTACAACTTTTATATTGACAAGTTTTTGATAGGACCAAATCTTACCGCAAAAACAAATAAAAAATACATCGAGGTTGAAAAAAAAATATCATATTAACCTGGGAGAGCACGTATACCTAGGGTATGAATGGTTTTTACTTTGTCACCAATAAATACAAATAAAGATCGTCACCTTATTTAATTGGAGATAATTTCGCGATAAAAGAAGTTGAAGATTACTTTTATAAAGATAGTGCTGACAATAGTAAAAACCGTACGCAGTCCGGGTCTATCAGGCCCGGCCCGCGTCCTCGCGGGTTAAGGATGTACTCAAGTCAAAACTGCTTATTTTCTGACTCATTTTTAAATTCATTTTTGCTTTCAAACGCGTCCAATTGTTAAGTTGTCTTACTCAGAAACTATATAATGTGCGGTAATGGGGAATTTTCTGATAGAGGCAGGATATATTTTTAAAATGATGTCAAAATGGGCATTTTGAACCGAATTTCTCGAAACGATTGTGTTTCATACGAAACATATGGTCCTACTGAGAAAATAATTGTTTATAAATCAAGTTCTAATTAAGGGGGGGGGGGGAGACCCTTTAGACGCCTCAAAGTCAGTCATTTTTCATTAATTTTCTTAAAGGTGATAAAATAATCGGATCATTTTGAAACTGTAACATAACTTTATTACATCTTTGAAGAGAACAAATTATTTTTTTTTCTTCTCACAAAATGGCGGCTCAGCAATATTTTTCTCCGGGCGTCTCAGGCGCGAGGCCCAAAAGTGCTGCACTCGTCACTCTTTTTCTATTGATCTGAAAAAAAATTCTTTTTCTAATGGATGCACGGGAAGGATAAACATGTAAAACAATAAAAAAGTTTGAAGTAAAAAAATAAGAATGGTTTTTAATAAAATGTTCGGATTTTGTACTATTTTTTCGACATTTTTCATCCCTAAAAAATTATTTATTTACACGAAAACTTTTAAACTTTAGGTACATCCTTCCGGTAATGATATAAAGAAAAGCTTCACCCAAAATCAGTCAAATCTATCGATAAATTTTTGAGTTTCCTCACCAACAGTTTTTGAAATCATAGTTTCGAGATAATCGCGTTTAAAGTTTCAGTACGATAAAATTACTAGTTTTAGTGACTTAGCGATCTATCAGAGATCCCAGGTGCATATAATAGACCTTCGGATTCCTCGAAAAGCTGGTTTTCTTCCAGTTGCTGCTGTTTTTGGGCAGTACGAGCTGCTTTTGTTTGAAACAGACTCATCCGATTCAGTCTCATTACTCGCGCCTCATCGGCATAGGTGCCAACTGTAATGTTTAAATTATTCATAACTCTAAGAACGAAAGATTAGCCTTCATTAAATATCCCAGCTGCGATGTATGCTGAAATTTCAACAATTTGTAGCCCAGAATGCAGGTGTTTTGGAGATAACTGCCAAACTGTTGCGTTAAAACTTCGGTTAGCATTCTGGGTAGGACCACCCAAGCATCTTTGGAATAAGTCATCTCTAGATAAATCTTGGCAGATTGGTAGGAGATGCTCTTGAAGTTCTTCAAGAAGTAAGGGAGGAAAATATTCATATAAAGCGGGCTCTGGTGCTCTGGACTAAAAGTGCGAAAACTCTGTTAATATTGAATATTTTGATTTTTCCTCTTGCCAATATATTCTCGGGATATTATATTTTTGAAATATGAAAAAAAAGAAAATTCGATATTTTTTTTTTCTAAAGGGACTCCCCCCCTTAACTGAACGAAAAATAAAAGCATAGGTCGCTTATAAAGTCTTAAAAAATCGCGTCAGCATGTTTCATATTTTTCTTTTTAAAAATGAATCTGGAAATGTTTCTTAAAATTTCGAGTTTTTGGTCATGGAAAAATACTTTTTGAATACTGGCCTTAACATGATTCTGACGAAACCAGCTCTTGTATAAAAATTAAATTAAAAACTCGTCAAAATCTGCCAGTTAAAATTGTTAAAGTGGTTTTACCTCTTATCATGATTTAGTTTTGTTGATGAAATTAGTACTTAACTTCAAAATATATCTGTGTCTGCCGGCAGGGTTTTTTTCATTTATAATTCCAAAAATAAATAATTGAAAAAATTCCTCTTTCTACCACGTTCATTGTATTTTAAAATTAAGATTATTATTAAAAAACAAATTTAGTTATGAGTTTTCAAGCATTTTCACGTTACAAATATATATTAGTTTAATGAACGAATTTATTTACCAAAGTGATAAATAAATAAATATATAAATAAATATCAAAAATTGAGACGATTATTATAATAAATTTTACTAATTAATACACGTTTTCTTATTCGACAGCTGAATTTCGACATTTTTTTTTTCACCAAATGACAAAATATATCTGTATATATATTTAAATGAACATGTGTACTGTATTTTGAATACCTTTTGCAGGCGAGTATAGGTCGTCCTCCATGTTCGAGATAATTAATAGTTTCAATAGTAGTATTTTCGAATAGTTACTTTGTCTTATTTAATCGTAGAATAATATTACTAATTATGCGATTAAATAAAGTGAATATAACATCGGAAATACTGGTAATGAAAATTCTGTTCATCTCTAATTAAGGGGCTGACTTATATACGAATTTATACGGTAGCAATTTAACGGTTGATGAAGTAATAAATTTTTATCAGTATTTAGCAATAAAAATTTTTCTTTATTTCCCTATATCACATTTTGTGTAAAAGAAACATCAGTGTAAATACATATACTTTGTCAGAAATTTCCAATGTTGAAGAAATAATTAGGGTAATAGAATGATTAGTAATCAAAGTCTAATGAATCAGCATTTTATATCATTTTATTCCAAGTTTATTGAATTTTTTTATGATTTTCAAGAAAATAAAATTCTTTAAAATTTTTAAAATGAGACAGAAATTCAGAAATTACAGTGTGTAAATCTGCAACCATTATTGTTTAATTGCCGATTTCGTTTTTTAGCTCACAGGTTATTAAAACCTGAGAGCTAATGTGCCCGCAGGTTCAGCATGTACGTAAGTATGTATGTATATACTTAACTCTTGATAGAAATAACCGATTTGCTTCAAATTTTGTAAATATGTTCATTCTGATAAGGTACTTCCCTGATTAGTTTTGGGGGGTCATTGGTTAAGTATAAAGGGGGGTGAACGTGGGGCTAATCCCACCTTTAATGTGGATAAATGGATTTTCATACAGAATTATCTGAGTTGCTTAAAATTTGGTATACTGGTTTATTATGATAAGGCGATTCCCTGACTGGATTTGGAAGTTCATTGATTAAGTATAAAGGGGGAACGGGGATAATCCTCTCCGCGTTAATTTAGATAAATGGCTTTTTCATACAGAATTATTCGTGTTGCTTAAAATTTGGCATACCAGTTTATCCTGATAAGGTGCTTCACTGATTGGATTTGGAGATTCACTGGTTAAGTATAAAAGGGGGAGGGCTAATCCCCCTTCATTTAGATAAATGGGTTTTATGCTCAGAATTCTCCGATTTGCTTCAAATTTGGTATACCGACTTATTCTGATAAGGTGCTTCCCTTATTATTTATCGTTTTGCTCAAAAAGAGTGAGTTTTATTTTACGTATAATAGACATAAATATGACTGTAATATACAATTAGTGTGACTAACCTGTGAGCTCAATACCATCAGTTTAACTGGGCACTTTTCTTTTTTATTTTAAATTCAGATTGCTTGGCTGCCATCAATTTTTTGATGTAGCATTATTCGCCTTATTTAATGACAGTACAGATACCAAGTGAATAAGGCGAATTATACTATTTCAGAAAAATGGTTGGCAATCAAGCAATCTGAAATCTAAAATGAAGTGATTCGGCTACCCTGAACAAGAGTAGTTAAGAGACAAGGTAGTTGGTAAATATCACATCTGAATTTTGTTTTGTTTTTTTATCAATCGCATATAAGCAATAGCCTGTGGATATTTTGTAAATTTAGGGTAAATAAAGTAATATATTATTATTACTGTTTAATTTGTAATAAATACAGTCTGGGTCAAAAACCTCCCAGAAGAATTTTCAATACTGAGCTTTTTTATTTAAAATTTCCTTTAAATAAAGTAAAATAACAATATGAGTTTTACCATGCAGTTATGAAATATAGAAGGCTCTGATTATTTCCTATTTTAGATCAAAGATTTTCATATCAATAAAAATAAAACATGCAAAAATGAAAATAGCAGTATCAAAAAACATATTTATATAGTTTCTTCATATTTAGTTTCTGAATGGAATCAAATGTAATTTAATATAATATATACAAATAAAAGTAATAAACATATATATGTCCACAAAGTATAATGAATTGCAAATGATCAAAATGCATCTATACTAATTTAATCTACTAAAAAACAACTTTTGAAAAGTAAAAAAAAAAATAATAATAATAATTAATTAAAATAAATAAATAAATAAATAAAAATTAAAAGAAAAAAGGTGAAAGTTGTGGTTAAAACATAGTGTAATATCAAATTTCCAAGCTTATATTATGGTACTTATTTAACATTTTCCATTAAAAATTTACCATATGTAAGTCGAGTACCTAAGTATGCTTTGATAGAAAGCCTTTTCTTCTTTACTAAATACATCATAACGTGTTTCTGAAAATAAATTTTTTTCTAAATTATGTATGATGGGCTTGGCGGCCATCTTTCCATATTTTACAAAAATTTCTAAGTTCGTTGTTAAGATTGGAAGTTCGAAATTGTTCCTAAAGTAAACATTTTAGTCTTTTAATTTATGGAAATGAGTGCCTAGAAATTTGTGTCTTAAAATAAAGCTGAAGTAACTTCAGGTTCCAGCTTATGATTCATTTTTTTTCGAAGGGGGTTAATTAATTAGTTAAAGCAGTAAAAATCAATTCGATTTTTCAAATAAAAAGTTTTCTAAATTTATCTGTCTGTAGCTAAAACTTGAAGTTCGAACTTCTTAATAATGCAAACATATTACGAGCTTGAGTGCTTAAAAATTTGTGTAAAATATGGAAAGATGGCCACCGAGTCCATCATGAAAATTTTAAAAAATTTAATTTTCAGAAACACGTTATGGTGTATTTAGTAAAGGAGAAAAGGCTTTCTATCAACGTATACTTAGGTACTCGACTTACATATGGTAAATTTTTAATGGAAAATGTTAAATAAGTACCATAATATAAGCTTGGAAATTTGATATCACACTATTTTTTAGCCTCAACTTTCACCTTTTTTCTTTTCTTTCTTTTTTTCTTTTTTTTCTTTTTCTTTCTTTTTTTTTTTTTGCTTTTGAAAAGTAGTTTTTTAGTAGATATCAGTTCTGTTTTTTAAACAGATTATATATAATTGAAATAATTCTAATAGCTCAAATTAAAATTAGCCCTTGTATAGCCTTTATAAGCACGGAGCAAAGACAATAGTATACATTTTGTTTACCTATCATTCATTTTTTAGAGTAATTAATACTTTAAAAGTAAGGAAAGTCAATTTCTTCTTTCAAAGTATCAGTCTTTCTCAATTTATATCTCCTTAAAATTTTCTATGAAGGATGAAATTTTAGTAAAAAACAGATAGAGTCGAAATAAAATATATATTTACAGTTAGTCTGTCAGTTAATTGTTTGTTCTTTTTTTTGCTGACGGTTTTGCAAAATAAATTTTCCTTTACCTACGGCTAATCCGAGAAAGAAGTATCGCAGGCATCTAAAGAATCGAAGATCTGTTTAAAGATCTGTAAATCTAGCAATTCTAGGCATAATAAACGAACATTTTTGATTTAAAAAATATAAAAATTTAAAGATATAAACTGTACATATAACTTCATCATCATTTAGATCGTGTTATAGAGAAGAAAGAATAAATATGTAATTTTACTCAAGTCTGTTTATCCATACCTATTTGCATAAATTTGAGGATATTTATTTCCTATAAAATTTCCCCTAAATTGATTATTTTTAATAGTCTATTATTAAAGCCGCATATACATTAGAATTAAATTTTTTCCGGTTAAACATTGTCTGAAATCTATAGTCTTATCGTTCGTCAAATTTGTTTTATGGTTTTTTTAATACCCAGACTGCTTTTCTAAACTCTTACAAAAGATCAGAGACATAATAAAGTTATCCAAGTACTTATATCTTTCTATCTTATTTCCATTTTGAGGGAGGAGGGGTGCGGAAGAGCCCTTAAGAAATTCGTTTTGTTCTTGAATTCTGAATTCATCCTTCAAAAGATCTACCTACATTAGTCTTGTTGCAGAATTTTCATTAGCTAAGACTTGCATCAAGTTATACATCATGTGAATCTATTAAATTACTTTTGTAAAATACTAGATGGGAGCCATTGATATTTCCAGACCATTTGTCTACATTTTAAATTTCAATCATTTACAACTATTCATTGATTTGCTATACGAATTAAAGAAATCGCTATTTCATTGGCAACTGTACCCTTCACTAAAGCTTGCTTGTTTGTGTGTTTTATTGAACACATACATCAGATCACGTGCAGATCACGGCAGGATTCGAATCCGCCCCCACCTACGCTCTCAAGCGATTAGCGGCGTGGTGTCTTATCCACTCAGCCACTGTGGGCCACTATTGCTTTCTCTAATACCCAGATACTCAAATTTAACCAACTGCGCTTAGAATCATGCTCATAACAGAGAACATTTATATGTTACAATGGTGACATATGCACAAGTCGTGTCAATATTCAAGTTTATGTCCAAAGTACGGTAACTCAGTTTTCAGTAATAGACGAGGAAGATTTCAATTAAAATAACCAGAAAAGTTAATAAACATTGGCTTCCTGGTTTGATTTTATTCAATATCGTCTTAACCAACCAAAGTTAATCTCCGGGATCCAGATAAATTTTTCTCTGTTAGTAAAATTAGATTGACCAATCAGTAGCCTCCATGCTTGCAGGATTTTCCGTATTTAATGTAAGCATCCAAAAGTTCGCAAAAATGCAGGCGTCTGATTGATCAATCTCATCTCGCTAATAGCAAAAAATGTATCTTGATCCCGGCCTATTCAACGCCCTTTAAATATCCGAGAAAGCCTTGACACGCGTCAGGAAAACGTCACACGAAGCCGGTAAACCAAAGAAGAAAAATCATTCCTTGGCTCGTTCATATCCACGAGCTAATGAATGATTTTGTTTCTTTGCCTTGCTTGCTTTGTGTGATGTTTTCGTGACGCGTGTCAAAACTTTCTCAAATATCTAGGGGGTATAGGCTTATTTCACCACCATGAAGCTATGAAATGAGAGGAGCATACATGTCAATCTTCCCGTGTGAAAAACTAGATACCAAAAAAACGAATTCTTTCCCCCCTCTTCTTCCCTTTTCTCCCTTGATTTTGACCGATAGCAGCCCATTTAGCAATCTCCAGTGCAAGATGCCGCTATATATGGTGGGCGCAGGAGGGAGAGTGTTAGCGCGACCAATGACATAATAGGCCAGTTCATGACGTTTAAAAGTCACATGGAGTTTGATCAACTTTGCACGATCATTAGTTCAAAGCGGCGCATCGATTATTTTGTGTCCATTGCCGTGTACGGATAATCAACTCCTTTGCTAACGAGAAAGACAGGTTACCGCGGTGGGTCCGAATCTACTTTTTTACAGACCGCTGGAGTCATGTGATGCTCTTTTAGCACACCTGCATTGGTGCATTCGAGCATCACGTGACTACAGCGGTCTGTAAATAAAGAAGAATCAGACCCACCGCGGTACCCTGTCTTTCTCGTTAGCCTCGAATCAACTCCGTGTGACGTTATGAAATGGCCTTGTATGTCGTTGGTCACTGTTTAGGAACAGCTTCAAATGACGTCATCTATATCTACTTCGAGGCATACGAAAAAGACAGGCTACCGCGGTACTACAGAGTCTAGAATATATAGTGTGGAAATCGGTTATCCCAGTAATACTTAAAAAAGTGCTAAAATATTGGATATCTTAAATTTCAAACGATTCTGAAATCCAATGAGTTGTTCACAGCGATATCTGCAGGATATTTCCTAAAACTCCATGACGATTTGGTCTAGACGCTGTAACATATTTTTTTTTTGTTTACACATACATCTGACTTGTGTGCTTGACATCTAGGTCCGCTTATAAGTCATCGTCAATATACAGGGACGAGATAGCACAATGAAATTTACAACACAGAGAAATTTCATCCGGGAGCTCCACAAAGAGTGTGCAATGGAGCCAGCGAGATTCGAACTCGCAGACCTCTGCCGCTCTCAATGCTTGGCGGCTGGCAGCGCGGTGTCCTAACCGCTCGGCCACAGAGGCCCCCATATTATTTTTCTTTTACATTTTATTAACATACATCTGACCTGTGTGCTTGGCGTGAAGCCCGCTGTAATAATACGATGTTTACTTTGAAATTTGAAAATATATCGCAGATGTCGCTGCGATCAGCTCCATGGATTTCAGCGTCAGTGCACATTTGAGGGATACAACGGTTTAGCGCTGCTTGGATAGCAAATTTCCACATTATGTATTCTAGACGCTGTAGCGGTGCATTACACGTGTCTCTTTCTTCTTTAAAAAATATCCTGAAGATGTCGCTGCAAATGACTGTTTGGAATTCAATATTGTTGCATATTTAAGTGATTCAATATTTCCGCGCTTTTTTAAGTATTGCTGGGATAGTCGATTTCTACAACATATAATCTAAATGCTATAACGGAGCTATAGTGTCTAGAAGACACAGTTTAAAAATCGGCTTATTAAAAGGTGCTAAAAATTGTATCCCATAAATGTTGAAGGAGGCTGAACGATTAATGTCGATTACAGCGACATATGGTAATTCCAACATAACTATTTCAAAAGAAATCAAATGAGAAAACGTTTCGCTCAGAGAAGATCTAGAAAATGTTGCTGCTATCGACATTTGTCATTCAGTATTTTTCAATATTTATGGGGTTCAATTTTTAGCACTTTTTAAAGCATTACTGGAATAGCCGGTTTCCACGTAGATTTTTCTCAGTTATCGTAACAAGATTGACCAATCAGAAGCCAGAATTTTTGCTAACATTTCACTGTTTGCAGAAATGTACCTGGATCCCGACCTATATTTCTAGAGGCTATGACTGAGCTCAGGAATAGTACAGTAAACAAACTCCGTATTTTGATACATTAAGGCTGGGATCCAATTATGAACAAGTATGTCTCTATAACGAAGTAGCGACATACGGCCAATAAAAGTTTATTGGTAGAAGTGATAAAAACAAATCGTTAAAGGTCTTTCGAACGTGTCATTATCGTCAGGCTAATGCATGTTGAATGGAGGATATTCCAAATATGGGTTCGAGGCTGAAAAATGTCACGTGATACCGGTAATTTACCCAAGGAACTTCTGACTGATAAGAAGGGAAGATGCTACTGCTTTGCCAGATGAACAGTTTCATTGGCTAGCGGGGATTTATATTACACGTCTACGGAGCCTTCCCTTCTTTACGCTAGACGTTTATACCTTGATCACGAGATCAAAAAGCAGATGGAATATCCTCCATTATTTCCCTAGTCTAATACTACAGCGCCTAGAAGATCCAGTGTGGAAAACGGCTATTCCTATAATGCTTTATAAAGTGCTAAAAACTTGTATCCCATAAATCTCCAACAATGCTCAGCAGCAATATGCTGATACGAGCGCCATCTCGTAACTCTTTTCAATATAAACCCTGTGCTTTCAAAAATTATAGAATGTTAAATATCGGAAACTATAAATATAAGATATTTTGGTCTGTTATAAGCTAATTTAGTTAAGGAATGACGTGAAATAGGTTAAAGAGTCTCTTTTAGAAGGACTATCGTTTTTGAATCACTACGACGGCGCTTCGATCGACATCTTGTTATTCAGCATCGTTGTACATTTATGGGATTCAATTTTTTAGCACTATTTTGTAGCCGTTTCCCACACATCTTCTAGGCGCTGTACTAATACAGTTCGTCCATGCACGTATCGTCTAATGGAGGATATTCCAAATATGGGTTCAAGGCTAAAACATTCACGTGCTACCGGTATTTTACCTAAAGAACTTCTAACTGATAAGAAGGGAAACAGGAAACTACTACTGCTTTCTCCCGTGAACTGCTTCATTGGCTAGCGGGGATTTAAATTACGTCAACGGAGCCTTTCCTTCTTTATGTTAGACGTTTTTGCCTTGACCAAGTGATCATAACATCGATAGAATATCCGCTGTTCAAGAAAGTGGATTGCCGTACTATAGCGCCTAGAATATATAGTGTGGAAATTACTGTAATACTTTAAAAAGATCCTGTAATACTTAAAAAAGTGCTAAAATATTGTATCACTTAAAAGTGCAACGATGCTGCTGAAATATAGCTGAAATAAATCGCAGCGACATCTGCAGGTTATTTTCCACAACTTGAAGATATTGCTAGTCTATACTATGTAATGGGAAAATCCCTCAGATGTCGTTGCGATCGACACTTGGGATTTTAGCAGTACCGTCGCAGATTTAAGGAATACAAATTTTTAGCGTTGTTTTTATAGCATATTTCCACATAAGGTATTCTAGACGCTATAGCCGTACTTTCGGCAAAAACTTGAAATGAGCATGCCTCCTGTGCATATATCAGCACTCTTATGTATAAAGGCTCTCTGTTATGTTGTTGATTCTGAGCGCTGTTGATTAAATTTCGATATTTTGGTTTTAGAGAAAGCAATAGAGAAAAGTACTGTTACTATGGAAACAACAAATTCTTTAATATCGAAATGTATAGCAAAGGAGTTCAGAATCAATGCCTTAAAAAGTTTCGAATACGTACTGTTGTTATGACAATCAATACCCTTCCTGTACGTGGAAATGCAAAATTGTGTTCAACATAATTGGCCGCAATCCAGATAGATATTTCGCGTTTAGTGAAACGAGATTCATCAATCAGAAGCCTGCATTTTTGAAAACGTTTCGCTGTTTGCAGAAATGCAGGCTATTGATTGATGAATCTCGTTTCGCTAACAGCGAAAAATCTACCTGGATCTCAGCCTAGATTTCTACAAACATTGCACTTCATCCATGACACTAAGAAAATGACTCAAAACTTTCATGACATAGGCCGGGATCCAGGAACAGCAAAAAATTCTCAAATATGCAGGCTTCTGATTGGACAAACTCATTTCGCTAACAGCGAAATATCTATCTGGATCTCGGCCATAGTTTTCTTCGATGAAATCAATGCAAAAGTATAATATAAGATTTCTAAAATGTTTTGGCGGGTTTATCCATGTTTGAAATAATTTGTAAACTTTAGAATTAATAGTTTTTTGCTAATTAAGAATAGAAAATTTATGTTTTTAAAGCTGAATTTTATAAAAGCACGTAGCTTGAGTAAATATCTGTCCAAAAATGCAATCCGTACTTTTTTCTGTCCATTATTTAAGTCTCTACCTCGATTTAAACATAAGGTGTGACGAAGAAAAAAAACGGTCATCATCTCGACGTTATTTTAAGAAATCTATATCTCTGTTTATAATTATTTTATGGGGATGCATTTGATCTCAAATTGAAGATCTTCTTTATTAGGTCCTTCTGGTTTTGGTTTTATTTTTCTGCGATGATTGGTTCTTTTGATATGGGAAATTTTGTCGATTTAACATGGAGAAGTTGCTTTCAGTATAATAAGCAGTTATGGTGTCTTGCCGTTTTATTCTTGGCGTTTGTTTGTTTGGCGGGGTTAGCATTTTTTTATAGCTTGTCTTGGCAGAAAGACCGTCCTGCTTGATAAAGAGAGAACTCATGGCTGACTAACTGTCTGACTCAACAACGCAGAGCTGAAACGAATAAAGTCAGAATAACGAAATTTGGACAGTAGAGTGTTGTCATGACCGAGGTAAGCAATTATAAAGGATTTTTTAAAATTTACCCCTAAGGTTTAAATTGGAAGTCGGAAGGTTTAGGTTATTTTGCCGCATCTCATCAGCATTTTTAAGTAATAGCGTATAATTGAACACAACAAATCTTCTAAAAACATAGATAAACAAACGTGTGATAGAGATTTCAGAAATTAAACCACAAGGCTGGTTAAATAGGGGGGGTTATCGAAAATTTTAGGGAAATTCACTATACTTCAGTAGCAGTTTTAAGTAGCAGCGTGAAATTCATCATAATAACTCTATTAAAAATCCCAAGGAGTTAAACACGGGCTTCCTGGGTTACAGAATATAGGGAAAAAACACCATCCATATTATTTCTTTTGTTAACATCTTTTTTATCTTCACTTACTAAACGCACAGCGATGAATAAGTTTTTTTCGAAAGGTTCTGCAAGCGGCTTATATAGAAAACCTCTATATATCGTACAAACACATTTTTTGATAAAAAGAATTGCAGTTAATCAAAAGTAATTGAAAAAACGTTTCAAAAAATCGCTGTGCGAAAGCCTGGTGCGGGTCTATTTTTTAATTGATAACTATAATAAATTTTTAATATTTAATATATTCTTTAGAATGCCTACTAACAATACTAAAAACTATATAAATATGAAAAATAGCAATAATGCGTTCAAATAAAGTTTTGAGACGTATTAAAAGCGATATTTTCATATTGGCCTCACGTCAGGAGTTAACAACCGAAGAAAACTCCAAAGATCACTATTTACAACCAACCTTTTTTATTCTGATCATTTTAGTGATTAAGCACGATATTCGATTACATGTCTTAAATTTGTGTTTTATTTATATTTTATTGTTTTATTTATTGATTCATGAATGTTTTAATTTCGTTATAGAATATAAGCCGGAATAAAATGTTTAGCTATTTATATTAATTTAAGTGAAAACAGATTTATCTTTCGTAATCTTCTGCAGGCGATAGATTTAAAACAAATTTTACTAGAAAATTGATTTGCGGTACGGTTTTCAAGTAAATTACGATATAGTTTTAATTTTTTTAAATGCATTTTTTTCTCTATTCGACGGTGTAAAAATTGATAATGTGTGGTAAGGTTTTTTTCATAGCGTATACACATGCCATACGAAATAGTGTTTTACTAATTTCTACACGCTATTTGGTTCAATTTTTATTTAATTTTTATTTTATGGGGATTTGTATTTTTTTCTATTTACATGCACGAAATAAAATGGACACTCTCATTCATAAAGCCTTTTTTTTCTCTGATTGCGTAAACGTAACTTCATTTTTTCCTGATTGACATTTAAAGATTTATGTGCGGGAAAGTACAGAGCTCCGTTATTGTGATCTCCATATTATTGCATTTTTATTTACTTAACCTGTAAGATCCTCATGGTTAACACGGGCAAAGCTAGTTGATTCTGCTAGTGTCAGGCCAGCTCAGATTAAAATCACACAGAAATTTCACATAACTTCAAAATAACACTTTCTCGGGGTAGCTTTTTAAATATTTTTTATTTAATCTTGATAAGACGGCACAACACAAATAGAACATCACACGTACACATAAAATAATAAAAGCGCGAATAACTTCCTACATATTTCCACAACTCAAAACAGAACAGAACTCTCACAAACTCACAGCATTTCTCATTCCGCAAAGCTCACGCAAGCCGGTCACGTGACTGCCGGTAAAGTCTATTTGTTTTAAAACAGGTGGCGCACGTTACATCCTCCCCCTCTGTTTCCGATTTACGTCTCGGAGAGGAAACAGGATGCTTTCTGCGTCTTCCTCTTTTCCTTAAGGGTGCAACTGGAATAGTTTAAGTTTCTTGAAATGGTGACAAAGCGGAAACATGCTAAGACCCAATTCGCTCAGTAGGATTGTCCAGGCTAGCAATGTCATATGTCACTAGTGACTTTTGAGTCAAAACTATGTATGACCCATCTCTCTTAGGCATAAATTTGGCTGTTTTATTTTTACTTGCTTTGCTCACAGGATGTAGGGTAACCCATACTTTATCACCAGGTGTGAAATACACTCGTCTACGATTTTTATCGTAATATTTCTTCCGCTGATCTTGTTTCATATCAACACGCTCTTTCACACTTTTAGAAATATTTGTAAGACGTTTAAGATATGGCGTTATTTCCGGAACAAAATTGTCATTTTCCACAACAGTTCTAAAATCGTTCACCACATCATCGATTGCTCTTAATTCTCGACCAAATTGCAGATAGGCGGCAGTTTGGCCAGTTGTATCAGACTTGGCAGAGTTCATAGCAAATCTAATAAAAGGAAGTTTGTCAATCCAGGAACTGTGTTCATCTCCAACAAGGATTGCTATTCGAGGTTTCAAGTCTCTATTTTTGCGTTCGACCGGATTGGCCTGAGGATGGTACAAAGGTGTCAATGATTGGTCTATTCCAAGAATGTAACAAACTTGTTGTAGAACAGCGCTCACAAACTGAGGGCCGTTATCACTTATGAGTCTTCTTGGGATACCATAACGAAGGAAGATCTCTTCAATCAGAGTAGTCGCACATTCTTGTGCAGTGGCAGTTGTTAAGGCAAATAGTTCGACCCACTTAGTGGAACAATCTTCTACTATAAAAATCCATCGGTGCTCATCTTTACTAGGAGGCAATGGTCCAAAGAGATCAATGCTGAGGGTCTCAAATCGCTGAGCATAAGCAGGTGTTCGTAATAAACCGGCTGGTTTCTGATTTGTTGCTTTATAACGAGCGCACTCTGGGCACTTCTTCACATGTTCAGAAATGTACGCTCTCATGTCTGTCCAATACTATCTTTCAGCAATTCTCTGATAAGTTCCTGCTTCACCATAACGTCCGGCTGAGGTATCGTCCTGATGATTCAAAATATTTTGTCATTCTTGTACTGGAATGACCAGTTGCGCTTCTTCAGCATCTGATTCGGGAGCATACCTATAAAGCACACCTTGATTCATCAGGAACACTCTATCAGTCCAATTGGCGAAATCTTCGCTTTTCTGTTCGTCTTCAAAAGAATCTATGATCTTTTTAAGGTTTTCATCTTGCAACTATGCTTCTCTGATATCTTTTGGACTTCTTGTTGGCATGTCTATGCTGACAAAATTGCATGTCTCACAGAAAGCAGATTGATGATTACAGACAGGGCGTGACAGCATGTCAGCCACAACATTAGATTTTCCAGGTTCATATTCTATTTTCAATAAGAACGATTGTAACTGTAGTGCCCAACGGGCTAAGCTCCCCGATGGTGACTTAAGGCTCAAAAGCCATTTTAAAGGTTGGTGATCCGTTGCTACAACCACTTCTTGGCCTTACACATAGCCACGAAATTTTTCTAAGGCCCAGACGACAGCCAAAGCCTCGCGTTCTGTAGTGGAATAATTTCTTTCTGCACTTATAGGAAGACGGCTAGCGTATTCTATGGGGTGTTCAGAGGCCTTGTCAGTACCCTGTAAAAGTACAGCACCAAGAGCATAGTTACTAGCGTCAGTACGCAGAATAAATGGTTTAGTCCCATCGGCTTGCTTCAGCACTGGAGATGTCATGAGACATTGTTTTAGAGTTTCAAAGGCTAGTTGCTCTTCTTTACCCCATTTCCAAGTCGATTTCTTTTTCGTAAGATTGCTAAGGGGTCTTGAGATATCAGCAAACTTTGATATAAATCTTCGGTACCAAGAACAGGTTTGTAGGAAAGACTGGATCTCTTTAACATTTTTGGGTGGAGGTATCGCTTTAATTGCCGATACCTTGTCTGGATCTACTTCTAGACCATTTGGGGTTATCCAGTGTCCTAAGTACTTGACTTTCTCACAAGAGAAATGACATTTTTCACGTTTGGCATCTAACTTAAGTTCAATGAGTCTCTCGAACACAGCTGTAAGATCTGAGAGATATTTCTCAAACGTTTCTGACAAAACGGTGATGTCGTCTAGATACGATAAAGCAAGGACATCTTTAAGACTACTTCTAAATTTATCTATCAATCTTTGAAACGTGGCAGGAGCATTTTTCAGTCCAAAAGGCATCTTTAAAAAACGATGAGTTCCAAAAGGGCAGACAAATGCAGTTTTATCTTGATCTGGTGGATATACTCGAACTTTGTGATACCCAGAACGAAGATCTAAAGTTGACATGTAAGAAGTATGCTTGGCCTCATGTAAAAGGTCGTCCATTCGAGGTAATGGATATTTATCTGCTACCGTAACTGCATTCAATTTTCTATAATCTATGCATAATCTTATAATGCCATCCGGCTTTGGTATGAGAACAACCGGCGAAGCATAAGGTGATTCACATTCTTCTATGACACCTTGAGCTAGAAGATTATCTATTTCTTTCTTAAGAATTGCTTTCTTAGCAGGAGTCATCCGACAGGGTGGCACAGCAACGGGAGCACTATCACCTGTATTGATATGATGCTCCACAAACGGGGTTGCCTCTCCCCCTGGTTGGAAACATTTTTCATACCTTTTCAGAAGATCATTAAGTTTGTCCCTTTCATCGGAATTTAGATTTTTACCTTCATCCACACGTAAAGCGTACGGATTGACATCGACCGCACCAGCTGAAGTATTATTTTAATCTTCGTATTCATCTACAAAATAAAACTGTTCCTTAGGTTTATCATTAAAATACCATGTTTTGTTGGCAGTATCTAACACTATGTTAGCATTATGTAAGAAATCCATACCTAAAAGAGTTCTATTACCCTTGGCATTTGGTAATACTATGAACTCCGTTTCGAAGACTCGGCCTTCAATCGCTACGGGCACAGTGGCAGACAAAGTGTTCCTAACTACTGTAATTCCGTCAGCTAATGTTACTTCATGAGTATAAGGGTTCAATGTAACACCAGTTTTTAAAAATAATTCATACATACGTTCTCCCGCAATAGAACGATTCGCTCCCGTATCTGCACAGACTAGCACCTTCTTATTGCAGATCGTGATAGGCATATTTGGAGCTGAAACTGCTGATGTATTTAAACTATATAGCTCAAGACGATGTGCTTGAACAGTTTGTTTTGTAACCGTAGGGGAACAATCTGGACATTTCTTCTTTATAAATCCCAATTTATCACAACCATAGCAAACAATATCGGATTCTAAGCGTCGATTACTAAACTTAGGGGAAGATCTGTCTTCTTTTGGGGGCTTATTCTGCTTCCAATTATTTTCTCGACGAGAAAACTCTTGTTTATCTTGGGGTACAACCGGATTTCTTTTAGGAAACGTAGATCTGATAACGTCATACGCATCTAATTTTTCGGCAAGGTCAACTGGCGAATTTAAATTTTCCCAATCTTCTAACATATGTTGTTTGCATTCAACAGGCACGCGCCTTTTCATTTGATCAGCTATGATAAGATCCTGAAGAGCTTCAAAAGACGTTACAGTTAATTCTTTAAGCCAGTTTTCAAAATAAGCTCGAAGTTCTAAATAATAATCTTGCCAAGTAATTCTTTGCCCTTACGATGAGTAAAGAACAGCTGCCTAAACTTTTCGGCACTAATTTTAAACCTTTTTAGAAGTAAATCTTTAACATGCGAAAAATTTGAAGCGTTTTCTTCTGATTCACGAGCGATAAGCGTATATATAGAAGATGGTACAACACTGAGTAAATACGAAACCCACAGATGCTCTGGTACCTTCGAGAGCTTTAGCTGACGTTCCAGGAGCACCAAAAACAAGGTTACATCATCAGTTTCTGTCCTGAATGTAGGCAACAGCTTTTGGATATCTATCTTACACTCCGGGTGACACATTACCCCTGCTGCATTACCCCCTACCGCTCTACTGGAAACACTTTGGCTCTGAGACTGTAACTTGAGCTTCTCAAGCTCAAAATTCATCTCAAGCTTTTTTAACTCTAACTCTTCCGCTCTATGCTTTTCTTCTAATTCTAATTTAAGCTGTTCTAACTCTGCAGCTTTTTGTTTTTCCTCTAAGTCCCGTCTGCGTTGTTCTTCCTCGCGAGTCGAAATTTGATTTCTGACTAATGAATTTACAAAATCAACTTCGTACGAGGGGGAGGATTTAATTTTTTCACGCAATATGACAACTGTTATAGAGGGTTGCACATCTAAATTCATTTCTAACGCAACCTGATATAAATCCTCTTTGCGAGCTTTATTAAGTTCAGACATTTTAAACTTTAGTAAAACAACAAAACAAGTACCCCACAAATGCCGAAAATTCGTTTAAATTATTCCCCAACGTGAGCTTTACCGTTACAACACATATAAACAAGACTTTAATAAAAAAAGATAGTAAGCTTTAACCATAACAAAACTCTTACTAAAAACAAAACAAACTTTAAATCCCCACAGGTATAAATAAACTGGTTTGCCATAACGCGACATTTAATCAGAACAATATTTTAATCAATATAAAACCATTTACTGAATAGTTAACACTTTCAAACAATATTCTAAATAATATCAAACACATAAATGAATAATTAAAATTTTAACCAATATTATTATATTACTAAGACTATTTAATATCGGTTTCATTCAATATAACTTCAAAAGAAAATAAACTTTCTTTTATAAACAAACAATAATTTCAAAAACTTACTCATTCCGTTTTGAAAATGAATCACATTCAAGGCTTTTTTCATCAGTAAATCAGCAACTCAAAATTAAATACTTACGTTTTGCATTTAAATAATAACAAACACTTAAATAAAAATAGTAATCATTTCTCTTACGAAACCAATAACAAATAAATAAATAAATATGCATCTTTATGAGAATTGCGATAAAATTATAAATACATTTGACAGTTTACTTCCCTCTTTATAAAAAGAAAAGAAAAAAAATCAACGAAAACGTAAATGAACACTTCTTTCACTTCCTCTCCCTCTCTACCTTTTTTTTTTTTTTTTATGAATTGAAAAATATCTTACTTAAAGCAATGTAAAAATTAACCATGCAAGAACAGAATCAAAAGTAACTTTTCAGGAGGGGAGGGGGAAAAGGAAAATATACAATACATAAATGAGAGGAAGATAATAAAATGAATTCAAATTAATAATGTCAAAAATTATTAAGAATTTTTAGAATCTCGAGAATATTAGGTATATGAAGAGAATCAAGAATGCATTCTTTTTATTAAACAAACAATGGATCCATTCAATTTAAAATGCTTACTTGTTGAAAACAACTTGCAGAATAAATCTTGTAGAATAAACACACATATCCTAGAATTTTCTTAGGACATTAACGAAGTAATTTGTAGAACTTTACAATTTGAAAAAAATAAGAACACATATCACATGGTTTAAAGGCGACGATTTATTCTGTAGAATTATAGGAACATAGTTTTACACGTAACGAATCTGTAGAATATTTCAGAACATATTTCTCACGCACACGACGACTTAATCTGTAGAATTTTAGGAACATATTTCACTCACTGACAACGACCGGTCGTGCCATTTTTTTCTTTGCTAGTTGAAACAACACTTCTTGAATAAAAACATATCATTGTTTTGTAGAATTAGGATGAGAACATTTTCCTTCGAATTCGGGGCCCGACGTTGGGAAGCCAATTGTCAGGCTAGCTCAGATTAAAATCACACAGAAATTTCACATAACTTCACAATAACACTTTCTCGGGGTAGCTTTTTAAATATGTTTTATTTAATCTTGATAAGACGGCACAACACAAATAGAACATCACACGTACACATAAAATAATAAAAGCGCGAATAACTTCCTACATATTTCCACAACTCAAAATAGAACAGAACTCTCACAAACTCACAGCATTTCTCATTCGTCAAAGCTCACGCAAGCCGGTCACGTGACTGCCGGTAAATTCTATTTGTTTTAAAACGGGTGGCGCGCGTTAGACTAGTATTTTTATATTCCTGATAATTCCTGGGAATGGAGGATATTCCAAATGTAGGTTTGAGGCTGAAAAAAATCACGTGATACCGGTAATTTACCCAAATAACTTCTAACTGTTAAGAAGAGAAGATACTACTACTTTGCCTCATGAACTATTTCATTGGTTAGCGGGGATTTACATTACACGTCTACGGAGCCTTCCCTTCTTTACGATAGAAGTTTTTACCTTGACCACGTGATCAAAATGTAGATGGAATATCCTCCATTTATTTATTAAGCTCTTTTTTTAATTTAAACAAATTTATACGATTTGGAATCGAATTGTAGTTCTTTTGTGAAATTTGGAACTATTTAATTTTGCTCTACACTGTAAATAAGGATTTAAAACTGTCATAAAGTTCTCTGTTTATGATGGGATTTGCCTCTAGAAGCCCTAAAAAAGGGTCTTTATTAGCAATTATTTTTTCCGTAAAAGTAATTTATTAGCAATTATTTTTTCTGTAAAAGGAATTAAGTTATTAGCTCCAGGTTTTTTTCATGTTAATTATTAACATCTTGGGAATATTTAAAAAACAATAATGATAATAAATTGATGATGTGGCTCGAGTTGCATTGGTGCATTTCAGCGTAAACGCAGTGCACTTCCAATCGGGCAGGATCCTATAGATCATCAGTGTCATTTGCCATCAATTTTCATTAAGGATTATGAAAATGGATACCATTGCCTAGAGCTTCAGACTCTTTTATAACAAACAGTTGAAAATCAACAAAGTTGTAGCCATTTGAAAAAAAGGTCAATTTCTGGCCCCTATTTTTCCACTTTGGCGTGCTTCTAAAAATATTTATTTTTTACAAAAACGGTTGAAAATGGTCCAAGATTAAATAAATTATATCGAAATATATAAATTAAATTATATAAATTTATCAGATCATATTATATTGTATAAATTATAAAATCGATTTTTTCAACCGAAAAAAAGCAAATCTCTCCTTAAACAATCGAATATTTTCCATGTTTCAGCCGGTACATTTTTTATCCGATTTAAATTAGAACTGTTACCCGGCTACGTTTAATCCATTAATTATGATTCGTGACTTATACATATATCCCAGTGGAATATATTATTTTCTATTCGTACCAATTTTTTAAATAACCTCTGTCATAAAATAATTTAACCTTTAAATAATTTAACCTAGCATAATTTTAACCTTTAACTGATGTCACGCGGTCTCCCAGACCCCGCGACTCTCAGCTGTAAACACTTTTACAGCTTTTTACTTTTCTCTGCTGAAGTTAAATAATATGAATAAAATGCTTTTTTCCTGCAATTTAATTCACATGCTCCTGAAAGAAGTACAACGATATTGTTAGGACAAAATTTAAGTAAATTCAACCATTTGAGATATTTTTTTATTCATTTTATTCGAGGGGTCTGAGAGACCGGATCACATCAGTTGTGTGACAAATTTTAGCCACATCAGTTAAAGGTTAAAGGAAAATGTACCTGAAATAAAAGTTTGCAAATCCTGTTACGAGTGAATATAAAAATTGTCGCCAGTCCTGGCCTGTAATCAAAGAGCTATTATCGCAATTACTAGACGTACTTACAATTTAAAAAAATAGCTGTTAAGTATATTGACTCATATCCGACAATTAATTTTACCCTAAAATTTATTTGCCACAGATGCTCTATAGAAATCAACACTATCCTCTTAAAATCGCGGTTCTATAAATGTGTGTGACAACTCCGTACATAAGCGTGCATTCACATTTTTTTACGATTTTTAAATTTATGAGCGTTTTGGGATCCTGTCAGTATTAATATTTGATCATCTCGTTCATAAATTATGCAATTTCATATCATACCCAAGAAGCGGGAAATAGTTGTGCAAACGTAAGCTAGATATCCGCTAATTCTTCTTCCTCGTTGTCTCACAGTAATAAATGTCCGCCTTGTCTCAAAAATTGGCCAACGAACTATTTTCCAACAAAGGTGCAACAATGGTCCAACTGTTAGCTGCACAAATATGCTCTAAATAAGAGAGGCTTCTGCAACTGTCATTTCTCTATCCTACCTGACGGTTCTTAAACTAACTCCTTCCAACTGTTTGAACAACTTGCCAACGATGAGCCAACAATCTGTGATACTTCGGTAAATAAGGAGAATACATAAATTGCATGACTGATTTAAAATTGCAATTTCCATTATTTTCTTCACTAACCTTTCTAGGTTTTTCGTACTGATTTCCACTAAGACAAAAAATATTGAATTTTCATTTATCTGAAATATTCTTTGAGACCATTCTTTAAAACAGCAATTTTAAAAATTTCTTTAAAAGGATAAGGCCAACAATGGTAATCGCAGATTTTGATAATTTTTATATATGTTGTAGGGTAGAGGCCTCTTAGTTCAACGGATTTTGTGCAACGCTCCTTAAATCTCCAGAAACAGATGTTTCTAATATTATAACACATCTTAAATACCTACTTTGTAGCACGATCACTACGTTGGTCATAACTCAGTTGGTACGGGGTTTGCTCGATGTTCCGCGGGTTCGATACCGCTACGGGCTACTTTTGTTTATCTCATTTTTTGTTTTTTAAATGTACTTGTAATTAGAGTTTAATAATCTCGTTGCCAATTAAAAATTATAAATTTGTGTCGCTTTGAATTATTTTGCTTTCCCATTTATCATTTTTCTTCATTTAGTTTTATTTTATTTGAATATGTTTCATTTTATCATAACTAGAGGTATCCACAACAGATTTTGTAACGATTTTGGAATTTTTGTTTGTCAATAATAGATACATTTTTTAAAAATCCCTTTAAATGATGAGAAATGTTTAATAATTGTTTAAAAATCAAAAAAGCTAAATTTACATTTAAATATGTTAACATTATAATTAATTTCAGATATTAAAATTTTAATTGAGATTATTAAATTATAATTGCAAGTGTATTTATAAAACAAAAAGGAGAAAGACAAATTCTCCGATGTCAAACCCGAGACTGCTGAAAACGGAGCAAAGGCATACCAATTGAACTACGACCAACGTAGTCAACGCGTTACAAACAGAGTATTTATGTTGTATTATAATGTTAGAGCCCCCCCCCCTCCCCTCTGTTTATCGAGAAGGGACGTTGTATAACATCCGCTGAACCTAAGACTAGGGGGCCTTTACCCTACAACATATATAAAAATAGTCAAAATCTGTGTTTTCCATGGCCGGCCTTCTCCTTGTTAGATATTTTAGCTTAGATGTCGTGTATCCCCTTGGCCGCAATCATGGATGTTTTGAGATTTCTTGGCGATTTTATGTTGGCGATCTTTATCGAACCATTGTGACGTGTGTGCTCTGACATAACGTGTTCTGGCAACCCCGTTTTTCAGCGAGATTGTGCTTGAGAAGGATTTCGTTTGTGATTTTGTGCATGTGGTTAGATATCGTGTTGTATCGTTCTGTCTTTTTATTTTTATGTTAAATTTATTGGATGTATTTGATTGACTATGGGTTCAGTAGTTCGTTTAAATGCCCTTGCTGATGCAATTAAGAAATATGAGAAAATTTTGAATGATAAAGGAAGTTTGTTTACTGTGCGTAGTCGTAAGCCTATTTTGGGAAATGAAGATGATGCTAGGAGTTATTTCGTGCTTGAGCTTTCAAGAAAGGTGTCTGTTAAGGTATGTTGAAAATTTTATGCATATTTTGTTGTTTTATTTTATAGTAATGTTTTCTACTAGTCGTTTATTCTTTATTTCTCATGCATTTCGGAGATTGGTGCACAGGAACACACGTGCATTTACTAACTGCGGCTTTAACGAGTTTTGTGCTTTTTTGTGATTGCTGCAGAAGGAGTTAGCTGAATCCAGTGAGGGTTTTTTCGGTTAATGAGCGCGTAGAGCTCATACGACGATTACTGATTGCCACTTTAACGAGTTTTGTTTATTATTTACTTTTTATTTTCGTTAAGCCTAACATGCGTATAAATCGGTGCTTGGCGACATTTACTACTTGGCGGAAAAGGGGTTTTCACCCCAAGAAAGCGGCTCTGGGAATTTATGTCATCAGTACCGATATTTTTCCAATTCCAGTCTTGTTTTTATTTATTTAATGTGTCTCTAGTAATTTTTGTTCACTTTTAGCTCTTATTTCCAATTCATTTAACCGTCACTGCACTGTTTTTGTGGAAAGTGTTATACTCGAAGTTTATTTTAACCCGTTGTATTACAGTGTTGCAGATCTGCAACATACTCAAAAAGTCTATGTTATTTCGTCAGTAAACTGCAAAAGACGATATTGTGGATTGTTGTTATTCTATTACACTGCTATTAACATAAATATTTCATTAAATCAGCAACAGTTGGCGATACTGATTTTTTTTTCGCACCAAAGCTTGATTTACTGCTTGATCAGCTACACGTGATGTTTGCTGAAATAATCTTTGAAATAATGGTGTTAAAAAAGTCTGCAGACATCTACAAGTATATTGTATATAAAGATAAGTTTAAACTATTTATTTAGAGACCAATTTCGAGCTAGGAAATTTATAATATATATAAGATTAACGCAAACATTTGGTTGAAATGTATTTATTGCCTTGTATTGTATTTATTTAAAAATTTGAAACAGCAAGGTATAAAATTTCTTCTTAAGGTTATTTAATATAACTACCTTAGATATTCGCCAATTTGTTGGAATTATTTACTATATGTCTGTAATTCATCTTCCAAGAGGGAGAAATTACTCGTCTAGTTCTATAGGTGTGCTAATTATTCAAGAATCTATGTGTCCGAATAAGTTTCAATAATTACGGCAATTGCTTCATTTCAATGATAATAACCAAAACCTTCCCTCATCTAACCCTGATTGTGATAGACTTTTCGAAATCAGACCTCTTCTAAAAAAATAAATAAAAATCTGGAAAAAATTCTTCTTGAGCAGTATTTATGTGTAGATGAACAAATTTGTTCAACAAGATCTAGTAAATTTATGAATCCGAACAAACCTAATAAATGGAGGTATAAAATTGTTATTTTGAGTGGTGCATCTTGATTTGCCTATAAAATCTAATCAGATTCACGCAAAGAAAACGTAATAAACCCAGGGGAGACAGATCTTGGTGCAGCATCCAACCATGTAATGCGTTTAGCAAGAATCATCGCAAGTCATAAGAACTACAGAACATACTTTGACCATTTTTTCACATCAATCTCTTTTATTGTATACCAAAGGGGGTATTCTAAGCTTAAGAACAATAACAAGAAACCGTATACAGAACTGCGAGTTACCTAACGACAAACATATCATGAAAAAAAAAAAAAAACGCGGTTCATCTACTGAATTCTGTGCAACAGTTGAAGGGTTCAATAAAATGATGGAAAGATAACACTATTTTTCATTTAGCGTCATCCTTTGCAGGTGAAGAACCAAATCAAAAGTTCGAAGGTATGTCAAATCTATAAAATTTTACATTGATATTGACTGACCTTTTGATGTATCTGACTATAACAGACACATGGGTGGAGTAGATTTAATAAACAGCATTATGGGAAGACAAAAAAGATTACTGAGAAGCAAAATATGGCCTTTTGTATGTTCTATCACTTTTTGGATTTAATTATGTTTAATGGTTCGTTATTATACAAACGCGTCCATGAAGAGAAAAAAAAATAAAGATGGTGAATTCCGATGACTTTCGCCTTGACGTTGCAGAAACACTCTGTAAAATTAATACCAAATCCAAAGCTAGCAAAAAGAGAAAGGTTGCGTAGAAAAAGAATTTAAGAGAAAATGCATAGAGGGCCTACTCAACATATTCTACAAAAACAAGTGCGCCTAGACGAAATTAGGCACTTGCCATATTGAGCATGATATCCGTTTTGGGTGGGGCTCGTTGAGCTCAAACCAATTGGTAGGCCTCCCCGCCTGGCCGAACCTGGCCATATTGGGCAGAAAAAAGGATACGTTGTAAATACCCCGATTGTAAAGGCTTTACTCAAACTGTTTCTGGGAAATGTGGTGTGGGACATTGCTACAACAAAACTAACAATTGTTTCAAAAATTTTCATGTAAGTTAAAATTTTAAATATTTTCAGTTTTTGTGCCATTTGGCAAAATGTTGCAGATGTGCAACACACCCATTTTTCCAAATAAAATTTTATTTTTCTGTTTGATATTTTTTTCCTATGCTTAAAATGATGCATTTTAATATCTGTGTAGGAATTTTTCAAATTGGAGTTATTGAGTTACAAAGGGTTAAGTATTTTTTATGTTGATAACTTATGTTAAATTTGTTTCTAAAAAATATTTTGCTACAATGCATCTTTCTTGTTTAGACGAACAACGAGTAAGCTCTAAAGTCGTACTTCCAACCAAAGTCTTAAAAATTTTTAATTTTGCGAGAAATCATCTGAAGAAAGACTTATTTACATAAATATTTTCTTTTACCGTTCCTCTAAGCTGAATTTTTTTCTCTCATCCAGAATGAACCCTTTCCGCAAAACTTAAATGTCTTTTTTCACGCCATATTTGAGAAGTCCTTGAATTTTAAACTTTTCGAATAACCATTTTCCCTACTGAAAATTGTGGCAAGAACCCAAATAAAATATTTGTATATTTAAAAATGAAAACTATAAAATTTGGAAAAAAAAGAAATATTCAAGTGCGTTTTTCTATTTTTTTCCCCCTGAATATAATATTTGTTATAAAAAATGTCATTTTGCATGCCTTATTTAAAATTGGTGTGTTTGAAATTATACATATGCTAATTCAAAAAACTTTAAATTAAGATATAATTATGCATATTTAATATTTAATAAGGGGCATTTTTATCAGTGGCTAAAAAAAGCTTTTGTATTAAAAATTGTTTTTCAAAATTGTTTCTAATATTCAAAACTGATTTACAAAAAATTCCATGGGAAAATTAAAAGGATCTTTAAAAAGTAATTCGATCCTAATAAAATAATCTTTAAAAAATATATAAATTAACCGACTTCAAAAAAGCACTAAAAAGAATTAAATAATTCTTTAAACTTCTCTAATGACAAAACGTTATCCATTAATTGCCCATCGGACATCATGTATCGCCATAAAAACGTTAAATTTAATTTATAGAATTTAATATCTACCAAACATGGATTTTCTAGAGAATACTTTTTACAAAAGATTAATTTACATATTTATGATTTTATTTACGAATATATACATATAAAAAGTAATCAATTACTTTTTGAAGTTGGTAGAATTTCAAGTGTACTAGAATACATAGTGTGGAAATCGGCTATCTCTGTAATGCTTAAAAAAGCGCTAAAACATTGTATCCCTTAAATATGCAACGATGCTGCTGTAATATACAGATCGCAGCGACATCTGCAGGATATTTTCTACAACTGCAAGGTATTGCTAGTCTATACAATGTAATACGAAAATCCCGCAGATGTCGCTGCGATCGACACTTGGCATTTTAGCAGTATCGTCGCACATTTAAGGGATACAAATTTTTAGAGTTGTTTGGATAGCATATTTCCACACTAGGTATTCCAGACGCTGTACTACGGACATCAAAATTGGTTGTGAAAAAGCTGACAATCCATCAATAAAGTTTACAAATCAGAACACGGCAAAGGGCTTTAAGAGAAACTTATGTCCAAACTATAGCAAACCAAGGCATTTGCTATTACATAACTACAGCGTCTAGAATATATAGAGCGCGTTCACGGACCGCAATCTGGGTTCCCCAGGTTTCCGCGTGGGGAACACGAAGCGTTCAGAGCCGGCATCACGTGACTTTTTCCGAGTTTCCCGCAGCATTCAGAGCCGGAGATTACCCAGATTTCGAGGAACCCACATTACCTGAAAAATTTTGTTGGTTAAAGTGATCACGTGGTTGGGAAATCTGATTTGTTTACCATTTTATAGCTTAACTGTGACTGTTAATCGGAATCACTGTTTTGATCGGAGAGCGGTTGCTGCCGCACACGGGAGCCACAAAATGGGCGCATGCGCATTTGAGCTCTGGTTTGTCGTCTGCTCGAAAACATAGCTGACGTTACAAGTTGCTAGTATCTCGCTATACTCTATGCCGTCTGTCTCTGTTTATACATCAGTGTTTAGATCTGATAAAATTTTGAAAGTATTTATTTTAAATACTATTGATACGTGTTTTTAAATCCTTGATCACGGATTACATCGTGTACGGAGAAGTTTCTAGTGCAGTAAATCATTATTTTACTGCCAAAAAGCTCATCAGTTTAAGTCTAACTGTTGTATTATTGAAGAAAGTAATGTGAGTTCATATATAATTATATTTCTCTTTTTATTTTATATGTATGTTTAAAATGTGTTTTGGTAAGCACTTATAATTGACGCTTGATGTATGTATTTTTTTAATTAATGCAGTACTGTGGTATCAGCTCAGTGGTGGTACCTAGAAAAAAGTGTAAAAAAAAACGTTTAGTATTGTTCTCAGTGTATAATCAGTAAGTGTAACACTGGATTAATTTTCACACAATTATTCTAATTGGTAAACAAATCATATTAGATGTAAATTTCCAACTGGGCGAAAAATGTCCGGACCAGGATTCGAACCCGGGACCTCCCTGGCTGAAGCCGCCAGTGCTCTGCCATCTGAGCTATCCCGGACGATTCTCGTCGAACTTTTTCACCCAGCTAACCTTGAAGATTACAGCATCTGGTCTGAAACCTGGTTCAGCTCAACAGAATAAATCTCAGGTAATGGAACTCCAGAAAACGCTGGATACGAAATTACACAAGATTAATTTTCACATAATTATTCTAATTGGTAAACAAATCATATTAGATGTAAATATCCAGATCAGATGCTGTAATCTTCAAGGTTAGCTGGGTGAAAAAGTTCGACCAGAATCGTCCGGGATAGCTCAGATGGCAGAGCACTGGCGGCTTCAGCCAGGGAGGTCCCGGGTTCTAATCCTGGTCCGGACATTTTTCGCCCAGTTGGAAATTTACATCAAATATGATTCGTTTACCAATTAGAATAATTGTGTGAAAATTAATCTAGTGTAATTTCGTATCCAGCGTTTTCTGGAGTTCCATTACCTGAGATTTATTCTGTTGACCTGAACTAGGTTTCAGACCAGATGCTGTAATCTTCAAGGTTAGCTGGGTGAAAAAGTTCGACGAGAATCGTCCGGGGTAGCTCAGATGGCAGAGCACTGGCGGCTTCAGCCAGGGAGGTCCCGGGTTCGAATCCTGGTCCGGACATTTTTCGCCCAGTTGGAAATTTACATCTAACAGTAAGTGTAAGCCTGCTTTATATGTTATGGAGAATAGAACTCATTTTCTGAGATATTATAAAAGTGAATCAAAGACTAACTAACATCTTACAACCCCCCCCCCCCCTTCTTTAAAAATTAAAAAAAAATTTCAAGTATCTTATTTTTTGAGAATACCCTCTCTTTCCAGCTCTAGGTTGTGAGGTGGTCTTTCTGTGAGAGTAGTTCTCAATTTTTATATAAAACAAAAGTATTTATTTTTAAACAGCAAAATTAAATGTATTCAGTTTAAAAATATATGTATATTTGTTTTAAACAATGAAAATGATAGTACTCATTATAGTACTGGTTATATAATTGTCGTACACATTTGATTAACTTCATTTTAATTTAGCAATTATAGATTGCTATGTTTACTTTTATAATGTCTTGTATATAAAACTTTTCTGATACTGGTATAAATGAAAATATTTACTGAAAAACAGAACATTTTAATACTGTTATTATCCAAACATGTACAATTAAAATAACTTTCCAAATCCCAAATGAACTTCAAATATTAATTTAATATGTATAAACTAATTCAGTTATTGAAGATGTCATCTTCCGGAGGTGAAGGGGCTTAGTCAAGAAGGATCATTTTGGATTTTGATGACAGCTGGGTACACTTGCGAGGCAGGATTTTCTTTTGATTTTCTGTCAATGAGTGTAACTTGCTAGTTCATACTGGATGTTCTTCCATACCACAAGAATATATATCAAACTTGTTGTCAAAGTCGTACTTGCTGTTTCCAACACAACGTCCACACCACTCTGGCTGATGATCTGGTTTCATTTACAGTTTGTTAATATTAAGTTCATTTGGGGTTTGAAAGTTATTTTATCTGTGCACTTTTGGATAACAGTTCTATTAAAAAGTTCTTTATTTTTATTTAGTGTATTTTTATTAAAATGCAATAAGAATTCTAAAATTTGTAGCAACTAAATTAAAATGAAGTGATTCATATGAGTTTAATATTTCCAATGTTTAATAAAGGAATAAAGCACATGTTGTGAATACCATAAGAAAGTATTTTTTTTTATCTTCTCTAACTATCACTAAATAGCAAATTTTATGTATGAAGTTAGTCTCCCTACATTAAAAGTTTTATTAATCCGCCCCCCCACCCCATTTTTTAATCCTCATTCATTTTTTATTACCGCAAGTGAAAACATCAATTTTAGTATTGTTGCTGTTTAACCCCTTGATGGGCAGTAAGGCAGTGATGGCATCAACTAATTTTAATCCCTAATTGTCACATTGTCATTTGATTTTAGATTTTTTGATAGCGTTGTCATTTTTGATCCAACCAAAATATTCTCTTTGTAATTTGTTCTTTACATTAAAATTTTTTCTTTTTATTTGCAACTTGCTGTTTTCATATTTTTATGAAAATACAAAGTTGTTATTAAAATCATTAAATAATCTGAAATTGTAGTGAAAATAGTTTCGTATATTAGAGAGAACATATAATTTATTGCAGGGAGGTCCAATCCTCTCAATATGAAAAATATAAATTTTAATTATATTTAACAGTCATATTTTAATTATATTTAACAATCATACAAAATTGATATTTTAGCCTTACTTAATTTATTTAACTATCAGAAAAAACAAAATTCCTGTACTGAAAATTAAATAAATACCTGAATTCAGGTATATTATCTGAACACAATCACCCCTGATGATTATTAAAATGTTTAATTCCGAAATATGTCAATGTTTGGCATTACTATTCTTTTGTCATATGTGTATGCGCATATATGATCCGCTGTTCGAAAAACCAGGTGTGAAATATGTTTGAAATGATAATTGTGTTTGTGTCAGAGCTATAGGGAAGTTGCAATCAACTACCTCAAGAACTAATGTTTGGATGCTCATCAAACTTCAGATTCAATCAGTCCTTGATATTAAATGGTGCTGATTACGTTTTGGTGTAGATTGCCCAACAGGTGGCGCTGCTATGCTGCATTTTTCATGATTTTCATAATAGCTGTATCCTAAAAACAAATAAACCGATTTTCATCAAACTTCAGATTCAGTTAGATATTGACATAACTTTTACACCAAATTTACACCAAAACCTAATCTGCAACACAGGTGACACTGCTATGCTGCATTTTGCATGATTTATATGATTGTAGCAATAGTCATATCTGAAGAACTAATGCACAGAATTTCATATATTCAGAATTTCATGTGTTATGATGGGCATAGATTGCCATTTAATTTTGGCACACTAGTGAATTTTAAAGTATTAACGTGTATGAAAAAGAAGAAAGTTTACGGATTGGTACATTCGATTATTTGTTATTTTAAAATTTCCCCCCAACCTCTCTGACAAGTAAATCAAACAATTTTATTTTATTAAAATAATAATAATAATAATAATATTAAAATTGCATTAAATCTTACAGCCAGTTGAAATAAATAATTGGAAATAAAATATCTAATTTATAATTTTACAGTTTTTGTTTATGTAGTTTATTTAATTTTTAGAAAATTATAATCTTACATTTTACTATGCTGAAAATTTTTGATAACTGCAAAGGAAGTTTGTTTTATATTCTATGAGGTAGAGTGAGGGATCACTCAAAGGATTAAGGGGATTCTTCACTCGCTTGAAAAGGCCTGCTACCTAATGTTAAACAGGCAGGTTGTTTTTGAATTTCTCGGTTAAATTTGAATATTTTTAAATGAATTTTTTTGCATAGGAGTGCTGATCTTGATCTTTAATATGACTGTTTTTTACTCTTTCGATTTCGGTTGCAGATTTTTTCAATAAAGGTACAAAAAAATTAAAAATATTTAAATTTAAATTAGAAATTCGAAAACAATCTGCCCAACATTACGGTGGGTATTTTCAAGTGAGTGAAGACTCTCCTTAATCCTTTGAGTGATCCCTCACTCTACCTCATAGAATATAAAACAAACTTCCTTTGCAGTTATCCAAAATTTTCAGCATAGTAAAATGTAAGATTATAATTTTCTAAAAATTAAATAAACTACATAAACATAAACTGTAAAATTATTAATTAGATATTTGATTTCCAATTATTTATTTCAACTGGCTGTAAGATTTAATGCAATTTTAATATTAAATTATTATTTTAATAAAATAAAATTGTTTGATTTACTTGTCAGAGAGGGGGGGAGTTACCTACGGTTCTGTGGACCACTCAATTTTTCAAATTAGTGGTCCGATTGAATTTTTAATGGTCTCTGCCAGGGATTTTGAATGGTGTTAACGACCTACCAATTAAATAAACTAATAAATATAATTAAATTAATATATATAATTAAATAAACTAATGATATTATGCATTTTTTTAAGGCTTTCATTTTTTAAGTACAAGTTTTAAACATTCAAATGGCCAAGAAAGGGGGTGGGTGAATTTCAGGGTGGGGCAGTAGAAATTTGGAAAATTTTAAAATAACAAATAATCGAATGTACCAATCCCTAAACTTTCTTCTATTTCATACACGTTAATACTTTAAAATTCACTAGTGTGCCAAAATTAAATGGCAATCTATGCCCCTCATAACATGTGAAATTCTGAATATATGAAATTTTGTGCATTAGTTCTTGAGATATGACTATTGCTACAATCATGTAAATCTTGCAAAATGCAGCATAGCAGTACCACCTGTTGGGCAATCTACACCCAAACGTAATCAGCACCATTTAATATCAAGGACTAATTGAATCTGAAGTTTGATGAACATCCATACATTAATTCTTGAGATAGAGCTATATGGGAGTTGCAATCAGCTGACACAAACACAATTATCATTTCAAACATATTTTACACCTGGTTTTTCGAACAGCGGATCATATATGCGCATACACATATGAAAAAAGAATAGTAATGCCAAACATTGACATATTTCGGAATTAAACATTTTAATAATCATCAGGGGTGATTGTGTTCAGATAATATACCTGAATTCAGTTATTTATTTAATTTTCAGTACAGGAATTCTGTTTTTTCTGATAGTTAAATTAAGTAAGGCTAAAATATCAATTTTGTATCATTGTTAAATATAATTAAAATTTATATTCTTCATATTGAGAGGATTGGACCTCCCTGCAATAAATTATATGTTCTCTCTAATATACAAAACTATTTTCGCTACAATTTCAGATTATTTAATGATTTTAATAACAACTTTGTATTTTCATAAAAATATGAAAAGAGCAAGTTACAAATAAAAAGAAAAAATTTTAATGTAAAGAACAAATTACAAATAAAAAGAGAATATTTTGGTTGGATCAAAAAAGACAACGCTATCAAAAAATCCAAAATCAAATGACAATGTGACAATTAGGGATTAAAATTAGTTGATGTCATCACTGCCTTACTGCC
Source organism: Maratus speciosus (assembly GCA_963932465.1). Taxonomy (NCBI): domain Eukaryota; kingdom Metazoa; phylum Arthropoda; class Arachnida; order Araneae; family Salticidae; genus Maratus; species Maratus speciosus. Next base: position 240,370,953 of record OZ010787.1, on the reverse strand, counting down.
CATCAAGGGGTTAAACAGCAACAATACTAAAGTTGATGTTTTCACTTGCTGTAATAAAAAATGAATGAGGATTAAAAAATGGGGTGGGGGGCGGATTAATAAAACTTTTAATGTAGGGGGACTAACTTCATACATAAAATTTGCTATTTAGTGATAGTTAGAGAAGATTAAAAAAAAAAAAAATACTTTCTTATGGTATTCATAACATGCGCTTTATTCCTTTATTAAACATTGGAAATATTAAACTCATATGAATCACTTCATTTTAATTTAGTTGCTACAAATTTTAGAATTCTTATTGCATTTTAATAAAAATACACTAAATAAAAATAAAGAACTTTTTAATAGAACTGTTATCCAAAAGTGCACAGATAAAATAACTTTCAAACCCCAAATGAACTTAATATTAACAAACTGTAAATGAAACCAGATCACCAGCCAGAGTGGTGTGGACGTTGTGTTGGAAACAGCAAGTACGACTTTGAAAACAAGTTTGATATATATTCTTGTGGTATGGAAGAACATCCAGTATGAACTAGCAAGTTACACTCACTGACAGAAAATCAAAAGAAAATCCTGCCTCGCAAGTGTACCCAGCTGTCATCGAAATCCAAAATGATCCTTCTTGACTAAGCCCCTTCACCTCCGAAAGATGACATCTTCAATAACTGCATTAGTTTATACATATTAAGTTAATATTTGAAGTTCATTTTGGATTTGGAAAGTTATTTTAATGGTACATGTTTGGATAATAACAGTATTAAAATGTTCTGTTTTTCAGTAAATATTTTCATTTATACCAATATCAAAAAAGGTTTATATAGAAGAAATTATAAAAGTAAACAGAGCAATCTATAATTGCTAAATTAAAATGAAGTTAATCAAATGTGTACGACAATTAAATAACCAGTACTATAATGAGTACTACCATTTTCATTGTTTAAAACAAATATACATACATTTTTAAACTGAAAATATTTAATTTTGCTGTTTAAAAATAAATACTTTTGTTTTATATAAAAATTGAGAACTACTCTCACAGAAAGACCACCTCACAACCTAGAGCTGGAAAGAGAGAGTATTCTCAAAAAATAAGATACTTGAAAAAGAGTATTTAAATTTTTAAAGAAGGGGGGGTTGTAAGATGTTAGTCTTTGATTCACTTTTATAATATCTTAGAAAATGAGTTCTATTCTCCATAACATATAAAGCAGGCTTACACTTACTGATTATACACTGAGAACAATACTAAACTTTTTTTAACACTTTTTTCTAGGTACCACCACTGAGCTGATACCACAGTACTGCATTAATTAAAAATATATATTCATCAAATTTCAATTATAAGTGCTTACAAAAACACATTTTAAACATACATATAAAATAAAAAGAGAAATATAATTATATATGAACTCGCATTACTTTCTTCGATAATACAACAGTTAGACTTAAACTGATGAGCTTTTTGGCAGTAAAATAATGATTTACTGCGTAAGAAACTCCTCCGTACACGATGTAATCCGTGATCAAGGATTTAAAAACACGTATCAATAGTATTTAAAATAAGTACTCTGTTTTTTTCATATTACAAAAATAATAATTTGACATATAATAATTTTAACACATAATAATTTGTTGCGATAGTATTCCACATAAAAATTAAATTTTGGAACAGTTTCCCATCTAAAAAAAGTGATAATTGAATCTATTTTCACTGTCGAAAGTGCAGCTGCCGCCATGTTTGTAAATATAAATAAAAAAAATCCCGCAACTTTACCCGAAAGCGTTCAGAGCCGTTTTTACCCAACCTTACACCGAGAAACCAGTATAACGTCATTCCCCAATTTTCGGAGTTACCCGTGTTTCGGTCTCTGAACGCGCTCATATTGTGGAAATCGGCTATCCCCGTAATACATAAAAAAGTGCTGAAATATTGGATCCCTTAAACCTCAAACGATGCTGAAAGCCAATGAGTCGATGACAGCGACATCTGCAGGATATTTTCTAAAACTTCAAGACCACCGGTCAGAGACCGGTCTAGACACTGTAATAATACGATGTTTACTTTGAAATCTGAATATATATCGCAGATGTCTCTGCGATCGTCACCCTTGATTTGATTTCAGCGTCATTGCACATTTAAGGAATACGACTTCTTAGCGCTGTTTGGATAGCAGGTTTCCGTGCTATGTATTCTAGAGTCTGTTAATTTGGTCCAGCTCTAGATGCTTTAAGTGTGTTCACAATACCTACTGCGTTCAGATCCTGAACCGTTATCATTGGTTCCACAGATTCAGATATCCAGAACATATTGACTTACTATCGCAGTAGTATAACGTCCAGAATACATAGTGTGGAAATCCGCTAATCAAACAGCGCTAAAAGTTGTATCCCTTAAATTTGCAATGATGCTGAAATCCAGGGAGCCGATCGCAGCGACATCTGCGATATATTTTCAAATTTCAAAGTAAACATCATTGTATTATTACAACGTCTAGACCAAATCGTCTTAGAGTTAAAGAAAATATCCTGAAGTTGTCGCTGTGATCGACTCATTGGATTTCAGCATCGCTTGACAGCTAAGGGATCCAATATTTTAGCACTTTTTTAAGTATTACTGGGATAGCCGATTTCCACACTATATATTCTAGACTCTGTAGCAGTAGTACTTAGAAAGTATAGCGCCTAGAATATATAATGTGGAAATCGGCTATCCCTGTAATAATTAAAAAAGCGCTAAAATATTGTATCCGTTAAATGTGCAACGGTGCTGCTGAAATATGAAGATTGCCGCGACATCTGCAGGATATTTTTACAACTGCAAGGTATTGCTAGTCAACAATGTAATATGAAAATCCCGCAGATGTCGCTTCGATCGACACTTGGGATCTTAGAAGTATCGTCGCACATTTAAGGGATACAAATTTTTAGCACTTTTTGGATAGCATATTTCCACACTAGGTATTCTAGACGCTGTATTAGAAAGTACTAAAATATTGTATCCCTGAAATGTAAAACGATGCTGAAATCCAAAGATTCGATCGGAGGGACATCTGAGGATATTTTCTAAAACTCAAAGACCATTTGTTCTAGACGCTGTTATAATACAATGTTTACACTGAAATTTGAAAATATAACGCAGATGTCGCTGCGATCGGGTCATTGGATTACAGCATCATTGCACATTTAAAGGATACATTTCTTTAGTGCTATTTGGATAGCAGATTTCAACACTATTTATTCTAGGCGTTGTACTTGTGTTCTGATACATGAGAAACTTTAAAGGTTGATTTTCAACTTTCCGACATCGACTTCCGATATCGGTTTGTGCGTTTGTGGCCTTCCGGTTTGGTGGATGACAGAATGGCCGTATCCAGGTAGATTTTTCGCTCTTAGCGAAACGAGATCGACCAATCAGAAGGCTGCATTTTTGCAAACAGCGAAAAGTTCGCGAAACTGCAGGCTTCTTATTGGTCAATCTCGTTTCACTACCAGCGAAAATCTATCTGGATCTCCGCCCTTGTCCAGCTGAGTTTTCGCACTTTGAAAGATCTCTTGTCTCTGTAAGAGTAAGAGTATGAAAGATGAGTGCGTATAATTGGGCGACTGCTTAAAAAAGGATTTGAATTTAAAAATTTTTATTTTTTTTAAATGTTCTAATCATCTGATTTTTATGAAATTGGAATGGGACCAAATGGGGGACTTACATTTTCAAACAAAAAAAAAAAAATTCAAAATCGGTTCATATTTAAGAAAGTTATGCCTGAACATGGCCAAAACATACATACAGGTCGAATTGATAACCTCCTTCTTTTTGAAGTCGGTTAAAAACTGAAGAAATATCTGAAATGTTATGTCGAGTCTTATTCAATAAATTTGTTAAAAATTTTTAAATTACCAAGTAATTTCTCTTGTGTAGTTGTTAAAATTTTTACTAATTTGGCGTTCGATACATTTTACTCATTTGATATGAATCATCTAAATTACAATTTTCCAATGCTTTCCAAAAAGTAAAAGGTCAAGTGCGAGTATTTCTCGCACGCAGAGGGTTCAATCTCTATATAATAATAAAAGGCAGTTTAACGCATCGGGGCGAATCCATTAATCTTACCAGTCTCCGAGGAAGAGACTCAAGGGTGAAAAGTTCCATTCTCCCATTGGTTGACAAGAAACAAGAATCCCTCGATTACTTCTCAAGGTTACAAGTCCTGTAATTGAACAGTGGTAAACACTTCTTCCTAACAAATCAGAAGGCACATCGCATTTCAACGCCAAAATAAATAGCCAAGTGTCACTTGAGATTATTTCAAGTATTAAGTTGCAATGCTATTAAATTTTCTTTGCGACATTTAAGGAATTTTAATTTATTTATATAAAGTGATTTACGGAAAACAATGATATGTTATTTTTAAAAATATCCCTTTTTTCTCTGCAAAAAATTGATAAAACTGACTTTCTTTTAAAAAAGTAATCAATTAATTTTTTTAGACTTATTATTTTGTAACTTATTTTTAAATTACACATTACTTATATTTCTATTTTCTATATACAGCTGTATGTAAATTTAAACTTAAAAAAAAACCAAACATATTCCATATTTTAAAAGTAAAAAATTAATATTTATACGAAAAGTAAAATTAATAATTTTTGATTTATAGCTTTGCATCATCAGGATGACAGAAGCTTAGGGGATTACACGCCCCCCACCCCCACCACCCGAAATAATATCCTGGCATTTTTTAACTTATTTTTAAATTACACATTACTTATATTTTCCTTTTCTATATACAGGTGTATGTAAATTTAAACTTTAAAAAAATACATATCCCATATTTTAAAAGTTAAAAATTAATATTTATACGAAAAGTAAAATTAATAATTTTTGATTTATAACTTTGCATGAGGAGAACAGAATCTTAGGGGATTAGACGGTTGGGATTCAACCCGAGATACATATTTATTAATCAATATACATATTAAAAAAAATTGGAGGGCGGGAGGAAGGGGGGTTAAATAATAAATACAATTTCAAAGTGTTATTTAAAAAAATAGTATTATTTCAATAGTTGCAGCAGACTGTTTTAATTACGCACTTTTATTGCATATTTATTATTTTTTTGTTTTATTAAGAAATCTTAATTTTGTTATAGTATATTAGCTTGAAAACCTGGTTTACCCAGAAATATTGTAAATGCTAAATATGTGTTTATTAGAACATAAACTAACCGAACTTTGCTCATCTAAACGCTTCCATATTGTCAATTATTTTTTTATCAGTTTTTCAAATTTTAATTGAAAAACACAATTTTTACCCACCGTCCTAGGACGGGCATTTACACTAGTACAATAAATATATTAATAAGTAACTGTATTATTACAAAAAAAATCTTTGCTAAAAGAATAATAAGACTTTATAAAAAAACTGTACAATAACTGTATATACTACAAAAGTATAAATGGATATGCACCAGGAAAGTTCAAAGATATATGAAGCCTAAATAGTATCGGATATTGATATTATGTAAAACTCTTTTGTTTCCAATTTTGTTCCAATCTGTTTATGATGAACTTAATTAGGTGCTCACGATTAAAGTAGTTGATATTTAAACTTCAGTTGGCATTTCATAAACCCAAATTCAGCGTACACTGTAAAAAAAAAAAAAAAAAAAAAAAAAAAAAAAAAAAAAAAAAAAAAAAAAAACTAATAATAAACAATTAAATTAAAAAAAAAATCAAAAAACCCGATTGCGTAAAAGGCGAACTAATTATTTCTCATCAGTGTGAAACTATATATTTTTTTTCAATTCCTACTATTAGCTCACACTCTCGCTATATACAGTGTGTCCACGTATAACCTGACCGACCTTTATTTTCGCAACCGTTGGTCCTAGATGCATACTTCCAATTACGAAAATGGTTTAAATAAGGTAAAGAATTATTTTTAAAGCGATTTGGGTCAATAAAAACATTTATTAAAAAATTACGAAATTTAAATTTTTATACCGTCCCCCGGTCCTATAAGTGATATTTAGTAAAAAATTACTGTGACACTAAAAAGTAAGACAGAAAAAGTCTCATTTATTTAACATTAAAATTGGCCGAGTTATGAAACTTTGAAATGCATGACTTATACCACTTTTTTGCATATCAAAACAGAGATGATTTCGACAATGCTTTCAGGGGTCGTATATAAAGTACTTAAATTTATTTCAAGGTATCAGTGGTTTGAAAGAACACGTACCACTATTACGATTGAGTTATCTTTATTAATTAAGTTTCAGATCAGTTAAAATAATTGTATTTTAACATTTGTTGTATTTTGTAAGGATTTGAGGCTATGTTTTCTTTTAACAAAAATTATGTTATTTTCATAAGGTTTTATTTAACTTGCAACGATCGTCTTTCCAGTTTAAAATTTGTACTTAAACTTTAACTGACTTTCAAATGTCCGATCGAAGTCAAAATTTTACATACGGACTTAAATCCGATTACAATGTAATTTTACTATGATTTTCGACGCCATCTTATACATACTTAGATTAGAGGATAACACAAAAAAATTCGGATTGATTACCGTCGACAAGTTTAAGAAATGGTTTTAGATTAGTTAACATAAAGCTGCGATGGTTGTGTTTTATAAATTTTATAATTACGTTTTATGTATTTTTTAACGCTAAATAAAAAAATTACCTTTACTTTTAACCATCATGTCAGGATTTTTCGTAAATCGTAAATTTCAAGGTTAAAAAATAGCGAAAAATCTGATACTATAAAATAGATGTAAGACTTTTTTATTCAGTTTAATTTTATTTAATTCAATAATTTATTCAATGTTGTGACTTATACTGGAATTCTTACAGCTAAACAGCTCAGGAGTCCGATGAGGTTGGGAGGGGAGGGGGATCAATTTTAACTTTGAGCTTTTTAACTTTGAAATTTGCGATCTGAGAAAAATCCTGAGGTGATGGTTTAAAACGAAGGTCATTTTCGGATTCAGCGCTAAAAAATACACGTGAATCAATTTTCAAAAGCTAAAAAACATGGCACAATCCAAAATTTGAAAGACGGTGTAATCTAACAGCATTTTAAAATATGTAACTTTTTTGTAAAGAATTCAGGCTGTTGTTTTTCATCCTTTTATTTAACCAAAATTCTGTTCTTTTTACCCTCTTATATGTTCAGTACAAATTGTATATTTTGCAGTAATATGTCAGAACGATTAAAGATTTCAAACTTATATTGCAATGCTAATTTTACTCTCAACCATTTCTTTAATATAGCTGATGAAATTATATTTCTACTAAATTTGTGAATGACCCCTAATTTGCAGCAAAAAATATGCTCCAACTTTAAACATCTATTACTGGATCAATTTCAATCGTAGAATAACGGGACTTTTTTTGCCTTACTTGTCAGTGTAACAGGAACATTTTACTAAATATAACTTATAGGACCGGGGGACCGTATAAAAATTTAGATTCTGTAATTCTTCGCTAAATTGTTTTTCGCTTCAAACATTTTTTATCTTAATTTTTCACCTAATTTTGACCATTTTTGTAATTGGAAGTATGCATCTAGGACCAACGGTTGCGAAAATAAAGGTCGGTCAGGTGATACGTGGAGACACTGCATATCTTGTTGAAATTTTCAATCGTTAATAAAATACTTATTATTCATCCAATCAAGCTCAAATAAAATTTTTTAAACATGTAGTGGATGACACTTGATGTTAATCGAGTTTTTTTTTTCAAATATTAATTCATTAATTAAATTAAATAAAATTAATTTTCAATAATCGAGAGAGCTCTCTTCTTCATCAAGGCATTTTAAGCGCCACTCAAGAAGACAGAAGAATGGGAGAAAAAAAAATCTCTTATTGACCTAAGTAGGAATTGACTTGAAATATTTTTTTATATTACTTGTTCATATTACTTACCTATTTTTTTATTTACTTGCATTGATGACTTTTAAGTTGTTTTTAATTGCTAGTTCCTATATATAAACACTCTTTTGATGAGGTGTATAAAAACAAAAATTTACCTAACGGTAATTTTCCCCCATAAATTACAGAAAAATTTCTGTTTTTAATTAGAAAAACGGAAAATTTTCTGTAATTTATGGTCTATGATGATTAGAGTTGCAGTAAAGCTAGAGATCATACATTAGATTACATACACAACTTCCAGGTTGTATAATATTTAAACGGAGCTTCTGACTGTAAAATTGTCAATGAAACATCTTCTTCATTTTGAAAGACCTATCCAATGATACGCCACTCAATAGGGTGCGTAATTTTTTCGTCTCTACCGCCATTTTGTGTTTTACGGCCGCCATTTTGAATTTATAAAAAAAAAAAAACCTAGCCTATAACCATCCGCCGTTAAGACGAATTGATAGAGACCTCATTCATTAAAATCCATCCAGCCGCTGGGATGTTTCGAGGGTACAAAAAAATCCTATACACAGAAAAGCGTGAAACACATAACCGTTCTTTTCAGTCGGGTAAAAAACGGAGATTCTACTGGCAATCTCGACGTAACTATTATTTCCGTTTTATTACGGAATTTTTCCCCATAAATTACAGAAAGATGTCCGTTTTTAATTGGAAAAACGGAAAAATTTCTGTAATTTATGGGGGAAATTTTCCGTAAAAATACGGAAATAGTACTGGCGTCTAGGTTGCCAGTAGAATCTCCGTTTTTTTACAGTGTAGTAATAGTCTTTTCTTTTAACAGTGTACCTAAAACAAAAGCCTTGTTCAAAGTTTAAACTTGGCATTGTGCTAAGCGCGCTTCGAAAGGAGGTCGCAAAGATGCAACGCCGCCTTGGTAAGTGCTACGTTTGTCCAGATAGGATTTTAATTATCATTTAAAGACGCGGGTGGCGTATTGAGCGAGCCACTCAATGGAAACTAGTCGCAAATACCATAGTAATTATATTAATTTTAATTAAATTTAGTCTGTTTTCAGAGTTTGATCTTTATTGTTTTTTATATTATTACTGGGCGTTCCATTACACAAATATAACATTAAAAGTTGTTATTTAGACTTTAAAAGCTGATGGCGCATAGAGTACGCCACATATGACTTTATGTCTGTCCAAACCGGCTGTGTCTATAAAAGACTGTCTATCTCTTTTAAATTTCAACAATTTTTCTCGAAAATCATTATCAACAATCCTTTTACACTTCTGCGACGATAAGTCCCTTTTGGGATCCTCAACTCTTTTGCTGAACGTCCGCAAATAAAATTTGTGTGTAACGAAAAATTGAAATTTTCTCAAAAATTATGTGACCTAGAGTAATCGCTATAGTTTTTCTGCAAGGTTTAAATAACTTCAACTACCCTTAATTTGTTCATAATTTTAGTTTCAGTAGATTCGGAAATAGATGGAGGGAACTTATTTTTGCATTACATTTTCGACGTTATCTCTGAAATTATAATACAGTAGAAGCTCTTTAATCCGGCACGTTCGGTACCAGAGCCGTGCCGAATTAGCGGTTTTGCCGGATTATCGAACGTCATTGCATTTTTTGTCTTCACCTGCATTATGAACCTGTGCAAATTGTATAAATATCTCACAAATTCTGTTCTGTATTTCGTCATTCTAACAACTGTGAGAATTACAGAAAAACAGAATACAAAATTAAATTCCAATTATTTAATAATACTTTATATATACATTACATTGTGCATGTAGTAAGAAATTAATATGAACGTTACATTTAAAAAAAAAAAGTCACTGATATCACGTTGCTTCCGCGATTCTGATTTCTTTTTCAAAAAATCGTTATAGATTTTACACAGATTTATGAGTTCTGCAGACTTGTAGCTTTCGTTCAATTTGACAAATTTTATTAGTGTATCTAATTTATCAGAAGCCAATTTCTATTCCCACGAGACTTTAGATTCATCTGCCGCGGCTCCTTCTTCTTCGGATTCCACCTCCTGAATCTGGGCTTCTTGTGAGATCAAAACACTTTGTATAATCAGTGCGTCACTGATTTCTTCCACCACTGGCACGCTGTCGTCGATTTTAACCTTCCGTCTACCAGACGGGTCCATTGGACCCGACATGTACATTCAAAATATTTATTCAAACCAGAAATTTCTTCAAAACAAACTAAATGTATAAATCAGACAATAATAAGTTAAATAAACAAATTAAATAGTTTTAAGTAAAAATTCTGGTGTAGAATGTTTTTATAAAACTTGAGTAAAATTTCCGGTAGTTCTAGGGTTAATCCAATCTGTAACTTCCTGAAGAGTAAATATCTGAAAGGGCTGTTTGGCAAGGCTTCTACCAAATCTAGCACTATATTTTGGTCATCACTTCGAACATTTGAATCTTGATCCTCATCTTCGCCATTAGCTTACAATCTGAGTCACGAGAAACAATGAGCGAACTAAACTAAGTACACAGTCGCGCGACCTAGTAGTCAAGGTCAATAGACGTCTCAATCCTGAGTGAGCTGTTCACAACCAAGCGATCACAGTCAAGAAAGATCATAAAAAAAAACGCGGCCTCGCGTGCCGGATTATAGAATGTGCCGAACCATTGAATGCCAGATGAAAGAGCTTTTACTGTACCTAAAATTAAAAGAAATGTATTTTTGAGTTTAACGTTACGGAAACTTTAACACAATACTCCACACGATATATACAGGGTGGTTATTAATTAGCGTGAGGTGTTCAGAGCCCTCTAGCGTGTAAAGTATTGGACGAAACACAACCAAATTCATGAGCATGCATAGCAGACCATGGGATTTCGAATTCTAAAAAACAATCGCCACCAGGGGCAATTTCGGTGCTGTTTACCGACTAAAATGCATTAATTTGCATAAAATCCATTCTGTGTAGTGATCATGAGTATAAAAGGAATGGCTGGGAGATTTCTCATCATTCTGAGACCAACTGCTTTGCGATGGCTCTTACTTTACGGGACCGGGATTTGCTAGTCAAGCTGTATTATCAACGGAACGAGAAATGCAAAACTGTTCTTCGTGAATTTCGCCGATTAAACAAGTAGCGAAAAGGACCGATGAGCATAACAAATTTACGAAAGTAAATTCAACGATTTGAAACTACAGTGACTCTAGCACGGCGACAAGGCCAAAGACGCAAAGTGACTAATAAGCAACAAGTTGACGAAGTTGCAACTGCTATTGTCGAACAGGAGATGGAAAATGTGCAGGGTACCAGCAGCGCTCGGGCAGTATCTCGGCACACGCAGATCCCATACTCAACAGTGAGGAAGATCCAGCATCAGATGTTAGTTTTATCCGTACAAAATCTCTTCTTCTCAAGAATTGCTCCCAGGCGATGCGGTCACCCGATTGGATTTTTCATTAATACTTTTAGCACGCATGCAAGTTGATGCTACATGGCCGTGGCAGATTTTATGGAGTGATGAAGCGCACTTTCATTTGAACGGTGGCATTAACACACGCAACTGCCGCATTTGGGCTGCGAATAATCCGCACGCTTGTGTGGATCGGTCCTTACTTTTATGAAGAAAATGGAACAAGTGGACCAGTGACCAGTACCGTTACTGCTGCCAGGTATGCAGATATGCTACAGAACTTCACGATTCCACAACTACAGCAGCGAGGATGTTTCGATTCATCCATATTCATGCAGGATGGTGCACCACCCCACATTGGACTTAGGGTACAACCTGTGTTGCAGTAACATTTTTCTGACAGCAGAATCATTAGTTGTGCATTTCCTACGACAAGGACACCGAGGTCGCCCGATCTCAATCATTGTGATTTTTGGTTGTGGGGATTTCTTAAAGGTGTTGTTTATCATGGACATGTCTCCGATATCGCAACGTTGAAAGATCGAATAATGTTACAAGTGAGGCAAATCAACTCTGATATGCTGCAAGCGGCAGTAGAAAACGTCGTACATCGTATGGAGTTCTTGGAATATGCCAATGGTTCTCATATTGATCCTAATTTGTAAGTATAATACATTTGTTGTAAATAAAATTGATGTGTACTGTATTTTTTTACATTTAATCATTCAGTAGTTACACTAATACACATTTTCAGCGCAAAAATTGCGCCTAGTGGCGAATTTTGAAACCTTTTTTTTTTTTTTTTTTTTTTTTTTTTTTTTTTTTTTTTTTTAGAATTCGAAATCCCATAGGCTACTACGCTTGCTCATGAAATTTGGTTATGTTTCGTCCAATAATTTATTCGCTAGAGGGCTCTTAACGCCTCACGCTAATTAATAACCACCCTGTATATAAAAAGAATGGTTTATAATATACAAATATGTCGTTCAATAACTTTTATAATTTCAGCCAATTTGAACTTTCCACGCTCCATAGTTTACGAGTAATATGGCTCTTAAAGACGGACAGACAGACACAGGCGTGATCTTATAATAGTTCCATTTTTAGGGTTCCGTACTTAAAAAGTAAAAACGGAACCAATATAAGATCACTCCTGTGTCTGTCCGTATGTCTGTCTGTCACAGCCATTTTACTCGTAAACTATGGAACGTGGAGAGTTCAAGTTCGGGGAAGTAATAAAGACCATTCACCCACATATTTTCAGATTAATAAACACTCATAAATATATTTAGTAAAAAAGTAGAGGGGCTAATTATGCTACTTGAAAAAAAATCTTTTCTTTGTATATCATGTGTGGTGTCCTGTGAAAGCTTTTGTAAAGCTCAACTCAATAAAAATACATTGCTTTTAATTTTAGGTAATATATTTTCAAAGATATTGTTGAAAATGTAGCGCAAAAATATGTCCCCCCCATCTAATTCCGAATCTACAGAAACTAAAATTATGAAAAAATTAGAGGTAGTAGACGTTAATATAAACCTTGTTGGAAAATTATAGCGATTACCCTAGGTCACATAGTTTTTGTGTAATTACCATTTTTCTGTTATACACAAATTTCGATTTACGGGCATTCAGAAAAATTGTTGAGCATCGCTGAATATACCTATCGTTGCAGAAGAATAAAAGCATTGTTGATAATGATTTTCGAAAAAAATCATCGGTAATTAGCCGAGATATTAACCCTTAAAGGTACGGTCAGTTTGGACATACACAAGGACAGGGGCGGCGTACTCTATGCCTAGTTAACAACTTTTAATGATATATATATGTGTAATGTAATGTCCAGTAACAGTATAAAAGCAATAAACGTCAAATTGTTAAAAACATACTAATTTAAGGGGTCTCGGGACTCTAAAAAATGGAAAAAATGAAAAAAAGACCACTTTCAACATTTAATGTCTTAAAATGTATATGATTTTAAAACACAATTTTAATTAGGATAAAAGATATAAGTATGTTCTTTCGTTTCATGTATTTAAAAAATTGCAAGATACAGAATTAGTATTTATAGGGGGCTCGAAACTGTTAGACATATGTCGAACAAAAAATTGGCATAACAGTTTACGCGCAGATTACAAAATAAATATTGCAACTAGAATGAAAATTTTGGTACTTACTTATACTTCAGATTATAATAATTTCCCTGAACTTAAATAAATTGGTATTTAAAGCATTTTTATATTTTTAATGCAATGTTGCATTTAGCTAATACAAAATTTTGAAAATTTCAACAGTAAAATTACCTAAAAAATTTTTTTTTTGAACAATTAAAAGGAAATTTTAGGTTCAGTTTAAACAGACTAACATGAAATATATGTTTTGAAAATTTCATGAAAAAATATTCAGAAGTTTTTGAGGTATCCTGCGCCTTATGCCCAAAAAACGCCATTTGGAAAATAATGACTTTAAAGTTTCGGAAACTCCGCTTCAGCTATTGAGCGGGTATAATTCTAAAAGCCAGAACTTCTGTTCTAATGGGAATTTTGAGGAAACAATTATATCAAAATATTCAGAAAAGATAGGAGTTTAACATCTAAAAAAATAAAAATTTCTTAAATTTTGAAGCTTTAAGAGTCCTGCGACCACTTAATCCTTTCAGGCACGGAGTAATTGTATTTATAAACTTATGAAATAATGAACTGACACCAGAATTTATAAACGACTTTATTAGAAAATGCGAACTTGCTTATTTTCACGTACATGATAAAAGGAAAATTTTAATTAAATATATTCTTGGTGCCGTTTGTCTGTTTTGAATTAAAATTAGGTGTCCGTTTTTTAAAGGCATCGCCCTCGAAAGATTTAATTAGAATGAATCGCATAAATACTGTGGTATTCGCGATAGTTTGCATTGATTGTATCTCTCAATAAGCCTCGAGTGACTTTAAAAGTTAATTAAACACCTATCTGGAAAAATGCGACACTGACCAAGACGGCGTTGCAACTTTGAGACCTCAATTCGAAGCGCACTTAGCACAATGCCTAATTTTAACTTTGAACAAAGGTTTTGTTTTAACTACACTGTAGAAATAAGGGCTATTACTACGCTGAATTTAGTTTCATGAAATGCCAAATGAAGTTTAACTATGCACTGCTTTTATTGTCTCTACCGAATTAAGTTCATCATAAACAGATTAGGGTAATATTAAAAAAAGAGTTATACGAATAGCTATATTTGATATTATTTAGGTTTCATATCTCTTTGAACTTTCATGGTATACCCAATTACACTTTTCTAATATATACAGTTATACCCAACCCTACGCTGTATAGTTTTTTACAAAGTCTTAGTATTCTTTTAGCAACGTTTATTTTTTATTTATTTATTTTATTTTTTTTATAATATAATTACAAATTCATATATTTATTCTACGGAACCCTCTGTATGCGAGTAATGCTTGCACTTGACCGTTTTTTACCTTTTAAACACGGAACCCTAAAAACACCCATATTTTCCCACATTTGTAACTTTTCTTAATATTAAGAAATTGAATGTTTAGTAACTATTCGCAGAACATTTAGAAACTGAAAATTTCCCATGCTAAAAATTAATGCCTTAACTTCGTAAAATTATAGGATTTTATTAAAATAAGACATCAAGTTTTCTGTATTAAAAATATTGCGAAAAGTATTTTATGAATTTTACACGAAAGTCTAGAGATATAGTGAGATTAATTTAATAAATGAACAAAAGTTCAATTTACGAAATGTAACATTTTTCTTTATACAAAAATCAGAATAATGTAAACATAAATTAATCCATATAACCATAATTTCATATACCATACATAAAAACTATAAACATAAGAAGTAAATTAAATGTAATAAAATAGCAATTTTTTTTAAATGCTTTAAATATGTTTTTATAAATATTTAAAACGGTTACAGTTTGGCAGTTATGCGATATTAAAATTTTAATACTAAATTTTTTAATCTAAATTTTTTTAGTTTCAATAATTCTTGAGAAAGTGTTATTCAACTTTACTCCGTTTGAAGGCATGTTAAGAAACAGAACCTAAATGAAATATGATTTATAATATAAATTATAAAATTTCATGCACACATATATTATATATAAAGCTTTCATAAGTTATATCAAAACTTAATTAGGCATCTTCTTAATTTAGAATATATAACATTCTAAAACGTTAAATCTTAAAGTAATCTAAATTTGCATAAGTAAATTGCTTATGACTTTTATTTGAAATATTGTTAGTTTTTTCACTGTATTAAACATTTATTCATTATATTACAATTTGTTTTTACCGAAATATTACAATACGCAATTTGCAAATTTTTATACCATAATATTTTTCACATTTTCGATAAAATTATTATTATTATTATTATTTAGAATTTTTAACATTTTAAATTCCAACGACATTTCCTCTCAGTAAAATGTTAAAAATACAAGCATATTTTCACTTAATAGAAATATATTTTGCAAGTTTTACAATCAAGGCAGTTCTTAATGTATCTTATAAAAATCAAATTGTAGATTTTTTTTTTTTTTTTTTTTTTTGTAAAATAAAAGAATATATCAAGGAGTTTTACATGAAAGCCAAGGATCCCTGATCATAAACTTGAAGATATTACCGCACTGCCATCTAGTTCCAACAATAGCAGTTAAGAAGCTTGACATTTTTATGTTGCTTAGAAAATAGATGCAAATAATCGCGGGAGCTAAAAATATAAATAAGGTAATATTTTCAGCGTATTAATCTTAGTTTCTTTATTTGTAATAGAGATTTTTGGCCATCGATTAAGAAAAAAACTGTATATAAATAATAATATGGCCTTGTTTAAACAGATGTTTCCATAAAGCAGTATATTTAATTTTATTTGTTTGAACTATTATAATTTTCGCATTGAATTTAAGAGCCTGGTTAGTTAGAACAGAGTTTCTCAACCGTTTATCTTTTACTACATACTAAAACTTGTATTTAAACTTCCACGACACACTTAAATTATGTTTATAATAATAAGGAAATAAAATTGTGTAAATATTTTTAGGTTATACATGGATTACATTATTAGATAGTTCACATTATAATAGACTTTCACGAACAAATATTTAAAGAAGAGTATCATACTTATAAAAATATAAGAATTGATCTTCTTTTAAAACATATATTTTATGTTTATTATATTTTAACACTGGATAAAAAGCCATCATTTATATATATAAAATTATTTTATTTGATGAGCTAAAATACTCTTTCCTTTAAAAATTATATATAATATTTTTATTTATTATATTTAAACACTAAATGAAATAGCTAAATTTATATAATTTAAAATAAAATTAATTCCTGAGATAAAAAACTCATACTTTTAAGATGGAAATAATAAATTAGGACAGAAATTCCCATTAAGAAGTCACCGAATTTTATTTTTAACAGTTTTCATTACAGAAACGCTCATTAAAAAGATTATGTACTTGAGAATGGAAAATAAAATATTTTTTTCATTATTTGCAAGTTTATGTTCAAATAAAATCAAAAGATAAAAATTAATGCTATTAAAAAAAAAAAAAAAAGAAATCACCGTAAAATCCTTGTGGTATAGCTTTGTATACCTCTCAGTAAGAAAATAATAAAAAATATGAAAGATATGAATACGCTTGTTTGGCATTTGTTAAAGACGATTATATACTGGAAAGATACAGGCCAAAAGAGAGTATTCCCTCCCCAATGGTGGAGTTTCTAATGGAAATAAAAACGGATTTACACAGTATGAAGCATGTTCGATAAAACTCTTGGAAATCTCTGGACTGTTGAGCAAAACGTGTGTTAGAACCTACCACCTCCATCTAAAACCTTCCATAGCCACCGCACACTCAGCACCACAGCCACTGATAGAAGTGTAGAAAGAAAAAAGAAAAGAGCGTTGCTTATTGGATGTAAACATTTCTTTTACAACAAAAAAAGTATAGAATAAAATACATAAAAATAAAAACTTATTTACTAAATATTTCGTAAATTGTATTAAAGCTCTTATAACTCCCTTTCCGTGATGTGACCTTATTCTGTACGGTAATACATTATGATATGCATTTTACATATGGTGGTCGGTCGAAAATTATAAAACACTTTTAATTTCCGTTGTAATTGAGGAATAAGAATGGAAAACCCTGAAAGTCCAAAACAGGGAATTTTTCAAGAGAGCGTAAAAAAGAAGGCGAAAGCTCCTCTTTTGCCAAGTTTGATGTACAATTTACGACTTGTTAGAACTATTACTGCTAGGCTTAGCACTTCAAGCTTTTTCGTGTTTGTTAAGCTGGGCATTTGCAACATTTTGTTTTGTAAAAAAAAGATTTTCGATTTTTTTGGTACTTACAGAATTTACTTTTATTTGTCGTTGCTATTACTATTATTTGTCATTAACTGTCGTTGCATGTCAGATTTTGTATAGTAAAACATCGTGATGCAACGTGACATTTGTTTATCGGAGAAGCCCTTTGTGTGATGCACAATGTATAATACGTTAAATGATTTGGTGTTAATGGCAATTTAGATTAATTCTCATTACAAAATGTATACCAAGTTGTAATGGCTTACTTATAGAAAATGTAAAAATTGTAAATTATAAATAATTTCTTTAAATGAAAATTTTATTTTATGAATTTATTAAATTGCATAAGCGCTGTAGTTTAGTGGTCAGCGCGACGCTCTGCCACGATATATGTCCAGAGTTCGACTCCGGACGGCAAGGTGCATACAGCATTTCATGCTTTCGCGATCGATGAAATGAATACAAAACTTGCTTGGGAACTAAAAAGTCCTTCCGGCCAGTGCCGGGAGGAAGAGGTAGCTTTCAAATACCTTATTTTAAAAAAGCCAACTTATATTATTGAAACACACGAAGCTCAATTTAGTGGAAACCGAATATAGGAGATTCAATACTAATTTTTATCAATACTAAATCATTATAAATGAGAATTTCACGAAATTAGTCAGCTTTATTCAAGCTGCTTTTATTTAAAGTAACTTATATTTGGCTGAGATGTTGATGTATACTATCCACATGCTTTCTCACATGGAAATAGGCGAATACGTGTGTTATCGCGTGACAAATACAAGATCGTTTCAAAATGTTAGCCATACTAGAAATTCAAAGTGCTATAATTCAACCATTTTTCTAAGATATAAACAAAAGAACAAATTTTCAGAAACAAAATCTACTCCGGAATCTTTGTATCAAGGCCAAACACATAAAAAAATCTTTTTCATTTTCCAATTTTTTAATACCTCATTTTTAATTTTAAATTTAATTTCTTTTAAATGGCAACCCTTTTGAAACAAGATGGCGAATAAAACTAGCCAACGAACTCGGTCGAGACGTTGGTATGTACTATGTACAGACCAAGTAACATCCAAATCGGTTCATAAATACGCTTGTTATCGCGTGACAAAAATCAGGTCGTTTTAAAATGTCAGCCACAATAGAAATTCAAAACGCATATAACTCAGCCATTTTTTTAGATATAGACAAAACAAAAACTGTTCCGGGATCTTTGTATTAAGGTCAAACACATACAAAAAAATCTTTTTCATTTTCTAATATTTTGGTATCTCATTTTAAATTTTAATTTTTTTAATTTTTTTTAAATGGCCGCCATTTTGAAACAAGATGGCGGATGAAGCTGGCCAACGAACTCGGTCGAGATATTTGTATGTACTATGTACACACCAAAGTACATCCAAATCGGTTCATAAATACGCCTGTTATCACGTTACAAATATCAGGACGTTTCAAAATGTCAGCCACGCTAGAAATTCAAAATGCTATAACTCAGCCATTTATTAAGATATAGACGAAACAAAAACTGATCCGGAATCTTTGTATAAAGGTCAAATACATAAGCAAAAAATATTTTTCAATTTTCAATTTTTTGGTACCACATTTCAAATTTAAATTTTTCTTAAAAATTTAAATGGCTGCCATTTTTAAACAAGATGGCGGATGAAGCTGGCCAACGAACTCGATCGAGACATTGGTATGTACTATGTACAAACGAAGTTACACCCAAATCGGTTCATAAATACCCTTTTATCCGTGACAAAATTCAGGACGTTTCAAAATGTCAGCCACGCTAGAAATTCAAAATGCTATAACTCAGCCATTTTTTAAGATATAGACGAAACAAAAACTGCCCCGGAATCTTTGTATAAAGGTCAAATAAATAAGAAAAAAATATTTTTCCATTTTCAATTCTTTGGTACCACATTTCAAATTTAAAATTTTTAAGAAAATTTTAAATGGCCGCCATTTTGAAACAAATTGGCGGATGAAGCTGGCCAACGAACCCGGTCGAGACATTGGTATGTACTATGTACTTACCGAATTACATCCAAATCGGATCATAAATTCGAGAGTTACAGTATGACAAATGTCAGATATATATATATATATATATATATGGATATATATATATATATATATATATATATATATATATCATCTTTTGAACGGAGGGTGGTTTCGGGGTCTGGGGGTCATGATCGATGAAAATATACCAAAATTTTTTGAAATCTCTTTCCTCCGAACGGCTGCAATAGGTAGCTTTTTGTAATGAAAGCTACCTAAAATTGGGAATCCCCGATCCACCTGACCGGAACTTATGCTGCATAGCAACTAAGGGTCTAGGGTCTGTTAAACAAGGTTGGGCACTGTAGGCCATCATATTTAATGGGTGTAGCGCCACATAAGTTAGTTATTGAAAGTTTTATTTTCGTGGTAAAATTAACATTGGTTGAGGGTCTCTCTTTTATTCGGAAGAAATGCAAATGATATATTAAGGCTGCGAATACTTTGTGTGAATTATTATTTATATTTGAAATGTTGCATATAAATGAACAAAAGTTTAAATGCTTCACTGCAAACATATTTTGTAAAAGCCTTTTATTCAGTTTTCTGCTAAATTTCTCGATTAAAAAATCTGTAATTACGTGCAAATCAAACACCCCCCCCCCCCAATATATATATATATATATATATAGATAGATAGATAGATAGATAGATAATTCAACTATTATGTAGTAAATAACAGTAATTAAAATAAAATATTTTTGTGCACCAGTCAGCTAATAGGTTATAAGGCTGTATCATAACATCCTAGAATAAAATTTTGAGTCCCGGTCTGCTTAAGTGCCTAGTGCAGAGGTGACAACAGAGTTTCACACAAATTTGAAAAAATCATTTTCCCTTTATCTTCTGAGGGTACTTATAAGTACCATTAAAATAACTTGTTATAAAATTCCTTTAATATATCGATTAGTTGTAACGCAGTTTAGAATGTGTTATAGATACATTATTTTATCTTGTTTCAAAAGCAATATTGATTACACAAAACAAAAATATTTTTAAAGTGATCATTTCTTTTACCTTTGCACCTTTTCAGCTTTCTTGGCTTTGGGTGGTTATAACTAAACTTCCCCTATAAACAGCATCCTACTGCGCAAACGGGTGAACGGAACACAATGAAATTTAGTATAAAACCATACGCGAGATGCGCTCACGGAATTTCGAAAAAAAAAAAGTTCTAAAATGTCCAGCAATTCGACTTTTCCGGAAAAACTTTACATTTAACACAATAAACGACCAAAACGGAATACAGGAACAATATTAACAATCGAGAACAAGAATTATGAGTAATAAAATGCAAAATCGGCTGTTTTGGCCGTTTATTGTGTTAAATTTAAAGTTTTTCCGGAAAAGGCGCCCTCTGGTGGACATTTTGGAACTTTTTTTTCGAAATTCAGTGAGTGCGTCTTGTGTATAGTCTATATAACAAATTCCATTGCATTCCGTTCAACCTTTTGCGCTGTAGATTGCTGTTTATAGGGGTAGTTTAATAATAACCACTCTGTATATTATTAAAAGACCAAAAAAGTATTTGTAAACAAAATTAAAACCTATGTAACTTTGCGTAAAATAATTGCATCTGCAAGCGGTTTTCCACGAATGACGTAGTAAAAATTGGAGAATAATAATACAAACATAAAGATATGTCGATTTTTGCTCAAATAAAGGTCCACGGATCCCTTAAGGCTAAAATGAAATTGATTGGTTGATTCATTGGTAGAATGAATTGATTGGATTGATTCATTGTTTAAATGAAATTGATTGGTTGATACATTTACAGATTCTGTAAACAGTATGATTCTATAAGATGTTTTAATGCAAAAAACATTAAAATAAATATTGCTTTGTTAATTCTAAATTTCTTAGCATGTATAATCTATTATAGAATACATTATAGGATGTAACATAGGATGTATTATTTGATCGCTGTATATGTATCCTAAACATTTATAAATAACTCATCATTAAACAGCATAATTTAATGAATTATGTTTAGAAAAACATTATTAATCTAAACAGCCCATAACTGTAATCCCCAATCATTTGGTAATTTAGTGAAAACCTTTATTTCATATTTATGAAAAAGTGCATTTTATTTATTGCTATAAACTAATTGTGTCAAATATACATATCCTCTAAATAATTACTGCAATTTATGAAACCATATATCATGTGTGAAATGACTTTCTACTTAAGTGGAACATCATCTTTCATATTTTTTGTGAAATAACTCAATAACATTCAATGTAATGATTCAAAACTGTTTACTGTATTGCTTTAAATTGCTACTGAAAAATATTACATTTCATTTGCTTATTGAATTAACATTTGTAATTAGTTATTAATGTCAAGAACATTTTTTCAAGGATACCTCCTTGTTCAAGCTGATCTTCAGTGAAACTGCTGAGATGTAATTCAGGTTATGTGCTCTTCACATAACCGCAACAGCTCTTTTTTTGCTGGGAAATTTAAACTTGCACCCGGGTAGCCAAACCCCAGCTATTGATACAACTTATGAATTCAAATTTAATTAATCGTTCTAAATCTTTCATTCTTTCTAAGATCCTTCTAAAATTTATTATATGATTATGTAAATCATCTAATGTAGTTTATACAATTCACGAAAAATGCTTTAGAAGCTTTACAAACCATGATTTTTGAAGGGAACGGTGGATGTTCAAAAAAAGTCTTATAATTTTCATAACAGAGATTTGAAATTTTGTGCAAATGTACATATCACCATCAGTATATAGAACACCTTAAAAGAAATTTCCAATCTTATTATCATTTTAAGATCTAATAAAAAAATAAAAAAATTAAAACGAAAGTTTAAAATTCTCCTTGAGTCTTAATTTTTGAGATATTTCCTCGATTTTGGATTTTAATGGCGTAAAACTGTATTGCAAAGAAATCTGTGTATCGATTTTTTAATACCTTAAATATTTAATTTTTTAGAGATATTTTTCTGAATTCCATATCGATTTTTATCAAAATTCGGCCTTATAGTAATTTAAAAATAAAATTTAATTGCCTTAACGAATTCTAATTTTAAAATGCATGCACAGTTTCTTTTAAGGAAATATCAGGATTCTTCCTCATCAATTTAACGAATTTTGATCAAAAATTAAGTAACAAGGAACATTTCAAAAAAAAAAAAAAAAAGCTGAAACATTAGTATTGAGAAAAACAGATTTAAAGTACAGGGTGGTTATAACAAAACTGCCACTATAGGCCGTGGAGCGATGCTGAAAAAGAAGCTTAGAAACAAACGTCCGTAGCAAATTTCGTTGGGCAACTTAATTTTAAACTTTTTTGTTATAAAAAGTACTTAATCATTGAAATTGTCAAAGTTCTGGATGCAAAAGTTCCACATTAATTAGAAATCAGAAAAAATATATCGCACTATTTTCTCACGATATCTAACAACCGATTGGTTCAATCTTTCCCTTCTCCCACGTATTAGCCAATCGGAAGCGTACGTTTATGAATTCGCCTTGGGTAGAGTAAAAAAACTAGCGAAAGTTTCTCTTTTCTGCTAAAAAACAAACTTACAATTCTCCAAAATGAATTATATTCTTAAAATTATTTTGTGATCATATGCTATAGCATATTTGAAACTTTAAAAGTATACCACTGGTGATTCTATTACCATTTTACTCTAGATTTCCAACTCATTTTTATTTATTTTGACTTATTTATGTACTAATATTAATGAAAACAGCCAGATTTCCTGTTTTGATAACCGGACATCAGGTCTATTACGTATGTAGTACTACATAATATTGTAGATAAAATGTATTCTTATATGAAAACGTATTATTTTCATATATATATTTTGATTTTTAATATCTGGTGAAATAATGCATGCATAAAAATAATCCTGTAAATATATATAATAAATATATTTCTTATATCATGCTTCAAAATTTCAAATGATTTACTTTCAGGGGAAAATATTATGAATTTAAAAGAAGTTCGAAGACGAAAATTTTCATTCAATGCTTCTAGGTTTTTTCATTTTCAGATATTTGTCAGTTAAACACTTAAAAAATCATTATATACTTAAGTGACATACAATATATGAAGTTACTTCTAAACTTTTAGTGCAATTACTTATCCATGTATATGTGTTTGTGTTTAATTCAGGAAAAATCATTTTAAAAGTAGAATTATTATTCAGAGAAAATAAACAGGTCATGATTAATATATATATGTATATATATATATGTAGCATTTGGCACGCTCATGAAATATATAATTTTTTTCCATTACATTCTGTTTTTTATGTATGTATGTATTTATTTATTGTTAATTTTAAAACGATTTCATTATATATATGTAATAATAACAATTTTCGACATTTTATCTTAGTAAAACTATTCCAAATTCTTAATTTTTTTCCTTTTTTACCTATGTTTAATAATATCTTAATATCTTTTGTCTTTTATTTCATGCATTTAAAACTGTGTATTCTTTTATTAGTCTAAAACCTTAATCCATTCGCCTCATCTCATAAAACACATTCAATTACTTTTTCATTTTATTCTAAAAATAAATTCTTTTTCTTTCGAATGTTTTGTAATATCAATTGTTCTTTGGTGTTCTATTCCCACCATTCCTTGCAAATCCCGCCAACCATTGTTTGCGCAATTATTCTGACGCCGAAACTATATAGTTCGTATCGTCGTCACCCGCTCTTCCCCCCTCCCCCCTCCCCCCTCCCCCCGGAGCTAGGTCCTATCGTATTCTGCTCTCATCGCGTCCTTCCGGCGACTTTTTAGGTGATTTGTCATTTATCGTGTATTGTATTCATAGGCATGCAGTTTTCGCAAGGATATAACCCGTTGCATGGGCTAGGAGAGGTAGAATTTGACGATTATTGAGTTGCTTAATTAAACTACGCCAACTGGAGTGTTTGTTTTTCCTGAATCTTCATCATTTGTTCTAATAAGTAACATCTAGTGGTACATTTTATTACGTAGCGACTGCCCGCACATGGATCACATATAACGTTTTGATGCATCTATCGGCTTCGATTATTTATGCTTCGGGAAACATTCCAATGGACGACAGCCTGACCTTCCACACTTCCATCACGACGGTTCGACTGCAAAAAACCATGATATCTTCATTGAGTATATAATGTGGGTATGCTGGTGCTTAAGATCTACATCTTTATATGATACGAGTGAAATCGTGTCATAAGCCGTACAGGATTTTACGTTCGTGTGGAAATTTAATAATAATTCGAGCCCATGACGTTCTCAGAATAAAACCAAAGAAATTCTGAGTGAATGATATTACGCAGTGATATGTTCCACGATTATGTGCATCTATAATCTTATATACCTAAATGTCGCCTACTACATTGAGTCTAGTAAAAAATATTGCCTTCTGGTAGGATATTAGAACACTTGATGAAGACAACTACTATGATTTACTCATCTTATAAGTGAGGAAGGTGCAACTTAGTGCTCAAAGAAAAGAAAAAAAATCTTTTTTTTATTAATAAAGTTCTAGGTCAACATTGCTGGGATTTTCATATCTGTAAGTTCAAGATTGTTCTATTATTTTTGTTACAATGTCTAAATCAAATTTATATACTGTTTTATTATTGTTGCAAGATGAAATTCATTATTTTAGAATATTGTTATTAGTATAAATTGATAGCAATGAATTATTTTATAGTTTATTTTATATTATTTATATCATAGGAAGTATATTTACATATATTTGAGTCATTTTATTTGTGTTTATTATGTTAAAATTTATTCTTTTGAACTCGCAAGTAAATGAGTTCTCCCTCGTTTATATTGTAAAGAAATAGATCTGTAAAACGCCTTAATGTAAAAATGAGTGAAAGCGAAGTAAATATAATCTCTTTTGACCCTGGGTCGGCGATGAATATACAATCCTGGATGAAGCATTTTGATCAAGCATGCATTTCTGATAAAAAAAAAAAGATGAAAAATGGAAAATGCAAAATATCTCTAAATTTTTAAACGGGGAATTAGACTTTAAAGATTTTCATTAATGAATGTCTAGAATGTACTACTTTTAGAAAGATTGTTGAAATCCTGTCTGAAAAATTTATTAAAGTAAATGTTCCCCGATTTTTTTTATTTTTCTTCTATGAAGCTAAATGATCTTAATGAATTAGAGAGTAATTTCAGAAAAAAGATTGAGATTGGTAGGCAACTACATTTGTGTGAAACCATCATAGTCCAAGGTTTGACGGATGGCTTGAAGCCAGATTATCAGAATTATATGATTATTAACCCTCCAGAAAGCACCATAGATTGGTACAGAATGGCTAAACAACTAGTAGTCATTCCCATCTCTCATGTAAATTACCATAATTTTAGAAATAATTCTTAAAATCATGTAACTTTCCAGCATAATAGCCAGGCTCCTAGAGATTGGGTTCCCCAAACCAGAATTTTCAAAGAACAAATTCTAAATTTCAGCCACAAAACCATCTTAATGCTCAAAATTCTAGATTTGTTAGCCTTAGATTGCCTACCACTCATTTTCAAAATGAGTATCCCAGTCGACCACGTCGAATGTGTATGAATAGGGGTATGCATGATGCTTTTCACTGGGAGAGGACTTGTATTTTTAATGTTGAACCTATGCAAACTTATGTTCATCCTCCTAGTCAACAACAACAACCTAGTCATAATATTTGACATTTAATCGTTAATGGGTATGCAAATAACAAGGATTTACCTTGTGTAATCGACTCTGGTTCTACAATATCAACTTTACCTTTTAAGTTTGTTAAGTTATTAAATGCTAAAGTTATAAATACTCCAACTATTATTATTGGCCAAGTCAAAGGAACTGTTAAAATTAATAAATCTTGTAACTTGTTGTTTAAAATAGGTAATGTGCAAAAATGTATTAAATTCCTATTATGTAAAACTGATTTAAATTATGCTGTAAGAGGATTGCCAGCCTGATCTTAGTTTAAGTTGATAATAGATTGTAATAAATGTGAAGTATTGCAGGGAAACCTTGTATTAAATCGATCTCAAAGCTTATCCAATGATAATTTAAGGTTACTACATTTTAATGTCAATGAAAACTACCAGGGAGTGCAACCCGATTATGAACGTGTCATAGCTCCTCAATCCTTTGATCAAATTAATGCTAATGATTCTAAATTACTTGGGGAAATAAATGCTATAAAAAATAAAACATTAAGGGATAATATAAGGGATTATTTAGACATTAAAAAAATAAATATGATGTTGGAAAAATTAATATTGAGCCGCAGCGCGTTTTTCATAATTCTGACCTACTCATATCAATGAGGCTTTATCGCACTTCGGCAGTGGATGAAAAAGATATTTCTGACCAAATTCAATCTTTATTAGCTGCTGGATTAATTAAGGAGAGTTATAGTCCTTATTCTGTCCCTGTTACTTTAGTTATGAAACGCGATGAAGGTAAAACAAAATTAGAATGTGTATAGATTACAGTAAATTAAACGCAATAATGAAAAATGATGCTGAACCTCTACCACTTATAGATGGAATTCTTGATAAATTAAGCCTTGCTCAGTATTTTTCCACTTTGGACTTAGCCTCTGGCTACTGGCACACCCCCATTCACCCAGCAGATACTGAAAAGTTGGCATTTGCTACCAATTCTGTACTTTTTGAGTGGAATGTTCTTCCATTCGGTGTTAAAGTTGGTCGCCCAATTTTCAACAGAACTCTTAGAAGAATTCTCACTAAACATAAAATTTATTTAGCTTGTTATTATTTTGATGACATAATTGCTTATTTCTCCTCCTTAGAAGAACACCTGCAACATCTAAACCAAATAGTTGAATTATGTAAACTTGAAAATATTAAACTTAAATTATCTAAATGCAATGTTGTTCAAAATAAAATTAATTTCTTAGGATATGAAATGAAAAATGGTACCTTAACTCCTGCTAATGCTAATATTGATGTCATAAAAAATTTAAAACCTCCTTCTAATGTAAAAGAACTTCAAATATTTATGGGATCCATGAATGTTTACCATAAATGTATTGATAATTATGCAAAAATCAGACATCCCCTAAATAAATTACTTAAGAAAAATTCTATATGGGAATGGAATTCAAATTGCCTAGATTCTTTTCAAAAATTAAAGGATGTCTTAATAATTAAACCTGTCTTAAAAATTTATGACCCTGCATTACCCCTGCATATGTTTGTTGATGCCTCACAGGTGGCAGTAGGTGCAGTGCTTAAACAACCAGATACTAATGGGTTTTTACATCCAATTCCTTACTATTCTAGAGGATTGAGAAGTTATGAACAGAATTATTTTATAGCTGAACTAGAGTGTCTTGACATCATTGACACATTAGACAAATTTTCTCACTACTTCCATGGTGTAAAATTCACCATTCACACGGATCATGCATCTCTTGTTTGGTTAAAAAATGTCAAGCATTTGATAGGTAGATTATTTAGGTGGTCGTTGAAGTTAAGCATGTTTGATTACAATATAGTGTACGAAAAGGGATCCACAAATGTCGAAGCTGACATGTTGTCAAAAAACCCTGTTTCGCAATTTTTTCCTACCGTTAACTTTTCTTCTCGATGTACTGGAAATCAAAGAGATGCAGGAGAAAAATAATGTCTGTGATAAAAACTATCTAAATGAAAATGGAATTATAATTGTTAGAAAAAAAGGATTTAGGAAAATAGTAGTCTTCATGTCCTTAAGAAGGAAGTTGCTTGGTATTGCTCATGAGAAATTTGGCCACCCTGATATCCAAAAAATGTTAAATTTAATCTCCCTTAATTATTATTGGCCTGATATGACCCAAGATATAACTAACTTTGTAAAGCATTGAGATATTTGTCAGAAAAACAAAAAGCCTAGACAGAAAAAATTGGCTTATTACAAGCTATGCCTACCACAGAACAACCTTTTGAATGTATTTCTGTTGACACTGTGGGAGGATTAAACTACTATAATTCAACAAAAAAATTTCTTCATATAGTCATCGATCATGCAATCCGATATGTGTGGGCATTTCCCTCAAGGAGTGTCACTACTGAAACCTATACGAATTGTTTAAAACAAATTTTTAATATTCAAACCCCACAGCAATTATTCTGTTTTAATCAAATTTCTAATGTTCGTACACCTCAAAAAACCTTAAGCGATAGGAATGCCACCTTTACTTCTTCCAGATTCAAGAAAGTTTTGAAGAACCATAATATTAAGCAACGTTTAACCTCATCTCACCATCCACAATCGAATGGTAAATGTCAGAGAGCCAATAAAACGATAGTAACCACACTAAAATGCAAGGTTAACTCTTCTACCTCTCAAATTCCTTGGACCAAACTTCTTGCGGAAGTCGTAAATGAATACAATAATACACCCCATTCAATAACTAAATTTCCTCCTGCTTATTTACTATTTGGCCAATTACCCTATGATTCCCCCCTTCAACAAACTTATTACCCCCCTGTTAAGGAAGCCCTTAAGATTGCAAAAGCGCGAACTGATGAATTCCATTTAAAAAATAAGAAATATTATGATCAAAATTATGTTGAGCCAAAATTTGAAGTAGGTGATCTTGTTATATATGAAGAGTGTCTATATCCAAATACTAGAGAGCTTTCCCAAGTATTTTCATGACCTTACCAAATCCTTAAAAAGTATCAGATGTAAATTTTGAAATTGATAAGAAAACTCCATTTAAAGACACCGAAATTATTCATGTTTCAAAATTGCGCTTATATCACCCTCCTAATAATTTAAAATTGTCTCACGAGCAATTATCACAGCAACAGCAGCAGACTCAAGTTAAAACACTAACTTAGTCTTAACTTCCTATAATTTAAATTTTTGTAATTAATTCTTCAATTAAAGCTTAAAGTAAAATTTTGTATTTTCAACATTACGGATGAGATTTTGGGAGACGTCTCCACAATTTATTTGATAGAAATTGTTGATGAATTAATTCGTTTATATGAGATAAATTAATTATTTTTGTTAAGAGTTTCTAAATGATGTTCAATCTAATCTTAGTCTATAAACTTAAAAAATTGTTTAATAAGAAAATCCTTTTAATACTATGAAGACTTAAAAAAGAAAAAAGAACTTAAAAAATAAATCAATCAATCAATAAATAAAAACACAATTAATATGCATAAAAGGAGCTAGCTTAAATTATCTGAAATTAAATGATTTTCCTTTTTCATTCACTAACTGTGTTTCTTGTTCGATCGAAAGCCAGCAATTGCGTAATACGTTGATGTCATGATAGATCTTTCACAAAAATTTTGTACTTTTTATTTATTTTATTATCTTCTTTCATATTTAACATTTCAGCATAAATTCATGCCTCATTTGTCATATAGATGAGACATTAAGTAGATGCTCGAAGAATTGTGTTAAGATGATTTGTTTGGTATTTTTGAAATTTACAGATTGTTGATTTTGAATTTATTGTTGATAATTATTATTATTTATAATATTATTATGTGATATTTAGTGGAAATTTAGAATAAAAAATATTACAGATTGTTGTGATAAATGCAATACATCAAAAATTGACCTTGAACATAATTTGAGTTATCTCATACATAAAGTTATGATACAGCATAGAATTTTCTAGACCCACTTAAGACGATATGAGTATGACTATGATTAAGTAATAAAAAAAAAAAAAGAGAGAGAGAGAGAAGGAATGGAAATGTAGATTATAGAGATTAATTTTAAGAATTTTATTAAATGATAAGTTACTAGTTACAATTCTCAGTAAAGAGTTATTCTCTCTTAAGTGTTACAATTCTCATAAAATAATCATCTACTAGTTTAAGAGTTACAATTCTGAATTTCAGAATTTTTCAGAGTTTTAGAAATCTTATGATGGCCATATGGTAAATAATACCATAACAACAGTTCTGTATGACATTAGATATATCATATCAAATATTTTTCTGGCATTTCAGACAGAGATATCATAGCATTAAAAGTCATACAATAAAGTATGCTGTAAATAGGTTTGCTTAAATAATTGTTTTGTATTTTTATTATTAATATTTTTATTATTTTTGTGATATATTTAATTTATTTATATAAACTAAAAGGTAACTGAAAGGACTTTTAAAAATTGAGTTGCTAGTCGGGATAAGTTTTAGAAGAACTTTATATTTTTTTAATGCCAATTTGAAATTTACTTTCGGGGACATAAGTCAGAAGTAATTTCACTAGCCAACTCATATTGAAATAGCTCGATTCAACTCCTTCCTCATAGTGAGATAGGCAGTAAAAACTTTATTACTGAACTATTAAGAACGAACTAAGTCCGTGATCTATTGCTTGCTCATGAATATGAGCCATGAATGTTCCATAAAATGTTTTTCTGTAATAACCTAAAGAATGATTATTTTTTAGTTTTATATTCACTTTATTCTAACTTCATATTACTAAAACTATCTTTGTAAATTGTAAACAAGTTTAACCTCTTGTCCTTGTATTTTCAATACCAATTCTACTAGTTCGCGTTATAACGTCAAAATTTAAATTTAATAGGCATTATTAATATTTTAGAAAGTTTATTTTAAGCCTACTCCAGGTGACAGAATTGTAATCCAATTCCATGTAACATTTCCCTTCTATGAACTTGTAGGTCTAAGGACCAGCAGTTCCAGCCTTTTTTGAGAGGGGGATATGTAATAATAAAAATTTTCGCCCTTTTATCTTAGTAAAACTATTCCAAATTCTTAACATTTTTCCTTTTTTACCTATCTTTAATAATATCTTAATATCTTTTGTTTTTTATTTCATGTATTTAAAACTGCGTATTCTTTTATTAGTCAAAAACCTTAATCCATTCGCCTCATCTCGAAAAACCCATTAAAATACATTTTCATTTTATTCTAAAAATAAATTCTTTTTATTTCGAATGTTTTTTAATATCATTTGTTTTTTGGTGTTCTATTCCCATCATTCCTTGCAAATCCCGCCAACCATTGTTTGCGCAATAATTCTGACGCCGAAACTACCCAAC
This sequence comes from Maratus speciosus, assembly GCA_963932465.1. Lineage (NCBI taxonomy): Eukaryota > Metazoa > Arthropoda > Arachnida > Araneae > Salticidae > Maratus > Maratus speciosus. Next base: position 240,339,188 of record OZ010787.1, on the reverse strand, counting down.
CAACACAGAACTTGTGGGCCGCACACGGCTAAGTTAACCTTGGCCCCAAGTGTTTGATTGCGGCCCGCTATCATATACCGTTACGGCTCCGTCAAAAAAGTGTCACGGCGGACATAATGTGGCCACAATGTAATTGGCCGTAAATACATGAATATGGCCACAATCATACCACTAACTTTTAGCCGAAACTGCTAAATAGCCTCATACTAGCCACATTTATTCTTTTAATGGTCATTAAAAATAAAAGCTAGCCAGAAGCTAGCCATAGCCCTGCCATTTGAGGTTGTCAATAATTAAATGTAGCACAAAGCTGCCCATAAAAAAGCCTTATATGATTTTGTTTCTTTAAAATATCAAAATTTGTTCTGTAAAATACACTTGTTGGAAGATTAATTAAATGATAAGTGCTTTTGCATGAAAAAAAAAAATATTAAGGTACACTTTTCAAAAAAATTATAAATTTACTTATCTTGAACTTTTTTTCAAAATTTTCCAAAACACAATATTTGACAGTGAATCTATTAATTTATTTATTTATTCAATTATACATTTTAAAAATTTATATGTAATGCGATTTTTAAATAGTTGCATTTCATATACATTTTTAAAGTGTTAATTGCAAAATTAATTAATTAATTAATTCACTATGCCAAGCACTGTGTTTGGGAAACTTTCGAAATAATTCAAGAAAATGTATAATATTTTTTTAAAAGTGTACCTACATGATTAATACTATATTTTTTTAATGCAAAAACACTTAAGCAACTAAGCAATCTTCCAAAAAATATTTTTTACAGAACAAATTATAAGTTAAGTATGTTATATTATATAGAACGTGTTTGTGTTTGTGATTTCTTTCACTTTTTTTTTCATTGATTTTTACACATAATGGTAAGTCCGTTACCAATATGTTATGTTTTTTCATTAAAGAATTATTAAGAAACATGTTGAATATTTTTTGCATCATTTGAATATATTAAAATTTCACATTTAGATTTTATTCTCATAGTTTAAAAGTTAAATATTACAAAAATATATTACTTTAATCTTTTCAAAATCCCTGAGAATTATTTTCAGTAACTAAAAATGTCATCAAAATTTTGAATGATTTCTCTAAATTTTATTGCATTTTATTCTGATTTTTCAGAATTTCAATTGCTTAATGAATAAATTTTTTTTCGACGGTAAACTGTTAAATTTCTTCGCTCAAAATACGAAAAGAAAAATCTTTCCTTCACAGTTACGTTTTTTATTATTACGCTAAAACAAACTATTTTAAGAATCTAAAATGAAACCAATAATCATAATATCTAAAATAATTCAGCGAACCTCTACAATTTTTTTTTTTTTTTTTTTTTTTTTTTTTAAGTTAAACAAGCATCTATTAAATGATATTTTGCACAATTTTACACAAGACGATGATCACACACGAAAACACTCTCACATCCAATATGTGAAAAGAAAAGTACATTTTATCTTTAATATTAAAAATAAACTTTACTTAAATTAAACTATTCAAGTTTTTGCGACATTTTTAATGACATGCACTGTCAAAACAACAATCGTTATTTGAAAAAAATAAATAAATAAACTTTCAAACTTTACAATTTTCAAAAAGCGTTCATTATTTCAAATTAGCTATTTTTCCTAATTTACACAAAATTTTAATATAATGGATAATCGGTGAATAGCATAGTATAAAGTAAATATTGTCTTGCGTTTGCTGAAATTAAAATATATTTAAATATACGTGTGATTCCATAAAGACAAATACATTTCTTACATCATTCTATTAAATTTTCTGTAACAAAAAAGCCTAATATTGATGCAAAAAACTCAACAGTTATAACGAAATAAATTAATAACTCTTTAATGGATCAACATAATAAGACTTACCCATATTTTGAAAAATCCAAATCGTACAACCATTATTTTGAATACTTGTTCGCGCACTGACTGATATCGACTTATCAACAGGGACAAAATGAATGAAATGAAGGGTACAGTCTACTTCTCGGAAAAATTTCCCCTACTTTATAGTTGTCCTTGACCTTGAACAAGGGAGACTTTTCTTTATCTCAGAACACGACAACGATTTTTACCCCGGTGAGAAAAAAAAAAGCTTCTAAATAGTTTTCTGTTTTTCATTGTATAAGGCAACGAAGATATAGTTTTACTTTACTACAGCTAAGGAAATATGTATTTCATATCCATAGTTTGCACAAATCACAATTTCCATTTATATCTACATATGTTGGAATGGCCGAATACAGACATATTTTCTTTTCAGATTTTAGTAAAATCTGAGAACATAATACATTGCAGAACTCGATTTAACATAAGAAAATTATTTCTTCTCACAATAAATGGCAAAATACATACATATCATATATTTTTCGACTTATGCTGACGAAATCATTTTCATTTATAAAAACATAAATTTGAATATATTCTTATTCAGATGCAAGAAAAATCGAATAGCATTTCTCATTTTTGCGGTACAAGCAAATGAACACACAAGATGTTCTAAATTTTATAAGAATTAATTTTTCATTTGAATGAAAATGAGTAAAGACCGTGACACGAACCCAGATAATAATAATAATAATAATAAAAGAAACTAATTTATTCTGCAATCCTATCGCTTTGTTTAACATCGGTTTTCATGTGTCCGATATTGAGCTTACTATTTTTATACATATGGAAAACAATATATGGCTTTATCTGTAATTTTTATTAGTAAAATGTTGATAAAAAAAACAAATAAATATAACTAAATTGCTAGGAATCTGATTTAAAAAAATTATTTTTTCCTTTATACTGAATTCAGAACTTTAAATTTCTTTTCCAATTATTTAACTTTTTATGAAAATATATTTCAAATGCTATTAAAAATTTATGTTTTCGAAATAGCTTAATTTCCGTTTTTTTAACTCTCTTACGTTCAACAATAAATGCTTGCTGGAACAATTAAACTGATATTTTTTTTTCTTTTGTTTATGAAAAGTATTTTTTTTTTCATGGAACTTGAAAAAAATATAAATAAATTCACACCTATTATTAAATACGTAGTATATGTTTTGTATAATATGCATTCTCAATGGATGCATCTTACTGTAATTAAATATTTTCTGTTGTTCCGATTCAAATGTATTTACTGTGAATTTGTATTCTGTTTATTTCAGCAATTAAAATCAATAGAAATTGAAAAATAATACATTCATTGCTTCTAGCGTGACAATAAAAATATATCCATGCAAAGATATCGAAGCATATTTTGGAAATATTAATTTATTATTTATAAAAAATACTTTAAAACTAAATAAAAATAACTAATCTATATTACTACTTTAAATATAAATCATAAGGTATCTATATTTTCACCCACATTTAAAATAATTAAGCTTACTTAAAAAAAAAAAAAAAAAATACATTTCCTCTTTTTAAATAAATGTGAGAGTTAGGTAATATTAGCCCTCTACTTTCTAAACGATGGTGGGCCATTACATTTTTGCCAGAAACCGGCCCTGAGTAATTTGCGTCCAAAGTAAACGCAACAGTTTTCTCGCCTCCGTTCCGTAATCGTTTCCGCGATAGCAGCCGTAATTAGCGGCGCGTCACTTACGGTACAGTATTGTTTGGCTACAAATGGCCTTAACTCACGTTGACCGCGACGAAACCGCCATGCGGCCCGAAGCCGAGTGTTTGTTGGGTATATAGTTCGAATCGTCGTCACCCGTGTTTCCCCCCTCCCCCCGGAGCTAGGTCCTTTTGTATTCTGCTCTCATCGCGTCCTTTCTGCTACTTTTTACGCGATTTGTCATTTATCGTGTATTGTATTCATACGCATGCAGTTTTTGCAAGGAAATAACCCGTTGCATGGGCTAGGAGAGGTAGAATTTGACGATTATTGAGTTGCTTAATTAAACTACGCCACCTGGCGTGTTTGTTTTTCCTGAATCTTCATCATTTGTTCAAATAAGTAACATCTAGTGGTACATTTTATTACGTAGCGACTGTCCGCATAAGGATCACATATAACGTTTTGATGCATCTATCGGCTTCGATTATTTATGCTTCGGGAAACATTCCAATGGACGACAGGCTGACCTTCCACTCTTCCCTCACGATTGTTCGACTGCAAAAAACCATGATATATTCCTTGAGTATATAATGTGGGTATGCTGGTGCTTAAGATCTGCATGTTTATATGATAGGAGTGAAATCGTGTCATATATATACATTATATATACATATACACATATTAATTTATTCTAGAACAGATGTGAAATAAATAAAACTTACTGCCATAAGATAATTTATTTGAGATTAAAAATGTGACTCACCTTTTATATACATCCATAAATAATAACAATAATTATAATAATAATGATAAATATTCACTTCTAAGGTAATTCAGACAAACTCCATCATTCTTTTCTCTTAAGCCTCGCCAGATGGCGCCAAAGAAAGATTGTGCGGACAATATTAGAAATTTCAAATTAAAAGGGGGAAAACAATTCCTGACAATTACGGGGGCATATTTACTTCGCAAGAGTTGCATATTTAATAAATTAATGTCTAACATTTCAGATAATTAATCAAATTTAGATAAATATAAGTTTATACATTTGTTCTTTTTAACTCAGTAGATAGTTTTTTTAGATTCTGACAACGGCGACGGGAAACGTCTGAAAGACCTGTTTTTATCGGCTGTCGTGCCTAGAAACGTGCCAATCTCAGATAGCTTTACAAAACTTATTAAAAATGTGTTCCGTGTTTTTATTTTAATTATTAATTAATGTGCAACTTTCGGATCCAGAACTTTTGTCATTTCTAAATTTTAAAGATCATTATAATAATCATGCAGGTATTAAGATGCCCCAAAATGTTGCAACAAATTTGAAGGATAATGCCTATGGCCCCACGGCCTACTATAAACAGCATCCTAGTGCGCAAACGGGTGAACGGAACACAATGAAATTTAGTATATAGACTATAAACGATATGCGCTCACGGAATTTCGAAAAAAAAATAGTTCCAAAATGTCCTTCAGAGGGCGATTTTTGCGAAAAACATTAAATGTAACACAATAAATGACCAAAACGGAATACAGAAACAATATTAACAATCCAGAAAAAAATTATGAGTAATAAAACGTAAAACCGGTTGTTTTGGCCGTATATTGTGTTAACCCTCAAATGCTTGGTGTAGCTTTTCGGCAACATACCCAATTTAGTCTCTAAAATACACTGCTCAAAACAATTAAAGGATATTTGAAGTTTTATATAAAATAAAGATATAAACGAAATTTTTTTTACCGAAAATAGAAGAAGAGAATCACAAATGCAAATTTTTCTGGTTTTCAAACTGTGGAGTATGCAAATTTTTGAGTTCGACGTCAAAAACGTCGCTTCAGCGGCAGTGAATGAAATTTGACTTTCAACTGGATAAAAGAGAATGAAGACAAGGATGATCGGCATTCAGTGATTGCTTTGTTTCGTTGAGTACGATGTCTCAGCGAAGTCATTTGACAGATTTAGAAGCTTTGAGAATTGTTGGTAGGTTAGAAGGGGCCAAACTCAAGCCGAAGTAGCGCAAGCCATTGGAGTGTCACAAAGTGTCATTTCCAGGATCTGGAACCGTTTTTTGGAGAGTGGATGTGCAGGCCTAAGAGCAGGCCAAGGTCGTAGACGGGCAACAACGCCCAATGAAGATCGGTATTTAGCGTTAACAGCTCGGAGACACCGAACCATGAACGCTACTCTTCTCCAACAACACCTTCGCTCGGCTACAGGCACCACGATTTCAACTCAGACTGTCCGAAACCGGCTCCATGCTGTAGGTCTGTATGCTCGCCGACCGATGGTATGTGTTAGATTAACATCAAGGCATCGTTGCGACCGCACGGTGTGGGCAACCGAGCATCTCAACTGGAGGAGAAATGAATGGAGCAATATTCTGTTTTCTGACGAGTCCCGTTTTTCTGTGCATCCGGATAATAGGCGTATTTTCATCTGGAGGGACCGTGGCAGTAGGAATAATCCTGCGTTCGTGCACGAAAGTGTCAGATTTGGCGGTGGAGGTGTGTTGGTGCATGGTGGCATCTCCATTGACGGGCGCACTGACCTCTACATCATTCGAGATGGAGCTCTGACTGGTCGCCGATATAGGGATGAGATCCTCAGACCTATTGTAGTCCCTTAAGCTGCAGCAATCGGAGATAACTTCATTTTAATGGACGATAACTGCAGGCCACATCGTGCAAACCTGGTGGAGGATTTCCTTTTCGAGGAAGGAATCGTTCGAATGGAATGGCCAGCGTGTTCTCCAGACATGAATCCAATCGAGCGCGTTTGGGACGCTCTAGGAAGACGAGTTTCTGGCCGCCAACAACCCCCACAAACTCTCCAAGAACTGGAAAGAACTCTTCTGGAAGAGTGGGGCAGAATACCCCAACTCGTCATTAATAGCCTCATTGAGTCCATGCCTCAAAGGTGTTCAACGTTGCTGGCCGCCCGTGGAAACCATACCCCCTACTGAAAATGATTTTCTTTGAAGAAAACACCTTTTCTTATTCTTTTTTTCTCATATGCACAAATTGTGTTTTTTTCCTTTAGCACACAAATGCGCAATAAAATGCATTTTTTTCTTCCAAACATGTGTAATTTATACTCATATAACCTACTATGTCTGTGGACCATGTATCAATCAGCTAAACAGTTTACCAGATACAAAATCCACCTAAAACTGCAATATCCTTTAATTGTTTTGAGCAGTGTATTGTTAGAATAATATTTAAGCTATAATGCCTAATGGTGCAATAAAATACATTCTGGAAATATTATTAAATCGATTTTCAACATTTAGATGGCAAAACTTGTGCTGTTTAAAAATAAAGATAAATTTATTTTTTTTTAAATGTTGCTACTTGTTCTTTTTGTTTTGTTTGGAAGCTTGCGAAATACCCTATTTTGACCTGCAGTGAGCAAGTAAAATTTATTTCTTAGTATAGTTCCTAAAATTCTTGTGTGTTTAATATTATAGAATTTTATCAACGGAAAATATTTTTTCAATTAAACATCGGTATTGCCGATTAGTAACAAACTGTTTTTTAGCCGTAAACTATAGTTAAAACAACTTATGATTTTTTAAAGTATTTTTCGCATGATTTATTTAAAAAATGAAAGCCGAAAAACATTATTACAATGATTTTTGAAAAGTCAGGCATTTAAGGGTTAAATTTATTGTTTTTCTTTCGGAAAAGGCGCCCTCTTGTGGACATTTTAGGGCTAATTTTTTTTTTTCTGAAATCCCGTGAGCGCATCTTTCGTATAGTGTATATACCAAATTTCATTCAATTGGAGTTCACCCTTTTGCGCTGTACAATGCTGTTTATAGGAGATGTTTAATTATAACCACCCTGTATATTATTAAAAGACAAAAAAGTATTTGTAAACAAAATTAAAACACTTGTAACTTTGCGTAAAATAATTGCATCTGCAAGCGGTTTTCCACGAATGACGTAGTGCAAATTGGAGAATAATAATACACACGAAAAGAAATGTCGATTTTTGCTCAAATAAAGGTCCACGGTTCCTTTAAGGCTAAAATGAAATTGATTGGTTGATTCATTGGTAAAATGAAATTGATTGGGTGATACATTTACAGATTCTGTACACAGTTAGAATCTGTAAGAAGTTTTAATGCAGAAAGCATTAAAATATGGTTTTGTTAATTCTAAATTTTTTAGCATGTATAATATATATAGGATACATTATAGGATGTAACATAGGATGTATTATTTGATCGCAGTTTATGTAACATAAACATTTATAAATAACTCATCATTAAACAGCATAATTTAATGAGTTATGTGTAGATAAACATTATTAATCTAAACAGCTCATAACTGTAATCCTCAATCATTTGGTAATTTAGTGAAAAACTTTATTTCATGTTTATGAAAAAGCGCATTTTATTTATTGCTATAAACTAATTGTGTCAAATATACATATCCTCTAAATAATTTCTGTAATTTATGAACTCATATATCATGTGTAAAATAACTTTCTACTTAAGTGGAACATCATCTTTCACATGTTTTGTGATATAACTCATTAACATTCAATGCAATAATTCAATACTTTTCCTGTATTGCTTTAAATTGCTATTTAAAAGCATTATATTTCATTTGCTTATTGAATTAGCTTGTGTAATCAGTTATTAATATCATGAATATTTTTTAAAGGACAACACCTTGTTCAAGCAGATCTTCAGTGAAACTGCTGAGATGTAATTCAGATTATGTGCTCTTGACATATTCGCACCAGCTCCTTGTTTCCTGGGAAATTTAAACTCGCACCCAGGTAGCCAAACCCCGGCTATTGTTACATCTTAAATTGAATAATCTCGCATTTCTGTTTCCATTCAGGAAATTGTATATTTGCTAATATAATTTTATCCATCTTCTGTTATTCCCTCTGAATTTCTAAATACACAAACACCTACATTTGATGGAGACACCGGCGAGATGTATCATGGATAATTTCAAACCTGGATTACTAATTTAAATGGAGTGAAGTGTACCCACATATTTAGAGTGGAGCTGGGTCACTGTACATCGCAACATCATCTTACCACATCTTACCTAATAAAGGTTTCACCCTTCTTTTTCGGATTACATCATTCGGTCGGAACACCTCACATCGCATTTATCATGATAAGTACATTTTATCTTATTATTATCAGTTTGGCTTTGTTTTTTTACGCTATTTCCCTCATTATTTAAATAATAAGTACCGACACAGAAACCGCAAAAAAGACTGCTGAATAATTGGAAAAAGCTGCCATAAATTTACGTGGCAGAGGTAAATCTACTCTTACAAGAGTAAAACACTTTTATGAACTCTGGGCAAACGTTTCAAAAAAATGATTTATACAATAAATTGGAAAAATTGGAAACAGTTTACTGAGACTTTGAAAAATATGATGCTCAATCACCGACTGAAACTTTTGAAATTGATGATTTTGGGAAAAAATCTTATGAAACCAAAGCCAAACTGCAAGCAGAACTTCAAAAAGTGTATGTAAATATGCATTCACATTCTCAATTAATGAACGATCAAATTCCTGTCATTAATTCGAATGTGTCTAACAACTTTAAATTACCCCGCTTAAATATAGAGCAATATAGAAGCATGAAGCATAGAATATAGAAGCATGTACTTTTCAGAAAAAAAGTTTCGTTGAAATCGAAGATGCGCTGTTTGAGTTATAACAAAAATAATGCTAGCAACTTGCTAAATATTCCGAACTTTCCCTGTTTGTATTTATATAAATACGCTACTATCAACGCATTGGTCAATTCGTGACATTTCCAGTCGGGCAAGATTCGCAGTGCGCCAAAATAAGAGAATGTTTCCATACATACCACTTCCCTATGGGTTTGTTTCGTGTTTGTAAACATTCTGTTCTTTTGGCGTACTGTGTTATCCTTCTCGCGTAATAATATCAAGTCGATGGCCTAGTCGATTGTGCAGGTGAAACTGAATAGGAGCTGTAAATATATAAGTTTATCAACTTTTTGGCAATTTCGGACCCCCTCTTAACCTTTCGATATCATACGTTATCATTTCCTCGAATCCCCCTCCCCCTACTAATATTGTTATCAGTGTCTAAAAATTCTTTTTTTTATATACAATGATATACAGATATGGTTGTAAATTTTTTATTCGCATATTTTACTGATTTAAATAAAAGGAAAAAAATCATAAAATATCACTGTTACATAAGAAATAACTTGATATCAAATAACATTTTAAAGAGATACTTATTATTTAAACGTTTTTAATAGTAGTTCTTTGTTACATAATACACTGAACAGTAATATTGTCTTCTTTCACGGAGCCCTTGCATGCGGCTAAACAACAGGTGGACAACATTCTTCCCCATCTTTTACTAGAAAAATAACAAGTATCGTTTCTAATCCGGTTTCTCTAACAACGAATTATATACGCATATGACAGGAGAATATTAGTTGTGAACGTTGGGTTATTCCATATTTTGGAATGAAACGTTTTACAATCATTCAATGGTTTTGATAATAACTTTGTATTTTCATAAGAAGAAAACAGACTTAAAAAATTTTGAGATAACAGATGTAAAGAAAAAGATACCAAAAAAGTTATTTTTGGATTGATCAAAAATGATAACAATATCAAATGACAACCCCCTCACCTCCTTACCGGTATCTTTCGACGTCAAGTGCCAGACGCCACCCCCCACACACACTCCCCTCTAAAGTGATACGTTACATATGTACTTGTACACTGTACAGCTCCATAGCCTTCTTCTGTGTGAAAATCATGGTAGGCAAATGTAAACATTTTGCTTGTCAGTTCTTGATATTATTACGCGAGAAGGACACGCAGTACGACAACATAACATAATGTTTACAAACACGAAACAAACCTATAGGGAAGTGGTTTGCATGGAAACATTCTCTATTTTGGCGCACTGCGCATCCTACCCGTGTGGAAATGTCACGAATCGACTAATGCATTGACAGCAGTGTATTTCTGCAAATACAAACAGGGAAAGTTAGAAATATTTTATCAAGTTGCTAGCATTATTTTTGTTATAACTCAAAAAGCGCATCTTCGATTTAAAGAATTTTTTTTTCTTAAAAGTACATATTTTGAGCATTATTCTGTAATTTTTTGGTTGTTGTAAATACATAATTACTACATTAGTAATTTTTTGGAAAAATATTTTTGTTTATTTTTTTATGTTAAAATTTGTGTAAAAATGTGAAAAATATATATATATAATGTGAACTAATATTTTCTTCAATAATTGACATTGGTTACATTATTTTACCGTTTGTACTATTTGAAAAAAGCGTATTTGAAAAATAATAGCGCCGGCGCATACTTCGCCGATTATCTCAAGGACAGTTCAAGGTCAGAGGCCAAAACCCCCCAATATTGTATTCTCATGGTGAGCCTTATTACCACACATGCTATTTCTAACATCGGCCATGGGGGCCAATTCTGTATGCTTATCCGGTTAGACCCTTTAAAGAACTAAGTGTCAGGGAAAGAAGGCACTTCGTTAAGAAAAAGAAGTTGTGTGGGGGTTGCTTGTCTGACAAGCATTGAACCTGGCAATGCAATTCCTCGTTACTGTTGTAACAATTGCAAAATTAAACATTCTACCAGTTTATGCGAAAATAAAGTGCAAAATTGCGTGATATCAGCTTCTCGTTCAAATGAAAAACAGAGCTATAAAAAGAAGCCTGATTCAGAGACCATTTTGATTCACGATGAGAATAAAAAGGAAATTTCCCCTTCAATAAATGCAGTTCAAACATCTTTCACACTTTTCCCATTGTTAGTGTATATATTAATTATTGCATGGGTGAAAAGCACACTTTAAGAATCATGAGAGACAGTGGCTCCGAGTCAGCCTTTGTTTCTGTTTCCTGCATAAAAGTGTAAGGAATAAAAAGGAAAAAATACAAGGTTCCCCGTGAAAGGTCTGTCTAATTCAAAGATCGCAGTAACTAAGGGTTACGTATTATTTGATCTTATATCAATTCATAATGCTAACACCAAGTCGTCTGTGAAAGCATTTATTTTAGATGAATTAACTGCTCCGTTACCTGCAGAGAAAATTAATGAGAAGCATTTTTCACACTTAAAAAATATAAGCTTAGCGGACCCACATTTCTAGACACCAAATAAAATAGACATTATTTTAGGATCTGATTACTTTTTTCTATTTTGCTTGCTGGTCAAGTAATAGATACTCAGTGCAATTTAATTGCTCAAAATTCAATTTTTCGCTTTCTCATATCGGGAAAAATGTCACATGCTAGTACAACTCACAATTCGATACATAATTTGCATATTTATGAAGTTAATATTGATGATGAATTGAAGCGTTTTTGAAAAGTAGACGAAGTATTTAATCAGAATGCTCAAATTTTGTTGCCTGAAAAGCAGTTTGTTCAATCACATTTTAGGGAAAATTATTCAATTAATTCCGAGGGTCGTTTTGTGGTCAAGTAACATTTTATTAAATCTAAATTAGAATTACGTAATTTTAAACCTGCTTTCTCTAATTTCTCTCGCTTGTTGGCTATGGAAAGGAAATTTAAGGAAAAACCAGTCTTTGAAAAACGGTACAAGAATTTTATGGACGAATATAAGGAGTTAGGTTATATGGAATTAGTTGTACAAAATTAGATTAATAATTATGAAAATGAACACTACTTTCTTCCTCTTCATGCGGTTACTAAACCTTCTAGTACCACTACTAAATTGAGAGAAGTGTTTGATGCTTCATGCAAAACTTCAAATCATGTTTCCTTGAATTCCATTTTGGGTGTCGGCCCTAAGTTACAACGGGACATTTTCGTAATTTTACATCATTTTCGATTTCCGAAATAAGTTTTTTCTGCGTACATAGAGAAAATGTACCACCAGATTTTGATTGCTGAAGAAGATCAAAATTATCAGCAAATCGTTTGGAGGTCTAATCCTAAAGAGGAAATAAAAAATTACAAATTAAAAACTTTAACCTATGGGTTAGCGTTAGCATCTTTTCTGGCCACTAGATGTATAAAACAAACCACTAATGATTACACAAAAAATGTTTGCATTTTTTGCATGTTAGTGTGTCATCCATGTCGCACATCTACACATCATGAAGATGTGCACATAGATGATTTACTATCCGGTACAAATACTGTTAGGGAAGGAATAGAAACTTGCAAAGAAATTGCAGAAGTTTTAGACGCACATGGTTTCCTTTGAAGGAAATGGAATTCAAATTGAAAAGAATTTCTTATCATATTCATAGATTGTTCTAGCACCGAATGAAATAGTTTCTAGCGATTACGGAAGCTCCAAAGTTCTAGGCTTAAGCTGAAACTGTTCTTCAGATTCTTTTATTTTCAAGACTTCACTAGCACTGACTCCATATCTTACAAAGAGGCATATTTTAGCTGTGTCTGCACGAATTTTTGACCCATTCTGTCTAATTTCTCCTCGTACTGTAACTTTAAAATTATTTTATCAGAAACTTTGGCTTACAAAGGGAGACTGGCATTTCATTATACCGCAACATCTAGCAGACGAATTAATACAATTTCAAATTTTATTTAACAATATAAGTCAATTATCTGTTCCTAAATGTGTCACGCTTTCATCCGGTAACCCAATTGAATTACACGAATTTTCTGACACCTTAACACTAGCTTACGCTGCCGCAATTTATTCATCGGCAAACTCATAATGGCAAAACCGATTCTTTTCTCTTAATTTCTAAAACTAAGGTTGCTCCAATCAAACAAATTTCGGCTCCTAAATTATGTTGCGGTGCACAGCTACTATCTAAGCTGTTTCATTCTGTTATGGAAACACTAAATAATTACAAGTTCAATATTTTCGCTTGAACGGACTCAAAGTCATCCTTTCTTGGCTATGTGCACATCCGCGTAAATGGAAGACTTTTGTCGCGAATAGAACATCTCAAGTCACCGAAATTATATTTACCAATCACTGGAGACCTGTCCCATCCAAAGTGAACCCCGCAGATATCGCTTCACGCGGTATCGATCCTAAATGTCTTCCAGGATGTGACTTGTGGTGGAAAGGCCCAAGTTAGCTGGTTCTAGACCCATCCAATTGGTCAAAAGACGACTCAAATGATGAGGAATTTGTTGAGCAAATCAAAGCTGAACAAAGGTCTGATCCAATTTTTTCTTTTCACACCCGCACATCAAATGATCTATGTGATAATTGTTGAGAAGCACTCTTCGCTTGCGAAAATTATTTGAATTTTGGCATATTGCCAAAGATTCATCAAAAAATTCAAAAAGGCTAACAAATTAGAAATGTCTTCGCCACATCTTACTTACAAAGAAACAAAAGCTCACGAAGAATCTATCGTTCTTTGGATTCAAAATTCTTACTTTCTTAAAGAATTTAAATGTATCAAACAGAAGGATTTTTCTAAGAAAATCCCTTACACTCCCCCCATCCGTTTATTGACGATAGGGGTTTCTTACGGGTGGGAGGAAGCCTAAAAAATTCACTGTTAGCATTTAATCACAAACGTCCTGTAATATTGCCCTCACAGCATAATATAATTGAGTTATTAATACAGCAACAACATATTGCAAATTTACATACTGGACCTTTTCTTCTGTCAAACATCCTCAGACAGTCCTATTGGATCATTGGTGGGAAAAAGCTCATCAACAAATGCATCAATAGATGCTTAAAATGCTACAAATATAGAAGGTCCATTGCAGCACCTCAATTAAATGGGCAATTTACCAAAGCATCGAGTGACCCTTGAACGTCCATTTTTCTCCAGCGGTGTTGATTACGCAGGCCCTATATCTATTAAATTCAGTAAGGCTCGGGGTTCAAAAACAACTAAGGGATATATTGCTTTATTTATTTTCCTGGCCACCAAAGCCGTGGATATTGAAGCTGTGAGTGATTTGACAGCTGAGGCTTTTATAGCCGCCCATCGACGATTTAGTGCAAGACGAGGTGCCCCACGTCATCTTTATAGCGAAAATGACACTAGCTTTCTCGGTGCGTCCAGAAAACTGGACAAAATTCACAAGCTATGGCGTTCATTTCCTGAAAATGAAATCATGGCGCATTATCTGAGAGAAAAATCTCAGGAAGGGCATTTCATTCCTCCTTCTGCCCCTCATTTTGGCGGTGTTTGGGAGGCTGCCACAAAATCCACGAAACACATCTGAAAAGAGTTATAGGAGAGGCACTGCTAACTTTCGAAAAATTAGCTACATTATTTGCCCAAATAGAAGCATTGCTCAATTCGCGCCCCCTTATGCATTTAAAACTCCCTCACATTTTCTTACATGTGATGCGTTACGCTGAATGCCTGAGGGGTCCCTATCTAGCACCAATAGCGATAAAAATAGATGGGGATACTCCAGAACGTGAGAAACGGTTTTTTTTCAACGTTGGAGAAAAGAACACCTCGCTTCTCTTCAGCCTAAAGCTAAATGGAAGGACGTTGCGTCTAATGTCGCTATACGATAGGTAGTTCTAATAATGGACGATCATCAACCCCCAGGATCGTGGTCATTGTGACGTATTGTCGAGGTCCACCCAGGTACGGATGGCCTCATCTGAGTAGTGACTGTGCAGCGTGGAAATTCCCTCTTCAAACGTCCAGTCCAAAAAATCGCATTACTCTCTCTGTATCATGACTAATACCCTGATAGTTGGGGGGTTGTAGTATGTTTATGTAACCTAAACATTTATAAATAACTCATCATTAGACAGAATAATTTCAAGGAGTAATGTTTAGATAAACATAATTAATTTAAACAGTTCATGACTGCAATCCTCAATCATTTGGTAATTTAGTGAAAACCTTTATTTCATATTTATGAAAAAGAGCATTTTAATTATTGCTATAAACTATCTGTGTCAAATATACATTTCCTCTAAATAATTACTGCAGTTTAGGAAGCCATATATCATGTGTGAAATAACTTTCTAATTAAGTGGAACATCATCTTTCACATGTTTTGTGATATAACTCATTAACATTCAATGCAATAATTCAATACTTTTCCTGTATTGCTTTAAATTGCTACTTAAAAACATTATATTTCATTTGCTTATTGAATTAACTTGTGTGATCAGTTATTAATGTCCAGAACATTTTTTTCATGGACACATCCTTGTTCAAGCTGATCTTCAGTGGAACTGCTGAGATGTAATTCAGATTCTGTGCTCTTCACATAACCGCACCAACTCCTTGTTTGTTGGGAAATTTAAATCCGCACCCGTGTAGCCAAACACCGGCTATTGTTACAATTTAAATTAAATAATCACGCATTCCCTTGTCCATTCAGGAAACTGTATATTTGCTAATATAATTTTATCCATCTCCTGTTATTCCTTCTTAACTTCTAAATACACAAACACCTACAATCGAATTCCATTTGTTTGTTTTGATTACAAATGCAACTCATTAAAAAATGAGAAACATGGGGAAAAGGATGTAGTAGTATATTTAAACTAACCCGGAATCTTCCAAGTCCTTAAAAATATATAAATGTATGAAAACGTGGTGTCTTTCCTAAAAATGGTATTTTCATTTTTGACTCATACATTGGAATAATACACCCTATAATAGAATTAATATCCTAAATAATTAGAATTTACAAAACTTTATTTTAAAGATTATGCATTTAAACATAACAGAATCTTTCTACATCTCTAAATGTATCAACCAAACAATTTCATTCCAGCAGTGAAATTTGCCTTAAAAAATCATGGTTTGTTTCCTATTAATGATATTTTGAAATTTGTTAGAGACTCTGTTGTCACCTTCTGCTCTAGAAACTTAAGCAGACTGGGACTTAAAATTTGTTTCTAATGTACTGTTATACAGCCTTCTAACCTATTATTTGACAAATGCACTCAAATATATTTTTTTAATTATTGTTATTTACTGAAGTAATTATTGTTATTTACGAAGTGGATCTTTAATTCTCTGAGATATTTTAACGCATAAATTTATAAAATGCTATCCAATTGATACTTTAACTTTTCCAGTATTCACATAAATTTTTTTATTATACTTTTAGACTGCATTTCATTTAATTTTTTTTTCATTAAAAATATAATTCATGTAAAATTGTCTCGTAAAATATATATGTTTTTAAAGTTAGTTAATAATACAATCAGCCCATAGATTTTTTTTACCTTATTCCCACAAGTGATTTAGCGACAAGAGACTGGAAGTTGGGAAATGCATCATATCCTGGACATGTTAAGATGGGTCTCAGCTGTTTCGGGGAGATTCTTTTTACAGACGTAAGACAAATAAAAACATACTCCCCTATAAATTCTACTCACGAAACATTCCGCGTTACTAGTCGATGTCCATTGTGTAGAGTTGCTATAAATTAAACAAACACAATTTCTTTTTTCCTTATAACTGAAATTTGAAAAGCGTTTGAAACAAGGCTAACTATATTTCATTGCAAAAAAACATATATTTTGGGGGATTTTTCTTCAAAAAAAATATACAAAATATTATTGCACACCAGCATAATAAAAAAAATCATAAGAGCAATGAGTTTATTCTCGCACTATCTTAGTACGTGATATAGATTTGGAAATTAAAAAAAATATTTTTCTCTACATAGTAGAGATTTGTTTTTTGTGATTTTGATTTATCCGAAACAAAAATATTTCTGAATGGTTAATAGTTTTCGTTGAGTTTCAAATACTTGTATCGTGCAGATTAGGAGGTGCCTAATTTAATGAAAATATTCCAAAATGTATGTCTTATCTTGTGAAATATACAGCTGTAACTACGAAATCAATTGCGCTATTCTAGAAAACGTCGTTTCAATAATCTTGTAATATGTGAATAACATTATTATCCACAACCACATCCAGTTACAACATTTTAAACGTATTGTTGTGTTTTTTGGTGATGTTTACAGTGAGATACCAAATGAAAAATCATACGGTGATGTAGATTAGGATCCATAGCGATTTAAAATTTTGAACTTCAAATGTTAAACTAATTTTGAATAGTTGAAAAACGAATTGCAAAGGTGTTTTTTTTACCCTATATCAAACCTACATCACCGAAGAAATTGCAATTTATAATTAGAATACATTTAAAACTTCTGGAAATTGTTTTCTGTAGAAAAATGTTCCAGGTAGAATTCGTATTTTTTTTTTTTTTTAATTAAATATACATATATATTTAATTTTTCTTTGTGGCGTCGCATGACGTCGAGGATAAGTCACAACAACAAGAATGTGAAGTCGTCATGGACATTTTTAGTCTTTCCGCACTTTTAAAAATATCTTGAAAAATTACCTCTGTTTTTAACCCTAGAAAGCTCCTCGGGTCTTTTTAGACCCATACACATGTTTAAGCTTGTGTTACTCAAAAACTACTCATAAGAATTTTCTGAAATACAATGGCTTTTCTTGATTTATTTTTAACTAACACATATTAAAATTTTAAATTAATGCGACTTTTAGTTTTAACACAAGAAAAAAACACCTTAATCTGTCCCTCGGGTCTTTTTTGTCCAAGCATACAAATACATTCACATAGTTTTTTGAAAACGCCGATATTGTTTTATTTCTGCTGTACAGCTGAAAAAAAGGTAAGGGGGAAAAAGGGGTAGAATTATCGGGGAGAGAATGAAGTTATGGGACGTCTGGAACTGGACAAATCATAGCAGAAATTCATTTTGTTTGTTGTTTTTCTCTCAGCTAAAAGTAAAAAGTTCACCTTTTAGAATCGGTTCGAATATTTATTTGAGAAGAACGTTAGTGCATTTTTTGTTGGTTATATGAAACTTTTATTTCGATTTCATGGAAGGCTATACAGATGATGAAAATTTGTCTGATGTGGAGGAAGCTGTTTCGGAAGAAGAGGATCATATATCTATTGATAATTATTCTTCATCAGATGAGGAAATAGATACTATACATAAAGTACCTGCATACATAAAATACCTACATAAAGTACCTAAGAGATAATGAAGTCCAGAGATGAAAAAATAATGTGGCATGCAAAGCCATATCCAAGTGCTGGTCGAATAGAAAGCAGTAATATATTGAAAATAACGCCTGGCACAACTCGATTTTCAACAGCACGAATAGAAGACGAATATAGCGCTTTTGAACTGCTTTTCCTCCATAATTTGAAAACCATGATCATAAATTATACGAATTTAGAGGGAAAACGTTTATACGGAGAAAATTGGACTGATCTAAATATCGTAGATTTGGATGCATACATAGGCCTTTTAGTGCTCGCAGGTGTACAAATCAAGCAACGAATCAACAACAAGTCTATGGGATGAATTCAAGGGAAGACATTTGATTAGAGATACAATGTCTCTAAAGAAATTTAAAATAATATCAAGACTAATACGATTTGATGACCGGGAAACTCGACAACGAAGAAGATCAAATGACAAATTTGCCGCAATTCGAGAATTATGGAATAAATGGGTAGAAATTTTAACCAATCGTTTTAATTCAGAAGTATATGTAACGGTGAACGAACAACTTATTGCTTTTAGAGGTAAGTGTCCTTTTAGGCAGTACATGCCTAGTAAACCTGCCTATGGTATAAAATTCTGGATTTTGAGCGATAATGACACATGTATGTATGGAATATCCAGCCATATTTAGGAAAACAACCAGGAAATGCACCCGAAAGAAACCAACGATTGAGAGTAGTTTTGGGCTTGTCATATGGTTTACGAGGACATAATATAACTTGTGCCAATTTCTTTATATCTTATGATTTGGGTCAAATGTTGCTAAAAAGAAATATAACAATGATTTCTACAATAAGAAAAAATAAATCATCTATTCCTGTAGAAATTTTAGAAACAAAAGGAAAAGAAAGATACAGTTCAACATTCGCGTTTACTAAAGATACAACGCTTGTGTCTTACATTCCAAAAAAAAAAAAAAAAAAAAAAAAAAAAAAAAGAAAAAGAAATGTCTTGTTCTTCAAAGCACATTGCATAAGAATGAAAAATTCAACGAAGTATTCAAAGAAAACCAGAGATCATCATTGATTATAATAAAACTAAGGGAGCAGTTTATACGCTGGACAAAATGGTAGCTACTTACACTACAATAAGGAGTACAAACCGTTGGCCATTTGTTGTATTTTGTAATATTTTAGACATATCTGCATATAACGCTTTTGTATTTTATTGCAAAATAAATAAATCATGGAAGAAAGACTGCCCTTATAGACGAAGAATTTTTTTGGGAAACTTGTGTGAAAAACTTGTAAAAAAGCATATGGAGACCAGAGAAAATCTTCCAAGAGGGCAAGGAGCAGATGGTTCAAAGTGCGAAGCGAATCCGCAAAGAAATTGGTAGTACTTCAGCTGAAATGGAAATTGCTAAGAAGCGAGGAAGGTGTCACATATGCGAAAAAACGGACAATAAATGTACATTTAAGTGTGTAACATGCCACTGCTTTACATGCAAAAAGTATTTGAATACAGTTTGCCATAACTGTTATACGGGATAATTACATTTAAATATTTGAAAGATTCATTTGTGTTTTTTGGATGTACCTGTAAACAAGATTTTGTAAGTACTTTTTACTTTTATTTCATCTTCGTACTGTCATAATTTATTTTTTGTTTTAGTATTCGTCAACTGTTATTAAAATAATAAATTTATTACTTGTAGATTGCCGAATTTAAGCACGAATCATGCATGGGTCTTTTTAGACCCGAGGGACTAATTCGTAGGTACGGAACGAGGAGCGTTCTAGGATTAAAGGATTTCTATTTTCTGACCAATGAGAATGCTCCATATCCGTTTATGTAGCGTTCTCATTTCTCAGAATATAGATAGTCATTAAAAACAGACGTGATTTTCACGATATTTTTAACAGCGCGTGAAGTCACATTTTGATCAATTTGTGAATTCATGGTGTCACCAATCGGATGAGTAGATTTAACTGGAATCCGATCCGAGTTTATTGAGTCAGCTGTTTTATTACATAGGCCGGATTCATAAAGTCGAACGGGTCAGAATATCGATTTTTACTTCAACTCGACACGGCCTTATTGTGTCGTCTGTTTTCTTTCTTTTTACTTTCTTCTATCTTTACAAGAAGAAAGTATTGGATTTGTGAACATTTTCGTCTTCCCGTTTCCGATGAATTTACATGTTTTAGGAGTCCCACAAACATCCCCCAAAAATATGTTTTTACAAAATGTCTGTCTGTGAGTATGTGATTCGGTATGTCTGTCTGTATGTGACACAAATTTTGTGGGCGTCTATCTCGGAATCTAAAATGAAAGGAATTTAATAAAAATGTATATTTAGTTACTCCCTGATATAAATTGATGCTGATTAGTTTTTGGTGTATATTGCTCTACAGGTGACGCTGCTATGCTGCCTTATCCACGATTTACGCAACAGCTGTATATCAAGAACATATGAACGAATTTTCATCAAACTTCACATTCAGGTATATCTGATAAATATTGGTGTTTATTATTTTTGGTGTAAATCTCCCAACAAGTGGCGCTGCTATGCTGTATTTTTCACGATTTACGCAATAGCTATATCTTAAGAACTAATGCACGAATTTTCATCAAACTTCAGATTCAGTTTGTCCCTTATATAAATTGTTGCTGAATAAATTTTATGTAAATCGCCCAACAGGTCTATACTGCATTTTTCACTATTTTAGTAATATCTATGACTCAAGAACTAATACAAGAATTTCTAACTCCAGACGCAGTTAAACCTTGACACAAGTTGTTGCTGATAAGGTATTGGTGTTAATTACCCAGTAGGTTGCACAATTATGCTGCACGTTTTTACGATTTTCGCAATAGTTCTTATCTCAAAAACTAATGCAGGAATTTTCATTAAACTTCAGATTCAGTTAGACGTTGACATAAGTATTTGCTAATTATGTACCCAACAGATAGCGCCGATGTGCAGCACTTTGTAGGATTTATACAATTTTTGCGATAGTCATATCTCAATAATTAATGCACGGAATTCCATACCTTAAGAATCCTCATGATGGACATAGATTGCCATTTTTTGCCACTGTTATAGCGAATATTAACCCATTAGTGCCTGATTTTTTTTTCAACTCAATATTGTGCTTAATTATAGTAAATGGTGTAAAAAGAACGTAAAAAAATAATAAAAAAATTTTCTTCGAAAAAATATTTATTTAACATATAAAAATCTAAACGTCCCAATTTTGGGACACTAGGCACGAAAGGGTAGGGGTTTTCTCCGTTACTGTCAAAGCATTATATCTATGTTTTATGCCATTTGATATGTTTCAAAAAGGTTATATATCATTCGGGTTATTATTTGACTATAAAAATTTGTTTATTATTACTATAAGGGGTGGGGGGCTAGGGTCGGCTCAAGAACAAGACCCCCTTCCTCATCATCATTAGCTATTGGCATAGTAAAAATTTATAGAGTAAAAATTTATAATAATCAATGATTATTAATAGAGTATATATACCGTATATACTCGCATATGCGCCGACCCATTAACTTTTGAATGCAAATTCTGCAAAAAATCAAAAACGCACGTATGTGGACCTCCTAATTTTTTACTTCAATTTCGCATAAAATCAAACCAAAGATTTCACTTACTAATGCGAAGAATTAGTAAGTAAACAAAAACAAATCATTGAAAATTTTTTAATAAGAAATTATTATTATTTGTATATTTATATATTATTTTATTATTTATACACATAAAAAATCAGTCTTTTGCAGTATTCGAGGTTTGTTTTGTTTGTTTGTTTGTTTGTTTGTTTGTTTTTTCTCTTTTTGCTTTTGTAATTGACTCGCGTATAAGTCTACCCCCAAATTTACTTGCAGGAAATTATCAAAAATTCTTCGTTTTACACACGAGTATATATGGTACAGTAGAACTTCGATTATACGACCCTCGTGTAACCGGAACTCTGTGTAAATCGATGTCGATATTCTGAATTTTTTCCAACGTTTTTTTTTTTTTTTTACTTTCACATTCCTTGTGAATGCAAGTGTTCCTTTCCAAACCACGAGTAGATATAAGCATTTTGGTTTCCCTTTCTTCGAATTCCATTGAATTTAGCTTGAGCTCCCACAAGATCCGATCCCGGGATAATTATACTCCCCCCCCCCCTCCCTTCTTTGTACATGTCCCTGTTCTAAACAAATAAAATTCTCTTCATGTATAATTTAAGTTTAGATATTTATTAAGCAGTTCAAATAGTCCTAATAGCAGTTCGATTACGATGTTGCATATTAAACTAGATGATTATTGATAAATTCTCGATTATCCGGATATTTGATTATCCGCTGTCGGTTCGGCCCCCAATTTCGTCGGATAATCGAGGTTCTGCTGTATATATTTTAGTAACCTCAGGTGTCAAATACTAAACTAGTACAAAAAATAACGATATGATATAAATTTTTACTAAGCCTATAGCTAAGGGAGGGAAGGGGTGGGTGTCTTGTTCTTGAACCGAGCCCAGCCCCTGTTACCCCTATAGTAATAACAAAGAATAGCCAAATAATAATCCGAATAATAATTTTATAACCAAATAATAATCCGAAAGGTATGTAACCATTTTGTAACAAAATAAATGGCACAAAACATACATTTAATGCATAGACAGTAACGGAGAAAACCCCTACCCATTCGTGCCTAGCGTCCCAAAATTGGGACGATATATAAAGGTTCAAATTCGAACAAAAAAATAGAAATCTGAAAAAATGCAAAAATACGTATTCTAAAATAATGTTTCGTGTTATAAATAATACCACTTATAAAATGATTGATAAAAAAATAAAAGAAATATCTTACTTTTTCGTACGCGTCATTTTATTTCAAGAAAATCCAACTTTAATATAAAACAAACATTTATTTCACCTTTTTATTCTTAAAAATGCACTGCTATTTATGAATAAATATTGAAAACAAATACTAAGGATATATTTTACTAAGTTTTGAAAGAATATCATAATTGAATTAGTAATGGGAATTTTTTTAAGAAAGCACCCCAAAATTAGGACGCCAGGCACAAATGGGTTAAAGTATTAACACGTGCATGATAGTAGTAAGTTTTTGGATTGGCATTTCCGACTAGTGTTTGTTTTGGCTGTAGGTAGGATTCGGATTAGAATCATGTATCTGTGTCCATCGTGTTTACACGAACCTGACACAAATCTGGATTTCATAAAATCTAGTTATTCCACTCGATCCAAGATTCTAATCCGAATCTGACAAAGAATTAAATAAATAAAATAATAGCCGACGCAATTTGTTCGGATCGCGGTTTTATAGAATCTTGTCTCACGAACTGATCTAGAATCGTCACAAACGTTACTATTTTCTTTTCTTTTCTTTTCTTTTTCTTTTTCTTTTCTTTTTTTTTTCGTAATTGCAAATATAAAAATTATGAAGTGAAATTAAAACAGATGAAGAGTTTTAAAAATGAATAAACTACGAAAAATTTGTCTTCAGTAAAATTCATTTTAAATATGACTTATGACTAAGAACTTTTGTGAAACATACCTTTAAATTTATGTCAATATACAATATTTTTAACTAAATTTTTTAATCTAAATTTTAATAACACGAAAACAAAAATTCGTATTTTTTGCTGATTTTTACTCATTTGAAAGTTCACTGTACTTTTACAAAACAGCAGTTCTATAATAAAATGTATTCAGCATTAATTTGAAGATAAAACTTAACACATCCTTATTTATTTTTCTTCAAGTACACATTAGGTAAATTAATCCCCATTCATGAAAACTAAAAGAAAAGTGAAAAACTGAATTTATAAAAAAAGCTTATTTCACATACTTGGTAAATGGCCATAAACGCATGCAAAAAAAAAAAAAAAAAAAAAAAAAAAAAAACTCCGAGAAACGTTGTCAGCTATGGTTGAATATGTGTCTCACGTTACTGCAGCGCACTTACAGCCAAAATTGATGTCTATGTTGTCACATATGTAGGAATAAATTTGCATTTTCATTTGTTACCCATGTTTTATGTTCATTCTCGATTGCAAAGTCTACAACAGCACCATATTTCTCACTATCGACAGTTTTTTGAACTAATTTTTTTCGCGGAATCATTTTTTCCATGGCGTCATTAGGCCGCTTACCAAGTTTAGTGAATACCTGTTGTTAGAAAGAGCTACTGATGGCTGTGCATATCGTCAGTCTAAAAGAAAAAAAAACCTGTATGCAGTGTTAAGTTTCATCTAATTTCCAGATAGCATTTTAGTTGTAAGTGTGGTATTTCAAGAAGCATTGTTTTAATATTATTTTTATTATTTTTATCATTACATGTATTTTTGAATCAGATAAAGAGTTTGTATCATATTTTCCAATTGCATATTAACTAAAATTGACCTATTTGGAGATCATTTAGCTGTCGGAGGACGAATAAATAAAAGTAGCTTAATTTACAAGGGGGACAGAAAAATAATTAGGTCCATGGAAATGTATTAGGATGGCCTTGTTCAAATGTTCTTCACTGTTTTCAAAGATATTAAAAAATAACATTATTTGCACAATATGACTTCACATCTACGTGTTTATAGGGTCCCATTTGTAACATGACATATGGGACTTGCAGTGATGTGCAGAACAATTTAAAAAATTGTCAGACAAATATTTTTTACAATGTATATTATGTTTTGAAGCGTTCTTGTATTTTCTTATGGTTTTTGAAGAAGTTTACATTTTATATATAACATGACATAACTGAGTTTTGTAAACACTGTGACCTGCAGTAACGTCTTAACGACATCAATGACAACCTGCTAGCTATACGGGCGTATTCTTAGCCATTTCTTTCCTACCTAGGTACTGTATACGCAAAACAAATTGCACTACCTTATGCTATTTTAAGCACCTTTTATTTAAAGATATTTAAAAAAGAATGTGATTCGGTGATGGAGGTGAGGAATATCGAAGAATGTTTATTTTTGCCTGATATGCTTGAATTTGCTGGTAGCCTAATTTAAGAACTTTGCACTAATTAAAAAAAAAATATTTATCAGCAGATATGTTTGACAAAATAATTATATTTAAATTAAAATTTATGACCAGACACAAAATTTTATTCCGCTTGGATAAAAATATTTTGTTTGTCAAAATACTCTTTGATCATTAAAAATTTTGTTCAAAATTTTCATCAGCAAATGTTTAATTACTTTTACATATTTTCTAAAATATCATGCTGATGTTTTTCTATGAAAATACCACGCGAAAGCCTGAACCTAAACATATTTTGTGAACTGCAACAAATTTCTGAAATAAAATATGAATTAATAAATTAATTTTGACAAAAGTATGAAATATAATCTATAGAAATTTCATTGCGTTGTACAAAATCTTTCTATATGTGCATTCTAAATTCAATTATAGGTAGATTTCATAAGCAATACTACCTACTGCAGTCGTTACCATGATACGACTTTTGAAAAATCCCTTCTTAATTTTTCCTTATATGGCCCCAGGAACCCAAAACCACCCCCACCTAAAAAGTGTATATATATATATATATATATATATATATATATATATATGTGACATTTTGACTGACGGCAAATAGTTGGTATTGTCGAAAAAAAAATGAGGGTTTCCATTCCTACACATCACAGGTAGCAGCCGAATGGTTTTAAAATAATAAAGAAAAATGAAGAATTAACATAAGGCAGTCGCTTGGAACATTATTCACTTTATTTCCACACTCTCGATTAAATCTAGGGAAGATGCTCTCTCCTTCCATGGTAAAAAGAATAAAGTATATTCTTCCTGTCACAATTAGTTTAAAATCACTCCATCTCTTGACAGCCGTCTAGTCTTTAATCCGTTAATATCTAACATCTATCACCCATTACGATACCGTTGCTTCCTCATTCTACTCACATAATAAACAGTATTCATCCAACGTGTTACTACCTCCATCGAGCAATCACATTAAATATCCAGTTTGCTACGACTGCAATCCACCACGTTCACCTCTACATGCTAAAAACTAAAAAGCTTCTAAGCTCACAGCCCATCTACTCCTATATGCTATATCCTTTATGCCATATATTCTTTATGCTTCTCTCTGGTTCCCGCCATTCGTATTTATACTCTGCTGAAACGATTGTTCTAGAAAATTCTTATATCCTCGCAACAGCTATCTAAAGCATAAACAAAGGTTAAAATCTGTAGTCGAGATTATGCAAAAATAACCCCTTTTTCCCTCTTCAGACGATAAAAGAAATGAATTTATGTCTGCGAAGTTTTAATCTTTGAAATATTTTAATTACACCTGGATATTTTAAATAAAAGAATAAATTGAAATAAGTAGGTTTTTTCTTTCATACAGAATAATATTTTAGCAGTTAAATAAAGATTTAAGGGGAATATGATATACCGGGATTTAATAGCAGAATTTAATAGGAATTTAAATAATAAAAGTTTTATTAAAGAAATATAAATAATCGAGCCATTTTTAGATTTACGCAATTTGGAATAAATATGAATTAAGATCTTAGAGATTAATAGACTAGGGTTTTAATTTAATAAGGCGGTATAATATACGGAATATTACTGAAAAAGGAAAATTTACATAAAATACTTTAAACTTGGCGCAAAAATTTAAATTTTGTAATATTATCCCCCCTCCCCAAAGACTTTGTATGAAATTTGTGGTTAATTAACTACAATTTCAGACAACAGACTTGTAATAAATTTGGAAGTTGATTTTTGAATATTGAAAATTTTAGAGACGTCAGCGAAGAGATGGAAAAGTAAAATTTAGCAATGCAAGAGAAAAAAAAAAAATACTAAGAGCATTTAAATTTAGCTGAGAGCATTTCCCCTGTAAAAGAATACAAATAATGGTTACAACATCACTTACCATTTGTAAGTGCATAGGAAAATATAAACACGATAATAAATAAAGAATAAGTATAAATACAATAAGAAATAAATAATAAGAAATAATAAAACTATAGTAATAAATAACAACAAATTCTTTTATCTTATGGAAATTTAGTGTATTTCCATTTCTCTTATCACAAACATATTTCCAATCAAGTAATGTTTAACACTTTATTTACTTCAAGTAGAATTTTAAGTCCCATTGGCTTAATCAGTTCGTAGATCATAAAAGTCCTTTAGCAAAAATAGTGATACAGTCCTTAAGTAAAAAGTTCAGCTGCAATAAATATCTTTTACTAAATTTGTTTCGACTACTCTACCTACTAAACTCTTTACATTATGTTTAAATACTATTTGTCATCACAATAGTAATTTTATTTTAATAAACAAATTCCTAGTAGTTATTCAACTACCTTTTAACGTTTGTTTATCAACTACTTTTTTGAGCTCCTTTTCCCATTTTAATTGGGACTCACCATCTTTTACAACTTCTCACTTGTTTTAGTAAATATCATAACTTTTCACTTATAAGTTATGTTCTCTTTTTCTTTAATAAATAATGAATCTTTCAATAAATAATATAATACTTTCAATTCATAATCATAATAATAAAAATTCTCAACAGTATACTTGAATAATAACAATAATAATACTTAATAACAATATTATATTCTAAGAAAATATCACAGATTTTTTACTTATTGACATGGAAAATAATGGTTGAGGATAAAAATAATACATAGCAATTAATAATTTTCTTATTTTTTACTTATATAAGAAAGTATTTTTGCCAGCCGAAACATTAAAAAAAAAAATAATAATAATTCCAAAGTCCAAATAAATTTAACTCTAAATATTTAGAAAGTGGACTCTCAACCAGTATTTCTTTACAATAATTTATCTCTCTGATACTCTTGATGAATAGACGTGCATTTGATAAACTTAGAATGGTAAAATAAAGAAAATAAATAGGAATAAAAGATAATTTGTTTATGTACTTAATTTTCCCTTGCTACACAATCACTACAAAATCTCATCACAATTATGAATTTTCTATGTTTATACAATTATAATAATATTATCAATTCTTACTATTTTTGTAAACAATTGGTAAAGACAATGGAATAAAATAAATATAGTTTATTTGATATAAACTGGATATAGAATTAAAAATATTTATTTTTATTTTTCAACATCAATCTGAAAATTCCCAAAATTAAATACACATCCTATGCCTGCATAGAGTGTCTACCTAATCCCAAAAGCTTCCAAACACAAGTAATATCCTCGTGGCGCCCCAAGGTCATACTTGGTAATGTTGAAAACTAATGTAATAAAGACATTTAAAGAATTAAAATTTAATCTATGGTTTTTACTTTAGTTTGAGTTTGTGATGGCAATTGTGGTGGTGATGTTGGTTGTGGTTTTGTTTGTTTTATGGGTTGCTCATGAAACATTTTGAAATCATCTGGTGAAAAATAGGGTCTTAATTTAGAAACGTGTACAATAACTGAATTTAGTCCTGTCTCATAATTAAATTTATCTATTTCATAAGTTACTTCGGAAAGTTTATTTATAATTTTATATGGTCCTGAGAAAGTAGGTTCTAATTTTCTAGTGTTAGGATACTTAAATTCTTCATAAATTACAGAATCTTGTATGTTTAATGGGGATTCAACAAAATTTCTATCATATAGTCTTTTACTTTTAAGATGAAATTCTTGAGTTCGCGCTTTTGCAATTTTGAGTGCTTTACTGACTGGTGGGTAATAATTTTGTTTTAAAGGAGATTGATAGGGTAATTGACCATAAAATAAGTAGGCAGGTGGGAATTTAGTTATGGAATGTGGGGTATTATTGTATTCTTGGATGACTTGGTCTAATAATCTTGTCCAAGGTATTTTAGAAGAAGTGGAATTGACTTTACATTTAAGCCTGGTAACTATTGTCTGATTAACGCGCTCTACCTTCCCATTGGTCTGTGGATGGTGTGATGATGTAAAACGTTGTTGAACATGATGTTTTCTGAGGAATTTCTTGAATCTTGGAGACCTAAAAGCTTTGTGTCTATCACTCAGTATTTTTTGAGGTGTTTGAACATTAAAAATTTGCTTTAAACAGTTTGTATATGCTTCAGTAGTAACATTTTTAGAAGGAAAAGCCCAAACAAATCTAGTTGCGTGATCTATTATTATGTGTAAGAATTTTTTTGTTGAGTTGTAATAGTTAAATCCACCCACAGTATCAATAGAAAGACATTCAAAAGGTTGATCTGTGGCTGGCATAGCTTGTAACAAGCCAAATCTTTTTTGTTTTTGTTTTTTATTTTTTTGACAGGTGTCGCAATGTTTAACAAATTGTGTTATGTCTATAGTCATATTAGGCCAATAATAGTTAGGGGATATTAAGTTAAGCATTTTTTGGATTCCTAAATGTCCAAAATTATCATGAGCAATGTGAAGTAATTTTTTCCTTAATGACATTGGTACAACTATTTTTTTGAATCCCTTTCTCTGAATTATAATAATCCCATTTTCTTTTTTATATTTCTTATCACAGACATTATCCTTGTTTTGCATCTCTATGATTTCTTTTCTGTCCAACAATAAACTTACATGTTGATTGAAGTAAGCAACAGGATTTCGAGACAACATGTCTGCTTCGACATTTGTTGAACCCCTCTCATACTTAATCTCGTAATCAAACATGCTAAGTTTAAGTGACCACCTAAAAAGTCTACCTCTTAAGTTCTTAACGCTCTTCAGCCATACTAGAGATGCGTGATCGGTATGGATTGTAAATTTGACTCCATGGAAATAGTGATAGAATTTATCAAGAGTATCTATAATTGTTAAACACTCTAGCTCGGTTATAAAATAGTTTTGCTCATAACTCTTCAAAATTCTAGAATGGTAAGCAATAGGATGCAAGAAATTATCTTTATCAGGTTGTTTTAGAACTGCACCCACCGCTACCTGAGAGGCGTCTACAAACATGTGGAGGGGCAATTTTGGGTCATAAATTTTGAGGATTGGTTTTGCAATTAAGGCATTTTTTAGTTTTTCAAAAGAGTCCTGACATTCTGAGTTCCATTCCCATATTGTGTTTTTTCTAAGTAATTTATTAAGTGGGTATCTAATTTCAGCATATTTGTCTATGAATTTATGGTATACATTAATAGAACCTAAAAATCGTTGTAATTCTTTAACATTAGAGGGGGGTATTAATTTTTGAATCGTCTCAATATTTGCATTAGCTGGAGTTAAAGTCCCATTGGTGACTTCGTAGCCTAAGAAATTAATTTTATTTTGGCTTAATTTACATTTAGAAAGTTTAAGTTTAATATTTTCTAATTTACAGATTTCAAAGATTTGAGTTAAGTGTTTTAAGTGTTCTTCTAGAGAGGAGGAGAATATTATAATATCATCAAAATAGTGACACGCGAAATCTATTTTATATTTGTTAAGGATCCTTCTAATAGTTCTATTGAATATTGGGGGGCCTGTTTTTATACCGAACGGAAGAACTAGCCATTCAAAGAGGCCAAAGTTGCTAGCAAAAGCTAATTTTTCGGTATCAGCTGGATGTATTGGTATGTGCCAGTAGCCAGAGGCTAAGTCTAAAGTTGAAAAGTACTGAGCACTACTCAATTTGTCTAAAATGTCATCGATACGGGGCAAGGGTTCTGCATCACTTTTAATTATTGAATTTAGTTTCCTATAGTCTATACATAATCTGGTCTTTTTACCTTCTTCTTTTTTCATAGCTAAAGTGATAGGGGCAGAATATGGGCTATTACTTTCTTTTATGAGTCCAGCCTCTAATAAAGATTGGATTTGACTTTTTATTTCTTTTTCTTCTAAGGGGGAAGTTCTGTAGGGCCTCAAAGATACAGGTAGGTCAGATTTTAGAAGAACGCGTTGTGGCTCAATATTGATCCTACCCACATCATATTTATGTTTTGCAAAAATATCCCTATAATTTTGAACTATCTCCCTTAAATCATCATTTTGAATTAAATTTAAATCCCCAATTAAATCTGAATCAGAATTATTAACATCGCGAAAATTTTGAGAAGTTATGAACTGTCCATAATCAGGTTGCACATTATAATCATTTCTATCGTTCTCAAAAAAGTCCTGAGTAGTCATATAATTTTCACAACTAGATGGTAATTCGTTATCATTCTTACATAAATTCAAAGTTTCAATACTCTCATTAGCTGTTATTACATTATCATCATTATATAAATTCAAATTCTCATCATAATCAACTGTTACTAAATCATTCTCTTGTTGTACTTTATTCATATCTACAGTATGAAAATGAAGAGATTTCTCATTATGCATGGATATACTCTTATTTATAATTTTCCTTCCTTGTTTTACAGTACAATTTCTACAATCTATAGTTAAATTAAATTTAGAACATTCCCTTAAACCCAAAATAACATACTCCAAATTAGTATTACACACTAAAAAGTTAACACATTTGGTAATTTTACCCACTTTTAGAGAAATTTTACATTTTTGATTTATTTTTAACACCCCTTTTGCCTGACCAATAATAACTGTAGGTATAGTTTCAATTTTAGCATTTAGTTCTTTAACAAATTTGAGGGGTAATATTGCCGTAGTGGATCCAGTGTCCACTATACATGGTAAATTATAACTATTGGTACATCCATACACAATTAGTTGTCAAATATTAGGAATAGTAGGTGGTGAATTACTAGGAAGAGCATCAGAGGATGTTGCATCATTTCTAAATAAACACTCTTGTTCCCAATGATATGCATTATTTACACCTTTATTTGTACATATTCTACATGGTCTAGAAGGATATGGTTTCTGAAAGTAATTATTTTGAAAATTTCTAGACCCCTGATTTTGATACTGTCTTTGTGGAATCCAATTCCTAGGTGCATTATTGGGCCTATTTGGCTGAAAATTAGGTCTACTTGGTTGAGTCCAAGGCCTAGGTGGTTGAAATTGTTGAAAATTTTGTCTAACTGGTTGTTGATTTATTGTTTGGCTTGAACTTTGAGGAGTGGAAACTTCAACAAATTGCTTAACAAGCCGGTACCATTCAGTGGTACTATTTGGAGGGTTTACATTAATATTATTTCTATACTCTGGTTTTAATCCATCTGTCAACCCCTGTATTAGAAGAGTCTCACAAAGATGGAGTTTCCTCCCAATTCCTACTTTTTTGTGAAAATAATTTTCTAAATTACCTAATTTATCTAATTTTAGAGTTGAGAAATCAGACAAATTTGGAACATTTAGTTCAATGAATTTTTCTATCAAGATTTTTGAAATCTGTTCATAACTAGTACAATTAACACAATCATTGATATAGACTTTTAGTGCTTCACCCTTTAAATACTGTGGAATAGATTTAAATTTCCACTCTAAATCTTTATTTTCTCTAATACTCATATCATCATAATAATTTAACCAAGCCTGGATTTCCATTCCAGTACTAGGATCAAACTCAATTAATTTAGGTTCAGCCATTATATCAGTATTCATTAAAATAAAAGAAGCACTTCTATTCTCTTTAATACAACCTGACCTTAACAACATTTAAACTAATAGAGTTTCAGTTTTCATAATAGATTAAGTACTCTTTCTGACTTTAATAATAAATAAATAAATAATTCTCATGACTTCATAATAAACTTTACAATAAATAAATAAATAAATACTCTTCACGAAATAATAAATAAACCTCATAAATGAATAATAAATAAATCTCATAAATAAATAATTCTCATACTTAATAATAAATAAATCTCAATAAATAACAAACAATAACAAAAATAATAAAATAAGTGTAAAAATATTTTGAAAAGAACTCACTCCAGTCATCTTGTCTCACAATCACCAGCACTATACATTGCTATTCACATTAGCGATGTAAATTTTTAACTTTCCGGCACTGATCTTTAGTAACTATCATAAGCTATCGTGTACCAGTACCACTAAACATATGTAATTTTGGAGACACACTCGCATTCATTGCCGTCACTTCTATATCCTGTCGGACTTTTCTTTTCTCTGTGACATTTTGACTGACGGCAAATAGTTGGTATTGTCGAAAAAAAAATGAGGGTTTCCATTCCTACACATCACAGGTAGCAGCCGAATGGTTTTAAAATAATAAAGAAAAATGAAGAATTAACATAAGGCAGTCGCTTGGAACATTATTCACTTTATTTCCACACTCTCGATTAAATCTAGGGAAGATGCTCTCTCCTTCCATGGTAAAAAGAATAAAGTATATTCTTCCTGTCACAATTAGTTTAAAATCACTCCATCTCTTGACAGCCGTCTAGTCTTTAATCCGTTAATATCTAACATCTATCACCCATTACGATACCGTTGCTTCCTCATTCTACTCACATAATAAACAGTATTCATCCAACGTGTTACTACCTCCATCGAGCAATCACATTAAATATCCAGTTTGCTACGACTGCAATCCACCACGTTCACCTCTACATGCTAAAAACTAAAAAGCTTCTAAGCTCACAGCCCATCTACTCCTATATGCTATATCCTTTATGCCATATATTCTTTATGCTTCTCTCTGGTTCCCGCCATTCGTATTTATACTCTGCTGAAACGATTGTTCTAGAAAATTCTTATATCCTCGCAACAGCTATCTAAAGCATAAACAAAGGTTAAAATCTGTAGTCGAGATTATGCAAAAATAACCCCTTTTTCCCTCTTCAGACGATAAAAGAAATGAATTTATGTCTGCGAAGTTTTAATCTTTGAAATATTTTAATTACACCTGGATATTTTAAATAAAAGAATAAATTGAAATAAGTAGGTTTTTTCTTTCATACAGAATAATATTTTAGCAGTTAAATAAAGATTTAAGGGGAATATGATATACCGGGATTTAATAGCAGAATTTAATAGGAATTTAAATAATAAAAGTTTTATTAAAGAAATATAAATAATCGAGCCATTTTTAGATTTACGCAATTTGGAATAAATATGAATTAAGATCTTAGAGATTAATAGACTAGGGTTTTAATTTAATAAGGCGGTATAATATACGGAATATTACTGAAAAAGGAAAATTTACATAAAATACTTTAAACTTGGCGCAAAAATTTAAATTTTGTAATATATATATATATCATCACTATTTAAAAATGCAAAAACACCATAACTCTGAAAAGAAAGTGTATATCGCAATATTTAACGACAAAAATCTCAAAAACTTTCAAAAATACAGGTAAAAAACCAAACACAGGCAAATAACAGTCTGTTCTTCATCAGTGGAAGGACAGACGGTGCAGGTTTCTGAACACACGTCCATCCTGCACTCAATACAGAAAAAACTATTGTCATTTTAGAAACAAAACTCAAAAAGGCTAAAATAAACCAAATTTAAAGAAAAAAATAATGTAAACAAGATGTAAATGGATGTAAATGGAATGTAATGTAAATGGGTATGCAGATATGGATTTCTAGATTTTGACACTGGACTCGGAGGAAAAATTAACAGTTCGATATTAAGGACAGGTGAAGGACATTATACAGGTACTACAGTTTTCATGTTTTTGAAATTGTTTCTTGCAGGTTTGGGAAGGTGCACGTTCTTCTGCATTCATACATGTTAATTTCATTTGTTTATATTTAAATTGCAATTTAAGTCTTTTTCTAAAAGACCATTTTAATAAAGAATTTTTATGTTTTTGTATTTTAAATTATGCTTTGTTTACATTACTTTTTTCTTTAAATTTGGTTTATTTTAGCCTTTTTCAGTTTTGTTTCTAAAATGGAAATAGTTTTTTCTATATTGAGTGCAGGATGGACGTGTGTTGAGAAATCTGCAAGCTTTAAACAGTGAGGGTGGGGTTAGCTCTTTGACCTCCCACTGATGAAGAACAGACTGTTTTTTGCCTGTGTTTTGTTTTTTACCTGTATTTTTGAAAGTTTTTGAGATTGTTACCATTAAATATTGCTGATATACACCTTCTTTTCGGAGTTATGGTGTTTTTGCATTTTTAAAGTAGTGATGAAATACATTTTGTTGCATCTAACATGAGCTGCTATTAGCGCCAGTTGTGCAATATTTTTTTTTCATTAATTATATGTATATATATATACAGTATGCCCACTAAACAGTACCGCTATACAGTATGCCACCCTTTTAACTTCGGAACGGCTGCTGCTATATATATATATAAGTGGTGTCTACTTATTGTAAAGTAGTCACGCGCTACTGAATTAAACCGCCTACGGCACCATACGTTGAAAAGCTGCGGAGATAGCATTCCTATCTCGAAAATGGAAAGATATAGGGAAAAAAGTGATTTACAAAGTTGTAGAGCATCATCGATTTAGTACGAAAGATACCTTGTGTACATTAATGCGAAAAACAGAACGGTTAAAGCCCGTATTTGTTTTTTCGTGATTTTCTACAATCTTAGGAAGAAAAAAATAACTAGTTATAACAATGTACATTTATTTGAGATGTTCAAACTTCTCACCGTTGACTGCAATGCACCTTAGGAGGCACATTTCTCCTAATGATAATCATTTCTCCTTCCGGTCAAGTTCCGTGGCTTCATAGTGTAGGGAATCAAGAAAAAGCAAATGCGCATTTTAACCATTCTATTCTACGCAGTAATGTCCAAAAAGTAAAATTTAATTCTTAAAAGTAAAAAAATTCTCATGGTTATGTTTTTACACATTGAATGCACATTTAAAAAATAGAGAAACTTCAAATAACTTTTTTTTCTTTTTACAACATACGAAAATTGCATTCCTAATGTTAAAGGATTTTAATTGTGTAGACATAACATATTTTATACATTTATACAAATAGCTATTGTTTTATATTTATTATTTAAGTTATATTTATATAAAATTCCCCCATGCTGTAATATGTGAAGGAGCAAGAAATTCGACATTTTCCGAATTATGATACTTAGAATTTTATGAATTTCAACATTTTGTGGCACTACAGTTGAAAAGACACTCAAACTCTTTTTTTTTTTTCAAATTAAAAGCAAAATATTCATAAAGTAAATGGCATGATAGCACGCGTCCGAATGGATTTGGCGTTTAATACATGGATGATGATATATACTAATAAAGAAAGATAGTTTGTCTGTATATGTGTGTGTATCTACCGAGGTGGGGATTTGAAAATTTGTATCAGGATAGGTCAAGAAACGTTCGAATGCATATGAAGCTGAGATTTTTCATTTTTTGATAATTAGCTAAAATAGTAACTAAAAACCACAACGAACACTCACCAAAAATACATGATTTTTATCTCAAAATGGTGCGCTGTACCCGTTCCGAAAGGTTGGTAGCAGAGATACCGGAAAGATTTCTTTTTTCGTTCCTATTTGGATGCCCGCTTTGGTAAAACCGTTCGAAATGGAAAATAACTAAAACTACACGCTTAAATATTGTTCTTTAAACTTTCAACTAAGAAGGAATCCATTTTATAAAATAAGAATTGTAAACATTTAAAAATCATCTTTTAATAACGTTCGACTTCGTGTTTCTCACTTGTTTTCGAAGCCCGCATCTGCAGATTTTTCAGGCTCTTTGAAATATGGAAAAATAAAAAATACTCCCTAACTTCTAGTATCTATTTCTTCTTGTCTGTGCAATTATTTTTTTAAAATATGGATATTAAACATGTGAGAAACATTGTTTTCCCTACGAGGTTTCGGGTTTTTCACTATTTTCTACAAAATCTTAAAATCCGCATCGGCTCGGGAAATGAAGATATGAAAAACTAATAATACCGAACCACGAGAACGTTTCTTTTTCTTTCGAAAGATTCAAAGCGCTTTAAATAATACGAATGTTAAATCCTTGAAAAAAAAAAATCCTCTGCGGATGTCATTTTTGCGAATTCCGTTTTTCCGCACAATTTTACATACTTCATCTACTATTTTTCATCCAAATACGTAATTTGACACTAAGTATTTAGTTTTAAAAATATTAATATTAATTCTTTCAAAAAATACCTGACTGGAAGTCATTTCGCGATTCCCCAAGGTGCTTTTTCGAGGCTGAAAGTAACAAAATGTCAGTATTTTAACACAAATATTTTACACAATCTTTGGAAACTTAATTTTTATCATGTATTTCGCTATATATACAGATCGATATTTTCTTTTTATTACTAAATGTCCTGATGTAAAAATAAGATGAAAACTCATCTTACAAGCCCTTTTATCACTAAGCATACGAATTTGTTCCCGAATTTTTTACGAAATATTTTATGTATAATTCATAAAATTTTCAAACAGGTTGGACAATAATAAATAGTTTTTTTAATATTCAATCACTTATGTGAAAACAAATGATAAGAAAACACCTTGAGTCTTTTTGTGTTCTTCGTCACTCCACTGCAGAATGTTTCCCGAACGGCTTGAGATTCGTTTGGATAGTTGTTGGCTGTACGTGTAAAGGGTTTTAACACGTTCACGCTGGCGCGGTGGGTCACACTCGATTGTCTCAGAGTTTTTAAATCTCCGGCTTTTTGCGCACCACGGCTATTTTAGAGAAAATGTTGTTCCTTTAAATCGCCCAATTGTTCTAATTAAATTAAACAACATTTTCTGTATTAAAATACTGGTATACAAAAGCCGGAGACTTGGCAGCTCTGAGACAGCCGAGTGTGACCCACCGCACCTGCGTGAACGTGTTAAAGGAGCAACATTTCCTTCATGGATATCCTGTCTCAACGAGGTTCGATTTGAAAGATTTTAATTTAAGCATATAAATTCGTACAAAATTATGTTAGAGCTATAATATTATACAAAATTTATGTTTATTTAATGTTATTAACACGGGTCCGGGCAACGCCGGGTGGGTCTGCTAGTAATTTGATAAAAACAAAATGCGCAGCTTATTCATTCAAACAAAAGTACTTATTATAAGAATATATCATTCAATTTTATAACTATTTAATTAAGACATTTCAAGCATCTGCTTATTTTATGTACTTTCATTTAATTATACATATGTAAGCAAAATATGCAAATTTATGTAAATAATAAATGAATTATTCTTTGCTCTTAAAAATAAGTGAGAAAAGTTTAGTAGAGAGAAACCAGCGCAATCTTTAATTTCATATATATATATATATATACCGGGTGTCCCAAAAAGGACTGACTGATTTTAAAATTCAATAACTTCCAAACGGTGACAGATATTAAAAAAATTCTTGCAGGAGGGTTATGCATAAAGTCAAAAGTTTTTTTACAGTGATTTTCGATTTTATTTCGAATTACAAATAATAGATGGCGCTGTAAGCAATAGTCGCTAAATACAGGCTCGATTTTAGGTACTTCGTGGCCCGGATAATACATTTCCATCTCCTTTTTCTGCATGGAACAAGAGAAAGGACCAAAAATCGAGCCTGTATTTAGCGACTACTGTTTACAGCGCCATCTATTGTTTGTAATTCGAACTAAAATCGAAAATCACTGTAATAAAACTTTTGACTTTATGCATAACCCTCTTGCAAGAATTTTTTTAATATCTGTCACCGTTTGGAAGTTATTGAATTTTAAAATCAGTCAGTCCTTTTTGGGACACCCGGTATATTTCTAATAAGTATTATTCCGCACTTTCTACAAATATGCTAAAACGTTCTTTGTTCAGAGTTATAATTTCGTTAATCCCTTTATAATTAATTTTTGCTCGCTGTTTTCAGGATTTTGCTATTCATACTTTATTAAGATTTTACTGGGATAGTCATTCTCAGATCATATTGATAATGTATATTACGAAAATGAAACATTAATGTTTTCCTGAGTTAAACATGAAATTCGATAGTTTTACACGAACACTTAACACGCTATAAAATAATTGTGGAATTGTCGACTCGCATAATATGTAAAAATTATAGAAGTATGGTACATGTGTTTATGAAAATTCCAGGACAGCATCGTACTATAACATTCAACTACAACTCTTCGTCTTACATTAAGAATTATTTAGGCGAAAAGGCAGTCAGCAAACTGATAAACTATTTAATTTGTGAAACGTCAATAGGAACGTTCTAAATACATGGTGCTCAGATATAATTTTTTTATCATATAGAGAATTTCGCCTAAAGAATTTTTAATGTAAGATGAAGAGTTGAAGTTAAATGTTATAGTACGATGCTGTCCTGGAATTTTTCATAAAAACATGTACTATATCAATCATACTTCTGCAATTTTTACAGATTAAGAGAGTCGAATATTCCACTATTATTTTATTGAGTGTAAAGTATTCGTGTAAAGCTGGCGAATTTCATGTTTAACTCAAGAAAACATTAATGTTTCATTTTCTTAATATACATTATTAATATGATCCCAGAATGAATAACCCAGTAAAATCATAAGAAAGTAGAAATAGCAAAATCATTAAACCAGTAAGTAAAAATTAATTAATTATGAAGGGTTTAACGAAATTATGACTCTGAACCAAGAACGTTTTCGCATATTTGTAGAAAGTGGGGATTATTACTTATTAGAAAAAAAAATATATACATGAAATTAAAGATTACGCATGTTTCTGTCTACTAAAATTTTCTCACTTTTTTTCAAGAGTCCTAACTACATGGATTTCCTAAATGCACGGATGGTAAAATTGGATCTTTTATTTTAAAAGTTATTTTGTTAAAATTTCGGATTGTATTTTTTTTTTTTATGTTCTAGAAAAGAAAGAGAATGTACTCTGAATTGTTGTGCATCTAGATGTTTGTAATGAACGCTATGGCGATCTTTGGTCAGTGTGAACAAATTATATCTAACATATTTATAATAATGTAAATATTCCAAAGTAATACAATAAAATATTTTTTCGCGCAAAATAGCTGTATTAATGATTTATATATAACACCAAAGTATATGCTGTATATAAAATTTTGATCGGTTTGACAGTTTAATTGTTATTTCCCCTTTCTAAATGTTTACGATTATAAATAGTACACATTTATAAATCGTTATTGCAAGACAATTCTACAACTTATGAATGAATATTATAAATACATCATTTAATAATAATATTAAGCATTTTACATTTTTTCTGTAAAAAAAGCTAATTAAAAATAAATATAACATTCAGAAAATACTAAAAGAAATTTCGCATTCACACTCTAATACTCTAGTTACATTAATAAACTTAGATATTTTAAGAAAAGTCCGATTTACAAACAAGTAAATTTTCAATTCTCTGGCCTTAATATATTTTATAAATTGTGTACATAAAGCTAAAACATTTTTGAGAAAAACTGTAAAAAAGATTTACACACACATGCGTGGCATTATTTGTTTAGAAATTAAAAGATCTACTTTGAAGATTTTTATTTATGAAACTATATATATATATATATATAGATATTTTTTTTCAAGATCAAAAATATTTTATCTTCTACGTCTTGAATATTTGAAATGTTAACCGCTTTACTTACCTTTTTTTTTTTTCTGAAAAAAAAAAAATCGTCACATTTTTTGCAATAACATCATTGCATTTCCTATCACAAAACTTGGAAAACTGCCCATCAAATATTATATATAATTTAATTATATATCATTTCTTATATTATATAAGAAAATTTTCTTGCTTTTTAAGCTTCAGGCAGAGTAAAAATGTGATAAAATAAGTCGTAGTGACAAATTATGCCACGCCCGAGTTTTCTCTGGATAATAATTTATTGTCAAATATGCAAACCCGAGATAACTCGGAATAATAAGGGAAGCGGTTAATAATGTAAATGGTGATAATATGATATGCGCTACTAATTCATAGCGTCAAAATTAATTTTCAAATCTAAATAAAAATATTTAGTATTTGAATATTGTTAATATTTATTAATCATGGAAAGTTACACTATACATTTTAGTGAAATCACTGGGCAACTTAAGTGATATGTGAATCTTTTAATTATTTTTTGTACACAATTTTATAGTAAATTGAAATAAAATGTTTCTACTTATACAAGTGAGTTAAAAAATTCAATTAATTTACAAAATACTTGACTAAATAAGTGTATTTATAAATAAAAATAATCCTGATATGCACAATTTCAATTATACTGTAAAATGCTTTGCTTATACTTATTGCTTATGCTTATTTTTACTTATGGTGCCTATAAAAGTTACTCGGTATTCAACATATATTTTAAAATCCGCATTTCTAAAATGACGAAACTATTTTTTAAATGTAATGTTTCAATCATTCTACTTTTACGCGTTTGTTAAATGTTTACATATTTTGAAAAATAATTACTTTAATTAAATTATATTTACTTTTTAAATATATATATATATATACTATCGTTTGTCAAATTTTAATCCTTCTTGGAAAATTTATAAGTAATATAGTTCTGTAACAGAAATATCCTTCATATCCAATGCAGCTTTTAGAATTTTGCATTGAAAACAAGTTTTTTGGAAGAAATCACACGGTTTTGCCGCAGACGATTCGCATTGCCGATGATTCAGCCCGCCAGGTGGGGGTAGGTATAGGGAGTTCTGCCTGGTGATTCAACGAAATACATACAGAGGTACAGGGAGCCTGGAGAAACCCGACATTTTTACTCATTCCAGACATTGTCTGGACGCTTTTTTGAAGATTCCTAATACGGAAGGTGTTTACGTAGATATTGTAACTTTTCAACATTTTATATAAAGGAATTATAACAGCGATAAATAATTCATCAAAATGTGGCAGTATTTCGTTATTTCTTTAAGTTTTATTTTTATTATTGTAATATATCTCTGCTGGCTATACAGGTAAGTAACACTTATAAGTAAATAAAATTTTGATAAATGTTAATGTCGGCCGTGCCAATTCTCCCGTATTTTGACTATTGCTATTTCCCAATAGACACGTTTG
The DNA here is from genome assembly GCA_963932465.1 of Maratus speciosus. NCBI lineage: Eukaryota > Metazoa > Arthropoda > Arachnida > Araneae > Salticidae > Maratus > Maratus speciosus. Next base: position 240,296,788 of record OZ010787.1, on the reverse strand, counting down.
TTTTATTTAATGACGGAAATTAACTATAATATAAGATGATTGCCATTTAAAATTAATGCAAATCAAAGCATCGGAAACTTGGCAGGCCTGTAATTTACACGTAGTTGTATTAAGCATTAAGTTGTAGTAAGGATTGTAATTTTCCTTCTCTTTTCCTGGTTTCAAAGCCGCTTTTAATAAAGCTTTCTATACATACATATATATTTATTTAATTTTGATTATTATAGTTAAAAAAATCTAAGAAAGTATATTATATGAAAGCATTTTTTAAGACAAGCATAAAATTTTAATTATTATAGAAGCAGTATTGTATTTGATCTATTAATTTTGTGCTTGATAATATTAATAAATAAAAAATATTATTTTTATTGTATTCGACACAAGTTTCTCTCCTTCAACACTTGAATCGGGGGTACCAGTTCGATTTCTATATATTGGTAATGCTATAATTTCTTTTCATATTTTTGCCTATACTTAATATTATTATATACGTGCTTTAACAACAACTAAATACAAGCTATATTTTTAAAAATAACGTAGAACATGTTTAAAAAAATACTCTTTCAATAAATTCATTTTTAACATTTAATTTAAGTTTAAAAATATTATACTAATTCACTTACTTTAGAAGAAAATAATTTCCAAATAATCACAAAAAATACTTCTTAAAATAATATATGTCTACTAAAGCACAATTTTGAGGTGATTTAACTTTATAGGCCGAATCCCAGCAATTTATCATTTTGTACATAAAAATAATAAAATTTGAAGTTTATTCTTAATTAGATGACGCGTCCGTCGTTGCCGAGCTCGTAATAATAACTTTAAATATATCTAAAATCAGTGTTGCATGGCCCTACCAGTGGCCGAGAGGTTCTGGCGGAAGGTGCTGTGTTCGAACCGAATCGCGCCGTTCGGCCTAATCGTTCGTAGTTTTCCGCGATTTCCTTCGAACCTTGGATTTCAATGCGTAAATACAGGTTAGGTTAACTTAGAAAGATCCTCACTGAGGGCACTTTCCCTTGGGCCTATATCTCTCGTGCAGATAATCGGTCGTAGTAAATAACACCAGTGTTGAATGATGTTAGATTTTTAAAGGAAAATTTTTCAAAACGAACCTAACTATTGCTTCTGCAGTGTACACATTTGAATGATTAATCATTTTTAAATTCAAATCTATCAAAATAATCTAGGGATGGGAGGCCCATTGTCTTACGCAGTAATTTGTACACACACAAATTTGTATGATTATATATTTATAACGAAAATATATCCAAACAATATAAGGGATCGTCGTTATTGTGATTTCTGATTGACTTACTGACATCTAGACACATTAAACTTTCAATTTTGACCAAATGTTCTGACAGTCCTTCTTTTAAAACGTGCGTTAGTCGCAAGATGCGTTTCTGACGGAACACGAAATGATATCTGGGAAGGTATGAAGAAAAAAAAAACATTCGTGAAATGACTTTAAATAATCATTTTTTTAAAGCAAATATTAATATTTTATAAAACTCAGGAGTGTTTTTTTTCTGTTTTGATTTGGATACTGGATGCAAATTTTAAATCTGTAAAAAAAAAAAAAAAAAAAAAAAAAAAAAAAACGAAAATGGGAAATCGGTATTCAGAAAATATTTTTTTTTTTGTGAAATTTAAATTATAAATATTATTAATATATTTGTTTAAATATAGTTAAGTTATTATACATTTTTAAAAACAGAGACATAGTTAGACTGGCAAGTGTACCTTGAATAAATAGGTATTCTTTTTTAACATATTTCAACGTAGTAGAAAAGTGTTAATGACTTCAGTTTCACCGCCTATCCACGCTGCAACTCGCATAAATATAATCGGATTGTTTTGAAATGTTTGTATGTTATTAACAATTTCTATAATACGATCAGTATTAAAAATTTAGTGTGTAGCATGCATGGAAAAAATCTTTTCGAGGGCATTTTGATAATCTTACATCGTTTTAAAAATAATGAAATTTCTATCCATTTGTAAAATGCACTAAAACATGCTTTCTGCAGAATACGGAGTGCAAAGCATTTATTATTAATTTATAGGGTCACACAAAAGAATTCTGTTACATAATAGTCTACGGGGAAAAATCTTTAGCAGTATATTTTAATGTTGTTACAGTATTTAAACCATAATGAAATTTATATGCATTACTGAGGTGCACTATATTTTTCATACTGAAAAGTATGGTGTTGTGTTGATCATATACAGGACTACACAAAGAAGATCGTAAGTAGTATTGACTCTGGAAGAGAAGGGCTTAGCAAGTAGATTTTAATTTTGTTATGGATTTTCCTGCTGAAGAATATTTGTATACTATTAAAAGTTTATGGAATATATAATAATATAATTATATAATATGCTAAGATGTCGACATTGGCTCGAGTTCATGCTTGGAAAAAAACAAACAAACCTCGTTGCCATGTTAGGCTTAAGCATTCCTATGCCGTATTATAAGTCAAACAATTGCCTTATTTAACGCACGTTGTATCACATCTATTCTTCTTCATTGTCTCTTAAACATTCAAAAACTATACAATTTTAATGTTTTAACTTCTAAATTAAAAATAACCAGATCCCAACAACAGATTGTCGATATAAAAAAATGTACACCGTTGCCATTCAGAAACAAAAATTCGAAATCTAGAAATAAATGAACGACTCTTTGGGCGATTCATTAATTCCTTATAACATATGATTATGCTGTTATAAATTTATTTTGAAATTTGTTTTTCACCGTTAGATGCGATTCGTGTTTTTGTGACAAGGCAGCTGTTCCATGCGTCAACTACGTTTTATTTCAACATTGTTTTGGCGCCATCTATTGGCAATCGATAACAATGAAGGAAATTTTCATTGAAATTATAGTTTCTTATTTTAAAAAAATGCAGGACGTAATAATGTAAATCAAGATCATTTTCTAAAAGTTTCCGTTATATAATTTTAAAATTCTTTCAATATAAAGTGAGTAGATTTTTTATTACGATTCTTTGATGATATTTAAATTCAATTTTATTAATTTTTAAGAGGTTAACATTTATCCGGTTATTTTTTTTTATTTTGTTTACATTCTAAATAAAATAAGGGTTTTTTTTTTCTTTTTCAGGTATAATTGAAATATAAGATGTTATCATGATTGCATTAGTATGACTGAAAATTATTTTTTCGCATTCTCTTATTAAATTACAATTTTGGTTTCACTCCAAAGTCATATTGAAATTTTACTATTTTAAAAATCGAAATTTTATCTGCATTGATGTAATTAACATACATAGTATATGGTATAGTATATTCGTTATATTTTAGATGCATTTGATAAGAAATATAAATTTTATTTACAATGCAAGCAAATTTCAAGAGGATATAAGCAAAGCTCTTAAAAATTGATGAAATTAAATTAAAATTTTACGAAAGAATTAATGATAATTTTGGTTTTAATTTATACGAATAAATTTTTAAAGTTACATAGCTGAAGATTTTAAAACATGACCTTGAATTAAATCAATGCGTCCTGCATATTTCCTAGAAAAAACTACAATTTTAACAAAAAGTTCCTCCGTTTATAAAGTAGTGCTCAAAAATATTTTGGTAAAGATGGAATTCACTTAATTGAAAATAATAATAAAATACAAAAATCAATCATTTATTTTATTTAACCATATTCAATGTTTTAATTTTAATAAATTAACTATATCATATATATATATATATATATATATATATATATCTGAATTTTGTCATGCTGTAACTCTCGAATTTTTTTAACCGATTTGGTGGAATTTTTTCATATGCATAGTACATACTAATGTCTCGACCAAGTTCGTTGGCCAGTTTCATCCGCCATCATGTTTCAAAATGGCGGCCATTGGAATTTTTTATATTTTTTTATGTTTTCTAACATTGTATACTTATAGAAAATGTTACGTTTACAAAATCCAAACTCTTACGTATAATTTTAAACAGAATGTTAGAAACATTAAAATGTATTTTAAAGAGTCACACGGTGTACGTTAACAACATAGGTCATTTTAAATAGAAAGTTAGGTAACCTAAAAACTTCCAAACGTGTATACAAAATTCAAATGGTCGCCATTTTGAAACAAGATGGCGGATGAAGCTGGCTGACGAACTCGGTCGAGGCATTAGTGTGTAATGCAAAAATTCGAGAGTTACAGCATGACAAAAATCAGATATATATATATATATATATATATATAGATAGATATAGATATATATATAGATATATATATATATATATATTAATATTATTAATATTTAATGTTAATTTATTAAAATTAAAACATTGAATATGGTTAAATAAAATAAATAACATTTTATTATTCTTTTCAATTAAGTGAATTATTATCTTTGTCAAAATACTTTCGAGCACTACTGTATTAACTGCCGAAAGATGGCACCAAATTCATATTTAGAATCAAAACATAAAGCTTCATTAATTGACGAGTAAAACGGCTGCTTTGATTCACTGCTAATAGAAAGCGTTTTGCTGTACCGCTCAATATTGAGATTCATTCATTTTTATAAAAATAATATATTTTAAAGTAAAAAAAAAAAAAAGAAAGAAAAAAAAACGCATTGAATACTTAATTTTAATCTAATATTAGGTAGATTTCGTATGAAATACTACCTATTGGGATCGTTCCCATGTTGGAATTTCTGAAAAAGTTTTGCAGATCTACACCGATCATGACCCCTAGAACCCCAAACCACCCTAAGTAAAAAACTTTATCTATCTATCTATCGATATATATATGTATATATATATCACTTTCTTCTGGACACGATAACTTTCGTAATTCTGCACCAATCTCATCCAAACTGATACATAAAATCAAGGGGCAAAAAATCTCGGTCAAGTTCGTTAATGGGCAAAATCGGACCAAGGGGATGGAAATAGGGAGCGGTTTTGTGAAAACAGAAAACCCCCCATAACTTCTTAAATTTTGTACATATCAAATCAGTTTAAAGTTTTTATTACTTCTAAAAATAGGGCCAAAAATTTATGTATCACAGATTTTTGATAAAGATAAAAATGGGTTCAAGGGACGCAAAAATAGGGTTTTTGGGAGAAAAAAATTCATAACTTCGCCAATTCTCAAGATATCAAATCCAATTAATTTTATTATAAATCTCTTTAACATTATCTACAACTTTTATATTCACAAGTTTTTGATAGGACCAATTCGTACCGCGAAAAAAAAATTATATACGAAAACAAAAAGGGGGTTTGAAGAAGAAAAAAATCCATAACTCCGTCAATTCAAAAGATATAAAATCCCCATGAATTTATCATGTATCTTCTTAATATTGTCTAGAACATCTATATAGACAAGTTTTGGATAGGACCAATTCTTACAGCAAAAACAAATTAAAAATACATAGCGGTTGAAGAAAAAAATCATCTTAGTAAGGGTGTATTCAAATCCAAACTGCTTATTTTCTGACTCATTTTACAATTCATTTTTGCTCTCAAAGGCTTCCAATTGATACGTTTTCTTACTCAGAAACTATATAATGTACCGTAATGGTCGATTTTTTGATAGAGGCAGAATATATTTTTAAAAATGCTGTTAAAAAGGGCATTTTGAACGGAATTTCCCGAAGCGATTGTGTTAGAAACGAAAAATATTGTCCTTCTGAGAAAATAATTGTTTATATATCAAGTTTTAATTAATTGAACAAAAAATAAAATCACAGGTCCTTTATATATCTCTTCAAAAATCCCGTCAGCAAGTTTCATAAATTTTTTTATTAAAATTGAATCTGGAATTATGCCAGAAAATTTCGAGTTGTTGAGCATGGAAAGTGTTTTTTTTTTAATACCGCCCTAACATGAGTCTGATAAAACCAGCTATTATATAAAAATGAAATAAAAACTCCTCAAAAGCGGCCAGATAAAATTGTTAAAGTGGATTTATCTCAAATCATGATTTAGTTTTTGTTTGTGAAATTAGTATATTTGACTTCGAAATCTAACCTCTGCCTGTAGGCCGGGCCGGCAGGGATTTTTTTTTTTTAATCTTCAGAAATTGTGCTTAATTTTGCTGATTATTATTATTATTGAAAAAAATAGTGCCGTTTGTTTTGTCCAATTGTTGAAATATTTCAGAAATTGAACATAATCCCCTAATTCGCGCTCCCGTGATATTCGCGGGCTCTGTTTTCTATTCAGATTGGTTGATTCCCACCAGTTTTATAAAATAGTGTAATTGGCTTTATCATGGTATCATTTTACCTGCCATTAAATAAGGTGAATATTTCTTTTTCAAAAAAGTGGAACTAATAAGCAATTTGAATGTTTAAACCACAATTATTGCTACCGTTAAGGGGTTAAGGGGGGGGGGGGGAGTATCCTCATCATTTGTATTTGTAGAAATCATTTTTCATTTTTAAAATGTACTTTTCTACAACAGAACTAAATTAAATAATAAAAACTTCATTCTGTTAATTTGTATGAAGTCTTATGAAAATAAAACGCAGATCAACATTCCGTCATTTTTGACAGGAGTTATATACTAGTTTCATATACAGGATTACGCAAAACGAACAAGATACATTGCCGTTTATGGCTCGTAATTGCTGAAAGTGCCATTTAAGATGCGTTATACGTTTTTTATCTGGATGAAATTTTAGATTAACCCTTTTTATCACCGTTTTGTACATCCGCGACATACCCAAAAGTCAACGTTATTTTACAAAGTGAAATTTAAAAACTATTTTATTTTTTACTCTTATTTTTATTGTTTATTCTTCACTCAAGACATCAGTTAATATAAATTCACCACAGGATTCTCATAAGATGGCTTTACTGAGTTAAAGTTTCATGCCAAAGTATTTTTTATCATTTCAGCAGTTTTACGTCGATATTGCTAAAATGAATTTTGTAAATTTTGTCAAATTGAAGCTGGAGACGTCCAAAAATAGATTTTTTAAAGGTAATTTTGTATACTTTACAATTTGTTATTAGAAAATGGACAATATTTATGAGAAGTATGTCAATTTCTGTTCATTGTAGGTGTGAAAAAATTGTACCTTAAAGTCAATATTTTTTTCAGTTTTATGTTCTGTATTTTTTTTATTATTATTTTTACATGTTTAAAATGGGGTAGTCTAACATATGAGTAAATATTTTTCAAATCTGGGTTCTTGAGTCACAAAGGATTAATGTGTGATGTGTACAAAAGTCTTTAGATAATGTACAGGGCTGCACAAAAATATTAGAGTGCATTTTTATCAGCTTTCGAAATTTGCTAAAATTGAATTTTCTAAGGGAACAAAATTACACCATGCTATGTAGTGTATATGAAAATCTATAGATCATAAACAGCGTTGCACAAAATAATTTGACTACTTTTTAGCTCGCAGGCTATCAAAGCCTGAGAGCTAATGTGCCCGCCCGTTCTGTATGTATGTATGTATGTATGTACGTACGTATGTATGTATGTATGTATGTATGTACGTACGTATGTATGTATGTATGTATGTATGTACGTAACGCGATAACTCTTGATAGAAACATCCGATTTGCTTCAAAATATTTTCCTAGGATCATTGTGATAAGGCGCTTCCCTGATTAGTTTTCGGAGTTCATTGGTTAAGTATAAAGGGGGAAAAACGGGGTTAGTCCACCCCCCTTAATTAAAAAAAAAATGGGTTTTTCATGCAGAATCATTCGATTTGCTCCGAATTTGGTATACCGGTTTATTATGTTAAGGAACATCCCTGATTAGTTTTGGGGGTTCATTGGTTAAGGATAAAGGGGGAAAAGGGGGGTTAGTCCACCCCCTTAATTCAGATAAATGGGTTTTTCATGCAGAATCATTTAATTTGCTCCGAATTTGGTATACCGGTTTATTATGTTAAGGAACTTCCCTGATTAGTTTTGGGGGTTCATTGGTTAAGGATAAAGGGGGAAAAGGGGGGTTAGTCCACCCTCTTAATTCAGATAAATGGGTTTTTCATGCAGAATCATTCGATTTGCTCCGAATTTGGTATACCGGTTTATTATGTTAAGGAACTTCCCTGATTAGTTTTGGGAGTTCATTGGTTAAGGATAAAGGGGGAAAAATGGGGTTAGTCCAACCCCCCCCCCCTCCTTAATTCAGATAAATGTGTTTTTCATGCAGAATAATTCGATTTGCTCCGAATTTGGTATACCGGTTTATTATGTTAAGGAACTTCCCTGATTAGTTTTGGGAGTTCATTGGTTAAGGATAAAGGGGGAAAAACGGGGTTAGTCCAACCCCCCTCTTAATTCAGATAAATGTGCTTTTCATGCAGAATGATTCGATTTGCTCCGAATTTGGTATACCGGTTTATTACGTTAAGGAACTTCCCTGATTAGTTTTGGGGGTTTATTGGTTAAGGATAAAGGGGGAAAAACGGGGTTAGTCCACCCCCCTTAATTCAGATAAATGTGTTTCTCATGCAGAATGATTCGATTTGCTCCGAATTTGGTATACCGGTTTATTCAGGCTATCAAAGCCTGAGAGCTAATGTGCCCGCCCGTTCTGTATGTATGTATGTACGTACGTACGTATGTATGTATGTATGTACATACGTACGTATGTATGTATGTATGTACGTAACGCGGTAACTCTTGATAGAAACATCCGATTTGCTTCAAAATTTTTTCCTAGGTTCATTGCGATAAGGCGCTTCCCTGATTAGTTTTGGGAGTTGGTTAAGGATAAAGGGGGAAACGGGGTTAGTCCACCCCCCTTAATTCAGAAAAATGTGTTTTTCATGCAGAATCATTCGATTTGCTCCGAATTTGGTATACCGGTTTATTATGTTAAAGAACTTTCCTGATTAGTTTTGGGGGTTCATTTGTTAATGATAAAGGGGGGAAAGGGGGTTGGTCCACCCCCTTAATTCAGATAAACGGGTTTTTCCTGCAGAATCATTCGATTTGCTCCGAATTTGGTATACCGGTTTATTATGTTAAGGAACTTCCCTGATTAGTTTGGGGGGTTCATTGGTTAAGGGTAAAGGGGGAAAAGGGAGGTTAGCCCGCACCTCTTAATTTAGATAAATGGGTTTTTCATGCAGAATGATTCGATTTGCTCCGAAGTTGGTATACCGGTATATTATGTTAAGGAGCTTCCCTGATTCGTTTTGGCGATTCATTGGTTAAGGATAAAGGGAGGATAGTCCACCCCCTTAATTTAGATAAATGTTTTTTTTTTTGCAAGATTATTCGATTTGCTCCAAATTTGGTATACCGGTTTATTATGATAAGGAGCTTCCCTGATTAGATTTGGAGGTTCACTGGCTAAGTATAAAGGGGGAAACGGGGGCTAATTCCCCTTCACTTATTTTTTTGAGTGGCATTATTCTTTAAAATAAGAGTATAATATACAATTAGTGTGAATAGTCTGTGAGCTCAATGCCATCAGTTTAGCTGGGCACTTTTCTTTTTTATTTCATTATGGAAGCTAATTCCTAAAACTGTTTTTTCAAATGTGTTATATGTTTTCTAAACTGTACTCGCACACCTTCTTGCACTTTATTTAACGGTGAACTTTCGTTAGCGTTTTATAAAGGTGTTGGAAAGTGTTTCATAATCTATGCTTGGAGCGTGATTTTTCGTTCTTGCTTTCTTGTATTTGAATTTCGATCAGGATACCGGGAGTGGACCCATGCGGATCCATGCGAAATAAAAAATAAGAAATAGAAATTCGGAAAAAAATATATTTTAAAACGGTAACTATTAATAATATTTTAAAACAAGTAAAAATTAAATTAAAAAAAAACAAAAAACCCGACTGAGTAAAAAGCGAACTAATTAATTATTTCTCATCAATGTGAAACTATTTTTTATATTGCTTACCTATTTTTTTTATTTACTTGTATTGATGACTTTTAAAATGTGCTTAATTGTTAGTTCCTATCTATAAACACTGTTTTTATGAGGCCTATAGATGTTTATGATGGTTACAGTTGCAGTAAAGCTAGAAATCCCACCTACACAACTTCCAGGTTCTGTAATATTTAAACGGATCTTTTGACTATAAGATAGTCAATGAAACATCGTCTTCATTTTCAAACTCGTATCCAATGATATGCCACTCAATATGATGCGTAATTTTTTTTTTCCGTTTCTACCACCATTTTGTATCTTACGAGCACCATTTTGAATTTATAAAAACAAAACCTACCCCCTATAACCATCGGACGGTTAAGACGAATTGATAGAAACCTCATTCATTAAAATCCATCCAGCCGTTGGGATGTTTCGAGGGTATAAATAAATCCACATACCCAGATACGCGTGAAACACATAACCCTTCTTGGCAGTCGGGTAAAAATAGCTACTTTAGGACCATGAAAATACCCAAAATAAGATTTTTTTGTATTTTCGAATTTATTCGTGAAATGTGGATGCAGCAATTTCAAAATACGAAAAAACGGAATTCCGCCCTTCCTTTCCTTCTGCTTGATATACCGTAGAAATGCCGTTTTGCAACCACAACTGCGATATTGCGCCCAATCGTTTTTAAATTTTTATTGTGAATTTTAATTAATAACTCGGCTAACTATGAAAAAACGAAATAATTGACTAACAGTTTCATAGCCTCTTTCATGCAGGTATATTACTGCCAAATCTTGTAGCTCGGCGCAAAGCGTTCTATTCAGATCGTAGCACGCGCAAACTTCTTTCTTTATAAATAAAGATTTAAGTAATGCGTGTCATTTAGCCCGAGCGTTTTAATTATAGATTTCCTGATATGTTTCTAATGCTTATTTCAGAGAAAAAGTGGATTATCGTTGATTCGTAGGTACTATGAAATATACAGGATTTTCAAATAATCATTTAAAATTTCAGTGAAATATTAAATAGATAGAGGTAGAGTATTTTCTTTCTTATCATGCAACTTAACAAAAAAAAAAAAAAAAAAAAAAAAAAAAAAAAAAAAAAAAAACCTTCTGTAATGTTTACGGACAATTCAAATACGCAAGAGATTTGTTACCAGTTTCATTAAAGCTCTGGGGAATCTACAGCTTTGATGTCTGCCATAATTTAACTTTTTACACTTAAAAAATAAGAGAAGTATTTCTTAAAAAAAAATATTTAGGAAAATATAACATAACTTGTTGCAAGTTATTCTGGTAGTTATTGTGCTATAAATTCTCCCCTAAACATTCTCCAGTTCAGCAGAAAAACACGCTAAGTTAACAGTGTAAAATTAACATTATTTTGTTAGTCTTAGATGTATACCCTGCTACCTATCTGAAAATGTTTGTTGGATAGGTGAAAATATCTGAAAAATCGATATTTTGTTTTGTTACTGAGTTGAGAAATCTGATAATTACATTGTAAAATTACTTCTTAACTTTTTCAAAAGTTACGGGTTTTGAAAGAAATATTTGTTTCCGAAGTGTTTCTTTAAATCTTGGAAATGTATTGATTTCTGATACTTCTGAAGATAAAAGAACGTTTTTAGAAATCGTGGACAACTCGGAAGAGGTTTTATTAAATTTTCGTAATTTTTTCTGATAGATTTAGAACATATTTCTCCTATCTTTACAAGCAGTTCATCAGTCTAACAAAATGGGGTAGTTGTGGTGGTTGGGGCGTGTGTGTAGTGGGGGGGGGGAGGAGTTAAGCAAGCAGTATGAACTACATTTATATATTAAAATCTAGCTGAACCGCCCCGCGATGCCCGGGCCCGCAATAATAACCTTAAATAAAAATAGAATCCAAAATCTGTTAGTTTCACAATCCACCACCAGGGGACGCCCTCTGTTCTAAACAAACCTCTATCCCAACGAAACTCCGTTATTCAACCTATCTGGAGATATATAAGTTGAGGGAGTGGGGACTCAAATAAGAGAAAAATCCTCTTGAGGGGGAAATGGATGGGAAGGGGAAATGAGGTGCAAGCGGTTGATTAGAATTGATTAATTAAGAATACTGGAGAACTTGGTTAGAAATTTTGACTGGAACCTGAGCCAGGAACTTAATTTAAGAATTTGCTGAAATAACGATTTGGAAATAGTGATAACCACTACTCATAAATTAACTTTAAGGCTGTTAGAGGTGATAATTAAGATATTAATGTAATTTAGAATTAGTTTCGAAGAAATAGATGTAATAGTAGTTCAGTTATTAAGCTAGGGCTCAGTTATGCAAAAATCGGTGAAGGGGGAGGTTGGGGAGGAGAGATACAAGTCCTATTCGACAAATGACTAATTAAGACTGCTGGTGTCCTTGGTTAAAAATTTAGACTGGTACCTGATTCAGGAACTTAATTTAAGAACTTTGCTGAAATTACTCTTCGGAAATAGTGGTAAACGCTACTCATAAATTAACTTTAAGGCTGTGAGAAGTGATAATTAAGATTATAACTTAATTTGGAATTAGTTTCGAAGAAATATGAGTAGTTGGGGTTGGGTTGTTAAGATAGGGCTCATTTAAGCAAAAATCGATGAAGGGGGCCGGGGGACGTGAGATGATAGCGCTCTTCGAAAAATGACCAATTAAAACTAATGGAGTACTTGGTCAAAACTTTGGACTGGTACGTGAGCCAAGAACCTAATTTAAGAAATTTCCTGAAATTACTATTGGACAATAGTGGTAATCACTACTAATAAATTAACTTTAAGTGTATGAGAAATGATGACTAAGATATTAATGTAGTTTCGAAATAGTTTGGAAGTGATATGAGTAATAAGAGTTGAGATATTAAGACAGGGCTTAGTTAAGCAAAAATCTAGGAAGGGGAGAGGTGGGGGATGGGATATGCAAATCCTATTCGACAAATGACTGATTAAAGCTGCTGGTGTCCTTGGTTGAAAATTTGGACTGGTACCTGAATCAGGAAGTTTATTTAAAAAATTTGCTGAAATTACTATTGGGCAATAGTGGCAACCACTACTCATAAAATAACTTTTAATACTTTGAGAGGAGATAATTTAGATACAAATGGAATTTGGAGTTTCTTTCGAAGAGATATGAGAAAAAGGATTTGACTTATAAAAATAGAGCACAGTTAAGAAAAAATTGATGGAGGTGTAAGGGGGGAGGGGAGATGCAACTTTTAGTGAACAATGGACTAATTAAAATTATTGGAGGCCTTGGTCGAAAGTTTTGACAGGTACCTGGGCTAGATACCTAATTTAAAGAATTTGGTGAAATTACTATTCGGAAACAATAGTAACCGCTACTCATAAATTAAATTTAAGACTGTGTGAGATGATAATTAAAATCCTAATATAATTTGGAATTAGTTTCTAAGAAATATTAGTAATAGGAGTTCATTTGTTAGGATAGGTCTCAGAGATTCGCAAAAATCGATGCTGGGGAGAGGAGGGGGGAAGGGAGATGCGAGTGCTCTTCTACAAATGACTAATTAAAGCTCCCGGAGTCCTTTGTAAAAAATTGGACTAGTACCTGATTCAGGAAACTAATTTAAGGATTTTACTAAAATTACTAATCTGAAATTGTGGTAACCATTACTCATATTTAACATTAAGACTGTGAGAGGTGATAATTGAGATAGTAATGTAATTTGGAATTCGTTTCGAAGAGATATGAGTAATAGGAACTAAGTTATTACGACAGGACTGAGTTAAGCAAAAATCGATGAAGGTGGAGGGGGAGGGAGATGCAAGTAGTATTCGTCAAATGGCTAATTAAGACTGCGGGAGAGCTTGGTCAAAAATTTAGACTAGTAACTGTGTCAGGAACTTAATTTAAGAAATTTGCTGAAATTACTATTCAAAAATAGTGGTAACCAGTACTCATAAATAACTTTAAGGCTGTAACAAGTGATAAATAAGATTCTAATGTAATTTGGAATTAGTTTTGAAGAAAAATGAGCAATTGGAGCCGTGTTCTTAAGATAAGGCTCATTTAAGCAAAAATCAATGAAGAGGGAAATGGGGGAGGCAAGTCCTATTCGTGAAATGACTAATTAAGACTACTGGTGTCCTTGGTAAAAAGTTTGGACTGGTATCCGAGTCAGAAAATTAATTTAAGAAATTTTATGAAATTACTGTTCAGAAATAGTGGTAACCGCTACTCATAAATTAACCTTAAGAATGTGAAAGGTGATAATTAAAAAAGTAATGTAGTTTGGAATTAGTTTCAAAGACATATGAGTAATAGGAATTGAGCTATTAAGACAGGGCTCAGTTAAGCAAAAATCGATAAAGGCGATAGGAGGGGGAGAGAAGATGCAAGTCCTATTCGAGTACTACTCATAAATTAACTTTAAAGCTGTGAAGAGTGATAATTAAGATTGCAATTTAATTCGGAATTAGTTTAAAATAAATATGAGTAAATTGAGTTGAGTTATTAAGACAAGGGCTCATTTAATCAAAAATCGATTAAGGGGGATGGGTCAGGGGAGATGCAATCGCTCTTCGACAAATGACCTATTAAGACTACTGGAGACCTTGGTCAAAAATTTGGGCTGGTACCGGAGACAGGAACCATATTTAAGTGATATCCTGAAATTACTATTGGGCAATAATGGTAACCACAACTCAAAAATTAACTTTAAGAGTTTGAGAGAAGATAATTAAGATGTAAATGGAATTTGAAATTTGTTTTGAAAAGTATGAGAAATATGAGTTGAATTATGAAGATATAGCGCAGTTAAGAAAATATCGATGGAAGTGGAAGGGGGGGATATGAAACTTCTCTTGAATAAAGGACTAATCAAGACTATTGGAGTCCTTGGTCGAAAATTTTGACAGGAACCTGTGCTAGATACCTAATTTAAGGAATTTGCAGAAATTACTATTCGGAATCAATGGTAACCACTACTCAAAAATTAACTTTAAAGCTGTGAGAGGTGATAATTAAAATATCAATGGAATTTGGAATTAATTACAAAGAAATATGAGTAATAGGAGTTCAGTTATTAAGATTGATCTCAGTTATGCAAAAATCGAGGGTGGGAGGAGGGTGGAAGGAATTGCAAGCGCTATTCTACAAATAACTAATTAAGGCTACTGGAGTCTTTTGTAAAAAAACTGGACTGGTACCTGAGCAGTAAATTAATTTAAGAAATAGAGAAAAAGATTTGAATTTTAAAGATAGGGCTCAGTTAAGCAAAAATTGATGAATTGGAAAGGTGAGGGTGTGGAGATGCAAGACAAATTACTTTTAGACAAATGACTCATTAAGAATGCTGGTGTCGTTGGTGAAAAATTTGGACTGCTACCTGAGTCCAGAACATAATTTAAGAAATTTGTTGAAATTACAGTTCGGAAATAGTGGTAACCACTACTCATAAATTAACTTTCAGGCTGTGAGAGGTGATAATTAAGATTATAATGTAATTTGGAATTAGTTTAAAAAAAAAATATGAGTAATTAAAGTTAAGTTATTAAGATAGGGCTCTTTTAAGCATAAATCGATGAAGGGGCAATGGGGAGTTGAGATATAGGTACTATTCAACAAATGACTAATTAATACTACTAGTGTCCTTTGTAAAAATAAATTAGCGGGGTACCTGAGTCAGGGACATGTTTTAAGAAATTTGACGAAATTACTATTCGGAAATAGTGGTAACCACTAAACATAAATTAACTTTAAGGCTGTGGCAAGTGATAATTAAGTTTATAATCTAATTTAGAATTAGTTTCGAAGAACTATGAGTAATTAGAATTAAGTTATTAACACGTTGAATGCCAAGTCTATTTTGTCTGTCTTTCCGTTTGGGCCACGAAATAAGATTCCCGTTTCACACTCCATAAGTGTCAGTCACAGATGACTGACGCGGCCTAAACGGAAAGTTCAGTGTCAGTCACCAGTGACTGACGTGGCACTAAACGTGTTAAGACAGGGCTGATCGATGAAGGGGGAATGAGGAGGCGAGATGCAGGTACTATTCAACAAATGACTAATTAAGACTACTAGTATCCTTGGTAAAAAATATTGGGCTGAAAAGTCAGGAACATATTTTAAGAAATTTGATGACATTACTATTCGGAAACAGTGATAACCACTACTCATAAATTAACTTTAAATCTGTGAGAATTGATAATTAAAATTATAATGAAATTTGGAATTAGTTTCGAAGAAATACACACTCAGAAATGAAGACTCAGATTTCACGAAATTATATTTCTTTTCGACGAAACGTTTTCCTGGGAAATGCTCCGAGGGAATATTTCGTCAAATTGATGAAATTACTTTCTTCAGTTACTTGACCATATAAATTTCGTTAAAAGAGGGCTGGTGGTACCATCTATTGAACAGTTTGGAAGCTCCTGCATTTATTGACATGAGGAAAGAAAAAATTCACTTCTCGTTTTCCTTGGGGTGATTCTAACCCGCAGCCTTTGGCGTTGAGG
This sequence comes from Maratus speciosus, assembly GCA_963932465.1. Taxonomy (NCBI): domain Eukaryota; kingdom Metazoa; phylum Arthropoda; class Arachnida; order Araneae; family Salticidae; genus Maratus; species Maratus speciosus. The sequence continues at coordinate 240,280,429 of OZ010787.1, read as the reverse complement.
GCGTAGGAGGCCGTTACTCTTCCGACCTCGCTATTCGGACTTGTATAGATGTGCTTTTAGAGTGATGTATTGAACTCTGCTGCGTGTTTTTATTATTATAAGGTAGATTGTTATTTTATCGGTGCTGTTATAATTTTTTAAAGTTTTAAGTAAGGTTAATTTATTATTATGGTTTTCTCATGGTCAATGAATAATTATAATATGGCTTCAGTAAATAATTTATTAGTAAAATTTTCTTCGCTAAATGAATGGTTAAAATATGGTCTGGTTAATTTGTTGCTCACAAATAACGAATTGTGAAGTGCATATTGCGTGAGATTTTATCACTTTGAGTAGGTGGATAAGATTTTAACACTTTACTGTTTATAAAGGGGAGAAGGATCAATTATGTTTATTTTTAGTTTGATTCAAAACAGAATATACTTCTTAAATAAATTTTTAAAAAAGACATCCTGGAAGTTTGAAATTTTATAGGCCAAATTTTCTTTTTGATTGGTTTTGAAGAACAGAGGAAATTGATTCTTTTCGAATTAAAACATAACGAACAACACATGAAAAATAAATAAAAATAATAATAAGCATTCTTAAAAATTTTAACAGCTAAAAAAAATAACTAATGAAGAAAGAATAACTACCTATATTTCAGTATTTTCTGAAAAACACTAAAAAGTGCTGTTTTAAAATAAATTATTACAGTACTAACCTAAACAAGCAAAAACCTGCTTTCTAAAATCGCAGGATTTGAAGAGGTACAGCAACTTTTTCCTTAAAATGTATTGAGTCTGACCGTGGTTGAAGCAAAACTTTGGTGAAATATTTGAGAGTTTACGTTTCGTTAAAAGTCACGTGATGTTGCTGGGAAATGATCATCAAAAACGACGAAATACAGCTCAAGGATTGCTGAATCGTCAAAAGTGAGAGTTTTATTTCTGAGAGTGTATGAGTAATAAGATTTGAGTTATTAATATAGGGATCATTTAAGCAAAAATCGATGAAGGGAGGAATGGGGAGGGAAGATGCAAGTTCTTTTTTAAAAAGAAACAATTAAGATTTTTGTAGTCCTTGGTCAAAAATTTTGACTGGTATCTGAGCCAGGAATATAATTTTAGATAGTTTCTTAATTTATTATTCGGAAATAGTAGTAATTTCGCTTTTTAAATTGCTATTGTGCATGTTTTAGTATTCCAAAAAATAGTTTCATAGAAAACTTAAATAGCAGATCCACATCCCTTTTAAAAAATAATGCAAAAAATATACAAAAACATGATTTAAATTTAAAAAAAAATGTTTGAATCTATACTACTAAAAACGAACATTTTTATTAAAACTTAAAGAATATTGTGCTGATAACTTATAACAAACATCATCGAACAACGCCCTAAAAACATTTCAATTAACTTATTCAAAAATTAATGAAAGAAAGTAATACAATAAATAGTGTAAAAAAAGTCCTTCCGGCCACTGCCGGGAGGAAGAGGTAGCTTTCATAATCCTTATTTAAAAAAAGCCAACTTATATCATGCAAACACACGAAGCTCAATTTAGTGGAAACCGAATATAGGAGATTCAATACTAATTTTTATCAATATAATGAATGAGAATTTCGCGAAATTAGTCAGCTTTATCCAAGCTGCTTTTCTTTAAATTAACTTATATTTGGCTGCCAAATTCGGCAATTTCTTAAAGTGCCTGTCATTTTAAGACAACACGGTGGATGAGGCTAAGCAGTGAACTTGGTCGAGACCTTAGTAATTGCTGTGCACATGCTCACTGACATCGGAATCGGTTAATATATAGGAGTGCTGTCGCATGCAAAAAATCAGATTTTTCAAAATGTCACCCACAATAGAAATTGAAACTGCTATATCTGAGCCATTTTTTAAGGTAAAGACAAACAAAAAATGCTCCTGAATCCTTATATCAAGATCAAATACTTAAGAAAGAAACCTTTCAATTTCTAATTTTTTTGCACCTCACTTTAAATATATATATATATTTTAATTTAATGGCCGCCATTTTGAAACAAGATGGCTGATGAAGCTGGCCAGCGAACTTGGTTGAGATGTTGATGTATACTATCCACATGCCTTCTTACATCGAAATAGGCGAATACGTGTGTTATCGCGTGACAAATACAAGATCGTTTCAAAATGTTAGCCATGCTAGAAATTCAAAGTGCTATAAATCAACCATTTTTTAAGATATCAACAAAAGAACAAATTTTCAGAAACAAAAACTACTCCGGAATTTTTGTATCAAGGCCAAACACATAAAAAAATATTTTTCATTTTCCAATTTTTTAATACCTCATTTTGAATTTTAAATTTAATTTTGTTAAAATGGCAACCCTTTTGAAACAAGATGGCGAATGAAGCTGGCCAACGAACTCGGTCGAGACATTAGTATGTACTATGTACAGACCAAGTTACATCCAAATAGGTTCATAAATACGCCTGTTATCGCGTGACAAAAATCAGGTCGTTTTAAAATGTCAGCCACAAGAGAAATTCAAAATGCTATTACTCAGCCATTTTTTTTAGATATAGACGAAAGAAAAACTGTTCCGGAATCTTTGTATTAAGGTCAAACACATACAAAAAAAAATCTTTTTCATTTTCCAATTTTTTGGTATCTCATTTAAATTTTTTTATTTTTTTATTTTTTTAAATGGCCGCCATTTTGAAACAAGATGGCGGATGAAGCTGGCCAACGAACTCGGTCGAGATATTTGTATGTACTATGTACACACCAAGGTACATCCAAGTCGGTTCATAAATACGCCTGTTATTACGTGAGAAAAATCAGGACGTTTCAAAATGTCAGCCACGCTAGAAATTCAAAATGCTATAACTCAGCCATTTCTTGAGATATAGACGAAACAAATACTGCTCCCGAATCTTTTTATCAATTTCAAACACACAAGAAGAAAATATTTTTTCAATTTTCAATTTTTGGTACCACATTTCAAATTTAAATTTTTCTTAAAAATTTAAATGGCCGCCATTTTTAAACAAGATGGCGGGTGAAGCTGGCCAAAGACCCGGTCGAGACATTGGTATGTACTATGTATAAACGAAGTTACATCCAAATCGGTTCATAAATACCCCTTTTATCGCGTGACAAAATTCAGGACGTTTCAAAATGTCAGCCACGCTAGAAATTCAAAATGCTACAACTCAGCCATTTTTTAAGATATAGACGAAACAAAAACTGCTCCGAAATCTTTGTATAAAGGTCAAATACATAAGGAAAAAATAGTTTTCCATTTTCAATTTTTTGGTACCACATTTCAAATTTAAAATTTAAAAAAAAATTTTAAATGGCCGCCATTTTGAAACAACATGGCGGATGAAGCTGGCCAACGAACTCGGTCGAGACATTGGTATGTACTATGTACACACCGAATTACATAGAAATCGGTTCATAATTACGGGAGTTACAGTGTGACATAGGTCAGATATATATATATATAAATTTTGAACGGAGGGTGGTTTCGGGGTCTTGGGGTCATGATCGATGAAAATATACCAAAATTTTTTGAAATCGCTTTCCTCCGAATGGCTGCAATAGGTAGCCTTTTTGTAAAGAAAGCTACCTAATATAAAGTTTCCACACAAATAGCTGCAAAGCAAAATATAACAGTGGAATGACTGTTGCCAATTTCTAGTGATAACAGTGTCAGTAATCAGTCTTCTAATTTTTTATTTAATGTGTTAAAAAATATATTTTTTGTCATCTAAAGTCTTTGAAATTTTCATGAGTAATAAATATAATTTTTTTTTGTATCATGTGTATAGTTTACGTGTGTATTCATTTCCATGTGTATAATTTGTAATAAAAAAACAGTAACTCTTGAAACATCAAACGATCGAATTGAAGTTTTCCGAGATTTATATAATAACTTCTCCGAAAACTTTAAGCAACGAACCAACCGATAGCAATGGGAGCGTATTTTTAATGAAATTTTGCTATGATTTTAAATAATAACTAGTTAAAAATTTTGAAAAGTCTGAGTCTCATGTGCATCAGGAGAGGTTTTGGACAATACGTACTCAAATTTTCAGCCTGGTATGTGCGGTAAATTTCGCTAGCTATCGCAGACAGACAGACGCACACAGCGAAACCTATGGCATGATAAAACTACTTGCTTTGTAGTTACTTGGTGAGCGACAGATAAGTTGACAGGGGGATACCTTCTTTAAATAACGATCAAAATTAAGGAAAGTGTAATTTTTTTTTCTTCAAAAAAATGTAGTCTGTTGATGAAATGATGCAGCCATAAACCTGTGATGTAGGCATCCATCTTCTCAACAAGCATTTTTCTAAACCCAATGGTGCCTTTCACTCATTGTATTTTTAAAAATGAATTAAGTATATATTGAATTTTTCTGTTGTATATGATGTGATAGTGAAACTAGTCTGTAAAAATAGAAATATTTTTTTATGTATAATGTAGATTTACAAAAATATAGTAGACTATTTTCCGAATGAACTACTATTCCAAAAAGCCGTCCTTTATATTCAGGAACTTTAGAAAAAAATATATTTCAGAGGTTTAAAGAAGCATTTCTGCTACACAAGTTTCTTTTGCTGCAAGTATATTTTGGGCATGTTTATGACTATTTTTGTTGAGTATTAAATAGTTTACTCAACTCGGTATGAACATAAAATATCGGTTTTTGGATTCTACCAATGCCTAAGAAACCTTTTATATTTGTGTAATAGAATTTATGCAAGACTAATAAAATTTTGCGTAAACTGTTAGTTTCCAAAGTTTCTCCATTGAAAACGTTTTCTTCAATAGGAAATTAAGTGATGTCATATTATATTTATAATGCAATTTATGTCAAATTACAGCCTACAATTCTCAGGAAAAAAAACAAACGTGTCAAGTTTATTTTGATTCTCAAGCCGAGCTTGTTGCTTTGCCGAAATACAAAAGGTTTTTTAGAACCTGTTTAAAAATAGTCGGTCAAGTGCGAGTATTACTTGCGCACAGAGGGCTCCATACAAGAAATATATTAATCAGTAACAGTATTATTACAAAATAAATGGTTGCTAAAAGAATAATAAGGAATTGTAAAAAAAACTATACAACTTAGGGTTGGGTATAGAGCTGTATGCACTAGAAAACTATAAATGAATATACCATGAAAGTTCATAGAAATATGAAGCCTTAATATATCAAATATTGCTATTCTGTATATATATTTTTTAAATCTTAGCCTAATCTGTTTATAATAAACGTAAGTCTGTCCTCAACTGCTCTGCTCAACAAGCGCAAAATGTTTTGACACATTTACAAATTCATTTTTTAACGGAAGGGTATAAAATTGGGAGTCTGACTATGGAAACGATTTGAAATCGAACTGTGTTTCACATTTTTGGATAAATACATTACCTATTGAGTTATAAGCGATTTTGATAGCGTGTAAAACACGTTTTTTACCCTTCTTTGAGTGGTTATTCTTCTTTCGCACGGAAATTCGGCTCAAAATGTACATTTTGACAAAATTTTCTGAAAGATCAATTGCGTTAGCAAAAAACGGAAAAAACAGTTCGATTACATAGTTTCTGAACAAAAACACCTGCTAGTTTCATGCATTTTGGAACAAAATTAAATTAAAACTTATGTCATAAATTTACGTTTTGGATTTGAGAACAGCCTTAATTCGGTGGTGGCAATAAAAGTAGAGCAAATTTAAACTCCATTAAGCATTTCATAAAACCAAATTCAGCGTAGTAATAAACTTTTCTTTGTACAGTGTACCTAAAACAAAACCCTCGTTCAAAGTTTAAGCTTGACATTGTGCTAAGAGCACTTCGCAAGGGTGTCACAAAGCTGCAACGCCGCCTTGGTTTTCCAGTTACAATTTTAATTAACATTTAAAGACGCGGGTGGCGTATTTAGCAACTCAATTCAAAGTAGTTGCTAATCTCATAGTAATTACATGATTAATTCTAATTAAATTAGTCTGTGTTTAACAGTTTGACGTTTATTGCTTTTAAACCACTACTGGGCATTGCAATACACAAATATATCATAAAAATTTGTTATCTTGGCATTAAAAACCGATGGCGTATAGAGAACGCCGACCGTGTCTTTATGTATGTGCAAAACGTCCGTGTCTTTAAGGGTGAATATCTCGGCTATAGTGTTAAAAATCTCTAGCTTTTACAGCATAGTCACTCCCCCTCTTTTATAGAAAACCATTACTTGACCATAATATGGAGCTTTCTCATTGGTCAGAATGGAAATATTCTATAAAAACGGTGGAGTGACTATGCAGCAAAAGCTGCAGATTTTTAACAGTGTAATTACCGACATTCTTTTTTTCGAAAATCATTATAAACAATCTCTTTTTTTTATACTTCTGCTAATATAGGTACACCCGACACACTTCAATTTCTTTGCTAAACGTTTGAAAATCAAAATTTGTGTGTAACAGAAAAATGCAATTTTCTCAAAGACTATGTGATCTAGGATAATCGCTATAGTTCTCGTACAAGGTTTAAATTAATTTCTAATACCACGAATTGTTTCATAATTTTAGTTTCAGTAGATTCAAAAATACAGGTGGGGACATTTTTTTCGCATTACATTTTCGACGATTTCTTTGAAAATATAAAACCTAACATTAAAAGAATTGTATTTTTGAGTACGGTGTTACGAAAGCTTTCACACGATACCCCAACCGATGTACAAAGAAAAGATGTGTTTTTCAATTAACTTAATTAGCCCCCTACATTTTTTCTAAATATATTTGTGAATGGTTTATAATCTATAAATAGGTTAGTTAATATCCGATATTATGGCCCAGCAAGGCTTGTTGTTGAATATATTGTGGCTAAATTGTGGGAAGGGACTGACTAGCTCGGTCTCCGGATCTTATTCCCACATAGCATCTTTTACACTTTGATTGCAGAAAGATGGTTGTTTTGAAACATTTAGGAGGCTATTAAATGAACGGGAAGAAGGATTATATCATATATATATTTTGCACCCGATTCCGGTGCCCCCGTCTCATTTATCTAGTGTTCTTCTAACTTAAAAAAAAAGGAAATAATTCAAACTCAGATTCATCTTAAATAAAAATTTTACATCTGAGTGCATAAGTTGTCTTAGTTGGGAGTCTAACCCAAGACCTTTGGCTTAAATTGCCAATGCTCTACCTATTGTGCTACGTGGACTGACACCCGTCCAACGCATTTCACTCAGATAACATTATTGGCAATAGCAGTCTCGCATGTACACAACTCAACAAAATATATCAGTCTTAATAGATTTCCATTAAACAATATAAACATAGATATAGTTTATTATTTTAATTCAACTAAACTGATTAGTAAAGATATCGTACCATTTGAAAATTGCCCAACTGATTGAAACATGTCCACAACGGGACTCAAACCCAAGACCTTTGACTTAAATTGGCAGCTATCTACCTATTGAGTTATCTGAACCGTCAACCGGCAATCAAATTTCATTAAGATAACGGACGGATTTTAATGTACGGTTTTCTGTCCAGGTAGCTCAATAGACAGAACGCTTCACTGATAATTTAAATCAAAAGTCTTAGGTTCGACTACCAGCCAGGACATTTTTCCCCTCAGTAGGAAAATTTTCAACTCATACGATATATTTACCAATCAGTTTGATTGAGTTAAAAATAATAAAAGCAAACTCATTTTCTCCATACTGGTTGACCTTTATGCTCAAATTCAAAGATCATAATCTTTGCGAATCCGCCCAATTTTATTTCTAAAATGTGCAAAAGTCACTAAACATTATTACTTTAAAAAAAAAAGAAAAAAGTTTGCTAAAACTTCTATTTTCTAAATTTAAAAGCGTTCTGAACTAATATTTTCGCTGTCCAATGTATTTTTATTTCTATTGAATCTGCATGATAAGTAAGTTTAAATGTTTATAATTTACAATGTAAAATCTATACTAATTATAAAAAGATGTTTGTCCGTCTATCTGTCTGTGTGTGTGTTTGTTTGATCGCGATGACTAGGAAAATTTATCGGAACGGAAATTGGGTTGATTGTAGTCCTACGCAGGCATCAGAATGCACCAGACTTTCAGATTTTTTAATTTTTGTTAATTAGCGGATATATAAATTAACGGAGATATATAAACACCATTATGAACGTCACAAAATAGCGAATTTCTGCTGATTGTGGCGAATTCCGAAGTTTTCAGAAGTTCTCAAAGCAAGGAAGAAAGAAGATGGCAAAAAACATCCTTTTTTTCGTTTTCCCAAGTCGGCATCGGCTTAAAAATTCAAAATACTAAAAAAAAAAAAAAAATACACAATTGACTGTAGTATTTTGACCTTTCTAATGGTATAATCAGTTAAAAGCATATTAATATTAAACTTTAAAAAAAAAAACTGTTTTCGAAACGTCTCTTCGTGTGTTTTTTTTTTCCCTTCCTAATGGTGTTTCGGGGTTTTCGTTTTCTCTGCAATTTTTAAAAATCCAAATCCATTTTCCTGCTTGAAATACAAAACAAACATGCCCACTTAATCTACTTACCTTTCCTTTCTAACGATATCTTTGTTTTAAAAAAATATATTTACTATTTCAAAAGAATTATTTTCTAGAATTCCATTCACGGATTTGGCAGAGATTTTTTCCCCTGTGCCTTTACAGATATCATTTACGTTTAAAGAGAATTGGTTGTGAAACTCATTTTAGAACTTTGTCGTATTTCGCATGTCGTGCGCTATGACAAAAATATCTGTTTAACAACAAAATGTTTATATATATATATGTATATATGTATATATATATATATGGATCTATAAAAAAGACTAAAAAATTATTTTAAATTTCATGTATCTTCTAAGATCTAAAATATGTATATAAAATCATGTTTGAAAAATTTAAAAAAATTATTTCGTGAATGGAGTATTCTGACGAAAGCAACTCAACTGAAATCTCTACAGTTCGATTTACGGGCATTCAGAAAAATTGTTGAACATCGCTGAATATACCTATCGTTGCAGAAGAATAAAAGCATTGTTGATAATGATTTTCGAAAAACATCATCGGTAATTAGCCGATATATTAACCCTTAAAGGTACGGTCAGTTTGGACATACACAAGGACAGGGGCGGCGTACTCTATACCTAATTAACAACTTTTAATGATATATATGTGTAATGTAATGTCCAGTAACAGTATAAAAGCAATAAACGTCAAATTATTAAAACATACTAATTTAAGGGGTCTCGGGACTCTACAAAGTAGAAAAAATGAAAAAAAAGACCATTTTCAACATTTAATGTCTTAAAATGTATATGATTTTAAAACACAATTTTAATTGGGATGAAAGATATAAGCATGTTCTTTCGTTTCATGTATTTAAAAAATTGCAAGGTACAGAATTATTATTTATAAGGGGCTCGAAACTGTTAGACATTTTTCGAACAAAAAATTGGCGTAACATTTTACGCGCAGGAATACAAAATAAATATTGCAACTAGAATGAAAATTTTGGTGCTTATTTATACTTCAGATTGTAATAATTTCCCTGAACTTAAATAAATTTGTATTTAAAGCATTTTTATATTTTTAATGCAATGTTGCATTTATCTAATACAAAATTTTGAAAATTTGAACAGTAAAATCACCTAAAACATATATTTTTTGAACAATAAAAAGGGAAATTTAGGTTCAGTTTATACATACTAACATGAAATATATGTTTTGAAAATTTCATGAACAAATATTCAGAAGTTTTTGAGGTATCCTGCGCGTTATGCCCCAAAAACGCCATTTGGAAAATAATGACTTTAAAGTTTCGGAAACGCCGCTTCAACTATTGAGTGGGTGAAATTCTAAAAGCCAAAACTTTTGCTCGAATGGAAATTTCAAGGCAACAATTACATCAAAATATTCAGAAACGATAGGAGTTTAACTTCTAAAAAAATTTAGATTTCTTAAATTTTGAAGCTTTAAGAGTCCTGCGACTAATTAATCCTTTCCGGCACGGAGTACTACTATTTATAAACTTATGAAATAATGAACTGACACCAGAATACATAAACGAATTTATTAGAAAATGTGAACTTGCTTATTTTTACGTACATTATAAAAAGGAAAATTTTAATTAAATATTCTTGGTGCCGTTTGTCTCTTTTAGAATTAAAATTAGGTGTCCGTTTTTTAAGGGCATCGCCCTCGAAAGATTTAATTAGAATGAATCGCATAAATACTGTGGGATTCGCGATAGTTTGCATTGATTGTATCTCTCAATACGCCTCGAGTGACTTTAAAAGTTAATTAAACACCTATCTAGAAAAACGCGGCACTGACCAAGGCGGCGTTGCAATTTTGAGACTTCAATTCGAAGCGTGCTTAGCACAATGCGAAATTTAAACTTTGAACAAAGGTTTTGTTTCAGCTACACTGTAGAAATAAAGGTTATTACTACGCTGAATTTAGTTTCATGAAATTCCAAATGAAGTTTAACTATGCACTGCTTTTATTGTCAGTACCTAATTATGTTCATCATAAACAGATTAGGATAATATTAAAAAAAGAGTAATACGAATAGCTATATTTGCTATTATTTAGGCTCCATATCTCTTTGAACTTTCATGGTATATACACATTTACATTTTTCTAATATATACAGTTATACCCAACCCTACGTTGTATAGTTTTTTACAAAGTCTTAGTATTCTTTTAGCAACTTTCTTTTTAATTATAATACAATTACAAATATGGATATATTTGTTCTACGGAACCCTCTGTGCGCGAGTAATGCTCGCACTTGACCGTTTATTATCAATACAAATTACTTTTACTCCTTTGTCTGACACCGAAGGGAAGCCATGTCCCTTCCAAGAATTTTTGTTTTTTACATTTTTTTATTCCGTAACTTAAAAGTATAAAACATTAAAAAATAATAGTTTTTTATTTATTTTAACAAGGATTCAGCACACCACAGTATTTCTTTAAAGCAAATCTCGTTTACCCTTACACTTGTATTTTATTCTATCGTACACCTTTAATAATCAATTAACTGAGAGGGTGAAAAAGCTTGGCACATTTCAAATGAAAACTTGAGAATTTATATTTAGTGATGTTCAAATTTTGTTATTTTATTCACTGAACAATATGCAATTTTAGAAAATTATTTAAGCATCTACGTGCATAGAATTTGCTGTGGAGCAACCTAAGTATCAAATTGATTCTTTCATTTTCCCATAAAGGGGACACATCTTCCATTTTTATGAATCTGAACATTTAACTGTTTTATTTTATAAGACAATACTCTTTTCCCATTAGACCCCAATCACACCTTTTTACAGTACGTTATATTTACACAAAGCACTAATTCAAAAATAGTCAGAGAAGAAATTTTTCATGAGAAAGAAAAATAAATCTTGTTATAAAATCAAAGTACATTTTCTAATAACATTATATTTTTCAATTAGATCAATAGATTCATTACGTTTGAAGATTTTTTCAATATAAAATGAAATGGTTTTTAGGTACATAACAGTTTTAAGAATAAAAATACATACAATAATGCATTACTACTCCATTATTAATTACCGTTATTCGTAAAACCAATGAAAGAAATAAAAATTTAACAGACACATACAAATTACGAATAATTATAATAATTTATTTCAGTAATATTCTCATTTGTTAAAAAAATTAGATAACTTAATACAAAAATCACCAGTAGCTGTTTTTAAAGAACTGATGAAGCCATGAAAGCGGAATCAATCTGCTATGTACACACACACACATTATATATAAGTAAACTAATGGATATTGTTACACATTTCATTTTGACTCCAGAGGCCTTTGGCTTCCACCACGACTAATTACAATGAACTTTCTGTGTTGACAGTTGTACCAAGAATAAAATTTCCTGGCTATCAGCTAATCAGTTTCAGTCAAAGGCTTAAGAGGAAAATCTTCAACCCCTTTAAACTAATCCCTCTAAACTTTCTCTACTTCAAGTCCTTGTTAGGGGTTAGGGAAACGTCCACGGCGGAATTTTTATTTTTGCTGAATTTTTTTTTAAACGGAAATATAAGTGTGATACATCAATTTAAAGCTAAAGAGTTGAAGTGTATGAATTTGCAAGATTTAATTTCATAAGAGCAAGTGTTTACTAAAAATGAGCTGGATACTAACAGTATAAAACTACATTTACATTTGAGCTTAAATTACAACTTGTTGAAATGTATGATATTTTTACTTTTAGAATTCAATAAAATTACTATGCGTACAAACTATTATCATATCTTTAAGATCTACATAGATAAAACCCTTTAGATAATGTATTTAATATATTTTTGGCGGTATTTAAACGTTAATACTTAAATGTCACAAGAGTAACGGAAAACATACAAAAGATTTAATAAATAAAAAACTAGTTAAAATTTTTACCCAAAACTTCTAATTCTCTGATTTCGAGGTATAAGACATATTTCTACATTAAATATTTTGTTTATGCTATGCATGGAATAGGCTCTGGGGAGATGTCAAAAGAGTAACAAACGTCTGTGTCACAAGAGTAACACATAATACTTTTGTCGATAGTTTGATATAAAACTGCGTTACAACCAAAACAAACAGAATGCTTAAAGTTTTATTGCCCCACCAGTGGCCGAGAGGTTCAGCCCTCGAAGCTGGGAGACGGGAGGTGCTGGGTTCGATCTCAATCGTACCCGTCGGCGTAATTGTTCGTAGTTTTCGTGGTTTTCTTCGAGCCACGGATTTCCATGCGTAAATGCGGGTTAGGTTCCCTTGGAAAGACCCCCACGAAGGGCACTCCCCCCTCGGGCCTATATCCCTAGTGTAGATAATCGGCCGTCAAAAATCAACCAGCTTAAAGTTTTATTGTTTTTTCTCTGTTCTTAGAGTAGTTCTTCAAATAGTTTTAGCTATAACTAAGGTTATTTTGTAAATTTTAAGGAAGATAAATTATCTTTATTAGTGTTTTTTTAATGGGTGGATGTATTTTTATTCATTTTTGGTATTACTTAAGATTATAAAATAATCATGACAAGTAATTAAAGATATAATAAGACAAATCAACTCGTGTCATTTTTGTGTGCTTTCTTTTGGTTTGAAGCACATGGTCTTTGATTATATATTTTATAGGCTTTGTAAAGCTTCATTTACTAAATTCTGCTGTATAACCTACAGAGGTTCTTATAGTAACTCTTATGGAAAGGATTCTGATAGTATATTTTAAAGGCAAGATTTTAATACACGCTTCTTATAAACGACATTGTTTTAAAGAGCAGGAATAATTCTCCTAAGCGCCAAAAATTGTAGAGAAAAAATAAGAATGAAATAGAATATGTTGTTGTGAGAAAGAAACAAAACAAAATATATATAAGGTGAAGAAAACTCTTGGAACCAGAAAAAGCTTCAGCAAGAAAATGGAAATATTAAGAAAAAGAAAAAGTAGACAACTAGCTAACCTCTGATACTGTAACGGAAAAAATATAATTCTACAGCTTTGGAGAATTTTATGTCGATGAATATTTAAGAAGAGGTCATTCTTCAGCTAAACCTACGTTAGTTAAGCGTGCAAAAGGTCACATAATTTCATCAATTCTACGGGATATGTAATAAGAGAATACGTTTTATGTTTAAAGAAGCTTTCTTAAATTGAAAAATAAGAGATTCCTAACTTTCTCATCAGAATGTCTCCATTTATTGCTGTTACGAAAATGTTCAAGCAATTCATAATGTAGTAACTGGTGTTTTTCCTGCATTAAACATTCCTGTGATGGATTTAATGACTTTGTCGCTGAGATACATGACAATTAGAATTTAGGAATTCTGAATGACTAATTTGCGGAGAAGCATTTGCATGGAAGAATTATTTGAAACGGAAGTCCATAATATAGAATTTCTTATAAGTTATTGTAAATAGCAAAACGTTTATAGACGTTTTGCTATTGACAAAACGTTTATCAACATCTTCTCAATACTGTTACTTTTTCAAAACGTAGATAAACGTTTTGAAAAAGTACCAGTTAAAGAAACCATTTCTGATTGTTTAAAAATTTTCAAAAGCAACTATACCCATTTCTGTGGCATTCATTGAAACTTGTACAAGGAATTATTTTCGTAATGCCAAACAAATAACCATTTCTCAAAGAATAGTTACTCCAGTGGATTTTCTGGAAACTGTTTTATTTTCATGCCAAGACGAAATTTTGGTATGAAATACTACATTACTGGTCAAATCCACAAGGGACTGTATTTTCAGCTTTTTATTTAGTATGATCCCAATAAAGTAAAATCTTATGCTATTATTTTAGACAATGTAACTCATAATAAATGTTTTGTAATTGCTCTCGTATGTAAAATTTCAACATTGCATCTTTAAGGGAATTTGTATTTTCCTAAAATGTACCTGTTTTACTTTTTTATATGATGGTTGTGCTTTCCAATTAAAAAAATATATATAACTATGCAAATATGCCGGTAATGAATCAGACTCCTTTCTCAAATAACTTAATTGGGCATACATTTTTTTTTTCAAATACTCCTGGTATAGATGTTGTAGATTTATTTTGTGTTGTTGTGTAATGATATATATGGAATGAAGTACGTGCTAAAAAAGCAATTCTAAGATATACTGTTTATTTTGTCAAAAGAAATAAAACAATAAAGTTTCATGACTTTGCGAGAAAATACCAACAGCGAAGGGCTTTCAACAAGCACAACTTGTTAAAACCCTGAAAAAAGACACTATCTACTACAAACCTTACACTAACATGATTCGTACAAAGAATTTGTATTTCATTAAGTAAATCATGATACAGGAGAAGTTGCAAGTGATATTATTGATAATGAAGACAATGACTTCTTCTGTTATGTAGCAGAAACTGAGAAGTTGCTATGTGGTTATAGTGTTTGTTAATTTTAGAATTTTTTACATTATTTTATGTTATTTTAAAATTAAACCATCATTAAAAGTTGTTCTGTATGGAAAATATTTTTTTAACTTATTTTAATTATTTTGTTTAGTATTTAAACTGAATTTTTGCTAAAATTATATTATGGACAAAATGTCACAAGAGTAACACTTAGCATTTTGCAAAATCAAATGTAACTAATTCATGTGTTATCAGATGAGTTCAATGATTAATGCTTTTTAAAAAGATATAATTATTCTGCTATATTCTGTAAATTTTATTTCTGTCGTCTCATATAATTCACAGAATTTCTGCGTCAAACACAATTTTTGAAAATTGCATTTTTTTGTGGTCACAAGAGTAACAAAATTTTTATTTATTATCTAGCCAAGTAAAATGCTTTTTGTTATAAATTGTATATGGTTTATGAAAGTAGAGTACATGTATTTTTAAGAAGTTGTATCAAATTTATCTTAAATATATATTGTAATAAAAGAATTGGAAATATATATGAAAATTTGCTCTGGTGGTCACAAGAGTAACAGTGGACGTTCCCTTAGGAAAAATGTGTAAAAAGCAATAAAGCGAGAATTACTATACGCCACACATTCGGGTGAAACTCAATTTTTCTTGCAAAAATTCTGCAATCCATCCCATCTTTAATGAAATTTATTTTTGACAACTGTTTCCAATGTATATTTGATAGGAATCGAATAAAACAATCGCCAGGTCGATACCATCTATAGTTTACGAGTTAGAACCACTTTTGTATGGATATTTGATAACATAAAATATCGTTTATTTCTCAGTTATAATTATTTTAGGTGTCCCTGTACAGGAACCGTAAATGAAACATGCTTCATTTTCAATTTTTGGCATGCCATAATAAACTCCAATAACATTTGTCAATTCCATGGCAATCTCACAGAGAGACAGGCGAACAAACAGGTAGACATAAAGCTTAATTCATAAATACTTTTCAACTATGTTGGAAAATGTTAAAATCAATAAAAACACTCATTATTAATAAAATCCTCATTAGCTATGAACTACTGTAATCATACAATACTAAGAGCCACAGGGAATGTGTTAAAGACGAAGCCTCGATGCCAAGTGCCAACATTGAGAAAATGAAACGACGTCGTCAGTAAGTGGTGTTTGGTGTTGTTTTATGACGGCCGATAATCTACGCAAGGGATATAGGCCTGAGAGGTGTTGCCCACCGTGTGTGTCTTTCTAAGGGATCCTAACCGGTATTTACGAAAGTTTCAAAGAAAACCATAGAAAACTCCGAACGATTAGGCCAACGGGTGCGATTGGGTTTAAACCCAGCACCTCCCGTCTGAGCAGACGGGATGTCAGCATTCATGTTATACATTTTACATTACAATCTTGACTACTCCCTTGATTAGTTCAGTTAATTGATCTCTCTACATTGCTGCTTTAACTGAAACAAATATTTAATAAGACAATTCACAATAAAATCTTGGACAACTTTCTTAACAATCTACTGTCAAAGATGTGAAATATAATATAGTGGAGGGTCTTTGTAAGAGAGCAAAACCTCTCAGCAACTGGTAGGGCTGTCGTCAGTAAGTCTCTTGCATTATGCCGAAAGACGTTTCTATGGCACTCATAAAAATTAAGAGGTTTGATAATGCGAAATAAAGTTATGTAACGTAATATATTATTATAAATATTTTCATTTCGTTTTCTGTGCGTTTTCACTTCTGCATTCTTTCTGAAACAATTTAAATTTTTGATCATATTAAATATGCAAACGGGAATTCCAACGTTTTTGTAAAACGAAAATGAAATCAGAATAGTAAGTAAAATTATAAGAATGTCTTATTTTAAGGGTGATGAATATTAGGAATTATTTAAGCGTAATTTCTTTAAGGATTGATATAGTAGAGAATAGAATAATAAACTATGACTATATCATTTAATACTTACAGCTTTAAATCAGACGTAAATTTTTAAACAGATTGGACATTCTCACGAAAAGGTACATTTTACGGTACCAAACGAATAAATATTAGAAAATGTAGCAAATTTCCTTATTCTTTTCCTTTATATGTATATTTAAGATTTAACAGAACTATTCAATACATTTCTGATGAAATAATTTTTATATTTAATTATAGTCTTTTAATGAATATATGTCGTATGTCGCCACCGCTGACGTCCCTATATCTGAAATACAATGTTTATTTTAGTGACGTTTAAACAATTTAATTTTTTTTACGCTAATAATTAATTAAAAGTCTTTGTTTGAGATCAAACTTAATATTTTTTTTAATGGTTTTATTTTTACTAAGGAATTAACTTAGAAACTTCGATCCAAGCCAAAATGACCCCCCCCCCCCGCCTACACCATGGACACTGAAAATAAATAAAAGCCAAAACAAAAAATCATTTAACCAGCATATATTACGAAATATTTTCCAACACATTCAGAATACTGTATATCAGTAGTTGGAAAAACATAACAATTTTATTTGTCCATCCCTGTATGGGATCTATAGTTTTGGTATTTAAACTACATCGCATGCTAAGAGTCAGTTAAATTAATATAAAGCATACCACAGTTTAAAATTTCCATTCAGCAAGTTCAGTCAATAAACGGAAACGTACCCTATATCATTTGTGTATCCCTGTATATGATTTATAGAATTTATACACACCAAATGATATAAAAAAAAATGGTTAATTTTTAAACACGTAGCACAAATGAAAAGTACTGCAAGCAGTTATTCTTCATAGGCAGTACTGTAGAGAAATACATTTATGTGTCTATAAAGGAACGATAAATTATATGTGTATCATATTTTACAGTAAGCGCTTATAGTATACACCTCTATGATATATATATATAATTTTTAATATGTTTAAAATTGTGTAATATCTTTAAAATAAACCGTAAACAATTTTCCCCTTTGGCCGTAATTCAGTGGAATTCTTTTGAGTGTCCCTGTGAATGAACCGCAAGTGCTACTCGCTTCCATTTCAATACCAAACATGCCATAGTAACCCCCAATAACTATATCAATTTCATGCTAATCACACTATATTTATACGAGTTAGAGCACGGAGAGACGGCTCCAATTCATAAAAATTTTTCAACTTTGTTTGAAAGCATTAAAATGTGCCGTAGATGAAAGTAGGGGATGTAGGGGATGTTTGATACATAGGGAGGGTTGATACATTCACAATTTTTCTCAACAAATGGCATTAACAGTCATTCTAACACATGTGAAGGCTTCTTTTATTTGCTGAAGCCATCATTAGCTGGAGTAATCAGTGAAGAACTGACAACTTTTCTTTTCTTTTAATTTTGAAGGTTTTTGGAATGTCAATGTAAATTTTTTCATTGACTGATTTTCTTTCATAACTCTTATTATTGTGAAGATAATATGTTGTAATTTTTTTTTATTTATAAAGCACATTGTTAGGATTAGTTTTACTGGAAAGTAGATTACCATTTTGCAACTGCATTTGTACAAAGTGATTGAAAATCCAATAAGGCATAATAGGGAGAAATGATACATTATTACTGGGGAGAAATGATACACTTGTGTATTTGAAATTTAATAGTTTTTTTAAGTTTGCAAAATAATATAGGACTGTAATATTCATTATTGTTTTACAGAGAGCTACTGAAATTGGTAAGACTATTCGTGAGACTATTCATAGACATTATGTAGGTTACATAATAAAGCAATGCGATGATAGATGGTTTGTTCGTCATGTAGAAGGGAAAAAGTTTAAATGGCCTGAAAGGGAAAATGTTTCTATAATTTACGAATGGCAAAAAAAAAAAAAAACGGTAAATCTACCCGATTTTACTTATCAAAATGATAGAGTTATTAGTTTTTCTATTATCCATTTCAGGGGTGGTGGTATGTTTATGAAACCACTTAATTTTAATTCCCAAACGCCACATTGGCACCAGCATTTTGGTAAAATATTTTCCATTTAGTATGAAAGTGAAATATATCCCTTTTCTTATTTCTAATTAAATTTGTTGGTAAATTCCGGTGCCATTCATTTATTCAACACTTTAGCATTTAAAATGCTTTGCCCCTGAAAGGGTTAAAGGAATCTTAAATGTGCTAAATTTATGTTAAATTGTTTGCAAATCAGCAATGTTCACTTTATTTTTCCTTTCAGCTCGATCTCTAGGGCTTTTTTCATTATTTATTTTCTAAAAAGTGTGTTAATTGGATTGTTTAAACAAAAGCAATAGTTTAAATATTTTTGTAAAAAAACATTTCTAAAACAAAAATATGTCAATGTCATTTCGTTTCAAATTTTACTTAAATATATCAAGATTTATCATAAAAAATTGTTTGACGCATAAATTGAATTGTCTGCATTTTTTTTTCAATTTACATAACAATGTATTAAACCTCCCTTGCTAGTGTATCAATCCTCCCCAGTAATGGGGAGATTTGATGCAGTAGTAGCCATTCAAAATAATTGGGATATATTTTTTGAATAACTATTTTTTAAATTCACAATATTTTTAATAAATGAATAAAAAGTCACTTTATACGAAAACACGAAAAATTTGTTTTTAAAAAAAAGCTTTCTAAGGGTTGTAAAAAACTAGTAAAAAAAAGTGTATCATACCTCCCCTACCTCACCTACAGGCCAGATCATCATTAGGTAGTTTGGCCTTTTTGCCTTCTGTTTAGATATAACATTTTTATCTGTTATTGAATCTTTTCCAATTTATTAGTTCTATTTGGAGTTTGCCAAAGTTTTCAGTGCATACTCCCTGGTCATTATAAATAAGGTAAGAAAATCCAATTTGTAATTATAATACAAATTTAAAAAAACTTTAACTTGCACTTTTTAAAAGGAAAAACACCATGGCATTCTGAAATCTAAAGTAGTCAAAAATTCACAACTTATTTTTTGTCTCATACTTGGATGTTCCCATGCGTGGGCAAAATTATAAGTCAATTATACTATTAATTTTATTAAATACAATGTTTTATATGATAAATCATATTTACCATCTAAGGCAAAAGCTTTAATAAAAATACGCATATTCAATAATTTTATTCGCCAGAAGCTTGTTGTTCTAAGATTTGGCTTCAAATTTCTGAGCTGTTAGAAACAGGGCAGACACAGGCGACTAATTTTATATTCAGTTCGCAGCACTTTTTTTAAAAACTACATTTTGTAGTATATTTATCTTGCAAATGCTGCCAAAGCGTACGTAAAAGTTTTTTTTCTTTTGAAAAGTAGTGCGAAATAGAATTAAAAAATAGTCGCCAGTGACAACCCTGTAGAAACAACATCATTTAGGTAAACTTATACAAAAATGACATTGTTAAGGCTAATTTATTCAAAAGCTGTTATATATAGGCATAAAAAGATAGAGAAATATAATTTTTCTCGCTAAAATGTTTGTTTTTAACATCCTTGGGAAAAGTTTTAATCGCCATCTTAAGAAAATAGTTCGAAACTGCATTTCTAGTTTAAATTAAACAACCTACGATGGATATTTATTTTCATTTTACGTTAATGGAATTTATCTCAATGCTCCAGTCGACAGACGATTTTTATTTTCTAAAATGAACTGATACCTGAAGCTTGAATAAGTGAAAATAAGTTTGTATTTCTTGAAATTTTCTTGAAAAATACAATTCAATCGCGATATTATTTTCATGATATATTCAAATAAAAGTTCATTTCAATTTGAAGTTCAGATTTCGTACGGGTACCGTTATTTTCAAGGCCAAATATCAGTATTTTTTTATAGAAAAATAATTCTAGTTTAAACACGCGAAATTTCGCCTTATTTCAGGATATATTTTTCATAACAAAATACTGGTACCGAAGAATTTCTTTGTCTGGAAATTCAAGGACCCGTACGAACCCTAAAAATGATGTCAAACAAGGAAATCTAATAATCCCTATCGTCTTCTCTTTTCTTACTTCCACAAAAGTGGAGCAATTTAGTTGCCATTATTACAGAAATGTCATTAAAAATTACGGAAAAATAATACCTTGAAAAATAATTCAAATTTAAAAATTCTATGAACCCTTTTGACATCCTCGGATCCATGCGTCTAACTGGCGATAATTTGATCGGCCAACGTTCCATATTCTAAGAGGAGTAGCCGTGAAATATAAACGGACAGTTATGTTTTGATATCGTATATTTACGAAGTTTTAATTTCGTTATGAAAAATTAGCCAGAGACGAATGATGAACTGTTTATATTGTTTTAAGTGCAAAACGGTTATTTCGTAATGAAGATAGGCAACGCAATGAAGATAGATTAAACAAGTTATGCTTAAAAATTATTTTAAAAGCCATAATAAATCAGTCAATTAAGATATAGTTTTCAAATAATAGCATTTGAAAGAATTTCTTTCCTATAAAGATTCGTAAGAAAGATTCCTATAAATATTCCTTTCCTATTAGAAAGATTTTCTTTCCTGTATGACAGTGTGAAAATTGAAAATGTGCGATGTTTAGAAATTTAAAATAAGGCAGTAGCAGAAAAACCGAAATTCCATCGCCATTTGCAAAATGTCTGCAGCGTTATGCACGAACATTTTTGTCCTTTATAATATAGATTGTCTAGTTCATCGTTCATTTATAGAACATTGTGTGCAGTATGAGGAGGTCTCTAATAAAAAGAGAAATTTGAAAAGTAATGAAATCCTGATGCGTATTGTTTTTTCAGAAATCTAAATTCTTTATATTCAAAAGATTTAAATAATTTTTTTAGCCAATTTTGCATTTTCTGTGGAAACGAATTTTAACACTTTAATATTGAAATATAAATATGTACCAACTAATGCCCAATAATTACTCAATCGTGTCTTCAAATAATTTATTGAGAGGTAAATGTTCCTTTCCATGGCCTTTGTGGGAGTATCAGAATTTTAAAATAATAAAAAACGTGAAAAATAAAATAAAAAACTGTACCACTAATAAAAGATTATTTCTTAAGCATAAAGAAAAATATCGATGCAAGTTTTAATATTTTTTTCTACTATTATACTTTTTAAGGTGGCCGAGGATACAAAAATCTGCAAATTTTCTAAGAAACTTTTATTGCATTAAAATCTTTCTATTTCGTTTCTGCCTAAAATGACGTTTAAATCATGTTTCTACCTTAATTAGAACAGGAAATATTAAATATTTGTTTTGATTTGTTTTTAAAATCTAGCTTTCAAGCAATGGTTGACATGGTCACGAATTCTTGTAAAAACGCGTTTTCTTCATGATGGCTTTTTTCACCATTTCTAGTATTAAAATCGTTATAAGTCAAGAACGGTTAAAGATTAATGGTACAAACTTGGAACATGTCTTTTTCAAGTGTTTTGCTTTAATGTTGATTCAGCGAATTGTTTTTTTTAAGTTACATCATTTTTTTTATGTTAAACATTTTTAATTTTTTAATTAATATTTTTAAAAAAATGCTGAATCAAAATTAAAAGTTATTTATGTATTTCTGTTTATTTAAATGAAAAAAAAATGAAATTCTACAAATAATATTTCGAGTTATAGCGATTTTAAATTACCCCACTTTTTTAATGAATGTTAAAATTAATTTTTTTTTAATATATGAGAAGTTTAATCATGTGATTTTGTTTACAAATAACATTGTTAACCATCACAAAAAATATTCAAAATTTTAACTCAATAAATAAAAGTTATTTTAAATTATGTCCCGGACCCCCTTAATAGATTTTTTTGTTATTTTGTACCTTTTCTTGACAATGACCCAGGTGCTCCTTGACACACTAAAGCCGATATATTTTGAGAAAATTTTTTTGAAATATTTGAAAGTACCCCACTGTATTTGATAATATTTTTTTTTAATTAATGAATAAATGAGTATAACGCTTATTATTTCAAATGTATTAATATACAAAAAGACAATGTAATTTGTTAACTAAATTATTTTGAATCATGTGCTTTTTAACATTTATAATTTATAATTTTAAGGAAAAATAGTGGAATATTTGATAAGTACCAATATTCCAGAAACAAAAAATTAAGAAAGTTTAGTCATTTTATTCCATAAATATAAACGCTGGATACGTATTTGCACTTGAATAATTAAAGTTGTAATTTTTCCAAACTAGGCAAAAATTGTCCAGGCCAGATTTCGAACCAGGGACATTTTGGCTGAAGCCGCCACTGCTCTACCAACTGAGCTATCCCGGACAGATCTAGCATACACATAGTTCCCCCCGGAAACCTAATGACTAAGACACATGGTCTGATATGTGAATCAGCTACGCAGAATAAATCACATGTAAGGGAAACTCCAAAAATGTAAATTTGTAGAGCATTGGCGTCTTCGGGCAAAATGTCCCTGGTTCGAATCCTGGCGAAGACACTTTTCTGCCCGGTTCCTGAAAAAAATGCAATTTTAATTATTCATGTGTAAATACGTATTCAGCATTTTTCTGGAGTTATATTACCTGCGTTTTTCTGGAGTTATATAACCTGCGTTATATAAACGTGTCCAAAGTTTCTTGGAGTTGCCATTACCTTGATTTATTCTGCGTAGATGATTCACATATCAGATCAGTTGTCGCACTCATTGGTTTTTGGGAGAAAGATGCGTAAACCAGGTTTGTCCGGGATAGCTCAGTCGATAGAACCTTGGTGCCTTCAGCCAGAAGGTCCCTGTTTCGAATCCTTACCTGTACACTTGTTAGCCCAGTCTGGAAAAATTACACTTTAATTGTTCATGTGTAAATACGTATCCAGCGTTTTTCAGGGGCTAAATTACCTACGTTTTATGAATATAATTACGTGTCCAACGTTTCTTGGAGTTACCATTGCCCGTGATTTATTCTGCGTAACTGATTTACATATCAGATCAGATGTCACAGTCATTAGGTTTCTGGGTGAATTATGTGTCTGCCAGGTCTGTCCGGGATAACTCAGTTGATAGAGATGGTGGCATCAGCCAGAAGGTCCCTGGTTCGAATCCTTGCCCGGACACTTTTTCGCCCAGTTTGGAAAAAATACGACGTTAAGATATATTAACTTATAAATTATGTATAATCACTTATAAATTTTGTGTTATTTAAAATTTAATGATCTTCGATTTAAGCCGAAACGTATAGATATAAACCCTTTCATATTGCTGCTTTTATGAGTTTTCATACAATTTATGTATGTTATTTAAAAAAAAATAATTGTAAAATTGTTTAAATTCTCAAATATTACAACCGATAATTCAGTATAATCATAACATCACATAAATTATTGGCGATCAATCTTATTTGAACATAACCGTAATTTTGGGGGGGAAATGCTTTTCTCAACTATGGTTAAAAATTTAATAATTAAAAAAGGGTATTTAAAAACTTACATGTAAAAATAATTGCATTTTTTTAAGAATTCGGTGTGACTATATCAAATTGAAAACATTGTCTCATTTATTAAAAAATCTTCAGATTTATATGCTGTACCACTTTAATCTAAATATTGAAAAATATTCTTTTTCACAAAGCTTTTTAAATGCTTTGTGAGATGGAACCAATACATTCATAACTACCCTTAAATTAATCGTACAAAGAAATTAAAAACAGATTTGGATAGATATATTTTCAGTCTCTAAAATATCAGATAAAAATGTTTGTGTTATTTTTGACAATTGGCTATTTAAATGTAGAAGAATATCTTGAAAACGTTGCATGTAAGAGCATTTTCCACTGAATGAAATGCTTAGTCTTTTAACGCTTTATTGGAATGATTTTCTTTTGCTGTGCTTCGAAAAAAGCACTTTATATTCTTTAAATGGTGTAAAGAAAAAAAATATTTTTTCAAATTTTTCTTGAGATTTAAGTCATAATTTTGAATTTTCTCTTTTGGGACAGAAGTGTCAAAAATTCATTTCCCTACTCAACATTCATCTGTCAGAAATTAATAAGGACCATATAATTGACAATTCCACCAGTAACCATAACTCATATCAATGTATAAGTCTAATTTTTCTTGACGTGAAACAAGAAAAATTCGGTGTAAAACTACGGCACGCTTTGTAATATGTATTGGTTTCGCTGAAAACGATACACCATGGTAGTAAAGGGTTTATCAAGTTTGTGTTTGACTGCGTGTGACTGTCCGCTGTTTTAATTTTTAATGCGATTTTGGGCGTTTTTTCACATTTCGAGACTATTTTTTATTTTAACATTTTTAAAATGAATCAGATTTCCTTCTTTTATCTCAAATAAATGTCAAATATGTCCACTTTTCAATAAAGTGTTTTCGGAATTCGTACAGCTGTTTTTTAATTCTTCGCGTATTTTTTTATTCTATTTTAAGAACATTTTCGTGGGCATTTTTTTTATTCCATTCGAAAAGGTTTCAAACTTATAGACTAATATAGTAAAATTCGATTTCCGCGATTTTCGAATATTTAGCGAATTTTAATGCAACTTTCTGCGTTATTAATCCCTTCGCGGAGATTTTTTACTCGTTCATGAAGGAATTCGGTTTCAAACTTTTACTTTAATATAGCAAATTTCGATCGGTGCGATTTTTGAAATTTTAATGCGATTTTTAGCGTTTTTTAGCATTTTGCGACGATTTATTGACATTCGTAAAATGAATTTTATTTGAAAGATTTGGCCTAATAAAGCAATGTTTGCCCGCTACGATTTTTTATCTTTTAAAGATTTTTAATGGAATTTTTAGTTCTTTTAAGCGTTTCTCTGCTTTATTTTACATTCGTCAAAGGCTTTTTTTTCAATCTTTCACAGTAATAATGTAAATGTTGTCGATTTGTTTTTGCGAGATTTAATTCAATTTTCATTGCGACTTTCATCTCTTTCTTTTTGCATTTCGTTGTGACTTTTTGACATTCTTAAAATGAATCCTGTTTTTAACTTTTTGCCTATTTTAGTACATTTTGTCTTCCATAATTTTTGAATTTTTAATGTTGTTGAATGCAATTTATAGCGCTTTCTCGCTTTCTGCTGTGATATTTTAACATCCGTGAAAGAATACCGCTTAAAATGTGCTAGCCCACTATACTAAATTTTTTCCGCTCCAATTTTTTTTTATTTTTTTCGATTTTCTATACGATTTTTAGTGGGTTATTTTGCGTTTTCGGGAGATTTTTTCACATTAGTAACATAAATAAAGTTTTAATATACAAACACACAATATAGCGCAATATAGAAAATTTGTTCTTCTTATCAATAAAGTTTCTTAGGAATTCGTCCAGCGACTTTTTTATTTTTTGTTAATATCTTTATACGATATTTTGAGATTTTTCGAGTTTCGCAGGGATTCAATATTTGTAAAAGGAATCATGTTTTTATATTTTAGAAAATAATAGTAGATTATTTCTTGAGCGATGTTTCAAATTTTAGCGATTCCTTTTTGCTATTTTTAGTGGCTTTCGAACTTTTCTGCGGTTTTTGCACATTATTAAATCTAATTTATTTTGTGTCTACTAGCCGATAATAGTAAATTTTGTTCCCTTTTCAGTAAAGTTAATTCGAAATTCTTGCAGAGATTTGTAAAACTTTCGCAGTTTTTATAGTTTTTTCGTGTTTTGTACAATTTTTTACGCATGTCTACAAGGGTTACAAATAAATTAAGATTTTTACTTAAATATAAAACACCACTAGTCTAATTTCTACAGAAAAATATGAAACCAAATGTTTGTCTAAACTATAATTACTGCATCTTAATATGGAAACTGTGTATATTGTGTACAACTGTGTATAACTGTGTTAAGTATTAACTTTTAATAATGGAAATAATAGTTTGAATTATTGTCTCATAAGATATTACATATAATTGGAAATAGCAATTTTATGTAATGTATCTTTCTATACTAATAAATAATCAGATCGCTCTGTGTTTGTGTGTGTGAGTGTGTCTATCTGTGCGCGATGGCTAGCAAAATCTACTGCACGCAGAAGTTTGAAAATTTAGGCGACGACAGCCCAAATTAGGTCCTGATGCACCCGGTGCTCAATTTCTTAATTTTTTAAGGGCCGGGACCCCTGGGCCCATTTAAGTTTCTATGTACTGAATTGTTAATAAATTGCCCCCTTTTCATCCAATCTTCTTCGTTTTGGAAGTAATTTCCCCATTTAGTGATTTTCGCCTTTCTAGTTGGCTCCTTGGAGCCCGAGTCTTGGACTCTTCTTCCCTGGTCAATATTCTCATATTTTTAATGGGGCCCTAAGGCCCTTTTTTAAACATCTACTCACTTTTTTGCGCATTTCTTTAAAATATTATTTAAAAAATAATCCATATTATTCCCTATGCTTAATTTTGACTAATTGAAGATGTAAAACACTAAGTACTAAGGCATTTTTGGGGGGAACTTTCCCCTTGAAGTTTTTGTACAAATAAATGGTTAATAAACTGCTTTTTTTTAATCCGATCTTCATTTTTGGTATCACTTTTCTATTTAGTTATTCTCACGTTTCTACATTCCAGTTAAGACCCTATAGCCCGGAACAAGGCCCTTGAACCTTTTGTGTGCCAAGCATTTTTAACGCCCTAATTTTCTCATCGTTTCAGTGCATAATTTTAAAGTTGAGTCTTGGGCTCTTCTTCCCATACCAATACCCTCATATTTTTATTGTGGCCCTAGGGCCCTTCTTTAAACATTTACCCTTCTTTTTGTGCATTTTCCCCTTAAAATATTATTTTAACGAATAATTCATATTATTCCCTATGCTTAATTTTGACTAATTGACTAAAGCGCTAAATACTAAAGCATTTTAACATGTTTTCATGTTAGGGCCCTATTTATAACTATCAGTTGGCCCCTTTTGGGCTCCCTATTATAGCTCTCTAAAAAATTGTCTTATTCACTACTTTTCTTTTTCTAACAGCTTCTTAGGTCCACCAGCTACTATATGAACGACAAAAAATTTTTTCAGGCTTCAGCTACCACCAATTTTGAATACTAATCGCCTTCGTGAGGCCTTGGTGCAGCTTTTTTTTTAAATGATCCGAATTGCTTGCAATTTTCTTTAATATAATTCTATCGTCTTCCGATTATTTTAAAAACTACTAAAAATAACTTTATTCCAAACTAATGCCAGTTAAGTCCCTGGCACCTTCGGTCTTAATACCGGGCCCTTTGAAGTTTTTGCCCCATAAATTGTTAATAAATTTCCCCCTTTTTATCCGATCTTCATTTTTGGAACCTTTTTCCATTTAGTTATTCCCCCGTTTCTAGATTGCAGTTAAAATCCTTGGGCACTCTAGGGTCACGTAGTGCCTGATCCGTGACCCTGTAAACGTTTTGTGCGGCATGCATTTTTTACCTTCTAATTGTCTCACATTCTCAATGCAAAATTTTAACGTTGAGTCTTGTACCACTCTCCCCGGACCAACACCCTCATATTTTTACTGGGACCCTAGAGCCCTATTTTAAACATTTCTCCCCATTTTTTGTGCATAGCTTCAAAATTTTATTATAAAGATTAATTCATACCTATGCTTAATTTTGACAAATTGAAGATCTAATGTGCTAAGAATTAAGTCCATTTAACATGTTTTTATGTTAGGTCTCTGTTTTTAACTATCAGTTGGCCCCTCCCCCCCCCCTCCTATTATAGCTCTCTTAAAAATTATCCGATTCACTAGCTTTTCTTTTTCTAACAACTTCTTACGTCCTCCAGCTGTTACATGAACGACAAAACATTTCTCAGTCTTTAATTACCACCAATTTTGAATTTGGTTTTGATTCGCTTTCTTGAGGCCTTTGTTGCAGCTTCTTTAAAAACGATCCGATTTTATTACAATTTTCTGTTGCATAAATTTAGCGTCCTCCAGCTACTTTAAAACAACTAATTTTTTTTTCTTTTACCCAACTACATTCCTGTTAAGATCCTAGCCCACAGGACCCGGTCAATCTTTTTACCTCAGTTACCAACTTTTTCGAACATTAATCCCCTTTTTTGACAAAAACTTATGTTTGTTCACTACAGCCGTAAATTAGAAATCCGGTTACTTTAAAGGTAACTGTAGATAAGGTATTTCATCCATTTATTAAATATCGTGTTAATTTTAAAGGTAATTTGTGAAATTTACAGGGGAGGGGGCACCTTCCTCCGCTTGGGAGTGAATTATTTTCTCGTGCTTTAAGGGTCCTATTTCAACAGGATTTGGTTCATTCATCTTAGATTACAATTCGGCTACATTCTGTATAATGAAATTTTATTTTACACTTCAGTTACCAACATTTTCGAACATCAATGGTGCATTCATTTTTCGGGTACTGTGGGCTTGATTACTACAAGTTTTGGGTCCCTGAACTTTTTTTTTATTGTCTACGGCACGTGTGGAGAACTCACGGTACATGCTGCTTTATGTAGCGGGTACCCAGGTCCCAGGTTGGTTCGGAAAGAGGTTTGTTGGGAACACTATAGACGCTGCGGAAGGCAATGGGGCCCCGAAACTATGTTCATTTAAAAGATTTTCATAATTAAAAATCTTACGGTACTCATCAGCGTACATGTAAATAAAAACTATATTAAAAATACATTACAAATTATTCCCAACGTTTCGTGCTCTTTCTAACGAGCCATCTACAGGGGAGAGAGTCCTTGACCTCCTCGGAGCGAAGTTTCCAACTGCACCTTCACGGCATCACAACTAAAAACATTACGGTAAAAGATCATTAACACATCCAAAATCAGTACTGTGTTGGATATAGCGCCATCTGTTGTTAGGCTAACACACTACAATAAGAAACTAGGAAAACTCGAAATAAGCACTACGAATGTATTTCTTTTAAAATATTCAACCAAACATTAGAAATTTGAAATGAAATATTGTCATTTCATACCTTGTTTTTTCTTAGACTTATTTCTATGGATTCACGTAAAAGGGCTTTAAGTGGGTTGGAATATTTAGAGATAATTTTTACATTGTCAAAATAAACTGCTTTGACACTGCCTTTAAATGCTAATCTAGATAAAGCTGTAGATAGTCTATTGGATTTTAAATCACTTTTATGTTCTTTAATCCTTTCAAACAGGCATCGTTTTGTCATTCCAATATATGAAGTTAATAGACCAGTATTGAGTTGAATAGGGATTTCGTAAACTCCAGGATGGAATAAAATTGGTAGAGGATCTTGCTTTCTGGTAATAGCTGCAAACAGATTATTTGAGGGGGGGGGGGGGGCAACAAGAAGAATTCTGAATCTATTGAAAATTCTCTTTAATCTTTCAAACATTGCTGGAATATAAGAAATTTTTCTGTAAGTAGGACGAGTTAGCTGGGCGCTTTGGGATAACTATTGAACTTCACTATTAATTTATGGATAACCTGTGGGTTATATCCGTGATCTATTCCAATCTTCACAATATGGTTCAGTTCATCTTCCAAAAATTCATCCGAACAAACAATATGTGCCCTCTTAATAAAAGAATTAAACGCAGACATTTTATATCCCCATGGGGTTGAAGCAGTAACAGGAATAAAGCAATCTATTTTCATTGATTTTCTGAAAACTTTTCTTTTAAGCTTATTACCAGATTTTATAACTAAGACATCTAAAAATGGGAGGGTGTTATTGACTTCATTTATAAAAGTATAGTCTGCGTTTAATTCTTTTATTAAGAGGGCACATATTGTTTGTTCGGATGAAATTTTGGAAGATGAACTGAATCATATTGTCAAGATTGGAATAGATCACGGATATAACCCACAGGTTATCCATAAATTAATAGAGAAGTTCAATAGTTATCCCCAAAGCGCCCAGTTATCTCGTCCTACTTACAGAAAAATTTCTTATATTCCAGCAATGTTTGAAAGATTAAAGAGAATTTTCAATAGATTCAGAATTCTTCTTGTTGCCTCCCCCTCAAATAATCTGTTTGCAGCTATTACCAGAAAGCTAGATCCTCTACCAATTTTATTCCATCCTGGAGTTTACGAAATCCCTATTCAACTCAATACTGGTCTATTAACTTCATATATTGGAATGACAAAACGATGCCTGTTTGAAAGGAATAAAGAACATAAAAGTGATTTAAAATTCAATAGACTATCTACAGCTTTATCTAGATTAGCATTTAAAGGCAGTGTCAAAGCAGTTTATTTTGACAATTTAAAAATTATCTCTAAATATTCCAACCCACATAAAGCCCTTATACGTGAATCCATAGAAATAAGTCTAAGAAAAAACGAGGTATGCAATGACAATATTTCATTTCAAATTTCTAATGTTTGGTTGAATATTTTAAAAGAAATACATTCGTAGTGCTTATTTCGGGTTTTCCTAGTTTCTTATTGTAGTGTGTTAGCCTAACAACAGATGGCGCCTTATCCAACGCAGTACTGATTTTGGTTGTGTTAATGATCAGTTACCGTAATGTTTTTAGTTGTGATGCCGTGAAGGTGCAGTTGGAAACTTCGCTCCGAGGAGGTCAAGGACTCTGTCCCCTGAAGATGGCTCGTTAGAAAGAGCAGGAAACGTTGGGAATAATTTGTAATGTATTTTTAATATAGTTTTTATTTACATGTACGCTGGTGAGTATCGTAAGATTTTTAATTATTAAATTTTGACAGCGTAAGTTCAAGTTTTTCTTATTGTAACTTTACCGAGACTGGGTATGATGGAATATTACACGACCTTCAAGGAGTATAAAGTTTCCCGTTTACGTTTAGACCGTGAATGGTTAAATATAACATTTCTGCGGTCATGAAACGCTTAAACGTAGTTCCGAAATTTTTAAGATTTAATAGTAACAATGTGATAAATCAACTTGGTGATACTAAAAAGAAATTTGAACGGACTTGTCTTAACCTCTACATCCGTAAGAAGTTTGCTTTATTGGATAGTTGTTCTAGTCAGACTTATAAGCTTTATTTTGAATTAGCCAGTGTCACTGAACCAGCTCATTTCAGTAAGTTATTGTATTCTATAGAAGGACTCAGGTTTAAACAAAGAACTTAATTACAGAACGTCATAAGAGGAAACTCAACTTTTTGTTAAAGCTTTCAGAAATTGATCACCCCCCTCAAGTCAAACCTGTTCAGTTCGTAAACATTTCAAATAGAACTTTTTCAAAAGAGGAAGAGGAAGTGTTATCTCTAGGTGGCAAATATAACTTTCAAGGTTCCATTAATCCAAAGGACATCTGCACAGAATTAGAGGCCGTTATTCAATATATTCCTACTAATGAACAGGACATTGTGAGATTAAAGGTATGTAATTTAAGCAAAAAGTATTTTAAGAAACAAAGTAACGCGAATAAAAAACAGCTTGGCATAATCTCTAGATTAAGAAGGGATAAGAATTTATGTTTTATGAAAACTGATAAATCTGGAAAACTGGAAGTAATGAATCAAGATACCTATATAAGTAAAATGGAAAAATGTATAGAACATTTGTCCTGTCATGTCCTTAGTAAAGACCTCAACACTGGGATCTACAGAAAAACACAAGAACTTCTTAGAAATAGTAAGTGGCCCGATGAAATGAAAAATAAAATTAAAATTAACCATACAGGTGTTACGCCTAGGATTACAGCTAGAATAAAAGATCATAAACGAGATTTTCCATTCAGACCGATTGTCATAAGATGGCAAGGCCCACTTTATTATGTTGAAAAGGCTTATGCTGTTTTCCTAAAAACAGTTATCCCATCTTCAAAATATTCTATTTCTTCTACTGATGAATTCATAAACAGAATTGCAGATGTTGAGATTAACGATAATACTATTTTAGCTAGTTTTGATATTGTCTCGCTTTTCCCCTCCATAAATATTTCTGAAGTTATGAATACTATTAACCAGTATATAGATAGATTAAATAATCTGAGTCAAGGAATGAAAACCTCGTTAGAAGCAGGTTTAAATTTAATTAACCAGAGTAATGTATTCTATTTTAACGGTAATTATTATAAGCAAGATAAGGGTGCACCGATGGGGTCACCTGTTTCAAGTATTTTCGCCGAATTTAAGCTTAGACCCTTGGAAGATTTGATTTTCAACACTTTCAAACATAAACCCAAATTATGGTTAAGGTACGTGGATGATGTTTTTGTAGTTTGGGAAAAGGGGAAACCAGCTTTAGTGGAATTTTTTGAGGAGTTGAATCATCTCGACGACAATATTAAATTCACCATAGAAAATGAAGTCAATAACACCCTCCCATTTTTAGATGTCTTAGTTATAAAATCTGGTAATAAGCTTAAAAGAAAAGTTTTCAGAAAATCAATGAAATTATATTGCATTATTCCTGTTACTGCTTCAACCCCATGGGATTATAAAATGTCTGCGTTTAATTCTTTTATTAAGAGGGCACATATTGTTTGTTCGGGTGAATTTTTGGAAGATGAACTGAACCATATTGTCACGATTGGAATAGATCACGGATATAACCCACAGGTTATCCATAAATTAATAGAGAAGTTCAATAATTATCCCCGAAGCGTCCAGTTAACTCGTCCTATTTACAGAAAAATTTCTTATATTCCAGCAATGTTTGAAAGATGAAAGAGAATTTTCAATAGATTCAGAATTCTTCTTGTTGCCTCCCCCTCAAATAATCTGTTTGCAGCTATTACCAGAAAGCAAGATCCTCATCCAATTTCATTCCATCCTGGAGTTTATGAAATCCCTATTCAACTCAATACTGGTCTATTAACTTCAAATATTGGAATGACAAAACGATGCCTGTTTGAAAGGATTAAAGAACATAAAAGTGATTTAAAATTCAATAGACTATCTACAGCTTTAGATAGATTAGCATTTAAAGGCAGTGTCAAAGCAGTTTATTTTGACAATGTAAAAATTATCTCTAAATATTCCAACCCACTTAAAGCCCTTATACGTGAATCCATAGAAATAAGTCTAAGAAAAAACGAGGTATGAAATGACAATATTTCATTTCAAATTTCTAATGTTTGGTTGAATATTTTAAAAGAAATACATTCGTAGTGCTTATTTCGAGTTTTCCTAGTTTCTTATTGTAGTGTGTTAGCCTAACAACAGATGGCGCCATATCCAACGCAGTACTGATTTTGGTTGTGTTAATGATCAGTTACCGTAATGTTTTTAGTTGTGATGCCGTGAAGGTGCAGTTGGAAACTTCGCTCCGAGGAGGTCAAGGACTCGCTCCCCTGAAGATGGCTCGTTAGAAAGAGCACGAAACGTTGGGAATAATTTGTAATGTATTTTTAATATAGTTTTTATTTACATGTACGCTGATGAGTATCGTAAGATTTTTAATTATTAAATTTTGACAGCGTAAGTCCAAGTTTTTCTTATTAAAAGATTTTCAAAAGATATAAAATCATACAAACTTGAGTTCTGTTCAAGATTATTATAACGCGTCTCGGGCAACGCCGGGCGAGTCAGATAGTTTGAAATAATTTCTACAAGAATAGGGAGTATTTTACTTTAGCTATACCGGAAAATGGAAGAGAAAGGGGTCTTTAAAGTAGAGATATAGAGCTTTGTTAAAATGATATAATATTTATTACAAAACAACTTATATTTCTTATTGTTTAATTTGAATGATATAGACTAACTTTGAGGTGAGTGTTACCATTTGAGAGGGGAAGTGTTATTTAGATTACTTAAGTTACACCACTTTTTTGAAATTTTAATATTTCTCTTATTTAATCTTTAATTAGTCTATCATTATTTAGGCGTGTATTACTGATATCAAAAAGTGGTCAATTAATCAATCTGAATAAAGAGAAACACTGCCAAAATAATACCACTGTTTGAGGTCTTACTTTTGTAACATTAATTGGAGATATAAAAAAAATGCCGTGTTTCAATGTAATAATTCATTTTTGAAGGTAGAAAAATGTTTGTAAAAAAGCGTGAAATTTTGTATAATGAAGCATTTAGTCATGATTTTATTTATTTGTGTTTCAGTGATTTCCAATATTGTTGTTGTACAAGGAGTCTGAATACTGTTGATGAAGAACCCGAAAGCATTTCAATGACTTCAAGAGATAACAGGGATGTGGCTTCTTTAATCGGAAATGAATACTTTGTCTGACATGGAAATGGTTCCTTTAAATTTTATATGAACATTCCACAGAAACTATTTAAAGACTGCACAATTTTCTTTGGGTAGTTTTAGTACTGTTTAAAGTCTTAACTGTCTACTTAAGCACTGTACTCTATACATAAAAATTTTATTTTTGATATTGCATTAGAAATATCCAGTGTAATGAAATGGTAATAAAAATAGTACTGTAGATAATGTATCTTTTGTGAACTTAATCTTTTATTAATATCAAATGTATATGCACATACAAATTCACATTGTACGTTTTGTTTAATTATATTAAGCATATATATGTCATACCAACCTTAAATAAAATGTTTGTAGAATAAGTGACATGAAATACACTCATATATTTTTCTTCTAAGTTGAAAAACTGTCTCCTTTTTATTAGCCAGAAGTTTAATTTTGTTTAATAAAAAAAAAAAAAAATCATTGCTAAAACTCTGATATACATACGAAAATTTTAAAACCCATTATAAATCCTTATAAAATTGGAAAGCATATTTCCCCGTACAGTATATATTCTTACCTGTCATTATTTGTCTTACCTGAAAACGATTCATAAACTATAAGAATAAATGTTCTATAAAAGTCAAAATTTTAAAACGGTCAACAGAAAAAATTGATATGGGTAGGTTTCAGCGTGTTTTATGTGTAATCTAAAAATATAATTGGAATAAGCAGAAGAGTATTATTTATTAAAAATCTTATTAAAATATTTTTATGTTTTCCTGTATCTTCGAGTTCAGTAAAATTTTTAAAAAATCGAATTTTATTGTTTTTGCTTTGCATTAATACTGTTTTTTTAGGTATATATAAATATTTGTAAGACATATTTTACAATTCTGATAATATAAAGTATATATTTTTTTTATAATGTCATGTATAAATCATAATATTCATTTGTTCTTCTAGTTTATTTCAAGACATTAAAACACGCTAAGACATCGCAATTAAACATACACCAAAAATTAATGTAGATTCAAAAGGTTTAAAAAATATATACGCTAAAACATAAATATAAGATAATTGAAAAATATTTTCACCTCTTCTTACCGAGGCATCTTCAGTTACTGATGTTTCGAGTCTCTCTCTCGTCATTGCTTTCAAAATTTTACCTATTTTTATTAGTTTTTTCCCTTTTAGAAAGCAGTGACTAACGAAAGAGAGACGGAAACATCAGTAACTGAAGTTGCCTCGGTAAAAAGAGGTAAAAATATTTTTAAACCATCCTATATTTATGGTTTAAAGTAACTTTTTGGCTACACTGTTTTTTGATGTATGTTAAGTTGCGTGTCTTAGTGTGTTTTAATGTCTGTGAATAAAAAGATAGAACAAATGTATATTATTAGGATGAGCGAAGTGAATCCTCTACTAGGCTACACAAATTACATTTTGTCGTACACTTTACAAAAAACTATTCAGTATTTTGAAAATAATTTATTATCTGTAGATTTGCACAATATTATTTTTTTTACAGAATAACCTTAAAAAAATTATTATTTTAATTAAATTATTTTACATGTTTTTTCCAATACGGACGCATTTTTGCTAATAAAAATTAAACACGTATATTTTCAGAAGAAAAAATAAATCATGGAGTTAGTAATTATAGATAGAATCGTAATTAATTATATAGTTTCACGATTTCTTTTATGAAAATTTTTAAATACTTTTTTAAAGAAAATTATAGCATATTTTTAATGAAGTAAAATTTGTGAAAATTCAATTATTTACATTCAATTATAAAAGTATTTTTCACTGTTAAGAATTCAAATGCACAATTTATTCTTATAATGTGAAATCATTTACACAGACGATACTTATGCATTTTAAAAGAATTATATTATTATTTTTTTTTGTAAAGTGGCATCAAAAGAATTGTAAGTAAATAAAATTAATTACTAAATTCGTTATATCATAAATAAAAAATTCCGAGGAAATTCGTAGTTATTTGGTTGAATTTACATTTCTAAAATTAAAATGCGCCAAAACATAAAATAACGTTTTTGCTTAATAAAGATGCAAAAATAATATAAAATAATATTGTTACTTTCAAATATTTATCTTATTAAATAATGCTTCGCGAATCCAAACAAAGCATGGCTTTTGCTAGTTAATATAAAGTATCATCGAGAATAAGTTTCTGCGCCGGCCTGATATGAAGAACGGACTTCTTATTGTTGGAAAGAAATGCTCTGAACCCTGAGCTTTTGTAATAGTGCAAGCTTTATTTCCCAAATCTTGTTAATCCCTTAGACATTTAATAACATACTGTCAGAGTAGGTGTAGGGGAGACACTTTAACCTAACACCACATTTTGTTAACGATGCAAATATGAACTTCTAACCACTTTTACAACTGTTAAAGTAATATTCACAATTTGTTAAATCATTTACTTCTTATTGAAAGTATCGTATATAGTATATTTCAAATTGGCAGTTATGTCAAAAAGAAAATTTTTCCTGAAATAATGCAAATGGCCATAGGTTCCAAACCATCAACGGTTTTGAACCTAGCTATGGTAGTTCCTTGTACTTGGACACATTCCTTCAAATATTGAATTTACACTATATATAAGAAAAAAGTAACGTACATTTAAAGGAAAACAGCCAATGTTTACAAATATGGTGAAATTTGCAATTTCTTAATAATATGATAAGACAACTCACTAAATAACATATCACTAAAACACCTATAGGAACTATTTAAATAAGAAAAAAAAAGTTAATTCTAGCACGTAAGCTTTATTCATAAAATGAAAACACTTTTCATTATTTATTCTACATTACAATTTGAAATGTATTTATGGCATAAGAGTCTATTTTCAAGGCAATTGCGTGATTTCACAAAAATAGGGATTGATAAAGAATTATACGTGGGTAGGCCATACATTCGACATCGCATTTAACATTTCCGATACCGATTAAAACTAGGTGCTGTAGTGAAAATATTTTTTTGATCTTTGTAAAATAATAAGAAAATTCAGATGTAAATTTTTCTTTAGTCCTTTTAAAACTGTTTTCCACCTTTAATTTCGAAGAACAACATTTTTCAGAAATCGAAAATGACGGTCATAACAAAAATTGATGTTGCCACTCAGCCACATGAATAATAAAAAATAGATACAAATTATATTTTAAATAAGGACAGTGTCCTTAGGCACAAAGATATCAACTACATTTTTTATGAGCTTATTCAAACTCATACTACATAGAAAAATAAAAATATGAGATATTTAGAGAAATTATTGAAATATATAGGAAAGAAACGCATGTGAAGTCAGAAGGTTTATTTTTTAATGCTTTATAGTATAGCAAAAAAAAAAAAAAAAAGAAAAGAAAAAAAACACATAATGGCCATTTTAAATGCTTCTTTATTTTTAAATCAAGCACTCATTTTAAGGATCAACGTAAAATCAAAACACATCTTTGAAGATATGTTGATGGAATTTTGACACATTTATTCTTTGTCATCCTAATGTAGAATATGTTTTTAACGTTCACTTAAAATTTTATTTTATGTTTTCAAAACTTCAGTTCATAGGAAAATCATGCACTGTAAAAACAAACTCCAGTAAAAAAACGGAAAAGGTACTGGCAGCAGAGTTGCCGTATCTTTTCCGTTAAATCACAGGAAAATCAGTTAAATGACTTTTCCGTTTTGGAGACTGAAAAGTTCCGTTTTTGGAGACTGAATAGTTTCGTTTTGGAGACTGAAAAGTTCCGTTTTGGAGACTGAAAAGTTCCGTTTTGTAGACTGAAATGCTCCGTTTTTGAGAGTGAAATGCTCCGATTTTGAGACTGAAATGCTTCGTTTTTGAGACTGAAATGCTCCGTTTTTGAGACAAATATTGTTTTTCAGAATGACATTTTCCATTCCTGAAACAAATTTTAGATTTAAGCATGGTTATTTCCCCTTTTACAAACTGACATTTTCAAATTTCTTCTTACTCATCTAAACCTATTGGCGCATAATAGATTCGTATTTATGTTAGTAAATAGCTATTTGTAACCAATTTTTTCTGTGTAAAGAATGTTTGTCAAAATATTTCTAAAATAATAATTGCATGTATATCAAATCAAAGTAATACTCAAATAAAATTATATATTAGAAATATTTAGACAACAAAAAGTAAAAAGCTATTCAAGAAAAAGTGCAGAGAAAAAAAGTTGAAAATATTAATTTTATTAGAATGTAGGGGAGACTAGGGAGGGTTGACCCACTTTTTATAAAATATTTTTTTATTTTTTAAATATTTAACGTATGATAAAGTTTTATATATCATTTTATTCGTTATACAATCAGTTATCAAAATAAAATTGCTACATAAGTGTAACATATAAGAAATTTGAAAAATGATAGATTTTAATCATAAAAAAATAATGGGTCAAGGCTCCACATATATGAGAGGTTTGACCCACTATATGGGAGGCTTGACCCACTTTGTTTCATATTGCACTATTTGTGAAGAGAAATAAAATCAGTTTAAAAAAAGGAAAATAACTTTATTCTACATGTTTTAATTATTATAAAAAATATTTTTTTTTAAATATGAGGCTTAAACAAACCTGATAAGACGCAATCGCAAGTCAGAGGAGAAAATTTTTTGTTTTAAACAGGGTTTTGTCAGAGCAGGTATAATTGTACAGCAAGGAATATGAAATTTAAACAAGGCAGTATTCTGTTAGAGACAGGTTCAGTCTTCATAGTGTTTCATGTTATTATGTCCGGATTTAGGAGCCACTGTCCCGCTTTTTTTATCTCCTTGTTCCATTTTTGTGACACTCGATCTGACAACTCTAGTTGTCACATAGTTTGGCTTAATATCACTGTATTCACCCTGGTGAAATTTTTCTACATACCTTCCTAAAGTTTTTCGATCGATGCTGTGTTCTTTTGCAACCGCATAAGCACTTAACTTATCATTAACATCATTTAAACCTTTAAGAGGCAAAGTACTTTCAGTGCTAAAATGTTGATTTAAATGACTGGCACCGGAATTTATGAACAAATTTATTTGGAAATAAGAAAAAGGCTATATTTCCCATACATAATAAATGGAAAAGACTTTAGCAAAATTTTGGTGCCATTGTGATGTTTCGGAATTAAAATTAAGTGTTTTATAAATATACCACTGCCCCTCAAAGGGTTAAGACTGTTGCTTCCATCCTTTCTAGTCCTTTTTTAGTCTTTCCCACTGTTTCTATTTATCTATTGTAAGCAATATCTAAATGGAAAAAAGTTCCTATCAACTTTCCCATTTTCTAGCAATTTTTCACATTTTTCTATAGTCAGTTTTAAACATTTTCTTTTCCATCATACCATTTTACTGAAGATTTACAGAATAAATTTACATTCTTTTATTCTTACATATACATATACCATTCACTTTTCATTATGCACAGTGTATAATAAGATATTTCCAAAACCACTCAATTAAGGAAGCCTTGAGCATCTGGTCAACCCTCTCTCACACTGACTGGGTCAAGCCTCCATACATAGACCTTTTCTAAACAATACCACATTGTTATATTAAGCCTAACTTACTGTGCAATCTTTATGCCTGGAATGAAAGCTCGATATTTCTGCATTACTTAAAACCCACTTACTTAAATTTCTATGATATATTTTATCTCAAAAAAGCTTACAAAATATTTCTAAAAAACACAACTTTTAGGTTGAAAATGCTTCACAATTGTTTTTTCCACACCTGTTTAGATTAGCTGTGTGAAACAAGGATTGTTGTTTGAGCATTCCAGTAGCTTTGGTTGGCACCTATTGATAAAACTCTGCAATTCTTTTAAATATGAAAATTAATTGGTGGGTCAAGCCTCCCGTATGGTCATCGTCCCTAGTCTCCCCTATACATTACACATTCATTGGTTTAACATTAGAGGTAAACTAGAGATGTCACCAACATTGCAGCTGATATTTATGTATATATTTACTCAAGAACTTATTATTTTACTTATTTCTGGCAATATAATTACCTATATTTAGATTTGGGAAAAAAGATACATACATATCAACTGTTTTCCATTGTCACAAATTATGTTGCCCATGGGGATTTTGCTGTGAATTCAACACTGCAGAAATGCAATTACGTGTCCCGAAAGGGTTAAATATGTAAATTGTTGCCATTTTCTTTGATTATTTATGTGTATATAAATATATTTACAAAATAAAAATGTTTTCACACATGTGCTACAAATGTAATAAAATAACTAACGATTTTAATTTATTTTCATATTTAGAGAAATATTTTGAAAAATTATTAAAACTTTACATTTCAATTGCATATAAAAGAAGTTTTAGTGTAAATAATTTAAAGTATTTTGATTAACTGTCTACAATTCCCTTTGCATTTACTTACATAAACAGAGCTCATTATGAAGAAAAGAGGCGGGGGGAGGGAATAGCCTAATTGCTCTAATAATGAATAAGCTGTTTCGACATTTGTCCTTTAACACGTTGACGGACACTTGCATCTATAGCTGTCAAAGCGAAGTTCACTATGGGACATAATGATTGATTGACACCAGGATTTACATGAAAAAATATATGAAAATAAGTAAAAGCTTAACTTTACGTACATTAAATAATGCAAAATTTAATTTTAAAATACTGGTGCCAATTTAGGAATTAAAATTAAGTGAACTTCGCTTTGACGGCCATAGATGCAAGTGTCCGTCGACGTGTTAAAAAAAATCCTAGCTTGAAAAATTATCGCTTTTATGTTTAATACATTTTCTAAGCTTTAAATATGAAATCTGATAGTATAAGT
Organism: Maratus speciosus; assembly: GCA_963932465.1. NCBI lineage: Eukaryota > Metazoa > Arthropoda > Arachnida > Araneae > Salticidae > Maratus > Maratus speciosus. The sequence continues at coordinate 240,238,713 of OZ010787.1, read as the reverse complement.
TTAACTGTCATTTTTTTTTTCTTTTTTGCAAATTTCTCCATAACACAAACAAAATAAGTATATTAAACATTTTGGCCATATATAACCTTGGCAAATTGAATGATTCAGACATATACAACAATAAGAATATGCTGCAATAACTACAGAAGGTATGCAGTTATCCAGATTTATGTTACATATTCAGTAGAGAAAAGTATTTTACTTCCTATAAGAGAGTATATTTTCTTACACCGTAAGTGTATTTTTAGTTAATCCTTGAAAAACTTCACTTTATATAAGGTATGCCAAAATCATTAACTTAATAATAATAATAATAATAAACTCATTTTGATTTCTGTTAATTTTAAATGAGTCAAAACATTCCGTCGACATTTATGGATATGAAGAACTACCTTAAAAGTATAATAGCTCCAAATCCTTTAAATCTTTTAATTAAATGAAAGCAAATTTTATTAATTTTTTTTTGCTTCATTTTAAAAAGCAGCATTTCTTTATTATAGTCCATTCTGAACTAATTTTATCTTTGCATGTTGAAAGCTTCAGGTTGAAATTCCCATTATCAGAAAGTTAATATGTAAATATATATAGAGTAAAGCATTTAATTTTATTTTTAAATTTCACTATTATTTGTATCACTGCTATTTGCAACTTTAGAATCAATATCAGATACAGACAGCCAATTCATGTGAAGAAATATCAGGATGACACTATTTCTCTGCTGCTAAAACTGCCCGGTTTTCAATTTGACTCTTGAAGAACTCTGGTAAATGCAGACTTTATTATCAAGTAGTGAAAATTTTCTAAATCTTTAAAACTGTAAACAAAGAATTTTAAAATTGTTCTATCTTAAATATTTACCTACACAGAAAAGAATTTTTACTGAAGACCATGTTTCTTAAATGCAATATTACATTTTCATTTGGTACATCTTAAATTCATGAAAACTCTAGATTGCTTAATTATACATTAAGACAAGTGCTTATAATAAAACCATAACAGCTGAATGTGTACAGATTAATATACAAAAGAAAATGCAACTATTTCAAATAACAAAATTTAGACTTCTTGTATCACCGTACAAGATGACAAATATCCTGATAAATTCACTGTAATTTCTTTACTTCCTAACAGTGGCATTTGTGAGAAACAAGATCATAATCATAATTACCCTGGTGAGATCAAACTACATTGAAAATATGAGATAAATATAAAATTAGCAGTAAAGAAAACACTAAATAAAACAAAAAAAATTATTGATTGTTGCATTACAAATTAAAATGACTTTCAAAGTCTCTAAGTACATTCACAAGATTTATAATTGGCTTGGCAACCATATTATTTCTTTTCCCTTTCATCCTAGGTGCTTTGCTAACTTTATCCGGATTAATATTGGCAAAGATTCTGAAAAATGAAAATACGAAAGTTTGTAATAAAAGACACTGATAAAGTTAAAATATGTAAAAAGATATATGATACACAATTACCACAGTTAAACTTTTAATTTTATTTTACAGTAACATTTTCTCATATAAGAAATCTTGCAGGCAATATAACAGACAAAAAAAAATCTTAAAAGATGACTTACAATAACTCATACTCTCACATATAAGGATTAGAATTCACACCATTATATATAAATTAATTTTATTTTTTTTTTTTGGGGGGGGGGGAAATTACTTAAAATTAATGACCAAGCTCAAGAGTTGATGCAGTTTTTATTTTTGGGGCCCATTTTGTGAAAAGTAGAAGTTACATTTTGTGAATTTTATTAAACATTTTGTAACGTTAGTTGAAATCCAATTACTCAAATTCGAACCAAAAATTTATTAACCAAAACTTCTTTATATCCCCTTGCTGAAGTTTTTGTTTTTCAATCGTTTATTTACAAATTACGCGTTTTAAAACACTTTTTATGAAAAATAATTTTACGAATTGAGCCTATTTATAAAAGGAATTTTGTAAAGAGACCTGTTTTATTAAGTTCATTTTTGTGAAAGGGTCCATTTTAATAAATTTATTTTTGTGAAGTGAACCTAAATAGGCCCCCAATTTTGCCTGGATCGATGCCTGAAGAGGCACTGCATTTATAAAGAAATTAATCCACCATTTGGGATGGGTATTTTCTGATGTTCAAATTGATTTTTGATGATTATTACAATACATAACCACTCTTTTTACAATTAAATTCTTATCTTTCACTTGCTATATTTCACCATATGTTATTTCACACACACACACATCAAGCAGGACGGTCGTTCTGCCAAGCCAAGCCAAGCTGAAAATAAATGCTAACCTCGCCAAACAAACAAATGCCAAGAATAAAACGGCAAGACACCGTAACTGCTTATTATACTGAAGTCAACTTCTCCCTGTTAAATCGACCAAACATGCCAGCGTAAAATTTCCGATATCAAAAGAACCAATCATCGCAGAAAAATAAAACCAAAACCAGAAGGACCTAATGAAAAAGATCTTCAATTTGAGACCAAATACATCCTCATAAATTAATTATAAAACAGAGATATAGATTTTTTTAAATAACGTCGAGATACTGAAAATGATCGATTTATATTCTTCGTCACACCTTATGTTTCAATCGAGGTAGAGACTTAAATAATGGACATAAAAAAGTAAGGATTGCATTTTTGGACAGATATTTACTCAATCTACGTGCTTTTATAAAATTCAGCTTTTAAAACACAAATTTTCTATTCTTAATTAGCGAAAAACTGTTAATTATTTCTAAAGTTTACAAATTATGCCAAACAGCGATAAACCCGCCAAAACATTTTAGAAGTCTTATACTATTCTTTTATATTATCCTTTTGCATTGATTTCATCGAAGAAAACTATGGCCGAGATCCAGATAGATTTTTCGCTGTTAGCGAAATGAGTTTGACCAATCAGAAGCCAGAATGTTTGACAATTTTTGCTGTTTCTGGATCCCGACCTATGTCATAAAAGTTTTGAGTCATTTTCTTAGTGCCATGGATGAAGTGTAATGTTTATAGAAATCTGGGCTGGGATCCAGATAGAATTTTCGCTGTTAGCGAAACGATATTCACCAATCAATAGCCTGCATTGCTGCAAACAGCGAAAAGTTCACAAAAGTGTAAGCTTCTGATTGATGAATCTCGTTTCCCTAACAGCGAAAAATCTATCTAGATTGCGGCCAATGTGTTGAACACAATTTTGCATTTCCACATCCAGGAAGGGTATTGATGTCATAACAACAGTGCATATTCGAAACTATTTAAGGCACTGATTCTGAACTCCTTTGCTATAAATTTCAATATTAAAGAAGTTGTTGTTTCAGTAGTTTTGGTATTTTTCTCTATTGCTCACTCTAAAACACAAATATCGAAATTTAACCAACAGTGCTCAGAAACTATAGCGCTTAGAATATATAGTGTAGAAATCGGCTAACCCCGTAATACTTAAAAAAGCGCTAAAATATTGTATCCCTTAAATGTGCAATGATACTGCTGCAATATGCAGATCGCAGCGACATCTGCAGGATATTTTCTACAACTGCAAGAAATTGCTAGTCTATACACTGTTAAAAATATCGTGAAAAATTACCTCTGTTTTTAAAGGCTATCTATATTCTTACCAATGAGAACGTTTCGTAAGTGTTTATGTAGCGTTCTCATTGGTCAGAAAATGGATAGCCTTTAAAAACAGAGGTAATTTTTCACGATATTTTTAACAGTGTGCAATGTAATAGTAGTAATACGAAAATCTCGCCGATGTCACTGCGATCGACACTTGAAATTTTAGCAGTATCGTCGCACATTTAAGGGATACAAATTTTTAGAACTGTTTGGATAGCATATTTCCAAACTATGTATTCTAGGCGCTGTATCAGAAACAACACCATAACAGAGAGCCTTTATACATAAGAGTGGTGATATATGCACAGGAGGCATGCTCATTTCAAGTTTTTGTCGAAAGTACGGCAATCCGCTTTCTTGAATAGAGGATGTTCTATCTACGTTATGATCACATGGAAGGCAAGAACGTCTAGCGTAAAGAAGGGAAGGCTCTGTCTAAGTAATGTAAATCCCCGCTAGCCAATGAAACAGTTCATGGGAGAAAGCAATAGTACACTATTAAAAATATCGTGAAAAATTACCTCTGTTTTTAAGGCTATCTGTATTCGGACCAATGAGAACGTTTCATAGGCGTTTATGTAGCGTTCTCATTGGCCAGAAAATAGAGAACCTTTAAGAACAGAGGTAATTTTTCACGATATTTTTAACAGTGTAGTTTCCTGTTTCCCTTCTTATCAGTTAGAAATTCTTTGGGTAAATTACCGGTACCACGTGAATTTTTCAGCCTCAAACCCATATTTGGAATATGCTTCATTAGACGGTACGCGTATGGACGACCTCTATTAGACTATGGAAATAATTCAACATGCATTAGCCGGACAATAATGGCATGCTCGCAAAGAACTTTAACGATTTGTTTTTATCACTTTTACCAATAAACATTTATTGGCCGTATGTCGCTACTTCGTTATAGAGACACACTTGTTCCTAATTTGATCCCGGCCTTAATGTATCAAAATACGGAGTTTGCTTTCTGTACTATTCCTGAGCTCAGTTATAGCGTCTAGAACTATAGGCCGGGATCCAGGTACATTTTTGCAAACAGTGAAAGTTAGCAAAAATTCTGGCTTCTGATTGGTCAATCTCGTTACGATAACAGAGAAAAATCTACCTAGATCACGGTCATAATGTGGAAACCAGCTATGTCAGTAATGCGTTAAAAAGTGCTAAAAATAGAATCCCATAAATATTGAAAAATACTGAATGACAAATGTCGATAGGAGCAACATTTTCTAGATCTTCTCTGAGCGAAACGTTTTCGTTTGAAATAGTTACTTTGGAATTACCATATACCGCTGTAATCGACATTCGTCGTTCAGCCTCATTCAACATTTATGGGATACAATTTTTTAGCACCTTTTTAATAAGCCGATTTTTAAACTATATCTTCTAGAAACTATAGCTCCGTTATAGCGTCTAGATTATATGTTGTAGAAATCGACTATCCCACCATTACTTAAAAAAGCGCGGAAGTATTGAATACCTTAAATGCACAATGATGTCGAATTCCAAACAATCATTTGCATCGACATCTGCAGGATATTTTTTAAAGAAGAAAGAGACATGTGTAAAGCACCGCTACAGCGTTTAGAATACATAATGTGGAAATTTGCTATCCAAGAACCGCTAAAAAGGTGTATCCCTTAAATGTGCACTGACGCTGAAATTCAGGGAGATGATCGCAGCTACATCTGCAATACATTTTCAAATTTCAATGTAAACATCGTATTATTACAGCGGATTTGACGAGAAGCACACAGGTAGGATGTATGTTAATAAAACGTAAAAAAAAAAAAAAATTGTTACAGCGTCTAGACCAAATCGTCTTGGAGTTTTGGGAAATTTCCTGCAGATATCGCTGTGGTTGACTGATTGGATTTCAGCATCGTTTGAAATTTAAGAGATCCAATATTTTAGCACTTTTTTAAGTATTACTGGGATAGTCAATTTCCACATTATATATTCTAGACGCTGTAGCACCGCGGTAGCCTGTCTTTTTCGTTTGCCTCGAAGTAGATATAGATGACGTCATTTGAACCTGTTCCTAAAGTACAGCGCCTAGAAGATACAGTGTGGAAAACGGCTACAAAATTGTGCTAAAAAATTGAATCCCATAAATGTACAACGATGCTGAATAACAAGATGTCGATCGTAGCGCCATCGTAGTGATTTAAAAACGATAGTCATTCTAAAAGAGACTCTTTAACCTATTTCACGTCATTCCTTAACTAAATTAGCTTATAACAGACCAAAATATCTTATATTTATAGTTTCCGATATTTAACATTCTATAATTTTTGAAAACACAGGGTTTATATTGAAAAGAGTTACGAGATGGCGCTCGTATCATCATATTGCCGCTGAGCATTGTTGGAGATTTATGGGATACAAGTTTTAGCACTTTTTAAAGCATTATAGGAATAGCCGTTTACCACACTGTATCTTCTAGGCGCTGTACCTAAAGTGTGGCCAGTTCATCACGTCACACGGAGTTGATTATCTGTACACGATAATGGACACAAAAAAAAATCGGCGCACCGCTTTGTACTAATCATCGTGTAAAGATGATCCAACTCCGTGTGACATTTAAACGTCATGAACTGGCCTATTATGTAATTGGTGGCGCTAACACCACCACCACCCCCCCCCTGCGTCCGACATATATAGCGGCATCTTGCACTGTAGACTGCTAAGTGGGCTGCTATCGGTCAAAATCAAGAGAGAAAAGGGCGGAAGAGGGGGAAAGAACTCGGTTTTTTTATATAGTTATTTCACACGGGAAGATTGGCATGTCTGCTCCTCTCCTTTCATAGCTTCATGGTGGTGAAATAAGGCAATGCCCCCTAGATATGAGAAAGTCTTGACACGCGTCACAAAAACATCACACAAAGCAGGCAAAGCAAAGAAACAAAATCATTCATTGGCTCGTGGATATGAACGAGCCAATGAATGATTTTTCTTCTTTGTTTTGCCTGATTTGTGTGATATTTTCCTGACGCGTGTCAAGGCTTTCTCGAATATTCAAAGGGCGTTGAATAGGCTGGGATCAAGATAGAATTTACGCTATTAGCGAGATGAGATTGATCAATCAGAAGCCTGCATTTTTGCAAACTATTTTATGTTTGCAGTAAAAACCGAAAAGCCTACAAGGATGGAGGCTACTGATTGGTCAATCTAATTTTACTAACAGAGAAAAATTTTTCTGGATCCCGGACATTAATTTTGGTTGGTTAAGACGATTTTGAATAAAATGAAATCAGGAAGCCAATGTTTTTTAACTTTTCTGTTTAGTTTAATCGAAATCTTCCACGTCTATTACTGAAAACTGAGTTACTGTACTTTGGACAAAAACTTTAATATGAGTACACGACTTGTGCATATGTCACCACTCTTACATATAAATGTACACTGTTATGAGCATGATTCTAAGCGATGCTGGTTAAATTCGAGTATCTGGGTATTAGAGAAAGCAATAGTGGCCCACCGTGGCTGAGTGGACAAGACACCACGGCGATAATGCTTAGAGAGCGTAGGTGGGGGCGGGTTCGAATCCCGCCGTGATCCCCACGTGATCTGATATGCGTGATCCACGTGATCTTTGTGTTCAATAAAACAAACTAACAAGCAATAGTGAAAGGTACAGTTGCGATGGAAACAACGACTTCTTTAATTGCTATAGAAAATTAATGAATAGTTTTTAATGACTTAAGTTTAAAATGTAGGCAAATGCTCTGAAAGTATCAATGGCTCCAATCTAGTATTTTACAAAAGTAATTTAATATATTCACATGATGTATAAGTTGATGCAACTCTTAGCTAATGAAAATTCTGCAACAAGACTTATGTAGGAAGATCTTTTCAATAATTCAAGAACAAAACGAATTTCTTAAGCGCTCTTCACCCTCCCCCCCTCAAAAAAAAAAGGAATACGATAGAGAGATATAAGTATTTGGATAACTTCAGTATTTCTGTGATCTTTTGTCAGAGTTTAGAAAAGGTGTCTGGGTATTAAAAAAAAACATGAAACAAATTTGACGATAGATTTCAGGCAATTTTTAACTGGAAAAAAATAATTCTAATTTTTATGCGGCTTTAATAATAGACTATTAAAGATAATCAATTTACGGGAATTTTTATACGAAATTATATTCTCACATTTATGCAAATAGGTATGGATAAACATACTTGAGTAAAATTACATATTTATTCTTTCTTCTCTATAACACGATCTAAATGAAGATGAGGTTATATGTACAGTTTATATCTTAAAATTTTTAGATTTTTTTATCAAAAATGTTTCATCGTCATGTCTAGAATTGCTAGATTTACTTCTTTAGACAGATCTTCGATTCTTTAGATGTCTGCGGGGAATCATTCTCGGATTAACCGTAGGTATATGTAAAGGTACATTTATTTTGCAAAACCGTCAGCAAAAAAAAAAAAAAAAAAAAAAAAAGTTAGAACAAACAATTAATTGCCAGACTAACTGTAAATATATATTTTATTTTGACTCTATTTGTTTTTTACTAAATTGTCATCCTTCATAGAAAATTTTAAGGAGATATAAATTGGGAAAGACTGATACTTTGAAAGAAGAAATTGACTTTCCTTACTTTTAAATTATTAATTACTCTAAAAAATTAATGATAGGTAAACAAAATGTATACTATTGTGTTTGTTCCCTGCCTATAAAGGCTATACAAGGACTAATTTTAGCGAGTAGAATTATTTGAATTATATATAATCTGTTTAAAAAAAAGAACTGATATCTACTAAAAAACAACCTTTCAAAAGTAAAAAAAAAAAAAAAAAAAAAAAGGGGAAAGTTGTGGCTAAAAAATAGTGTGATATCAAATTTCCAAGCTTGTATCATGGTACTTATTTAACTTTTTGTTATTAAAAATTTACCATACGTAAGTCGAGTACCTAAATATGCGTTGATAGAAAGCCTTTTTTCCTTTACTAAATACATCATAACGTGTTTCTGAAATTATTTTTTTTTTAATTATGCATGATGGGCTTGGCGGCCATCTTTCCATATTTTACACAAATTTCTAAGCAGACAAGCTCATAATATGTTTGCATTATTAAGAATTTTGAAATTCTAGTTTCGGCTACAGACAGATAAATTAAGAAAGTCTTATTTTGAAAAAAAAAATGATTTTTACTGCTTTATCTAATTAATTAACCCCCTCCGAAAAAAAAAAGAATCATAAGATGAAACCTCAAGTTACTTCAACTTTATTTTAAGACACAAATTTCTAGGCACTCATTTCCATAAATTAAAAGCATAAAATGTCTGCTTTAGCAACAATTTCGAATTTCCGATATTAACAATGTACTTGTGTGCTTAGAAATTTGTGTATAATATGGAAAGATGGCCGCCAAGCCCATCATGCATAATTAAAAAAAATAATTTTCAGAAACACGTTGTGATGCATTTAGTAAAAAAGAAAAGGCTTTCTATCAACGCATATTTAAGTACTCGACTTACGTATGGTAAATTTTTAATAAAAAAAGTTAAATAAGCACCATAATATAAGCTTGGAAATTTAATATCACACTATTTTTTAGCCACAACTTTCCCCTTTTGTTTTGACCATACACGGTCCCATATACGGCTACATTTGACCAATTATGACCATATAAGCGGGGTGACCTTATATGCGGTGTAAACAAGAATTTTACTTTGACAAAATATTATTGTGTTAGTTGTATCAGTAAAATAATGTACAAAATAACTATGAAAATATAATTTATAAGAGAAGAAGTATAAACAAGAATTTCTTTACACTTAAATTTTCGAATTGTTGAGCATAATATATAGTAAAGCTTTATTTTTTATTTAAAATAATCTTTTATGCAGATTTGTTTATTATCATAGTTGTTAAAAATACATATATATATGAATAATCATATATTGTTGGGAATGTCACATTCACCTTGAAAATGTATCGAAATAAAATAAAAACTTGCTTAAAAGGTGCATTTTTATGCAACAGATGTCACAATATAAAAGATATTAACACATATTACACTTTTTAAAAACTTAAAAAGAGTTTACAGATATAATACACGCGCCGAGCGCTTTCGATCAAAACCTTGATCATCTTTTGGGCCGCTTTGAGTACAACTGATACGTCTCTAACGCACTTTCATCCTCGGTCGGACAACTGGGCAAGTCAACTTTACAGTGGAGGGGAAACAGCAAAACAGTTCCGAAAAATGGAGGGGGGAGGGGGTGAAGTGAGACGGACAAAAAGTTGAGCGTTACAAACCAAAACAACATCTATTTCAAAAGATTTAACCATATATTTGGAATGTTATATGACATTATCATTAATAGCTTTATTATTCAATATTAAGATTTCAATGGACTCTTTTATCAACGACAAATGATAATGGGATGAAGGAATAATTATTCTTGCTTCATTAAAACGGATATTTAAATTATGCTGTAAGTTAAGTCTTGCTAACGCTGTGGAAAAGATTGTCTGAATACTTATATTAGGATGAAATTCAAGCTAATTGATTGCATATCATGTAAGGTTTTTAATATGTATGGGAAACTTACGGAAATTTTGGAATCTAGTGAGTTTGATAAATTTTTAAGGATAATTGATATGTATAGAAATATCCAACGCCAAAGAAAAGAAAGGATTATGTATAAGAAAATAAACAGTCTCAAGGTTTCAGTCTCTAAAAGACCATTAAAACAACCAGTTTCATACATTAATTTATCTGATAAAATTTTAAGCGAGGAGGAGGACAGGATTTAACTCTTGGCCCAAAGTATAGTTTTGGTAGTAAATTTGATATAAAAACAGTGGTCGCAGAAAGTGGAAGGATTACTCATTTAGTTGAACCTAGTGCGAGGGATGAAATACGTAATATACTCCATAACAATATTAAGAAATTTTCGAAAAGGCCACTAAATTATAAAGATAAATATCATAAAATAATCAAGCAACTTAAATCGGACACAAATATTACGATTATCCAAACCGACAAAACCAATAAGCTTGCAATCCTTAATAAAAATGACTATATTACAAAAATGCAGAAATGCATCTCAGATATGGGTTGCAAACAATTAAATAAAGATTCAAATACCAAGATAGAAAGAAAAACAAAGGAATTAATTAAAAATGGTACTTGGCCTACTGCTATGAAGAATAGCTTGAGAATTAACAAGACCGCAATCACGCCTAGGTTATTAGGAAGAGTAAAGGTTCATAAAGACAATTTCCCTGTTAGACCTATTGTTACGAAATGTGTGGGATCCACCTATAACATTGAGAAAGCGTTTGTTGTTTTCCTTAAAACAATCCTTCCACCGTCTAACCATGCTTTGAATTCAACTGCAGACTTCATTAACAGAATCAAATATATTAAATTAAAAGAAAATAGTATAATCGCAAGTCTGGATATCATATCTTTGTACCCCTCAATTAATCTAAATGAGGTGAAGAATTTTGTTATAGACTCCATAGATGCCAATAGCACTTTTAACAAGGATATAAAAACAACTTTAAAATCTGCATTCAATTTGATCTTAGAAAATAATGTATTTGTATTTAACCAGGTATTCTATAAGCAAATAAAAGGCGCCCCAATGGGGTCACCTATATCGGGATTACTAGCAGAGATTAAACTAAGACCGTTAGAGCATCGTATTTTAAATACATGTAGGTTAAAGCCGGAGGTTTGGTTTAGATATGTCGATGACGTGTTTATCATATGGAATTATAGTATTGTTGAATTAAATGAATTTCTACAGGAAATTAATACAATAGACGAAAACATAAAATTCACTTTGGAAATAGAAAATAAAAAGACCTTACCGTATTTGGATGTTGAGTTAACGAGAAATGAAGGAAAACTAGATAGAAATGTTTATAGAAAAATCAACAGGTCAAACCATACCATACCGTATAACAGCGTTTACCCTTTTGGATACAAGATAGCAGCCTACAATTTTTATGTTAAGCGAGCTTTTGAAGTATGCACTGACAATTTTCTGGATAGTGACATAAATAAAATTAAATGCATCGCCAAAGAAAATGGTTTCCCCCTTCATTTTATCAATAAACTGGTCTACGAAATGAAATATAAAGTAAAGAACAACAATCCAGTTAATAAACTTAAATTTTGTAATTTTTCCTATAGTCCTGGTTTATATGAGAAATTAAGATATGCAGTAAAAAAGTTCAATATCAATTTAGTAGCTAAAACAACAAATAAACTCAAAGACGTTATCCATAGCAAGATTGACCCTGTTCCTAATGAAGAGACCGCAGGCATTTACATTATTCCATTGTTAACGGAAGAACAAGAAGAAAAAGTTTATGTCGGAATGACGAGAAGAAAATTCAAAGATAGATTAAAAGAGCACATGAGTGACATTAAGTTTAATAGAGCCTCCACAGCGTTAGCAAGACTTAACTTACAGCATAATTTAAATATCCGTTTTAATGAAGCAAGAATAATTATTCCTTCATCCCATCATTTGTCGTTCATAAAAGAGTCCATTGAAATCTTAATATTGAATAATAAACCTATTAATGATAATATGTCATATAACATTCCAAATATATGGTTAAATCTTTTGAAATAGATGTTGTTTTGGTTTGTAACTCTCAACTTTTTGTCCGTCTCACTTCACCCCCTCCTCCATTTTTCGGAACTGTTTTGCTGTCTCCTCTCCACTGTAAAGTTGACTTGCCCAGTTGTCCGACCGAGGATGAAAGTGCGTTAGACACGTATCAGTTGTACTCAAAGCGACCCAGAAGATGATCAAGGTTTTGATCGAAAGCGCTCGGCGCGTGTATTATATTTGTAAACTCTTTTTAAGTTTTTAAAAAGGGTAATATGTGTTAACATCTTTTATATTGTGACATCTGTTGTATAAAAATGCACCTTTTAAGCAAGTTTTTATTTTATTGTTAAAAATACTTTTCTAATTGACGAACGTATTTAAAATATTCCTCTGTACCAACGGAATTGGTTAACACATTGAGTGCACGGTGACTGACACTGAAGCTGAAAAATTTGCAATGTTTTAAGTAATTTTCAAGAAAGTATAATCCTGTAATAAATAAAAGGTAAGTAAATTTTAAATAAATTTAAAGTATTTACTTAAAAGAATATATATATCTTTAGTTTTATAACATATTTTAGACCGCCAGTCATCGGTGAATGATGTGGCGCTTAACGCGTTAAAAAATATCTGAGGATATTTAGTGTTTTGAGAGCTTCTGCTAGCGTTCTCAGTTCGGCTTCAGACTAGCTCTCTTTATCATAGCTTCCATCAGTGTTTTAGTTAAAACTTCCGAAATAATTTACGGTATGGAAGCTTCACCAGTGGTAGCGACCATATTGTCAATAAATGCACATGTCAGTTCGTCGTGTATTGTGCAGCCAGCATTCCGTAACTTTTGTGCAAGTAGGAGCACAGCATCATTTCATTGTTGTCGTCTTCGAACGATAATTCTTCACATTCTGGAAGCCAATCATGTCAAAAGCAGTTTTCAATGGTTTTCTTTGATACCATATTCCAACTCTAGGCTGCTTAATACATGGCATCTAACACAGACACGTAAAAGTTATCTTTTTGATCAATTGCAGCAAGGAAGTATTTTAGAAGCAGCTTTCGTATATTTATCTTAAAATTTTGAATAATTCCTTGATCTAAGGGTTGTGCAACACTAGTGCAGTTTGAAAGCAATAAAACGAATTCAATCTAATTTAAATTGCGAATTATACAATGATCAATATAGTTGTCTGCGATGATGGAGAAATCCAAAGAGCCATAGAAAGTTTCTCTTATCTCCTACGACAGGAGTAGCCATATCAATCTTCGACTGTGGAAAGCTTTGACGTGGAAAATGAGTTATTTCGTCCACTCCCGCGTCCGACATATCTGACTGACCGACAGCAGTCAAATCAGCAGTCTCCAATGCAAGACTCGGCTAAATATGACGGGCGCAAGAGGGCGGTATGAACGGCATAAACTGACGTCATTTATGACTGCTTCATCTTTTGGAATCCCCTTGGCTGCAACCCGCAAGAATAGATACTATTCGGTCAGCTGTGCCTTCTTTTCCACAGTGTGTATACACTCAGCGAATTCAAGTGGTATGCAATATTATCACAATCTCTAAGGCTGATTTTAGATGCTTGATTTTCCTTCCTTCAAAACTTGTCCAGGAAACGCTATTGACAACCATTCTTCTCCAATCGTTTGCAGTTATTCACAAAAGGATGGGGAGATTCAACAATGGAAGGAAAGTTGGAAGATTAGATCGACTTGATGCAAAGATTTTCCTTTTTCAGAATGTCTGTCCGTTTTCTACAAAAGCTATTAAAGATGAAAAGCATCACGTGACCACAAAATAAAAAAGCTAAGAATTGACTTGGGAAAAGTGACCTTATAAGCGGGGTGATCATATACGCGGTACTGACCGTGTGTGTGTATATATATGTGTCCATTTTCACTGTTTTAGCTTATTTTCAATTAACTGTAAATGATTTCTTGTAAGATTTAAAAATTCGAAAAATGCTTAGTTCTTTAATATCTGTAGGTATACTGGTAATTTATAATCAGATTAACCCATAACATCCAGGACATATGATGCATACAGGGTGTATGTCCTGTTTTGTTTGTATCTGATCTGTTCACCTGTCAAAAGGTAGAACCTCACTAGAAAATGAAAAGTAACTGTTCAAATATGAATAAAATAGGACAAACATGCTGAACGTCTGGTATCATCTACAATAAAATCAGGACTTACACCATACGTACATATCCCAATTCTTATAAAAACAATGTATCAAATTACATGTATTATGATCCTCTCTGTAAATAATTTTTTTACAGTTGAAAATGTGTCATGTAAACTTAATAAATACTTAAACACATACTTATGTAAATGATTTAGAAAATGTATCACCTTTAAAAAAATTTTTTAGCTTTAACCGTTTTCTCTACGCTTTCTAAATTTTATTGAGCAGAGTATTTTATGTGTAAAGAAATATAGCATTATTAATAGACTGAGTAAGTAGATTTTAGCTTAAATTTACTTCAATGGTACTTTAAAATGCTATTTAACTGCGAGTGCATAAAGAGTTTACTCAAAAATAGAATTATTTACTCCCACTTAAAATAATTGCATATAGAATGTAGCCCTTTCATATCTATCTACTACATGTGCGGCTGGGGCTAACGAAAAAGACAGGCTATGGTGGCATTACTTTTTTTTTTTTGAGTTCGACCAATAAAACTCGAGGTTTTTAAGCGCCAGAATGACGAACCTCAATTTTTTTCTGTGATCTATTGAAAAATTGGGATTTTTTTTCAGTTATTAATCAGCGAAATTCACAGGCCACAAGTTAACCCGTCATGGGCCACTTTACCTAATTTACAAACAATTGCAAATGCTGTAATCAATTATTGTTGAATGTTATTGTCAGGGTTTGCCCAAGTGGGATTACGGGTTTTTTCGGGCAGGCCCCACTTGAAAATATCCATTGTGGGTTTTTCAAGTTTTCTCGTGCTTTCACAAGTGTATCATTATTTAATCTGAGTAAAATATTGAATATAATTTTTACAAGAGTTTATTAAAAGAAATTTGATTTTTAATTAATTAAAGAATATTTTAATTAATCAATTCTTGATTTAATTAATGTTTTAGAGAATGAAAAATAAAAGCAAATTTCAGAGTTTTCATTTGATTTAAAAAAGGGCAGGGTGCTGCCGGTGAGAAAAGGGCACTTTTTTATTCTTAAGGGCATGTTTCGGATTCTTAAGACCACTTTTTTTGATTTTTAACCACTTCACTGGCTGCCCTGAGTCGGGGGTAAAAGCACTGTTTCTCCATACCTGTCGCCGGTGAAGTGGTTACAGTCACTTTTAATGTTTAAAACTTAGATACAGTAGCCTCCCGCTTAACCCACCTAAACGGGACCGAGGGTTAGCCGGTTAAGAGAAAAACCGGTTAAAGTGGAGAAGTAAACAAGTATCTGCATAATTTAATTAATTAAGCCCGTGAGATGTATTAAGTTTTTTCAATTTGTGTAGTTTTAAAAAAGTACATATTTTCTGAAATGAATACTATTTATACTTAACTAAATGGACAGAAAATTTATCACTGATAACAAATAATGCAAAATATTTAACGCAAATTAAATTGTTGAAAATCGTATCACACACATTTATAAGAAGTTGAAATTATTCTACATTATGTATATTTAAGTTAATCAACCATAAAAGATCGGTGAAGGCAAGATGACAAACAATTTGCAGCATAATCTCTCCATTTTTTTAGCATCATAAATTTAACCGAGGAAGCTGTTAGCCGGGGCTCAACATAGCGTAACGCTTTTATCCCTCCAATGCTTTTATGCCTTCCGTATGTGGAAATTTAGCTGTGTCAACTTCAACTGGATCATCATAATGATCATCTTCGTATTGAGCAACATTAGTTATAGTCCTAATTATATCCTTGTCAAATAATGTTTCATGCTTGAGATCTTTATCAGACTCAAACAACTCTTATACATTTTCAACAGTGATCTGTTCGCATCCCTCAAGCTTTTTAAATTTTTGTACAAAACAGTTTGCAAATAGATCAGAAATTATAGAGTTCCAGGGGGGGTGGGTGCACTTTTGACTATTAAAAACACAAAATCTCAAATCTTCCGGGGGAACATCTCATTGTTCCTGAGAGGGGGGAGTGATGTCCCCTCCCCGGGCCGCACCCTGAATTCAACATGTATACATTTAGAACCAACGTTCTCCTTTCTGAATTTTGCGTCCCTCCACACGGGATTCCACTTCAACTCGAAAGCGTAAGCTGAGTTCCCGAGGCCGTCATTCCTGAATTTTTCTTGATGTTGGGGGAAAAAAGTCAGCCAGTTAAAGCGGATTTCCGGTTAAGAGGAGGCCGGTTAAGACGGAGGCTACTGTATCTCTTTTCAAAACAACATTGAGTCAGATTTTACTATGTAAGTAAATTTTTTAATGCAAAAAAGAAAAAAGGCATTTTTTTTTTAATGGAGGGGCAAGAAGGGTGTTATTTTGTAAAACAAAGGGCAGGCAGGGTGCAGCACCTTCCTGAAACTGCCCGGGTAAAACTCTGCAAATTTAAATATATTTCATATATAAATTTAAATATATTATCATAATTTATGATATAACAAATTTAATTGTTATTTTTTTTTACAAAATGTTTCTGTATCCAAAATCATAGTTTTTTCTTAGTTTTAAAAATTACCTATTTTTATTTGTATATTAATACTAAATTTTGAACTCCATTGGTTTTTCTTAACTTTTCTATATTTTGTAGACATTTTTATATGCTAAGTAAATAGTTTTATGAATAATTACATATCTTATACATTTATATTCAAATAACTTTTACAGATCAGTTATCAATTCGTTTTGTCTTCAATAATGATAATAAAGCTTAAAAAATGAAATTCTTACAACTACTCAGTATTGTACTCGGTAAATTGGTTTAGTATGCAGAGTACCGAGTAAGTAAAGTGTACTCAGTACAGTCCTAGAAAAAACCTTTTTCAAAGGGTTGTGGAAAAAACAAGAACAAACTGCCGCAAGAAAATGTGAACAGCAAACGGTCGCGAGGAAATGCGATTTTCATAAGCGCAGTGAATTTCGTCAAATGGGAGATGCACAACCTGTGGCCCGCGATGGGTTTAACTTATGACCCAATTAATTTTTGCCAATTAATAACTGAAAATAATCAATTTTTGGCAATAGGTCGCAGGAAAGAAGTGCAATTTGCGTTGTTCATGCAACAAAAAATCTCAAAGTACATGAATCGAGCTCGGAAAATTTCTGAGTTTCGGCGTTGGGGCTCGGAAAAATTGATATGTTGTTGATCAGGTGCGAAAAAATCGCGAAGTTAGTTGATCTGGTGCTAAACAATCACGAGGTTCGTCAATCGAGCTTAGAGAAAGCACAGGTTGGTGAAAATTTTGCCAATCGGCAGTTGAAAATTACAGTGAAATTTGTCAATCAGTCATTAGTAAAAAAAAATTACCCTGAATTTTGTATAATCATGTATCCTTGTCTACTGAATCGGGTAAGCTGACTGGCTAGAATTTAGAGGGTAAAACTGTCCCACCTCTGAAATCATATTTTTAGTCTTATTACACCACAGATTCCCCCTCCAATCCCAGAGGCCCGAAACTAAGGAGGGGACAGAAGAGGCATGGCTTCCCGGACACCAGTACATGGATGCAAGAAGTATATCTCAGTCAAGGCTGAAAACTTTTCTGAGTATTAGAAATAACCAAATGAAAATGGGCTAGAACATTTCTATGCCTTGCATTATGGCTAACAATTGATCTCTTACAATAAAAGAAAGTGATTAAAAACACTTGATAATAAAACTGCTATTATTTAAGTATATAATGTAGAATTTTCTATCAGACAAAATTCTCTTCAGGACAAGGTCTTGCACCCAAGGCGCCAGAACCAAGGGGCGCAAATGAAGATTTTGTGCGGCGATATTTCTCATATCTATATTTAGCGCAGTATTGCTAAAAACGTCCTGTCTGAGGTATGCCAAAGCATAGAAAAATCTAAGGATAATATGGCATAAGGATACTGTATAAAGCGGAGTTGTTTTTCGATTCTTTTTGATTTCGTTTACAAGATTTTAATGAATCAATATTTGAAAAAGCAGATTACGTAGTTCATTATTAGGGATTGACCGAAGCAGCAATTTTGCCGAGTACCGAAGTTTCGGTCAAAGTGTATACCGAATAAATTTCCAATACATTTTTTTGCATATATTAACTTTTTTTATAAACTTAATTAAAATTTTAATTTAATTCAGTTACATTTGTATTGTTAAGTGTAATTACTTAAAAAAATTAATGACTTCTTTCCACTAACCAATTCATTAACTCATCACCTATTTTTTGTTATTTTATCACTAGTCATTACCCAAATTAACCTATGAAACTATTAAACTGTACAGTCTATTAATAAGGATAAGGATTGTCAGAAAAACAAAAGTTCGTTCAAATAAAAAGAAAAAATGTTGTCATTAAGCTGATTTACTGATTGTCTAAGTCTAATTATAAACATATAGAATTGAATAGGAATGTTCTCAAATACAAAAGGTATATCAATTTGTACATTTAACTATTTTCTGTCAAATTATTGATACATATTTATATTTTGATTAACCTCTAACTAATGTTACCGGTCTCTCAGACCGCGGCTTTTTTCAATTTTTATAGTTTAACTTGCAATTTTTAGTTTAACTACAAACACTACCGAAATTTTGTTCCGTTTGGAACTTTACTATCACCAGAGACTTTTGAATGGGTGAATTGTAATTATAAAAGTCCTGTTCAAAAAGTTTAGTATAAAAACACCATCCTATGAGTTAATCGTGCCTTTTATTCATCTTTCGACGGAGTGGTCTCACAGACCGCTTCACACTAGTTATGTGGCAATTTCTGTGACATCAGTTAAAGGTTAATATTTTAACATTGTGGTGATAAAGATAACAAATCTGAGTGATTTTAATTTAATGGTTATAAAAGCTAATAGGATAGGCATATGAGTATAATTTTACTTGTGTATTTTTTTAATATACACCTTAGATATACAGAGATGAACTTTGATATACTTATTTGAAATATATATTAAAGAAAATACACATTAAATAAATTTAAATTAAGAAAACTAATGTAGAAATAATTAAAATTAAATGATAAGGGAAAGATGCCCATCTTCCTTATTTTTTTTTCTCTATCGTAGACAGTTGTTAAAATTTCACGCTTATGTAGACTATTTTAGGAAGTATTTATTTTTTTAATTAAAAATGGCTTTGTCTTGTTTTTTTGCAGTGCAGCTGAACTCTGAACTCATGCACATAATATTAAGACTTATCATTTAGCCTATTCTATTTCTAAGTAAAAGAGAATTCTTCTACTTCTAAGAAAATACTTATCCGCAATTATTCGGTTCGCAATGCCGAATCACCGAACATCAAATCGACTATTCGGTATTCGGTCAATCCCTATTCAGTATTACATATTTTAAATTTTAAAATAAGTCGGCTATTAAAAAATGAGTAAATTTCTCTTTGTAAATATACTTTGCGGAAGAAGGGGGGGGGGGCAAAATCTATGTTTGCCGCGGGTGCTAAAAAGATTAGTTTCGGCCCTGCACCCATCTACCTGAAATATAAATTGATGTGGCTCACTACAACCCAGACATATTTGCAAGTGGCCCTTCTCTTGAAAGGTTGTGCATAATTAATTCCGATGAAAATCCTCGTGATTGGTTAATTTTCTTAAATAATACTTAACAAAAAGCAAATAAATAATGTAAAAACATTATCTTTTATTTAAATATGATTCTGTTTCTAATTATTCTGATTTTTTTTTTAAGTATTCGGCAACATGGCCGAATATCGAATATTCGGTGCATCCCAAATGTGTTTAAAAAAATATATTTTGCACTTCTTTAAAAAATGAAATTGCACTAATATTTCCCCGTGTTTTTATTTTTTATTCCGACAAAACATTTTTGGAACAAAAAAGTTTATTGCAGAACATTGAAAAATATTCTGCTTGAGGAATAGTAACAAAACTAGTAAATCTGCAAATCAGTGGTCCTAAACATCAGTTCTGGAATGTTATGAAAGTTAGTACACAAAAAAATTCAACCTGCAAATACTTCTCCGCCCCCTTTTCTCCCCAAACACTGTCTTGATAACTTCCTATCATATAGTATTTTAAACCTCTATCTAAAATAATTTATTGATCTCGAGACAATCTGAATAATTATATAGTGAATCATTCGCAAAAATATAATTTTAATTATTGATATTCTAATTGTTAAATATATTATATTTGAAAATAATTTTACTAGTGTACTTTTATTAAATTCTGCTAATACAATCATAAAAACAATTCGGTAGTACTTTTCATTAGATGTTCCATTACTGTAATTTTGATGTATTTCGGGAAATGTATGTACTTGATATATTAATGGAAAATGAACTATGAGAATGGATAAATATTGATGGATTAATATAATATAGAAAAAACTGGAATATGATAATTATAACAGTAATTAAAAAATAGTTGTTAAAAATTCAATAAACTTAAGCGATTAAAGAAAAAAGTTTTAATTTATATTTCAGTAAAAATTAGGGGAAAAAGTAAAAGAAAAAAAAAAAGCTTCTCTTATAAAAATGAAAACACGTGTCCCACTTTACATTAAACATGCTATCGGCTAACAAAATTCATAGTCTACTACTATAAAAACAAAAATATTGCAAATAAATAAAGGTATAAAATGGTTAAGTAAAACTAATTCTCAATAAAATTTTCATCGAAAGAAAATTAAACATTTTCTGCTTCCTGGCGGGTAAAGATTGCTAATGATAACCCAAATTAGTAAACAACCCAGAGAATCTTTTAAACTAGCGTTAACCTTTTTTTTATATATGTGTAGAGAAAAAAAATTATTTGTCCCTCCCAAGAACGAAAACATTATACCCGCCGATCTTGGATACCATGTATCGGCCATGTATGCTCTATAGACCAAACGTGCAATCGCAGAAATAAACAAGGTTTTATGTAAAACACTTATTTAAAATAAATACAACGCACATTATAAAAAATAATTACAAAATAAAGCTGAATAACTTACCTCTTTTTCACAAAAGTAACAGAAACATGGAGCAGATCAGGAAATAACTGCAAACATAACAACGTGGTTAACGAGCGCGGAAAGGCAAGACAAACTCCTTTTTCAATGATTTCAAGATGAATCAGCTTCTTTTTGCTGCAACGAAATGTCAGAATGACATCAAGTGATCGCAGAAATTCCTTCTAAACGTAGCCCGAACATTGATAACCGATGATAATAAAAAATTATCATGGCTGTCGTCGGAGTTCTTGTTTAGATACGGAGACGGAGCTATACCGTTTTTAGTGCGTGTACTGCCAGATTTGGAAACTCTGAGAGTTCAAGGCCAACAGAAAACGGAACATTTCCTGGAATTCCAGGAAAAGTAAGAGTTTTATCTAAAACGGAACTTTTCAGTTAAAAAGGGGAAAATTCACAGAATAACGCCTGTTAATTTCAGGACAGTTTTTTACAGTGTGTCAAGTGTGCATTTTTCAAATAGCCTTTTTAGTACATTTTACACTTTGATGACTTGAAATGGCAAAGGTCCTATGTGATTTAACCCCTGTCTTTTAAAAAGTCAGATGAAGGATTTAATTTTACATACGTAAAATTTCAATTAGAAAATTGGCAAATTGTATTGTAGCGAAAATACTCTGGTAAAATGCAAGCATTATGTTTAATGTGTTTAACTGGTCTTCTATACAACAATTTGTAGCAAGTTTTGTGAATATAGAGAAATCCGTGGACTTTATAATGAAACATTATTTTCTACAGAAAACGGGTCTTCAATCTACCTAGAACTGTTATCTTTATGTACACATAGATTGCCTTCGAAGAACATAGAGTGAAGCCAAATATGTTTGTAGTTGGATACTTTGGATACTTGTGTCGTAGTCATCTGTCTAACAAGCACTTTCGGTTCACATGCGCATACATTTATGGATCTTTTAACTTCGTTATGTTATGTTCAAATTCATTTGCATTATTAGAGGGGTTACAAAAAGGTCTCTTAACCATGACAGTAACACCACAGGCTTTTGAGGCCTATGATGTTGATTAAACAAGCTACTGTCCTCAAGATCCTATAACATTTGTTGACAAAACTTTTTACATACTACCATCTTTTATGGTTGGAAAATTATGGAAATTTTGAGGAATCTCACTGCAGAAGTCTCAGAAACGTAGAGTATGACATGAGCTGTGAAAAAAAGGGTGTTGCGATCAGCCTTAATTCTACAACTCGGTAGAAGAGTATCTAACTTCTCTCTATCATTAGTGTTTAACATTTTTCCCACAAACCCTAAAATACAACATACACATTGATGAAAATTCACCCAAAGGTATAGCAAGTTTTAAGAACGATGTGTCAATATTATTTAGTTCTTCCTATAGTTCTTCTTAGTAGTCTTCCTTTAGTTCTTCTATATTATAGTCTTCCAACTTCCCGTGTGAGATAGATAAATATAAATTGCACCTGTTAAACACGGGGCTTCAAACAATCAGATACCAAAATGGAAACCGGTTTCTAAAATATTTATTGCCCGGAAAAAAATCCTCCGTTTAATTTTTTTTAATCACTTAAGCCCGTATCACGCAAGGATAAACAGAGCTAGGAATTTTAAAATTTAATCATTGCTATATAGTAGCTATAACTAATGGTATAGCTGTACCTAATGGTATAGCTACTATATGAGAATGAAGAACCTAATGGTAACCTCTAATAACCTCTAATTTTTATAACTACACGTTTGTGTTTTTTGTATTTGAATTTCAGACGTGTAAAACTAATTAATATTAAAATTTTTATCCCATTATAATATAGAAATATTTTTAACTACTTTCTGACTTACCTAATACGATTAAAAACATGTATTTACATATTATATAACACCTGATAATATAAAAAAGACTTTTTATAATATTAAAACTAAGTTAGTAAAGTTAAAAGTAATTCTAATTAAATATTAAAAAAACATTTCATCTTGTTCTGACAAAATGTGGTATTCCCATTTTCATATCTATCAAATACTGTTCAAAAAATCTATTTCTTTTTAAAAAAAAAAGTTTTAACGTGATGAAACTGGAAATCGAAATAGCACAAGGGGTTGCTATTTTGTGGTCTAGAAAATATAAATTCTGCATTTGACATGTCCCTCTGTGATGAAAATAGTCTCTTTATAGAGTGCCTTAAGGTGTTTAACTGTGAACAGGCCCTTTAGAAAAAGCAGTGCTTAGAAAATCCTGATGAAATTACTTTCCAATCATTTCTGAAGCAGTTTTGTTGCTGGTGAAAAGAAATAAAATAATATTTCATCTCTGAAGTTTTTCAAAGGTATAATTTATTTTTATTTTTTTACGTTAAATGCCGAGCTAAATTTAGTATTGCAAATTTTAACCTAAGAATTGTATGTGACTATAAACAAAATGCCCAAATATTTTTGTATTATATTGCATTCTTAATATAAATACCCTGAATTTTTAAATCAAAGAAATATTCTTAAAAATGAACCCAATAAAATTTAATTTTAAACCATCAAAATAATTTTAAAATATGCCTTTCAAATACGGTTATTATGATAACTTCTCATGAAAAATATTCTGGCACATGAAAATATTATCCGACTAGATTAGAAATTTTGCATATGAATAGGTTTTGACGTAATGTTCAAATGGATAAAATTGAACGCATAATGAATGAATAATGCTGGGTTCTTGCGTATCGAAATTTAATTGGTGTACAATAACGGCAACTCTATTTTAAGGAGGAATTTTTCATTATATTTCGTGTCTGTATAAGAGGAGGAATTGTTTTACCATAGCGTAGAGGCGCTTGTGATTTGAGATCTGGTGCGGAAAAAGCACGTCCGCAATTCAGGAATTTCCAAGAGGATTTTCGGGAATTACCTTATTAGTTGACTGTAGTCGCACGAGTACGTCTAAATCAGATATGTCGTTAGAAAAAAAAAAAAAAAAAAAAAAAAAAAAAAACTTACAGATAACAAATCATGCCTGCTTTTGGAATAAGTACTGATCAGAAACATTTCAACAGGCGTACAAGGGTATGGACTAATGTGTGATGTGAAGTTGCTTTTGAAAAATATCGTTGGAAGAGTGTATCTTCGTTTGAGAATGTTTCGACAATCGCAATGAAAACATCTCTTCGAAAGACCATTTTTAATAACTATGCTTGTGATAGTAAAAGGGTATAGCTAAAGAAATAGGATATTTTAAGGTGGTTTGTGAAATACATGATATCAATAAATCCTGTTCGCTCGAAAGGCCAGTCACGAACTCATTGTAACCAACTCGAACTTATGTCGCGTTTGTCGCCTTTCGCCCACAGATTTCCGAGGTTTTCTTCAAATCTTAGGCAACCTAACATAAATATGGGTTAGGTTCCTTTAAAAAGGACCTCACGAAGGGCACACCCTTACGTCCTATACCACTCGTGCGTCCTATACCACTCGGGCAGACTTATTAAACAACATGAACAGCAACACCGAACTTTTTTAACCTGGCTGTAGGATGCATTGCGTGATGTACATGTCTGATACACAATGTAGGTAAAATGACAGAAAACGTTAAGGAAATAAATTCACAGCGATCATTATGTCACTTTCCAGCCATCAAAACACTCAGTCAAGTTTTTGCAACCTTGTTGGAGATGAAACTTTACCGACATAAAACGTATTATATTTAATAATGAAATTCATTTGAATTTGAAGGCAGACACAAATATGTCTGACGTCTGTGCCTGAATAGATATTTTACTACATATATTCATGCCATCACGCAGAACGACTGTTAAATTTATTTCTTTAGAAACATTTATTTTGAGATTTTGTAATTTTCAGCCCATATTCTTTGAGGTAATAATAAGTTTGAAACTTTACAGTTTAATGACTTTTAACTGTGAAGGTATTCCACTCGTTAGTTAGCAAATACATATTTGAAGGCCGCATTTGTTATTTAAAGGCATGTAAAGTAATTAAAATAAACCGTATATGATAAATTAAGTGTAAGGCAATTTGCGGAAAAAGCTATGTGGCTAGAGTTTGCAACATTTAGAAGTAAATAATAAGTACTAACAGTATTTCAGCCTGTGGTAAATCAAAGTATTTTTGATTTCCTCATTTCGAAAATTTCCTTTCTTGAATAAAGCACGCATCCTCTTTGAAATATAAGTATTTTACTTTTTGTATGCATGAATTATTTATTAGGGTGGTGCGAAAAATGTCAAGTTGATATTTCCGAGTCGCTATAGTGCGGAAAAGTTGCGATTGGTAAATACAAGAAAAACAAAAAAAAATTCTTCAAATCGGACTTTATCTTCCGATCCCGCAAACTGCCTAAAAATTCCAAAAAATGGAAAATTTCCGATTTTTTCAGAATTTCTCTTTTTTTTACGTTTATATATTTTTTATCGCTATAGGAAAAAATATTTGCAGTTTGTACTGTTTAATAATAATAATAATAATAATTGTGTTTAGAGAATATCTTCAGATCGCGCAAGCTCAATAAAAATCGGCAAAAATTCAATTTTGAGTGATTTTCATGCATTAAGAATATAATCAACTGAGGTCAGTTTGCAGTCTCAGGTTAAGATTTAAATGTTAATTGATACTATTGAGCATATTAAGTTATTTTTAAACAACCTAGACCTTACCACGAAGAGTTCGTTTCAGGTCTGAAAAATTTAGTAGGGCACCCAACTGCCGTTAGCCACGTTGGAAAACAGCGCTGAAGTCGGCGTACGCGCTCCCACCTAGTCACACACAACTCCATAAAATTTACAGAAATGTCAACTGGATTCAGATGAACTACATGGCATATACTATTTTGACGGAAGAAAGGACGATACCCCAGTTAAAGAAAGTTTTGCATAAAAACAGGTTCGTCAAACTATTAAAGAGGAACACTTTCCTGTCATAAAAGAACGTGACTCAGTTTATTTAGGCCATGTGCCTCCAAACTCCGGGCCTGCTAAGGACATTGTAGCTTTCATAGTATCATGTCTTACTGAACAAGGGGTTTCACTAGAATACTTAGATTTGGTAGGCTGTGATGGTACAAATACCAATAATGGATAGAAAGGTGGTGCTATCAGAAAGCTTGAAGTTTATCTCTGACGACCACTACAGTGGGTTGTTTGTTTATTCCATTTTGTTGAATTACCTTCCCGCCATCTTTTTCAACATTTGAATGTTGAAACTACTAGGCCCAAGATCATTTAGTACACCATTTGGACACAATATCATTGTTGTGTAAAGCTCTCGGTGATAAATTTTCAATTGACTGATTGTGGAATTCCAGAAGTGGACAGGCAACTGTTGAGCAAGGGCCAAAGATATCTTGGCATAAGTCAAGCAATTAATAGTTACAACATTCCAAATGACTTATTAAAGTGTGACTCCGGTCCAATTTCACATGCCAGATTGCTCACTTGTGCAAATAGAGCCCTTCGACTTTACGCGAGCGTGGAAAACCCATCGGATGCCTTAAAGCCATATTGACATTTATTTTAAAATCTTACTTGCCAGTTTGTTTCGAATTAAAATGATGTAAGTACATTACAGACGGGCCTATTCATCTGTACAGAGCAATTGAAACATCTCGATACTTACGTGACAATCTGAAGAAAGTGTAGTCTTTGAAACTGAACGAAACTCGTTCTTTGCTCACCCGGAAAACCTACTGATGGCAATGGTCTTTTATAAGAGGAGGCACATAAGAGAGCTAGGGCTGTTAAAAGACAGGCAGAATGTTTCAAAGGATAAAGGCATCTGAATCTTTATCACTCCTACAATCCAGAATTAATTTATTGCAATGTAGCAAAATTCACATTTCCACCGCTTTTTAGCTCACAGGCTATCAAAGCCTGAGAGCTTATGTGCCCGCCCGTTCTGTATGTATGTATGTATGTATGTACGTATGTACGTAACGCGATAACTCTTGATAGAAACATCCGATTTGCTTCAAAATTTTTTCCTAGGTTCACTGTGATAAGGCGCTTCCCTGATTAGTTTTGGGAGTTCATTGGTTAAGGATAAAGGGGGGAAAACGGGGTTAGTCCACCCCCCCCCCCTTAATTCAGATAAATGGGTTTTTCATGCAGAATGATTCGATTTGCTCCGAATTTGGTATACCGGTTTATTATGTTAAGGAACTTCCCTGATTAGTTTTGGGAGTTCATTGGTTAAGGATAAAGAGGGAATAACGGGGTTAGTCCACCCCCTTAATTCAGATAAATGTGTTTTTCATGCAGAATGATTCGATTTGCACCGAATTTGGTATAGCGGTTTATTATGTTAAGAAACTTCCCTGATTAGTTTTGGGGGTTCATTGGTTAAGGGTAAAGGGGGAAAAACGGGGTTAGTCCAACCCCTTAATTGAGATAAATGGGTTTTTCATGCAGAATCATTCAATTTGCTCCGAATTTGGTATACCGGTTTATTATGTTAAGGAACTTCCCTGATTAGTTTTGGGGGTTCATTGGTTAAGGATAAAGGGGGGGAAAAGGGGGGTTAGTCCACCCCCTTAATTCAGATAAATGAGTTTTTCATGCAGAATCATTCGATTTGCTCCGAATTTGGTATACCGGTTTATTATGTTAAGGAACTTCCCTGATTAGTTTTGGGAGTTCATTGGTTAAGGATAAAGGGGGGAAAACGGGGTTAGTCCACTCCCCCTTAATTCAGATAAATGGGTTTTTCATGCAGAATGATTCGATTTGCTCCGAATTTGGTATACTGGTTTATTAAGTTAAGGAACTTCCCTGATTAGTTTTGGGGTTCATTGGTTAAGGTTAAAGGGGGAAAAGGGAGGTTTGCCCGCCCCTCTTAATTTAGATAAATGGGTTTTTCATGCAGAATGATTCGATTTGCTCCGAAGTTGGTATACTGGTTTATTATGTTAAGGAGCTTCCCTGATTCGTTTTGGCGATTCATTGGTTAAGGATAAAGGGGTTTAGTCCACCACCTTAATTTAGATAAATGTTTTTTTTTGCAAGATTATTCGATTTGCTCCAAATTTGGTATACCGGTTTATTATGATAAGGAGCTTCCCTGATTAGATTTGGAGGTTCACTGGTTAAGTATAAAGGGGGAAACGGGGGCTAATTCCCCTTCACTTATTTTTTTGAGTGGCATTATTCTTTAAAATAAGAGTATAATATACAATTAGTGTGAATAGTCTGTGAGCTCAATGCCATCAGTTTAGCTGGGCACTTTTCTTTTTTATTCGGAGATTAACCCATGAAGAAATACATTTCTTCGTTCAATCAGGTCATATCTCAGTCTGGGATGATAAAAAGTTTCCCAACCACACGTAAGATGTCCAGCGGTGCATTAAATCTGTAACGGAAGCATCATTTAAGGTATGTGGGCCCCAATCAAGAGAGCATCAAGGCCACACTGAAATCAATGTCCATACCAGACATTACCACCAAATCGCAGTACAAAGTTGCGTCTAAAAACCAGACTTAAACAGATGACATAACAAATTGTATATCTTATACTGTCACGACACTAGTTTTTTATACAGTGTTTTGATTCTATTATAACAAATTATGTATTTAAGTAATGTAAATAGCAAACACCCTCATTGGTTGGATGGAGGATAGGGTGTGGTTTGAACTCGAAGTGCAGCTACCTTCCCGTGGTGAGTTCTGGTTTGTCTAAACATTATCAAATATCTAAACAAGCAAAGAGTTGTAAATTATACAATTTATATGCAAATGTTAATATTGGAACGCAAACTGATCTCAGTTGATTATTTTCTTTATTCATCAAAATCACTGAAAATTGAATTTTTGCCGATTTTTATTGAGCTTGCGTGATCGGAAGCTATTCTTTAAACGCAACTGTTTATTTTTATTATTATTAAACATTACAATCTGCAAATATTTTTCACTATAGGGATAAAAAATATGTATACGTAAAAAAAGAAAAAAATTCTGGAAAAATCGGAAATTTTCAATTTTTTAAAATTTTTAGGCGGTTTGCGGGATCGGAAGATAAAGTCCGATTTAAATGATTTTTTTTTTGTTTTTCTTGTATTTACCAATCGCAACTTTTCCGCACTATTGCAACTCGGAAAAATCAACTTGACTTTTTTCGCACCACCCTATTATTTATGCAACATTTTGTCTCAATTAGACAAATCCATAGTTCTTATAAGAGTGCATATGAGGAAAATCTTTTCCGATTTAAGACAAGGCATATTATAACTGTAGTGCATTGCATATATTGACTCAAAATGTTACAAATTTTTAAACGATATTGGGGTTGATAAATTATTATTATAAAAAAGTAGAAAAATACAATAAAAACATATTGTCGTACAGTGGGATATTTACATATGCTAGCTGTCCAAAATTATTTTTCAAATTCATTTTATTGAATTAAATGTTTTATTAAAATAAATGATATATTAAAATCATTTTATTACATTTTAATAGAAAGTATCTTTGTAGAAGGTTAATCTGAATTGGAAATTGATTTATTTAAGACATTGGAGGTGAAATCTGTATTTGATACTTATTATGGATCGTTGTATTAAATAAAACAGTTTTAAAGCATTAAGGCAGGTATCAAATGATTTAAACTGAATACTTAATAGCTATTTTTTAAAACTTTTCAATGTAGCTTAAAATTGTTTATGAAATCGGTTTATTTGTCACTCTGTCTGCCGTCTGTCTGTACGGTTCTAACTCGCATAAATAAAGTCGCATCGCCATAAAATTGAAATATGATATTTATATTCACTATGGAATGTTTGATATTGAATATGAAGAGTGTAGCAGCTATAGTTCCTTTACTGGGACATTCAAAGAAATTCCCTGACATTTCAGGATATGAGGAAAAATGAATTTCAATGATTTTTCACAATTTCTAACAACTTGAAATTTATATATATATCTGAGAAGAACACTAGGAAATGCTTTCCATATGATAGGGTATGGATAGTATCTATCGTTCATTTGCAGGGACATTTAAAATAATTCCGTTTCATTGCAGTCCATGGGGGAAAAACGTTTGTGGTGTATTTTGTTCATGTTACATTATTTCAAACATATTGAAATTTATATACATTATAAAGTCATTAACCACCGGACACTTTCAATTTTAGACGTTTTGTCAGATATTTAAAAGTATACTTCAGATTCTGCTGGAACTTTAGGATTATAAAGAATATGTTTGACATCATATTTATCAACGTTGATTTCATATAGAAGACGATTAGGGAGCCAAAAAAATGAAACACAAATAATAATATTTGGCATCAACCTGTAAATTAAATCTCATGAAAGGATCTATCGCTGTAGAGGACAAATATTTTGATACTGTACAACTTGTTTACTTAATTGTGTAAGAATAGCACGTTTATTCATGGATATATATCTTTAAAATAAGGTTAAAAAATTCTAGCACGTTTTTAGCTTATATCATGCAGGGTTTCAACCAAATTTAACGGTAGTTTCAGAAAAATTAGCAAAATGTAATATAAAGAATATAGTGCACTTGGAATATAGCTTTATTAAATATTTTATGAAATATGAGCAGTTGTCTGAAATAAGTTTATCTGCGCATGCGCAAACAATAACAAAGTTTTTTTACATAATTTAATATTAAACTGTATGGAGCAACTCATAAAAAAATCCAGTCAAATATCCGGAAAGTTCAGAAAGATATCGGCGATAGAGTGAGCTAATATTTAGTTGCTATCTAAAAGCAGCTGAGTGATAAAGGTCAAATTTAATCGTCAATTTTAATTTTAATTTAATTTTAATTTAATTTTAATTTAATTTTAATTTAATTTTAATTTTAATTTTTTATTGGATAACCACCATAACGAGCCTATTCCATGATAAAAAAAAAAGTATCAAAATCGAAGTATTTATTCCAAATCTACTCGTTGACGTTAACTAAATATTAACATTTTTCTGAAAGTCAGTTAATACAAAATTACAATTTGTAAATTCGGATAATTTCTCTCGGTCAATTTTGTAACCACTCAAAATTTGCAGCCAAATAATATAATTTACATCAATTTGTCATGAGATCTACATACATTTGACAACTTTTGTCCAAATTGGGCCATAAATTTAAACATTTTGAGCCTAAAAAACTTCACGTGTTCTTCATTGTAATTTTCCTCTATAAACAAAACTTTGTCAACCAAATTCACATGTTAATTAAATTTTGAAGGTTTTTGCTACTGCATAATGGTGCAAAAGTTTATTTAAATGACTGACTTGAATCCTGCTAACTTTGATAGCACTAAAATGGCATTTTAACTAATATTAAAAAAATTAAATTTAATAATGTAAAAACAATTCAAAAAACTTGGAACGCAGATAGATGCACACAACTTAAAATTGAACGGAAAGGTAATAGTCTAAAGTATTTAATGATATCAAAAATTGAGCTTTATCTTCCGTTTTCAAATCACCTTTTCTAACTTAAATATAAATAACCAGTCAAGTGCGAGTATTACTCTCGCACAGAGGATTCCGTACAATAAACATATTAACTGGGCATCATACATTAGTAACTGGGCATTGCATTACACAAAGATGTTATCTAAACTTTAAAAGCGATGGCGCATAGACTACGCCGCCCGTGTCTTTATGTATGTCAAAACCTTCCTTGTCTTTAAGAGGTAATATCTCGGCTAATTACCGACATTTTATCGAAAATCATTTTCAAGAATCATTTTATACTTCTGCTACGATAGGTGCTCCCAGCGGTCCTCGACACCATTGCTGAATGCCTGCAAATCGAAATTTGTGTGTAACCGAATATTGCGATTTTCTCAAAAACTATGTGATCTAGGGTAATCACTATAGTTTTCCTTCAAGATTTATTATAACTTCTACTACCCCTAAATTTTTCATAATTTTAGTTTCATTAGGATCGGAAATAGAGGGGGTGGAACATATTTTTGCATTACATTTTTGACGATATCTCTGAAAATATAATACCTAAAATTGAAAGAAATATATTTTTGAGTTCGGCGTTACAAAAAGTCTACACGATATACAAAGGAAAGAGTTTTTTTTTTTTTCAAGTAACTTAATTAACCGCTCTACATTTTCTAAATATATTTGTGAATGGTTATTAATCTATAAATATGTGGTTCAATATATTTTATTACTTCAGCCAATTTGAACTTTCTAAGTTCTATAGTTTACGAGTAAAATGGCTGTGACAGACAGACAGACACAGGAGAGATCTTATAATGGTTCCGTTTTTACTTTTCAGTACGATAAATAAGCGGAATCTGCAAATATCCCACCGTGAATTCGGATATATCAGTTTTGACTTAATGTGAGTAGTCTTTGAGAGCGCTATGATTAAAACAGTTCCAGACAAGAAGAAGGCTCCATTGCGTTATTTCGATAGAGGCATGTATAATATCTGTGGCGGAATGTTTAGTATATATATTTTTCTTGTTTTAATTATTGCTATTTTTTTTTATTCTTAATTATGAACTTATTTAAACTCACAGATATTTTCTTCTGCTGCGTTCAGCATATTTAATAAGGATTTATCTCTCGCAATGAAACTATTGCTAGCATTTAGAGATGAATTTTTCGAGATTTCTTTTTGATCGCCATTCTCTTGGGGTAAGAATGAATACCCAGAGTAGTATAAAATTTAATATTAGCAAACAATGCTTGAAAAACCGGTAAAATATGCATCTAGTCAAAATTACCTAAATAAGCATGATTATGATTTTTCCAAGGTTGAGAAAGAAGCGAAACCTTTTCTTCAAATTTTGAAATTGTTATGAAGAAATGCATTCTTTGCCTTTAAGGGGACAAGGGACCTTAAAATCCTTAAAAATTATTTTTTTTATTTTTTGTAAATTTCACCTAATTATTATTCAAGGGTACTTTATATGCATTATAGCATGCATTTATCACAAAAAAAAAATTAAAAAAAAAATTATTTTTATGAAAAAAATGTAATTTTACGCTTCGTCTTAGAAATCTTCGAAATGTCGCTTGCGCATTCCATATCAATGAAAATCCCCAATATTTTTTATAAAAGTCTGTTTTATATATATAAATAAAATAGAGCATCGAATTTTATATATTTGAATTTAAAAGTGAAAAAAAAAATTAAAAATTTTGAAATTTTTTCGAAAAAATTTCAAAATTTTTCATTTTTTTTCTTTTTTTTAACCTTTAAATTCAAATATATAAAATTCGATGCTCTATTTTATTTATATATATAAACCAAACATTTATTAAAAATATTGGGGATTTTCATTGATATGGAACACGCAGGGGGCATTTCGAAGATTTCTAAGACGACGCGTAAAATTCCATTTTTTTCATAAAAAAAAAAATTTTTACAAATTTTTTTTGTGATAAATGCATGCCATAATCCATATAATGTACCTTTGAGTAATAGTTAAGATAAAATTTACAAAAAATAAAAAAAAATTGAAAAATTTTGAAATTTTTTCGAAAAAATTTCAAAATTTGTAATTTTTTTTTTTTTAACCATTAAATTCAAATATATAAAATTCGATGCTCTATTTTATTTATATATATAAATCAAATTAAAAAAAAAATATTGGGGATTTTCATTGATATGGAATGCATAGGGGGCATTTCGAATATTTCTATGACGACGCGTAAAATTCCATTTTTTTCACAAAAATAAAATTTTTTTTAAATTTTTTTTGTGATAAATGCATGCCATAATACATATAATGTCCCCTTGAATAATATTTAAGATGAAACTTACAAAAAATAAAAAAAAAATTGAAAAATTTGGAAATTTGGAAATTTTTTCGAAAAATTTTTAAAAATTTTCATTTTTTTTTTTTTTTTTTTTTTTTTTTTTTTACCTTTAAATTCAAATATATAAAATTCGATGCTTTATTTTATTTATATATATAAAACAGACTTTTATAAAAAATATTGGGGATTTTCATTGATATGGAATGCGCAAGCGACATTTTGAAGATTTCTAAGACGACACGTAAAATTCCATTTTTTTCTCAAAAATAAAATTTTTTTTAAATTTTTTTTGTGATTAATGCATGCTATAATGCATATAATGTACCCTGGAATAATATTTAAGGTGAAATTTACAAAAAATAAAAAAATTTATTTTAAGGTCCCTTGTCCCCTTAAATATTAAATGAGTAGACCATGCCCTGATTACCGAATAGACACTAGAAGCACATCCTTTCCTTAGGAAATTTTTAATGGGGTAAGAATTGAGAAAAAAAGGTGCCTCAAATTTTCTAATGGATTAATTCAAATTCTAATTCTAATATCTATTCAAAGTACTAACTCATTTAAATATATATATATATATTAAAGTGTTTCATGAAAATACTTTTCATTAGAAATTAATTTTCCATACATTAGATCAGTTTCATCCACGTGATCACCCCACTAGTGGCCGAGAGGTTCTGCTCTCGAAGCTGGTAGACGGGAACTACTGAGTTCGAACCCAATCGTGCCCGTCGGCTTAATCATTCGAAGGTTTCCGTGGTTTTCTTCGAACCTTGAATTTCCTTGCGATATACGGGTTAGGTTCCCTTAGAAAGACCACACGGAGGGCACAATCCCCCTTCGAACATATATCCCTCGTGTTGACAATTGACTGTCA
This sequence comes from Maratus speciosus, assembly GCA_963932465.1. NCBI lineage: Eukaryota > Metazoa > Arthropoda > Arachnida > Araneae > Salticidae > Maratus > Maratus speciosus. The sequence goes on along the minus strand of OZ010787.1, from coordinate 240,203,776 downwards.
GAAAAAAAAAAAAAAAAAAAAAAAAAAAAAAAAAAAAAAAAACCATCAACCACTTGATCACAATTCCTCACTTTGCCCAGCTAACCAATGTCATCAATTTATCAGACAATGCTATCGTCAAAAAAATCAAAATCGAGAAAATCCATAATTCAATAATATAATGTTTGTAGTAATTTGAATAATTCTTGTAGTATTGGGGAGTTCCCCGGTAAGTTGAATTAAGGGAAACTCATCTCGAATTAAACAGGGCCCAGAAATGACATCGTAATTCCCTCAGTTTCAGAGGTTAATCGGCCCCTGCAGTAGGTCCCTAATTAAAACATTTTGAGCGCCCCCTCCCCAAAAAGCACAAAAAATTAAAAAAAACAAATGTCTTAGTTAAAAAATATATAAGATTAGTTAAGAAACGAAACTGAAGTTGTAAATTAAATTAAAAAAAAAATTGTTCCTTTTCAATTGAAAATTTAAACGTTTTCATTTCTTGCAACATTAATAGTATCTCGACGTCTACCTTACTGGTGGGTTAAAACCAGACTAATTAATTAAAAAAAATATGTTAATAAATTATACAGGGTGTAATATCTTATCTATCGCCGACCATTAATTTCTCAACCGTTGGTCGTAGATATAGAGTTCCAATTACAAAAACGTTTCAAATGAGGTAAATATTCATGCTGTGGTATTATTTAAAGTAAAAAATTAATTTTATAAAAATTACGAAATCATGCTTTTTATACGGTCCCCCAGTTCCTATAGTTATATTTAGTAAAAGGTTACACATATAACATAAAAAGTTTGACATCTGTACAACAAAAATTGACAGAGTTATTAAATTTCAAATTTTGAGATTTTTGCACATGATTTTGTCTTTCATTGAGGTATCAGTTAAAAGATGAATTAAAATAATTCGAAATCAAAATCGAGGTACAATGTTCTTTTTACGACCTTAGCCAGTATCGCCAAATCGGGGTTTTACAAAGAGGCTTATTTCCTCTAAAAAGTTTAGCTGATTTTTAGGGGTCTTATACAAAGCTAAGAATGAAATATTAAAATTAAACAGAAAAATAAATATCAATTTATTATAATATCAGAAAACGGTCTTGTATAAAAAATGATTACATAAAACGTTGGAATCTACTAGAGATACTGCTCAAAGTGTCCATTGGTGGCAATTCACAATTGAATGCGTGACAGTACTGCGTCATGGGCACGTTAGAGCATAGCAGGTGTGCAAACTGTGCGATAATCAAAAGGATGATGCGACCTGGAAACCTCCACATCGCCTGGACATTACGACACATGTGGTGCGGTATATGGGGTACCCATCTTCTATGATGGGACCTTAATGGCCGATCGTTACCTGCATCTGCTACAAAACACGGTACGTGTCTGTTATAAAGAGCTGCTCTCCGACATGCCTGCTTGGTGGGGTTTCAACATGATGGGGCCCTCTCCGCATAAAACATCAAACGTCCGGGCGTATCTAGCCACCGAATTCGGTCAACAGATACTTGGAGATGGTGATCCGGTAGAGTGGCCACCACGTTCACCGGACTTGACTTCCATGGACTTCTTTCTACCTCTGGGATCACATCAAGGCATAAGTCTATGTGACTGAGACTACTTCTATGGTTTATCTGAAGCAGCGCATTATCCTTGATTGTCGCACAGTTTGTACACCTGCTTAAACGTTGCTCGAACGTGTCCAGGACTCAGTATTGTCACGCATTCCATTGTGCATTGTCGCCAATGGAGAACTCTTTGAGCAATTTCTCTAGTAGTTTCAGGCGTTTTATGTATTCATTTTTTATAGTAGACCGTTTTCGATATTATAATAAATTGATATTTATTTTTCTGTTTAATTTCATTATTTCATTCTTCGCTTTGTATACGATACCTAAAAGTCAGCTCAAATTTTTAGATGAAATGCCCCTCTTTGGTGATACCCCGATTTGGCGATACCGGCTAAAGGGAGTTTCGCCGTAAAAAGGACATTACACCCTGATTTTGATCTCGAATTATTTTAATTCATCTTTTACCTGATCCCTCAATGGAAGACAAAATCATGTGCAAAAATCTCAAAATTTGAAATTTAATAACTCTGTCAATTTTTGTAGTACAGTTTCAAACTTTCAATGTTGTATGTGTTATGATATGTGTAAACTTTTACTAAATATAACTATAGGGACCGGGGGACCATATAAAAAGTTAGATTTCGTAATTTTTATAAATTCGTAATTTTTTTGGAAAAGGGCAAAATTGTAATGTTGATTTTGCTGAATTTTGTTTTAAATGCTAAAAAAATGATTTTTTGACTATTTTATAAAAAAAAAAACTTAATAACGAATATGAATGCAATCCTTGGAAGTATTAATCATTGTTCAATATATTAAAAATACATTAAATCAATAGAATTATATTACTTTAAATATTGCTTGTATTGTAGTGAAACCTGGAGCTTAGTGAACGTATTAACTCGGGCTTGTCAGTGAGGGGGTTAAATAATGCCACAGCATACATATTTACTTCATTTGAAACGTTTTTGTAATTGGAACTACATGTCTATGACCAACGGTTGAGAAATTAAAGGTCGGCGTTAGATAACATATTGCACCCTGTATATTTAAAACGATATTATTGTACAAGGACAAGTGTAGAGTTTCATTAAATTTTGTGGGAAATTCTAGCTTCAAGGTCCAAATAAACTTAAGGAATCCAATTTGACCCTATTTTCCCCTACTTATTCCTTTTTTCAGAAACAATATTTAGCAATTTTTTTATTCGTAAATTTGTACAAATAGTTCAGTGACAACCCTTCTGAATTGTTTGTTAAAAAGCGTTAATGTATTCGATTATAAAATGCAACGTATACTTTCAGACTTGTTTTTAGAAAACCACTAAGTAAAACCCTTTATGTCTTTCACAAGTTTATCTATTGTCTATACCACAACGATACACAAAGGCTCATCACATTATCTGTTTCCGAATAATAGCAGTGGTTTTAAGCCAAGACATCAGAGATGTTTAATTTGTTTAATCTAATCTATCACTAGATCTGCATTGAATGCATATGGCAGAAAAAGACAGATCGACGTTTTTTTTATTACCGAACTTTGGATAAGACAAAACTACACTGCAAGTATTCAGCTGCAACTAAATTTGGATGTCACACACCAATTTTGGAATGCCTATGCATTTCATCACAAATGCCTCTTTAGATTTGGGGCTACGAAACTGACAAATGAAATAATGGAACAAGAATACTGTTTAAGTCTATCTCGGTGTAGTTTTCAGCGGGAAACTAGGAGATAATGGAGGCGTAGTCTGTGGTGAGATAGAGATGATTCCTCAGCACTATCTTTTTTTACTGCATGAAATGCATTATTATTACTTCCTAATCGTGCCAGGGAGTTCATGTGACGCCTGTTGCTAATATCTGCATGATACTCTAGTATCGAAGCAGCAAAGTTGGATATATTTTTAAAACGGTTTAAACATGTGAATAAATTGAAATTTTAGGGAATAAACTGGAGTTTTTTTTAAAGAATAAAGCGGTTAGTTTAGGCATGTCCATATAATTCTTCTCTGATAGTATTTAATCTTTATATCCAAAAATTGTTCATGCAAAACTTCAATATCTATTTTGCTGTCATCAGCGAACAACGTTGCTCTTCCGACTACAGTGTTAAATAAACCACAATGTTGAACAGTGCTGACAATTTAGCCATATTTCATGATCTTATCTACACAAAATTCAGTGCTACTCTACTCCGTATGAGATAACTAAAAGGAACTTCGCATCATGTTTATAATCTGAAAGAAAGTCACAGTGAGCAACACGAAATGATCTGATTTCGGAAGAGTTGTACGATAGAATATAACTGATTTCTATTAGGTGTATTTACACATTAAGCTTCTACCGCTCTTCGCTGATTGCAACTGGAGGGTTACACGACACCTACGCGATCCAAATTTCTAGACAAAATCACTTTTTTGATTTAAATTACTAAAAATTCACTATTTTAGAGATAAAACCTTTAAACACTAATTTTCAAAAATCCAACAAAACGGTCACTTTTCTCGCCCTTCGCTGTTTCTCCAGTTAAGAAATATTTTAATAATTTTTTGTCCCTTTTTTCACATCACAGGTCACTGGTTAAGCTGGTCACTGTACGGGTACATTATGAGCTAGAAAGTAAAATGCTGTTGATCTATGAGTTCTTTGAAAGTAAAATTTCCGAGGTTCTAAACTGCGTCCTATACATGAATAGATCAGACTATTCATTTAGTAATGGTGTGGACTATATCTGTTTCTGTAACCAATCGAAAAAATTTTGGGAGGGACAGGAGAGGAGGGACTTTTTCATTTAAATAATTAAACATGGCTTTCTACGAAGAAAAAATCAACTAAATCTCACATACAGATCAGGAATTGGAGTTAATTTGCACAGCCTGCGAGCCTTGTTCTTCAAATGAATCCAATTGTATCATGAAATATTTGTGAATATAATGATAAAAACTCTTAATGTAGCACAGAGAAATTTCATTGAAATGGAGAAAATATATCAAAGAACCGTAACCGTAAGAATATTATGAGTTTTTATTACTTCATGTATTTCCGTAAATAATTTAAATCAAGATTGATAGCAGATCAAAAAAGTCAAAATTTTATACAAAGATAAATCTTTTTAAGGCATGTTATAACTAAAAAAAAAAATACCTAAAGTTTATCCACCTTTTTTGCAATTTTTATTTTCAGCGCAATTATACAGTAATGATATTTTTTTTTCAAAAGAAAGAACATATCCTGAAGTTTTAAAAACAATTTTTAGGTACATTTCGTATGAAATACTACCTATTGGGATCGTTCCTAAGTTGGAATTTCTGAAAACTTTTTGCAGATCTAAACCGATCATGACCCCTAGAACCCAAAACCACCCTCAGTAAAAAACTTTATATCTATCTATCTAACTATCTATCTATCTATCTTTCTATCTGTCTATCTATATATATCACTTTCTTCTGGACATGATAACTTTCGTAATTCTGCACCAATCTCTTCCAAACTGATACATAAAATCAATGGGCAAAAAATCTCGGTCAAGTTCGTTAATGGGCAAAATCGGACCAAGGGGATGGAAATAGGGACGGGTTTTGTGAAAACAGAAAACCCCCCATAACTTCTTAATTTTTGTACATATCAAATCAGTTTAAAGTTTTTATTACTTCTAAAAATAGGGCCAAAATTTTATGTATCACAGATTTTTGATAAAGTTAAAAATGGGCTCAAGGGGCGCAAAAAATAGGGTTTTTGGGAGAAAAAAATTCATAACTTCGTCAATTCTCAAGATATCAAATCCAATTAATTTTATTATAAATATCCTTAATATTATCTACAACTTTTATATTCACAAGTTTTTGATAGGACCAATTCGTACCGCAAAAAAATTAAAAACGAAAACAAAAAGGGGGTTTGAAGAAGTAAAAAATCCTTGACTCCGTCAATTCAAAAGATATAAAATCCCCATGAATTTATCATATATCTTCTTAATATTGTCTAAAACATCTATATAGACAAGTTATGGATAGGACCAATTCTTACAGCAAAAACATATTAAAAATACATAGCGGTTGAAGAAAAAAATCATCTAAGAAAGGGTGTATTCAAATCCAAACTGCTTATTTTCTGACTCATTTTACAATTCATTTTTGCTCTCAAAGGCTTCCAATTGGTACGTTTTGTTACTCAGAAACTATATAATGTACCGTAATGGTCAATTTCATGATAGAGGCAGAATATATTTTTAAAAAATACTGTTAAAGGGGGCATTTTGAACCGGATTTCCCGATGCGAATTGTGTTGGAAAAATCATTGAATAAAGGATGCACTCAAATCCAAACTGCTTTTTTTCTGACTCATTTTTAAATTCATTTTTGCTCTCAAACGCATTTAATTGGTAGATTCGCTTATTAAGAAATTATATAATGTACCGCAATGATCGATTTTTTGATAGAGGCAGAATTTATTTCAAAAAATGATGCCAAAGTGGGCATTTTGATCGGAATTTCCCAAAGCAATTGTGTTATCACTTTCTTCTGGACACGATAACTTCCGCAATTCTGCACAAATCTCTTCCAAACTGATACATAAAATCAAGGGACATAAAATCTCGGTTAAGTTCGTTAATGGGCAAAAGCGGAAAAAGGGGATGGAAATAGGGAGGTGTTTTGTGAAAACCGAAAAAAACCCATAACTTCTTAATTTTTGTACATATCAAATCAGTTTAAAGTTTTTATTACTTCTAAAAATAGCGCCAAAAATTCATGCATCACAGATTTTTGATAAAATTTAAAATAGGCTCAAGGGGCGCAAAAAATAGGGTTTTTGGGAGAAAAAAATTCCTTACTTCGTCAATTCTCAAGATATCAAATCCAATTAAATTTATTATACATCTCCTTAATATTATCTACAACTTTTATATTCACAAGTTTTTGATAGGACCAATTCGTACCGCAAAAAAAGAACAAAAAATAATTAAAAACGAAAACAAAAAAGGGGGGTTGAAGAAGAAAAATTTTCTTAACTCCATCAATTCACAAGATATAAAATCTCCATGAATTTATCATATACCTTCTTAATATTGTCTTCAACATTTATATAGACAGGTTTTTGATAGGGCCAATTTTTACAGCAAAAACAAATTAAAAATGCATAGCGGTTGAAGAAAAAAATTATCTTATTAAAGGTGCATTCAAATCCAAACTGCGTATTTTTTTACTCATTTTTAAATTCATTTTTGCTCTGAAATGCATCCAATTGCTAGATTATCTTATTCAGAAACTATATAATGTACAGTAATGATCGATTTTTTGATAGAGGCAGAATATATTTCAAAAAATGATGTCAAAGTGGGCATAACGGAATTTCCCGAAGCAATTGTGTTATCACTTTCTTCTGGACACGATAACTTTCGCAATTCTGCACAAATCTCTTCCAAACTGATACATAAAATCAAGGGACATAAAATCTCGGTCAAGTTTGTTAATGGGCAAAAGCGGACAAAGGGGATGGAAATAGGGAGGGGTTTTGTGAAAACCTAAAAAAAACCCATAACTTCTTAATTTTTGTGCATATCAAATCAGTTTAAAGTTTTTATTACTTCTAAAAATAGCGCCAAAGTTCATGTATTACAGATTTTTGACAAAATTAAAAATAGGCTCAAAGGGTGCAAAAAATAGGGTTTTTGGGAGAAAAAAATTCCTTACTTCGTCAATTCTCAAGATATCAAATCCAATTAATTTTATTATACATCTCCTTAATATTATCTACAACTTTTATATTAACAAGTTTTTGATAGGACCAATTCGTACCGCAAAAAAATTAAAAACGAAAACAAAAAGGGGGTTTGAAGAAGTAAAAAATCCTTGACTCCGTCAATTCAAAAGATATAAAATCCCCATGAATTTATCATATATCTTCTTAATATTGTCTTCAACATTTATATAGACAAGTTTTTGATAGGGAAAATTCTTACAGCAAAAAAAAAAAAAAAATAAATAAATAATACATAGCGGTTGAAGAAAAAAATCATCTTATTAAGGGTGCATTCAAATCCAAACTGTCTATTTTCTTACTCATTTTTAAATTCATTTTTGCTCTCATACGCATCCAATTGCTAGATTCTCTTACTCAGAAACTATATAATGTACAGTAATGATCGATATTTTGATAGAGGCAGAATATATTTCAAAAAATGATGTCAAAGTGGGCATTTTGAACAGAATTTCCCGAAACGATTGTGTTAGAAACGAAAATAATTGTTTATTAATAAAGTTTTAATTAATTGAAAGAAAAATAAAAACACGGGTCGCTTATAAATCTTTTCAAAAATCACGTCAGCATGTTTCATATTTTTTTTTATTATTATTATTAAAAATGAATCTGAAAATGTGCCAGAAAATTTCGAGTTGTTGAGCATGGAAAAATATTTTTTTTAATATCGCCTTACCATGATTCTGATAAAACCAGCTATTTTATAAAAAGGAAATAAAAACTCGTCAAAAGCAGACAGATAAAACTGTTAAAGTGGATTTATATCGAATAATGATTTAGTTTTTGTTGGTGAAATTAGTATACTTAACTTCGAAATCTACCGCTGCTTGTAGGCCGGGCCGGCAGGGATTTTTATTTGGAATTTTGTTGAAAAATGGTCCTCTGGCGGCCTTTCATACCGGGTATATAATAAAGTGAAGCACTCTGCGGTACCACATTAATCTCGGAATTTGCATTTCTGTAACAAAAAAAAAAAAAAAAAAAAAAAAAAAAAAAAAAAAAAAACTCCTTAAAGTTTATTATATTACGTAGTGGATGGGTTAATCAATTTTTAGATCTTGTAGAAAATGGCTGCCTTTCAAATTTTAAGTTGTCTATTTTAGGCAAAAACCTTTGGATTTAAATCGCGCAAAAAATATTTAAAATTGAAATATTGAAAAATGTGTCTGTGAGGGACTACAAAATAGTATATACTAGAAAAGCATAAAAATTCCATCCAAATCAGCCAATCTAATCTCGAGTTTTACCTGGTACCGATTTGTTAGATGGAAAAGGGTCAAGTTTTTACAACGTTTTTACACATGGATAAGAGTGATAATTTACAACATTACATAAAATCATCTATACCAGAAACATGCAATAAACCCTCCTGGACTTCCTCTTCCTCGGTGCTGTTTTTTCACAATACTCTAAAAATGAGCCTGTTCACTGCAACAGCAAAAGGCGGATAACATTTGAAGTAATACAAATTTTTTTTTAACTGCTTTTCCACAAAGTTTTTGAGAGTTTAAGGAGTGAAAACATGCAAAAAAATGTTTTCAAATTAGAATGACTTAAAGCTTCATTAAAATTATACTAATTTTGACAATAGTCATAAAGTGAAAAAATGTATACGAACAAAACACGATATCCAGTTTTACACCCAAGAAATATGTTTAATAAAAATAATTTTTTAATAATTTTTAATCAAAATTATTTTGAAGTCACTAAGCAAGTCAAGATATTTTAATCAACAAAATTGGGAGAAAAGATTGTGAAGAATCCAATGTAATTCACAAAAAAAAGTCCCATATATTTTCAAAAGAGAACTCTAGATAGGAAAAGCAATGTTCTGCAGGAAATGATAAAAATAATCAATCCATCTAAACCAATATTAAAGGTTGTCTGAAAAGGAGAACGACATGAAAAAAACAGGAGTTACGGAATCCCTTTTAAGTAGCAAGTTTGCCGATATTTTCCCAGGACAATTTAAAAATGAAACTAGATGCGAAATTTTCTCACGCTAGCAGCGAGGGTCTCTCTTGGCCTATGAGATTGAAGCTTCTTAGTGATGTCATTCAACCTAGACTCTGACTGGGCCATAGATAGCCTTTGTTTTAGAAAGGTGAATTTGAACGAACACAGAAAGGAGGAGAGATGCGTTTTGAATCCCAAGGAGAGAGCTGCTCTCTGAGTTGGGAGTTGAGTTTTCGGATAGATCCGAAGGGATAGAAGAATCTGCCGTTTTCGGGCAGGGTAAGATTTCTCCAGTGGAAACCGCGAGATATGAGTAGTTGACAACGGACTTATATACACCTGAAAACAGAGGCAGCTGTTTCTTACGAGACTATCGGGACAGGATTTTGGATTTATATCGAGAAAGAATCCAATAGAATTTCAATGCTAATCCTATACTCTGAACATTAAGCCTTTAATGAACATTGTCGTCAGCTGAAAGTACCCAAAAATATAAAATTGTTGTAAATTCAAGTAATTAATCAAGAAATATGAATTTATCTTATGAATTTAAATAAATTGTTTGATTTAATTATTACTTGGGCCTCCGCTTGACTGAAGTTCCACGCTACCACTTCCACCTGTTAGTCGAAGGTTTTACAACTTGGTGGCAGAAGGTGGTATGCACAGCAAGGACTATGAACATTAAAAGACTAGCATGAGAGAAAGAGCTCCAGACACAAGACCGTGTGTAGAAAAAAGCGACACCAGTATCGTGCCGGACAGTTCCTCTAAGAAAGAGCTCCAGATGCAAGACCGTGTGCATAGGAAAACGACACCAGTATAGTGCCGGACAGTTCCCCTAAGAAAGTGCTCCAGCCGCAAGACTGTGTAGAGAAAAGAGACATCAGTATCGTACCGGACAGTTCCTCTAAGAAACAGCACCGGACGCAAGACCGTGTGCACAAGAAAACGACACCAGTACCGTGCCGGACAGTTCCCCTAAGAAAGTGCCCCAGACGCAAGACTGTGCGTAGAGAAAAGTGACACCAGTATCGTGCCGGACAGTTCCCCAAAAAGGTGTTTTAGACGACATCCAGATGCAAGACTGTGTGCAGTGAAAGGAGACTACAGTGCAGTGCAGTGCCGTGCAGTACAGTTCCCGAGAGAAAATGCCCCAGCAAAACAAAAGGTAAGCTCATTATTTTGAGTGGCTCTTAATTTATTAATTAATTGAAATGTTGATAAGAAATTAATATTTTAAAGGAAAACTTTTGTTTTGAGGTAAATGAAAATTTTAAAATTGAAAAATTGGTTAGTTAAAATAAGAAAATTATTAACATATTAATTAATTATAGTACAAGGGAGCTGATACCCTTTGTCATTGGTTTTTAATTTTGAAATTTTTTTAAAAATTAAGAATACAGAAAACTAGAATCGAACTAGATTCTTAAGGCAAAAAAAAAAAAAAAAAAAAAAAAAAAAAAAAAAAATAGATAAATAAATAAATAGATGTCATGTAAGAAAAGTGCCATTGTGAGGAAAGTTTGCTTGAAAAATATTTTAGAATCAATTTGTATTATTTAATGATTGATTCTCCTAAATATATACTTGTATTCAAAATAGAAAAAGCATATGAAAATGTTGCAAGGAGTGTTCAATTCTGAGTAAAATAGGGAAAATTGTTTACCTATAGCATTTGGAAATATTTTTTTTTTATGTTCTATATTTTGTGTGTGTAGGGAATGTAAAAAGTGGGAAAATTATACTTCTTTTTCGAAACTAACACTAAAACGTAGAATGTCTCAAATTTATTATAGTATTGCTAATTTATTTATGTATATTGTGAATACGTTTGAAAACATTTTATAACGGTAGATAAGGTTAGAATATTCTCGGTGAAGTGTCAAATTCACATCTTCTGAGGTAGTTGAAAAATAAATAAATAAATAAATGAAGAGGGAAATCGTTAGGTTATCTTTGTAGTATCCGTAGGAATATAAAATCGATAGATAATGGCGAAAATAACGGCACTGGAATATTGCAGAAAGGCTGATCTGCAAAATTTAGCAGAGGTATTAGGAGTTCAGATAGAAGAAAGCGACATAATCGCGACGATTATCCAAAAGATAGAGGCCGCGGACGATTATGATGCCGACTTTGCATTAACGCAAGTGGGATACATAGTGAAAGATAGGGAAGATCTACTTCTTTTAGAAAGAGAGCAAAAAGAAAAAGAAGAGTAAGAAAAAGAGAGAAATTTTCAATTAGAGCAATTAAAATTAACGCAAAATTCAGGGAGGCGTAACTCGACTTCCGGTAACGGATCGGAAAGACCTAAATTAGCGCTAAAAACTATAATGCATCGTTTTGATCCAGAACGTTCGGATATAACTCTATTTTTAAACTTGTTTGAACGACAGGCATTAAGGTCTGGGATAGAAAATGAGGATCTGGTCACGCATTTATTAGCTTTGTTGCCCGTAGAAGTAGCTGAATTGATCTTACGCGAACGGACAGACCGGGTTGACAACTTTCAACATGTGAAGTCTATCCTGTTAGCTCTCTTTAGATTGAGTGGCGAGGCTTATAGACAAAAACTAAATAAACATCTACGAAACCCGAATAGTCCGTGGAAAGACCTCATTTTTGAACTAAATAGCTTTCTAGTAGGATGGTTAAACGATCTTGATATTACGAATTTTACGGAGTTAAAAGGTTTGCTAATCACAGAACAAATTAAGAGGCGTGCCCCTGCGGATTTAAGGGAACATTTCATAGATTCGTGAGCCAAATATAAAGATCCAGAAACACTAGCTAAAGATCTGGACGAATACGAGACTATAAAAGGGGTGCCAAAAAAAATCGTGGAATGCGAAACCCCCATTAGATAGGCGTGCAGAAAAACCCAAATACGGAGAAAGATCACAAGATAGTAGTTCAGAAAACAAAAAAAAAATTGGAGGGAAAAGGACGAAAATAGAGAAAGAGAAAGAATTTTCGAACGTAGGAGAAAGGTTACGTGCTTCATTTGTCAGAGTGACAAGCACCTAAAACGAAACTGTCCCGCATATAAAAAGAATGAAAAACCTCCAGTTAAAGTTCACCACATAAGCAAAGATGTAAGTTTCGAAGAGGGCTTCAAACCGTACTTAAGTCAGGGCAAAATAAATGGAGAAGAAATTACCATTCTTCGCGATACGGGATCTTGTTATGATATCGTTCCATGGAAATTAATTAAACCAAATCAATTAGACGGAAACGTGACTTGGGTTAAGCAGCCCTTGATGAACGATTTGCGCTGTTTGCCAACAGCAGATGTTATTATAGAAATACAAGGATCAGGGATTGTAAAAACCAAAGCAATTGTAGCCGAAAAAGAAGTCGATATGTCATACTACATTCTGGGAAATGAAACGCAAAAGTTAATTGATCAAATTAAGAACGAAAAACCCAAATTGGTAAATGCAGTGGTGAAGCGAAGTCAAGTTAAAACGAAAGAGAAAGTAGAGATAGATGCTTCACCCGCAGAGCAGAAAAATGAGATAGTGAGAGGGACGGGAGGAAAACGGAAAACAGATACGGGCGAAACCAAAAGGGAAAGTCAATCAGAACGGTTTAGCAGTGAACCGACCCCTGAGCAGGAGGATATTCTGCTGCCAAATCTAGTCGAAGATGCTAGTTTAGAATTATGTAAGGTGGAAATAAAAGACTTTATGAAAGAACAGGAAGCCGATGAGTCGCTAAAAGAAATCAGAGAAAAGGCGAATCAAAAAAAGTCGCATTTCGAATACAAAGATTCTTTGGTTATCAGAAAAACGAGTGACAAAAAAGGAAATGAAAGGATACAATTGGTTGTACCTTTAAAGTTTAGACAAGGAATTTTAATTGCATCCCACGAGAATGTAGGGGCGCATCTGGGAGAAAAAAAACAAAAGATAAGATATTAAGGTTTTTTTTGGCCAAATATTATAAAACAAACAGAACAATTCGTAAAATTGTGCGAATCTTGTCAGAGGGTGGGAAAACCGCAAGAAAAGATAAAGGCCCCTTTAACATTAGTACCAATCATCTCGGAAGTATTTTCAAAGTTATCTATTGATTTGGTCGGCCCTTTGACAGAGTCAAAGAAAGGAAATAAATACATGTTGACAGCCTTATGCGTTTATTCAAAATACCCTGACGTTGTTCCGATTTCTGACATGTTATCAGAAACTATAGTGGATGCTTTGATGACGGTTTTCAGTCGTTTAGGCTACGCGTCAGAGATAGAAACGGATAACGGCAGAAGCTTCACTTCAAATTTAACTACGGCTTTCCTGGAAAAATTTGGCATAAAAGTAAGACGCTCGAGCGTGTTTCATACACAATCAAACGCCGTTGAACGATTTCACAGAACTATTAAGCGTTTACTAAAGGCGATGTGCGTTGAAAATGGGAGAGACTGGGAAGAGAATCTGCCCCATGCATTACTAGTCCTGAGAAATGCAATAAATGAATCTACAGGATTCAGCCCAGCTGAATTAGTTTTTGGAAAAAATTTGAGAACCCCAGAAACGCTACTATTCGAAAAATGGACGGGTGAGAGTCAAGAGCACGAATTAGTCACCGAATACGTGTTTAATTTGATAAATCGTCTGAAACGTTGCCAAGAATTCGCCGTCGAAAATATGACAATTAGCAGGGAAAAGAGAAAATTCTGGTATCATAAGAATGCAAAAGAGAGACATTTTGAACCAGGAGATCAAGTTTTAATATTAGTGACAAACAAACCAAACAAAATGTCGGTGAGATGGACAGGACCAGGGAGAATCGTATCTAAAATTTCAGCTACGAACTATGTTGTAGAGGTCCCCGGTAGACGTCAGAGATCCCAAATTTATCACGTAAATTTACTGAAACCCTACGTAAAACGTGTAGAAAAAATAAATGTTCTGACTTGTGAATTCAATGACGCGGAAACGATGCAGGATTTGTAAATTGCTTTTCCATCAGCCGATTCCAGTAGTTATAAATTTGATGAAGTAGTGGACGAAAGTCAATTAAAAGATCGTTGTACCCCAGCGCAACTATCAGAACTGGAGAAATTGTTAGACGAATACAAGGAGGTATTTTCTAATGACCCAGGATTGACCGACCTCACTATACACGATATTGAGCTTACCGAAAATAAACCTATAAGAATTAGGCCGTATAGAACCTCTGTAAGACAAAATGAAATTTTGAAAAGAGAAATCAAGCGGATGCTTGATTTGAATATCATAAAAGAAGGAGAGTCGGATTTTAATTCCCCTATGATTCTTGTAGAATGCCCAGGCAAGGAACCACGTCCTTGCATTGACTATCGTAGAGTAAATGAAATTACGAAAATAGAATATTTTCCCTTGCCTAATATTGAGGAGAGAGTAGAAAAAGTGGCAGCGGCAAAGTATATAACGGTTCTAGATCTAACAAAAGGCTATTAGCAAATTCCAATGACGCCCAGGGCCCAAAAATTGGCAGCATTTGGATGAATTTTGGTAGTTTTTTCCCACTGAGAATGCCTTTTGGGCTCGTCAATTCTTCGTTTAGATTTTCAAAATTTATGGCAAAAATGCTAAGAGGGCTAGAAGAATTTTGCCTACCATACCTAGATGATATGGCAATATTCTCGGAAACGTGGGAGGATCATCTGAAACATCTGAAAGCAGTATTGGCTAGAATTAAGGACGCGAAACTAAAAATCAAGATAGCTAAATGTAAATTTGCGCAAAAAACAGTTAAGTACTTAGGTCATGTCGTAGGAGAAGGGCAGCGTAAACCAGTGGAAAATAAAATCAAAGCGATTACAGAATTACCAGCACCCAAAAATAAACGGAAGGTTTTACAAGATTTCTGTGAATCAGCGTTCACTTCCTAAGGAAAGTGCTGCACATTTCCTGCATTTTTATATTCAGTTGCTAATTATCCTTCAGCAGGTAAAATATGCCCATTGACTATTTACATGACTCGTTAAGAAAAACCACATTCATTTAATTATTTTTTTCCCTTTTTTATTTCGTTAGATCTAGTAACCTCCATAGATTGGCATTGATTTATTGTTTCATCCAGTAATTTTCCCCTTTCCTTTCAGAGCTGGGCACAGTATTCGCAACATACGTGGTCCTGAGCGGGTTGGTTGTGAAACATTGTGAAGCTTTTTCTTGTACGACATGATGATTGATGTCAGTTTCCCAGTAAAGGTCCTCTCCGAAAGCATACCCCTTTAAGAAATGTGTCCAAAATTATCTGATGCTTAAAACACCCTCCCTTTTCCCTAACTCGCTATTCCTTGAAGAAAGAAGATATGTATTTTTTAGATGAAAAGTTAATTACATTCATATATATGAAAGCAATCCTGCTCCTTTCAATTTCTGGACATGGTCCTTGATTTAGGGTGTATCCTGTCTTTTAAAAAAGTTTATAGTGAACACCTTTGCCTCTTTTTATACGTAAAAATAGAACTAGTCTTCAAATCTTACTGTTCGATAATTCTACAGGGTTATTCTAAATGATGGACCCATTATCAAATAATTGTGTATTGTTATATTATATTGTATTCACAGTTTTTTTAAAGACATTATAAATGTTTAATGTGTCCACCGTTAATACCGAATTTGGTACGAAATACCGCTGCACTGCAATTTGCGACTCACTTCTTGCGAACTCAAGAATGCAGAAAACCTTGTGCTCCACTGTAGCCATCTCACTCACAACTAACAGTGAAACGAAATCGCGCCCTATTGCCGCGTGACCTCTACCGGCACTTCTGAACCATTACCGCTTTGAAAGCCGTGCACTCAGTAACAGCAGATACGCTTTTTCGTGTGTGGGACGAGTCAGTCTATCGCGTAGATGTTTGCTGTGCAGCAAACGGTGGACACATTGAACATTTATAATGTCTTAAAAAAAACTTTGAAACTTTCTCTTTTCATTGGTATAAAGATTTTTCATTTTGGATTTGTACTTTAATAAGTACAATTTTTTGAAAATGGGTCCATCATTTAGAATAACCCTGTATTATAAATTCATCTTCGGAGTACATTTTAGATAAACATCATTGCTTTAATTCTATTTGAATCGGTCATTTCAAAAACTACATAAGTCACAAAATCAGAACTTTTCAGAAATTAAAAAAAAAAAAAAAAAAAAAAAAAAAAAAAAAAAATGTATTATTCACAAGAAAACGAATTTTTCTAATTTTTTGAGCTGATTATAGAGTTTGGACTTTAAAGTTTGTACATACAGAATATTTTTTATAATTTATGAATAATAAAAAGAAGAATAACAGAAAAACTGTTCCTGACTTCTGTTGTTTTTGCAAGAAACAAGGTTAAATGGTATTTAACTTGAACAAAATAGTCATATTAAAAAAAAAATTTAATCAAAATTAATGAAGATAACACTTATACAGCAACATTTTTATGTTTTAGTATCATTATGGTGCGTAATCATATCCTTCATCATTCTTAATTGGATTATCTTCAACATTTACAGTTGGCCAGCTAAATATGTTTTGATAAAATGACATATGCTCTTCCAGACTGCTATCCTGAACTCGTATTAAATGGTCTAATTTTTTACTATTAATTGACACTTTCGATGCATATGCTTTGGCTGATAGAACTGACACAGAGATTGAAAATTTATTCATCAAATAAATGAATCTTTAATGGATCCATCAATAAATTCATCGGCTATGAGGATGCCTTTTTTTCATTATCCGGAAAGTCATGACTTATTTTAAGCTAATGGTCTTTAAATGTCAATTTGCTATCACTATGATTCAGACCGTAACAAACCCTCCAGTGATGCCAGTTGGCCACTTATTTTAAATTCAGATTTATTGGTTGGCATCACTTTTTTTGAAATAGTAAAATTCGCCTTTATTAATGACATATTAATTAAAGCGAAAACAACGGGAATTTTGCCATTTCAGAAAAGTGGTTCCAAACAAGAAATCGGAATTAAAAATATGTAGCCCACTTGCAACACTGAGCCTCTTTATCTCGTTAGGACTGCATTTACGACCCTGCATTGCTATGTGATTCCGAGTCGTCTCTGTGCCCTCTACACCTCCTGCAAGTTTGTCGGTCTGGTAGTGACGCATTCCTCAATGAATGTGTTTTAAGCATCCCACTGTAAAAGCAGATTACTAGGAAAAACATTTCGTTTACAATTAGCAACATTATTCGATTTAGCCACTGCATGGCCTTTTCAGGCAAAAATATAGACTCTCAAAAGGGCAGCTGAACATGTAGTAGTCATAAATACTTTCACCTTCAGCATTTCAAGAAATATCTATAAAAGGAAGTGCAATTTTTTCTGCAATTGCGAAATTAGCCATAATGAGACTGGGAGAATTTTTTTGTGTTTCGTTTATCTGACGAAACCCTGTTCATCTCACTTCTCTGTCCCTTCGTAGCAGATCCCTTTTTCAGAAACTGTATGAGTTAGAGTCTTGAAATTTTGCACACATATAGCCGAAAACTTCCGATTACACGATAAATCATAATTTTTTGGAAGAAAAGTCTTATAATATTTTAATTAAATATGTTAATTTTATTACACTCGGCTATTTTTGCAATTCAGATTTTCAAACAAAACCTTAATTTCAGTCTTTCGCGCGTAGGATAGATAGCTCCTTGGTATCGCGTTTTCCTGCTAAGCAAAATGTTCCTGTTTTCTGGTGCTAACGTTTTCTGGTGCAAATCTTTATTAATCATAGGTGGGATAAAATATATCCCACCTACCCTCAACGGTTTAATTTTACAGAATTTCTGTAATATTTTTTTACCCTTTTAAGGCCGAAAGATATTCTAAAATATTTCGTCGATTATGTTTTTTATCCCTTTGTTTTTGAGAAATTGTGAAATTTAAATTAAGTACATTTTATTGGCGGATGGATTTAATTAAAAGAACTTCCGTATTTCATTGTCATGTAAAGGTTTATTATTTTAGTTAAAATTAAAACATTTAATTAAAATGCTTTTCAGATATTCAAACATATGCTGTTAGAATTGCCTGTAAAGCAGTTCTTGAATACTTTTAATTTGATTTAAAATATATCAATTGTAGTAATTTTTAAATTAAATTTAATGTTGTTGCCATCTATGTTCGTATTGAAAGGGTTTATAGATTTAATAGTTATAAATTAATGATTTCGTTTATTAATTAACGGATAAAGTGCTTTTAACGGAATATTAAACAAAACCCTATGTGCTATCTTCGATCACTCTTGCCCACTTGTTTAAATAATGTTAGTGTATTTGAATATGTGGTTATCATTCTTTTTTCTTCAAAAGTAACATTTAAGGCAGTTCTCAAGCCACTGCTCATCAAGAACAAAACTTTCCGACACATTTACTGTCTCATTTTTAAACAAAAATGCACAAAATTGGCAGAGCTGACTACGAAAGCGATTTGTAATCAGATTTGCCAGATTGGGGGCTTTTTTTGTCCCCAGATTGTTGATTGTCATCGCTTTTTTTTTAAATAGAAATATTCGGTCTATTTAAAAAAATATTTAAAATTCTGAAAAATAAGGCGAATTATAGTATTTTAAAAAACTGGTGACAGTCAAATAATCCGAATTAAAAAAGTCCCCAATCTGGTAACACTGTTTGTAATCGAAAAACGTTCACCAATTTTTTTTTAAATAAATAAAAAAATTATCGCATTATAACCGATTTTGAGTCACGTGACAAACGGTTTTTCTCCTTTCGCTGTCTGCTGTTTATCCTTTCATATGGAAATTCTTTTCAAAACGCCAACTTTGACAGTATTTTCCGAATGATCCTTTGCGTTTACGAAACAATGGAAAACGTTTTTCGATCAAGTAGTTTCTGAATAACAACATCTACCAATTTCATGCGTTTCCGAACAAAAATGAATTAAAACTTGTGTCATAAAGTTGCCGTTTTGGATCTGAGAACAGCATTAAAGAAGACTTTGCAATATATTTTCACAAACAGCATAAAATATTTTCCTGAAATATATAAAAATAACAAGTGTTTGGTACTGTCTTTAATCTTGTTTCAAAAGTAAATAACAAAGAACAATTGAAATTAACAGCAAACAAATAGAAATAAGACCTAAGTTTGTAACTTTTATCCGGACATGTAAATAAAGCAACCCCGGTTTAAAATACACTGGCTTCCAAAAGTTAAGGTACAGGGACTGGATGCTTTCGATTGCACACGTTTTGTCGAATATCTACCAAAATTATTGTCGAATTGTTCTTGAGCTTCTGGTATGTAAAGAAAATGTTTGATTTCATATTTCTCGGTGAAGATTTAGTCGGGAGCCCAATTAGGGGGATAACAATAAATTTAATAATAAAATAATATTTGCTATCACCTATGTAAAGGAAAATACTGGGAATGGTTTGTCACTGTGTTAAATAACTATTTGGGTCCTGTTCAACGTGTGAGTGTATTTGTGTAAGCATAACACTCGTATTCGTGAAGATGTTATTGTGTCTGTGAAAAATTCTAAAATATGCTATAAGCAAATATTATGCTATAAGCAAAAAAAGTTTTTTGCTTATAGCATACACAGTTTTCAACCAAATTTAACACAACTTTCCGAAAACTTGCCAATAAATATTAGCAACAGTATACTGTAATTAAAACTTGAATATATTGAATATTTGATGAGATATGGGCATTTTTATGAGATAATTGTTAACTGCGCATGCGCGGAAGATTTCAAAATTTTTATTTCTTAATTTGGTAGTCGGTATTTTGGGCAACTTCTATAAAATGTCCAGTCAAATATCGCGAAAATTCACAAAGATAGAGTCGATATAGTAAGTTGCTTCCTAAAAATTGCTTTATTATAAGGGATTTTCCACAACTTTTCAATCAGCTCGCTATATCCTTCTACGTTTTCACAACATTTGACTGGACTTTTTATAGAAGTTGCTCCAAAATACTAATTACTAAATTATGAGATAAAAATTTTGAAATATTCGGCGCATGCGCAGTTAAAAATTATCTCATAAAAATGCCCATATCTCATCAAATCTTCAATATATTCATGTTTTAATTGCGGTATACTGTTGCTACTATTCTTTGGCAAGTTTTCGGAAAGTTGTGTTAAATTTGGTAGAAAACTCTGTATGCTATAAGCAAAAAACTTTTGAATTTTTCACAGACACAATAACATGTTCACGAATATGAGTGCTATACCTACACGAATGCACACAAACGTTGAACAAGCACCAAATAGTCTTTTAACACAGTGACAAACCATTTCCGGCATTTTCTGTTACATAGGTGATCGCAAATATTATTTTATTATTAAATTTATTATTAGCCACCTAATTGTCCTCCCAACTAAATCTTCACCAAGAAATATGAAATCAAACATGTTCTTTTCATCCCAGAAGTTCAAGAACAATTCGCCAATGAATTTTGTAGATATTTGACAAAATGTGTGCAATCGAAAGCATCCAGTCCCTGTATCTTAACTTTTGGAGCTCAGTGTAAACTTGAGGGCTGATTTACAATTTCATGAAAAAAAAAGAAAAAAAAAAAAAAATCCAAGCCTCATCAAGGGTTCACAGGAAGAGTAAATTTTAGCTGCGGGCTCGTGTGCTAATATCTTGGATCCCCCTTTTTCTGGAATGGCAAAATAAAATTTTAAAATTTCTTTGGGCACCTATATGCACGATCAATCCTGTTTGCATGTATATCAATTCCAGACAAATTTTAAGCGGAATGCAAATTGTATTTAAAAGATAATTTATATAAATAATCCATTCAATAAATTTGCTTTTGATTACAATTAGACACTTTTAATAAACCCATTTAAATAATACTTTCAAATATTTTTCAAAAATTTATAGTTATCAATTTATAAGCAGTAACTTTGGATAATTCCCAAGATAAGATTTATTAACTTCATGTTCTCTTTTCAAATATAATAATGTTCATTGTTTAGAGCTGAAGATAGACTGAAATAATTAAATACACAAACACATTTTACTTACACTATGATTCTGAAAAATGATTTACCAACTGCGGGCTTCCAACCACTGTGAGGAAAAAAAAATATCTGCAACTCCAGTAAAGATTTTCCTTATTATGGTTTCTCTTGATTGATAAAAGCCGAAGTAAATAACAATAATAAGCATTTCATGGAAATTATTTTTTATCTTGAGCAATAGTAAGACCATTTTCCAGAGTATAAATAACTTGGAGAAGCAAAATAAAGCTGCTGATTCTGTAATTTTAAAATACTATCAAGAGTTTGTGACATTCAGATTGTAATTTTTTGAACAGAGGTTTTTATTTTTAGAAATTGATTAAGGATTTGTAATGAATGAGTGGAATGTTTTGTTTGTTCTGAGAATCTTCGTCATATATTGAACGTTTTGGTCGTTTGTCAATAAACCGGGACAAAATCTGGGCTCATATAAAATGGTTATTAGGTAAACCTGTATATATGTGAATCCAGTTTAAAAAATATGTACACAATTTATTTGCTGATAACTGGTCCTTTTTTCTTGGCTGAATCTACACTAAGCTTTTAGCAAAAGAAATTTAAGTGGCTAAAAAAGTTTAAGGCTAAAATGTTACTTGAGGCTTGGAACATAGCTTTATTACAGGAGCACTTTAGGAGAGTGTTTCAAACAAATCGCTGTATGCGACATACAATCGGTGGAATTAGAAATATGTTTGAGAAAAAAAGGAACCGTAAAATAATAACAAACAACGTTCGTTAAGACTCTGGTCAGAAAATCTCGGAAGTCCACCTAACTAAAGAGCTGATAATTTGTTTGAGATTCCACAGAGCTACTGCACCTAAACTACAATGACCAGCAGTTTCTTTGCAAAACTTGTTTCATAAATCATTCATTTTTGTAATCCAATTCTACATCTCGAAATTAATTGTGCGTTAAAGAAAAGTTACTTTATAATAAAATTAATTGTGCGTACGTTTTTTTTTTTTTTTTTTTTTTTTTTTTTTTTTTTTTTTAACATTCTACCTATATATATATATATATATATATATATATATACAGGGTGTCCGAAAAGTCTGGAAACGGTCGAATAACTCGAGAAATACAAAGCAGATTGAAAAAAGAAAATATACATATTAAATATTTTTAAAAAAGCTACTCAGTGATGCCAAATTTGATCCCCGCAACCGAACCGCCGGGGTCAGAAGGGGTCCAACTTTGAAATTTTGAATGATAACCCCCATTTTTCATTGCAGATTCGGATTCTACGGGCAAAAATACGTAACATTTGTATTTAACATTTTTTTCTAATCCTCATTGATCACGGTGTAATTGAGCAAATAAAACAGATACATATTTTGGTTTTCCCAACCAGGTTTTGACATCTAGAAATCTGATTGGCCAGAACTTTTAACGTGAAAGTTGCCGTCTTTTGCGGAAATAGCGTTTCTCAAAAACCATCAGAGGAGATTGTTTTCATGGCGCTTTATATGCTTTTTCCATAAAAATTAATAGAAATATATTAAATTTGTTTTCTATTTGCATGTCTTTTTATCAAGTCGATCATTTTAAAATAATAAACTGCGTATTTTGATATTTTAACGAGTAAATAAGCAACTCCCGTCCCGAACAGAAAAAGGATAGTATTCATTATTTAGGGGCGGAGTGTGTTGATACTCTGTGTTTCGATGTCTTCTGCTGACAAAAAAAATCACTTAATTCGGGGTCGGATGGGAGTGTATAAGTTTTTTTTAATTATTACCATAGAATAATACAAAGGAGCAAAAAAACAAACAAACATATAAAATCTTTTTCTGCTGGCTGATCAAAGGATGGGAAGTAGCGTAAATTTTACGTGGAGGGGGGTGGGATTATAGGTTTTGATGATTGATTACTTACTGTAAGTACTGACTAGCAAGTAGGGCAGAAAAATTCAAAAATTCTAATAAATGTAATATTTTTTTTGTAAATTAATGTATTTTTCCATTTTAACATTTTTTTCCTAATTTTAAATTTATTATTGTGTTGTTCGGGAAGTCGTGTCCGTTTAGGAAAATCAATTCGCACCGAAAAATCCTGCCCGGTAATTATTAGATATTAGATATAGGAATCAATGTCTAATTATTAAGAGATAGAATTTACCGATACGAAATGATTTTTCCAAACGGACACGACTTTCCGAACGACCCAATAATTTTAAACAATTGAAAATTTTTGATCTTTTAGACTTTTGAATTAAAAATATAAATCAACTCTTTAAGCCCTGTTGATTATTTCCTGGGGGAGAAGACGTTTTAATTTTCATGGGGGAAGGATAATGTAGAAAAGTGTTTAATTATTTATTAATTATTAAAATAATATAACAAATGTGAAACGATATATATAAAAAACCTTATTTGCAGAACAAATTAA
This sequence comes from Maratus speciosus, assembly GCA_963932465.1. Taxonomy (NCBI): domain Eukaryota; kingdom Metazoa; phylum Arthropoda; class Arachnida; order Araneae; family Salticidae; genus Maratus; species Maratus speciosus. The sequence goes on along the minus strand of OZ010787.1, from coordinate 240,180,110 downwards.
AAACAAATCAGTTTTTTCCTACATTTTTTAAGCCCGAGACGGAACATTTATTCATATATTTCATTCAGTTACTTCGATGCTTAATGTTAAAGTTTTGTAACAAATAAGTTAGAGTTTTTGCGGACAGTGTCCTTAGAAAAGTACTCATAATTTTTGTTTTACTGGCACTCAGAATATTTAATTAAAATTTTCCATTTATAACGTACTTGAAAATAAGAAAGTTTGTATTTTCCAATAAACTAGTTTATAAATTCAAATGTCAGTCTATCATTTCATCAGTTTATAAACAGAATTCCTACGCGCCGGTAAGGGTTAAAACAAATGAACATTAAAAAAATAAAAACAAAATTTAAACAATATGATAATTTAAATACCCCAAAAATCCCTAAAATTTCCCTTCAAATTAAATCGAAATAAATCTTAGACTTTTAAAAATGTTTTTCTGTATTTTACATGTGCCTTATCATTTTGTACACATTCATCATAAGCATAATACAAAATCTGCAATACAAATATTTGCAACTCAAAAAGGAAAAAAGTTTAAAATTTATTTAGCATTCTTTTTAACGGAACCTAAGTTTTTAATGGGTTTTATGTATCATATTGTTTGATTTTTTTAATTGTTCAATTGGTTTAACTTATTTGTTATAAAAATTTAAGAACGTAGAACTAACTTAATGAAATATATTAATAAATGCCCTTCTAGGACTTAAAAAATGAAGAAAATAAACTGATCTATTTCTGATTTGTTCTGCCAATTATGTTTTAGATTATATTTTTTGTCACATAAGTTATTTTATTGTAATAATATACAAACAATTTTCTACATTATCCTTCTGTTATGAATATTAACACGTGGCCTACCCCAGCGAATAATCATTACAATTTAACACTTTCGAGACTGCATCGCGTACACAAATTTTATTTGGAATACACCGTGTTTTTTCAACTGTTCCCTTTACTTTTGAAATACCAAAAAATCCTTTAATTAAAAAATTAAATAATATTATTCATTTATTAATGGTGCCCAAAACAAATTCCACATGCACCTTTTGACGATGAATATATGTGCCTCACAAATCCCGACAGAGTTAAAGAGTTAAATTATTTTTTAATTTAAAAATTTTCAAATATCAAAATTTTTCTATTGTTTAAATTTATAAAAGAATAAAAGGTCAAGTGCGAGTATTACTCGCGCACAGAGGGTTCCGTACAATAAATATATGAATTAGTAATTGTATTATTTAAAAAAAAACGTTGCTAAAAGAATACTAACACTTTGTAAAACATTATGCAAAGTAGGGTTGGGTATAACAGTATGTACTAGAAAAATGTAAATGGATATACCATGAAAGTTCAAAGAGATATGGAACCTAAAAAATATCAAATACAGCTATTATGTATAACTCATTTTTACTTTCTTCTATCTTTACAGGAAGAAAGTATTGGATTCGTGAAAATTTTCGAATTCCGGTTTTCGACGGATGTATACTTTTTAGGGTACAGAGGTAATGAAAAACATGTTTTTACAGCATGTCTGTCTGTGAGTCTGTCTATCTGTGTGTGACACAAATATTGTGGACGCTCTGTCTTAAGAACTATTGAACGGCATTTCATAAAACTTTAGATTGATTTAGTCCCTGATATAAATTGGTGCTGATTCCTTTTTTGTGTTAATCGCCCAACTAGCGCTACTATGCTGCAATTTTTCCGATTTCCGCAATAGCTGTATCTCAAGAACTAATGCATGAATTTTCATCAAACATTAGATTCAGTTAGTCCCTGATATGAACTGATCCTGTTTTTTTTTTTTTTTTTTTTTTTTTTTTTTTTTGTGTGTGTGTGTGTGTGTAAATTGCCCAAGAGGTGCCACTGTAACTCAGAACTTTTCACGATTTCCGTAATAGCTCTATCTAAAAAACTAATGCACGAATTTTCACCAAACTTCAAATTCAATTAGAAGTTCACGAAAGTTGTCCCTGATTAGATTTTGGTATAAATCGCCTAACCGGTGGCGTTGCTGTGCTGCATTTATCAGGCAGTATTGACATGTATGAAAAGAAGAAAGTTTTGGGATTGATACATCCGACTAGTTTACTATTATTTTAATATCTTTATAATGAACTTAATTCGGTACTGACAATAAAAGAAATGCATATTTAAACTTCATTTTTCATTTCATAAAACTTAATTCATCATAGTAATAACCTTTCTTTGTAAAGTGCAGCTAAAACAAAACATTCGTTCAAAGTTCACATTTGGCATTGTGCTAAGCGCGCTTCGAAAGGAGGTCACAAAAATGCAACGCCGCCTTGGTCCTTGTCGCGTTTTCCAGATAGGTTTTTAATTAACTTTTAAAGCCACTGGAGGCGTATTGAAAGAGCAATTCAACGCAAATTGTCGGAATCCCATAGCATTTATGTAATTCATTCTAATTAAGGGGTCTCGGGATCTCAAAAATTGGAAAAAATGAAAAAAAAGAGACCATATTCAACAGTTAATATCTTAAAATGTATATGATTTTAAAACACAATTTTTATTGAGATGAAAGATAAGTACGTTATTTCATTTTATGCATTCAAAAATTTGCAAGATGAAGAATTAGCATTTACAGGGTGCTCCAAACAGTCAGACATTTGATAAACAGAATATTGGTATAACAGCTTACGCGCACGATTAGAAAATAAATATTGTAACTAGAATAAAAAATTTTGCGCCTACTTATACTTCAGATTATAAGAATTACCATGAATCTAAATAAATTTGTATTTAAAGAATTTTTATATTTTTAATACAAAGTTGTATTTAGCTAATAGAAAATTTTGAAAATTTGAAAAATATAAATACTTAAAAAATATTTATTTGAACAATAAAAAGGAAATTTTAGGTTCAGTTTACACAGATTAATATAAAACGTACGTTTTGAAAATTTCGTGAAAAAAGTCAAAAGTTTTTGAGATATCGTGCGCGTTATGCCAAAAAAAGTCAATAGGAGAAAAATGACTTAAAAGTTTCGAAAAGGCCGCTTAAGCTATTGATCTGGTATAATTATAAAAGCCATATATTCTGTTCTAATGAGAATATGAAGGAAACAATTATATTAAAATGTTAAAAAAGATGGAAGATTAACATCTAAAACCTTTTGAAGCTTTAAGAGTCCCGAGACCCCTTGAATTAGTCTGTTTTTAACAATTTGACTCTTATTGCTTTTATACTGTTACTGGCCAATGCATTCCACACATATATCATTAAAAGTTGTTATCTAGGCTTTAAAAGCCAATGGTACATAGAGTACGTCGCCCCTGTCATTATGTGTGTCTAAACCATTCATACTTTTAAGGGTTTATATCTCGGCTAATTACTGACGATTTTTTTCGAAAATCATGATCAACAATGCTTTTATACTTCTGCTACGATAGATACCTCCAGCGCTGCTCAACAGTTTTGCTAAATGCCCGTAAATTGAAATTTGTGTGTAACGGAAAAATGCGATTTTCTCAAAAACTATGTGACCTACGGTAATCGCTATAATTTTCCTGCAAGGTTTAAATTAACGTCTACTCCCTCTAATTTTTTCATAATTTTAGCTTCAGTAGATTCGGAATTAGATGGGGGGAACATATTTTTGCGCTACATTTTCGACTATATCTTTGAAAATGTAATACTTTAAATTAAAAGAAATGCATTTTTGAATCCAGCGTTATGAAAGCTTTCACACGATATCCCACACGATATACAAAGAAAATATTTTTTTTTTTTAAGCAACTGAATTTTTCCCTATACATTTTTACTAAATATATTTATAAATGTTTAATAATCTGAAAATATGTGGGTCAACATTCTTTATTACTTCCCCGAATTTGAACTTTTCACGTTCCACAGTTTACGAGTAAAATGGCTGTGACAGACAGACAGACAGACGGACAGACACAAGAGTGATCTTATAATGGTTCCGTTTTTACTTTTTAAGTACGGAACCTTAAAAATGATAAATTGAACAAATAAATTAATTTACAAAACATTATTACATTTATTAGGATTATGGAAAATATTTTTGCCCTACTTGTTATTTTCTCATTGCAGTAACAAATCAATGATCTAAATCTCCAATCCGACCACCACCTGAATTTTACACTACTTCCCCATTGTTTGCTCCACCCGCACACAAAAAAATTATATGTACTTTTTTTTTATTTTGTCCTATATGTTACTATATAGTAATAGTAAAAAATCCCATACACCCTCCTTCTGACCACGTTTCACAGTATAAAAAACAAACAAAACAGCAGAAGCCATCGAAATGCCGAATGTCCATGCCTACCTCTACCAAATAACGAAGATTATCTTATTTCTGTTCGGAAGAGGATGGGCATGTTTACACATCAAAATATTAAAAAATAAAACGCAGGTTAATTGATTAGAATGGACTGAATGGATAAAATAAAATCACAAATAGAAATCTAATTCAATATATTTCTGCTAATGCATGGCAAAAGCATATAAAGCACTTTTTCCATCGAAACAACCTCCATTGATAGTTTTCGACAAACACAATTCCAGCTAAGGCGACCCACTTTGGCAACGAAAGCATTGGCCCATCACATTTCGTGATTGCAAAACATGGTTGAGAAAACAAAATATGTATCTGACACATTTTGCTGGATTACACCGTCATCTACAAAGATTCGAAAAAAAAAAATGTTAAAAGCAAAAGTTGCGCATTTCCCCCCGTAGAATTCTAATCTGAAATAAAAAATGGTGATTATCACTTACAATTTCAAAGTTGGAACGCCTCTGACTCCCATGTGGTCGGGGTGGGGTGTCAACTTTGGTATCACGGAATAGCTTTTAAAAAATATTTAACACGTATTTTTTTGTTTTTCAATCTTATATGAATTTCTTGAGTTATTCGACTGTTTCCAAACTTTTCGGACACCCAGTATTTTGTCACATTTGATATTTTATTGTAATAATTTATAAATAATTAAACAATTTTCTACATCATCCTTCCCCTATTAAAATTAAAGCGTCGTTTTCCCCAGAAATAATAAAGAGTTTAATAATTTTTTAAATGAAAAAGTTTAAAAGATCAAAAATTTTCAATTGTTTAAAATTATTAATTTTAAAATTATGAAAAAAATATTAAATTGAAAAATATTTTAAATTGAAATAAATTATTACGTTTATAAGAATTATTGAAGAAGTGTCCGCCCGACTTGATATTCTGGAGTTGCAGTAACTAATCAGTCATTAAAATATATTCCATATATATAACTCCACTCCCACTGAAATTTACGCTACTTACCCATCCTTTGCTCAGACAACACAAAAAGTTTTTATATCTTTTTTTTTTAATTATTTTGTACTATATTTTGTTCTATAGTAATAATTTTTAAAAACTGTACACCAGAATCAATCTCCTGAATTAGATGATATTAAAAAAAAAAAAAAAAAAAAAAAAAACAGAAGTCATCAAAACGCAGAATATCTGCACACCCCGCCCCCAAATAATGAAGATTATCTTTTTTCTGTCCGGGAGGGAAGGTTTATATTTACATATTAAAAAAAAAAATTAAATACGCAGGTTATTATTTTGAAATGATTGACTGGATAAAGTAATATGCAAATACAGTACTAATTTAATATACTTCTATTAATTTTTATGGAAAAAGCATATAAAGCCCCATCGAAACAATCACCACTGATGGTTTTCGAGAAACACTATTCTCGCAAAAGACGGCTACTTTGACGATATAAGTTCTGTCCAATCAGATTTCGAGATGTCAAAACCTGGTTGGGAAAACCAAAATATGTATCTGTTTTATTTCCTCAATTACACCGTGATCAACGAGGATTAGAAAAAAAATGTAAAATACAAAAGTTACGTATTTTTGTCCGTAGAATGCGAATCTGCAATAAAAATTGGCTGTTATCATTCAAGATTTCAAAGTTGGAACCCCTCTAGCCACCGGGGGGTTGGTTGCGAGGGCCAAATTTGGTATCACTGAGTAGCATTTAAAAAAATATTTAACATGTATATTTTGTTTTTCAATCTGCTTTCTAATTCTCGAGTTATTCGACCGTTTCCAGACTTTTCGGACACCCTGCATATATATATATATTTGTTTTTATTGGTCATATGCTAGAGGTCTGCACGGGCCCGGGATTGGCCGAAGGCCCGTACCCGGTCCGGACGGCAAAATGAAGGCGAATTTTCAAAACGGATTGGGCCGGCAGAATTAGGACAATTTTGTCATCGGGCAGGTAAAACATTTGAACGGGCCTGCAGGGCCAAGCCGGGCAGATAAAATACGAGCCATTTTCAATGAATATGACTTTCTCGAGAAGTATAAACGTGCGTCACGAGCCGATGCGAATTTAACGACATCAATACAGAAATGTAGCATGTCCATCGTAGAGATCGGCATCGTATAGTTACATGATGTCTGATCCCGGGTTTAATTTTTTCAGCAGACTCGTGCTAGGACGAAACTGGTCTTAATCATTCCCAGGATGTGTAGGGCGGGCATTATATTTTGTAAAAGAATTAACAAAGATAATGAACTTCTCTTAACAGTATCTTTGGAAATGTACCTTAGGGTGGTTCTCATATTCACTGCTCAACAATGCGAAATTTTCAGACACATTTTCTGCCTCATTTTTAACTATAAAGTTGTAAATTTGACAGGCCTGTATATTGAAGGCATTTGGAACAGAATAGCTTTTTCCATTTTTGATAAATTACAGAGATAACACAGATTCTTGTCACGTGACGGTACGTTTTTCTCCTTTCCTGTGCTATCGCTTCCGGAAATTCGATTCAAAACGCTAACTTTCGCAGTATCTTCGAAAAGATATAGTGCTTTTTTCTAAGACAAAAACATCATTTACATAGTTTCTCAATAAGGATACCTGTCAATCTTACGCGTTTCCGAAAAAAAAAAAAAATTCATAAATGTGTCGTAATGTAGCTGCTTTGGATTTGAGAAAAGCCTTAAAAATGAGAGAAATATTTTCACAAATCTACATTTCACTATACAGCTTCAAAAGTTATCATATTTTTAAATCCTTCTTATAAACTACATAAATTTTTTTATGAATCCTTATTTGAATTTTGAAACGTCTGTAAAGACGATGACTAAAACACTGTAAGTAATCATTAATATTTACTATTGTGTGTTTTCTGTTTTGCAAACTCCTGGTAATTTAAAATATACTGTAAAATGTTCCCATAAATATGTATTTAGTATTCATTAAAAGAATCTTACTCTTATGTCGAGAAGAAAGGGAATGTTTTGTAGAAATTGAGTCAGTCCGGGCCTGTTTTCACTGATTTTTGTGCGGGCCTGGCCAAGAACAGTAAAAAGGTAAACGGGCCGGGCCGAATTTAATTTTACACCGGGCCGGGCCGAGCCCGGGCTTGAAATTCCGGACCGTGCAGACCTCTATGATATGCAAGTGTTTTAGCTACTATAATTTTCTCATAAAACATTTATGATTAATTCGTCGGATAAAATTTTGAATTTAAGCTCATCATGAATTTGCATAGCAACTTGCATAATGACAAATCCATCAGTGAAATAAATTAGGAGCAACGCTTTTAAATTTAATCCAGAATCTAAAAGCATTTCGGCTGCTAAGCTTATTGTGAAATCTATCACGGTTTAATGAAAATTCATAAATATCTGCTGGAATATCTCAAAACGTATAGTAGATATTACGACCGCTAGTCTGAAACTCAAATCTGCAGATAATCCAGATTTTCATTCTTTATTTATTTACATTTTCTATGTAATCTTCCTTTTTTAATAACCAGAGTTACTTTACTTTTTTCAGTGGTGTTCATTTCCATTCTGGCGACAACTGACTTAGTAGCTCTACTGTCAATTCTGGTAGATGGGAAGTGCTGTGTCGGAACTAGTGTTACCAGGTGTCCTGCGTACATCGGGGGCTCCAAATGCACTGGAAACCAGTATTTTGAAGAAACTTTCTCCGCCTTATCTATCGGCAGAATTATCTGCGACTAAAGATGGCGAAATAAACTGTAAGAAATTACTGGTGTCCAGTGAATTTGGTTCCTGATTTACGCGGTACAACTGGCATCACTAGTCGGAACCCACATCACACTTTTTGACGGGCCCTTTCTGTGCTTTGAGTGGCTTGTGGACAATACGGATTATTGTCCCTTAGAAAGTCTGAAATAGAGGTAAATTTCGAACTAAATATGCATCAAAAAATTCTTCTTATAATCTTCAATTTTAAATTTTATTTTTATCTGCTAAAACGTTCTGCTAAAACTTATAAATTTTAAATTCTATCTTAATTTGTTTTTATACTAGTATTCGAACTCATTCTAACTTACGAATAATTTTTTTACTTACGTGTAGTTTCCCTTTGTGCTTTAGATTTAACTTCTTTTATTTTTCTTCACTATTCAATAAACGCTTGCTGCACCTTGTCACGTTCATGGCAAATATTGTGTTTTTCATTTTCTAATATTTTCTTTTTCATTTATCTAATTATTCTACCTGTCCAGTGTTACATTTATGGTGGTGCATGTCTTCCGACTTCAGTGTGGAAACATTCAAGATTTTTGTTAATAAATGTTGATGGTTGTGCGCATCTTGGGGACATAAGCGTGTGTCTTCCTTCAAGAGTGGTCTGTGGTCTCATCTAGTGCCTCCCAAGAGACATTCCGTGGGAAACATTTAGGAACTAAAGATTTGATATTCCTTGTTAGAACAATCTCCTTTAAGCATTCAATCCCCCCCCCCCCCAACCTCGGCTGGTATACCTCGCTCAGATGATCAACTATAAGAAAACATCACAAAAACTGCCTTCTCTTTCCATGGGCATGGCATGAAAATTATGCCTTTTAAAATAAATTTTAAAAAAAAAAGATTTTTATGGTTATTATTCAACATCCAATATTTGTTGTTAAACAAACCTTCTTTTTCTTTCATTTATATAATTACGAACGCACCTAAAGTGACACAGGATAACTTTTTTTCTGTCCTGAATATAACGTTTTATTGGTATGTCAACACATCCGCCACTTTGTCTTTAAGAAAAATCAGGGATGGGCCAATATTTCTGAAAATTAAACTCAATGAAATATCTTGAAATTGACAACAAATGTCGTCAGTATAAACGGTCTAGTACTATATTGATTTAAATATTGCATTTCTTATATTTGTTGGCTCATTTTCAGTGATAAGGCTGTGCTGAAAATCAGATAACAATTTTACTAATTTGAGCTTTTTTTTATTAAGTTAAAATATTACAAGTGGGAAATAACATTTATTTCTACCCCTCATAAAAAACCCCAATGAAGAACAGCAAACATGCAACCAGCATCAACTGCTGTTTTTTAAGAGAATTTGATATGATAATGTTTATCTATTAGTTTTATTCTTGACATTTTGTTTGATTTTATTACAGGTAAATCAATTAAACAGAGATTTTTGAATAAGCTAAATTTGCAGAAACATCTTAGTGCTGAGACCTCTATTCATTGTTTAAAAAATAACCTTATGTATTATTTTTATAAATAAAGGAAATAAATCAGTATAATAGGTAGAAAAATATCTATAAAAATGTATTGTTAATCATTATTACGATAGTGAACTTATGTTTACCTTATGTTTCATACAGATGATCAAAAGCTGCATTTTAGGCTATAATGAAGATTGTTATGAAATAATTTTATTCAGCAAAGAAAGAATTGGCGCTACATAAAATTTCATCATTTCCCTCAGCAAACCCTAAGAAATGCAGGGTTGCCAATTTGGCCTCCAGTTTTATTCAGAAAATACGAATCCACACCAGAAATTAAAAATAGCATTGTTTGTAGTATTTTATGACGGTTATTTTGCGATTACTTGAAGTAAAAATTCTTCTTTCAAAGTTCCCGGTGTGAATTTGAAATTTCAAAATAAAAATGAAGGCCAAACTAGCTACCGTGAAGTACTGGTAGCATTAGAATCACCCATGATAAAATTTTAAATTTCATATATGTACGGCTGTGGAATTGCTTCAAAATGTGACTTTACCTGGATTTTAAATTGTATATAAACATAAATCAAGAAAATATTTGTAAATTGTCTTAAGACATTAGCGTGCAGTACTTAAAAAATAGCAAAACCAATTTTAAAACTTTTTACATGCTGAAATGAAAAAAAAAAAAAAAGCAATTTTCTTTAAACAATTCGCGACGAACGTCATGTATACGTGACGCTTAAAACGCTAAGCAGCCTTAATCATTCCTACCAGTAATTTCTAATTGGGAATTTTGTGTTATTTAATCAACGCATTTCTGCGATTAAATTATAGAAAAAATTATGTTTTTAAAAAACGGTGTTAAAAGGTGAAAAATTCTTCAAGAGACGCTCCTCCTGAAGGGATTTATCAAGTTAGCAAAATTAATTAAAAAAAAAAATAAGTAGGCAAAAGCAATTGCAAACTTAGTAGTTCGGAATGCATAGTTTCACTCTTTTCAGGGGGGAAACTGTAATCATTGTTCTGTATAGAACAAAACGTTGAAAGCTGGAGACTCTAATCTCAGTTTTGTGATTATTATTCCGGGTTTATATTAGAAAAATTTTAATAGTAATTTTATTTTGTGTAATACGTCACGGTCACGGATAAGCTAGCATTAGATTAATCAAAAATAAATATTAATTTTTCTGGTGAGAATTCAGAATTTCAGAATAAAAAATTCGTCAGCTTTGGCAATACACAGCTTGTAAGTTAGATAATACTTGCAGTAATCATGAACTTTCAGATATTGACGAAAATTAATCAGATGATACTGACATCGAAGAATAGCGGGTTATTTAGCTAGGTCTTAGTATAGCGAGGTATAGCGATGTTAACTAAGCGAGTAGTATAGCGAGGTAGCTTTTAAGAGACTACACTACAGTGTTGCCAGATTTGGGACTTTTTTAATTCAGATTATTTGACTGTCATCACTTTTTTAAAATAGTATAATTTGCCTTATTTTTCAGAATTTTTAATCTATTTTTAAATAGGCCGAATACTTCTATTTACAAAAAAAAAAAAAACGGTGATCAACAATCTGGGGACAAAAAAATTCCCCAATCTGGCAACACTGCTACACTACACTAATAAAAATCTGCAGATTTTGCTGCATAGTCACTCCACATTTTATAGAATATCTGTATTTGGACCGATGAGAATGCTCCATGATATAGTCAAATAATCGTTTTCTATAAATGCGGTGGAGGGACTATGCAGCAAAAGCTACAAATATTTAACAGTGTAGTCACGGGAAGGAAGGAATGTTAAGTCTATATGGGAACGTTATTTTCAAATATCTTGCTTGCATTTTAATATTTTTAAATCATTTTTTATAGGTTATTTGAGGTCTATCTCTAACAGGGATGGTTTTTACTTTTACTATTTTGGTTAAGATTTTTTTATATGTATATTAGGATGCTTTCAATTTCAGAACTGGTTTCAACCGGTTCCGAAAGTGAAAGTATTTTTTTTTTAAACAGAAACCAAAATCGACAAAGTAAAAGGCAGCACAATTCGAGATCACCCTCAGCTATCTTATGCAAAAAAAAATTAAAAAATATTAAAATACAAGTGAGAGATTTGAAAATAACTTCCCCATAGGGTTAGCTTCAGAGTCTGTTCATATTACTAGTGTAGCTTTTAAGAGCCTACACTAGTCAGGCAAAGAAGCGATAACGCTAATGTTAACCCTTTGCACCCGTTAGGTGACTATCACTCTCCACTGTGTTGCCAGGTGTACCGCGTAAACCGGGGCTCCAAATGCTGAGGACAACACTAATTTCTTACATTTCATTTCGCCAAATTTAATCGCAGATAACTCTGTCATTAGGTAAGGCGAAAAAATTACTTAAAATACTAGTAGTCAGAGCATTTGGAGCCCCGATTTACGCGGTACACTAGGCAACACTAGAGGTGAGTGAGGTTCACCTCTCGAGAGCAAACGGTTAAATCTATGGGGGAAATAATTTCATATTTCTCGTTTGCATTTTAATATTTTTAAACGATTTTTTTGCTTAAGATACCTGCAGACGATACTTTATATTGTGATTTTGTACTTTTTCAATTTTTTATTTATTTTTTTTATTTTTTTTATTTTTTTTTTTTTATGAGGATAGTTTAACTTTCGGAACCGGTACTAACCGGTTTCAACTTTCTCGTTTCTTTTCGTGACAAATGTTTGCTCTTAAAATAAAGCAGATGTTGTGTTAATCACGTAGATATAAATCAGACTGAAGACGAGAATTATATTTTACAAAATTATTTTTAAAATATTTGTAAATTATTTAAATGATTAAGTATATAAATGATAAACTATTCGCCATTACATGGATCCTAAACCAACACGCCATTTTTTAAAAAGTTCCAGCACTGAAGTAAACATTTTAAGGCCTATATATTTCACCAATCATATAATTAATCCTTTAATAATATATTTTACATATTTTAAGTAGTTTTAATCCGAATTAATAATATCAACTAAGCATAAAGTTTATCACCATCATAAAAATCAACTATCTTTCATAATTATTCTGATTTATTTCTGCATGATTCACGCAAACTCTGCTTTAAGTATTGATTTTTTTAGCTTAAAATTTAGCCCTAAAAGCCTTTCCGGCTGAGTCACAGCTTCAAATAAATAAATAAATAAATAAAACAAAGAGAGAGAGAAGTAATATAAACATACAGTGTAATAGTATGTGTAACTGGCGCAACCTGTTATAATTTTCTTGTCTATCTGAAGGTTTCGGTGATTTTTGGATAGATTTGCAGATGTAGCTTCATATCGTGTCAATTAAACAGAATTTCATCCTGTAAATGTTATAGTTATAGCTAGTATGAATGAAACTAGCGCTGCAGTTCGCAGCCATGTCCAACAAATAAGAGTGAATTATGTCAGCCATGTATCGTCCGGATAGCTTAACAGGTAAAGAATTGGCACGGCACGCCAAGTATCCAGGTTCGATTCCTGGTCTATACATTTTTCGCTCTGTTTGAATAAACTTCAACTGTGCTACTCCAGCTTTGAATATGAATACATTGAAAATACTTCTTTTATTTGTTTAACACTAGAAAGACCGAAAATTTTAATCAAATTTTAGAAAAATATTTCACCCCATAATTTTTATTTTAAATTATTAACTTATCCATTTAACTAGTTTTTTTCTTTGTATCTCTTAAACTAGTTACATAAAAAAAATTCTTTTTCGAACCTTGATATATCCATTTGGTAGCAATCAAAATGACTGCTCGCGGGCTTTCTAGTGGAGAGATCTTTTGATCATGAGAAGAAATTTCATCCAAACTTGTATGCAAATTATATGATTTGTTATTGAATTTTTGAAAAAGTCAAGGACATTTGATCTACCCTGTTGTTCAAAATTTGTATTCAGTATTTTTGAAAAAATAAAAACATCACCTGATAGATTGCGCAATAAAACCACTGAGGCTTTGTGAGCAGAAAATAATGGCTCGTTTCTACCTATGGGAATTCCAAGTCCCAGAAAACAACAAGATGCGTGCCTAACAAGAAATAGTTTCAAATTAGATTAAGCTGCTTTATGTTAGATTTTGACATACAATGCTCAGATACTTCAAAATATATGATAATGAGGAGAATGTCGCTCTTTTGTTTAGATTCTTTTGCTAGCAAAGGACCTTTCGCCAAGCCCAAAGGCCTGTAGAAATATGCTTGCTTGGATGATGTTACAGCAATTGTGTAAGCACCACTCAGCACCACAACAGTAGGGAGGGCTAATTTCCTATTCTGATACTTTGAATCCAGTTGTCTGTCCATGCATACAATGCCAAAGAATTTGGCAAAACATAGATTTCCCCCCATAGACTAGTTTGGGGTAGATATTATCAAATTTGATTTCTTTTAAAAATATGACGAACTTGCTACAATTTCCACAGATATATATATTTTTATTCAAGAAACTATAGATTTTAATGAAATTCATTGGAAATTATTTATTGGATATTAGATAAAAATGAAATTTTGGGTAACCACAAAAACAAATAAACGGTCAAGTACGGGTATTACTCGTCCACAGAGGGTTCCGTACAGTAAACATATTATTTAATATCTGTATTAATACAGAAAAATTGTTGCTAAAAAAATAGTAAGACTTTGTAAAAAAAAATACTATACAACGTAGGTGGAGTGTACCTGTATATAGAAGAAATGTATAAATATATATGCCGTGACAGTTCAAAGAGATATGAAGCCTAAATAGTATCAAATATTTCTATTGTGTATAACTATTTTTTTTTAATCTTATCCTAATCTGCTTATGATTAACTTAATCCGGTGCTCACAATCCGGCTATCATAAATTGTACATATTTAAGCTTTATTTGGCATTTCAAAACCCCCGAAATCAGCGTAGTAATAACCTTTTCTTTTTACAGTGCACCTAAAACAAAATCCTTGATCAAAGTTTAAACTTAGCATTTTGCTAAGATCGCAAAGTTGAATCGCTTCCTTGATCCGTGCCTCGTTCTTCCAGATAGGTTTTTAATTAACCTTTAAAGACGCAGATGGCGTATTGAGAGAGCCACTCAATGCAAACTAGTCACGAATCCCAGAGTATTTATGTGATTAATTCTGATTAAATTAGTCTGTTTTTAACAATTTGAAGTTTATCATTTTTATATTACTACTGGGCATTGCATTACATAGATATATCATTAAAAGATTTTATCTAGGCTGTAAAAGCCAATGGTGCATAGTGTACCTCGCCTTTGTCCTTATGTATGCCCAAACTGTCTGTGTCTTTAAGGGTTAACATCTCGGTTAATTACCGAAAATCATTATTAACAATCATTTTATACTTTTGAGGCGATAGGTACCTATAGCGCTCCTCAATGCCTTTGCTGAACGCCCGCAAATCGAAATTTGTGTGTAACGAAAAAATACGATTTTCTCAAAAACTATATTACTTAGAGTAATCGCTATAATTTTCCTGAAAGGTTTAAACTAATGTTTACTACCTCTAGTTTTTTTTATAATTTTAGTTTTAGTAGATTCGATAATAGAGGTGGGGGAATAAAATACCCAAATAAAATAAATATAATAAAATACCTAAAATTAAAATAAATGTGTTTTTGAGCCGGCGTTACGAAAGTTTCCTCACGATACCCCACACTATATACAAAGAAAAGATTTTTTTTTTTTTTCAAGTAACTTAATTAGCCCCTCTACATGTTTCCTAAATATAATTGTGAATGTTTAATAATCTGTAAATATGAGGGTCAGTAGTCTTTATTGCTTCCCCAATTTGAACTTTTCATGTTTCATAGTTTACGAGTAAAATGGCTGTGACAGACAGACAGACACAGAAGTCATTTTATAATAGTTCCGTTTTCATTTTTTAAGTACGGAACCCTAAAAAGGAAATTTTTTGTAAGTATTGCTCATAAAAATATAAACAACTTGTAGAACTATCCGCAATTAATAAAAGTATGCGGAAAAGATTTTTCTAATATTAAGCAAAGTGCAGGATTCTTTATTTGCGCGCATTGAAAGTGTGGTGCGTTTGCGGGAGAGAGTATACCTGAGAGTTAGCTCTCCATACTATTATGGACCTCAGTGGTTAGCACTTATCTAATTACTACACAGTGCGGCGTGAATACCAACTGTCCCTCGTGCTGTCGATGTAATCTATTTTATCAACAGGCATGTGATGCGACGAATCATTACTTATTATTCCTACAATAACTTATAAAAGGGAGAAGTAATTATTATATTAGTACTATTTTTGTGTCAATTATTTTGGTAAAAGCGAGTACTATATTAGAATAAATTAAATTTTCAGCAAATAATAAAGAGACATATGTAAAATATAAACCATTTCTGCATTTTTTTATGTTTGTATTGATCTTTATAAATATGCGTTAAAATTGGAATTTGAGTTTTTCAAAGGAAATTATTAAAAACATGCCTTATACATGGAGCTAAATTATAGTTTCTTGAAACATTAAAATTAATTACTATTTTAATGCTATTCTAGATAAAAATTTTGAAAAATAAAAGAAGTTCTTACTACCGAATTCACATACGTTTTATATTACACAGGCGCCCACTGGTCTGAAAACCAGTATTTTTTAATAAAATATTTCGTGGGAGATTTTGCAACAAATTTAACAAAAACGCCCTTCACGGGAAGTTTCCACGAAATTTATAATGAAGATTTTTCGTTGAAAAAAGTAGGTGTTCGAAACACGGAGCGAGTGGGAGCCCTGCAATAGAATAAAAATCAAATATCACTTGTAAACTTTGGCATAAATTGATCACTAAATATTTGAATCTTTTATACCGGTGGATTATACAGTTAAATTTTTCTGTTAAATAATGATTACTTCTTCAAAAAGAAGTTGAACTTTTTACTAATTTAAATTCGTAGCTGAAATATTTTTTCAGGAACGCAAAATATGCGTATACGTATGGATTTTCTTTCAAATTCAAATGCATACAACCCCATGTCAATGGCAATGAAAATATCATATTATCTTTCCTACATCAGGAATTTCAACAACGTTATATTATACTTCTTTTTTTTTTTTTTTTTTGTAAAATTTGATATGGAGATTTTGTACTGCCTATCGCTGCAAACAAAAAACCAGAGCTATCCTGATTAGTGTTGCCAGGTGTCCGGCGTAAATTGGGGCTCCAAATACTCTGAACACCAGTATTTTAAAGTATCTTTCTTTGCTTTATCTAATGGCAGAATTATCCGCGATTAAATATGGCGAATTATACTGTAAGAGTTTAGTGGTGACCGGAGCATTTAGAGCCTCGATTTATGCGAGAAAACTTGGCAACACTAATCCTGATACAGGTGACACAGTTGCAAAAATTTCGTTAAACTGCGTAGTTGTTCATGAATTTACATTTTCTGTTTTATATTAAAATGCTCTTTCGTGAAAAGCTATTCATAAACCTCAAAAAATAATTTTTTTCTCGAGATTAATGAAACGTTCTGTAATAAATGTCCCCGTTTAGTTTGAAATTTTCTAAAAAAACCTTTCTAATAATTTTGGAAACCTGCTGTCTTTTAAATGATTATGTGTGGTTTTTCTCTTATTGAGGATAAGTAAAAAATTTCAAGAATGGTGTTTATCCCTTCGCACTCAGACGGAATAACTAAACTCAGAAAGTATCTACAAGTGGGTACACTGGGGCGAAGGGATTAACTACGATGCCACATTAAATTTTCTAAAACACTTTTCTATATCTTGAAGAGATTCGACAACAATGATCGTAAAAAGAAATTCAGTGTGCTTAGACTTGCTAAAGGCTTTAAATTAACACTGAAACATTTTACAATTTAGGTTGTTTAATTAAGTTTTTATGTTTCCAGTTTATTTCATATCGATATTTAATATTTCTACACTAGCTAACGGGCATGAATAACCAGTGGGTTAAGTCCACATTGTTTGAACACTGTGATCTTCTATCTGTTTCTTAGCGAGTCGGTTAACTGTAGGTGAATTAAATACAGTTTCAACTGTTGCATTTTTGTCTTGCACTAGGCTTATGAGATATGAATGAACGATTTAAACTAGCAATATTTTAAAATCTTTCAATAGTATCTCATATTAAAATTTTTAATGTTTTAAAATGTACGTTGTTTATATATTTTAAAATAACAGAATTTTACAGAAGTTTGACTTTTATTACCGTTGTATCAAAATTACACCAGCAACATTTTTTTCCCTAAATTAAACTTATATATATATAGATATAGAAGTAAAGATATATAGATATATATTTATTTGAGTATTGAAACTTTTTACAAACACGTAAGTTGTACATTGTACAAAACATTCTAGTGAAACTATGACTTATACAACAAGAGACAGCATGAGGCCAAGAGAGCGACGGTCCACCTCACGGCAGGGTTCTGAGACGCTGAGTCTCGCACTGAAAAGAGAAATGTAGATATATAAATGTATATATTTATTTATATATATATATACAAACATAACAAATAGAAATAAACTTGTTGAATTATAAGCTTAATATGTAAAACTGCTCCGTAAACTCATTGAATTTATAACGGCAATAGAATGACGGTGCAATTTCCATGTTTCTTTTATTTATTTTAAATTATTTACCTCAGAGATAACACAGTTAAAAATGTAGTTAAACTGGTATTTTCAATAAGCAGAGTGTAAATATTGTGTAACAATTAATATTTAAATAGGAGATATGTGCAAGCATTGTGTAACAACTAATTTTAAAACAAAAATACAAAGCGAGTTCGAGTGACTCGTAATCCACGAATCTATTCCTGCTTTCAAAAAACACTTTTCAAGTACTAATAAGCGTATTTTACAAGAGTCGTTTCGCATAACATAGTGTTTTGGGGAACAATCTTATACAATATTCAATTTAATCTACGTTAATGGTAAGAGTGGCTAAATAAATAGGGGAGTGGAGACATGAAAATGCCCTATCCTCATATTGTAAGTTTTAGTCGAATATATGACAAATTATATTTAAGAATTCGTCGAAACATTATCAGACAATTTCGATTAGACGGTTGAGAGAAGTAAACAAACAATAGTTTGGCAATAAAAGTAAGCTCAATAAGTTGTATTGCAAATATTCTCCCACCCAGTTAAATTTTATTTCTGGTATGTCGATACTCTCTCACTTATAAAGGCACTGTATTTCTCAGCATCACACACGTTTAGCACGCATTCAAAATCATTAAAAAAAATATTGCAAGTGGTCCTGTTAAAAAATTATACACGTTATCAAAATTGTTTTAGCTTAAATCCTTTTATGTTGTACTAGAATTCTCGTGTAAAAGTTTACATTTAAATCCGTTCATTGATTGGTGAAATTAATGAAACTGCATGATTGGAGAAAATATTCTTCCTCTGAAAATTGGAGGTCATACATACATAACGGCCTTACATACAAACGGATTTTTTTCATCGAATTCTCTTAAAAAATACGAAAATTGTACTTACAATATACTAATACATGGTAATGCAATTCCAGTATTTTGTAGGAAGTGTTTCGCATCGTATACATGTTTTTCAGATACAGCTATTTACAAATTGTTTTGAATTGTTTTTCATTCCGAATCTTTTATGTTTTTTAAATTATTTTCTTTTTTTTTACAGATTGACAACATTTATATTTTTATACATATTTTATTTATATATTTTTATACATTATTTTTATTTCTAGAAACACAATAATTCCAGGTGGTTTAGTTTATTTTTCAGGTAATCACATAGCGATTTTAATCAGTCAGTTTCTTTATACTCATTTCTTAAACGATAACAGCACTTTCATGAATCCTACTGTGCAAACACTAGTTTCAAAACCCAAACTTTGGCAGCATTTTTTAAAAAAGATGCATTAGATTAGGGCAAAAGAAAATAATCATTTTTGACAACATGAATACTAATATTGAAATCCTTTATGCAAATACGAATGAAAATTCCTGCACATAATATAATTTTTGTATCAGAAAGGATCAAACCTCGATTGAATTGCATAATTCTACGAATTCGCTTTGAAATTAATCTAGTCTTTCATAACGTCATATTCTTCATCAGCATCAAAAGATAAATATATTTAAAAAATGTACTTAAATTTATAAACATGAAACGAAGTACGCAATATGAAAACCTCTTAGATTTTCTCCATTTTTTATTCATATTCCATGCTCGAGGCTAGCAAAGTAAGCGTTTCACTGTTTTTTTCATTTTACGAAAAAATTAAGAGAAATCATTTTGCAAAAGCATTAGTTTTCGTAAAATAAAAGTTTTTTTAAATTGATATCGTATGCTGTGTTGCGTAACAAGTGATTACTTTTTAGATTAAATTAAACTAACGCAGATGAAAAATTAAATTTGTTGCACTCCATGAGCACCAAGATATATGTTTTAATTTTTTCGGTACTTTCTAGACTTCAAGAAAAACAGCTGGAAGGAAGAATAAAGAATAATAATTTTTATACCTGTTAGAAGTATTAAACAAAAAAAAGCATACGTCAAGCATAGATTATTAACCCCTTCTCTGTCGTTTTTTTTTTTTTTTTTTTCGAATTTCCAATCCCAAAAAAGCATTTTTTTTTTTAAATTGCTCAAAATTAATATATGTTCTATCCTGAATAGGAAAATGTAAAATATTTTCGTTTGTAATCAATTTTTGTTTGACCATTAGTCAAAAAAAAAAAAAAAAAAAAAAAAAAAAAAAGTTACTGAACCCCAGTTTTTCCTGCAAGCCACTCGAGTTTAAAATTAAAAAAAATAGTTTGAAGCTATCTTTATCGAATATATTTGAAATATAAACACAAAGTTAGCAACATTTCGCCAAATTTGGTAAAATCTTGCCAACGTTGATTTTCTGAACTTACATAAAATTTGGCGAAACAGCATCGAAAACTGGCGATATGAAGCAATTAAAATAAAAAAACTTTGTAAAAAATCACCATAAAATTAAAACAAAACACAGGACGCGTTTCGAGCTAAAAACATAACAGCTCGTCATCAGCTAAGCATACACGTGTCCGAAAACGAACAAGTTAAAAAAAAAAAAAAAAAAAAAAAAAAAAAAAAAAAAAAAAAAAAAAAAAACTTTTTTTTGAACTTGTTCATTTTCGGACACGTGTATGCTTAGCTGATGACGAGCTGTTATGTTTTTAGCTCGAAACGCGTCCTGTGTTTTGTTTTAATTTTATGGTGATTTTTTACAAAGCTTTATTATTTTAATTACATAAAATTTACACACATAAAAGATTTTCTCGTATTATAATATTAGATAAATATCTGCTTAAAAAGAATTAGTAAAAATTATTATAGTATATAGGTATTTTATAAGTCAGAGCTCTCATCTTCTGACTGAGAGATATTATAATCTCTTTCCACAAAATAATCACTCTCTGAATCCACCATGTAAGCCATTTCGACATGGAACAATAACTAACGAATGCCGATATTACAACAAATTCAAAAATAATAGAACTAGTTGCGCCATTTCTTAGCACTATCCAGAAATACAAAAAACGATCCCAGAATATACGGACGTGCAAGTTACGACAAATTCACTTTCAAGGATGAAAATTTTCTTCGCGTTGCATGACATGCGACGTCAACCGTGCTTGGTCAGAAACGCCGACAGAGAAGGGGACACTTTTCAATACTTTCGACATACTATAACGAATCTTAATCGTTTAATAATATGAAAGCGGATATCATAATTCAAGTGTTTGGGAAACGCATAACGCATTTGTTCATCAAATACTGCCCTGAGTCGGTAAGTTATTCGATTTCATTTGTGCAGTTCTGTATATGATAAATAGATTAATAGGGTAACTTTAGGATAGATGGCCATAGTTTTAAAAGACTGAAATAAAAATTCTTAGAATGCAAATACAATAAATATTGATGCATATTTAAAATTCTTATACATATACTCATTATATTTTATGCAAAAAATAATTAAATATTGAAAACAAAATGTGTTAAACAAAATTGAAATTTAAATGGCAGATGGCCATCTCTCCTTAAAGCCGAGGAGAGATAGACATCCAATACAAGAAAGAAAAAGTTAATTTAAATAGCAAAAAAATAACACATTCCATATAGTTAATCATGAAAAACATATAGCAAGCTGTAAAGATGCGGTTATATGATAGAAAATGAGTGAAGACAACTCGAATAAACAAAATTTGAAGTATAATTTCAATAGTTCACTTTTCGTAATATCTTACCACATGCTTGGCAAAGGTCTTGATAATTTGTACACGTTTCATAACCACTTCACGTAACTTATGCATTGTATCCAAACATTCTTTTTGGATGTGATGTTACATTGTTTTGCACAACCAACACAGTGTTCCTAATCCAATTCTATTTACTCGGAATCTGAAGAATCTGATAATTCAAAATGTATTTCATCTTCATTGTGGCTGGAACTGCGTTTTTTTTTTCGCTTTAATTACCGGTTTATTACGGTAATTTAGTTTATTTATCAACTTTATCAGCTCATGTTAGGAAAGTTTCCGACGTTTTTCAATATTTTCTGAAACAAATAATTCGTTATGTTTTATTATATTATTATTATTAGTAGTAATATATTTATGTTAGTTAAAATTTAAATAATTATATCAATTAATATATTTATCAACGTAAACGTTATATATTTATTTTAAACTTAATTATATTTAGTTAAAATCATCACTAAGTATAATTTTGAATTATTGATTAAAGGTGGCCATCTGTCCTCGATTTCATGTGGCCATCTCTCCTGAAACTGAAGGCCTGATATTCGCCCAATTTAAAGCATCAATAGACATTGTACGTCTTTGTTTTAGTCTTAGAAATAAATATTAGATTATATATGTGTCTTAAAAGTCCACACAGTAAAAAATATACATAACGTACGTACTGGAAAACATTCAGATATCTAAGTCAAAATAAAATATTCAACCACCTATTTAATTTACATTAACATTACACTTACTTTTACAATCGAAAAACACAAGTGCACGTCGCAATAAATAATGATTTTTTGGAGTTTTTTAAAATATGAGACTGCTATAAGCTTAGTTGGGGTTACTGTATGTTTTCCATTTATAATGAAATAAATATTTTAAATACTTAAAAAACATTTAAACTAGTTTCAGTAAAGATTTATTCACGCTTTTATTTCGATTTATTTATTTATTTATTTATTTTATTTTATTTTATTTTTTTTTTTTTTTTGGGGGGGGGGGGGATTAACACGACCTCTGTTTTAATGTAAGTCGTGGCTTCAAAGTTTATTTTTTTTACTTTAGAAGCCCATCTAGTTGCGTCATCTATGATGAATTGCTTTCTTATCTTATGTTTTAATCCATGTTTGATAGGTTTGCAGGTGTAGCGCCATCATTGGAAAGGTTTTGGAACTATTTTTATGTGCTCAAACAAAACATAAGACCATGTGAAGCGTTTTCGTCTGACTGGTACTCTAGTGCGCCAATTACTTTATTTTTAATTGAGTTATAAAATATTTCAAGTAATTTTTGACTACCATATATTTAAAAAAATCAAAGAAGAAAAATTACTGTATTTTCCATGGGGAAAAATCTAAAATAAATTAAATTTAAAAAATAAAATAAGCAAAGAAAAGACGCTTACAATAAGAAATAGTAGATTTAAAGGAGAATAAAGCAAAGCGAAAAAAATAAAAGTAAGTAAAAGCATATTTCTGATATTCACATCGATGTATCTTTCAAGATAATAATGTATTGTGCGGATTTGATTCAGTGTAATCAGAATTAGTTTAAGATATTTTATCTTCGGCGCCTAAAGCTTAAATTGCTTTTAAAATAAATCTTATCAATTGAAGATAATGCATTTGTTTCAAAGATATGATGAATTATTGAAGATTATTATTATTATTAATGTGAATCTGACAAATGAAGTATTTTCAAGGGGGAAATAATTTGTTTTATTCGTTAGATACAAAATCCCTTTTATTTTCCGTAAAAATACATTTTTAAATATTAAACATATTTAATGCATTAAACACAATACGTTATATAGTTTTTCTCGACATTGAAAAAGAAAATATTTCGTATTTTAAATAGTTTTAAAAAAGTCTTTCGAAAAATTTTATCCTATATTTTTCAGAAAATATCAAATTTAAATCTACTCTGCTAAATCTTTTTATCAGTTAAATTTTTTATCCGAAGCAAAAATCTCAACTTAAGTTCAGCTGGGACTCAAGAGACATTTCTCAAATCAAGGTACCGGCGGATGTCATATTCTTTAAATGATATATTCTACGAATAAATTTCTAAAAAGGCATGATTTGCTCACTAGCTATTTTGAAACATGTAGCTGTATTTTTTTTTAACTATTTAAAATCTATCGCTTTCCCGTTAGAAATATTTAACGTTAACGCATGATAAATTTCGTAAAATATAGTTTTAACATTAGTAATAAATTTTGTAGATGACAAAATATATATAAATGTATATGTTTTAAAACTTAAGCTACCAGAAAATATGTTTTAACTGCTACAGAGATTTACAGACATTAGAATACCTAAACCTACATTAGTATCTGCAGTTCATACACAGGAAGAGTTTTAATGAGGGAACATTAATAATAATTACTCAATGCACACGACAGTTTTAGACGCATATAAATTTTAATAAGAATACTTTTTCTGAAGAAGTTTATGCGAAAGCACATTTAATATTTTCGTTCGATATTTACGCGTTTCAGGATCGTTTGTGTATTTAAACTGAAAAAGATTTCATTTTTCATTTAAATTCTCAAAGAATACATTACCCTCACGTTATGTATCACTAAAATTTTACTATAATTTTAATAGAAAAATTTATGAATGGAATCTGATTTACGAGCATATTTAACAAATCTCTGGCGTAGTAATATATAACCAAGGCTAACGAGAAAGACAGGCTACCTCGGTGCATTCCTCGTATCTTTTTTTAAAGACCGCTGGAGTCACGTGATTCTCGAATGCACCAATGAAGGTGTGCGAAAAGAGCATCACGTCATTCTAGCCGTCTGTAAAAAAAGATATGTGGGATGCACTGCGGTAGCCTGTCTTTTTCGTTAGCCTCGCTATATACCGCTCAAAATACTACCATACGTCTGTGATTTTATTTTCTGACATACAGACAAAATATTTTTAGCAAGAATTGTATTTGTAAACGATATTTTTCATAT
Organism: Maratus speciosus; assembly: GCA_963932465.1. Classification (NCBI taxonomy): domain Eukaryota; kingdom Metazoa; phylum Arthropoda; class Arachnida; order Araneae; family Salticidae; genus Maratus; species Maratus speciosus. The sequence goes on along the minus strand of OZ010787.1, from coordinate 240,155,361 downwards.
TTCTTCTATGACTAAGCATCAATTAAACGCATAGTTTTACATAAGAAGTTCCGTTATTCAAACTAAGAAAAGCCTATGGGTTTTCTATAGAGCTTAACTAATTACTCTGCCATCATTAAATTGCTTCAGTTATGCATCCGGTATCTTTCGGTTATACATCCAATGAATTCACACTACACAAACTATAACATATAACACAAAATATCGCAAAATCTCATTGGATGTAAGTTTAGGGGATATGTCCCCGCGTGTAACATATTTTCAGAACTCAAATTTTTCTTTTAAAAAGAAAGAAGAAAAGTGCATTAAGAAATACTGGTAGCTCCTACAATCTGCATCGCTCCCTTTTATGCCCAACTCAGGTTGGAAACATTTATGTTGGACTAAATACAGATTCTTTTCACAGTAATATAAAGTTTATATGTGTGTTACAAAATTAGATATAACAGAGATTTAATATATAATTAAAAATTAAATAAAATATTAAATACTAAAAAAACACTAAAACTTTAAAGAATTCTAATAAGAAACTGAATTACTATAAACTGTTTTTATCTCAAGGTTTATTTAGAAACACAGTTTTTATCGTAAATAGAGGATTAAATAAAAAAACACAAACACTTTCATGAAAATGGGCTGACAGCGTAGATGAGAGAAACTGTCATATACATAGGACATCGTCGTTACAGTTTATTCTTACTACAAGGTTGTTATTTCAAAATAGCTTACACAGCTTTAATATTTAAAAAAATGTAGTTTACCAAAACTCAGCTTAAATGGTGTCGATAACTTAGTTGAAATTGTTTTGCTATTTCTCATTATTATCGGTTCCCTTTTTGGCTATAATTTTATATAAATAAGAAGATAAGTGCCTTTCTGAAAGAAAAGAAAATGTATACATTAAAAAGAAATATGTAAATATTTTAGATTTGTAAAGCAAAAGTACTTTCATGTCCATATGTGAAATTAAATTTCATTTCATTAACCATTCAGTGTTTCTCTTTTGTTTCAGATTTAAGGAATTTTTTAATAATTTAATACGTATTTGATCTACATTAAAGAAGCATGTGTTAAGTCATAATTTCAGCTTAATGCTAAATATTTCCTTTCGTGTAACTTCTGTTTTCTTAAGCGGAAGGTGAATTTTCAAATGAGTAAATATCAACAAAAAATACGCCTTTTTGTTCTTGTCTTATTAATATTTATATAATTTAAAATATTAATATAATGGCATATTTTTAAATTATACATTTTAATGATAATTATATGCAAAGCAATAATGAAGATAACATATAATAACAGATTTTAAATGAATATTTCTAAAAATAATTTTTTTGTAGTCTATTCGTCTTTAAAATGCTACTTCAGGTTTAGATTTTTGCTGAGACTACTTTGTATCTATAACTTATGATCTTAATACGTACATACAATTAATCAGGATAAATTCATAAAAATATGTATGGTAATCATTTAGAATGAATCAAACTAAGCTAAAAATTGCTAATAGTGATAATAATACCTTTATTTAGATCAACATACGTTTCATCGCGCAAGCGGTGACATTTTCAAGATCATTATTGATAGAAATATTTTCGCATTTTTTTTTAAAACAAGAACTTGGTAAGTAATATCACGAGACTTCATATACACCGAAGAGCCATTACATTATGACCACCCCCATCTATAACAATGAGCTCGCCTAGAAACAAAACCACGGTGCGTGCGTGGCCGATATTGGAGTATAGAAAGAACCATGCAATGTATTTCAAAACGTAGCGTGATTAACGACTTAATAGGAAAAGCAGTAGATTTATCAGACTTTGATAAAGGTAAAATCGTTATGGCTCGCCGACTGGAAACTTCGATATCGGAAACGGCGCATTTCGTGGGCTGTACACATGCAGCCATTATGAGCACGTACCTAAAGTAGAGTATGGATGACGAAACGACAAGTCTCCGGTGAACGGCGTGTCGTCCGAGGCACATTGATTACAGAGGACAGCGGAGATTGTTATGCGTTATTCGTCGTGACTGAAGAGTTGCAACAGCCGAAACCACCAACGGCTACAACAGTTGCGACCCAGACAGTGTTTGTCAACACACAGTACCGCGATCACTTTTGAGTCTGGGCCTACGCAGCCGGCGGTCTAAGCAGGTTTCTGTGCTGACAGTACGTCATCGCCAGCAACGCCTTCAACGGACCATGAACATCGGAATTGGACCATAGAATAATGGAAGAAAGTTGCATGATCCGACGAATCACGTTTTCTGGTCCATCACTTCGACGGGCGCGTGCGAATACCCCGATTTCCAACGGTAACCCCGGCTACCGGATGGACCAGTTGGTGAGCGCTTAGTACCAGATACCTCAAATTACCTATAAAAACTTTGTCGAGTTGATACCCGGTCGAGTGTTGGCGTTTTTGAGGTCGAAAGGTGGTCCTACGTCATATTAAACAGGTTGTCATAATGTAATGGCTCTTCGGTGTATAATGAAAACCTGTGCAAAAAATAAAATAAATAAAAATGGATATTTGTGAGCATGAAATAATTTCTACTATTGTTACTAAACCTGCACAGCATCTCCTCCCAAAGTTTAGGTAACTGAAGGGAGACTGAATAATTGCAAATATTCTCACTGCATAAAAATTTCAATTTAAAAAAAAAAATACGATTTTTTTTTTTTTCCCATCAAGAATGATCTTGAAAATGTCGCCGTATGCGCGATGAAACGTATATTGATCTAAATGTAGGTATTTTTTATCACTATTTGCAATTTTTAGCTTAGGATACATTGATTTCAAATGCTGCTATATTAAAACTTTTCAATTAGTAATAAAATGTATTGACATCTAACTTTTTAATAAAATTATGTTCCTAGTTTTTTTTTAGTAACTTTCTTGCGATTAAAAGAATAATGCAGATATTTTTAACGGAAACCTTTGAAATAATAATAAAAAATGGGGAAAATAAAATTGGAACGCGTGAACTATTGTAAAATATTTTTAAAAAACTAATTACTAGATTTAGAAATTTTCACTTTTCAGACAATTTATATATTTTTCAAATATTTATTAAATTTATGATACAGAATATTTTTTTAAGAATTATTTTTGGTATATAATAAGTAATGGAAAATATTTTATTAATGCAACGTACGTTTAATCTTCATCAACATGTGTCTTATGGTCGAGTATTTCACGTATATTTCGGCGTATAACGTGTACATTTGATACACCAAAATTGGAGGAACTTTAAAGGTTTGAGTTATATTCCGCTTACATAGATGAACAATTGAACATTAAGGAAAAGAATATGATAATAAATCTGAGATATTTAATTTAATGAACATATTATACATATATAAACACTAATTTTTCCTATCGCATTGCATGAAAAGTAATTTATTACATTTTACAATAATATTTATTTTACATTTTGCTGCATATATCATGAAGATTTTTTTGTAAAGAAGGAGGTGCGACGTTGCGAATAATATCGAAATGCTTAAAAATGAAGTGTTGAAAGATTAGGGGCGCGTTATACGCCGGGATATTGTATTGCAACTAATTTAAAAACAGAAACATTTGTTGTGAGATGTGATTTTAAGAAATGCGAAAAAAAAAATTTAAGCCCTTTTAACAAAATAAATGTGACATTTGAGACGATTCTGCATCGCATTTTATTTCTAGATTTTATAAAAACTGGACTCGGGTCCGGTTCGTCTATGAGCTTGATTCCCGACCCAATGTAACATTCTAATTCGAATCTTACTATATGCAAGAAGAAAAAAAAAGGAAGAAAAATTAGACAACAGAATATGAAGTCGGCCATGGTTCGGTAAAATCTTGACAACGGGCCCGATGCAGGAGTGGAATACTGCGTACCGAAAATAAAATCGACCCAGTCAAGTCGGGTCGGATTTGGGGGAAATCTGGTCGCCCGAACCGATGCAGAACCGTCAGAGATATCAGACTTTTCAGAAATTGGATAGTCTTTGACTTTACAAAATAGTCACCGTGTGATGTCACTGAAATGTTTAAAAATGGCTATAACAAATTCACGTTCACTTCAAATCGACAGTCACAAAGTCGCAATATGTCGTCAAAGTGACGTTAATCGTGATGTCACAATGCTTTATGTGTATTTTTTACATGTCAAGCTCTAGCCACATATATTTTAATAATGGCCATTAAAATGGAATTTAATTATCAATTGTTATTTCATTAAAATGGAAATAAATTACAGAGATACATCAGATACAGAATTCAAGGAAGTTTGTTTTAAAAATATTATATTATTATATTACAGTGTTATTAGATATACGCATAATGATCAGTTTTGAATAATGCACGTAAAAAAGGCGATCCCAATAATACATTACGATAATTTATTATATAAGCAAAGACTTATATTATGGTTTTACTCTGTAAAAAAAATACGACCAGTTTTCCTGTAGGAATCGGAAAAATAGTTGCCCTTATCGTACCGGAAAAATATCCGACCCAGTCGGAATGAAATCCGTAAAATCGGAATAAAATACATAAAATACCGTTTCATTGACTATTTCTTTTTTTTACGGATTTTATTCCGAGCTGGGTCGGAAAATTTTCCGGTACGATAAGGGCAACTATTTTTCCGATTCCTACAGGAAAACTGGTCGATTTTTTTTTTTTTTTTTTTTTTTTTTTTTTTTTTTTTTTTTTACAGTGTAGTAAGTTTAAAAAACGATTATGAAATAAGGAAACAAATTAAACATAAATTGCTCAAAAATTAAGAATCCGAAATAAAATTTGCGAATGTATAAATCCACATGAACTCGTAGCACAGGCTTTGCTACGGCTTACTAAGTCGGTGTTAAGACTGAATATCAAGGATGCTGAATTGGTATATATAATATGAGCTGCGTCAAACAAAATTTTATTTTGTTGAAAAAAATATATACACTGTAAAAAAAAATACGATCTATTTTCCTGTAGGAATCGAAAAAATAGTTACCCTTATCGTACCGAAAAATTTCCGACTCAGCTCGGAATAAAATCCGTAAAATACCGTTTTATTGACTATTTCCATTTTTTTTACGGATTTTATTCCGAGCTGGGTCTGAAAAATTTCCGGTACGATAAGGTCAACTATTTTTCCGATTCCTACTGGAAAACTGGTCGGATTATTTATTTATTTATATATATTTTTTTATTTATTTATTTATTTATTTTTTACAGTGTATTACTTTTTTACACTGTTTTTTACTTCGCAATTAAAAGCCTTTCGACGTTTATTTTGCTAGAAACTCTACAAACTTATCACACCTGTAATTATACAGCACAATACTGCCTAGTATACAATTCACTTAATACTCTGTACATAAGGCAGGGAAACTGATTTTGTAAAATGTCATTGTAATATTCGATTATTGAATGCGTGTAAATGAATGAAATGACACAAGTGGTTTAAAAATTTAACTGATGAATCCAGTTCTATGAGAATTTTATTGTTGAATCGAGTTTTATATAGTACAGATGAAATTGTTGCACTCGAAAGTAAAACACTTTCGAGAAAATTTTGTGTGTATTAAAAATGTTTAACGCTATTATAAAATTAAATTACAAGCATGGAAATATATTTCTTTTAATTATTAACTAAAAAAAATGTAAATGACGAATGACATTATTTTTCATGTATATGAAAATGCGAATTTCAAACCTTTTAGCGAAACTGCTAGCTGAAAATTTGCATCTTAGTAAATAATTTTCTAAAAACGAGTATTGCATGACATTTGTGTGGTTTTTTTTAGATTTCAAATTTTCGAAAAAAAATCGTTTTTTTTTTTAATTTAAAAGAGATAATATACAAATTCGAGCGTAATTAAAAGTAAATCAAAGTGTATTAGTGTAGTAGTAATGGAACTGTATTTTTCTTTATTGAAGAGAAAAGGAAATGGATGAATTTCTTAACTTAAAATGAAATTTAAGCGTGAAATACAACAAACATGCAGTTAAAGTTTTAACTAAATATGTATGTGGTAAGAATATGCTTAGAAATAAATATCTTCTATTATTTCGATCTCAAAATTTCATCACAACCAATATTCTTAGCCTAACAATGTATAAGTTTGTTACTCTGAAAGAAAAATATTGATCTCTATTCAAGAATTTTCTATTGGAAACGTTTTCTGTGATGTAAATTCTTCTTCGTATAGTTCACGCACATCTATTAATCTTTGTAAAATACTGTAACTGCCAATTCAAAACTACTTACGAACAGCGCTATGAAAGTGGTCACGTTTGGAACAATGCGTTAATTGAGATGGATGCTTGCATTTTCAATTTGCGAAATCGCACGGACAAATGTACTTTCTAAATATCTGTACCTGTATAAGCAAGAAATTTCAATATTTCAGTAAACTATCAGTTACACAAGGAGAAAATAACAAGAAAGGAAAATCCTGCTTCATGCATAGATTATTAAACAATTTCTGAATTATGATTAGGAAAAAATCACATTTAACGTGTGTTTTTGAAGGTATCGAATTCCCTCATTTGGCTGTATACAATAACCATAAAATAAGCTTATATTGTACAATCTATTTAAAATTTTCTGAGCTGAATAACATCTAATAACCGTAGAACACAACTAAATAAAATATTTTTCTTTCCAATCCAAGTTTTTCCATCCAAGATAATGTTTTGCGTATGCTGTTTTAATGTTTTCGAGTTTTACTTCATTTTTTCCATATTGATAAAAGGAATCCCGTTTCAACCTTTAAGCACAATATAGTAAGTTTTTGTCAAACTTTAATAAAGGTTTATTCGAAATCGTACAACAAGTTTGTAATGATTGTTTATTAATTGTTTATGCTTTGTTTAGTGTCATGTACGGCGATTTTTTTTCATTGGTAAAGTTATTCCGTTTACCTTTTCATCTGTAACAACCAGATCTTTAATCTGTGTGATTTTAAATTTTGATAAAACTTATAAAATCTTTAAAATTTTTAGTCTTGTCGTTCACTTTGCTAGGAACTCGAAATGAAAATAGTTCAGAGAGTGCGCAGCACGCCAGGCGCACGCTGCCGGAAGCAATGGGGTACCTAACTCTAGGATCGTTTAGAATGTTTCTGGTTTAAATATATGAAATCATTTAATGCATATCTTAGGTATATTTAAGGTTAGTATCACGGACCCGGAAAACGCAGAGATGCTCAGGTAGTAAGCAATATTTATAACATAACAAATATAACAAGTTTTGAGCCAAATGTATGACACATGAATTTTGATAAAATATGTTGTAGACATAATTCTTGAAATTATCCATTATAAGGGATTTGTCTCAATTGTGTATATATTTTTATATATGGGATGTCAAAATATTGCTTCCCTTTTAATGCTTAACGGAATTCACTCTGTGTTTTTGCCGGGTTTGCGGTATAAACTTTAGCTGCATTCTCTAAATTCTACAGTTCAATAACTGTTCGTTAGGGTGGCACAAAAAAACGAAGTTTCGAATTTTATATTCTAATAGTGATTACTTTTTTCCTTTTTAACTGCATAAAAAGAAAATATTTCTCTTTTAATTTTAAAAGGATATTTTCCGGTTCCTCAAAGCATCTGATTTTCCATAAAAAATTAATAGAAGCCAATAATTGCATGAAAAGTGTTTTAAGATTATCGTTAAATTTATATTTTGCAAAATTAATGAAGTGTTAATGTCCTGTAATAAAGAAAATAATTCAGTTATAGTGCCATGGAAAAGATGACCCTTCTTTATTTGACTTCTGTAGAAGCCAACGTCGGCTTTCATTGTCTCTGACTTATTTGGCTGCGACTCATAACAAATTAGTCCGATTTAGCGTGTGTTAGCAGTTTCTTCGATTATTTTTCAATAAACAGTCGATATCAAATGTGTCAATGTCTGCTAACGTACCTAAATCAAGAAAGCTGCTGAAGTGTTTCGTATTTTGCGAACCAAAACAATTAACATTAGACAGTAATCTTTGGCGAACATATGATGTTATGAAGCATTATTTATGGGTTCAAATTAATTTAAAATCTGCCATCGGGAATCTGGAACACACTATTTCTGAAATATCTAAATCTGTTGCTGATACAATTAAAAATGTATTGCTGAGATCTTCAATTCCAACGGCTTCTGATACCCAAATAATAAAAAATGATTAGACTATCGTGAGAAATGACAAAATTTGAAGAAAAATATTAAGATTGGAAAGAATAATCGCACATCCAATATAAATATCCAAAATGTTACACTGTTAAAAAAATCCGACCAGTTTTCCTGTAGGAATCGGAAAAATGGTTGCCCATATCGTACCGGAAAAATTTCCGACCCAGCTCGGAATAAAATCCGTAAAAAAAAGGAAATATTCAATAAAACGGTATTTTATGGATTTTATTCCGATTTTACCTTTTTTATTCCGAGCTGGGTCGGAAATTGTTCCAGTACTATAAGGGCAACTATTTTTCCGATTCCTACAGGAAAACTGGTCGTATTTTTTTTTACAGTGTAGGTAATCATGCAAAAAACGTTTCTTTGTGTAAATGCACTAAATATTATCGTGTATATTTAGTATATAGTTTTTTAATCTGTTACTTCATGCGGAATAAAATATACTTCTCGATTATGGACGCTTCCAAACAAAATATGGACTTTATTTTATCAGATTTACGTGCATAAATTTTACACACATCAGCCGTTATTTCATATTTAATCTCGCAAAAAACTCTGTTTTTTTTTTTTTACAGTTTTTGAGTTTTAGTATAGAAAAAAGTTATATGATTAAGCACGATTAAGCTCAGTTTTTGAATATATAGTTTTTGAATATATCAGTTTTTTAATATGATTGAATACCTTTTCGTTCCAATTTAATTTGTCTGTCCCTAGGTGCCTCTCCAGTTTTTACAATTGTTTTTATTAAGTCTAAATATATATTTTTTTTTTAATTTTAGTTCAAGTACCATATTCTTTTTATCAAAGACAACAGAATTTAAGTTAGTCACATAAACTTTCGCATCATTATGCAACGGCAACAAGATTTAAAATTTAACGAAAATATGAATGCGGTTGAAAATGTTTTGTTTATAGAGGAAAATTACAATGAAGTGAGCATGAAGTTTTCTGAGCGCGAAATATTTAAATTTGTGACAAAATTTGGGCACAAATTGCCAGTTCTATACAGGTATCTCAGGACAAAATGATATAAAATATATTACTTGGCTGCAAATTTCGAGTGGTTACAAAATTAACCTAGACAAATTCTCCAATTTCACATTTCATACAATGCAAAACAGAATATAAACATTTTCCCATGATGTCTTATGATTCCCATTCTTTACATAAGGTTCCATTCTTTACATAAGGAGATGAATATAAATATACAACAGAACATACAGCCCAGCAATTTTCATTAAAGCTGCCGAATATTTGTGCCGCATCTTGAATTTTAGAAAAAGAAATTTTAGGATTTGTTATAATAACACAGAAATAGTTTTATCACTTTAGCTTCCATACCGTTAAGAAAGTATCATTAAAATTATCAAGAAAGAACGAAAAAATATGGGTCAATGAGATTATGAAAATTTTTTCAACGTATTCGAACTGGTATAATAAAACTTCATAGTTTAAGGCAACAGTGGACGTTCAAAATCGCAAAAAACGTTTAAAAATCAATTTTTTTGTTTTTTGTAAAACAATGTTCTGGCAACCTACTTTCAAATAAAAAAATATTCAAATCCCATAATTTTTTGCAGAGATACAGCTGTATTTGTAACGTAAACAATCATTAATCTACACTTAAAAGATAACTTTAAAACCAGTTTTCTCAAAATGAGAATTTTCGCAGACTGGGTAAGTTCAAAATGCTCCATGCGTCTTAATTTTATTCCAATTTTCATAATACTAGGTAATATTGCTGCTGATGTACTTTATTTGAAAACTTGCTATTAATATTTGTACATTATTTCATATAAAGGTCAAAAAGTAATATTTTATCATTGAATTTTATCTGAAATGATCAATATTATATGTTTATAATTTTTTTCTGCCAAGGTATTTAGTATAATTTTAAAATATATACCAGTTTTTGATATAGATATCATAAGGCTATCCTAAAAAAACTACAGGTTTCTGAAACAAAATTTGATGCGCATGGAGCATTTTTAATTTGATTCACTAATTGGCATATTATTAATTAATTACTCATTTACATATTAATATTTTTTAATGAAATTAAGAAATTTTCTTAATTATTGCACAAATTATATGTGTAATAATTTTCAAAACAATAGAACAAAAACTGTAGAAAATGTTATTGAACGTCCACTGTCGCCTTAATAACATGAAAAATGATGTATAAGTAATAATTTGTCAAACATATAACGCGTTTGAAAACACAATTTCAACCAAAGTGGAAAACATAAATGAAAATCTTGTACATCCCTGTATACGAACAATAGTTTTATAATATAATTCACGATATGCTAAAATTTAGAAAAGTTAAGGAATGCATAGCACAGTTGAAAATTCCCAGTCAGCAATTTCCGTCAATAGACGAAAATGTACTTCAGATGTTTTGTGCAGCCCTCTATATGATTTATAGAATTTTTACTTAGTAAATGGCGTGCAATTTTTAGATTATAAAAATGTTCCACAACTGAAAACGCACTTACATCAATTATTGTTCATAAGAGAGAGAAATATAACCGATTTATTTTGTGTGCCCCTATATATGAAAGATGAATGCCATGCACATCATATTCAATAGTAAGCATATTATAGAGTACCTCGGAGATACATATCAATTTAAATAATTTTGAAATAGTGTAACATGAACAAAATACACCACAAACAATTTTTCTCCATATACCGTAATGTAACATAATTCTTTTTAGTGTCCCTGTAAATAATCGATAATTGTTATTAATTACCATATTCTATAGCAGACATCTTGTAGTGCCCTTCATAGATATGTATATAAATTTCAAAGTGTTTAAAATTATGAAATATCATTAAAAGCCACCGTAAACGATTTCCCCCCATAGGCCGTAATGTAATGAAATTCTTTTGAATGTCCCTGTAACGAAATCCTACACGCTACATTTTGCAATACCTAACATTCAATAGAGAATATCAATAACATTTTTCAGTTTCATGGCGATGCGACTATATAGACGCCAAAAATAATTTTGACCAGCTAGAATCGGCAAATCACCCACCGTCCGGTGTTGCTCGGTCCCATGATAATAACCTAAAATGTGCCTAAAGTTCAGTGTACAATGATTTTATATTTTGAAACGAAATATTTTTTAAACGAACTTAATTTTGTATGCCAGATGGCTTCGGTAGCGTTAACCTCCGAACTTGTACGATCATATATTTTTCTGTATACAGTAAATAGTATGGTAAGATTTAAGTTTGTAAATGCATAACATAATTAGAAAATTCCCTTTCAGGAGAATCCGTCAATAGAGGGAAAAGTGGTCGAATGTTTTTGTGAAGCCCTGTATATCATCTATAGAATTAAAACACACACCAAGTAGTCTAAAAAAAAAGTTATATTTAAAAATGTATACCACAACTGAAAGCGCACTCATAGCTTTTATCTCTCATGCACATTACTCGAACCGAATTCTTTTGTATGACACTGTAAATGGCGACAAAGGCTGTGCACACCATATTAATTAGTAAGCACCTTGTACTTCACCTCAATTATGTATATCGATTTCGATAATTTTTGAAATAGTGTAACATCTTTAAAACACATTACAAATGATTTTTCCCCATAGACAATAATGTCATCGAATTATTTGCAGTGTCCCTTTAAATGAACTATAAGTGCGACACATTTCATTTTCAATTCTGAACATATCATAGTAAACCCCAATAATTTAAATAAAGTGCACGGCAATCCGTGTATATTTACGCTAGTTTAGGCATGACCAGTCTTGCAGGCAACCCGAAGTCATAGACATATTCCAAATATGTTGCAATGTATTATAAAGAGATATCATTGATTTTTTAAATACATTAATGGATACGTTTTCCAGTTATATCTCTTTTACTTAACATTTGTATATTTCCTTAAAAAAGGAAAAATCATTTTTTACATTTTTAAAGATAAGCGGCGAGGAAAATGCCCTCATCTAGGATTACTATTATTAAATGACAATTGTGAAAGCTTTCTTAAGAATAACTCGTATACTTAAAATGTCCCCACTGACTCTATAAAGGCGACAAAAATGGAACGAGAGCAAATTGCCATCGTTTCCTTGGGCTACAGACAATTTTTCTTCTTTCAGATAGCCAATTTTTTGGTTTGAAGTAAAAAAGGGAGCATTTAGAAGCGTGTGTAACAACCTAAAAACTGTAGCACAAAGTAATAAGGCTTTAAAAATATTTTCAGAAAGGTTTAGTTTCATTTCTTTTGAAGATTAAGAAAAGAAGATTGCCGTATACTCTAAAAAATTGATTTTACAAGGATTAGCGCTACGTTGTTTATTTGAATGTTGTTTTTCAGAGTTTACTAAAGTTCTTAAAGAAAATTATCCAAAATATTTCAAAGTTTTCAAATATTGTGTTTTTAAAACTCTGTTTAAATGAAGATTTTAATTTTTTTTTTTTTTTTTTTTTTTTTTTTTTTAATCGATGTTTAAGTAAAAGTTTTCCGTACTTTAGAGTTGAAAAGTCGACAATCTTTCTATCTTACGCTTGTACTTCAGGAAATTTTCATCCATGAATACACTTTTGTTAATTTATTATGCTAATTATATGGTTAGCTCTGTAATTTAAAAAGAATGGAGAGAGATGCGACTAACAAAGCTAGGTACTAAAACAAATCATTTTAGCATATATATATTTTTAATATGAGATATCATATCTTCAAAAAATATATAAACATTTCTGTTTTGAAACTATTAAAAAGTTAAATTAATGCTTTGTTTGTGTAGCATTAAGAAAACAGTTCAATAACAAAACGCAAATATACGTACAGTGAGTTCTTATAAGTGAAGTAAGTTCAATTTTTAACCCTTCGTCGATCGCAATAGGCCTGACAGGCACATCACAATTATTTGCGTTCTCCTCTGCGCCACTAGAGCGCATAGGATTACATACTTTGAGTGTAATAAACGGGGGTTTTTTTATCACTCAAAGGGTCTAGTCGGATAAGCATAGCGAAATGGCCCCCATGGCCGATGTTTGAAATAACATGTGTGGTAATAAGGCTCACCATGATAATGCGATATAGAGTGTTTTTGGCTCTTGGCCTTCAACTGTCCTTGAGATAATAGGCGAAGTATGCGCCGGCGCTACTATTTTTCAAATAAGTTTTTCTCAAAAAGTACAAAAGTTAAAAAAATGAAACCAATGCCATTTATTGAAGAATATATTAGTTCACATTATATATATTTTTTTCACATTTTTTCATAAATTTTAACATAGAAAATTAAACAAAAATATATTAAAAAAAACTATTAATGTAGTAATTTTATATTTACACCAACCAAAAAATTACAGAATAACGCTCAAAATATGTACTTTTAGGAAAATTTTTTTGTTGAAATCGAAGATGCGCTTTTTAAGTTATAACGATAATAATGCTAGCAACTTGCTAAAATATTCGTAACTTGTATTAGCAAAAATACGCTGCTATCAATGCATTGGTCGATTCGTGACATTTCCATTCGGGCAGGATGCGCAGTGAGCCAAAATAATAGAATGTTTCCACACATATCACTTCCCAATAGGTTTGTTTCGTATTTGTAAATATTTTGTTAATTTACTTTGTGGTCATCCTTCTCGCGTAATAATATCAAGAACTGACAAACAAAATGGTAAGATTTGCCTACCATGACTTTCTCATAGAAGAACGCTATGGAGTTGTACAGTATACATATATAAAGTATCACTTTAGGGAGGAGTGTGTGTGGGGGGTATGGGTCTGGCACTTGAAATAACAAGATACCTGTTGGGAGAGGGTATCTGTCATTTGATATTGTTATAATTTTTAATCAAACTAAAATTTTCTTTTTTGGTATCTTTTTCTTTACATCTGTTATCTTAATTTTTTAAATCTGTTTTGTTCATTTTATGAAAATACAAAGTTATTATTACAACTATTGAATGATTATAAAACATTTCATTCCAAAATTATAGAATAATCCAAAGTTCACTATTAATATTCTCCAGTCATATGCGTATATAATTCGATGTTAGAGAAACCAGATTCGAAATTATACTTATTTTTGACAGTAAAAGATGGGGAAGAATGTTGTCCACCTGTTTTGTTTACAAGAAGTTCTGTTTAGCCCCGTGCAAAGGCGAAGTGCAAGAAGACAATATTACTGTTCAATGCATTATGCAACAAAGAGCTATTATTATAAACTTTAAAATAATAAGTACCTCTTTAAAGTGTTATTTGATACAGTTATTTCTTATATAACACTGATATTTTATGAATTCCTATAGTACCTCAAATTCAGTGTAATGTTCAGTTTTATTTGTAATTTATAGAAGCCAGGAAAATGACATAATAAAAGTCTACTCAATTTTTACAAAGCCTTTAAACACATCAATTTCAAAGAAATATCTAAAAGATCTTGCTGGTAGCAATTATTTTACTACTTCTGACTTAAACTATGTCAAGAACAATAAGAATTACTCTGCTGCGCCATCTTTATACCTGACAAAGAACTAAAATGAGCAGGTCAGGACAATGACATTCATTTTCAGTGACAATAATATTTTAATTATGGAAAATTATTTATAAAATACAGAACTTGTTACCATATAAGGTATAATTATTAATTGGCAATAAAAAAAGCTAGAAAAACATATTTGTGCATGATAGCAGAAAGACTTTTACTTTGCCCACATCACAGTGTGACATGCCAGGAAAATGACAATCTGAATTTTTTAGCCTTTTAATTGCTTTATTTTCGTGTTATTATAAATATAATATTTCTTAAAAATACTTCTAAGAATATTTTTTATTAGAATGTAAAAAAAAAAAAAAAAAAAAAAAAAAAAAGCATTATATAACATTAAATAGAAATTTTATTGTGCGGACTGCAATTTCCGTATTTTGTGATATTTACACACATACCAATTATGAGTTAAAATTTCACTTTATAGAGTGAAAAAAACATAATCACATATTTTTCAAATCACATTCACAGAATGTGTAAGAATAATAATAGAGATATTAGTTGTGACATGTAACGTGTTAATACTAATATCCATAATTTCATTATAAAAATCAAAATCGTAAATCATCAATCTCCATCAAACATATATTTTTCAAGTTTTGTATTATATAAAACCACTGAAACATTTTAAAAAGATATTTGTTGAAAATTAATCATCAATAATTGAAAAAGAAACCTTCCGGAAACTTCTCACTAGAAACAAAAGGAAACGTTTATCTCTTTATTGCTGCTTTCTTTAAATTTTGCAAAATCTTACATTTCTAAAATAGGCACAGATAATAAACAATATTTTTAACAATTTCTATGCAAAAATCAAATCAGATTACTAATGTGTTAAATGTGGAAGTTAATAAATTTTGTCACAGTTGTCACATAGGAAATTGTCACATAGAATAGACTACTTTAGTCGGTACAGTTTAATAAAAAAAAATCATGCATCGTTAAGTTTAGGAAATATGGTAAACTATTTTAACATTAAAAATAAAATTTTCATTGCGTATTCGTGTTCAAAATTCGCAAATAGAAATCCAAAATTATTATTTTCTAAACTTATTTTCAGTATCTTAAAATTAATAAATAATTTTACCAATACTACAATCCAAGTTATGCTGTAAATAAAAGAGTTCAATAACATATTCACGCGGAAAACAGATTGCAGGAATATTTATTATGAAAAGGATTGTCTGTTTATTAAAAGAGATATCTGTTTTAAAACAACGAATATCTACCCTTAAAGAATGAATAAACTGATATTTGTTTCTAAGAAATATTTGCAGCATTCTCTAAATATTTGCTGTAAAATATCAAATATTTCATTCGCTAGCGAAATATTTTTAAGCGCGCTTAAAATAAGTAAAATATTTTACAACTTAGTGCACACAAATATATTTTTATCGACTGAGATTATATCTAAATCAAGAAGAATGTGTAAGTTATACGACAAAGTTTCATCGTTTAAAATATATGGTGATAGCAAGTCTGTCTCATCTAAAACCGATTTCTTCAATTGCGGCATTGATTTCCAATTTATTCTTCAACTGGATAAGTCCAAACAAGAGGTCATAAATATGGTTCTTCCTGTTCTGTTCTTTTGCTTTAGTTTTCATGAGAATCAATAAATACTTCTATTGTTCTCTTCCCACAATCTCTGGTACCGTCTGTATTCTGACACAAAAACAATTGATTTCTGGGTCAAACATATATCGTTTGTATTCAAGATATTCTAGATCTATGTTTCACTTTTGCTACATCATTTTATGCTGTTTTATGTAGTGAGATAGATAAAGACTATCATTACGTATCTGTTCGATATATATTGATCTGTATTTCGTTTATGTGAATGATTGTTATGCATTCAAAATATAGGTTCGTTAATTTAGATATATAGCTATGACAAAACATATTTTCTATTTTAATGAGTTTATATTTTCAATGAAAACAAATTTCGAATAAAACAAATAAATTTTAAAACATTGCGAATCTATTTAATATAAATTGATATGTGATGGATATTTCATATATAATAATGATTGTTTCATTCTATTTTTGAGAAGAAAATTTAAAGTAGTGAAATTATTATTAAAGCGGATATTTAACAAACGATTACTCAATGTATAGCGTATATCGCGGAACTCAATATAGAACGCACCCCCCCCCCCCCCCTTGTTGGAAGTCATAAATTCCAGTTGTAAATGGACGCATTCGAAATATGGACCGACGTGCAATTCAGCACAATGCAATGACACTAGAGGTAAAAGAAAAAAAAAAAATAGAAATTCACTGCAAGTTTCTGACAAGTGTTTTTTTTTTTTTTACGAAGGTTTTCACGCATGACAAAGTTAATTATATTAAAATTTCTTTTGTATGATTTTTTATGCTCCTCTTATAGTTTTAGTTGTTTGAGTTATCGTTTATATATATATATATATATATATGTAATATATATATATATATATATATATATATATATATATATATATATATATATATATTTATTTTTTATTTATTTTTTATTTATTTATTTTATTTTATTTTATTTTATTTTATTTTTTTTACAGCATTGAAAATTTTTATAGGACAACCGACATTTTCAATTTCAATTGCTTCCTCACGTTGTATTTACACTAAATATAAATTTTGCACTTCGCTATCTGAAAAAAAAAAAAAAAAAAAAAAAAAAAAAGATAGCGTATGTGTTGAAATGTGTTTATGGACTAAATTAATATTGACAAATGTACTATTTTTAAGATCAATTTAAAATGCATCCGTAACAATTAAAATAAGTATATAACAATTATTTCACGAGAAAAATATTTTCGTTTGGAAATAAATGCTTTATTGCACGAATTTCATATGCCTTAAAAGGCACGGAAAGAATTTTCTGCATAAATCTAAACTGTAATTCATGAAACTTATTGTCGTTTATTATACTTCTTCACAGTTTGACAAGTAACATTAAAAAGTGAGGAAAAAACTCCCATCGCATGGTTTCAGCTATACAGTGTGACACAAAATATTGAATCATGCTTTATTTTGTTACCTGATGAAGATACCTAGGCGTTGAAAAAGTGTTCAAACAAAAGCTTTTGTTGATAAAGTAACCCTAATATGAATTTTTTTAAAGTTACACTTTTAATATTTTACGGTTCCTGAGTCCTATGAGTTATATTTATAAAAAAAAAAAAAAAATTCTCCATCACAATTACAGCGTTCAAAAATTCATTCTTCTACGGTCAAGACACACAGAGTTGTGATACTTAGACTTTTATGAAATTTTTTGGCATTCCGGCATTAAAACTGTATAGACGATTTTGTAGTGACAGAAAAATTTGAAATTTTATAAAATTCAAAGTATCATAACTCGGTTGATTTTTGGTTGCAGAAAAATGGAATTTTATACTACCATACTTCTTATAGCACGACGATAAATAATATAAATATAACTTCTAAGACCCCTGCACTGTTCAAAATTTCTGTAAAAACGCTGAAAAAAGCGACACTAAATTTACACTAGTTCTCGGTTAAATGCATTTAATTGAGTTTCTCTATCACCATTTTTCAGACATTTCCCTTATCTTATATCTAATCCCTGTAAGGATTTCCATGTCTTTAATTAAAGATACTTTTATCTTTGTTAAATCTGATAATTCAAAATACACACTTTTAATATTTTTTTTTTTTGCAATTTTATTAGAAATATTATTGAAAAAAATTTAGTTTTTTTTTTTTTTTTTTTTTTTTTTTTTTTTTATTTAGAATAATTTAGAAAGGGAAAAATCATCTCCTAAGAGTTAGTGGGGATTTTTCACGACAATAACTTTGCAGTTGTTTCCTTCACCATATGCCAGTAGTTTGGTAATATTAAAAGTAAATTGCGTAGTATTATTTCAAAGCTGTTATTATTATTGTTATTTCATTTGTAAATGAGTTATAAAAATATATTAATCTTCCAGAAACATATTACACAAAATGAATAAAATAATGGAAACATACAAAAAGCACTTTTAAATAATAAATTACATTTATTTTCTTTATTTTTTTCTCTTATTTCTTACTAAAAAATTCTTTTAAAAATATTAGCGCATTAAAAAATAAATAGTGTGCGAGAGATTCGAAAAATTCTCTAAAACATTATTGTTGTAAAAAAATTAATTAGATTCAATTTTCTTCAGTTGAATTTTTTTATTTATTACTTAAACTAGTCACAAATTTATAATTTATTTAAAAAATGTATTATGTACCGTTCTAAAATAAATTAAAATAAACCGTTTATTAATTTTATAACGAATATATTTGAAACGAAATCTTTGAAAAGCATAATAGATTTTTGCCTGCTGAATCATAAAAGACATACTTTGTATTCAATAAAAACATATCCTATAGCTCAGTCAGTAAGATGTTCTTTTACAATTTGGAAGTCTTGGGTTCAACCACCAGGACGTCTAGAAACAAATTGTGTAAATATTAAATTATACAGCTGTTCAAATTTACTCGAAAAATTCAAGTTCTTCGAAGCTCGCTAAAAATTGCGTGATTTGCTAATTTTGAAAACTAAATTTAATTATTATCATTAAAAATAAATTTACAGAATCTTGTGTAATTTTAACGATGTTAATTTACAAAGCCTACTGTAAATTTACCGAAAAACTTCTCTATTATTTAACTGAATCTCTGTTTTTCTAATCTCCGTAATTTTACATAATACTTAAGATAATGGATTACCCGTAGATTCTCTATAATTTCACAGGAAAATATTTAACAATGTGGGTTCACATAAATATTTACACAACGCAACTTTTGAAAATAATGGCAGTAGTTTCATCCACACAATCTTAATTTATTTATTAGTTTGAACATGTTTCTAGTTTACATTGCCTACATATCAACAACATGTAAAAAATTCAAGCGCGTTTCAATCTTTTGATACGCTCTGGAACTGGGTAATAGAAACAAAGTAATTTTTAAGTCTTTCATATAACTATGATAAAGTAATAAATAATATTTTAAAATCAATTGAGAAAAATACTTATAGTCGTTTGGGTTTTCAAAAGTGAAATGAAATGTTTTTTCTTTTTTTAAATAATTGCAAACACTACATGGACAAAAGTCTCCAAAAACTTTTGATTTTAGACCTTTTGTCGAATATCTAGAGTAGAGGTGCACAGCCTTTTTAAGAGAAGGGCCACCTACAAAAATGACTGGGTTGTCGAGAGCCACATAAGTAACACAGATAAAATTATATTTCGGGGAGGTGGGGGATCTGTGGCCTACAAAAAGCATGGTTTCAGAGGAGTGGCAGTTTTACACCGTTAGGTTTTTCCTACCCAATCAACATACCCAGTTCAGTTGGCAAGGATATATCAAAAGTTTATGTTTGTATATATAACAGAGATATAGCAAGGATTATTTTCATGGAGTAAAAATATTTCTTGACTTTAAATGGGGAGCAAATTTTGCTTTATTAAAAATGCTAAAAAGCAAACATAGGCATGACAGTGGCTAGTGCCAAAAAAAAAATAAACTTTATGAACGAAGTTAAATTGACGAAACTCGCAATTTTTCTGCACCCGATCAACGAAATTTTACATTTTCCCGCGCCTGTACGACAAAATTCGCGATTGTTCTTCACCTTATCAAAGAAATTCGCGATTTTCCTCCGCCCTGTCAACGGAATTCGAGATTTTTCTGCGGCCAATTAACGAAATTTGCGATTCCTTTCTCAAGAAATTTTCAATTTTTTCCCGCGGTGAATTGTTGAAATTCAATACTTTTTCTTGCTATAAACTGCCGAAACTCGCGATTTTACTGTAGCCGAACGACGAAATTTGCAATGTTTTCGCACTGCATTGACAAAATTCGCAATTTTTCCGCGATCGATCGACAAAATTTGCGTTTTTTCCGGGCCCGATTGGTTGAACTCGCGATTTTTTCGTGTCCGTTCGACGAAATTCACAATTTTTCTGCGCTTAGTCAAGGAAATTCGCGATTCTCGACTGACTGACGAAATTAAAAAAATTTCCATTGGTAAATTGGCGAAATTCGCTACTTTTTTTCGCGATAAATGGACGAAACTCGCAATTTTTCCTAAGCCGATCAACGAAATTTGCAATTTTTTCGAGCTTCATAGACAAAATTCGCATTTTCCCCGCTCCAGATCAACAATATTCCCGATTTTCTCATGACCGATGAACGACATTCGCGATTTTTCAGCGCCTGAGCGACAAAATTCGCGATTCTTAAATGACTGACGAAATTTTAATTTTTTTCCCTCGGCAAATTGGGGAAATAAGCGACTTTTTCTTCCGATAAACTGGTGAAACTCGGGATTTTCCCGTTCCCGATCAAAGAAATTTGCAATTTTTCCATTACCGATCGACAAAACTGGCGATTTTTTCGTTCCAGCTCGGCGACATTTTCGATTTTTTCGCGACCAGTCAACGAAATTCTCATATCTTAAATGACTGACAAAATTTGCAATTTCTCGCGACAAATTTGCGAAATTCGTGGCTTTTCTCGCGATAAAGTGAGGAAACACGCAATCGATAAAATTCGAGATATTTTACTACAGGCTGACGAAATTAGCAACTCGGGAATTTCCTATATTGATACAAATGGTTTCGGTCGGTTGATTAATGAAATTCACGATTTTTAATTGACTAACGAAATTTGCAATTTTTTTCTGCGGCAAATTGACGAAATTCATGATTTTTTCTTTCAACCTATGGTTAACAATTGCGATTTTTGCCAATTATAATATAACAAAATTCGCGGGCCACAGGTTGTGCATCCCTAATCTAGAGTAATATTTTTTTTAGATAATATATATAAAGATCAGTAAAGATCAGTTTCACCTCATATTTTTCAATTAAAGTTTGATGCCAAAGACAAAGAGAAGTAAGAATAATTCGAATGAAAAATAATATTTGAAATTAACCTGCAAAATAAAATGCTAGAAATGATATGTAGCTGCAGCACATGACTATGTTGGTTCTGAACATTTGTGTTCATTTGTATCAAAATTACGTGTATATTCATGGAGATTTGAAGTTTTCTTTAAAATTTTAATGAAACCTTGGCAGGTGTTTTTTTTTTTTTTTTTTTAAGCAACGACACCTTGGCAGGTGTTTTGTTTGAAGCAACGATTGTTTTCAACCAACATTAACGCCGCTTTTATGAAATTTGACAACGTAATATCGAAACAACATACTACAGAGTACCAATACAAGCATTTGCATAAAATACTTTGTATCTAAGCATCCACGAATAAAAAAGATGATAAAAAAGACATTTTTGCATGATTTAGTAGGAAATTATGTATGACAACGCATATAAAAATGTCAGTCGTATATGGTGAATTGTCAATCTTGACTTTTTTTCTTGTTATTTTATATGAAAATTTTAATTCTCCTTGGAGGAACCATAAAAACGAGCCCACTTACTCGCAAAGAAAAAAAATTTAAGTAAATATTGAAAGACTATACGCAGATTGTTGCAAATCAGTTAGTAAAAAATGACAATTCGTGAAAAATACCTTATCATCCAGCTACCTTTAGAAATCAAATGAAATTCAGCTCACTATATTACCGAAATCTTTCTGAATTTTCAAGATATCCAGCTGGCATTTTTATATGAATTGTCCTATATAGTTGGTTACTAAACAAAAACAATAGGTCAAGTGCAAGTTTTACTTGCATACAAAGGGTTCCGTACAGCAAAATTATTATTTATTAAATTAAATATTACAAAATTGAAGTGATTTGTTATATAAAAGTTTTATCATTATAAATGAGTTATATATTGAGTTATAAGCGATTGTTGTCTCAAAACTACTGACTTTTGATGTCTTGTTTTTTTATATGAATAGTTTTTCAATAATTATCTTTAATAATTGTCTTATAATGTATATCTTTAATAATTGTCAATAATTATCTTTAATAAATTACCTAAAACAAATATCTTGTACAGTAGTTGGAAAAAATGTAATCACCCCGTTCTAACTGTGCAACAAATTATTGTAGATTAAAGTTACTGTTATCAAACGACTGAAAATAATGTCTACTTGTAAATGATGTATATAAAATTGGCTTTGGAGCCCTCTACATATCAAAACAAACACATACTTTGTTTTTTCAATGTAAATATCCAATTTTGACATTATAAATAAATTCTATACACTTTAATTAACCTAAATTTTAAATCTTATGAAATTCGTAAGATTAGTTTTCGAGAAAATAATTATTGTAAAATAAGTAGATTTTAGGGGCTGTATACAAATTGAAGTTTGTTAGTGGATTCTTGAAATTCTACAGAATGACAAAACCACTTAAATTAATGTATTGTTTCTTGCCAATATGACCATTCCACTAATTTAATATGTTTCGGTTATTGCTCGGTTATGTTTATAAAATCATCTTCAATATTATTGTATATGTACATGTGTTGAATTATCCGATTTTAAAATGTATAAGGTGCGTGTATTTAAAATAATTTTCAAATACGTGAATGTGATTGGAATTTTATAGGTTTTTTTATAAAACATTTTCTCAGATTTTGAATACATTTAACTCATTTTTTCCTATACTTTTTCAAACACTTATTTGTAAAAATTACAATTTTTGATTGATATACAAAAGATTAACTTAGCATTTTTAAATTGCTATCAAATATTTTTATTGGAATCTTTTATCATACATTCAGTGTAATATTGTAAACAATTTAACAACATTTAAGTAAATTGAATTAATATGTGTAATTAACATAGACGCTACATTGTGGATAGAATAATGGTTTAAATGATGTAAAAAAAATTTTACCGCCGTTTTGTAGATATAAAATGTAAGAATTATATTAAACATTTGCTGCAATTACCTTATAGGCATCTAAACAACAACAACAACAAAAAAAAACATATTACGTGTCCTTCTATTTTGTAGAATACATGGAAATGAATTATTTCAACCCTCAAATTAGCTTTGACATTTAAAATTTCATTTTTATCTTATCTTTACAGATTCTTTCATCAAAATTAAACATCAACAAAACGCAAACATGTATACAAGGACAAACTGGTCCAGATAACGAAACTTTACAATTTCCAGTGGCAAGAACTTGCAACTAAAAATTTAAAATACAGAAATTTATCTAAATGAAAAAATGATTATGCCAAGTTAGAAAAATTATTTCATATGAGAGAGCTTTAACAAAAGAGTAGCATAAAACTGTGGACAGATTTGTACACACACACACAAAAAAAAGAGAAGGTAATAATCTCCCTTTCCCACTAATAAGCGCCATGTTGTACTCAAATTAAAAAAGGGGGGTTTCTGTTAATATAATGTATAGCAATCGTTTTTCTACCGAATTTCTTGTAATCTGTATGCCACTAATTCAATGAGACGATTAGCAATATCAGGATCTTTTTTAACATTTGTCAACCACATGACTGTAGAATGGATTCTAGCGTAAGATCGAGAGTCACTGAAATACGGTTTACGCATTTTACATAGTAAGGCAGACTTAGCTTAAGTTTATCTTAATCGAGACAACGTAATCCTAAATTAAATGTTTTAGTAAAATGAGTTAAGTATTTTTTTTTTCAAATTATGCTTTTCTGCATATCATAGGCACAAATATCATATCATATCATAGCGCCCCTTAAACCAATATCTTGAGGTTTTTTAAGCATAATTTGAAAACTAATTGAAAGAAATTTTTGAAATGTGGGATACGCATAAACAGGACTTAATAAATATAAATCCTTCAAAAAATTGTAAATTATAATTCTTATTTTTTCGAATTTTAATTTCATAATTCATATTATAAATTTTTTAAATTCCAAATTCAATGTATTTATGTTTGAATTTTTCAGTAGTATAACCACACACAAAATTATCAAATTAGGGTTATAATTTCAGTAGATGTTAATAAAAGTATGAAAATGCAATATAAAATTAGAAGTTCTAAATTTTGAATGTTTTTAATTCAAAATTTTATTTTTCGATTGACTTGAAATTTCGTATCTAGGCATAGTTTGAGCCGAAGATTTGAAATATGTTGTTGAAATTATGTGATGCCATTGAAAAACATTAAAGTTTCGGCTACTTTTGATTTGTAAATGCCCCCTTAAGCAAATTTTATATACATCATTTAAAAGTAGACTTTGTTTCCAATCGTTTGGTATCATTTTAATTAATATATCGGCTAATATCCAATATTTTTTCTCGAAAATTATTATCAACAATTCTTAGAAGATTTCAAGTCGGCAGATACCTTGAGCACCCCTAAAATCCCCCCCCCCCCCAATTCGCTGAGCACACGCAAGTAGAAATTTGTATGTAACCGAAAAATGCGATTTTGTCTAAAATTATCGCAACTAAGGTGATCGCTATAGTTTTCGATCTATTAATATGTGTGTCAATAGCCTTTAAATCTCTACCAAGTTTTAACTTTCCACGTTCCATATTTTTCGAGAAAAACGCCTATGACAGACGGACGTTCAGACCAACGAGTGATCTTATAATGGTTCTGTTTTAGGTAGCTTTCATTACAAAAAGCTACCTATTGCAGCCGTTCGGAGGAAAGCGATTTCAAAAAAATTTGGTATATTTTCATCGATCATGACCCCCAGACCCCGAAACCACCTTCCGTTCAAAATTGATATATATATATATATATCTGACCTATGTCACACTCTAACTCTCGTAATTATGAACCAATTTCGATGTAATTCGGTGTGTACATAGTACATACCAATGTCTCGACCAAGTTCGTTGGCCAGCTTCTTCCGCCGTTTTGTTTCAAAATGACGGCCATTTAATTTTTTTTTTAATTTAAATTTTGAAATGTGGTACCAAAAAATTAAAATGGAAAAATATTTTTTTCTTATGTATTTGACCTTTATACAAAGATTCTGGAGCAGATTTTGTTTCGTCTATACCTTAAAAAATGGCTGAGTTATAGCATTTTGAATTTCTAGCGTGGCTGGCATTTTGAAACGTCCTGAAATTTGTCACGCGATAAAAGGCGTATTTATGAACCGATTTCGATGTAATTCGGAGCGTACATAGTACATACCAATGTTTCGACCGAGTTCGTTGGCCAGCTTCATCCGCCATTTTGTTTAAAAATGGCGGCCATTTAAATTTTTAAGAAAAATTTAAATTTGAAATAAGGTACCAAAAAATTGAAAATTGAAAAAATATTTTTTTTTATGTGTTTGACCTTGATAAAGAGATTCGGGAGCAGTTTTTGTTTCGTCTATATCTTAAGAAATGGCTGAGTTATAGCATTTTGAATTTCTAGCGTGGCTGACATTTTGAAACGTCCTGATTTTTGTCACGTAATAACAGGCGTATTTATGAACCGATTTGGATGTACCTTGGTGTGTACATAGTACATACAAATATCTCGACCGAGTTCGTTTTCCAGCTTCATCCGCCATATTGTTTCAAATTGGCGGCCATTTAAAAAAATTTAAAAAAAAATTAAAATGAGATACCAAAAAATTGGAAAATGAAAAAGATTTTTTTCGTATGTGTTTGACCTGAATACAAAGATTCCGGAATAGTTTTTGTTTCGTCTATATCTTAAAAAAATGGCTGAGTAATAGCATTTTGAATTTCTATTGTGGCTGATATTTTAAAACGACCTGATTTTTGTCACGCGGTAACAGGCGTATTTATGAACCGATTTCGATGTAACTTGGTCTGTACATAGTACACACCAATGTCTCGACCGAGTTCATTGGCCAGCTTCATTCGCTATCTTGTTTCAAAAGGGTTGCCATTTAAAAATAAATTAAATTTAAAATTTAAATGAGGTATTAAAAAATTGGAAAATGAAAAAGATTTTTTTTATGTGTTTGGCCTTGATAGAAAGATTCCGGAGCAGTTTTTTTTTTTTGAAAATTTGTTCTTTTGTTTTTATCTTAAAAATATTTGAATTATAGCACTTTGAATTTCTAGCATGGCTAACATTTTGAAACGATCTTGTATTTGTCACGCGATAACACACGTATTCGCCTATTTCGATGTAAGAAGGCATGTGGATAGTATACATCAATACCTCGACCAAGTTCGCTGGCCAGATTCATCCGCCATCTTGTTTCAAAATGGTGGTCATTAAATAAAAAATATATATATATATTTAAAGTGAGGTGCAAAAAAATTAGAAATTGAAAAAGGTTTCTTTCTTAGGTATTTGAGATTTATATAAGGATTCAGGGGCATTTTTTGTTTGTCTTTACCTTAAAAAATGGCTCAGATATAGCAGTTTCAATTTCTATTGTGGGTGACATTTTGAAAAATCTGATTCGTTGCATGCGACAGCACTCGTATATATCAACCGATTCCGATGTGAGTGAGCATGTGCACAGCAATTACTAAGATCTCGACCAAGTTCACTGGTTAGCCTCATCCACCATGTTGTCTTAAAATGGCAGGCACTTTAAGAAATCGCCGAATTTGGCAGCCAAATATAAGTTACTTTAAAGAAAAGTAGCTTGGATAAAGCTGACTAATTTCGCGAAATTCTCATTCATTATATTGATAAAAATTAGTATTGAATCTCCTATATTCGGTTTCCACTAAATTGAGCTTTGTGTGTTTGAATGATATAAGTTGGCTTTTTTAAAATAAGGAATATGAAAGCTACCTCTTCCTCCCGGCACTGGCCGGAAGGACTTTTTACTTTCCAGTATGAACAAGTATTACTTTTTAGTACGAAACGTAGTTATGCATAAAGGTAGAGAGAGCGATACATATCGGTCAAACATGATAATTAAAAATTATTGTATACTAATGCGCATATTTCATGTACTTTACTTTTTCAAGTTTTCTGAAATTGGCCTAAAAATTTGTTGAAAACCCTGCATGATATGAAAAACAAACACATGGGGAAATTTCATGAATTTTTTGGAATTTAATATGAAATTTTTTAATTTTTTTAAAAACAAGATGTATGGGGGCAGGTCATAATACTTCGCAGTTTTATGAATCTCGAAATCTTCTGAGCATTTAGAATCGGTGGACGTCTTTAGGCTGAGAATCTTTAATCTCATATGCGTACTTTACAGTGTTCTTCGAGGTCTGCGTTCAATATTACTGCAGTGTTGACAGTAGTCTATTGTTTTTTTAATTCAGATTTGTTGATTGGCGACACTTTTCCGAAAAGGTAAAATTACCCTTGTTTACGCCTTCATTAATATGTCAATATTCGAATTTTACTATTTAAAAGAATTGGTGCCGATTAAGAAATCTGAATTTTAAAAAGTAGCCCACTGGCAACACTGTATTACTGAAGAATACGTTACTTCTCATTGTACCGTAACACCCGTTAAATCTTTATCTCCGAGTGTTCTCTCCTGGAATCGAATCCAATACATTTTGGCATAAATTATCAACGCTCTGCAAATTGAGCTACCTGGACCGATAGCCGGGAGGCACTCTTCTCTCAGAGAACTTTATTGACAATATCATCTGGTCTGCTACGTATATAGCTAAACCGTGTCGCAGGTAACGGAACTCAATTAAAAGGTGGGTACATAGTTACACTTGATAAATTTTAACTATTTTATGTGTACTGTTAAAGATGCCATGCAAATTTACATTGTTTAGCGGCGTTCCATTAGCTGAAGTATATTCTGTTATGCTGTCTAGTTATTAGGACCACTGCCAATATCATTGTTTGAGTGAGTAGTGTCGGTCGTTTGTTAGTCCATGCAGCTCAATAGCCAAAGGGTGCTTAATTTAAACAAAATAGTAATGGGTTCGACTCTTTTGGGCCTTTTTTCATATAAAGTGGAAAAATGCCAATCCTTACGAATTAAGATATACATCTAATTTTTTTTTTCCTCATTTAAAAGTCCTAAATTCGGTAGAATATGCGGGGCATTCTCAAAAGACGCGTTTCCGAGTTTTTCATGTATGAAGCAATGATTTTAGAATCGTGATTGTTGTTATAAGTAAAATGAGTTTCTCACCCAATCAAAGTGGATAAAATCCATCAAACATTATCTACTTATATATGGAGATAAAATTAATGGGATATATCTATATCTCATTCGAAATCACAGGAGAGTGTCGCTTGTTCCGCACATTTTTTAACGAAAAATTATTTTCTTACGCCATGAAGCAAATTATTGTTCATCGAGAATGAAATCTTCTAAAAGTTGTCTGGGCGAATAAATGGATTTCTTACACATTATTATAAATGTATCATAAGTGTCACGATGTCTCATGAATTCTAGAAAAAATACATGATGACCTTGAGTAGATATTTAAATTCGAGCACTTTCTGATCAATCAGAGATTCGAGCATGGACATGTATATAAATATATATTCATACACTATATGGTCGAAAGTTACCTAACATTTTTTGAATTTTAGACGTTACGACAGGAAATTCTTTGAATTCTTCTGAAACTTCAGGACTATTACGAACAGATTTGAACTAACCTTTTCCAGCAATGGCTTCGCCACGATTAAAGAATCTTTGACAAATTGGATAAAATAGAATGTTTCTGATAAACCTAAAAAATAAAATGATCTGCAGCTGTGGCAGATGAATATCTTTGTTCTGTACAGCATTTGTGTACATTTGTGTAAGAATAGCATGTATATGCATGGTAATATAAGGGATACATTACAAAATTAAAGAAATTTTCGCTTGATTTCATTCTTATAGCATGAAGAAACATCAATCAATTATAACACCAATTTCAGCGAACTTGAGAGAGTACAGCTAAATTTTATTTCATACATATGCTAATATTCCATTATATATTTAATATATTTTTTTTTATAACTGCAGTATATGTTTCCTACGGTGCATTGTCGAGTATCCCGAAAGTTTCGAAAAGTATGGTTGAAAATCGATCTAGATATAACAAGAAACATGGGGAAATACATTTTAATCTTTAAAGAAATCTTCATATCTCTATGAATATTCATGTTTTTCTTACAATAATAAACACATATTTTTACGTGAAACTATTGAATCAGGTACTGAGCTGATCATTTTGAGCTATGTATTTTAGATGAAGATCACACATACTATTTTTGTTAGTCACTTTGTTGTTGGTTCCGTAATTGCCTTAGTTACGAAACCTAGACCGATAAATATAATTCCACACATGTTCCTTTTATTTTTGAATTTGCAGATGAATTCTTCAAGTATTTTTAAAAATATCTACAAAACTCTGAAATCCAAAGTCTCATTTGACTTTTAACAATAGGATATATATATATATATAACATTGATTGAAATTTTCATTTGACAGGTGTGCATTAATTGTGTATTTCTTTCTTTGTCACTTGAAATGTTACATATTTTTTTTAAATAACGATCTTCTACATAATTCGGATTTCTTACTTAGGCCGTAGATTTTTATTTTCTCTGTTACATTTCAACGATTTTATACTTATAATAAACAGCATTATATTCTTAGCTACATGCAAATGTTTAATTTCTTTTCTTCAATTTTGAAATATAGTGGACAAAATGGATATTTTGAAATATAAATCAAATTGGTATTTGCGTTAATTTAAAGATATAGTAAATATATATATATATATATATATATATATATATATATATATATATATATATATATATATATATATATATATATATATATATATTAAGTTTTTAGTTTAAATTAGTCATAATTCTCTTTTGCTATTTGTTAGAACGGCAAGATGAAATTTTAGAAAAGGACTAATCATTCTCTATAGAGGACATTCCGGATGTCATCAGCATGCTATCACGTAAAAAATATATTTTAGAAATTTCTCGTTACATATAAGAAAACGATATACTGAATGAGAGAAAACAAAAACATTTATATACTAATGCATTTCTTATCATTTAAATTTATTATAATTAAACATTTATAATATATTGAAATTTAATTTTAGCCAAAAAATAGAGAAATGTTCTGCATTTTTCATAATATAAAAATATAAAATTTTAAAAGAAATAAACCTATAACGTATTCAGACGTTAATACCCGATACTGTGATAAAATTTACTCTCTAATTTTTCAAGTATAATCACTTCTTATCGCCTGATACCCGCATGAAGGCAAAACTACTTTATTTACAGTACTTAATTAAGGAACTAATCTATGTTGACATGATTGAACGTGCAACTGCAATCTGTCAAAGGGATTCTTCAATCTTGTACTGAAATGTTTACTAAGTGCTTATTGCCCCTTTTAAAAATAAAATCGCGTTATACTTGGAATATGGAGAAGAAGAGCGTTCTTATTATTTACCAAAGGGATTCTTCAAACTTGTACTCAAATGTTTACTAAGTGCTTATTGCCCTTTTTAAAAATAAAATCGTGTTATACTCGGAATATGGAGAAGAAGAGCGTTGTTATCATTTACCATATCTTGTTGATAAATAAATTATTGCATATTATATTTGGTTAAGTAATAAGTAGATTCAATGATTAGCATTCTCAGCGATTTTTATTTAATATTGCATTGGAGAAAGTTTTCAATAACATGTATTTTGATAACAAAACAAACAACAATTATGGAGTTTAAATGTTCTCAAATTAAAAGACTTTTTTAATAAAGTTATAATGAAAATGGCTTATTAAGAAGATAGTAGAATTTAAGTTTATCAGACGCACAAATACTTTAAAATTACAGAACGCGTACAATATTTTAATTGGATCTTCCAAAAGTCTTTTTTATCTTGTATGAGGAACTCCGATTTCGTTCAAATTATTTTATTGAGATTTTGTTTCAAAATTTTGTGTTAAAATATCCTCTTTCCACATAGACACTCTTTAAAATTAAATTATGCTAAATATCTCTTTGTCTATATCCAATTTAATTAAAATCAATACGATGAAAATATGCAGTGCAGCTGTCAATAGAATTAAAGGCGATTCAAAAGGAAAATATTTTGTAAAAATCAGTTCAAAACTATATACCTAATTAGATACATTACAGTACTAGGTAGCATTTGGTTAGAATAAATTTTCATTACAAATGTCGAATTGCGAGAAATAAAACTGAAGCATTGATTCGTAATATTTCATATTTTTGCACGATGCTTTTTACAGAAAATAATGTTTAAAAAATTGAATGATGATGATTCTCACATAATTTCGTTTTTTTACACAACTATTGATTGGCCATTGCCATATTACACATTTTCTGCAAAATCATATTTCGAAAAAAAGTTCAAATAGATATTGTTTTATAATCAAAATGAAAATGCAATGTTGTTTTTCATTTAATGTGATGAGCGAAGTGCTGTATTGTTTTGAAAAATATAATGCAGAATTTACAATTTTTGATCTGTTCCTGTAAACTGCATTTGCCTTACTGAAAACCACAATATTGACACTGAATTTTTAAATTGATAAATGAGGCGAGTTTTTTTTTTTCTGACCCTCCGAATTTAAAGATCTATAAATTAGCCAAACACCACTAAATTTATACAGGCTATTAATGTACACAGTAATTTTTAGCATTTTAAATAATCATGTTATAGTTTCTAATTATTTTCGAGGGATGTTGATTTTATTGGTCATCGGAAGACTATCTTAAAATACACGTTGCAAAAATTTTGGGATTGTTGTTTGTCTAACGCCACAAATATTTCTTCCCCACTTCATAGAATGTCCTACTTTTAAAGATCCTGCGTCACTTGAAAATATATTTTTTGGATTTACTTTTGTCAAACCTTACGAAAGGGGATATTCTTTTACTTTTAAATATCCTGAGTCACTAGAAAAATTCTGTACGAGTCATTGCTTCAACGTTCTAAGCTTGCCGTAGAATGTTTCATTTTTATATGGTAATTGGCCCAGTTTAACAGATAGTTTTACTTTAGTTCCGTGTTAAAACATTTTTCAATGATGCAATCGGAGACTACCGTACACAAATCTATATATATATTAAGCCGTTCTCTGTGTGTATGTCCTTTATACAAATCTTCAATTTTTGACCGATTTGCAGGAAACTTCATGTACCTACGTTTTAGAACGTGGAAAAGATCACTGTCTACTTTAAAAAAATATCAGACCGCTATTTATCCCTTTTTTCTACCACTTCCATAATTTAACATTATAGAAATATCTCTTTTTAAATTCAAATATTTCTTTCCTGTTGCCACACCCTAAAAGATGACACAATAATGTGAAAAAAAAAAATAAGGATAACGCGTGTATTTTGTTTGTATTTGCCAATAAAAATTCAGATTTTCTTGCTATATTTTTGCGTGTTTGATATTGACGTCATTCTAAACAGAAAATTCACATTTTTTTTGTATATAAAATAAAAACTTTAACAATAAGAGCGGGAAAATGACGTAGCACCTCAATTTGAATGTTTGTTTTTTAAATTAAAACATCTATTTTAATACAAACAGTCAAATTTCATGAAAACATTTTAAGAAAAAAAAAAGGGCTAGATATGACGTCACATTCTATCAAATCTTTTCAACGCGTAATCAAACTCATTGTAAACATATGGCTCCTATATTTTGCTTACTACTTCGATTGTATACTACAGCCATTTCTTATAGCTATACGTTATCGCTAAGTGTTGTATTGGTTTAGATTCAGTGCTAACATTTTCTGTGATTTATAGCAAAAAGAGAGCGGTTATTTACATTTTCAAAAAAATTCTTGACAGATGTCTTGATTTAAAATTTATGGAAAGTGACATCATTTCATCTAATCATTGTAGATTTAATTTCAATAAAATTTAAAATTTTCCAAATAAAATTTTAGTAACTACTACCTCATTTGGATGTATTTTTTCTGCATTTTCCCCCGTATTGTGAGAGATATTGTATACTTCTGTTAAGCGCGCCAAAGAAAACATGTATTTTAATTTTTAAAGTTAAAAATATTAACACAATGTGTCAAAAGAACATCCTTTTTCTGAATTTAAATTTTGCGAGTTCCAAAATTAAAACTAAAAATGTGAGTTTTTTCATAAACGTCAAGTTAAGGCTGTTCATAAAGTTAAGGCTGTTCTCAAATCCAAAGGAGCTATTTTCTGACATATTTTTTAATTATTTTTTGTTCGGAAACGCATGAAATTGACAGGGGTTCTTATTTAGAAACTACCTAATCGAAAGATAGTTTCCATATGTTGGTAAAGGTATAAGATCTTTCAGTTGGTGTTTTGAACTGAATTTCGGACGCAACAGTGCAATAAAGGATAAAAACCGGCCGCACGCAACCACAATTGCTCATAACTCGATAAGTAATTTATTTATGAAAAAAGGAAAAACTCATTTCAATTCCAAATCGCTTTAATAGTCAGGCCTACAAATTTTATGCCTTTACGTTTAATGAGTCAGAAAATGTGTCAGAAAGTTTCGCGTTGTTGAGCAGGAAGGGAACTGGAGAAGCACCTTAAGCATTATTGCAGGTTAGTATTTTGTAATCAAGTTGCATGCCATATAGCCGCTTAAAACATAAGTCATTCTATGTTGTTTTAAACAAAGGTGCATGACATAATAGGTGCCAGGCACACTCATTAAAATAAGAATACCCTAGCGCACATTCCCATTACTGAAGATAAATCCGTCAATATACTTAGAGATAAAAATAGTTCTGCATTTTTCATTCAGCTAATAACACTAATCCTTCATATTTGGGTTCACATGATTATATAACTTTCCCCTATAATTCTATGACTAAGCAATGAAAAACAATATTTTACGCACTAAAATCTTCCCTAAAAAACTAATAGTGCAAGTTGCATGTAAATCCGTTCTGAAGAATTCAATTTATATGCACCCGGAACGAAATTCCTATTTGAATTTTATATACTTATCAGGTTACTTTGAGTAGTTTGATTTGATATCTGTTAAATTCATTTTTTATTTTTTTTCGGCGTTTTAATTTCTTTTGTCAATTTAGTTATTGAATATTTCGCGAAAGCAAACAAATTCTAAATTATTTACAATATTTTTGAACAATTGAGTTAATCTTTTGTATTTGGGTTGCAAGCATATTTAAAAAATATGCATACTTAAAAATTATTTTAAAACCCATAAAAAATTTGTAAATTGAGATAAACATTACAAACAAATATTACTGAAAGTGCTTTTGTTTTCTATAATACGTTGGAACAATTGAATGTACAATGTTTAGACGTTAAACTGCAGTAAAAGGGAAATTTACTGTTGTGTTAGGTTGTTGCCACCGAAAATATGATACCAGCGTTACTCATAGACATGTCTTTTCTTTATACTATTGCATTAAGTGTAAACAGGTTCATCTTTCGTAATCGGGTTGCACTCAACTTTAAAAATATCCATGCTTAAAAAGTACTTTAAAATCCATTAAAATCAGAAAACTGAGGTACAATTTTCAATCAAATTTCATTTGAAAGAACTTTTTTATATTCGACATTGTAAATAATGAAATTGTGTGATGTTTAAAAGTTAGAAAAATTGCAGTAAAGTCACATTTTATGGGTTACAATTTATGGGACACAATTTATGGGCACTGACATAGTGTTTTTACTTTATAATGTAGATAATACCATACAGACGAGAATTTCACTAAGTGCTGCGCGATTCGGAGGATTTTTTTTTTTTTCGTATTGTCAGGAAAATCACATATTTTTCTCTTACACCCGCCAAAGAAAACGTGCATTCTGTTATTACAGCTCAGGGATTTTACTATGGTTGCAAGACAATAACGCCATGTTTTTTGATTGTCTTTATCACGATTTGTGGATGGGAATGCACAAATTTCTGTTATTGTGATTGCCGTATTATTTCGTTTTAATTTATTTTACTTGGAAGGCTCCTTATAATTGACATGGGCGAAGCCGGGTAGTTCTGCTAGTACTTACTAAAACACAATAAGGGTTCTTGATGGTAACACAGCAATGCCTCTTTACACAGTTATTTATCTCAAAAGATATATAACTATATACAGTAAATAACTATATATAACGTATAATTATTGTTTTCGCTATAGCCAATGCTTCTGAATTAGTTACAAAATTTTACACTTTTTTATACGACTACATATTAATAAAAAAAATTGTCTTTTCTAATCGATGAAATAAGCGATTAATTAAAACAAAAATTTCTATTAAATTCTACTGGGAACAAGAAATCATAAATATTGACAGCTGTGTTTGTGCTACAGTCTATGTTTGCGCGACACTAATTCCGAAATAATTGTTACATTTTCAAATGAAAATCAAATTTCAAATTAATTGCTTAAGAGGCGCAAAGGCCAACATAGTGAAAAAGATTCCATGCCGGGACTTGAACCCGGGCTATCAGGATAGCGCACTGACGTTCACTGACTAAACCACATGGAACGATACCCAGCCTGGAAAATTTCTCAGTATTATATGTTGGCAAGGCTACAAACGCAGCACAAGATAGAATATTTAGCGTGAGCCACCGATCTGGGGCCAACCCGAAACATAATTAAATCCAGCATCGATAGAAACTATATTAATACATGGAAAATATTCCACAGAGAATATTCCACCATGTATTAATGTGTATGTCCACCATGTAGTACGATAAAAATGGTCATTGTGATAAAATAATTGTTTATAAATCAAGTTCTAATTAATTGGATGAAAATTAAATTACACAGGTCGCTTATAAATCTCTTCAACAATATACGTCAGAAAGTTTCATGTTTTTACTTTTAAAAATGAGTCTGAAAATGTGTCAGAAAGTTTCGAGTTGTTGAGCGTGGAAAAATATCTTTTCGAATACCCCATTAACATGATTCTGATAAAACCAGCACTTACAGAAAAATAAAATTAAAAACTCGCCAAAAGCGACCGAATAAAATTGTTAAATTTTGATTTAGATTTTGTTGGTGAAATCAGTACTTAACTTAGCAATCTACCTCCGCCTGTAGGTCAAGCCGGAAGGGATTTTTTGTAAATCCAGTAACTGAAAAATAAATTATAACATTTAAGACAAATAAATTACCACTAGATAGCATTACGTTGCAGAATTTTAAAATAAAATTTCTTATTAGTTAGATTTTTGTGAAGTGTCAATTACTGGCCAGGTGACAATAACTGGGTTTTCACCCCAATTCAAATTTAATGAATCAAATATTCCTGTACGTTCTCTGCCCTGTGAAGTACGTTGGGCATGTTTAATCCAAGTTGGATTACTTGGTATTTTTAATAAAAATACTTTCTAGAGCACTTTTATGTTTACATTTATATATTTCTAATAAAAAAAAGTCCTAGAGTATTTTATATTTAGATATTTAGCATAAATATAACATTACTGTCTTTATAAAACTGCAAAATATTTCGCAACGTATATCTTTTTACAGCATACTCGTTTATGACAAATATCCAATGCTAATAGTAAGTAGCTTATATCTTTTGTTTCATAAGCAAATATTATGTTTCTTTTGTTTTTAAATGGAAATATTTGCAAACATACAAGTGCAAACATTTTGAAAATGAGCAATAAGATATATTTTTGGAGAAAGATTTAGAATTAAACTGTCTCAGATAACAAAAAGTATATATATATTGTTATTAAAATAAACATGATGAAGCCTAAAAAACTTTAATTATATATACTTAACACTACAACTTATTTGATATGGTTGAATATACGAAGAATTCCCACGAGATTGTTTCGCATTAACTTTCTTTCATGTTTATTGCATAAAAAAAAAATATCACAAGAAATAACACTTCAAATAGCTGCAATCTTTTTAACTGCTGCATTAAGCTTTTGGAATAGGTTTTATTTTTTAATCAGATTATTTTGTTCGAAACGAGGATCTCGTTTCTCACCCCCAATGGAATAAAGGAAAATTAACATTGCAATCTGTTTACAATCTACGATAGTCCCAGATGTTTTGCACATAATACAGTATAATCACAAGCTGTTTTCTCCTTAAGTTTTATCATAATTTTTTAAAGGCCTTAGCTAATATGCTCAGCAAAAGTTTATTGTGTTCAACTCGCTTTGTTTAACTGAGTAACAAAAAAATAGATAAGGAAGAAAAAAACTCTGTGTTCATAAACAAAAAAGAAATTAAACTGTAATCGAAGTAAATCATTTCTGAAATATTTAAATATGGAAAAAGTATTTTTTTTTCTCCATATAATTTTTTAATTTTTAATCACACAAAAAATATAAATAACGCAATTTGTTTACTTTGTAAATATTTTAATCCTCTTTGAATTTACTTCACATTTAATTTTTTCCGAAAAATATATTAAAAAGATCAAATCGTTCTATATAATCATCGAATAGGTTATTCAGTAATGTGCAGAAATAATCCCCAAGATTTAAAAATCAAATGTTACAAATGAATTTTAATAAAAGCTGTAGTTTCTTAGAATTTATCTTTCCACTTATATACATGTATCTTTTTAAGGAATGGATAAAAATAATCTGTGAAATTAAAATATTTCCACATTCTTGATTTCTTGAGTTTTATAAAATTTATATAGTTATTCAAATTTGACAGCCTTTTTTTCATTTTGTCGGAACATAAAGTGTAGCTTAATACCCGGTTATTCTAAATTTTGTTATAAAAAATAAAATAAAATAAAATAAAGTAAATAAAATGAACAAATGATGAAAAAAAAAATATGTGGATGGATAGAATGGAAACAGGAAGAAATTTAATTTTTTTTTTTTCTTAAAAAGAAAAAAAAAGTTGAACCAAAATCCATTGACAAAGAGGGCATAGCTGAAATATGAAGCAGATATAGGCAAGTGAAGCGTGTAAAACTATACAATGAATACAAAAAATAACAAGTTAGCGTCTGACAAGCTTCAGTACCCACGTCAGTTTATTTTCGGTCTGCTTCAGTTACTGGTTTGCCGTTTTGTAAAAAATCTTAACCGATCTGCCAATAATAGCATGATATAACGGGAGGCGGCAGCACAGTCAATCACCTCACCGCGTTCACTACTGAAATCCCAGAATTAGTTAAAACTCGATTCGCATATAAAAATGCAATCGGTCTGCCAAGTCCTATCTTGGTGGAAAACACCCGAAAACCCGATTTTAGCGGTTGACTCGCAGGTTTACCATTGTTTTCTTCTGCTCCCATTTCTCCATGTTTTCATACCTTTGGGTGCAGGAAAACACAATGGTGTAAACCTACGAGTCAACCGCTAAAATAGGGTTTTCAGAAATTTAGTGAAAGTCCGTGTAAAGTTTTATTAATTTCAACAGAAGGAACTGCATATTATTTAATATAACTCATCTATTAAATACACAACTTTTTTTAACATAATATTTTTATCTGTCTTGTAATTTTTTATGTGAATTACACTATTATTTTATTTTATCGACAAATAACACTGCGTTAGAAATAACTTCGTGTGATTTTCTTAAAATATTTAAAACAAACGGAATCAGGAAATTTTTTATTACTCAGCAAATAAAGAGTTTAATTTTGCAAATGAGCTTATCAATGAGTAATTTAAACGTATAACTAATAAAAATGTAGCTGCAAATTTATATTATTCCTTTCCGCACTTAATAATAAGAAGAATTATTAACTTTTTTTTTTACTTTATATATTTATTTTTTTTAACGTAAATTTAAAAATATATTCTTTTAAATCTTGTATGTTCTGCTGCCAAACTAGTATATTTTTAAAGAAATATTATTAACTTTTTTAAGCAGTACATATAAATTTAAATATAATAGTTTATGATTTTTACAAATTTAATAATGCATTTTTTTTTAAATCCTACTCTACATTTTTATGCAATTTTACTAAATATTAAATACATTTTTTATTGAATATTATTACTATGGTCTCCCTTTTTAAATACAACTTCTTGGAACTGTTTTCTTTTATTCAGTTATAAGCAATTAAAAGCTATCTATTCAGAGAATTATAAAATTATTTAATAACCAATTTCGTTTAAATCACTGGACATAGATGGCAGCACAGTAAATTTTTCTTTTTTTCGCTCTTTATGCATGTAAATTATTCAGTTTTGATCTTATTTACCTTTTAAATGATAAAATATATTTATTTTAATTTTTAAAATATTTTTCTTATGTTTTTATTTTAACTATCTCTCATTGATTTTTTTTTTTTTTTTTTTTTTGCGTGTGTGTGTGGGGGGGGAGGGGGTGATAATATTTGAACTAACAATGAGCTAACATCAATATCATTTATACTTCTTTAGATTTTTTTTTATAATTAGCATGATATGATGTTTTTGTCACATTATAATTATTGTGTATAAAAATGGATAAAGAATTGATATGAAAGTATTTTTAGAGATACATTCAAATAAATAGTAGTCTTATCTTATTGTGGTGATCTTTCTCTTTTATTTCACTCCATATGCAAATTGTACCTTAATATTATGTAACATCATGCATCTATCAAAAAATAAAAATTACTTTGCAAAGATATAGATTATTATTAAGAGTTTTTTTTTTTTTTTTTAAGTTTTAAATTTAGAGTTCATTTTACTTATACTCTTATCAAATTAAGTTATAATACACATTAATTAGATAATTAATTATTTATAATTGATAAAAAAGCAATTTTTAGATAATCCAAATAGCAAATTAGATTTAATATTTTGTTTTCAAATTATTTATTGATAGTATATTTTTATATAATTTTCATACAATTTATATACAATTTATAAATAATTATAGCATATTTGAATATAAAATAATAGAATACTGAATATCGAATATTTGATAAAGATAAATTATTATATTTTGTAATTTATAATTATCAAATTATTGTGGTTATTATATAGAGGGAGAAAGGCAAGTAGGGAACTAGAGATAGAGAGAGTTACTTTGCTCTATTATATTATAAAAATGTTGTTATTATAGAGAGGGAGAAAGGCAAGTAGGGAACTAGAGATAGAGAGAATTACTTTGCTCCATTATATTATCAAATTAAATATGTCACTGCAATTTATAGATAATTGGTTTGATAATAACAAATTAATGTATTTGATAATTTAGAATTAAAAATATAATGGTACAATAATATTAATACTTAGATTATTATCAAATTTTTATTATTATTATATTAGTAATGTAATACTATCCATATATTTCAATAAATGAAATTTTACATATTATTAATACCATACCGAATAATACCGATATTAATACCATAATATGTAAAAATGAAGAAAAGCGAATCGCCTAAGAAGATTTCATCCGTAGACAACAAAATTAAATGCTATTGTGTTCAATCCACATGGAAGTCATTAATAGTTTTATGTACTTGATAGTAATATCGTATAAAATTTGATACTTCTCATGTTATTATTAAAATTTTGTTTTTCAAAACGGTGTATTTGACCAGCTTGACCTTTAGACTTTCTGTAGTTGCTCTCACTATGTAGAAGTGTTGAATAAAAAAAAAAAAAATCCATGGGAAAATATCTAAAATCGCAGTTTCTATTCTTTTAGATACATTAATTGAAATTGTATAATAATGTGATTACTACATTAGAATAAGTTGAACTAAATATATACATATATAGTTGGCCTAGTAAAACTACACTTTCTTTGAAAAAGATTACTTTAACCATTTAATAAGAAGTATTGCTCATGATAGAATTACAGTTTTACGTGTATTTTGCGCGTTCTTTTCTGCAATTTGTTTTCTTACTTCATGCTGAGTGATTGATATTACCCTATATCTGTGACATATTTGCGAACGTTAAAACAAAGTAATAAAACACTCTACATCTCTATATAATTAAACACAGTGTAATGCATCCGGGGCGAATCCATCCTCGAGAAAAGCAATTATCGCGGCCATGTTAGGCATAAGTATTCAAGAGACCGTAAGTTTGCCGATTGTTCAACGTATGGAAATATACACATAATCTGCTTTGTGTCACATCTATTCTTTGTTATTTTCTCTGAAACGTTCAAAAACTAAATTATAATGTTTTAAATTCTAAATAAAAAATAACGGATAACCAGGTATTATAAACAACGGATAAGAAGAATACAAGATCTAAACAAACGAAAGACGGTTGCCATTTAGAAAGACAAATTCGAAATCTAAACACAAATGAATGACTCTTACAATGTTTCATTAAAAACTACAGGTTAATATCTGATTCTGTTATTAAACTATTTATAAAAACATATTAAAGATTTTAAATATTTTGAAATGCGTTTTTCACTTTTCCACGTCAACTCACGATTTTGTGAAAAATAGAGTTAATTAAAGCTGAGTATCACTAATACACGAAATCATCTTTTTCGAATAGATGGCGCTGAATTTCACTCGGAAACAGCGATCGCGAATTATTTCTGGCAAACCCATGTTTGGGAAGTCTACACGTCACTTCCTGATGAACATAGGGAAAAGGAACACGGGAGGAAAGGAGAGAGGGGATGGGAATATCTGCTCTGTATCATGTTCATAGTTGTAGGGTTGAGGACTTTTCTTTCAGGGAATCTGAGTGGAATTCTTTTTCAGATATTGCCGATAACCGAGCCGGATATATATATTTTTTTATGTAATAGTGACATTGATTTTCGAAACGCGTACTATGCAATGTTTTTATTTTATTGTTTAATAGCGACATTATATATTTCTGAAAGCAATCTTTGGGAATTTACTTTGTGTTTAGTAAACTACAGAGGCATAATTTTAAAGTTCTACTTTTTATTCTTATAGAGCTTAAAAATTAATTTTTTTTTAAAAACATTCTTTACATTTTTTTCTAAACGGTATTAGTTTTTTTAATGCATTCGATGGCTTGCGGACATATAGTTTTAAAAATGCGGTAAAACAGCTGCATATGCATCTTTTCAGATTTCGAAAATAACCTTAATTGTACGCTAAAAATTATCAGCACTTTTGATATAAATTGAATCGGGTTGGAGTTGGGACTGATTTCATTGATTTTTGCACGGGGACGTGTACCGAGCACATATAAATAGTCTGGGCTGGGCCTGGGGTAAAATGATTATCATTCTGGCCGATCCCGGAGTTGAAAATTTCAGTCCAGTTTATAAATTAAATATA
The DNA here is from genome assembly GCA_963932465.1 of Maratus speciosus. NCBI lineage: Eukaryota > Metazoa > Arthropoda > Arachnida > Araneae > Salticidae > Maratus > Maratus speciosus. The sequence goes on along the minus strand of OZ010787.1, from coordinate 240,112,648 downwards.
GATCAGACTACTGTAATTCCATGTTATTGAGGAAAACACACGATTTATGTAGTATAATAATAAAGGATTTTTCAATGTAACGTTTAAAATATAGCTTTGCTAAATAACGCTTAAATTAAAGAACTCAATTTCAGAATTTCCGCAATATTGACATAGTTTAATTATATTTCCCCACATTTACAGTTGCGTTGCTGATGTATTTAACTAGTCAAATTATGGGATAATTTTGAGGGAAAGTATTTCCGCTCATTCATATCAGTTGAACTGTGACAATCCAAATCGAATTTTGAGTGGGAAAGTGCAACGTGGTTAAAAAAAAAAAAAAAAAAAAAAAAAAAAAAAAAAATAATAATAATAATTAAAAACGAAAAAAATGAAATATATAATATATATAATAATATGCTAAATTTTTGCATGTACATTTTAGTTACATAATAAATCTCTTTTTAATTACAGACTTAATTTTTTAGCATGTATATTTTAGTTACTTAATGATGTACGCAAATCCAAACTGACTAGTTTCTGATATCTTTTAATCCTTTTTTATCCACGAATGCACCAAATAGGCGGGTGCACTTATTAGGATACTATCTTATCGAACCGTTTATTCGGTAAAGGCAGAAAATGCTGTCAAAGTTAAAATTTTGAATAAAATTTCCTGACGTTTTCCGCAAAAGGAAAAACTGCCGCCCTGAGACAATAACCGTTTATAACTCAAGATGTAATTCATTTAAAAGATTACGAATAACTTCAATAGCCATGCTTGCAAGTATCATTCTTTTATGTTTAAAAATGAATCAGATGTGCCAGAAATTTTCAAGTAAATTGAGCAAGTAAAAATATTTTTGAGAACAACTTTATGTTTAACTTGTCGAATGTGTCAATCACAAAACTTTCTTCTATCTCTTCAGGGTCGAAACTAAGGAGGGGGGGGGGGGGGGGCAGAGAGGAAATGTGCCCCGGGCGCCAGAACGAAGGGGTGCCAAATGAAGGATTTTACCTTTGGAATGGATCATTTTCTTCTGATGGACTGATGGCTTCCATTATTATGAAACAGCCATTATAAATGAAGTGTTAGGAAAAGATGAAAAAGCAGCCGTAAAAAGTTAGAACTCTAATTTTCTGGTCTGAATGGGGAAAAAAGGGTCATAATTCTTTTTTTTGGAAAGAAATGGCCATAATTATTTTAAAAAATTATGGCTATACCCCCCCCCCTATTCTGACCAGAAAATAAGAGTTCTACCTTTTTACGGCTGCTCTTTCATCTCCACCTAACACTTCATTTATAATGGCTGTTTCATAATAATGGAAGCCATCAGTCCATCAGAAGAAAATTACTCGGTTAAAGCGGAAACTCGGATAATCGGGACTCTACTGTATATTTCATTTTAAAAATGATCTTTAGAATATTTATGTTGGTGTTCAGAGGGGGGGGGGGGTCATGACTCCGTGACCTCCCCCTTGGATCCGCCATTGTAGATTACGTAGTTCAGTATAAGGTATTGTATGATTACATATTTTAAATTTTAAAATAAGTCGGCTATTAGAAAATTAGTAAAATTCTCCTTATAAATATACTTTGCGGAAGAGGGGGGTAAAATCCATGTTTGCCCCGGATCCAAAAAAGCTAGTTTCGGCACTGTATCTCCTACATGTCAATATTTCAAAATTCGCTAGGAAAAATCCACGTTTGCCCCGGATGCAAAAAAGGCTAGTTTCGGCACTGTATCTCCTACATGGCAATACTTCGAAATTCGCTATCACAATGCCAAACTTAAATGGCAATTTATGCCCATCATGAGGATTCTACAAATATGAAATTCCGTGCATTAGCTCTTGAGATATGACTATCGCTAAAATCGTGTAAATCCTACAAAATGCAGCCTGCAGCGCGACCTATTTGGCGATTTACACCAAAACATAATCAGCACCAATATTTATCAAGGTATACATGAATCTGAAGTTTGATGAAAAGTCGCGCATTCGTTCTTCAGATAAAGCTATTGCGGCAATCATGAAAAATGCAGCATAGAAGCGCCACCTGTTAGGCGATTTACACCAAAACGTAAACAGCACCAATTTATATCATGACTAACTGGATATAATTTTTTTATAAATTCCTTCCATTAGTTCTGGAGATAGGGAGCCCACAAAATTTGTGTCACATACAGACACACAGAGAGGCTCACAGACAGACATTTTGTAAAAACATGTTTTTCGGATTCTCTGACCCTTAAAACGTGTAAATCCGTCGGAAACCGGAATTCAAAAATTTTCACGAATCCAATACTTTCTTCTTGTAAAGATAGAAAAAAAGTAAAAAAAAAAAAAAAAACTAGTATAGTAGAAAGACATTGTTCAGCTGCCAAACACCAAGAAAATAGTGCTTATCTATCAGTCTATATGTGTTGGCCCGGATAATATGCTTTAGTGACCCAATGTAGAATGGACCATACACGTCTGAACAAATGAGTCGTCATTATAGTAGCATTTTTTTTCCCACAGTCAATCTCGAATACATTTAAACTTTTAAAAACATCTTATTGTTTCACCTCTAATCGTTTGAGTTCAGAATGTAATGTTTCCGACACCTGTGTACAATTTTCGTGCTAAAGTTTTGATATTTAGTGGTAAAAGTGTTTCAGATCCAGAACAAAAGTACGTACTACGTATTCACTTTATTCATGAATCATTGCATGCGGAAGCATAAACGCATGGGGGGCTACGCCCTCTCCGTTCTAGAATGAAGTAAACCTTGTTGAGATTTTTTTCAAATCAGATAAAAATTAAATTTTCAGCATCATCTTCACGTTGCTATAGACATCGAATTGGCAATGCTATATAGTAGTTTGTCCTGACTGACTTATAATCAACGGACAGACCAAATTACTGAAACTAGAATCATGAAAATTGGAGGGGGGGAGGGAGAGGATACTTCTTATAAGCGTGCACTAAGAAAGGATTTTTGAAAATACCCCCTAAGGGTGTTAAAGGGAGGGGGTCGAAAATTATAGACAAACTGGCCATATCTCAGAAGCCGTTTTAGGAAGGAGCCTGAAATTCCAGAAAATAAATCTACTAAAAAATAATTAAACACTTATTTCAGCGATTTTACGCTCCCCTAAGGAGGTTAAAAGGGGAGTCGGAAATTTTAGAACATTTGGCATATCTCAGCTTCCGTTTTAGGTAGGAGCGTGAAATTCCAGAAAATAAATCTACAAAATAATAATAATAATAATAATAATAATTAAACACTTATTTCAGCGATTTTAGAAATCCCCCCCCCCTTAAAGAGAATAAAGGGGAGTCGAAAATTTTAGAACATTTGGCATATCTCAGCAGTCATTTATATAGGGTGGTCCATCTGTTGGTTCTTTTTTGAACTATGAATATTTCACAGGTTATTTGTGTCAGCTGTCATGTATCATGCATATATGAACTGTCAAATGTATGCCTTTTGTAATTATGGACCCTTTGACAACACAACAACGGTGCAACGGCAAACACTGCTCGGCAAACCATCAACTTATGGTACTACACTGTCAATATTTCAGTAATTTTAGAAACTCCCCCCGAATAAATGTAATACAGTCGAACTCGCATATAGCGAGCGCGAAGGGACCGTGATATTTGCTCGTTATAACCAGGTGTTCGTAAAAAACGGGTTTGTAAAAAAATTGCAAGAATTCATGCATACTTAATTTATTATACGTACTTTATTTATTTTTTATTTATGTACAGTACAAAAGAAGTTGGTTAATTTGTTTTGAACTGTCTTATTGTCTCATAATTGTGTTATTGTTCTTCGGAGAAGACTAATGGCCTTAAAAACATCTTCATTTGCACCCTGGCTTCGAAAAAACGTTGAAGTTTTTCTTCGCATTCGATTTCGGTTGACTTCGGAATGTTAAAGGATTTTTTTTCAAGAAACGATTATCTGAGCTGGAAAGGTGGAAATCAATAGAAATTTTATGAATCCCAAAAATATTGCTCGCTATAACCGGGGTTTGGTCGTTAAAAGCGAGTTATGATCCCATAGACTTAACATTGTACCAACCAAGTATTTATTATTTCCTCGTTAAAACCGGTTTCTCGCTAAATCAGGGCTCGTTATAAGCGAGTTCGACTGTATGTTCTTTTCACTCGTATTATTATATTAATTTTTCATGGATAAGCACATTTTATCATACATTTATTGCCTAGAAATATATGTACTATTCTTCAAAAAGAATAAATTTAAAATTTTAATTGAAGAATAATGGTGATTAAAAAATCTATACATTTTTCGCGAAAATTATTGGCCAGGTTTATGTTACGTATTTTTGAACGGGTCATGACGGTCTGGATCGTACCAATGAGTTTTAAACGGGCTGGTCAGACCCAAAGCTGAAAATTTTTGCCCTAGCCTGCAGAAAAAAAAGTAAGGCTCCGGGACGGCGTGAAAAGAGTAAGGGCACGATTCAAGTCTCGTGAATAATACCCTGTTCACACTGCGTTATCGGAACTCTCTTAAACCTCCGAACTCTCTGAGGGAGTTCCACAAACTCTCTGAGAGAGTTTCAACTTTCTTCGGGCTAGAGACAGTCACGACCATTCACTCTCGCTGGCTGTAAAGCTTCGCATTAACTGATTGGGTGTTGCGGGCTGTTTTATCTTAAGCGCATGCGCAAACAACACAGTGACGTTCACTGAGTTATCTTAAGTGAGTTTTTCCATGTGAACAGGTTTCCAATTCCGGGAGGGTACCACCTCAAAATTAAGAGAGTTCGGCGGCCTAAGATATCTTAAGTATCGTAGTGTGAACATAGTATAAAATTTGGTCCGAGAGCGAGCAGATCTCTTATGTATGTATGTATATAAGTTACCGATTCGGACAAATGAGGTGCCATTAGCAGTGCAAATATTCTAACGAATGTTATACATAACATGTTTTCAAAATATATACAAAATGGTGAATAAAATAGTCAAAATATCAGATTTTTCCTTCTTTCTTTCTTTTTTTTAATCTTCAAATCCTACCATGATAGATAGCAGTATCAAAGTTCTTATTGTTCTTTTCATTTATCACTGATTGAATCATAAAATTTGTCACATTTGGAAAAAGGATTAATATGAACAGGTATTTGATATATATATATACTAAACAATAATAATTAATTAATAATGATAAATAAATAAATAAAATAAAAAATCGCCGAAAATTCAAAAATCGCAGAGGTCAAAATTTACCAAAATTACATACTAGATTGAAATTAGATTTTTTTTTTTTTTATGAATCCCAAAAAGTTGCCGTAGAACGCAAAATATATTTTTTTTAAATCTCATTAAAAATTCAAAAATCGTTCTACTAATTCCGAATAAACTTTATTGAAAAGAGAATAAAATTTACTATATTGGGTTAGAAGAATGAACTCAGAACATTTCTAGTAATATGGAAACACCGCAGTGTAACACGCAAAGAAAGAGAGAGAGAAAACGCAGAAAAAAATCAGATTTTTTCTCAAATTGGCAAGTGTTCTTTTAAAGAAACTGTTTTATTTATTTTATTTTTTTTCGTTTTCTATTAAAGACAAAAGATTTTTCACAAAAGGTCTGTCAAAGCTGGTGTTTTGAATAGATTTTTTTTTTTGCTACAACGTAGGCAAGGAAAAAATCCTGCCGCCGTGAGGCAGCAATCGCTTATAACTCAAGGTGTAATTCAATTATCGGAAAATGAAAAAAATGTAGGCTTACAAATCACTTCAATAATCATACCTACAAGTATAATGAATTTATGTTTAAAAATGGGTCAGAATTTTCGCGTTATTGATTGTTGGAAAATATTTTTCTTTTTTTCAGAACTGGTTTAAACTTTAAAAAATCTAATCAAAAAATGCCTTGAGCGCTTGTTTTCTCACACCTTTCTTACAAAATCTCGCATGTTTATGTGTTTCTTGTTGAGCTAGTTCAAAATAATAATGATAAATAATAATAATTCCATGCGCAAGGGAGAATGTTGGAGATCTGATGTTCTTTTTAAATAAGGCATTTTTTATAGCAGTAACCGGACCGCAAAATTATTATATTTTAGCTTATTTTTCAGACAAATCAGTGCACTGTAAATGCTATTCCACTTATCTAAGAAAGGTTTCACGAGCGAAAGATGCGAAATAGCTTCCCAGTATTTAGAAAAATGACCATTTTTCCTGCAAGAACAAATTTCCTTTTTACAGAAGGCAGAAAAAATGTCCACAAATAGTGATCCTTAATTACTCCCCACCTCAGAGTAATCATATATGATATTTACTCTGAGCTCCCCACCCGTATCAAAGGTCAACTAACCATTTAACCTTTACCAACTAACCTTTCCACAGAACGTACCTCCCGACTCTACGGAGTTTTCTACATATAGCTATTTCCTCCATTTATCAAGCGGAAATTTTAAGGGTTGCTACAAATTTGGAGGAATCTTCATTCTGTATTGGAATTTTACGAATAAAATGATATTTCGAAAAAACACAAAGGCTTGTTGAGGGATATTTCATATAATATCGCCTAAGAGATATCGTTTATTAAATTTATAAGAGAGATAATGATAACAATTAACAAGAAAAAATATAAAAACAACAAAAATAGTTGCTTTGTGGTCGTTAGAAAACAGCAAAAGCACCCGTAGTGCCATCTGGTAATTTTTGCTGGAACCAATGTAAGAAATTTTAAAATTTAATTTAAAAAAAGGAAGCCGTATTTTTCTTTTATAAAGTTAGGCCATCTGAAAGAAATAAGATATCAATCACCAAAAACATTTTTAATGAAATCGGTGGAATAGCAAATGCGCAGTTGTGATATTTATAATATAGTATGATGAGTGTAGAGCAAAATACAGCTGATGCTCACCCTTAACCGGAGGTATAAGCTGTATTCAGTACACTAGCGTCTTCGGCCCGAACTTTACAGAAAATCTCGTCTATTTTTAAACTTTGCTTTACCACCATCTTTCGGCTATCAATATAAATGAAAGAACTTTCATTGAAATTAGCATTTCTTATAAGAAAAAAAATATGCAGACGTAATGATGTAATTCGAGATCAATTTTTAAAAGCTCCATTTATATAATTTTAAAATTTCATTTAATATAAATAAAATGAATATTATTATTATTATTATAGTTTTATTTAGCTTAACATTTATCTGTTTATTTCTTTTTTAATTTTGTTTGCCTTATAAACGTTTTTTTTTCCCCAGATGTAACTGAAATATAAGATGGTATTACGATTGTATTAGTATGGTTGAAAATTATCTTTTCACTTATTAAATTATAATTCTGTTTGTTCAAATGTTATTATGTTAACAATCGAAATTTTATCTGCATTGATATAATTAATACATGTAGTACATAATTTTTACATGTGCTATAATACCTTCCTTCGTACCAAAGTTCAAGGTTCTAGGTCAAACGGAATTAACCCTATAGGTATTGAAAGAAAACCCTATAGGGTACTTCCGGTTGACCCAGAACCTTGAACTTTGACACTAAGGAAGGAGCCACATCACACTAAAAAGGAGAAGTACGCAAAGCACTACTTTATAAGTCTATGTAGATTTATTACGTGACGAATTCATGAATTCCCATAATCGGTAATTCTGATCATATTTAAAAAACAATAAAAGATTATAAATTGGTGATTTTCTATGTTTTTCCTTTACATATGCTATAAGACCTTCCTTTGTACCAAATTTCAAGGTTCTAAGACTACCGGAATTACCCTATAGGTTTATCGAGTAAAACGTGTAAGGTATTTATGGATGACACAGAACCTTCAAATTTGGCACTGATGAAGGTCTCATAGCACATGTAAATGAAAATATTCAAAAAATATTAATTTATAAATACATGTCAATTTATTACGTTACAAATTCATAAATTTCCACAATATGTACAAACGCCCAATTAATGCATTGCAACGGAAGTTTTTGTAACGGTAATACAACATAACGCTACGGAACCCTTAGGGTGCGAGGTATACTCGTGCTTTCCATGATTTTTCAGAGTTCCCCCGGTACCTTTCTTGGGGAGAATAAATAAATAAAAAAAAAAAAAACATTTTCAAAAGAAGCAACGCATTGAAGATATTCAGCTTAACTACCTGAATGATTTATTTTGTATACAAAGATATGTTTTTATGTGAAATCAATTTTACTTTTTTTCTCGTATCAAAATAGCATTTTTTTACTTTGAAGTTAAAAAATGTTGAGTTTGACTTTAGAAGTGTGAAGTTCCAATTCAAAGAACGTTTTACTTTTCTCTATAATGAATTTGTAATGTGAGAAGGTTGCTAAAAAATGACATTTTTGGAGCCGTTGGTGGTTTTCAATAAATTCCTTTTTGAGAAAGTATTGTTATACTTACATATAATCCATTTTGTTACTTTTGTTTTACTTGCATGTATTGCAGCCATAGTTACAAGTAAAACTCAATTAAGAAAAAAAAATTTGTCTGTGACAAAACTTTGTATAAAAAATGCTCAAAAAATAGTTAATATATATATATTTTTAATGAAATGATTTTTAGGTTCCCACGGGAGCAAAAATGGTGTTACACGATGAACTGGGTAGAAAAATATGCATAGGAACATTTTTCGAAGTGTAAACTATCAAAAGTAAAAACTCAAAACAAATGTAAATGTCGGAACGTTAGTTTAATATACTTGATTCCCTGAAATATTTGACAAAGATGTGAACTATTCACTTTTTAAGTACAATGATTATTTTACTGCCCAAATTCGGCTTACAGCGCCATTTTTACATCGTGTACCAAAATTCTGAACATATTTCTCTTACATTAAATCTATTCCTCAGTTTCTAAATATAATTTACTTGAAATTTCGTTCCGTATGGTCAAAGTGGACTTCTCTATAGGCCGAGTTGCAAACACACTACCTATAATTCTGACTATCATGTCGTTCACATTTGTGCAGAAAAATAAAATATATTAATTCAATTCAGAAGTATAGATACAAAATGAAAATATATTTTTTTAAATTTCTATACTCAAGAAAATTAAAAATCAGTAGCTTCATATCGATATAAAAGAGAAGTATTTAAAAAAAAATGGGCTAATTGTAAGAGAAAATTAAGAAACTTACTTTAATTTAGTTCTGTTTAACATTTAACGTGAACGGTGAATTTAGTTTAAATTATTTTTTGTGTTTTATTTTACTTTTAATCGATTTGTAGGTGAGCATCTACAAATTCTGTTATTTTTTAAGACATCGTCGAAAATATATCTTTTTATTTTTTACTTCCCTCATTTTGGATATCTTCTGTATTGAATTTTTCTGTATTTTTTTTTGTGCATTGTTAACTTTTTTTTTTGTTATCTTGAATTAAGAAAATTAAATCCAAGATTTTTTAGCTTCATTTAATTTGAAATCGTATTTAATCCAGAGTTACCGAAGAGAAAACAGCTGTTCTATCAATTTCAGAAAAATGGCCTAATAGCGAAGCATTGTTTCTGCAACATTTGTCTCATCGATGCAATGAAACAATATAACTAAAGGTGTTGTAGTTATGAGAGGCGATAAAGGTTTGGTTAGAAAAAAAGGGCTTGGTGTTATTGAAAAACACCTGTTTTGTTTTTCATCTTCCATTAAACAGGTGAACTATTTGAAAAAACAAAAATGCAATAAATGTTAGTTATCACTTGCTCGTTCTTTTCAAACAAATATAAATATCAGTTTTTTAAGTATTTCAGCATTGAATAAAAATGTTGTACTTGTTCAATTGGAAGGAAAGGTCGGTTATTTCCTAACAGTACAGAAGTTTTCTGATACACCTTGGCGATAAGTATTAAATAAATTACATTAATTATTTTATGACTGTCGCTAGCTAAAAAAAATTATCTTATCTGTAGTAAATCTAAAAAAATGCAGAAATGTATAAACGAGTAGTGTTTGGTATGGCAAATTGTCTGCACTGAGGATAAAGGGAATGGAGGAGCGCGGGGCTCTGCCTGAAATTCTTTCTAAGGGAACATAACACGTCTTTATGCAGACTGAAATCGAGTTAAAAAAAACCACTGAAGCATCCGAAAGGTTATGTCGAGAAGCATGACATAAGTTCAAATCCAGTTCTATTAGCCGCTGGAGAGGTTAAACATGTAGAGTAAAACATTAAAAATTCAGAACTGAAGCTTATTTAAAAGGAGTATTTTTAACAGATTTAAAGGCATAGAAAAATTGTGAAAACACCTTTTTAATAATTGTTTCCAAAATTTAATTTTTAATTCACGGTAAAATTTATTTTCTTATTTTTCTTCTAACTCCTTTTTTGTTCATTTCCTTTCTAAACAATTTTTATAAGTTTGCTATTTTCTGCAATATATTCACGAGGAAAATTTATTAAATTACTTCATTAATAATTCTTTCAATAAAAATTGATGTCTTTTTTTATTTCTGTTATTTTTATTGTTTAAGGCAGTTAAGCTCATGCTTAGATTTCTTTTTTATCGTCCTCTGTAAATTTGAATGTCAGTTTTTTAGATAAAAATAATTAATTTTCACTCGCCATTAAATGCTTTTAATGAGAAGAAAGAATATATACTAAAATTCTGTACATAAACTTTCGATAATAAGCATGATTAAATTTAACACCCTAATAAGATTTATAGTTTTCAATTTACAAACTATACACGTTCCATTCTAACGGATTTTCTAAACGATATTTTTAAGCTCATCATGCACAACTGAGTGACTCTCATAAACACAGTTCTAATTTAATGTTACTTGATGTTCGTAACTTTTGCAGTGCCGAGACATTAAATCACGGCAAAAATTACCGAAAAAATTAAGTGCAAAGAGGATTGTGATTTTGAAATAAATTTATATAGTTTTACATTCTTTATGCAAATTTCTAGAAGGTTCTGCATTAAGTTTCATAAAGTGGATTTCAACTGTTTATTAGTTCCTCTTGAAATTAAACAAAAAATCTAAACAAGGAAACACAAAAACATGGTTTAAAATGTACTTCATGAATTTTTATCAATTCCGTTGCATTTCAACATAAGCTTGGTAAAACTTAGAAAGTTTTTTTTTTTTTTCATAATATTTTCTTTGATATTCAGCCATGCTATTTAAGCAAATACATTTATTACATAAACGAAATTTTTTAAGCGAATGGCTAGGGATGATAAGGCTTTAAAAATGCTCAATTAGACATACATTTAAATTTTAAAGCATATAATAGAAAAGTTTTCACCTTATAATAGGCGATAAAAAATTATTAAATATATATTTTTTTTAATTATGCTACAGCGAAATAAATTATTTATTAAACCTACAGAAATGTAATTTATTTAATGGTATTACAAATGTACAACTTTATATAAATATATTAAAATTATAAAATAAAAATGTAAGATATATAAATGTTATTTATCTTGTAAAATAAACTTTTTTTTAAGTACGAGCGAATTGAAGTTAAAAGTTCATTTTAATGTTTTAAAAGTGCTTATATCGTTAACATACACGTATATCAAAATCAAATTAGTACTTTAGATTGCTCTGTGTGTAATAAATAGATAAAATTTAGAAAGGACAAATATCTGAAATTATATTTAGAAAATGTTGTTAGGTATATTGAATTGAGGTTCTGATTTTATTTTACTGTTTATTAAATCTTTATATCTTTGATTTAAACATATACTGAAATAAAAATTACACCTTCATTCAATATGTATGAACTAAATAGATAAAATATATAAACAAATAGTCAAAATTTGGGACACCAGCAAAAAAAAAAATGTTTAAGATTTGAAGGAAACTCAAATATTATACAAAGTTACATTGATAACATGAACAAAAAATATTATAAAAAACGTTTCTAAAAGAAATTTCTTTGTTTAAAATTATAAGGCGCCAATTTCACAGCCATTTCGAGCCTAGCCTATTTAATATTTTTTGGAAATAGCGTTGAAATAAATTATTGAGAATGAAAGTCTACAAAAATTTTAAGGGGTCTCGGGACTCTTAAAATTGGGGAAAAATGAAAAAAAAAGACAATTTTCAACATATAACATCTTTAAATGTATTTGATTTTAAGACACAATTTTATATTGGGATGAAAGATGTAAGTGTGTTATTTCATTTCATGTATTTAAAAAATTGCAAGATGCAGAATTAGAACTTATATTGGGCTTCAAAATGTCAGACATTTGACAAGCAGAAAATCGACATAACAGCTTACGCGCACGATTAAAAAATAAATTTTGCAACTAGAATGAAAATTTAAGTGTCTACTTATACTTCGGATTGTAATAATGAATCCTGAACCTAAATAAATTTGCATTTAAAGCAATTTTATATTTTTAACAGAAAGTTGTATTTATCAAATGCAAAGTTTGGAAAATTCCAACATTATAGTCATCTTTAAAAATATTTTTTTGAACAAAAAAGAAAAAAAGGAAATTTAGGTTCAGTTCATAAAAATTATCATGAAATATATGTTTTGAAAATATCATTAAAAAATATTCAGACGTTTTTGAGATATCATGCGCGCTATGCCCAAAAACGTCATTTGGAGAAAAATGACTTCAAAGTTTCGGAAACGCAACTTTAGCTATTGAGTGGGCATAATTCTAAAAGCCGTAACTTCTGTTTAAATGGGAATTTCAAGGAAGAAATTATATCAATCTATTAAAAAAAGATAAAGAGTTTAACATCCAAAAAAATTTAAAACTTCGAAAATTTTGACACTTTAAGAGTCCTGAGACCCCTTAACAGTTTTGAATTAGACAAAGATTTTATTGCCTCATGTACTATGTTAGTTTTAAACTTTATGCCTTACATTGAAAATTTTATTACTAAGACATCTCCAAAATTATTTAATATTTTAAATGTATAAAAGAATAATGTTGTACATTTGTGTTTGAAATCTTTGATTTTCATTATAAAAAAAATCGAAAATTATTTATTTGAAAAATTTAAATATGAACAACTCTTACTAACTGAAACATGCGATTGATTTTACGCTGTATTCTGTTTGATTTTACACTGATTTCCAAAAACAATTAATAGTGATATTGTATCTTATTAACCATTAAAGTGTCGGTCTTTGTACCAGACACAAATCCCAAAATTCTCTAAGTAAACCGAAACTGGACCGGAACACGGCAAAAAATTTTCATCGTTCCAATAATCCGCCCCCAACACTAAATGAAAGTGATTTAATTCATATTTTAATGCAATTATGAAAAGTATTCCACACTTATATATGGGACATTCTCACAATCTTTTTACTTTTATGTCCTTGAATAATAAGTTTTATTTTAGTATTTATTCTTGCGGTTATTTATTTTAGTATTTATTCTTGCGGGTTTTTTTTCATATACTGTGGAACATCCCATTTCATGATTGCATAACAATATTAACGATATAAATAAGTTTTGGAGGATGTTGGGGTCCAAATTCCAGGAAAACTCCTATACCGTCCCGTGTCCTTATGCTAATTTTTAAGTTTGGAGCTGTCTGTATAAAATTGTTTCAAGAAAAGTAATTCGATGTAATTTTTTCCGAAACTGGCACAATTGTTTTATATAAATGTGTAGCAAAAAATTAACCTGCACACATTTTTACGGTTGATATTATTTTTTGAACTCTGTCCCTGGGTTTTAGATGCCTTAACATCCTTCTTGCTAAACTTAAACAGAAAATCACTTCAGATGCAGCCACAGAATTTTTTTTTGAAGTTTTTTCTCATGCAGAAGTATGCTAGAGAAAGAACATCAGAAATTCTTTGACAGGAAATCATCTGCAGAATTTAAATCAGCATTTAAATATCAATTTCAAGCATCGTGGCTTTATTGGTAGTCTTACCGCCCCCAAGGTTTATTCCCTACACTTTTCGAGGTAAATTAAATATATTTTAAAATTTAATCCAATGTAAATAACTCTTTCTAAAAATCAATGAACATTGTGGCTATCACTTAGTATTAACACGATTTTCCTAAAAATAGTGGTAATTTTCCTTACCTCCCATCCTTACTATCTCTTTTTTTCCATTACCGTCCCTTTTTTCCATACCATCCCCCTTTTTTCCCTTCCGTCTCTTCTTAAGCACCCCTTTAAGACAATGTTATACCAAAATTTTGTACTAAAAATACTACATCTTTATTATTTCTTATTTGAATGTCCCGTGGGTACTATGCAAATTCATTAAAGGTAAAAATTTAGAAAAAAATAGAAAGTTATAGTGGTAAAATGATAATGAAATTAAAGTCGCAAGTTTAGCTTAAACCTCAGTTAAATAAAAAAAAAATTTCGCTGCTGACCATTTTTTCTTTATTTTGAATCATTAAGGCAATCGTCTATCAGATTAAATTGTTATTTTCGTAAGTTTAATTTCACCAGATTTTTATTCCCGAAAGTCAAAAGATTGTGAGATTGCCCCATATGTAATACTTTTATATTTTGGACTTTTTGGACTTTTATATTTTGTACTGAAAAGTTAATATACATATACTCATAAATATTCAAATATACCTCTACTACATGGAATTGCCGCTGCTAAGATGTAAAAACACACGAATACACTATAGTGTCAAAGTCACTAAACACGTTCGATATTTTGTAGGTTTTTTGGAATATCTACAAAATGGCTTCTAGAAAAATTCTTCTGAAACTTTAGGAATATAAAACATTTTCGATCTTATCTATTTCTGTAGAACTATTATCCCGAGAGGAATTCGGGGACCCACAATTTTTTTTTCCAAGAACAACAGAAGTATCTAAAAAAATGAAATTAAAACGAAATTACCAAAAATGACAAATTGTGGAAACTCCTTTGTCACCCAACTATTTTTTGGAAGCAAGTAATATTCAACTCTCTATATCGACGATATATTTATGTATTTTCTAGATATTCAACTGACTTTTCTGTATGAGTTTCCCTATGTAGTTGACCACTAAAAATTTTCAAACACTGCAATCGAATTTCTCATCCATTGTTGAAAAACATTTCATAGAAATGCTCATGTTTCACCAAATTATGAAAATAATTATATTTTAAATGCAGTATAATGTTTCTATCGTATTTTGTCAAGATTTCTGAAATTGACGTTAAATTTCGTTGAAAACTCTGCATGTTCTACCTTAAATTAAATATGCAGAAATTTCTCGAAAATATTAAAGACATCTAAATATCTGCATGGATTTACTTCCAAGTCTTGCACAAATAAACACAAAAATTGTACAAGATCCACATAGTCATGTTAAAGGCTAAAAAATATTTTTCAGCATGATCGCAATATTTTTTTATTCGATTTCATTTTGGTTTCCAAATTGCTCCCGTAATAATCGCTCGCAGAAACATATGAAATCAAACATGTTCATTATATGTCTGAGCACTCAAAAGAAAAAAAAATCCATGTAAAAACGGAAAAAGGTACAAGCAGCGAAGTTACCATCTATTCTCCGTTTTTTCTCAAAATTTTCGTTTTATTCCCCCGTTTCCAGATGGATTTTTTTTTTTTTTTTTTTTTTTTTTTTTTTACTATTTAAGACGGCAAATGTCTGTTTCTAGAAATAAATGTGAGTGATAGCACAAAAATCTAAATAATAATTATATATATTGATGCATTTTTACACGGAAAAGGTATTTTTGTCGAATATAGGGCAGTTTCAATCAGATGATCAACCATTGTTCTTCCGAAGGCGGTCAAGGCACTCAGACCAATCAAAACTGTCTATTTGTTGTTTGTGGCCACCATAATCAACGGAAATGACTTGCCATAGTTAAAACCCACCCGAAATCTACCGGAACCATTGGAAGTCAATCCAATCCGAAGTATCTTTTAGTGCAAAGAGACTCAATCCATTAAAAATTTGACGCACGGTCTTCTTTTGTTTAGACGCCATCCTAAGAACCTCGTTTCTCGTAGCGTCTCGTTTATTCGTAACAGGTGGCTTTTCAGCACTGGGTTTTGCTACGTGCCTGTATTACCTCTGGATAGGATACTTCACTCAGACGCCTTTCAACGACTTAAATTTACACAATGTTTAAACCACACCGGCCTTCTGATTTCAATTTCCATATCATAGTTAACTCTTCCGAATGAATTTCTTTAGCTTGCTACATCTTGAATAACTGAAGCTATCGCAAGGGAACTTAAATACCTTCAGAGTGTGACATCACTTATTTTTCATTGGAATTTTTTCGCGACTAGAATGAACAATTCAAGATTGTGTCCGATATTTTTGTCTTATAGTCCAGGCAATATTGAATTTTACCTAGCAAAATTAATGGTAGTACTGGAAATCGGCTTTCTAGATGTTTTTTGGGTCGCTGAATCTGATTTTGTAACTTCCCACCAAAATTTCCTCCGGCAACCTCCCCAAATTTTGGTAAAAAGACCCCCAAAAAAGGTTTTTATTAAAAAAATCAAATTTTTTATTGTTTTAGAGAAAAAGTATCTAGAAATTCAGAAACTAGACAAAATTTCCAATAAATTAGATGTATGACATTATAACTTAAGTGAAGGGGAAGGGGGGATCGGCCTCGGAACATGCGCGCAGTGCTGCGTAAAATAAGTTGCGCAATTCCACTTAACCACTCACACGTTTACAATCGCCCTCCAATCTCCCCTCCGAACTTTCTCTATAAGGTTTACTTTAAGATTTTTGGGTCGCTGAATCCGAATTTGTAACTTTCCCCCAAAAATTTCCACCCCGAAACCCCCCTCAAATAGTTGTTTTTAACTTAAATTTCTTATTATTTTAGGGTAAAAGCAATACAAAATTCAGAAACTAGACAAAATTTGCAATAAATAGGATGTATGACATTATGAATTAGGATGAACGGGGAGGGTGAGGGCTGCCTCTGAACATGCACTGCGGCGCTACGTGCACTAAATTATGAAGTCCAGACAATAGGGGATTTTATCTGTCAAAATGAATACTAGTTCTGGATTTCGACTCACTTTATGTTTTGGGGGCCGCTGAATCCGAATTTGTAACTTCCCAACAAAATTTCACCAAGCAACCTCCCAAAAAATATATTTTTTGAGAAAATTTTGTTTTTGAGAAAAGCGCGCGGGGAATGTTCCGAGGCAGCCCCCTCTCTCAGCGTTTATCCTACGTCATAATGTCATATATCCTATTTGTTGCAAATTTTGTCTAGTTTCTGAATTCAGTAATGCTTTTCCCCTAAAACAATGAGAAATTTAAGTTAAAAACCACTATTTGGGGTGTTTTCGGGGGAGGAAATTTTGGGGGTAAGTTAAAAATTCGGATTCAGCGACCCAAAAAAACTTAAAGTAAACCTTATAGAAAAAGTTCGGAGGGAATATGGGAGGGCTAATGTAAACGTGCGAGTGGTTAAGTGGAATTGCGCAACTTACTCCACGCAGCACTGCGGCGCATGTTCCGAGGCAGATCCCCCCCTTCCCCTTCATCCTAATTCATAATGTCATCTATCTAATTTGTTGCAAATTTTGTCTACTTTCTGAATTTCTAGCTACTTTTCCCCTAAAACACATTTTCCCCTTTTTTTAATAAAAACCTTTTTTGGGGGGATTTTTACCAAAATTTGGGGGTGGGGTTGCCGGGGGACATTTTGGTGGGAAGTTACAAATTCGGATTAAGCGACCCCTAAAACATATAGAAAGCCGATTTCCAGTACTACCATTAATTTTGCTAGGTAGAGTCCCTATACGGTCTCTGTTGCCTAGACTATTATGCTAATTTGTGTTTAGTTTAAAAATTTAAATATTTTAAAGACAAATTTAAAGGTATTTATCGCTAGTTTCTTCCAATCATCATATAAAATGAAATGCATACATTTTTTGCAACATAAAAGTTTTTTTTTTATTAATTTAAGGATATATATTATAAATTTCAAAACTTTTGTGACTCGGTGTTTTATTGCTATTTTTACAGGTAATCAAAATGTTGCTTATTTGTAATATAACATTCTTTTTCAACATTTTGAAAATGGTTATTGGTCATTGCTTTATCTCTACCAACAATGTTTTTCCCAGTATTGAGCAACATGTTTCGGAAATACTAAATTTCCTATTTGCCTTTCATTGTAAAAAAAAAAAAAAAAAAAAAAAAAAATGTTGTATTACGAATTAATAACATTTGCATTACCTTTGAAATAGTATAATATGTATTAGATACGATTAATTTTGAATAATAAAGTAAAAGATTTACTTTTTGTTCAAACTGTAATATACGGTGTGCAATATGTAATCTATCGCCGACCTTTAATTTTCTCAATCGTTGGCCGTAGACATATAGTTCCAATTACAAAAACGTTTCAAATGAGGTAAATATTCATGTTGTGGCATTATTAAAAATAAAAAAATCAATTTTATAAAAATTACGAAATCTAACGTTTTATACGGTCCCCAGTCCCTATAATTATATTTAGTAAAAGTTTACACATATCATAACAGATATAATACAAAAAGTTTGACATCTGTACTAAAAAAAAGGAGACAGTTACTAAATTTCAAACTTTGAGATTTTTGCACATGGTTTTGTCTTTCGTTGAGGGATCAATTAAGAGATCAATTCGAGAAGTAATTCGAGCTCAAAATCAGGGTGCTATTTCTTTTTTACGGCGAAACCACCTTTAGTCAGTATCGCCAAATCGGGGTATCACCAAAGAGGGATATTTCATCTAAAATTTTTAACTGACTGTTAGGGGTCGTATAGAAAGCGAATAATGAAGTATTGAAAGTAAACATAACAATATATATCAATTTATTATAATATCAGAAAACGGTCTACTATAGCAACATGAACACATAAAACGCCGAAATCTACTAGAGATACTGCTCAAAGTGTTCCCCATTGGTGGGGATGCACAATTGAATGCGTGACAGTGCTGAGTACTGGACAAGTTAGAGCATAGCATGTGTGCAAACTGTGCGACAATCAAGGTTGGTGCGCTGCTTCAGATAAGCCAGAGAAGTGGTCTCAGTCACATACACCTTTGCCTTAAAAATCCATGGGAGTCACGTCCGGCAAACGCGGTGGCCACTCTACCTGACTACCATATCCAAGGATCTGTTGACCGAATTCGGTGGCCAGACACGCACGGAGGTTTGATGTTTTATGCGGAGAGGGCCCCATCATGTTGAACCTACACCTGACATATATGTCGGAGAGGCTGATCTTCATACCAGTCAAGTACCGTGTTTTGTAGCAGATGCAGTTAACGATCGCCCTTTAAGGTCCCACCGTAGAAGATGGGTCCAACAATTTGGATGCCCCATATACCGCACCACACTTGTCGGCAGTGCGAGAGATGTGGAGGTTTTCCAGAGACCAGTAATGCAATTTAAACACGTTCGCAATGCCGTCCAGTGTAAACATTGACTCATATGTCCACAGAATGTCACAAAAGAACGACGGATTTTCCTCTAAGGTATTAAACATGAAATTACAATAATCAAATCGTCGTGCGTGGTCTCCCAGCATCAATGCTTGCACCAGTGTCGGATGGTATGGATGCGTATCATGTGCATGTAACAAATGCCAGACATACTGACCAGATGCCTCGCTTATTTCGGCCATGCTCAGTTGTGGAATTAAACGGGTGGACGCCATCAACTTTTCCATTGTCACTCGAACATTACACTTTGCCCATCTACTTGTTATGGGTCGTGGTGAAACAGAGTCGGTCTCTCTAAGATCATGCAATGCATTAGTTATAGCTTCATACGTTCGATGTAGATACTTAGGGAAACGTTCTGAATAAACAATCGCAGCTTCTCTGGCATTCATTTGAGATTCATCATAAATAACTATTTCGGCATATTCCATGTATGCGTAGCTCGCCATTACGATCTCAGCGCTGACTAGCATGTCCACTGCTTGATGGATCGTTTTTTATTCGGAACTTGTGGCGCTGCGGTACTATTTTAATTTACATTATTCCAATTTTCATGCTCGTTATAGCTCGGCTGGTCGTTTGCATTCCACTGCCATTTATCTAGTCCTTAGTGAGTTTGTTTTATTTGCCAGTTGTCGTTCTACCTACTTTGACGTTTCAATGTTGTTCGATCATAAAATTTAGCTCAAATTTTTAGATGAAATAACCCTATTTTAGTCCAGGCAATAGAGACCGTATAGGGGCTCTACCTAGCAAAATTAATGGAAGTTCTGGAAATTTATGTTTTTTGGATCGCTGAATCCGAATTTGTAACTTCCCACGAAAATCTCCCCCGGCAACCCCCCCCCCCAAATTTTCGTAAAATGCCCCCCCAAAAAGGTTTTAATAAAAAAAAACAATTTTTTTATTGTTTTAGGGAAAAAGCATCTAGAAATTCAGAAAGTAGACAAAATTTGCAACAAATAAGATATATGACTTTATGACTTAGGCTGAAGGGGAAGGGGGATCTGCCTCGGAACATGCGCTGCGGTGCTGCGTGTACTAAGTTGCGCAATTCCACTTAACCACTCACACGTTTACATTCGCCCTCCCATCTCCCCTCGGAACTTTCTCTATAAGGTTTACTTTAAGTTTTTTGGGTCGCTGAATCCGAATTTTTAACTTACACCCAAAATTTCCTCCCCCCCCCCCGAAAACGCCCCAAAATAGTTGTTTTTAACTTAAATTTCTTATTGTTTTAGGGGAAAAGCATTACGAAATTCAGAAACTAGATAAAATTTGCAACAAATAGGATATATGACATTATAACGTAAGATAAACGGGGAGAGAGGGGTCTGCCTCGGAACATTCCCCGCGCACTTTTCTCAAAAACCAATTTTTTTCAAAAAATCAATTTCTGGGGGTTGCCGGGTGAAATTTTGTTGGGAAGTTACAAATTTAGATTCAGCGACCCAAAAATCATCAAGTGAGTCGAAATCCAGAACTAGTATTAATTTTGCCAGGTAAAATCGCCTATTGCCTGGACTTCATAACTTAGTGTACGTAGCGCCGCAGTGCATGTTCAGAGGGAGCCATCACCCTACCCGTTCGACCTACGTCATAATGTCATGTATCCTATTTATGGCAAATTTTGTCTAGTTTCTGAATTTCGTAATGCGTTTCCCCTAAAACAATAAGAAATTTAAGTTAATAACAACTATCTTGGTCGGTTTTCGGGGAAGTTAAAAATTCGGATTCAGCGACCCAAAAAACTTAAAGTAAACCTTATAGTGAAAGTTCGAAGGGGAGATGAGAGGAAGAATGTAAACGTGTGAGTGGTTAAGTGGAATTGCGCAACTTTGTTCGCGCAGCACTGCGGCGCATGTTCCGAGGCAGATCCCCCCTTCCCCTTCATCCAAAGTCTTAATGTCATATATCTAATTTGTTGCAAATTTTGTCTACTTTCTGAATTTCGGGACACTTTTTCCCTAAAACAATAAAAAACCTTTTTTTAATAAAAACCTCTTTTGGGGGGCATTTTACCAAAATTTGGGGGTGGATTGCCGGGGGGAAATTTTAGTGGAAAGTTACAAATTCGGATTCAGCGACCCAAAAGACATAAAGTAAGCCAATTTTCAGAACTTTCATTAATTTTGCCAGGTAAAATCCCCTATTGCCTTGATTATTTAGTGATTCCCTTATTTGGCGATACCGGCTAAAGATGGTTTCGCCGAAAAAAGGACATTGTACCTTGATTTTGATTTCGAAGCACTTTAATTCATCTTTTAACTGATCCCTCAATGAAAGCCAAAATCATTTGCAAAAATCTCAAAGTTTGAAATTTAATAACTATGTCAATTTATGTAGTACAGATGTCAAACTTTTTGTGTTTTACCTGTTATGATTTGTGAAAAATTTTACCAAATATAACTATAGGTTCTGGGGCAGCATACAAAAAGTTAGATTTCGCAAATTTTATAAAATTATTTTTTTACTTTAAATAATTTCACAACATGAATATTTACCTCATTTGAAAGGTTTTTGCAATTGGAATTATATGTCTCAGACCAACGGTTGAGAAATTAAATGTCGGCGATAGATAACATGTTGCATCCTGTATGTAAAATCTGTATTGAAAAAGAAAATTTAAAATTTGAATATTATTAATATTTTCATATTCAAAGCTTAATGAATTATCTGCATTAGTTGAATTAGTTTTTATATTTAAAAAGTCAGCAATGGGAAAAACATAACTGTGTACAATCAAAACATATAAAACAAACATATTGTTCATTACTATCAGTCGTTTTGTATAGATAAAAATTTTCATTTTTTAGGGGCACCAGGCCGACGCCTACTATTGACATTAGCATTAAAAATAAACATTTCTTGTTATGGCAATAAACTGAAGTGTGTTGGAAAATTACAACAAAGATATTTTTTCTTTATATCATTTATTACATTTTTCTAAATTTTTAGATTGTCGCTGCACATAACTTAAAACCCTTGAGATTCAAAATTACTAGTTAAATAGTGCCACTTGTATTAAATAGGGGTTATATCCCTCGTGTTGATAATTGGCTATCATAAACACAACCAACCAACCAGCCACTTGTATTAAAGTTTATAATAGTTACTTTTGCTCTTTCACATATTCATTTTTTTTCTCATATTTGTAACAGGAATTTTCTATTTTAATTTCATAATAATAAGTTAATCAATTAATAATCATAATAATTCAACAATAACAAATTATTTATTTGAAAGCCATCGAACCATTTGGAAGCCATTTGAAAGCATTAAAACAGTGTTGACAATTTTGAAGCTGAAACTGTAATTAATATTGTTTATTTATCCTATCACCCTCAGGAAAAAAAAAATATACAGTCATCAATCTGTTTATATCATCAGTTTTAAAATCCATAAATTTATGATTAATTATGTTTGAAAACTTTTTCCGAAAGTTAAATTAAGTATTATCCTAGTATGTAAATATTCGACACAGAAAGTTAATATAAACAAATTTCATACGTTCTGTTACATTTAAATGATATTTTCTATTATTTAAAAATCGAAACATACGTGGTAGACATTTCGGAGGACGCATCTGGCTCTTACGTAACAGCGGACGTCTTCTGTCCAAGGTATGCCAAGGAGGCCATCGTAAGCAGACATACACAGTGATTGACTTCATAGAATCCTATGACATTTATTGTGTTTCAGAAAATTTATATAGTAATCAATACTTAATTTCTGAAAAATATTTTATGAACAGTAATATATTTTTCAACATTTTATAATTCCTAATACACACGATATTTTAAAAACTGTAACATTCGAACTGTTAACATTCGAATTCTAATTTTTACAAAATCCCGTAAAAACATCTTTTTTTTCCATTCAGCGTACCTTCAACGAAAATTAACATTCGCATTTTATATGTATGAGATTATTTTCTTTAAAAAAGAAATGCGCGGTATATAAAGAAGTTTATTTAACTATTACATGCTTTTTTATTTAGGTATGATAATTATACTTAATCAGCAGAAATTTAAAAATATAAAATGTGTTACTTATTATATGTAATTACGCAGGGAGACAAATGATGGTATAAAAAAAGAAATAGAATGTTACAATCATTTTATGATAAAAAATTAAAAATTAAATAAATAAATGAATAATTCAATGATCAACATTTGTAAAGGCCAATACATTTAAAAATCAAAAGACGAAGAGTGGTTCAGTTTATATTATAGCGAAAAAACAATCAGAGATTTTTTTTTTTTTTTTTTTTTTTTTTTTTTTTTTACTTTAGTAACTGCGTTTTTTCATTAAAGCATAAAATTTACAAAAAGGTTTTTTCTCAATAAACTATCTAAACGAATTTTACGTAATAGTATGGCACAAGTAATTCAACATAATAAGTTACTGTTAACTCTTCTGTCCCTTTTTCAGAAATAATCATTTTAAAATATTCTTTTATGGAGAATTGTATATAAAAATAAGTTCTAAATAGAATTTTTTTTTACCCCACTCCTTAAATACGTAAGCGAATGTTTTATAGTATCTTTTGTTTAACTAACTTTGGAATGTTTAATTTGTATGTTTACATTGACGTACAACATACTGTTAGTATTTCTAAATATTGGTGCATATACAGGGTGATTCATAAAAGATGGGCAGAACTTTAAGGGGTTATAGTACACTTAAAGACAAATAATATTAAATAGGAGACTAAGGGTCCCAGACGTATTCCCAAGGAGATAGGGGCATTAAAGTTTAGGGTCCGAAATTTCAAATGATTATAAAACATGGAAAAGTTGGTCGATTCGTTTGCGGTTTTTGCAAAAAATTTTCTTTATGCCAGTATTTTCTTGAAATAAAATTTTAAAGTTCAATTTCAAAAAATGCCGATAGGGGGCGCTTTAGACTTTGGAGTAACAAACAACTATTTTTTAACGTTATTTTTTGTATTTCTTTAAATGATTTCGAAAGCTTAGACTTAAACTTAAATTTTGATCTAAAAATCTGAGTCCTAACGAGTAGTTAAGTAGCGTAAACTGAAATTTGAAATTTGAAACCCTTCTCCCCCCAGAACAAAAATCAGTTATTCCCGATCTTTGTGTCGTAGATTAGGCTCTAACTACTGCCGCGTTTTGATAAAATTATTCTTTATGTCAGTATTTTCTTGAAAATAAATTTTAAAGAAAATTTTCAAAAAATTCCGATAGAGGGCGCTTTAGACTTTGGAGTAACGAACAGCTATTTTATACCGTTATTTTTTGTGTCTCATTAAATGCTTTCTAAAGCTTAGACTTAAACTTAAATTTTCAGCTCAAAATCTGAATCGCTGAGCGTGGTTCAGTAGCGAAGGGAGGGGGTTCAAATTTCAACTTCTGAACATAGTTCAGTTTGCACTACTTAACCATGCCCAACGATTCTGTGCTGTGATACGAGGCAAAAATACAACTTTCGTCAAGGACTGCATAGTCGGAATTCACTCATAAAGGCACTGGCACAGTTGGAAACGTCGCTCATGCAAACGTTAAAGCTCCATTCCTGACGCTAGTCACCGAGTGAAGAAGGAAACAGAAAGTATGCAAATGTCAAATGGGGAAGAAGAAGAACACGTATGCAAAATTTCGACACGATTCAGGCATAAAAACCACTGAACGGTGAGTCAAGTGTAAGTCGCTGTAGTAATGAATCGGAAGATGGTGCCCTTCACGAATAAGGAAAAGGCTGAGATGCATTTAATTTACGGAGTTAATCAGTAGTTGTTGCAGAAGCCATTCTGGATGTAGTAGCGGCGCAGCCAAGTACAAGTACACGAACAGTGGCTAGGTAGGTGGATACCTCACAGTCCATGACTTGGAGGGTACTGAATGATGAACATTTGCTCCCGTTTCATGTGCAACGAGTCCAGAAACTGTCTCCAGGGGATTATCCAAATCGCATTGAATTCGCCCGCTGGTTTCTGCAGCAGAACGCGCTAAATCCACATTTTGGACGAACTGTGCTTTTCACCGATGAATGTACCTTCACACGTGAAGGTACATTTAACACACACAATGCACATGTATGGGCGGATGTCAATCCACATGCTACGTATCCACATGCTCATCAGAGACGCTTTTCCATCAATGTTTGGGCAGGAATCCTCGGAGACCACCTAATCGGACCGTACCTTCTTCCTGAACGCCTCAACGGTAAAACATACCTCACATTTCTGCAACATGTGCTGCCAGACCTGTTAAACGTTGTTCCTCCACGCATCCGGCGGGTCATGTGGTTCCAGCACGATGGAGCGCCAGCCCATTACGTACGAGACGTCCTCAACTATCTGGACATCACATTTCCGAACAGATGGATTGGTCGAGGTGGTCCTGTTGCTTGGCCTGCTCGCTCGCCAGATCTTTCACCCCTCGATTTCTTTTTTTGGGGACGATTGAAGGCTCTTATGTATGAGACACCCATTGAATCCCCCGAGGAACTGGTCGCCAGACTTTCCGCCGCTGTAGGGGAAGTGCTCGAAAAGCCTGATGTTTTCGCGAATGTTCGCCGTTCCATTCTTCGCCGTTGTTCTGCGTGCATAACCTCTGGTGGTCACAATTTTGAGCATTTATTGTAATTACATGTTAATAAATATGCTTTGGTAACATAATCCTAATTTGTGTCTTTTTACCTCGTATCACAGCACACAATGTGTGGACATGGTAAACTGAACTGCGCTCAGGAGTAGAAATTTCAAACCCCTCTCCCCAGAAACTTAACCACGTCTAACGATTCAGATTTTGGGCTGAAAATTTAAGTCTAAGCTTTAGAAAGCATTTAATGAGACACAAAAAATAACGGTATAAAATAGTTGTTCGTTACTCCAAAGTCTAAAGCGCCCTCTATCGGAATTTTTTGAAAATTTTCTTTAAAATTTATTTTCAAGAAAATACTGACATAAAGAATAATTTTAGCAAAACGCGGCAGTAGTTAGAGCCTAATCTACGACACAAAGATCGGGAATAACTGATTTTTGTTCTGGGGGGGGAGAAGGGTTTCAAATTTCAAATTTCAGTTTACGCTACTTAACTACTCGTTAGGACTCAGATTTTTAGATCAAAATTTAAGTTTAAGTCTAAGCTTTCGAAATCATTTAAAGAAATACAAAAAATAACGTTAAAAAATAGTTGTTTGTTACTCCAAAGTCTAAAGCGCCCCCTATCGGCATTTTTTGAAATTGAACTTTAAAATTTTATTTCAAGAAAATACTGGCATAAAGAAAATTTTTTGCAAAAACCGCAAACGAATCGACCAATTTTTCCATGTTTTATAATCATTTGAAATTTCGGACCCTAAACTTTAATGCCCCCTATCTCCTTGGGAATACGTCTGGGACCCTTAGTCTCCTATTTAATATTATTTGTCTTTAAGTGTACTATAACCCCTTAAAGTTCTGCCCATCTTTTATGAATCACCCTGTATATGTTATTCTTCAGTATATAAAGAGTTTAATTTCAGCAACTTTGAAATGCGTAGCAATCCTACCTGAAAATTAAATGAATTAATTTGTAGAACATACATACTAAGATTTATCTAATATTTCCAAACTTAACATAATCAAAATCAGTTAGCTTCTTATTTTTTATTATCTCGACTAATAACAACCGTAAACATATAAAGTCATTATACGCAATCAAAACTCAAAATTACCAAAAAGATTTTTCTAGTACAACAAAAAATCACTTACAACAATTTTTTTTCCCGTTACGAGTAGTATAATACAAAACATTATTCATGGACTCCCACGTCGAATGAGAGTCGATGTGTTACAATGTAATTAAAACGATAAAATCTAAATCAACTTACTGTAAGAAATTTTACAATAGAATTGTTTATCTTATAGGTATAATTTAGAAAAAATAAATTAGCGGTAATTCTTACTAAAAATTATATTTTTGTCTAAAAGTCATTTTTGTATGATACTTTGAGTGCAATATGTAAAACAGGCCGAAAAACTAAAAACTAAATGACCTAAAAAATATACTTTGAAGTAGCTTGGATGTTTTTTCAGAAAATAATGAAATTTTATTATATTTTAAACAATTGCAGACTTTGTACATAACATAAAATAATTTCTCTACGCATTCCTGTAAAATTACAACAAAACAAAATATACATGGTTCATCAAAAGGGACACCCTACACCCCTTATCTAGGAAATGGCTTGGAAGTTTAAAAAATGGTGAAATATGCGTTCAGTCAACTCATAAAGATCTCGCATTGTCTGGTGAGTGTTTGGGACTGGATGGAATTTAAGGTGGTTTGGCGGTTCATGTTTGTAATTGTAAATGGAAAGGAGTGCCTTGTAGCATGTCTCTGGAAAGTTTTTTAAAGACAAACCAATCGATACAAAAATTTGTCACAATAATTTTAATGAAATTATGGCTAGTTAAACATATAAATACATAAAAAATGTATGTATAGTGTTCCGTACTTAAAAAGTAGAAACGGAAACATTATAAGATCACTCCTGTGTCGGTCTGTCCGTCTGTCACAGCCATTTTACTCGTAAACTTTGGAAATGGAAAGTTCAAAATGGCTAAAGTAATAAAGGCAACTTACCCTCATATTTATAGATTATTAACCATTCACAGATATATTTAGGAAAAATGTTGAGAGGCTAATTCAGTTACTCGAAAAACAATCTTTTCTTTGTGTGTGAAAGCTTTTGTAACGCCGAACTCAAAAATATGCTTCTTCTAATTTTAGATATTATATTTTCAGAGATACTGTCGAAAATGGACGCAAAAATATGTCCCCCTTCTATTTCCGAATCTACAGAAACTAAAATTATAAAAAAATCAGGGGGAGTAGAAGTTAATTTAATCCTAGCAGGAAAAGTATAGCGATTACATAGTCCAGGCAATAGAGACCGTATAGGGACTCTACCTAGCAAAATTAATGGTAGTACTGGAAATCGGCTTTCTAGATGTTTTTTGGGTCGCTGAATCCGAATTTGTAACTTCCCACCAAAATTTCCCCCGGCAACACCCCCAAATTTTGGTAAAAAGCCACCAAAAAATGTTTTTATTAAAAAAATCAATTTTTTTATTGTTTTAGGGGTAAAGTAGCTAGAAATTCCGAAAGTAGACAAAATTTGCAACAAATTAGATACATGACATTATGACTTAGGATGAAGGGGAAGGGGGGGATCTGCATCGGAACATGCGCCGCAGTGCTGCTTGGACTAAGTTGCGCAATTCCACTTACCACTCACACGTTTACATTAGCTCTCCCATCTTCCCTCCGAAAATTTTCTATAAGGTTTACTTTTAAGTTTTTTGGGTCGCTGAATCCGAATTTTTAACTTACCCCCAAAATTCCCCCCCCCCCCCGAAAACCCCTCAAATAGTTGTTTTTAACTCAAATTTCTTATTGTTTTAGGGGAAAAGCATTACAAAATTCAGAAACTAGACAAAATTTGCAACAAATAGGATATATGACATTATAACGTAGGATAAACGGGGAGAGAGGGGTCTGCCTCGGAACATTCCCCGCGCGCTTTTCTCAAAAACCAAATTTTTTCAAAAAATCAATTTTTTGGGGGGTTGCCGGGTGAAATTTTGGTGGGAAGTTACAAATTCGGATTCAGCGACCGAAAAAACATAAAGTGAGTCGAAATTCAGAACTAGTATTAATTTTGCCAGAGAAAATCCCCTATTGCCTGGACTTCATAATTTAGTGCACATAGCGCCGCAGTGCATGTTCAGAGCAGCCCTCACCCTCCCCGTTCATCCTAATTTATAATGTCATATATCCTATTCTTTGCAATTTTTATCTAGTTTCTGAATTTCGTAATGCTTTTCCCCTAAAAAAATAAGAAATTTCGGTTAAAAACAAATATTTGGGGGGGGGGACATTTTTGGGGGAAAGTTGAAAATTCGGATTCAGCGACCCAAAAATCTTAAAGTAAACCTTATAGAGAAAGTTCGGAGGGAAGATGGGAGGGCGAATGTAAACGTGTGAGTGGTTAAGTGGAATTGCGCAACTTAGTTTACGCAGCACCGCGCGCATGTTCCGGGGCAGATCCCCCCTTCCCCTTCATCCTAAGTCATAATGTCATATATCTGATTTGTTGGACATTTTGTCTACTTTCTGAATTTCTAGATACTTTTCCCTAAAACAATAAAAAAATTGATTTTTTTAATAAAAACCTTTTTTTTTGGGGGGGGGGGGGGGCTTTTTACCAAAATTTGGGGAGGTTGCCGGGGGAACTTTTGTTGGGAAATTACAAATTCGGATTCAGCGACCCAAAAAACATCTAGAAAGCCGATTTCCAGTACTACCATTAATTTTGCTAGGTAAAATTCCCTATTGCCTGGACTAACATTAGTTCACATAGTATTTGAGAAAATCGCATTTATCCGTTACACACAAATTTTGTGTTCCACACAAATTTGTGGGCGTTCAGCAAAGGTGCTGTAGAGCGCTGGAGGTACCTATCGTCGCAAAAGTATAAAAGGATTGTTGATACTGATTTTCGAAATAAAAATTTAGGTAATTAGCCGAGATATTAACCCTTAAAACACGAAGGTTTGGACATACATAAAGACACGGCATATACATAAGTGACATACATAAAGGCGGCATACTTTATGCGCCAACGGCATTTAAAGCCTAGATAAAAACTATGTAACGCATTACCCATTAGTACTATAAAAACAATAAACGTCAAACCGTTAAAAACAGACTAATTTAATTAGAATTAATCACATAATTACTATGGGATTCGCGATTAGTTTGCATTGAATTTCTCTCACAATACACGTCCCGTGGGTTAAAGATTAATTAAAATCTTGTCTGGAAAAACGAGGCACGGACCAATGCAGCGTTGAAGCTTTGCGACTTCCTTTCGAAGCACGGAGCACAATGCCAAGTTTAAACTTTGAACAAGGGTTTTGTTTTAGGTACACTGTAAAAAGATGATTATTACTACGCTGAATTTCGGTTTATGACTCTGAACTTGGGTTTATGAAATGCCAAATGAAGTCTAAATATACGCTACTTTTATTGTCAGCACCGAATTCAGTTCATCATAAACACATTAGGATAAGGTTAAAACAATAGTTATACGGATCAGCAATATCTGATACTATATAGGATTCATAGCTCTCTGAACTTT
The DNA here is from genome assembly GCA_963932465.1 of Maratus speciosus. NCBI lineage: Eukaryota > Metazoa > Arthropoda > Arachnida > Araneae > Salticidae > Maratus > Maratus speciosus. The sequence goes on along the minus strand of OZ010787.1, from coordinate 240,082,120 downwards.
CATGTGTTATATCCATTTATACTTTTCTCGTATATACATTTATGCCCAACCCTACGTTGTTTAGTTTTTTTTTTTAGATTTATTATTCTTTTAGCAACGATTTTTTTGCAATAATACAGTTACTATTTAATATATTTATTGTACGGAACCCTTTATTCACGAGTAATATACTAGCACTTGACCATTTATTTACACAAACGAACCCAAAAAATGGTCGAACTGACTGCCTTCCACTTCCCTGCAGCAATTCAGCCCATTCTGAAACAAAATTCCTGACATCATTAAATATGGCTGGAAAAATTCTATTACGGACTTTCGCAATTCTCTGCTTGGTCTTCCGCTAAAATAGGTAGTATCGCGTAAAACTTCGCATTCAAATGCACTCACAGACAAAAATGTCGTTAGGTGCAGATCTAGAGAATGAGGAAGCAGTGCTTAACATGAACCCTTCATCTGTCCATTGATTTGTATAACTTTGATTGAGGTAGTCTTCGCCATCTTTTGTCTAACAAGCGGAGTACTCGTTTGGTCGTAATACGATATTTTCTTCTGAAATAAACTGATCTTAAGAAAAAACAATCCTAATTTTCAATTAGTTGTATTATCATTGGATCGATTAAATCTTGTAGTATATTAGGACATTGGAGGTTAAAGTATTGGTCAGGAAAGATCACTAAATGATGTTATCACCTATAATTACAGAAGTTAAGTTTGTGAGTTATTTTGTCTGTGTACCCCTTAATACTTGTGGGTTGGATTCTACTGAAGCTAATCGTTCTAAAGTCTCCCTGTTCCCCCAAATTTGCAGATAATAATTTGTTTACCTGTGGAAAAACTTGAATGTGACGGCTTATAATTTGGCACACAATTTCAACGAAGAGTTGGAGTAATGAATTCAAAAAGTCTGTAAAAGTGTATTTCAAACTACTACATTTAAGACAATCAGGAATAAATTACCCCATGAAGTTGATAAAATTTAGTTCTAACATATTTTGGGTTTAATTTGAGTTCAGTTTAAAATTTTTCAGATTTTCATGAAATAAAGAACTAAAATTTTAATCAGGCAAAACCTCCTTAAGAAATATCGTTGGAAAAAAAATCTTTAAAAAATTCTGTGTCCTTTAACGGCATTTTTAACGGCATTTTTCCATTTAAATTTGCAAAGATTAACCACTCTCCTCAGCCTCTCATGTACTCCGATCTCACACTTTCTTGATTAGATTAGTTTCTATTTGAACTAATTCAATACGTACTGAACCATTTTGAATTTAAAATAAATCCAACGCATTTCCGACAAACGTGTTTAGTAGGGGATACCGGGGGAATGGCGACACCTTAAGAGAATTTAAATTTTTTCACCTCAAACAAATGTTTTTTTTAAAATAAATTCTAAAGCTGAATCATAATCTTTAGTATCTGTATAAAATTAACCGTAATCATAACTTTAAAGTAAGCTCACATAAAAAAAAATAAACTTCTGTACAGTGGCGGGATTAACAAGGATACTAGAGTAATTCCGCCACTGTACCGGGGTAAAGACGGCACTCTTTATTGACCTAGTAAATACATAAAATGGATACTAGGAAACACGTAATCTACTGAAAATATTTAGAAAACAATAATTTAGCAGAATAATGAATAATTACAATGTTCCTTAAGCTAGATTTATTAATGAACTAAGCTTACAATTAAACTCAAATTGGAAAAGTCACCCTTTGCCATGGTGGCGGCATTACGCCGAGAGGACAATATAGCGAAAATCTTCCAGCAAAACTGAAAGAAGAACCAAACTTCTTGAACAAATTGCATCAAAATGTCGACGAATGCGTGTAGAATACGGGTAATATTTTCTTAAGTACCTTTAAATAAAAGGTGCTTACCTCTACTCATTTGAAGTTCCAAAATAAGAAGCAACTAGATGAAAAGTGAATTTTTCACTAGAACAAAGGAACGACGTACAAAAAAATCACTCTCATTCTAGGCATTGTTTCTATTGTTAGGAACTATAATGCAGATGCATTCACTATCTCAAAATGTCGTTAGATTTTAAACTAGGCGGGGTGTCGTTATAACCCCGAGTGGCGGCATTCCACCGATCTCCCCTATGTGTCTTTTTCTGGGCTTTTTGCTAGTATTTATCAGTTGAAAATATGTTGTCCACTCATCAATGTAGATTTTCAGATCTTTGTAGCTTGTAAAAATTGTACTTCTTAAATACGGAAGGTGTATTTATATAGACAGATGCACATAGAGACAGATATAGCGAGAAAACGGTATCATGCATTCTTTAAAAATGATATATAAGCTAGCCGATATCTGTCCCCTTAATTCTCACTCCCGTGATATTCGCAGGCTGTGAATTTTATTCTGATTGTTTTATTCCCGCCAGTTTTATTGGATTTATTATGCTTTATTATGGTATTGCATTTATTATTATTTTTGAATTGGGATTATTATGGTATCACTTTACCTGTCATTAAATAAGGTGAATATTTCTTTTTTTTAAAAGTGGTGCCAATAACCAATTTGAATTTTTAAACAGCAATTTAATGCAACCGTTAAGGAATTAAAAATATCTTTCAAAAGCACATTTTTATAAACACAGTTTTTATTTTCGATATTTCATTATAAATTTTAAATTACAATTCACATGGATATAATTAAATAAAATATCGATTTGGTTAACTTCTCCTATTCCTTATCTATAAAAACCTCCAAAATTTTCCAGCTTCACAACGGAAATAGAGAGAATTTGCAATTAAAAGACACTCTTCTTATTTTGCATGTATTCTTCAAGATCATTATTTCCGCTTTCTTCGGCTACGCAACGAACCGTATCAGATGTTTTCATTAAGAGTTCGCGCATTATATTTAAAAATATCCCTTTTAACTGTCATGAGACGATATATTCGACAAATTTCCTGGTATTAGATATTTAAAAAAATCGAGATACACGGCATACGTGGAAAACAAATGTTGAAAACACGGCATACGTGGTATTTTTTAGGTAGATTTCGTATGAAATACTACCTATTGGGATCGTTCCTATGTTGGAATTTCTGAAAAGTTTTTTTCAGATCTACACCGATCCCTAGACTCCTAGAACCCCAAACCACCCTCAGTAAAAAAACTTTATACATCTATATATCTATCTATCTATATATGTGGAGCAAACATTCAAACCGTGTTTTCTCACAAAAAAATAAAAAAATGAGTTATTGTTATTTTTATGAACTCTGTGTTAAATTGCACAGAAATAAATGGTACTTTTTACTAAAAAAATTTTTTCTCCGATTATAAATCAATTTTAAAACTTGACGTTTCAATCAAAGAGTGTTTCCTCCAAAGCCTGCATTCAATCAAGCAGTGATTTCTCCAGTCTGCCAATCACAGTTGTCACTTAATGTGTACTTTCGAAACCTACCATACATATCACAATTGAAACGGATTGTTTCAGAAAAAAATAAGAGAACTGTTAAAAGTTAAAGGCTTCCAGAATTATAGATTTCAAGATCTAAATGAAGAATATGATGTGAATCTTCTTAAAAAGGGAGTTACTGTTGCCTTGTTCAAAGGGTTGTTTTATAATATCTTCCTCTTAGCAACGCCATACCAGTTGAAAAGAACAAAGATGTTAAAAAACTTTTGAAGGTAATGTATAGTGAACAGTGGCAAAATCAACCTGATGATATATTCAAATGATACAACCACATTATCCATGATTGATAAGCCTGCAATAAAGAAGAGGGGGATGTGTATAACTGTCTAGATGAAGATATTGGTTTTAAAATTTGAAGTGGATTTCTGGCAAACGAGTATTTATTTAGTAAATATTTAATGAATACTACTAAGTACCATAATCTGTCATTTTATTTTAATAATAATGAACTGAAATTCGGTATTTATTCAAATAAAATAATGCTATTGTATGATTTGTGAGTTAGAACTTATTTCATTCAAAAAGCGTTTTATCCACTTGTCAAACAATCAAAACATGTTTCCTCCTCTGAATTCGGTCAAAACGTGATTTCTCCAAATATTAAATGCATTTTATTAATTTGTTTCATGTTTAATATCTTAGGTATGCTTGCAATTCTTTCTAATAAACAGTAATAAAAATACACAATAAAAATGAGAATTCAATACAAGTTATTTTCTTATTTATCAGTTTTTGTGTTTTTTTGAAAATTTGTATCTAAAGGAGAAAGCATGGTTTGCATGTTTGCTCCACATATATATCACTTTCTTCTGGACACGATAATTTCCATAATTCTGAACAAATATCTTTATTAGATTTTATTATACATCTCCTTAATTGTATCTACAACTTTTATATTCACAACTTTTTGATAGGACCAATTCGTAACGCAAAAAAAAAAAAAAAAATTAAAATAAAAAAAGGGGGGGGGGGTTGGAGAAGATAAAAATCCATAACTCCGTCAATTCACAAGATATAAAATCCCATGAATTTATCATATATCTTCTTAATATTGCCTTCAACATTTATATAGACAAGTTATTGATAGGACCAATTCTTACAGCAAAAACTAATTAAAAATATATAGCGGTTGAAGAAAAAAATCATTTTACTAAGGCTGTATTCAAATCCAAACTGCTTATTTTCTGGCTCATTTTTTAATTCATTTTTGCTCTCAAACGCATCCAATTGGTAGATTCTCTTATTCAAAACTATATAATGTACCGTAATTATCGATTTTTTGATAGAGGCAGAATATATTTTTAAAAAAATGATGTCAAACTGGACATTTTGAACAGAATTTCCCGAAGCGATTGTATAAGAAACTAAAAATATTTCCTACTGAGAAAATAATTGTTTATAAATCAATATTTAATTAATTGAAAGAAAAATAAAAACACATGTCGCTTATAAATCTCTTCAAAAATCACGTCAGCAAGTTTCATATTTTTTCTATTAAAAATGAATCTGAAAATGTGCCAGAAAATTTCGAGTTGTTGAGCATAGAAAAGTAATTTTTATAATACCGCCTTAACATGATTCATATAAAATCAGCTATTATATAAAAATGAAATAAAAACTCGTCAAAAGTGGCTATATAAAACTGTTAAAGTGGATTTACATCTACTCATGATTTAGTTTTTGTTGGTGAAATTAATATACCCAACTTGGAAATCTACCCCCGCCTGTAGGCCGGGCCGGCAGGGATTTTTTAGCATGGGAAGAATGCTGGCACTGAACTTCGAAATGAATTTCTTTCATTCTCCCAGACGCATCAACATTTAAATTTTGTTATATTTTTCGTCAGACCTTTCGAATTTATATTTGTGTCTTTGTCAATAACATGATAAAAAAGAATTAAAAATAATGAATTTAAAAAAAGAAATTCGAGGTTTTAAAACTGATAGTCAGATATGCAATTTTTTTCATATATGTCAGTTCAGCAGCCCCTGTTCAAACCTGCACACTGCCACATAAAAGCTATTCCTTTAAAAAAATTGAATAACTTAACCCAACTGTAGTATATATGCTTAATTATCATGTATATAGAAAGTTCTGGGGTATGTTCCGCAGATCAATTTAAAATATTGAACCAGAAATTGTATTTACTAAATGAAGTCAATTAAGAATAGTTCACATTTCATTAAATAAAATTTCTGATTTTTAATTATGTTATTTTGTTCATCGGATTCTACACAGAAACATTGTGTTATATTTAATTTATTTTTATGTTCATATTATAAAAATTCTAAAAGAATTTTACTTTGTTAATTTTTTTAAATATCTGGTGAATTATAAAGGGATACATGAAGCTCAGTATAAAAATGCATATTTTAATAATTTTAAAATTCATTGACAGCTGTTTTGTGATTTTTGTTGCGCTACCTGGTTGCAAATGCATATGCAAAAAATTCAATAGCTGCAAATTCTCTTTTAGAGTTTTTAGTTTTTTGTGCATTTAATAATGAAATTTGGTTTCTTGGAAATGATTTATTTTTCTTTTGGATGAGAAACGTATAAATACTAGAATGAATCGTTTCAGACAGTCAAGTAGAGTCAACTAAAATTTGCATCACCCCTTTATTAGTGAATTTGGGATGTTGAATAAAACGTTTATTTCACATTTCTGGATTGTACCTTTTGGCGTATATTTGAAAATGTAAACTTTTTGCTTTGGGATGTCAAGAGAAAAACAAAATCCGGAAAAAGTGTAAAACTCTGTCTTGCACCTTATTATTGTCTGTTAATACATCAACCTAAATGCATTCGGGAATGAAATTTTATACATTTTATTCGTCGTACATGTGTCCAAAGAACCTATCATGGATTGCTGACCAATAGTTAGTTACTAAGGCATTAGCTGTAGAGGTATAGTTCCAGTTGCAATGAAAGTTTCAAATGTTGCTGTTCATCGCATAAAATGTAGTTTACATATTATTATTTTTTTTTATTTGGGAAATTTAAATTAATATACACCGTCTTTGAAACATGAGAGTTGTATTTGGAAAACAGTATCCATGCTCTAACAAGTAAAGCAGACAATATTGCATTAGTTAGAACCGAAACATACTGAATTATGATACTTTAAATTTATTAATTTTTATTGTTCTTCAAAATTAAATACTTTTCAGTGTGAATTGAATGCAGCCTATCTGAGGAAATTAAGTTAACTAGAAGATCTTGTTGTTAAAAATCTGCAACTGCTTTGAATATTGGAACATTTCTACTATAGCCTTTCTCAAACTAAATTTCGCCAATGCTCTCTTTAAATAACAATAAAAGAAAACTGATTTTGAAAATAACTTTATGTTCAGTCACATATCAGTGATTAAAAGTAAAAAATGTTGAGATAGTAAATCTAAAAGAAAAATATAAAACAAAAGTTAGCATTCCTAAAATAACCTAGTGCCTGGGCTACCCTGTACCCCATGAATATTTGACATTTTATACAGTCATGTATGTGAAAATTACAACACCATGAAAGAATTATCAGAATAAAATGAAATTTAATACATAAACGACTGATATTGGTACAAACAACTGATTACATTTTCAAAGAAAAAAAAACAATGTTAGGTGTCCGATATCAGTATTTCGTGCAGCCACCACGCGCTGCAATAAATGCTGCTATACGACGAGGAATGGAGTCAAACAGATTTTGAATGTCTGCCTGGGGAAGAGCATTCTATATTAGTTGTATGCGTGCCCAAAGTTCATATGTAAAAGTTGTAGGAGGAGGATAACGAGCCAGACGCTGATCAACAAAATCCCCCACATGTTCAATGGGCGACATAACCGGCGATTACGCTGCCCACGGAAGAAGCTGTATCCGTCTGCTGACAAGAAATCTTAAACATTCATTGCAATATGTGGGCGAGAAATATCCTGTTGAGTGATCGCTCCAGGAATGCCTTGAAGGAAAGAAACGACTTCCGGCTCCAGTGCTGTTGCTTTTCACATTACCCACAATTCGTAGCTGATGAAATCGTCCATGATGCACAATCACATTCCAAACCATAACACCCGGTGCTCGTCCACTATGATGTTCCATAATGTCCTCCGAAAGGTAGCGTTCACCGGAAAAGCATTTAACATGAATGTGGCCATGATGGTACCACAAATTAAACATGGATTCGTCAGATAAAATAACTTGTTGTCAGTCTGCATGCCAGTCTCTATATTCATGAGCAAATTGAAGCCTCAATTGTTTTGCAAGAGGGGGATCGTGTATAAAGGACGTCAGAAACTCAATCCACGGTGCAGCAGGCGTCGATGAATTGACAATGCCGACCTGCAGCATTTGTTCAATGTGCTGTCAACTGTCTATCTGAGGCTGTACAGTCTGCAAGCGCCATGCGGACCATGTACTTTCATCAGGTGTTGACATCACCGTTCGGAATCCACTCTCATATTTCCGAATTGTCGGTTTTTCGTCGGTCCACTGCTTCCAAACTCTTATCACTCTGCTGCTGTTACTCTACACACGAGCTGCTATTGCACTATAGGAAAATCCTTCTTCACGAAGGCCGTTGATTCTCACTCATTCAAACTCCGTCAGTTGTTCAAATGCCGCCCTTTTTCGTCGATGTGTCATAGGTACGTCCCACCTAATGTTTACCTATTAAGAAATAACCATATACGATTCCCAAGGTCTCGCTACAGCGCTCTATTTATAAGGTTTCAGCAGCAGTCCAGAGGGCACTGCTCAGCCCACGCATGCATGGTGACTCTGAAATTGAGTCATTTTTATAACGCACTATACTTCGCATTCTCTGAAATTTTCAACTCAATCGCGTCATTCCTTCATGGTGTTGCAATTTTCACAAACAGGAGTGTATAATCGTTAAATAACACACATAATAAACTTTTATTACGTTTTTGTATTATGTATTTGATTTTCAGAAAATTAATCTTAAGAATATTTTTGAAATACCAAAATAACAATTTAAAAAGAAAAACTACGTAAAACAGTAAAACATTCTTGGAATTTTCTTTAGTTTTTTAATTTATTTTTATTATATAATTTTTTTATTCTTCATTATTTTAGAATTCTTCACCAAAAAAAAAAAAAAAAAAAAAAAAAGTCTAAGTTAAAAAGAAAATGAAACTGCATATTTTTTTTTCTGCATTAAATCATATTTTGCTTATTTAATCGGAAGTTTTAGGCAGTTTTATAATTACAAAACAAAAATTAACTACATTATCTGAACTGCGTACATGTTATTCCCTTGCGTTCCTTACCTTAATCTTTGTTGTTCATATTTAACTGGTGGAATTCTAAACCAGTGTAAGTTTTAATACTTTCCCCATGAGTTCAACAAAAATATTAGATGGTAAAATCTCATTTTAGAAGCTTAATTATGCTATTTATTTGAGTTAAAATCATGAAAAAAAATTCCTCACGCTTTGTTTATCTGCAATTTTCACTTGAAATTCCTTTATGGAAGAAAAAAATGCTAATCAGACCGAAGCAAAATTTTAGTTATTTGAACTTCTTTCTTCTTTGTTAATTGTAGCAAGCGGACCGTTCTTCGTTAAATAATAGAATTTCAGAAAAAAAGAGCTTTTTTCATATATTAAAGCTATTAATAAACTTTATTTTGAGAAATAAAAAATATATTTTTTATACGAAATGGTTTTGAAAAATCTTTTAACGTAAAAGAATAAAATCTAAGAAGATAATATTTAATCTTATACCTAAGATATATAATACATATTTTTAATGAATTTTAAGAGTTCAAACGGAATCTTAAAAAAAAATCTTTTCAAATTTGAATAAAGATGTGTAATTATTAAATTATTTTTTGTTTCACTGATTAAATGTGGGAAGACGACTTTTTGACATGTTTAATTAAGTTAATTTAACAAATATTTAAATCTGAAGTAAATTCAATTATTCTAAGTTTGAAAATATGAAAAGTGTTTTTGCTACGTTCTGCATTTCTTTTAAAACTCAGATTTTACTACTAAAACTCTTTTGTCTTTTAAATAAATTCAAAGATTTCTTGTAACGTTTTTCATTTTATTATTCAAAGTTAAAACGAAATAAATTAACCAATTCAAAGGGTAACGGAGAAACATTCTATTTCTCCGATTGAGAGGGAATTTTAATAATAGATAATCATAAAATTATTTTTTTATTTATTACGTAAAATAGTACAAAACGTTTCTCTAAAAGATCTTATTCGTCCCATGTTTTTCTTTCGTTATAAGAACTCATATATAAAACAAACAAGTGTATAATATAGATAAACAGCACCGAAAAACTGGCGATAAATCCCAATTAGAAAAAAAAACTGTTAAAATCACCATAAAAAATTACGCAATTTGTTTCTGACCTTGTCCGCTTCTGGACACGTGTTTGCGTTAGCTGATGACGGGTTATTAAAATTTCCACTCCGAAACACGTCCTGTATATTTTTTATATTTTATGGTGATTTTAACAAAGTTTATTTTTCTCTAATTGTTTAATATACCCAAAGTAAGGAAACTGATCAAGTTTCACAGTTTTAACCGAAATGGTCTTCAAACGAACTATTTTCCTTGACAAAATCAACATACAATAACTATCGACGATTCTACGTTTACAGCTAAACTTCTCTGGCACAAACGCAGCTCAACGAAAACTCAACTAAATGTAACCAGGGCTCGCAGCGTTCCTAAAATTTTCGCACTTAGTTACCAGTATTTTAAATAAAAATTCTTCATGGTAGATTCCTTTAACATTTATAACAGAATAATCCAATAAAGATTATCGTTTTAAAATAGTGGTAAGAATGTGCGAAAATTTTAGGAACACTGCGAGCCCTGGGTAACATTTCGACAAACACATATCACCTTCAAGTTGCCATCAGTATCACTTTACCTTTATTTATCATGCAGTGAGCCGTTTATGGCTGCCAGAATTACTGGTAACCAACAGAACAAAAACAGCGAGCAACATGTGGGATACACCTGGTAAGATTTATGACGACATTTGCCTGCATGGCCATATGTTTGTACAATCCTATTGTTTATTGCCAAAATGAAAGATGGGTTAAGACAGCAATGGTTCTTCGCGTAAGATACGGATTTCAATGACAATTGGCAAACTTTTGGAATGCTTTTAGACTAAAGCAACCTTAGCAATCAATTTGGTTGCGATTTTGTTCTAAGCTGCATCAGACTGAGTGCTTAGAAGCAGCTCAATGGTATGACGTTTGTCTCCAGTTCTAAAAACCAGAGATTCGATCCAAGCAGCAAAAGTTTTTAAAAAAGGAAAGTTTTTAATTTTCTGTATTTAAGTTAATTAATGAAACCCAACTAATCAAAATAAATAAATAAACAAAATATAAAATAATAAAGTGACAAACTACTTAACATGCGTAATCCTACTTCCCAAGAAACTTCTGGGAACTACACGTAAATTTATCACTCGTAAAAATCCATAACTTTGTATAGGGGCAGAAACACACCCTAAGATGACAATTGCATGTGCGTTCACTGAGAAGAGGTGATACTCCTGGAAGATTTACCGATCAGTTTACCGACCGGAAAGCACCCTTAAGTGTTAATTGCACATGCTCTATAGATAAATGAAAAGCTCATATTCTTACTTAAATTCTTAGCTTTCTGTTTTAATCTATAGGATTCGTCAGAATACTCTCCTACATTATAAATGAAAATTTTTACTTTTTTTTTTGCATTTTTCTGTGCAAAGTACACTTAATAGTCCTTAGAGTGCAATTGAACATAGTTTTTTCTATATTAGTTGTTGGACACGGACGTCTAGTGGGCAACGTTTGAAAAAAAGGCATTTAGATGGTTCAAGGTGTGGACGAGATACATGTAATGGACTACACATAATCTTCATAGAGGAAAATTGTTTCTGCGTGCATTTTGCCACGGAGAGACGACTGTACGTTTGCTGCCTGAAATAAAATAAATTAGCCACTACTTGTCTACAAAAATTCCTATAATCATTGTAGTTTAAAACCGCCATCTAAGGAAATGCCTCATATGGCTTACAATGTTATTTCATTGACGATAAGAAGGCCAACCACAAACATAATTTAATAATATTGCATGCCATATAAGAAGTTTTCTCAGATGGAGGTTTCAAATAATACATTTGTACTCCTTTTTGTGGTCGTAAATTTATTTCTTGAAGCAAAAAACATAAAGTCACTGATAAGTAATAAAATAACGCAACAACATTATTCCACTATGATGACAGTGTGTACAATATTTAATGTATCTAGCTCACACCTAATATCATCTAAATGACTTTTCCAAACTTTACACTCTAGATCACCCTATACGCCTAATATAAAGCCACTCAGTTCAATTCAAATTCTAGGATTATTAAGTGTGTTTTGAGCATAAAAATTAAAAAAAAAATAAACAAATCTACACTCTTGATAATTTAAACATTGGTGTAACTCTCTGAAGAATTTTTATTTAAATTATATTGGAATTTTTAATGATACTTTACTCGTAATTTCCTTTACGAATTTTTCAGTGCTTTCTTTTTCAAAATTACTAAATACTGCTTTTTCCAGGTTGACATAATACACCACTTGTGAAGGCGCCTACCTTCACATATTAATATTAAGACCTTTCCTCTTTCCCCCCTTTAAAATTACATTTTTTAAATTCTTAAATTTAATTATCTGTCTGCATTCGGATTCAATCTGTTTTTAGCGCTCTTTTCTCTTCATAAATTAAGCATTCAATTCTCAGTCTCTTTAATATTTTAACCGCAGCGCACTACAGTTAAAAGAAAAGAAATCATTTCCTTTTCTCGCCTAATAACTGGATTCTAATTTTCATCCTTCTGCCTTAGTTTGATGATATGCAGAAATTAGTCAGACATATTACTTCTACATTTTTAGCCGTTGGTCCAGATGTTAGATAGATGTGTCATTTCAGTTATTAACCCTGTCTTTATTTTGTTTTTGTTTTTTTTTAACGTGCTCTTTCGGCCGCTTCAATCCCATGAGAACTTTAGCAACCCCTATAGAATGTCTTTCGCGGTTTATGAGCTAAAATTCCAACACAGCCATTGGCGTTAAATATTTCTTATTACTCTTTTACATTCCCCATTCAATTTCAATTATTGTACTTTGACCACATGTCTTCCTCTCTTTTTAATCTCGCCATATAGTGTATGTATTTGGCGAAATTGTGTATGTACGCTTGCCAACACTTGAGATTTCGAGAAAAGTGTATTTTTGAGTGAGACTATCTTCTGAACTCGCATGATGTGAATAAAAAAGAAATGTAACTCTTCGCTCGCTTCTCCAACATTGGCCGTGTAATTCTCGGCGGTGGTGGAAACGATCCCGGTGCACAATAAAGACCTTCAGAAAATTTCTGCCTTTTATTATCTCAGCAGTTCCTTGCCTCTTTCTTAAAATAATTAACAATTGATTTTTTGCCTTAGAGTCCGTATTGAAGCTTAGCAAAATGAACCACCTGTGCAACAACAAACAACTCCTTTACACCACTTATAATGCGGTAATTTCAACGTGTTAAACTACTGTTGTTTTCTATCGGAATAAACATGACTATAGATGCGATACTTAACAATTTAAAATAATTCCGATTTTTCTGCTTTGTGATTGACAAGGTTTAGTTTCCACTATTTCTGTCATTCAATTAAGGATAATTTTCAAAAACATTGTATGGGTAATTTGCAACTGATAAGTAAAAATACTATTTGTGAAAAAATAATTAGCGGCTCCCTTTGTCAAATGAATAGCATCAGTGGGCAACCAAAAAATGGAGAGTAGTTTTATGGACCTGTAGGACGAAGCTAGGTGCGGGGATTTTCCCTCTCTTTTTAGAAAGACAAGTCCCCCCATTTCCAATCATCCTTAAAGTAGTTGTCCAAGTGCGGCATAATTCATTTGGAGAAGGGACATAAGAATTTTCTGGAATAGAATTCTGGTCATGTTATGGTTTGTGAATGTGCCCAGGAACTTTATTTTTATTAAAGGAACAAATCGGATTTCTGATTTCTGGTAGGGTGAAAAGTGTTTGTTTGTTAACGAAGGCGTTATGATGGAGAATAGTAGCTGAAGGAGATGCGGAACGACTAGAAAGATAGGAGGTTATTTTCCTTAGAACTGACAGGCTGCAAGGGGCTGTGGAGGGGTCCATCGTTGGGAGTACATTGTGGTTTCTATCCTGAAATTTGCTTAAAGCAAGTTTTTTGGCCTTACCAAACTGATCTGTCTCGCTCCCAAACATGTGCACCCAGGAATTTGTCCTTAGTACGCGTATTGCTTTCTGATAGGTGGCTCTGACATTTGTATGGTTAACGTAGTCGTGCTCCGTGCCAGTTTGTGAATTATATTTTCTATAGAGAGCTATAGCTATGTTAATATTCAATCTTAGATCAGGTCACCTCCGATTGATTTTTACATTGTGAAAACATTTTCTATTTTTTAAAGGATTATCCGCACTGTGTTTTATCACTTTCCTTAATTTAGTGTAACTTAGATCGAGATCCCATGGGGTTTGGTTTATTGAGAATTTAGTGTTTTTACCCGGATTGCATTTTTGACTGAATTTGAGAAAATTTTAGTGGAACATTTTTGGTTCCTATTGAGTATTTTGGGTGGGTCTGCTTTCATTTGTTTTACTTCTATTATGATAGGCCTGTGGTCCCCAAATCTAAGAGTCTCTCTTCTCTACCAAGAAGAAACGAAAAAATACAGAAGAATTGACGCAGGGAAATGCCCAATCTGCCTGTTCTGTTTTTAAGTACGAAGTTAGGAACACAGATAGGATTGCTTAATATTCTAAGGTTTTCTTAGCTATTCGGTCTATTAGGGTTCGACCTTGCTCCTCTTCTTGAGTGCAGTTCCCAGATAGGGCTATGAGCGTTGAGATCGCCCAGCAGCGAGAACTTGTCACTAAATTATTTCAATGACTCTCAATCTCTTAAGTCTTGTTTCAGATCCCATGAATGAGGAGAATATTGGTTTCCAATTTTTAGAATGTGCCACTTAGTGTGATGGTAATGAATAATGAATTATTGTGTTTTTTGGTAGAGCAATGTTAAAATTTGATTTAATACTATTATGTGTCAGTTCCGGATACTGGAGGAATACAACGGGCAGTACGGTAGGTCGTTAAAGTTCCTTTAAATAATTTTTTCGCATACTTTTTTGCATAATAGAGATGCTCTAGAGTATTAGTTATTCAAACGAAATATTTTTAAGGCAGGGTAGGTGGTATTTAAATTATTACAGTTGAAAATGACAGTGCGTGTGATTCCGGTCACTGAAATAATGGCGGACTAATAATAAGCTTAATACAGTGTGAATTAGCGATTCGAAAACTACTAATACACCCTGTATCAGTATACGACACACTAAAACTTGTATTTAGGATCATTTTGAGTAAAAATAAATGTCGAGGCATTCTTGCAGATGTTTTGAATAGTAGTTAATTAAATATGATATATATACATTTTTAACATGGGAAGTTTCTAGAAACAAAATCTGGCATATCTCAGAAACTAATAAAGTTAGACTTGTATGAGCACTCATTTTAAAGGAATATCATTCGCATAGAGATTGCGGTACAATGTAAAAGTCTCACATACCTGTAAAAAAAAGCAAATTACTCTAAAAACATCGCCGCCCGGAGGACGTCCGTTTCAGAAATCTTTGACACGCTTTTTTGTGACGACACGAAACGTCAGACGAAGCAGAGAAAACAAAGAAAAAAGTCGGACAACTTGCATGTTTAGATGTTGTTAGCGCATGGCATTGTTAATTTTTACTACTAATAATTGATAATTCCATGAGTCACCGAATCCGAAACATGTAAGTTGTTAGTATTTTCCTTCTTTGATTTCACTGCTTCAAGGGACGCACAGTGGGCCCAAATCGCGATCAAGTGGCCAAAAATCATTTCTAGCTTTACTAGTGGTTGTATATGATTCATTTTTATTTTTATAACATTCTAAATGATATTACATTGTGAATTTAAACTAAATGTAATAGGGGTTCCGGGGGAGGAGATTGGGGGGGGGGGCGCAATAGAGGGGGGCAGGTTTTTATTAAATTTAAATTTCCTTCTTTTACTGGATTTCTTTTACAGAAATGAGAATTTTCCACTTTTGATTATGGTGAATAGTTTCACTTTTTAAAGACAAATCATCTAATTCAGTCTCCTCTGAAATTTTAACCCCTCCTCCTCTCTCTCCTTCCTATTCTCCCTAAAATATACAGGTTAAAATCTTATTTTTCCTCTTTTTAATGTTATTGCAAAGTAACAATAAAGAGTATAAGCAATCAATAAAATGCACAAGTAATCAATCAGCTAAATTTTGCAACCCCCCCCCCCCTCACCCCACACACATACACGTGAAATCTTCCCTTTTACCATTTGCCCCTATAGCAAGGAAAATCTAAAAATATTATTACAATTTTTAAAGTTTTCGACATCTATTTAATATGAATTAATAACAAAATCATTCAATTCATTAATTATATTAATTTCAAAATTTTCGGTTCCCCACCCCCCTTCTTTTGCCTCTCTCTATTAGACAAAGAATAATACTTTTGAAATTCCAATAAAAAATGAAGAATCTGCATTTGTTACTTAATTTTGTTAATATTAAATAAATAATTACCAATCTAATTTTCTAGAAATGTCCGCTTCTTAATGTTTCTAAATGTTTTCTCAAAGAAATTACAGACGTTCTTTGGTTTTCTTCAGAGAAAGTGTAGGAGGCTCTCCCCTTCCACATGAAGAGGGGGTGGGGGATAAATGAACATAGCAGATAGGGATAGCGGGTGTGTAAATTGAGGTGAGCCCATTGACTACACAATGTGAGGTTATACTTCTAGACCAACATCGCGTTTCAGGTAAACACATTTCTCTAGAATAGTAAAAGCGCAAAGGGTGGAATGTACATATTCTTTAAAAAATATTACGAGATTGATTCTTTGTTTAATGAGAATAAAGGTAAATAAGCATAAAATCCATATAAATGTTTACATTAAAGTATTCATTAAAATTTAAATGTGCATATAAATTAATATAATTAAATTAACATTCATATAATAAATTTAAAAAAAAAATACCGTTAATAAAAAAAATTACAATAGATTTATATGACGATACGTGAAAATTAAAAAAAATATATTTAATAAAATGTTTTTGTAAGCAGGTAAAGTATGCGTTTCAAATGATCAGGAAATTTAAAACATTGAATGATGTTTTCCAGTTAATTGAATTTCTCATACATGCATGATCGTAGAATTTAAAATATATATATTAACGTAATTCAATATATAAGATTTTCAATTATTTTTATCGAAATCAATATTCTTTATTTTTTCTTCCTTATTAATTCTTGTTATATAGTACAAGGGACTTTATTTTATACATAGCAGCTTGTATATTATGTTTTTGGTATCCATTCAGTGTGTTTGGGGACACTGTATTATACTAAATTCATTCATAATGTCACAATTTTTGTTGGTGGTCAGTAATGTTTAATTAATTGTTATATATATATATATATATATATAATAAAGATGAAATCACAAATATATGGACAAATGGTAAAAATCTGAACAAGATATGAACATAAGAAACCAGTATGTAAAATAAGGAACTATAAGTAACTCACAGAATCATCAGAGGCGTTTGTAGGTTAATTCATAGTAAAGATGCGTTATTTAATCCAATTTCGTTCGCATTAAGCCTAAAATGATAAAATTTAGTTCCTAATAGCGCATCATAAAAGAAAATAAATGATAAAAAAAAACAAGAGATCTAAAGAAAGATACGCCTCACACAGGATATTAAAAATTGTTAGTGCGCAATACCTCAATTACATACTAAGATCCAAAACTTCAGAAAGTTGGCTCATTATATTAAAGCATGTGAGGATGCAAACACATTTAGAACTACATATATAAACTGAACTTTAAATATATACATTTAAAAGAAGGTCAAGTTTTAATATTATTTTTGATATAAACGAAAAAAAGCATGGGAAAATTTCTAAAAACAAATAAAAATATATCATGGAAGACGGTAGTATTCCGAGTGACGCAGCCTTAAGCCTAAAATCGTATCGTATCGTATCGTTAAAATCGTATCGTATCGTATCCTAGAATTCGTAGATGGCGGAACTCATATATACAGCTAGCTCAACATCAAAGAAAACGCGAAAAGCCGCCTTTTAATAACTCAGCAGATATACGTCCTATTGTTCTGAATTTTCTAGAACAGTCTTATATCTGCAGTCTAATCGTATACTGAAATTTTTACATTTCTACGTGCAGTATATTTTGAGATCTAAATAGCCATTTTTAAAGTAAAAACGTTGGTATGGTACGGAAGAAGTTTCTAATTTGAAAATCTCGAAAACGGTTCTAACGATTTTCTTCAAATTGATATATAATATAAATATGATTAATACGAGGTGAATAAGACTTTTCTTTTTTCTGGGAAAACTCGTTTTATTTTAAAAATCGTTATTTTAAAAAATCGCTTTTTTTTTACTTTTCTCGTCTGTGATTAGTGAATAGGTTTGACGTCACTTCGTATGTAGGAGGAGTCTTAATCCATCTGCTGTGGGTATAAAATCAGAAACAAAATTTGCAAAGTCATTGTAGGTATTCTAAGTTGAGTTAACAATCTGAATGTAGGCAGTAAATCTTTTTTTTTTTAAATATTAAAATTTTAAATGTTAATTATTATGTGTTTTAAAATATTAAATATTTTAAATGAAATTTCGATTGATATTATCTTTCTCTTTTGTTATGAAGAAATTATTATTCCATATTACTGCTTTTTTGTCGAAAAAATATTTAGATTCATTTTTAAAAAGGGGAAATTTTCTTTAATTATACGTATTCAATATAATTGTTATTTATAATTTTTTTTTCAATTTTCAAAAAATTTTTTCAATTTTCGTCTTGAATCGTTTATAGAATCCAAAAGATTGAATCTAGTTGAACTGAATCCTAAACCACGTTTGTTGTTTACTTGTTAACGGGCAGACATTCGCTATAATGATGGATTTTGTGATTAAATTCGTCGTTTTCCTTATCGATTCGTCGGTGCGTAGCGACAGATATTTATTGGGGGGGGGGGGGGGGGGGGGGATTAAAAAAATTTCCCAACTTGAAACAAACTAATTTTCAACTCCGATGATATGTGCAATGGATGTTCAACTTACTTGATTGCTATTTGAGATCAAAATGAAGGGGAAAGAGACATCGTGTTTTTCTTTTGTAGTATTAGAATAGAATGCTATTTTGAAAGAAAATTCGTGATATTTGCAGATTATGTCTGGCAGGAAACAACCTATTGCTATAACGCCAATCGGAAGACACGTGAATAATTTGTTCAGAGCACACGATTAGCTCAAATGAATCATATTATCCCGACTAGTTGTTTTGAACTTCGAAAAGTAAAAATTTTCTTCATGTTCTTTTTGTTTATTTAGTAACTAAAGGTTATAGGTAAATAAGAGATATAATAGCTTTTTTTGCAAAGGTAAGATACTTGTTTTTATTTAATTCTAAAGTTAATATTCTTAAAAGAAAGCTTTAAATAATTTTTTTTAGATTTTTTTTCATATCCTGCTTCAAAGTTCGTTTTTTCAATCATGTTGTCAAAATGTATTTTTTCTAGCAAGGAATATGTAAACAACGCTCTCATAGGATTAACATTAACTTGAAGGTTACGAATCTGCACTAGTCATGAGAAGAAACTGGAATTGCTGACGTTAAACCTATGAAAGCGTACATTTAAAAATTTCTCCCTTGCATATTAATAGTTTTAAATGATTATTTTTCTTGCTTAGAATTGCTGAGATTGAATTCTAAACTAGGTTAGTGTTTACTTTTTCGATTTTGGTTGCAGATTTTTTTTTTTTTTAAGTTACTTTCAATTTCACAAATTTGAAAACAACGCTCCCATAAGTTTAACATGAGTTTGCGAGTATCTTGTTACTTCATATATACATACATTTTTGTATGAAACTATAAACAATCAATATCTAAAATTATCGGGAAATTAAATCGGGGATCCTTCTGACAGTGATTTAACAAGCACCAGAAAACTTATAAAAACCTTTCCCTGTATTGATGACAGTATTAAAATGTCATTAATTCCGTCTATTGCTAACTGCAGTCGCTTTTTACGCTCTGCCTAAAGTTCATAAAAACTGATGTTCCCCTCCGGCCTATCGGTACTGCTTCATACCCTCTTGCTAAATATTTAGTGAAACGCTTTTCATTCCTTTCAAATTCTAATATGTACACTATTAAGAATTCTAGTTCTTTTGTTAATCGGATTACCCCCCCCCCCCTCCCCGCTCTTTACGCATGGTTTCATTTGATGTTACTTCTCTGTTTACCCATGTTCCAGTTCAAGGTGCACTACAAAGTCTCACTACTAGATTAAAAGAATTTCATTACACAGATTATGAAATCAACCACATTATTGAGTTATTCAGTACTTGTTTAAAACAAAATTCATTTCAAATTTCTAATCAATATTATTCTATGACGGATGGTTTAGCAATGGGTAATCCCCTTAGCCCTTTTTTAGCAGATTTATATATGCATTACTTTGAGGTTAAAATGTTTAACCTTATCAACTTCCCATTTTATTGTAGATATGTAGACGATTCTTTTGCACTCTTGGACCTTTCTTTATTTTCTGTTGACAATATATTAACGATTTTAAACTCAATAGATTCAGTCATTCAATTCACTTATGAAGATGAAATAGATAATAGATTGCCATTTCTGGATGTGTTGGATACACGTCAGCCTAATACCTTTGACACTTGCGTTTACCGTAAACCTTTTGCTGTCACACTCCCCCCCCCCCCCCCCATTTCAATTCATGTCACCCCCTTCCCAAAAAGCTTCGGCTTTTCATTATTTGATTAATAGAGCTCGCTTAATTTGTTCAGATAATAATTCACTTATTACAGAATTAAATTACATTAGATCTGTGGCTATTTATCGAGGTTTTAGTTTATCTTATATCAATAATTTAATTTCTCATAGTCTTAATAAATATGCTAATAATCTTGATTCTCCTGTTACTACGGTTTCCATTTCCAATCTTATCATTTTACCATTTTATAATAGCATTAGCTTTAAGATGGTTAATATCTTAAGACATTATGATTTTAATGTGGTTTTTAAACCGGTTAATAAATTATCTTTTTCGCAACTTAAGGACCAAATTCCTCCACATAATTATTGGGGCATTTACAACATTCAATGCCAGTGTGGTTTGTCCTACATTGGACAAACTAAACGAAAAACTCCGTTACAGAATCAATGAACACAGAAATTATGTAAAGAAAAAAAAAAAAGAATTACAGAAATCCTCTATCGCCTCTCATTGCTGGGGGGAGGGACATAATTTTAATTTTGACTCAGCTACCATTATCAAGAAATGTATTACTCCTCTGGATTTAGACTTTTATAAGGCTATTCATATCCATAAATTTAAAGCCTCCTTGGTTAATGATTTATCTAGTACACCATACATCTCAACTTTCTGGATGGATTTGTTGTGTCACGACACTTCACTTCTACATTAATTTCATTGGCTGTTAGAACTTGATGGTCTTTTGGTATTATGTTTTGACATTTGGGTTTTTTTCACCGTACATGCAGTTGGGGGGATATTGTTTTTAAAGTTTTTACACTGAGGATGTGAGTCCTAGTACTCACGAAACGTATACGTGTGGTCAAATCTGCTTGTTTTATTGTGTGTTTAAACGTTGTTTTCAAATAATTTAATCAATATCTTCATTTGGCACGAACCCCCCCCCCCCCTC
Source organism: Maratus speciosus (assembly GCA_963932465.1). NCBI lineage: Eukaryota > Metazoa > Arthropoda > Arachnida > Araneae > Salticidae > Maratus > Maratus speciosus. Next base: position 240,060,815 of record OZ010787.1, on the reverse strand, counting down.
CTGAAGTATGTGCTGGTTAGCATTGTTTTGTTTATAGGGTATGTTTTACTCACTTTTACATAATAATATAAATTTTGCTTGAAATTTCATGAACATTCTATTTTTGGGTGTAATTCTACTTCTGGGCTGCTCTGTCAAGCTTGTCGATAAATGTATAAGTAATTTGGCAAACACATATAATTTTCAGATGTGTTACATTACCGCGAAAACGCGGAATTCCGATTTTTCGGCAGTGAATTATATTATCTCTGGGATCGATGCAAATATGCATTAAAATTTGTTGACATTTTTAATAGAGGGGGGGGGGGGGATTAGCGGGAATGGATGTAATACAACAAAAACGCGAGTATGAACCGTGCCAAATTGAGCAAATTTCTTCAACCGATCGCGGGAAAATGCAAATTTCTTCAAAGAATTGCAGGAAAAGTGCAAAACTCTTCAAAGGATCGCGTGAAAAAATGCGATTTCCACCAAAGGATCGCTAGAAAAATGCGATTTTCATCAAAGGATTGCAGAAAAAAGCGTATTTTGCCAAAGGATCTTGTAAAATATGCGAATTTCGGCTAAAGATCGTGCAAAATACGCGAATTTTGGCGAAAGATCGTGTAATAGCGAATTGCTTTGAAAGGTCGTGGAAAAAACGCGAAATTCGTCGAAGGATCACGAAAAAAAGTGTGAATTTCGTCAAAGGATCGCAAAAAAATGCGATTTTTGTCGGATGAGAAAAAAAATGCATCTTTGGCGAAAAATCATGGAAAATGCGCGATTTTAGGCAAAAAATCGTGGAAAACGTGCTATTTTTGACGAAAGATCGTGGTAAATGCGTGAATTTCTTCGAAATATTGCAGAAAAAACACGAATTTCTTCGAAAGATTGCAGAAAAACGCGATTTTCATCAAGTGGTCGGGGAAAAACGCTAATTTCGTGAATGTATCGCAGAAAAAGCGCAAATTTCACCTGAACGCTGCGAAAAAATGTGAATTTCGTCAAAATTCCATTAGGCCGTGAAAGTTCAGCTTTTTTTTTTTTTGCTGAGCCTGTACCATGTCTGAATTTTGGATTGACAACCTTGGCGTAGAAAGTGATTGCATGTCAAATCGGCACCGCCGACTGGCCTAGATACAGAAGACGAATTCTATTTTTTTTATTATTTACCTGTAAAATTACATAATATTGGATTATACATGAAATTAAAAAGTATTGAATAAACCATAAACAATCCAAGTCTCTTAAAACTGAAGAACGTTGTGTTTTCGATAACGGTTACATTGATGAGAAGTGTCATCGTTTGCTTTGTTGAAGAATCGGGAGGGGGGGGGGTATATGACCTTCTAAAGATAAAGAAAGTGTCAGTACTTAAACAAAAATTAGTATGACTTGTAAAAGCAGTGAAGTTTGGATGTATAGTACTGTAAATTCTTGTAGTAAAGCGTAAATCTAAACTTTAAATGCATTTTTTGGAAAAGTTATTTTCGGTAAAAATTCCATACGCAAAACATGATTTCTCAAAAAGTTATTGGAATATCATTATGAAATTTAAAGTAGGTATAAATTTAGAAGAAATATTTTTTGTCTTATGGGTGTTTTTGTGGAATGATATGAATGACATGCCGTACAAAGTGATCGTGTACCAAATCTCCATAGCGGAAACTGTGCAGCACGGCAGCAGCGCTGCAGATTATTTTAGACATTGCAGATCAATCTATCAGCTTAAAAATAAATATTGAGCTTTAAAAAAAATCACAAATTTACTTTGTTTTAGGAGTTATTGTGTTTGTTATTAATTTTCTTTGTAAAATGTAAATTTTGCTTATTTTATGGGTTACAGTGAGTATTTATTATAGTAGCTTGGTTCAGTATTGTTGGGTCGCAGATAAATTTTGGTTTGCTGCAGATTGATACTGAAAATTCTGCTTCTGGGTGCCAAATCATCACTGACTAGCCTAGATACAGAACACGAGCTCTGTTTTTTTATTATTTACCTGTAAAATTGTATAATATTGAATTATACATGAAGTTAAAAGGTATTGAATAAGCCACAAACAATCCAAGTCACTTAAAACTGAAGAATATGGTGTTTGTGATAACGGTCGCATCTTTGATGTGAAATGTCATGCTTTGCTTTGTTAAAAAACTGGGGGGGGGGGGATGCAAAATATGGCCTTCTAGAGATTAAAAAAGGGTCAGTACTTTTATAGAAATGAGTGACTTATAAAAACAGTGAAGTTTAGATGTATAATTACTGAAATTCTTGTAGTAAAACAAAAATCTAAACTTTAAATGCATTTTTTGGATAATGTAATTTTCGGTGAAAATTCCATACGCAAAACATTATTCCTCAGAAAATTATTGGAATATCACTATGAAATTTAAAATATGTTGTTTACACTATTGTGAAGGCAATGAACTAAAGATTTAAATTTAAAAGCAATATTTTTTGTTTTATGGATGTTTTTGTGGAATAACATTGCTGAATTTTATGAAAATTAACATGTAAACAAGTGTATTATGCTATAAGTTTTGAAACATTTAAAACGTTTCTTAGATTTTAGTTCATTGCCTTCACCAATGTCATACATATGAAATGTACAAAGGAAACTAACATACAGTAAAAATTTCGATACTTTTCGGTTAGCCGGGCACCAGTGTTATAAATACATGGATATACATACATATATATGTATATATGCATATATTGTATATATACACATATATGCATGTGTATGCACATATTTGTATATGTATATAGATGTATATATATACATATCCATGTATATATAACACTGGCACCCGGCTAACCGAAAAGTACCAAATTTTCTATAGAGCATTTTGGGCCAAATTTCACTAAATTTTACTATAAATTCCTTCATTAACCAAAATTTTATCAATGAAGGAAATATTTTTTGCTTTTTTTTCACATTTTCTAGTCATAATCTTAATAAAAATACGTTTAAAAAGTACTTAAATAGCTCAATTGCTCTGTACATAGTCAGACACCTGAAATGTTGGATAAAAATGTGTCTGTTAGATAAGTTTTTTCTATTATGTTTATGACCAGGGATGGAGAATTTCTAGAAAATCTTACCAGCCAAGGATTTATTTCAACAGTCAGTAAAATGCAATGTACAGTTAAAAAATTTTATGACAAAATTACGCAACTCAAAATAGTTGGTTACTATTACTGTCAGAGACCTGGTGCTGGAACCGGAGCCGGAGCATTCCGGAGCTGTATTTTCCCTGGAGCTAGAGCTCTAAAATTTACTCTGCTCCAGGGCTCCTTTAGTTTATTATTATTTTTTTAATCGTGTTTTTCAGTCTTTTAAATGTCCAGGTTTAAAATATTTTAATTACATCATATTTCAGTATTTTAATTATATCATTTTTTAAGTTTTTTTTTTAAATTAAAGATGCAAAACTTCTCACAAAAATATGGTAACACTACTTCACTTCTACTTGAGCTAAGTGGCAACACTATTTGAAAACAAATATGACTGCCTGTTGTTTACACGTACAATTTTGGTTGTTTGAAAAGCGTAGAAGAAATTTAAGATTTTTGTGTTTAAAATTCCACCAAACTTTCTATTTTAAAAGCAAAAGCTAAAAGATGTCATATTTTCTGAACAAGCATTTCAAGTTTGTTGAGAAGAAAAATGCATTTTGTCAGATCTTTAATGAAGGTAAAGAAAGAAAGAATTTGTAAGCAAAAAAATAAATTTGTAAATCAAAAACTGCAACTCAGAAGTGCGAAGTCGGTGCCGAGTTGGAACAGTTCCCGGAGCCGGAGCCACACTATTTTATCTTGGAGCGGAGCTGGAGCATCAAAAAATTTCCGGCTCCAGGTCACTGATTACTGTAATGCATTTTCATATATTTCTTTCCGATAAAATTGAGAAATATAAACAAGAGATGAAAGTTTAATATAAAATAGAATTTTGTACCATGTTTACATCGCAGTAATTAGGAAAGTTGAAAAATATAGCTAACTACATATTAAAAAAACGTTTTTGGCATACCTGTATAGTTTGCAGTTTTCAATAACTACCTAAAAATTCACTCATCCTGTCAGAAAATTCACTCGCCAGTGGCTAGTAAAATGATGCATTTTCCTACCCCTGAGCATGATATTGTTATTTTATTTTGATGTCATAAACACACTTCTCAGACTTATGGCAAATTATTTCACAAGATAATTCACTGATGATCTATCAACCAATTTTTTTATCATCTGTACCTATTGAACTATGTAAAACCACTTCATGAATCGTGATTCTTGTTAGTCCAGACATAATGCCTTAGAATAATCACATATATGGCATTCAAAAGTAGGTATAGGTACATTAGCAGAAATTTTACTAAAGGAAATATTCATGTGTATTTTAAAAGAAACTAGAACTTTGTTGAGATATAATCAGTTATTGTTAATGTTTCATCGGAGCTTGAGCAAAGCATAGGTTTGCATTAAGCCTAACCAAAGAAACAAAGGCCAAGCTCAAATAGTTATTTTCGAGTGCTGGGTACAAAATGTATGAATTTTCTTAAATCACAGTTTATTTCAAGGAAAAATTGTTATTTAGTGAAAATTAACACATCATTTAAATTCATTTATGAACTTAAATGTTAAAATGAGTTTTATTACTTACGTTCCACGTAGTGCAGATAATAGATTTTTGCAGATTATGCATTTTGCGGGGTTCACAGAGTTTAATGTATTTCACTTTATTATAAGCATTCATTATGATTTCTAGCCCATTATTACATTGTTGCTCAAGAAAATTTAAACATTTATATCCCATTTATGTTTATTTCTGCATTTGAATCACTTTCAGCATGATATTGTGTTATTTTATTTTCATGTCATAAACACACTGCTCAGATTTATGTCAAATTATTTCACAAGAAAATTTACTGGTTGTCTAGCATCCAATTTTTTGATCATTTTTACCATTTGAACAGTTGAAAGCGCTACATGGATCATGATTTTTTTTATTCCAGACATAATTTCTTGGAATAATCACATATAGCATGCATAAGTAGGTATAAATACATTAGCAATAATTTTACTGAAGGAAATATTCCTGTGTATTGTAAAATAAACAAACTTTATTGAGATAAAATAAGGTATTGTTAAAGTTTCATTGGTGCTTGAGCAAAGCATAGGTTTGCATTAAGCATAACCAAACAAACGTTAATGCTTAGCTGAAATTATTATTTTCAAATGCACGGTACAAAACTCATCAATTTCAATATATTTCATACAATGTTGAAAAAATTTAAGACTTTTTGTGTATTGCAATGCAAGAGTTCAAGCAATTAACAATATAAGGCAGAAATGAAATATCTGTATAGTAGTGTGCTTTTCATAGAAACATGTAAAAATGATACGTAAAATCTTAAAAACATGGAACGCTTAAATTTACAAATATCGCTTGTTTTACACTTACTGTTTGAAATTTTGGCTAAAACGGTTTCAGTTAGATAAATTATTTTTCTATTTTCACGGTTTAAAAAGTTCAAATTTTAAAAGATTTCCTTAACTCGATTTTAGTTAATGAAATATTGGAATATGCACACACAAATTGTTTTCATAAATTCTTGTGACACTTTGATTTGTTTTATTTATTTATGGTTGTTTAATAAACCAAAGGTGGATCTTAATATGAAAAAGTTTTTACATGTATTTTTAAAAAAATAAGAATTTTTCCAATCAATTTCAACATATTTCATACAATGTTGAAAAATTTTAAGACTTTTGGTGTATTACAGCACAAGAGTTCAAAACATTAAGAATATAAAGCAAAAATGAAATATCTTTATAAAAACTGTCTGCTTTTTCATAGAAACATGTAAAAAGGAAATATAAATTCTTAAAAATATGAAACGCTTAAATTTCCAAATATTAATTGTTTTACACTTAATTATTGAAATGTTGGCTAAAGCAGTTTCAGTTAGATAACTTATTTCTATTTGAATCATGTTTATGAGTAACCTATAGTGTAAAATAGTTCAAATTTTAAAAGATTTCTTTAACTTGATTTTAGTTAATGAAATCTTGGACTAATGCACACACATTGTTTTCATAAATTGTTGGACACTTTGATTCGTTTTATTTATTTATAGCTGTATAATAAACCTAAGGTGGATCATAATTTGAAAAAGTTTTATTTTACATGTATTTATATATAAAATATATATATATGTCGTCAATTTTAGCATATTTCATACCATGTTGAAAAACGTTAACACTTTTGGTGTCTTACAGTGCAAGAGTTCAAAACATTAAAAATGTAAAGTAAAAATGAAATTCTTTTATGATAACTGTCTGCGTTTTCATAGAAACATGCGAAAAGGAAACGTAAAATCTTAACAACATGGAACGCTTAAATTTCCAAATATCGCTTATTTTACACTTGATAATTGAAATGTTGGCTAAAACAATTTCAGTTAGATAAATTATTTCTATTTGTATCATATTTATGAGTAATCTATAGTGTTAAAAAGTTCAAATTTTAAAAGCTTTCTTTAACTCGATTTTAGTTAATGAAATCTTGGAATATGCACACACAAATTGTTTTCATAAATTCTTGTGACACTTTGATTCGTTTTAGATGGAGGATTGTAAAGGTCAATGGAAATCACGACTATGAATTTATTGCATTGGTCTTTATTTTTTTTTTGTGGTTTTATCTTTTTATCACTAACCTAAAAAAGGTAATGATATCAATACAAAAACCCTTAACGGGTTAAAAGTTTGTGACGCAGCACTTTATCTTTAGCTCTAAGATTTTTAAATTTGGAACTTAAAAATAATGATATCAAATTTTGAGTGACGCAATGCTATTAATTTACCTATACATATATATATATATCAAAATTTATTCGTTGATGCTTTATCATTTACATCTCTTAAATTCGAATTATGAATTTTAAAAGATATGATATGAAAATTTAAGTGACGCCTTGATGTTGCTTAAAACGATTAGTTTTAAAATTCAATTTAAATTTTCTTTTGGCTAAATACATTTACACATCTAAACAATACTTTTCATTTTCAAATGCACCGTTGAATATATTACTTTCACTGAATCTATATAATGCACTGAATTGTATTCATTTGAATAAATTGATTTATCATTTGTGCCACGCTATACAAAAACCAAAAGTAAAATTTATGTAAATAGTTTTTTGCGTCATTGTATCCAAACTAAGTTAAATGTATGCAAATGGATAATATGACCAAAAAACTATTTACATAAATTTTTCTTTTGATTTTTGTATAGCGTGGCACAAAAGAAAAATAAATTTATTCAAAGGAATACAATTTAGTGCATTATTCAGTGAAAGTAATATATTCAACAGTGCATTTGAAAATGAAAAGTATTGTTTAGATGCGTAAATGTATTTAGCCAAAAGAAAATTTAAATTAAATTTTAAAACTAATCGTTTTAAGCAACATCAAGGCGTCACTTAAATTTTCATATCATATCTTTTAAAATTCATAATTCGAATTTATGAGATGTAAATGATAAAGCATCAATGAATAAATTTTGATATATATATGTATAGGTAAATTAATAGCATTGCGTCACTCAAAATTTGATATCATTTTTTTAAGTTCCAAATTTAAAATTCTTAGAGCTAAAGATAAAGTGCTGCGTCACAAACTTTTAACCCGTTAAGGGTTTTTGTATTGATATATATATATGTAAAATATATCTCCAACTCTTAAGCCCCCCCCCCCGCGAATTAAAAAAATGAAATTGACAGTTTTATGTTAATTAGAGTGTTGCATTATATAAGCACTGACAATTTTGGGTCAGTGCGAAAATTAGATTGATTTTAAACCCGATTACTGATTTTGGACTAATACTGGCAATATCCAACGTCCAACTTCAAACTACTAGTTCTCTAAAAGTCGCAAAATGTCGCAATTAATCTCTTGGGATATGATTTTAGAAGGTTCATTCTACATTTTGTACTATAAAAGTCCGAGGAACTCGGAAGAACTTTTTTTATATCACTTTTTATTCACAAAAATGCCTTAAAACTGTGTATTTTTTTTAAAAAATCCTCTTTTTTTTATTTTTGAGATTTTTGCAATCGAAAAATCAAATTAGATATGTTATTTAATGTTGTTTCAGAGAAGTGCAAAGAAAAAAACGCCAAATTATCTGAAGAGGTCTTAGTTAGGGTGTGAATGCAGCGAATTTGCCTGAAATTCACGCAACAGCAGAAAACGCTCAAAACTCCTAACTTCAGATAAGCAGTGCGAATTCATGTGAGCTTATAAAACCAAAATATTACAGAATATAAATCTTCAGATATTTCTAAATACTGTGGGATTTATTTCATTTAGAAATACGAAACTTCGATTTTTTTTATTTTTGGCCACATAATCGCGATTTGGGACCACTGTGGGACGTTTCGTGGTGTCACAATAAAGCATGTCAAGGCTTTCTTTCAGATGGATTTTAGGTAAGAAGTAAATGAATAATATTAGAGTGTACGACTACAAATGAAAAAAAAAAAAAACTTACACTCATCTTCCAGAGAAACTCCTTACTGCTACTAATCATCTGACAAAGAATGCCTCATAATAATTACTGCCGAAACTACAGAAGTAAAACTTATCATCAAGTAAAGAATGATATATCTGCTTTAATATTCTTTCATTTATAATTGTTTTTATATTATTAATAATAATTATACTCCACGAAGAAAACATTTCGAAGACTGGCTTTCCTAACGGTAATGGCGTTGCGTATTTCACGAAAACATATTTAACGCATTCCCCTTCTACAGCTGTACGCTTCAGTCCGTGCAAGTAGAGCTGCTGAAAAAATTATTAGAATTTTTTAGACAAAATGGACGTCATTGCAAAAATTTCAACTTCCGGTACCTTAGTTGAGCATATGAAATGGCGCCCTGAAAACAACCTAGCAGGACATGCTGCTCTTTCCCTCGCACGTGTTACATGCAATTTTCTTGTTATTTATCCAATGGCTAACATAATTTGATATTCATACGTTGTTATTAAAATATATTTCTGCTTTAGATGAATGCGAATGTCTACCATTCAAGGAAAGAAATTATCTGGAAAAATTCTGCATTGCGGACGCACCTCTTCCTCTTACGTCACACGTGCCTCTGCGACTGCTATTTCTTATATCGTCCGATATGTGTTGGAGTTATGAGAAATGTCTACGAATTATTTTTTTTTTATAATTGTAGTATTAGTAATTAAACATTAAAGAGGGACGGAAATTAAGAACGAAAGAAAAATACGATGTTAAATATGTATTAAAGTATGGGCAAATTATTTACTATAGCATTTTAATAATGAAGAAAACGCAAATTTCAAATTAAGAATTAGCACTTCTTGCACTCCTTGAAATTTAATGCTGTTCGGTATTTCCTTTTCTATATATAAAAAAACGCGTTAACAAAAATTCATTTACAATAAATTATTGTGCATATATTAAAGTAGAAAAACTCTTTTACAATAAATTACTGTATATTCCGATATATCTAAAAAAAATGGATGACAGAAAGATTGTCATACGGTTTGCTAGATAACTGATGATTGCTCCTGGAACAATGAGATAAAAAAAATTATTTTCTTTATCCCAAAATCTAGTAAAAAATTAGCCATTTTAAAGAGGATTTATTTTTAGGACAATTGCATCAATTCAAAGTAAAATAAATTTTTTTTAATCAAACATTTCGTTACTTAAACTTACAAAAGAAGCAGAAAAAAAACTCCTGTGAGAATATTTTTTGCATGCTTCGAAAGAAATAGAATAGTGTCGATTAATTAAAAAAACACATCAAGTTGATGGATTCAAAATTAACTGAGTAAAACTGTCCAACGATTTTGAAAATACAGTTCTGAAAAAAAGAAAAAAAAAATGCACGCGCAACATTTTCGTCCCCGCGTTCGTTTTACTCACTGTGGCGCGCTCAAATTTTAAAACTGCAAAATAGCATTTCAATTTCAACATCGATTTATATCTAATAAAATTTTATTGTTGTGTGTAGAAAGAGAACTTTAAGCCAAAAATAAAATGTTAAAATTGTGAACCTGTCAAACTGGTGTTATTCTTTTAAGAAAAAGTTAAATTTCCAATTAATAAAATTTTATTTAATAGGGCACTTTTCTGAAAATTGGAACGAAATGTTTATTAAAGTAAATATTCCATTTCTTTCAAAGAATGCAAAAAATTAAAAAAAAAACATTTAAAATATGAACTATGTAAATTATCAAGTAAACAAAAAGAGAATTCTAAGTTGAAGTCTCTCCAAAAAAATTAACGATGTGTTTATTAAAGAATACAGATAGAAACAAAATCTTTCAGAGCATGTGATAATTATATTCCATAATCTTTAAGAAATGCAGAAAGAAGGACGTATTATGGAAAATAAAATTAAATTCTCAATTAAACAAAAAGATGTTTTTAATAGGGCACTTATAAAAAATAGAAATAGATGGTTAATTAACAACAAAAGAAAAATACGAAGTATTTCAAAGCGTATGATAATTATATATTTTAGCATTTTGAAAAGTAGAAAAAGAAACTATTAAATAAAACATCGCTACAATATCAATTAATAAGACTATCACATATCCTTTAATTACGGAATTTTCCAAAAAAGAAAAACATTTTGTATAAAAAAGCAAAATAAATATATAAAATAATTCAAAGCAAGTAAAAATTATACTTTGTAGAATTTAAAAAAAAAAGGGAAAAAAGGAAACCATTAAAGAGAAAAAAGGTTAAACTATTAATTAAACAAAAGAATCCTTCTAATAGCGGCTTTTTCTTTGCAACGTTTTAACTTATTAGATAGAAAAGGATATAGCAGAGAGAAAAAAAATGAGCAATGCCCTTTCTGGAAGAAAAAAAAGTGAAATATTTGACCCACATGCTTACTCATCCTAGGGCAATGTAATTCGACTGTATGCAATTTTAGCGAGAAAATTTAAAACAAAAGGAAGGTCAAAAGAGATAACTAATGGTCTCGAATTCATTAAGGATAGAGATAACTGATTTGGAAGATAGAGCACATTTCAAAGGAGTACTGACTACAAATGTGACACTAAAAAGAGTGATATCGCCTTCTACAGTTCAAATATTTTTCTTGTAGTTAGAAATCGATTATAAGTTTTATTTTTTTTCACCTGCAGAAATTAAGACTTGCCAATTCTTTATACAAAATGAGTTTTCATACAAAATATTTTTAACTTTTTATTTTTTATATTTCAGAAACCCTAAAAATGCGTTTAAATAAATTGTAACGAATTAAAAACATACTAATTATTTAATTAATATTTCTATACATAGTATTCATGAATGCAGAATATAATTTAAATAAAATGGTTAAATGAGTATCTACAATATCTACGAAACCATTAGGCTCAACCTGAATAAATAAAGCGAAAATGAATATATGATGTTAGGAAAACAGTTAAAAAGTTATAAGCTGCATTATCGAAAGCATAATCAATTCCAATTGACAGAAACGATTAGTTGTAAAATAATAAACATTAAATTATTAAATGCACCATACAAAATCTTAGAGCGATATTTTTAGTGCATTTTGTTTTGACTTTTTGCACTATTGTGTATTAATTTGAAGATAGAATAAAAAATATGTATAGTTTGATAACTCACTTCTTTGAGATTGAAACTTTCGAATTATATTCTTAAGAATTATCACATAAACTGAAATAAAAAATTGCAGTAAAATTTTAAACTTATTTTTTTTTTTACTGAATTCCAACGAAGGAGGTTATACAGTTCATATCTACGTGTGTTTGTATAGCTGTTTCTCTCACACATATTGTCTAGAAAAAATCCTGCATTTCGGAACCACTTTTTCCTCACCACATCTAACGTAAGGCGTGCCTCTATTCCTTTGTAAAATATTTCTCCTCTTACCCGATACGGAAGTAGATAATATGCTTAATAATATTTTTTTCTATATATGGCAAAGTATACATTTTTAACGATTGCTCAGATTTACAGATTTATTTTCAGGTCTATATTTATATTGTTTCAATGTCATTGGTGTCTAAAATTTATATATTTTCATGTCTGTATGTTTCGCATATTTTATTTTGTAAGCTTTAACTGTCGAAACAATTGACCAACCATCTAAATTTTTCAGTATGGTGTTTCGGTACACGGTAATATTTTAAGTTTTTTAAATAATCGTGGTATTCTTTTACACCTTCATGCAAAAAATTCAATACATTATAGTCTACTTCTCGTCAAAATAAAAGCTATTTCGTAACAATAAAAATTAATATAAATACGGATTAGAATTCTGGACAAGATTGTTTAACTTGGTCTTACTCAACCCGCGAATTGGATCCGTTTTTGACTCTTTAGGTTTGGATTTGTTAACCCGTATTTGACCCCAATATTGTTCAATCATGAAAAATCATATCTGAATATAAATGAATATGTTTATGTTCATTTTTCAATGTCAGCAGTAACGCTCTTGTGTAAATTGTTAACAGATGCATAAATTTTTGATGTTCTCTGTATACATTTATCTGTAAAGTTCAATAGCAACATAATTTTTCCTTTCCCCGTTGGATGAATAAAAATTGAAAAATTATATTTCAAAATATTTTTTTCATTCTAACAAATAATATTAATAATAAAAAAAATGTCAACGGGAAATACAAAAATCGTCTGCGTATCTCACATAAAACTTATGTTGCATATATGAAATATATTGATAAGAAGTCGACACCTGGACTTTCATAATAATATAGGAATAAATACAAATTCTTTTTATTGATATATTTGAGCTTTGTTTGTTGACTAGTACTAGGTAATAAGTTACGCTATATACAGAAAAAATTTCCGTATCAATATTCTGTTTTGAATATTTTTACGATATGTGTCGCCCGATTAATTGCGTATTTACGCAACTAAAATATCAATTTCAGCAATGATAATCATTTTTGTGTTTCATCTAACATTTCATAATTAACATATTTTGATACATTTAGAAAATCAGATATTAACAAAACATTTTATTTTATTTCAGTCAATTCAATATATTTTTACAAAAAATGTAAGAAAAAGAATATTATGAATTATTTCAGAATTCTACATAAAATAAAAAAAATATAAAAAGATAATGATAATTTCATAAAAGTAAATTTTCTAGACACAATTTAGTTTGCATTTTTTTCAACAAAGATGTTAGTGTAAATATTACAGCAAAAATGGAAATTTTTATGAAAAATCAAAAATGCAAAATAATTCTGCTTAGGAAAACATCAAAAGTTCAAAACTGCAGCATGAGGTATTTTTCGAAAGGTTCTGAAAGAACTGAGTGAAAAAGTGTGCAAGTTGGATACCCTGAACGTTTGGCTTAAATTACCAGCGCTATTCAAATTTAGCTGCATGGGATGGCAACTGGTTGCCATCCCATAAACTGAAAAGTTTTTCTTCAACAAAATGCAAACCCAGGTCAAAATTCTTGCTAGTACTAGCATCAGAAATATGCTAGTTACTGCTATGTATTGCTCTGTCTGCTAGATTTTCATGCTAGTATATGCTTTACAATGCTAGCCAGCATCACATGCTATATAGCTAGCTTACACAGTAATAGCATGACAAGCAATATACAAGCATTTTATGCTTGTTTGCTGTTTAAGCTTCTTCCAAAGCATGATGAGGTAGGTACCTTACCGTGCTATTATATGCCTTTTTATGCTTGCCAGCATAATATGCTATGCAGCCAGCTTAGGCAAAAATAGCATGACAAGCTATGCACAAGCATTTTATGCTTGTTTTTTGTTGAAGTTTCTTCCAAAGAATCGAGAGGTAGGTATCTTAACCTGCTATTATATGCTTTTTTATGCTTGCCAGCATAATATGCTATGCAGCCAGCTTAGAAAGAAATAGCATGACAAGTTATGTACATGCACGTTATGCTTATTTGCTGTTCAAGCTTTTTCCAAAGCATGGTGAGGTAGGTACCTTAATGTGCTATTATATGCTTTCTTATGCTTGGCATCATAATATGCTATGCAGCCAGCTTATTGAGAAATAGCATGACAAGCTATGTACAAGCATGTTATGCTTATTTGCTGTTTAAGTTTCTTTCAAAGCATGGAGAGGTAGGTACCTTAATGTGCTATTATATGCTTTTCTATGCTTGCCCGCATAATATGCTATGCAGCCAGCTCAGGAAGAAATAGAATGACAAGCTATGTACAAGCATTTTATGTGCTTATTTGCTGTTTAAGCTTCTGTCAAAGCATGGAGAGGTAAGTACCTTTACATGCTATTATATGCTTTTTTATGCTTGCCAGCATAATATGCTATGCAACCAGCTTTGATAGAAAACAGCATGACGTACTATGTGCCAGTAAGATGTGCTAATTTGCTACACAAGTCTCTTTCCAGTAATGATGAGGTAGGTACTTAAATGAAGAATTGTGTGCTTGTTATTGCTTGGCAGCTTCAAATGTTTATTTATTTATATATATATATATATATATATATATTGTTTTAGATACTCGAAAGTATAAATTTGACTATGTTTTTTTGAAAATAGAAGAAAAGGAAATTTTAATTATAAATTAAATTAATTTTTCAAATCCGGGGAGAGACAATTGCTCTCTTCCACCTCCGTCCTCCCCCCCCCCCCCCAATAGAAAATTCTTAGTTTCTCTCTTATTTTAAACAAAGAGAAAAGATTAAATTTCTATTTGTTTTTCAAAATCGGAGAAAAAAATTAGTTAAATTTAAATTTCGAGGGAGGCTTAATGGATCACCTAAGCGCTCTTCCCTTAACGGAATATTCAGGAGTTTGCGTTATGGAGGTTACACTGTACATTGCAATTTTGAAAGATGTAAAATATAACTTCTATTTTTTAAATTAGCTTCTATGGGGGTGGGTTTAATTCTATGAGGGATTTAACTTCTATGAGAGTCTTCTAGGGGAGCCCCCTCCCCTCCCCCACCGCCTATAAAGGATTTTTTCCTTCTGTTTCTTAGAATTTAAATATTCTAACTTACTCGAAAAAAATGCTCGAAAAGAAATATCTTTAAAAAATGTAGAAAAAAGAAAATTTTGTTCATTAAAAGCTGAAATCCCGGCTGGCCCTCTCTTGAATTCAATACTGTCTTAAATCACCCATTTGAGATTAGTTTTTAACATCTAAATATCAAAAGAAACAGAACTAAAAATTAATTACCAAAGCGGATATATAAGAGTCCCCCCCCCCCCCCGCAACAGACAATTTTAAAGTGATCTTACACTTACTGTTAAATTATTTTAGGTTACCTGTAAGTTATAAATTTTCTATATCTTTAAAAATGGGAGAAAAATAAAATTTTGTTTATTAAATTTCAAAAGCTGGGAGGGGTGGGGAGGTCTGTGTCACCGCCACCGGAATTAAATACTGCCCCTTGAACACGTTTGAGATAATTTTTTAACACATAAACTTTAAAAAAATTAACAAATATTTTCCATGGTATACTTAAAGGGAAAAAGCCCCCTCCCCCTTCCCCCTGAATTGGAAGAAAATTCTTCTCTGCACTTTCTCTTAGTATTTAATTCTTTTAAGTTTCTCGAAAAGATTAAATTTGCTATGTTTATTAAAATCAGAGAAAAAATATTATTTTGTTAAATTTCAAAATCCAGGGGCGGTAGATTTCCTTTTCCGAACCACTACAACGTAAATTCAATACTGCCTTCGTCCACCAGTTTTAGATAAAATCTAAACACATAAATCTAAAAAAAAAACTGAAAATAATTTTCTATAAAGGTTTTATTGGGAAAAAGCCCCCCCCCCCCTTCCCCGGTTTAGATAAAATTTTAACACATAAATAAAAAAAAAAAAAAAAAAAAAAAAAAAAAAAAATTAAAACTGAAAATTAATTTCCGTCAAGGTTTTTTGGGAAAAAGCGCCTACCCTCGACTCCCCCATCATAAAATTCTTAGCTGTTCATTCTTTTAGTTTTTAATTATCTTAATTATACAAAAAAAAAAAGAAATCCGTGCTTTTCAAAAAGAGAATTTAGTCAGTTAAATTTCAAAATTCAAGGAGCACTGTTTCATTTAAGAAATAAGTTCATAAAAATCGAATTGAAAATATATACAATTGACCCCCCACCTTTCCAATAAGGACTAACTTTTAAAATCTTAACCCAATCCTAAATTGATAAATTCTATCCTAAATGCACTTCAAAATCTTTTATTTTTCTGCAACAAATAATTATGACCATATTCAAACCATTCATTAAGCAAAGAAAATTCCACGAATGAATTATATTAATCAAGTCATATTCTAATTATCCATTAAATATAGGGAAAAACCCTAATAATAAATTAACCTTATTAATTGAAACTTGAGGATAACAGCATCGATAAATTCTATGTTTTATAAATAATCTTATAATAATCGATAACCCTCTATCTCATAAAATTATCAACACACAGCAGAATCAGCTCTACATCCATTACCCGCATTTAAAATCATTTACAAATACGACCCCAGTAGCGAAGTAAGAAAAGCATCTGGCTTCCAAACCGGAGATAACGAGTTCTGTCCTTCTCAGAGCAAAAGAAAAGCCTACCTAAGTTTCCCCTTCTAAAAGCTGTAGATACTTCAGAAATTCTCCTAAGATGGCACCACCAGCGTCATTTTTTTTTCTAACCGGGAGAATAGCAAAAAATAAAAGCAAGTGATGATGGAAAAATAATGCTAGAATAGCAAAAATTAAAAGCAAGTGATGCTAGAAATGTAATGCCAGCATAGCAAAAATTAAAAGCAAGTGATGCTAGAAAATTAAAAGCAACTGATGGAATAAATGTAATGATACACTAGCAACAAAAAGAAGTATCTGTTGCTGGTGAATTACTGCTAGAAAGCAGAAAATACAAGCAAGTGGTGGTTTTGATAGCTGCTAAGCCAGCAACATATTCAAGCAACATAAGCTGGAATATGTATGCTGGCCATGCAATAAAGTGTTCCAATACACACCTGACTTGCTGGTAATTATGTTGGAACCAGCAAATGTGTTATGGTAGTTTATGCTAGTTAACTTTGCTGGGATATAGCATTTTATGCTTGTCTAGCAAACAAATACCAGCATGAATTTCGACCTGGGTATAAATATCATATGTGATATTTATATGCATTTTGTTGAAGAAGTTTATATAAATTTCCTTTCTGGTTTACGTATGTCGATGATAATTTCATTTTAATTCCCTCTGACCTGGATTTTTCTAATCTCCTTTCTCTTGTTAATTCTGTTGACCCTTGTATTCAATTTACTCTCGAAGTCGAAGAGAACAATTCTCTTCCTTTCCTTGACGTCTTGGTTTCGAAACACCCAGATCGGTTCTCTATCTCTGTTTATAGAAAACCTTTCGCTGTATCTCTTCCTCCTCATGCTCTTTCAAATCATCCTCATCAACAAAATGTGGCGTCCTTTTATATTTTTGTTTTTAGGGCGTTACGCATTTGTTCTGACTTTTCTGCTCTGAATAATGAAATTAATTATCTTGAATCTCTTGCCCTTGCTCGTGGTTATAATCCCTCTTTGATTGATAAAGCTTTGTATAGATTTAATAAGCCTAAACGTCCTTTTTCTGATTCAAATAATCCTCCTACTTTTAACTCTATAATAGTTCTGCCCTTTTATTTTCGTCTCTGTTTTAAAATTGCTAAAATCTTTCTCGTTTTAATTTTAAAGTTATCTTCAAACCTATGAATAAAATTAAATTATCTTCTCTAAAAGATCCTATTACTAATGAGAACCGGTGGCGTGTTTAGTTTATTCCCTGCTCTTGCAATTTAGGTTATATTGGTCAAAGAAAGAGAGCTTTAAAATTCAGATTAGGTGAGCATCAGAGGTATATTGCAAATCAAGAAATCTCTAAATCTTCGATTGATTCTCACTGTTGGTCTTCCAGTCATTGTTTCAATTTCGCCGTGGCCAAAATTATTTCTTCCCCTGCCTCTCCCTCTCACTTGGATTTTTATGAAGCATATTTTATTTCTAAAAATTCTGCTAATCTTGTCAATGATCTATCATCTCCTCCTCTCCTATCTCCGGCGTGGAAATTAATTTTGTAATTATTTTCCTTCTTATCTTCTCTTGTTTTTTTTTTCTTTTTACTTTGGTAAAAAAAAGATCTTTTGCTTTTTTTCTTGTTTAATTCTTTTATATTTCTTTATTTCTTTTATTATTTATATTTTTTAATTTAATTCTTTTCTTTTCTTTTAATTTTTTTTATTTCTTTTATTTCCATTTTTCCCTATCAATTTCTGTTCTATCATTTTTGCAACACTTTTCTCTTTTGCATGTGCTCCTTTTAGCTAGCACCATATGTCGCATTCTTTGCAACATTCTCTACCTTTCAGTTCATTTTTGACATTATCCCCTTACGGACACGTGTTCACTGTAGCTTATAACGAGCTGTTATATTTTTAGCTCGAAACGCGTCCTATCTTTTGTTTTTATTTTATTGTGATTCTTACAAAGTTTTATTATTTTAATTGCTCCATATCGCCAGTTTTCGGTGCTGTTTCGCTACCTTGTAGACAGCTCAACAGAAAAAAGCCGCATGTAATGAAACTCTGTTAAAAAAGGAAACGCAGATATTCTTTAATTACTTTAACATTGCCGTTCCATGTAGTTGAATTTGAACAGAATTTGCAATTTACGCCAAACGTTTCGGGTTCGAATGCAGGCCTGGAATTTTTTTCTCAGTTAGAAACAAAATCAATTTAAATGATAACATTACCAATCAATATAATTCTGTCAAAATATTTAAAAGGTAGAATTTTTACAACTATTAAGAGTGTTTTTAAAATAATTTTTGTCTTTATTATTTGACATAATTATATTATGAAAATTTTATAACATTAATGTTTTATAAAACTTTCGCGGCAATTATTTGTACAATAAAACAGTAACTAAAATATTTATTTACCATGTCATGTACTGTCTTATTTTTTATGCTATAAAAACGAAAGTTTAAGAAAGTTGTTAACCCCTTCGGGACAAGCGTGTTTTACATAATTTTTAATCTTTTTTCACCAGTTTTTCAAAAAAAAAAAAAAAATAATAATAATAATAAAAATAAAAATTCCCTAATTGAATAGGGAAAATGCTCGGATTAAATCAGGCAAATTTTTACAATAAAAATTTACTGGTGACAACAATCACGGATTCTGAGCACCTTACGCGGAACGTAAACCGGTCGCTCGTCCCCAAGGGTTCAATGTTTAGATCGATTTAACTCAGAGATATTTATTGAGGTACTTACCTATAGTTAAATATCCTTTAAGGGGAATTGGTACCTTTTGTATTTTATACTTGTTTATTTTATGGCCATTTTTGACATATTAGTAATTATTTTTTTTGGGGGGGGGGAGGGCGGGGGGAATCATTCAATTAAGGTAAAATGAAGATTAACTGAACAACAATTGAACATGTTTCTAAAAAAAAACAAAAAAAAAAACGCGCTTTTTCTACATTTTTGAACTTTCTACACGTATTTTCTCCCTAATTTGTTTACAAGCTTTTTTTAAAAGATAATTGTAAATACAATAATTTCATAAACTTAACTCATTAAAGAAAAATCTTTTAAAAATGTCAAGATTGATATAAAAAAAACAGTAAAACGTCGATATTCGCCTTTCTAATAAACTATTCATGTTATTGAGAATCATTACATAATTTAATGAAACGAATAATAACAGCGTGCGTAGACTTTTACCACAATTTTTTAAAAGAAGTTTTCGCCTTATTTAATCACAAACAAAAACCCGGCGTTTAAATAAGTTGATTTCAGTTTGTGGGATTTAAATATTAAATAAAAGAATTCAAACTTCATACAGTGACGCCAGATTTTTAGGAATATCCAAAGAGTGTACAAACACTGCATAAAGAACATCCGTAAAAAATACCCTGTGCCAACTAAATAAAATAATTTGAAGATTTACCATTTTTACTAAATTGTTATTTTAAAGAACTATTTGAGATCAAATAAAGATTACAACTCTGAATCTTTTAAATGAAATGGTATGCCATTTAAAAAGTATTTTTCACAAATAAGATCCTTAAAAACTTCGTCAGATTATACTACGGATTGATTTTAAAAAATAAATTGGAAAGGTGTTATTTTGGGGATTTTTCGCAAAAATGAGTATAGGAAACTTATTAATTTACTAGGAATTTGCTCTAATATTGACAATATCAAACTAAATACTTTCATTATCACTACTTACTGCGACTCATATTTTCGCTGATATGAAGCCCGGATGTCTGCTGCCTTCCACTGAATACCATCTCCTCATTGCTCATCGTGTAGTTACGGGATATGGTGGCTGTGCATTTGAGCTTCATATTGCCATTTCTGAAATGCTGGCTTGTTACCACGAATTTCAGTCCTAGGCTGGAAGTCTCTAATCCATCAGCGTGTAGCGTTGTCGAATATTCTGTTTCATATTCCGGTCCCACCTAGAAAAAAAGACTCCATATATATTCTTGAAAATAATTAAAAAAAAATATATCGGGATTAAATTAATTCGATTTTCGACACTAGTGTGTCAAGTAAGTAAAAAAAAGGAAAAAAAGTCTTTCCGGCCAGTGCCGGGAGGAAGAGGTAGCTTTCATATTCTTTAATTTTTAAAAGCCAGCTTATATTATTCAAACACACGGAGCTCAAATTAGTGGAACCCGATTATAGGAGATTCAATACTAATTCTTGTCAATACTGAATATGAATGAGAATTTCGCGAAATTAGTCGCGTTATAAAAACTGGTTTTATTTAAAGTGATTTATATTTGGTCGCCAAATTCGGCGATACTTTGAAGTGCCCACCATTTTAAAGCAACATAATGGGTGCAACAAAGCTAACCAATGAACTTGGTCGAGACTTTAGTAATTCCTGTGCACATGCTCACTCACATATAAATCGGTTGATAAATACCAGTGCTGTTGCAGGCAAAAAATCAGATTTTTCAAAATGTCACCCACATTAGAAATTCAAACTGTTATATCTCAGCCATTTTTTAAGATAAAGACAAAACAAAAAATGCTCCGGGATTTTTGTATCAAACTCAAACACATAAGAAAAAAAAATCCATTTCAAAATTTTTTTTGTACCTCATTTTAAATACAATTTTTTTTTTTTAATTTTTAAATGGCCGCCATTTTGAAACAAGATGGCGGATGAAGTTGGCAAACGAACTCGGCCGAGAGATTGCTATGTACTACGCACATGCTTTGTCACAACTTAATCGGTTCATAAATAAGCGTGTTATCACGTGACAAAAATCAGATTGTTTCAAAATGTCAGCCGTGCTAGAAATTCAAAGTGCTATAACTCAGTCATTTTTTAAGATATAGACGAAACGAAAAATGCTCCGAAATCTTTGTATCAAGGTCAAACACATAAGAAAAAATATTTTTCAATTTCTAATTTCTTTGTACCTCATTTTAAATTAAAATTAAAAAAAAAATGGCCGCCATTTTGAAACAAGAAGGCGGATGAAGTTGGCCAACGTACTCGGTCGAGCTATTGGTATGTACTATGTACACAACAAGTTATATCCAAATCCGTTCATAAATACGCGTGTAATCGCGTGACAAAATTCAGATCGTTTCAAAATGTCAGCCACACAAGAATTTCAAAGTGCTATAACTCAACCGTATTTTAAAATATAAACGAAACAAAAAATCTTCCGGATATCTTTGTATCAAGCTCAAACACATAAGGAAAAAATCTTTTTCAATTTCATTTTTTTATACCTCATTTTAAAATTTAAATATATTTTTTTAATTTTTAAATGGTCGCCATTTTGAAACAAGATAGCTCATGAAGCTGGCCCACGAACACGCTCGAGACATTGCTATGTACTATGCACATGCCTTGACACATCTATATCGGTTCATAAATACGCGTATTATCGCGTGACAAAAATCAGATCGTTTCAGAATGTCAGCCATGCTAGAAATTCAAAGTGCTATAACTCAGCCATTTTTTAAGATATAGACGAAACAAAAAATGCTTCGGGATCTTTGTATCAAGTTCAAACACATAAGGAAAAAATCGTTTCCAATTTCTAAATTTTTTGTACCGCATTTTAAATTTTAAATCTTTTAAAAATTTTTAAATGGCCGCCCTTTTGAAACAAGATGGCGAATGAAGTTGGCCCACGAACTCGGTTGAGACATTGCTATGTACTATGCAAATGCCTTGTCACATCCAAATCGGTTCATAAATACTCGTATTATCGCGTGACAAAAATCATATCGTTTCAAAATGTCAGCCATGCTAGAAATTCAAAGTGCTATAACTCAGCAATTTTGTAAGATAAAGACGAAACAAAAAATGCTCCGGAATTTTTGTATCAAGCTCAAACACATAAGAAAAAAATATTTTTCAATTTCTAATTTTTTTGTGCCTCATTTTAAATTTTAAATTTTTTTAAAAATTTTAAATGGCCGCCATTTTGAAACAAAATGTCGGTTGAAGCTGGCCAACGAACTCGGTCGAGACATTGGTATGTACTATATACACACGAAATTTTATCTAAATCGGTTCATAAATACGAGGGTTACAGTATGACAAAGATCAGATATATATATATATATATATATAAACTTTTGAACGGAGGGTGGTTTCGGGATCTGGGGGTCATGATCGATGAAAATATACCAAAATTTTTTGAAATCGCTTTCCTCCGAGCGGCTGCAATAGGTAGCTTTTTGTAAAGAAAGCTACCTAAAATTCTGACACTATGTATTCGGTTGGATTTGAATACTGGACCATCAGCTTGAAACTGAAGACGTTACCTATGCAGTGCTAACGATTAATATCATCTCCTCAATATTTAACACTTACACTCTGTTACATTTTCTTGATGGTTTCCCCTGTGCAGTCGGTTTAAAAATGGATTCAATAAGTAATTCTTTGGACGATTTTTAAGACAATTTCTACAGTTCTTCAGACAGTGGTTTATAATACACACAGCAAATAGGAGCTCAAACGGAAGTACCGTTTGGGATTGCTCACACACAGATATAAGGAATTCATAATTAAAATAATAGACTTACAATATGTCTTCGATAGTAATAGGAAATATATACATACAAAATTCATTCATTTATACTCACATATATACATTCATTCTATTATTACATAAAAGTTTCGCACCCAAACCCTTGCATGTATGAATAAATTATGATTAAAATTTCACATTAAAACAGTCATGAAATTAAAAACTTTCAAAATATAAATTTCAGGGATTTAAAACCCTACCAAAATATACTAATGCTTACTTAAAAACTTGCCAATAAGGAACCATATTGGCAATTTATATTGTGTATGACAAGAAATTTTTGTTTTATTAATAGCCTACTTTGAAAATTTTTGCTTTCTGTATAAAATTCTATAACCTATTTGACAACAATGAAAACTTGCACTAAAACTATATCGAGACATATGAACATATTTCAGGGTGTCCAAAAAGCACTGGTGTTTTTTAAAAATCAATAACAAGTAAGCAGTGTCTGCTAAGGAGGTCTTTTTTTTTTCAGGAGAGTAATGTATGAAGTGAGAAATTACTTTACTTCACTTTATTTTGTTTTAAATTATTCAGGATAGATGGCGCTGAAATGTATCAAACTGGTAGTAATATTTAAAACTTTGAAATTCAAAGCATAAACCTTCGTTTGTTGTTTCAATTGCTAAACAGCATGAATAGAAAATGCTGATTGAGCAACAATCCATATACACTAGTTTATACTTTGAGCTTTCTAGCTGTTTGAGATTGTGCAGCACCATCTATCGGGGACAATTAGAACAAAAGAAAGAAGAACTTAAAATACAGGTATCAAATTTTAAAATCTCCTGCGCCACCGTTTACTTGTTATATTATTTTTAAATCGCAAAAACAATTTAGGACACAATCTACTTATATTCGATTCACGCTAAAATAACAAACATACACATGTATTGATTCTCTTCATACGACACGAGTGAGAGCTTTGCCTTTTATCCCTTCAAGTCCTGACCTACCCAATAGTGTAGGTGATCCTAAGGAAAAAGAAAATACATTTTCCACTTTTTGTGCGATTTAAAGCCGACCCTGCACCACGGAATTGTGTGGATCGACGAAACCTGACAATCCTATTTAATTAGGGTTAAACACGAAGTCTTTTAATTTCCACGAAAACTCTCCAGATCATAAAGGGATAATCAAATTTAAATATACATTTATCAAAATCAGTACTTAATTTGCAATTGTTCAAAGACATACAGTAGACCTTTAGTTTTAGTAAATAAATTCAAATTAAATAATAATGTAAATATATAAAACCAGTGTATTTTAAACCATTTTATTCATTAGTTTGAGTGTTCTAACAACTTAACAAAGCTTTGAGATATTTGGGTCGAAAATATGAATGCCTAGAAACAAATTCCTGCCTAAACACAAGAATAATTTTAATAGCTGTCAGAGTTTACTTGTTATTGAATTTCAGAAACCACCAGGCAGTTTTAGGACACCTTGCATATGAAGTGAAACCCTATGTTGAGTTTTGTTTGTAGAAGATCTTTTAGTTTTGAGAATAAGGATGAAATCTAAATTTAGTTTAAATTTAGAAATGATCAACTTGAGAGTTGTCAAACAATTGGAATGTCTCAATATTTTGGTAAAGTCCATTTACTATTTCCATTTGGTGTTTTATATTCCAGTATGAAAAAAATTAAAACAGCTAAACAGCACTAATTTAATTCTAATTTGCTCATAACGTCATTTTAATTTTCACTTATTAATAAAACATGATATAAAAGAAAGAAAAGTCAAATTATGTTATTAAACGGAATTTTTAGCTCAAGAAAAAAATATAAATATGGCATGCAATAATTTAGAAGTTAAAAATTACTTATAAAATTAAAATTCCTTTTAGAATAAAAACTTTAATAGCCGTAATCGATTACTTGTTATTGAGTTTCAAAAATCATCAATCAATTTTGCGACACCTTGCAGCAGAAAGACATCCTGATGTCACATTTGCATTAAATGAAATATTTGGCATTTGTGAAGAAAAAGGGAAGCTAAATTTAGTTTAATTTTAGAAAAGATTAACGAGAAATCTTTCACAAAATATTTTTGCAAAGTAAAATTACTATTTCTATTAAACGCTTGCATTGCAACATGTAAGAATATTCATTTATTTAATTATAATTTGCCCATAACATGCAGTAATTTCAATTATTACAATATATTATTTAAAATAAAGAAAAGTAAAATTATGTTATTAAAAGAAATTTTGGCTCAAGAAAGAATATCAATCTATCAATATGACATGCAATAATTCCGAAGTTAAAAATCACTTAAAAAATTAAAAGGCTGTCCAATAAATTGTTGAATGTAAAATCAACGAAAAAAAACACTCGAAATACCTAAGTTAAATAAATTAACATCAAAGCGCACTCTTAATAAATTGCCACTAATAAAATGCGTTAAGAAATAAAAATAAATTAATAAATGTTATTATATGGAAAGTTGCTTTTCAAAAACACGAGTTGTAATGCGAATCGCATCTATCGCGAATGAATGTTACACTGTGTATAATATTTCGGAAATACAAGGTGCCCGAAATTTCATGGACATATTTTAAATATTGGTACAAAATCAAGTCATTTTTGTACAGATGTGCGGTTCGGACGAAATGCTACTGAGATTGAAAAGTTTTCTTCAAGTAATGAAAATAATTAGTTTGAAATTCAGATAGTAGATGGCCCCACTTGTCCTTGTGTTTTCTGTCAAACATCTTTTTTTTCTGATTATCAGATTAATTTTGCCGCTGTGATGCAGAAATAATGACTTCCAGCGCTAGGAGTCATCATTTCTGTGTCACAGCGTCAAAGTTAATCTGAAAATCAGAAAAAAAGCATTATTCATAGCTAAAGTTAAAACCACCGGTCTGATGAGAATCTGTTACCTTTATTAAACATCTCATATTTAGTAGAAAATCATTGCTACGATGAGAGTTGAATGAAAATTACAAAAGTTACATTGGAAAAATTATGCGATATGAAATTTCATTTGTTAATTTTTTTTTTTGCAAATCCTGTGTTTATTTTCAAAACATTTCGTGTTTCAAAGATTTAGACTTTATTTCGGAGTTTGTGGAATGAAAATCTGATCAAAATACCTCAAGTATTTAAAAATATGCGAGTTTTATGTATAGCGTCTAAAAGAAATCCGAATACTTAAAAAAAGCAGTCTGGAACTCCACTACACGCTGAAACTCTTAGATTTAAATATGCATGATTTCTTTTATTTTTTCTTTATATTTATGCTTTATATTCTTTTTATATTTTCTTTCGTTTGCTACGTATGAAAACTAAATCGTTTGAATAATGTCTTTTGAGCATGACATTATTTTCGTATACTAGAGAATTTAACTTTTAAAACCATTGACAAAGTTATAATGGTTATTTATTTAATTCAATTGCTATTAATATAAGCATTCTTTTAAATTTTAGAAAATATGGGTAAAATTATCATTAAAATAAATTTTTCCTTTAAATTTTAATAAAAACGACATCAACAAATAGTAGATCAAACATTCTTTGGCCAAAAACTAGAGTTCCCACCATGACAGAATATATTAATAAAAAAACAATTTTTCGGAAATCCATAGGCACAACTGGTGTTCTTTTGAACCATAATTCAGCATATTCTAAGCCTTATAGATACGGAATACAAATACTCATTAAGATTTTTATATAATAGATTCTTTAGAAAAGAGATCTGTTACTGTTTTGAACTTAATAAAAACGTTGGAAAATATAGTGATTTATCAGCAACTTTGCTGAGCAACGCAAGAACAGTTCATCATAAAATGAGTTATACTTAAAATAGGTTTACTATTTCGTATTGCGGGAAAATCTTTCTAAAATTTTGGCATTACTCGAATTACAAAATCAAATATATTCGGTAAATTCAACCAAATAATCCGCTACAATCCAGATTTTAGAAAAATAAGGATTGATAATATTTGGCCTTTGAAACGTGTGGACGCTTGAGGCTTATTTTTACTTAAATAAAGCCACCAGCTAATATAACTGTAGGGTTTCAGAAAAGGCAATGCATAACATTTTCATAAGTGTTCACTGCATATATCTAAATTGACTGCAGTTTGTGGCAATATATACACAATAAGCACAATGCATACAATATTTTCAATGCAAACATACTGCTATCCTGATTTGTTTTTTCAGAGAATTAAACTCCGTTATAATTATTACAAAGTTATTCCATTTTATTTGATAGCCATATTTACCTTTTTTTGTATGTAAGGTGCATGTGGTTACATAAGTAAAGGAAACGCAAGTTTTATCAAAAAGGCAATATTATTTTGCGTTATAAATTTATGGCCTGTATCAAAAATACCAGATACTATTATATTTGGCATTAGAAATTAGCACAAAATAATTAATATCTCACTGTAAAAAAAAAAAAAAAAAAAAAAAAAAAATCCGTTAAAAAACGGAAATTGTACTGGCAATCCTGATGCCAGTACTATTTCTGTATTTTAACTGAAAAAAATGTCCGTAAATTCCAGAAATTTTTCCGTTTTTTCAATAATTTTTTCCGTTTTTATTCATTTTTTTTTCTTCCGTATTTAAATTTTTTTGTTTCAAAGACTAAAAAACAACAACAACAACAAAAAACAACAACCATATAACTTTTCGAGAAACTTACATCTTTATGAATTTCAATTTTTACGAACACGTTTGTCAAGAACAGCATATCTCCATTTAATTCAAATAACAGTAATGAAACAACACAATGCCTGTGTTTGAATTAGGGACCTATCCTATTCCAGATTAGCGCTCCTAATTACTATGCCACGGGAACACGAGTTGCGTTTGCAAATATCGTTACTTATTTCAGATGCTTTTTATGAAGTAAGGACAAGATGTTAAACAAGGAACGTATTATCGTGGAGATAATATTTTTCAATTCAGAGTACAATTCTGAATGTTTCCATAATTTTAAATATTAATACGATTTTTTGCCTCAACCGCTATATATTTTTAATTTGTTTTTGCTGTAAGAATTGGTCCAATAAAAAACTTGTCAATATAAATGTTGTAGACAATATTAAGTAGATGTATAATAAATTCATGTGAATTTTATATCTTGTGATTGGCCAAATTATGGATTTTTTCTTCTTCAACTCTCCCTTTTTGTTTTCGTTTTTATTTATTTATTTATTTATTTATTTATTTATTTATTTTTGCGGTACGAATTGGTCCTATCAAAAACCTGTCAATATAAAAGTTGTAGATAATATTTATAAGATGTATAATAAATTTAATTGGATTTGATATCTTAAGGATTGACGATGTTATGAATTTTTCCCCCCTGAAACCCCATTTTTGGCGCCCCTTCAGCCCATTTTTAATTTTATAAAAAATTTGTGATACATAAATTTTTGGGTCAATTTTTAAAAGTAATAAAAACTTTAAACTGATTTGATATGTATAAAAATTAAGAAGTTATATGTTTTTTCGTTTTTCACAAAACACCTCCCTATTTCCATCCCCTTGCTCCGATTTTGCCCATTAACGAACTTGACCGAGATTTTATGCCCCTTGATTTTATGTATCAGTTTGAAAGATATTTGTTCACAATTATGGAAGTTATCGTGTCCAGAAGAAAGTGATATCTATATAGGGTAAGTGCACCAATAGTCGGCCACCCCCCGGTAGTCGGCCTTTTTCATATAAAATGCGTTACGAATAGCTTATTTTTGGTTTCAAATGAAATATTACAACCTCCCTACATGTAGCCATTCTTTATACGTCATAAGCCATCAGCAATGAGGATTTTCAAAGAACAGTCGATAATAAAATATTCTTCAAATCAGAATTTGATCACACAATTAAAAAAAAATATGCAGAACGATTTTTACTCATTCAAAGTAAATCAGAACTCTAATAATTAAAAACTATGTTAAATGAATATGAATATATTTATTACTACCAGGCAAGCCTGGTTCAGATCACTTATAGCGGTGATCGCTCGCTTCAGAATTTACTTACATCTACCTTAAAAACAAACTGAAAATAGTAAAGTAAAATAGGGTTGCAATAATTCTTGGCGATGACTAATTTTCGGCAAGTCAAACAGAAAGAAAGGGAGTTTTAACACTCTGCCCCCGGATGAACAACTACAATTGTTCATCCTTCAAACTAAATTTTTATCAAAATTTTCAAACGACATTAATAAGACAATTAAAAGTTAGAACATACTTACAATAATGAGACATACAAATAACTCAATTATCACAGGAACATCTACTGAAAGTAAAATATACAAAAATATTGAATTAGAAAAAGATAAAAAATGAAAATGTAAACAAATTGTTCTTAAAAGTGAAAAGTTCAATGTTCAATAATGTCAAGTTCCAGTTTAAGTAACAATTGCACTGGTCTTTTTATTATGCCGGATTCAGTTTGTATTGCACAAGATCTAACTTTCTAATCTCTTCCTAAAAGGAGCTCTGTAATTCTACCGCATTTCCACATGTGCCTTGGAGTTTTATCTTCATTAATTAATACCACATCATAAATTTCGAATTTAGTCGGAGCTTTGACAGGAACTGAAAAATTGGCAGAACGAAGTTCTAGCAAATATTCCTGCCTCCAACGTTTCCAGAAATGATTTTAAACTTGATCTCGATATTTCAATATTTTTTTAACGTTACTTTATTCGATTTAGGTTCAGTAACACAGTGAAAGTCTGGAAGATAATTTATTCGCTTGCCGATCAGGAAATGTGAAGCAGTAAGTGGAAGCGGTTCACTGTTTTCTACATAAACATAAGTTAATGGACGACCATTAATCATTGCTTCGATTTCAGTTAAAGTGGTTTGTATTTCTTCGCATGAGAGACAAGTTCTTCCGAGAACTTTCTTCAATGGAGTTTGCACCGAACGAACCATGCGTTCCCAAAAACCGCCCCACCAACTGGCTCTTGGAATAATGAATTTCCAGATTATGCTATTTTTATTAAAATATCGTAAAACTTCCTCTTTCGATATTCGGCTCTAAACATCTCTAAGAAATTTATCCGTTTTGATAAATGTTTTCGCATTATCACTGTAGATTGTTCGACAAATTCCTCCACGGGGTATAAACCTTCTGATAGATAAAAGGAAAGTTTCTGTAGTTAAATTGGTACACAGTTCAAGGTGCACGACTCTCGTGACTGCGCATGTGAAAAGAACTATATATGCCTTTTCATGGCCAGTTTTTGCTTTGACATAAATAGGTCCTGCAAAATCTACAGCACAGGTATAGAAGAGTGGTGATTCAGTAATGCGATCTTTGGGTAATGGTGCAATTTCTTGCTTCCCAGGAGCAGCTTTAAATTTTGTACAAATAAAACAATGTTTAAGTACAGATTTGATAAATTTTCGTCCTCTAATTATAAAATATTTTTCTGTTAAGTGAGCTAAAGTTGTTGCAATTCCATAATGGAAAACCTTTTCATGGGCATTTCGAATCAACAATTTGGTATAAGCACTCACATATGGAAGTATAAAAGGATGCTTTTCCCTTTGAGATAATTCTGAAAATTGCAATCTTCCAGATAAAATTAACAAATCATTCTCATCCAATTTTGGATTCAGTCTATACAAGGTTGAATCTTTATCGATGGGCTTTCCCCTTTTCAGTAAATCAATTTCACGATTGAAGACAGATAACTGGATTTGTTTTAACCAATAAAATTCTGCCTTTTCAATTTCTGGAGCTGTGAGCTCACCTGAAATTTTAGTTTTTGATTTGTTGATATTATTTAGAAATCTTAAGATCCAGGCTGTGATATTAAGTAATTTGGAAAGAGAACTAACATTTTCTTATTTTAACAAAGACTCTGGAGATACAACACCTACTGTACAAGATAATTGAGCAGAACTCAAATTTGTTGATTTTCTTTCGTTCAAAATATTTTCATTAAAAGGTATCTTTTCAGGTTTTGGCCAACTGTCCTTTGGTAATGACAACCATTCAGGACCGTGATACCATAATTTATTTTCTAGGAGGTTTCTAAATTTTCGCCTCGAGTAAGAAGATCACTAGGATTATCCTTACCCGGAATATACTTCCATATTTTAGGATCAGTTAAAGATTGTATTTCTACAACCTTATTAGCCACAAAGGGCTTCCAATCCATGGCTGATCCCTTGATCCAATATAATGTAATTGTGGAATCTGACCAGATATGAAATTCCAAATTTTGAAAATTAAATGCACTTTTCAGATATTTAGACATCCTTGCAGCTATTAATGCCCCCATTAATTCAAGCCGAGGAATTGTCAAACATTTAATCGGGGCGACTCGGCATTTGCCCAAATAAGACTAGTCATAATTTTATTATCACTTGTGGTACATCGAAAATAAACTACGGCCCCATAAGCCTTAGGACTAGCATCGGAAGAAATATAAATTTCGATTGGGCCCGAAAAGTCTAAACCTTGTGGAAAATATTTGCGGGTTACCTCAAATTTATGTAAATGTTCCATTTCTGCACACCAATTTTCCCATTCAATTTTTAAATCATTAGGGAATTTTTCATCCCATTCCGAACCCCTTTTTCATGTTTCCTGTAGCAAACTTTTCATACGGACAGGAAATGGTTCAATGAATCCAATAGGGTCAAAGACTTTTAACATGGTTTTAAGAACAACGCGTTTTGATGGATTAAATTTCCAATCATCAGGAAAGGTTTGTACGTCAAAACGTAAAATATCCCAATTAGTATCCCATAATAATCCCAAAATTTGTAAAGAATTATTCAAATTTTCATCTGAGTCACATAATTTATTTTCCTTCCACAATTTTCTAAATTTAACAGAATTAGTATTGAATTTTCGCAAATTCATGCTAGCTTCTTTAAAAATATACGAAGCTGTTGAGGATAGATAATAAGCGTCTTCGTCAGATTTTGACCCCGTAATCAAATCATCTACATAAAAAGAAGAGTTCAAAATCTTAACAACTTCAGGATGATCAACATATTTACGTATATGGGATTTAATCGTTGCAGCCAAAAGAAAGGGACTGCAAGTTACTCCAAAAGCAGCTAGTGTAAATTGTGTAAATTTTAAATCATTCCTTTCATCACCAAACCAAAAGAATTTTAAATAATGCCGATCTTCTTCTGTTATCCCAATTTGCAAAAACGCTTTCTCTAAGTCAGCGCTAAATGCAACATTAAATTTTCTGAAATTAAATATTACATTAAGTATGTTCGGGTTAAGATTAGGTCCTGGATATAAACAGTCATTAAGAGAATTTAAATGTTTTTCTTTAGAAGAATCATCGAAAACCATTCTTACTTTCGTAGTTAGTTTATCTTCTCTTAAAATCGATCTGTGCGGCATACAAAACCACTTTCAGTTATTTTATCAGGACATTCTTCTACAATTCCAGCAGATAATTGTTCTAATATAATAGCTTTATAATTTTTACATAAGTCACTATCCTTCTCGAGTTTACGATTTAATTCCTCAAAGCGACTTCTAGCTATTCTAAAATTATTCCCGACTTTATTTTTCTCATCCTTCCTCAATAAACCCGTTTCATGCCTGTTATTTGCGAATTTTAAGTTATTTTCAAATTTATTCACAATTTCCTTATCTGCTTCAGAAATATTATCATTTGATTGAGTAATTCCCAAAGATTCAATTTCCCATAAAATATTCAAATCTTCTCCAATTTGAGTGTTAACCATAGCTGCCAACTCTTCCGCTTTTTCAGACCACAAAAATTTAATAGAAATTCTTGCCTTATTTAATCGGCAGATTACGGCGATTTAAAAAGGTAAAATTTACTATAAAATTTTTGTGGTCTGAAAAAGCGTAAGATGTTGGCAGCTATGGTGTTAACCGACAGACGTAAAACAGAAGCACATTCCATTTTTCTTTTTTCATTTTCATAAAAATCACAAAGCGAATATCCGAATAAACTTTCACAAAAATAGAGATTTAAGGTGTGTCCCACCGAAATAAAGCCACTGTGATTCTGTGCTGTAATTTGACACGAAACAAACCAATAAGAACGAAACAAACTTATTTAAAAAGTCTATATACAAATACATATTTACAAGAAGTAACTCACTCCCTGCCTTACTTGGGCAGGAAAAAATGAATTTGTATAAAAAAGAGGGGGGTAAAAGTGTCCCGCCGAAATAAAGCCACTATTGTTAATAGAAAATATATCCGCCATGGTTATATATGACTTGGAATATACGATGTGACATACTATTTACTAATCCTTGGATGACATTAACATCAATTTTCTCACACGCTTCAATGATGACGACCCTCAATTTTGCCACAGACTGAAACTATCTGCCATTGACATATACAGCGCTACTGAGGATACCTCAAACATTTTCTGGGGGATTGAGATAGGGAAAAGGGCAAGACATTCCATGACATGCACCCGATTATCCAAAAACCATTCCCAGGAGGATTTTGCAATGCGAATGGGGGTCTTGTCCTGCTGGAAAATCCAACTTAGTCCACCAATTCTCTTTTCAAATGTGAGTAAATTGTTTTCTAGCATTTCTTTGTAATCGGTAGCCATCATGCGGCCTGAGAAAAAAGCCAGGCTATGTTTACATCCATAGCCGAAATCTCCCCGTACCATTAATGAGCCTCCACCTTGCTATCTTTTGGAGAAAATTTCCTCTTTTTTCCTCATGTCATACCAATAGAATGCAAGTCCGCCTGGCCCATCCAAATTAATTTTTTCTCGTCTGAGACTATAACGCGATGTCACTGGTCCTTCCAGATTTGATGATATTTGGCCCAATCGATTCTCGTTTGCATGTGGATAGCTTTAAACATGGGCGACTGTTTCCTTTTCTTATATAGCAAGATGCTTGTACGTTTTTCAATTCGTGACAGGGTTGATTTTGTCAAAGGGATTTACCCTCATTGGCCAACTGTTTTAGCGAAATACCACCTGGTGAAAGACGACACAAAGCGTCACTTTCCTACCTGGAAGTCATTTTTCTGCATGTGCGCCTCCTTTTTTATATCCTTACGCATTGCTCTGATTTACAAAATTGTCTATTATGGTTTTCGACCATTTAATTTGCTTAGATATTGGTCTTTGTGAAAGATTTTGTTCCTTAAAAGCTTCTATTTGTCCTTTCTCGAACTTTGATAGCTGGATTTTCTTTCCCATTGCAATACTGCAATAGAAACTGAAAATACAACCTTCTAAAGTCTGCACAAAGTTCGACTGGCACAGAACAAGTATTTGACAACTTCCTGACGTCATAAACATGTTGAACTGCAGCAGCTCGAATGTCGGTGGTCACCAATAGATACTAATATTGGCAGTGGCTTTATTTCGGCGGGACATTCCCCCCCCCTCTTCTTTTACACATTCATCTTTTTCTCCTGCCCTGTTAGGGCAGGAAATGAGTTACTCCTTACAAATATGTATTTGTATATAGACTTTCTTAATATATTTGTTTCGTCCTTATTTGTTTGTTTCGTGTCCAGTTACGGCACGAAATTACGGTGGCTTTATTTCGGTGGGACACACCTTAGTTATTTTTTTTTATTTCTCTATCGTAGCAGATTTGATAAAAATAATACATAATAATGGATGATAATAATAATTTATTTCAGAATGGCATGATGCAACCGCATTTGCTAACTTAAAAGGGACCAGTTTATTTTCTATCTGTCTGGAGAGAAGGGGGAAAAAATCCTAGTGTTACAAATTACATCCGTGACTAATGCCTCAATAAATATGAAACGCGATTTGTTTTTAACATGGGATAATTTTAATTGCACAACATGAAATGTTTTTATTTGTGGTTTAACAGCTACAAAGGGATAAATGTAAAGTTTTTCTTGACGAATAATCCGGGGATTTAATTTTGATACTAATTGCTTAGTAACAAATGACCTTTGACTCTCCAAATTATATAAGCATAATGAAAGCTCAGAATTTATTCCAGATTCCACATTTACGCAAGCTGTTTGTAATATAACCTCCTTAAAGGAATTTTCATTTTCTGTATTACAGTGAGATATCGAACTAATAACTGTATCAGCTGATTTGATTCCTTTGGGAACTGTTTCATGAGATTTTTTTTAACAAATCGAAGAATGATGAAAATTGCCATTGCAAAATTTACAAGGTTCTAAATTGAATTTACATTTTGCCGATACGTGGAATTTTTTGAAACAGGTGAAACAACGTCCCTGAATACGTAATTTTTCCCGTTTTTGAGGAATAGTACACTCTTTACACAATTTAGAATCGTGTTCAGTATCACAAAATAAACAAACCTTTTTTTTTACATTAGTAGCCAATGCAGAGGCTGAAGGAACGCCGCGTTTATAATTGCTAAAATGTTTATAATTGTTACTATATTTATTATTTTCTTTTTTTAGCACTAAATCTATTTTCAGAGCTCTGGAGTGCCATCGTAGATTCTCGCGATTCAACTTCGTTTTTAATGAAGGAAAGAAGCTCTTCGACCTCCATTTTTTTACCATCGGTTCTTTTACGATTAATCTAGCGCCATTTCCGAATGTATCAACTTTAATAATATAGCGCATAGGAGATGACCATTACTTCCTGCTGTAACTCCGAGATAATTTAAATTTCTAATTTGTATTTCACAGCTATCGTGCAATTCCCGAAGTTCTGTAACATTGGGATTCATTCTTTACCTGTTTTAAATTTAATAGTTTACTCATATGTGCATTGATGACTAGGTCGTCACGACCTTGGCGAGCTTTTAACAAATCAACTGCAGCTTTAAAGTTTTCCTCCGAAAGCGAAAATCCTGCAACAGTATTATATGCACTACCTCCAAGAAGAGATTTCAAGTAGACAAATTTGCCAACAGGAGTTAAATTAGAATTATTTTCAATTGCATTAGAATATTGCCCCAAAAATTTTAACCAGGAACAGCTGTCACCAAAAAATTTGTTTATGGTGAGCTTCGGCAGTTTCATAGATCTCTCTAAATTTCCGTTTTGAGAACCGGATTCATTTTTCATAAAATTTTGAAAAGCGTTATTCTGTTTTTGGGAGTTATGTTCATTTAAGAATTTTGTTTTCTTATAACGAGATTCAATTATTTTCTCACTATAGGTTTCAGAACTTTCGATTTTTTTCTCAAAATCGTCGTCAGCAATAACATCTTGTATATCAGAGTTCAATATTTTTAATGATTCATGTTTGTCATTCAATTGATCTTTACATATATTTAATAAATCAAATTTAATTTCTAATGGCATAGAATCAACTTCAAGGGTTGTGCATATTTTTGAACACAACTTTGTCGTTTGTGAGCGTAAGCCAGCTCTTTTCTTTTTTAATGTTTCGATATTAGTCGACGTATTTATTTTTCAATAAATCAACAATAAAAATAGCTTACCTCAAGCCTTCAGAATCAGAAATAATATAATTCAATCGTCAGTCCAGACATCCTGTCGCGGACGCCAGCATGAGGGTTTTCAAAGAACAGTCGATAATAAAATATTCTTCAAATCAGAAGTTGATCACACAATTAAAAAAATATGCAGAACGATTTTTACTCATTCAAAGTAAATCAGAACTCTAATAATTAAAAACTATATTAAATGAATATGAATATATTTATTATTACCAGGCAAGCTTGGTTCAGATCATTATAGCGGTGATCGCTCGCTTCAGATTTTACTTACATCTACCTTACAAAACAAACTGAAAAATAATAAAGTAAAATAGGGTTGCAATAATTCTTGGCGATGACTAATTTTCGCCAAGTCAAACAGAAAGAAAGGGGGTTTTAACAAGCAAAGAATTGTGGGTATTTTTAATGCATTAGTAATGAGCCATTTTTTATTTAGTTGCGGTCAATTAACCGTTTTTGCTATTTTTTTGGTAACCGATGACAAAATTTTTAAAAGACTAGTTTTAATTTATTTTTTATTTTTTTCAAATATTATAAGGCTGTTACTATTAAAAAGTTTAATAAATTAATGTTTCTCAGTATAAAAATTAAATAAGTGTATTTGTATTAATGAATTTTTATCTGGCCGACTATTGGGTATTATATTTACTTACATGTTCAGTAATCGGCCACCACGGTTGACTACTAGCTAAAAGCCCATTTCACTTTTTTGAGTCTATTTTTATAATTTGATTTTTTCGTAATATGCGAAAATCATGATTTTCGCAATTTGAGATTTATATAGCCTTTTACTTTCATTTTATTTTATGCACACAATATATAAGGTGTCCTGGGGTAATAACGCCACGGTAATGTTCTACCAATTTTTAGACTTAGTTTTAGATTTTTTTTACCAAACAAATATAGGATTTGATACTGCAACTTAATTATTATGTATACAAGAAAGACTATTTTAGCAGATATCTATTCATAAAATGTAGTGGCGTGATTTCTTGACCAATGCTATTTGTGCAAACAAAACGATAAAATAAGATAGAATAATGGCATGTAAATTGTCCTATTATAAAGATACAAACTCTACAGCTTTAGAAATTGACAAATTGTTTTTACTTACCATTAATTGCGATATCAGGATGCAGTAATAATCATATGATATTTTATTCTTCTGACATGAAAAAAATTAGCAGCATTTAGGACATACAAATTTCTATTTATCTTTTTTAGTTTTCAACAGTGACAATAATGGTCTCTCGTGTATAAAATCAAAAAATCAAATAAAAATTGTAGTTCTGCCACGGAAAAGAATCAACCGGGGTAATAACACTAGTGGATGGCGTTATTACCCCGGTATGCATTTTGCACAGTATATTTTAAACTATAAGCTACCTCGCGAATACATCCAAAATCTCCCACAGCATTTTGAAAGTACGTGAAATACACTACAAATTTATGTAATAAACAAAATATTTCCTAACAAATATATAGTCTTCACATTACAGAACTTACATAGGAAATTTTAGATCGGTTGTTGACTCTTGCGAGCTTATTCCAGCGATAAGGTCTACAAATTTAACAAATTAAATTTTAGCGATTGTTTCTAATTCAAATGACTCAGAGCCTTTCAGAGCAGAAGCCGTAGTGCCATTTTTCCGAATTCCTTCATAACTATGCCTAATATTAACACTTGGCGTTATTACCATCCTGCCGTTTATACCCAAGAACACCTGATATAAAATGGAAATGGGAATTTTGTTCCGGTTGCTTATAACTTTAGTTTTGCTAAATAGATTTCAATGGAACTTGCATCGTTAGTTAGATAATTTTTCAGGAAAGGTTTTAGTTTGTTCTTTATCATCCTACGTTGCTTAGTTATATCATCACGGGGTAAAGTTCTATAATTAGGTGAACTCGATTATGAAGTATTAGCAC
Source organism: Maratus speciosus (assembly GCA_963932465.1). Lineage (NCBI taxonomy): Eukaryota > Metazoa > Arthropoda > Arachnida > Araneae > Salticidae > Maratus > Maratus speciosus. The sequence goes on along the minus strand of OZ010787.1, from coordinate 240,022,370 downwards.
AAAAAAATACCAGACGATTTTGATGAGATTTTCATTGTTAATTAGATAATATTTTAAAGATGTTTTAGTATATTGCATTATATCGTTCTACCGTTATTTACTAATCCTACTGTAAATGATCAACTTAATGATTGTTCAATGATTCTTAACAGCGAAATTTTTGTCTGACAAATTTAAACATACAATAGTGCAATGGTATTCGTATAGTTTACTTCAATTCGCAATGACATTTCAGACAAAGGCTCATTTTGCTTTAAAATTTGTAATAACAGCGATGAAAAATATGTAAACTGTGAATTTAACTTTGTATTTACAAGGTTAAATTCACCGATGTATTTCGTTTGAGAAAATCCACCACCATGAAGCCTTCTAATATACTAATGTTAAAAGACAAAACATTTGTTTGTTTCTTTTGTAGCAGGAAATCTTTGGAACTGCAGAATCAATTTTAAGAGTGAAAGTGAAAAGATGATGGTGACAGTCTCTGCAGAAGCAAAACCCGTTCTAAAATATTCCTTTTTTTAATGATGAGAGGGTTAGATATTTGAAACATGACATGGTGTTTTTTAAAGAGATACGTGCTCACTGAAAACGGTTTCTAAAAAAAAGCTAAATATAAAAATCTGAACTGAGTAGAAAACATTCTAAAAAAGTTGCATATTATGATTAATATCAAAATATTAAGGATAAAGACTTGAAATATTAAATGACAGTTATTTATAAAACGTAAATGTTGCGCATAATAGGTTTGATAAATTTCAAATTTAAAAAGATAAATCAACGAAAAAACGTTATACTTGTTAGGGATTGAAGTAAAAGTAATATAAATATTGGATTGAAACTCGGCACAACTGTTGTTTACTTGCACAGAACAGGTTTTTTGAATATGAAAATTTTAAAGTGTAAAATGTGCAGAAAGCATACTTAAAACGATGATTTATTTGGGAATCGCGAGTGCTATTGCTAGAAAATTGAAAATTTACATGGGTTTTACTTTTAAGACATAATTGCTCTCACAAAGTATGTTATATAATATTCGAAATTTAAAGGGGTGAAATGTTTCTCACAATCATCTAACGGGTTATTAGGATGAAATTTCAACAAATTGCGTTTTAATTAATACTATTTAAACATTCTGCGGAAATATAACTTCTTCCTAATTTTAACAGGCACACAAATATAAATTCTCCCTAATGTTAATGAGCACACAAATATCATTTGCCACATGTCAATGACCACAAAGCCACGGATTGTGATACCTTTTCAATAATATAAAATAAAACTTATTATCTGGTTGATTAACTCAATAGTCAGCAATAATATTAACAAGAGGCTTACTACTGGGTTTTTAAATCCAATCTTCTGCCTCTATAGAACATAAATTTAAAAAAATGAAGCTAACATTGTTTATTTTCAAAGAAACTGGCACTTTAAAATATGCATTACACAGAATATGAATAATCCATACAATAATCGATGTCTGACATGTAAAAATTTCACATCGAAACTCGATCTGTTAGTACCGACAGAATGACGAATTGACGCCCTATTCTGATCGTATCGTACCACGATATCTCGAAGCAAATAGTAATATTTTTATTGTACTAATCTAAATATGCAACATATTAAAATTTCCTTTCGAAATTCCATGATCCGCTAGTACAACTGAAAGGAAGAATCGGCGCCCCGTTTTTCACATATCTTATAGATATATCGCGAATCAGACTGAAGCATTTGTAATATACTATTCTGTAATTTTAATCATTAACATTCCATGCTCAAAATTGAAAACGAAATAGTTCCGCCAAAATAATGAGTTGGCGACCCGTTATGCTTGTATAGTACTCAGATACCACGAACAGACTGAAATATTTAAATCCTATTAATGGAAAGAGACATATTGAAATTTCATTTCTAAATTTGATGACCAGATAGTACCACCAAAATAAGAATTTGCACTTATTATTTGCACTTATTATTGCAGAGCAGCATTTACTCATTCTGCTCATATCGTTCAAAGATATTACGAGGCTGACTGTAATATTTGTAATGCACTATTCGAGATATGCAACTTATTAAAATTACATTTCGAAACTCGATGACAAGATAGTACCGCCAAAATGAAGAATTGGCACCGCGTTCTGCTCATATCTAACCACGAAATCCCAAGACAAACTGAAATATTTTCATTGTACTTGTCGAGATATGCAACATATTAATATTTCTTCCCGAAACTCGATGACATGATAGTAATTCTAAAATGACGATTTGGCGTTCCCTGCATCTAATATCTTACTAAGATATGCATCGACAGATTAGTCATTTATGTTCTGTTAATATTCTTGTCCTACATCATAATTACATTTTGAAACAAGATGACGTAATAACTTTTTCCCTTCCCGCCGCCTACTCTATGATGGCTAAACACGAAATTTGAAAGGCTGACCAACTAGATAATTTGGTACTTTTAACTTTACTTTCCATAAGAAGCAAGAATGAAAAATCACGCATCAAGAATAGATTACAAAAGCACTTCCCATGACTTGCAGAATTCTTTAACGAAATTTAGCTGTTTAATACTGCAAAAAAGTAAACATTTCAGAAAAGGCATAATACTTTAGAAATCCAGATTACGGTCCCTAGCCGGAAAAGTAATCCACTTCTTTTGTGCAGTCCAGTATTTCATTTAAAAATTTGTATATTATTATATACATAGTATGATAAAACTTAATATAGTTAGAAAATGCATAACAGATTGAAAATTCACTTTTACAAATCTCTACCACTGTACGGAAACATACTTAAATTGTTTTACACTGCCCTGTATATTACCACCAGATTTTTATACGCAGCACATATTATGTTAAAATTGAATTCAGGCTAAAACGTGGGTAAAACTACTGAAATTACACTTCCACACATTATTATCCCTGGGATTTCATATATGAAGTCCTTTGCGTGGCACTGTATATGATTTTATTTATATTATATAAGCATCTCTTAGTATACTAAATATAGTTCAGATTGAAAGAGCATAACTCAATTCAAAGCATCCTTTAAGCCATTCACGCTGATACTTCGCAAAGCTTACAAATTCTTTTGTGTAGCCTTGTATATGATCTATATCAGTTATAAAGACCGCATACTAAGTAAAGATTTATTTGAACTTAAAAACGCATGTCATAAAGTAAATCACACTTCCAGCAATTATCGCTAAGAGAAAGATACAGTGGTGTATCCGAATATTTTGTGTGTGCCTGTAAATGAACGATAAATGCTATGCATATAATGTTATACAACAAGTATATTGTAGTAAGCCTTTGTAATGTATATCAATTTCATTATATTTGAAATAGTGTAAGAAAACTAAAATACGCTGCAAAACATTTTTACCCTGACACTATTATGTAAAGGAACTCTTTTGCGTGGCCCTATAAATGAATAATAAGTACTTTGGACCCCATATTATCTAGAATGCACAGTTTAGTGCACGTCATAAATGCTCGTCATTATGTTTGAAATGACCAACATCATTAAAATAAACTTGCAGCATTTTTTCGCATTGACCGTAATGTATCGGAATACTTTACTCACCCTGTAGATGAACTATAAATTCTACACACTTTATTTTCAATAGCGATCATGCGATTGCTAACGTCAATAATATACAAAAAATTCAGGGAGATTCGAGTATATTTACGACTGTTAGAGCTCGGACAGACTGGAGACAATCCAAATTCACAAACACTTTTAAACTATGTTGGAAAGTGTTAAAAACTATTATAATATTTTTAATTATTATTGAAACATTATAAGAAAAGTATAAATTAACACATTTTATTATTAAAATTTTGTTCTGTTTATAAAAATTATACTTTAAGTTATTTACAATGACAAAGCATTTAAGTGGCCGACAACTGGTCCAGTGATGGCCGAACTCTAGAATTGAGTGGCCGACTACTAGTGACTTTGCCATTTTTAAGTTTAACTTTTTATAAATAAAAAGAATAATCAGTTTAAAAAAATAGCTGAAACAGTAAAATAAAAGTATGCATTAACATCTGTCACTGTTAAAAATGTTGTATTGCTTTTTAAAATTCCGCTTTGAGCTATATACTAAAAGAAAGCGCTTAAGTGACCGACTATTGGTGCTTTTACTCTATATACATATAAAGTTTTTTTACTGAGGGTGGTTTTGTGATCTAGGGATCATGATCGGTGTAGATCTGCAGAATTTTCAACATAGGGGAGAATGTAATAGGCAGTATTTCCTACGAAATCTACCTAAACAAGTAAAAATTAAATTTTAAAAATCAAAAAACCCGATTTCGTGAAAAGCGAACTAATTAATTATTTTATTAGATGTAAAAATGATTTAATATGATTTATTAATGAATATGATTTATTTACCAATTAGTATAATTGCGTTAAAATTATTCTAGTGTAATTAATTATTTCTCATCAATGTGCAACTTTTTTTTTTATATTACTTAACTATTTTTTTTTATTCACTTGTATTGATGACTTTTAATTTGTGTGTAATTGTTAGTTCCCATCTTTAAACACTGTTTAGATGAGGCCTACAGATGTCTATGAAGGTTAGAGTTTCAGTAAAGCTAGATATCCTACCTACACAACTTCCAGGTTGTGGAATATTTAAACGGAGCTTCTGACTGTAAAATAGTCAATGAAACATCGTCTTCATTTTGAAAGACCTATCCAATGATATGCCTCTCAATATGGTGCATACAAATATTTCTCGTCTCTACCGCCTTTTAGTATTTTACGGCCGCCATTTTGAATTTATAAAAACAAAACCTAGCCTGTAACCATCGGACGTTTAAGACGAATCGATAGAGATCTCATTTATTAAAATTCATCCAGCCGTTGGAATGTTTCGAGGGTATAAAGAAATCCACATACTCGGGTACGCGTAAAACACATAACCCTTCTTGGCAGTCGGGTAAAAAGAAAGAGAGAAAAATACCATAGAGTTAAAATACTATATAGTTTAAATGCCGATGTATAGATGGCTCCATAACTTTTATCGGTTTTACTTGAAAACCCATTTAAAAGCAATTCTATTGGTAAATCATTGGATATATTTTCAACATAGAACCACAATTAGCCAATATTGATGTTTTATCGAAAATAATATCACTATAAGACAATTACATACAACAGTTATTTATTTTGCTTTCTAAACATGTCAATTATTTCTGAGCATCATTTACAAAATTTGTACTGCTTTGAAAGCAACACGGAAATATTCCGTAAAATTTATGGAAAACTTACTGGATTTATACGGAATTATAATCTCACAATGTCAATTACGGAAATTGTACGGTTTTCTTAGAAAAATGAAACCATTCCTTAAAATTTTACGGAAAATGTTGTGTATATTGAAGGATTTGTTTACAGTGCTTATATGAAATTATCAAACACGGTATACGCTTTCTAATCCAGGCAATAGAGACCGTATAGGGACTCTACCTAGCAAAATTAATGGTAGCATTGAAAATCAGCTTTCTAGATGCATTTTGGGTAGCTGAATCCGAATTTGTAACTTCCCAGCAAAATTTCCCCAGGCAACCACCCCCAAATTTTGGTAAAAAGCCCCCCCAAAAAGGTTTTCATTAAAAAAATCAATTTTTTTATTGTTTTAGAGAAAACGTATCTAGAAATTCAGAAAGTAGACAAAATTTCCAACAAATTAGATACATGACATTATGGCTTAGGATGAAGGGGAAGGGGGGATCTGCCTCGGAACATGCGCGCGGTGCTGCATAAACTAAGTTGCGCAGTTCCACTTAACCACTCACACGTTTACATTCGCCCTCCCATCTCCCCTCCGAACTTTCTCTATAAGGTTTACTTTAAGATTTTTGGGTCGCTGAATCCGAAGTTTTAACTTTCCCCCAAAAATTTCCCCCTCGACCTCCCCCCCCCAAATAGTTGTTTTTAACTTAAATTTCCTATTGTTTTAGGATAAAAGCATTACGAAATTCAGAAACTGGACAAAATTTGCAACAAAAAGGATATATAACATTATGACGTAGGATAAACGGGGAGAAAGGGGGCTGCCTCGGAACATTCCCCGCGCGCTTTTCTCAAAAACAAATTTTTTTCAAAAAATCTTTTTTTTTGGGGGGGGGGGGGTTGCGGGTGAAATTTTGGCGGGAAGTTACGAATTCGGATTCAGCGACCCAAAAAACATAAATTGAGTAGAAATACAGAACTAGTATTAATTTTACCAGATAAAACTCCCTATTGCCTGGACTTTAGTGCACGTGGCGCCGCAGTGCATGTTCAGAGGCAGCCCTCACCCTCCCCGTTCATCCTAATTCATAATGTCATATATCCTATTTGTTGCAAATTTTGTCTAGTTTCTGAATTTCGTAATGCTTTTCCCCTAAAACAATAAGAAATTTAGGTTAAAAACAATTATTTGGGGGGGGGATTTTGGGGGGAAAGTTAAAAATTCGGATTCAGCGACCCAAAAATCTTAAAGTAAACGTTATAGAGAAAGTTCGGAGGGGAGATGGGAGGGCGAATGTAAACGTGTGAGTGGTTAAGTGGAATTGCGCAACTTAGTTTACGCAGCATCGGGCGCATGTTCCGAGGCAGATCGCCCCTTCCCCTTCATCCTAAGTCATAATGTCATATATCTAATTTGTTGGAAATTTTGTCTACTTTCTGAATTTCTAGATACTTTTTCTCTAAAACTTTTTTACTAAAACTTGAACTAAATTTTTACTAAAACTAAAACTTGATACTTTTTTAATAAAAACCTTTTTTGGTTGGCTTTTTACCAAAATTTGGGGGGGGGGGGGGTTGTCGGAGGAAATTTTGGTGGGAAGTTACAAATTCGGATTCAGCGACCCAAAAAACATCTAGAAAGCCGATTTCCAGTACTACCATTAATTTTGCTAAGTAAAATTCCCTATTGCCTGGACTATTCCTACACTTCATGCATTAGCATTCCTTTCTGTCGTTATGTTTATTGTTCTGCTTTTTTTTATCAATTTTATACAATTTAGGTATTCTATAATATTAATTTATACAGAAAAGTTTTAACGATCTTTGGTCAAAATGGTTTTGTCTAATTCTGAGCCGTTATCCTTCTAGCTTGGATTTACACTGTTAAAAATTTGCAGCATTCTGTCCAGTCATTCGACTGTTTTTTGAAAAAACGGTTTCATAATCGTAATTTAACTCTATTCTGACCATAAAATGGACAGTAATATGATCAGAATAGTGTTAAATTGCGGTTGCGTAACCGTTTTCGATAAAAACGGTCAAATGACTGGACAGAATGCTGCAAAATTTTAAAAGTGTAGGTTACGAGAGCCTAAAAAATGATATTTGAATTTTTAAATTTTCAAACAAATTGGGAATCAATAACTCTTTATATTGTTGAGAAAAGTAATTAAGAAGCTCAAAATTGGCTTGTCTGCTTTGAAATACGACAATTTTATAAACATTTAAATTGAATATTAAATTTTCTGATTTTATAATTTAGCTGTTTATATGAAGGCAATCTTAAAATTTGTTCAGCTTATTCTTCTCTCGGAAAAAATAAGAGAAGGGTGTACAACGTGATTTTACGTTCTCATAGTATTAAAAAAATTCCCCATTTCAAAATTATGAAACCTTGTGATTTCAAAACTAAAGTATCAATGGAAGTTGTGTGTTAGATTTTCTATTTCGAAGTTTTCAGATATACAGTAAATTTAAAAGTTTATAGAAACTCCAAATAATGTTATCATATTTCAGAGTTACACATGAATCTAATCTGATATAAATATAAAATTTATACACATATTCAAGCAATATGGATGAGTTAGGTTTATACCTAACGATGTAAAAATTCTACATTTGCTTGTAATTTTTTAAAAGAACATTTAGGCCCTGTGCACTGTCTTGGCAAAAATATAGGAATTTTTTTAAACATGTACATTATCCTACTTTTGTTCATTTTAAGATAGTTTTAGTAATTGTATGGTACTTTTGTGTTTATTTATTGAACGTTGATGATTTGGCTGAAAGACAAAGCACTGGCATTAAGGGGGCTGGTCACTCAGCTTCCGATTTCACCTCACTAATGTAAAGTCTATGGGCATTGAACCATTCGTATATTTAAAATATGTACTCGGAAAATTAATATTTTTAACTTCTATTTTTGTGTAAACTTCCTAAAAGATGTCTCTTTTCTTCTTAGTTCTCAAAATATTTCTAAATTATAGACTTAATTTTAAAGGAAGTGCTAAAATCTTACTAACCGTTCGCCCGATTTTAACACATAAAATATTAAATTCAGCACAGATTTTAGAAATATTTTGAAAACTAAGAAAAAAAGAGACATCTTTTAAGAAGGGTACACAGAAAAAAGACGTTAAAATATGAATTTCCGGAGAAGATATTTTAAATATACGAATGCATCAAAAGCCCATAGACTTAACATTACGGGGGAGAATTCCAAATCTGAGTGAGTCCCTTAAAATTCCGAAGTATCTGAGTGACGTCATCGATGCGTCGTATTTCTGTTCGTGGCCTTTGCAACCTGCGTGCACAGTGTTTTGTGCATAACGGTTAAGTATAATTGTTATTTTATGATTTTATAAGAATTATACTGACGATTTTGGTATAGTTTCAGCTTTTTGTTATAATTTTTTAAAAGAAATAAGCTGTTGGTATAGGAATGAGTCAAAACCAGGACCTCTGTCCACGAAAGGGAGATGAAACTCAAGCCCTGCTTCAGCATATATTTATCTGAAAGCATATGAAATACCTTCGAATGTGCATGTTTCGCAACAATGTGTAGGAAGAATTCGAATTAAGCATGCAATGGGCCTTTCTGTGAACCTTAGCGACGTTTCAAAATGCGGGAGTAAACGACTAACCACATCCTGTGCTGACAGAAATTTGATTCGATTGAGTCGAATTCAACTGTTTCAAGAAATATGAATGAATTCAAAGCAACTGTTATCAAGATAGAAAGATGCTGGCGTCAACATCAGCTTAAGAAACGTACCAAGAAGGCTCCTTGAGAACGGCTACAGTGATTGTCGGCCTGTCTGAAAACCTAAGCTAACTGTAGCCATGCGCATAAAGAGTCTCACTTGGGCACACGCGCATAATTATAAGACAGCAGAAGAATGGGAAAAGGTAATTTACTTTTATTATTTGCAATAAGTGTATAAAGTAATTTTTGACATAAGAAATTAATTTCTTATGTCACAAATAAATTTATACACTTCATGTTTGGTAAATCAAAATTAGTATTTAGAACTTCTAACTTTTGATTTCAGGTGTGTTTATCTGACGAGTCGACAGTGGAGATAATGAGTGACAGGTCCTTCGTCATTAGGAGAAACATTGATGAAAAATACCTGCCCGAATACCTCAAGAACACTGTCAAGCACCCAACAAATGTTATGATATGTAGCGTTGTAATATTCGACGTATGAAAACGGTAGACTACATGTTGTTCCAAGAAATATGAACCAAAATCAATATAAAGACGTGCTACAAAGTCGCCTATTGCCTCAGATAAGAGAATGGTGCCCCAACAATGATGGTATATTCATACATGACGACGGTGCTCCTCAAAGCGCTATAAGTAAGCGTACAAAGTTAATGCTGGAATCTGTCGTAAATTGACACAGCTGCGCCATCTTGTGGATGGAGTGAATAACGCAAATACGCGGGTTTTTTTGTATGACGTCATATATGACAGAATATCTACCATCTGCGCATCTCGTGCGCAGGTCTATTTGAAGATATTTACAATTTAAGAGTTATAGGCGGAAAAGCAGACAAAGCTATTTTAGAGAATACCTGTTAAAATTTTAATCATGAATTTCAAATATTTACTAACTCATGGAAGATGAACCTTATTTACCAGATTTATTGCAAAATATTTTTGTTACAGTTTGTTTTGATGAAAATATGTGTATTAAAAAAAATCGCAATGTCATTTTAATTTCGGGAGAAAAAGCACTAATGCTACGTAAACAGTATTGCCTTTTGCCCCGAAACTAAACTGACATCGCAACTATTTTTTAAATACATATATTTTTATCAAAACAAGCTGTAACAAAAATATTTTGCAATAAATCTGGTAAACAAGGTTAATCTTCCACGAGTGAGTAAATATTTGAAATTCACGATTAAAATTTTAACAGGTATTCTCTAAAATGGCTTTGTCTGCTTTTCCGCCTATAACTCTTAAACTGTAAATATCTTCAAACAGACCTGAATTTTATGCAAGCTATTCAGGCTAAAAGAAAACCATTTTTGTTAATAAAAGTTATAGGCGTAACTTTTAATTCCATGGTTTTTTCCCGGTTTTTTTCCACATTGGAAGAAACTTGCCCACCTTGGGTTTATGTTATTATTTATTAGAAAAAAAATGTATTTTAAATATAATGAGCGAAAAGCATGTGTTTAAATTGATGTAATATACCAGTATGTATGTATTTTAAATGAAGTTATGTTTTTCAAATGACGAGTATATTTTTAAAATGATGATTTTATATTTTGAATGAAATGAATGCAACATAAACGCTGGTCATGTGGAAAATATTTGACGGTTTGTGAGCTGCGGCCGGCTAACATAAAAGTACTTTTTTACACTGTTTATTTAATCTAACCCTGTTGATATATATGAAAAGATAAAAAGATTTAATCGATTTTTCCCTCCCAGATATGCTAGAAAAATAAAAATTATGTACATGGATGTGTTTCTAGTAACAATACAACATTTTAGTATTTTTACAACTTGATTATAAATTAGGAAATTAATTTTACCTTATCTAAACGTAGCTGATAAATCCTTAAACATTCTTTATGGTTGTTACAACTGTACATGCAAGTACAACAATTGAGTAAGTTATGTAACAAACTACGATTTCTAAACTATACCAGCTGTTTGGAAAATTGCAAAAGAGAAATATTTAAAACCTTTAAGCATCTTAAACGTGATTTTCAGCCCTATAATTTTTTTATAAAAAAGTTAAAATATTATTTAATATATATTATTAAATGTCAGTGATTTTAATACGCTCAATTGGCCCATCTCCGTCGTCCGCAGCCCTTTTTTCTACTACTTATTCCGCCTCTTTTGCAAAAGCCAGATTGAAAAAAAAAAAAAAAATTGAAACAGGACAAAATTAAAAGGGAAATTTGAAATTATTGGCTACCGACCAACAACTGCTACGTCGACCTTATTATTAGTCTATAGTTTTCAGTTATTGGCGATTGTTGTGTGTTTCATAAGCCTTTTTCAAATTTGGAGAATGTTCCGCAATTGGGTTATTTCGATAAAAGTTACTTTCATTTTCTAACCATTATTTAACTTTTATACAGTCACAATTGTATACTGTTTTCTCATTTGACGCCAATCATGGCTATCGGCCCGATTACGGAAAGTTATCCATTTTACCATTGGCGATGACCCCCTGCGAAGAATCGGTGTAAGATAAATAAATGTTTAATTGAGCATACCACGTACTATTTGTAAATATTTTATATTTTATTCCAATTTTTGAAGTTTCTTCTATACTTTGAATGCTTTCTGCAATGTTATTCACCTGTGCGAAGTGCAGGTATCCCATGAAAACTATTTTTTCCGGATATGACACAATGACCAACATATTTCTAAATTAAAAAAAAAAGTAATTTGTCGATTTTAGGAATTTTTTGTCTAAAATTCTCAAAATATTTAAAACTATAAATAATCAATTATTGCTGGTTTAATAGTACAAGAATTACTGCTTGCATTTTAAATTAAAGTGGATCCTAATGTAAAATTAAATGAGTTTTAAATGGAATGAATGAAATGCTTCTATTTTAAATATTATAAATACAATTCGATCAAGAGAATATTTGGCAAATTATCGCCTGCGCCCGGTAAATAAAAAATATGCCTTAAAATTAATTAAATAATTTATACTTAAACTCTAAGCGTAATGAAACGTTTAATTCTCATTGGAAATACACATGTTTATGTAATTTTTATAACTTTATCATATCAGGAATTGAATTAAAAACGCTGCTGTAAAATTCTATCTTAACATACATTAACTAATTTTTATATGTCCTTGTTCATTGAATTACAAAAACATAATTCAAATAGAACGTATTAAAATCACTGACATTTAATAATATACATTAAATAATATTTTAACTTTTTTATAAATTATAATAAAACACAAAACTAACCTGTTTTTCTCTTTTGAGAAGCGAAAAAAACTGAGTTCTCTCATATAGAGAGTTATTTTTGCAGTTTTGAAAACTGCAATAATTAAAACGCCGACGTGGCATTTTCCCAAATAATATAAGTTCTTAAAAGAACTCATTTTGTTTAAATAACTAACTTCAATTAATAAATTAAATAAATCGAATTATATCTATACTTCCAATAATTAAGTACTGCAGACGACAAACGAATAAAATCAGGGCTGCGCGTGCGCATAGTTATTTCATAGATGTCGAACTTGTAGATCATCCATAAAGGGGAAAGAAGTTAATAATCCTCTTGTAGTTCACTCCGTCCGCTAGGTGGCGTATGACCTTGATTGACGTGACCTCGCCTTTAATCTTGCGGATACCTCTCCCATTTAAGATAGGACGCTTACTTATATCGCTTTGGTGCTCCTTGCCACCGAACAAAGACAATTAAGGATATTTTGGCTTCTCAAGAATGGAGGTTCTTGACTTGCCGGGGATCAGTCCAGACATTAACCTTATTGAGTCTCTTTGGAATTATATGAAAAACAGCGTATCAAAATTATTTTGTACAACAAAAGTTGCTTTAATTGAACGATTTATACAAGTATGTGACCACTATCCTCGCATTGAAGAACTTTCGAAGAAGTACATTTCCGGAATGCCAGCTCGTTTGAAGGTCCCTATTATACCCAAAGAGGGTCTAATTAAAAATTAAATGTGCATATGTGTTCTTACAACGTTCAGAAATACTATTAATACAACCCAGTTAGCATTTTCGCCAATTTTTGTGTATATTTCTTTTAAAAATATTGAAATTTCAAAAACGAAACATACACTAGAGAACAGTACTAAAAACAAAATAAAATGACAGTTCTTTTCTCTACCTTAATTATTTAGTCAGAAGTTAAAGTATACGGTAAAATTTTCAAAGTATGAAAATGTATTGAGTACATAAGAAAATTTCATATCTGATATAATTTATCCCAGTTGTAATTACGGTTATGAAAATATTTCAAATCTACTAACTTATTTCAATTTTTTTAATTTAATCAAAAATATATAAATTATTAAAACCGACATACTTATATTAATTTTTTTATATAACAGCGTTATTTAAAAAATATATTCAATTTAAAACTATACAAAATTTTATTTACAGCTTTGAAAGAGTTTATCTGATATATCTATAACTAGACGTTAAATATGTCAGTACCTAATTTAACTTTTCATTTGCTAAAAACATATTCTGCATAAAAAATGCAGACAAAATTAATGCATCCTACGTAACAAAAATAATATGTATTCTCATTTTATTTTAAAAGCTTTACATTAAAATCCTTCTTAAAGTTGTATTTTAAACTTCATATTTTAAGAATTTTCGTCAGGCTAACTTAAGTGTTGAAGTGAATGAGCAGTTTTAATTAAGTTTTTCAATAGCTTTATACTTATCCAACATACTCTAGAATGAAAAGAAACAAAAACGAATTAAATATTTACTATATTGACCATGTCTCTTAAGATATGTTTTGAGAAACGAATTTTCAAAATATAAGTATATTAATTTGAATTTTTCCAGCTTTCTAAGCAATATTTCGGATGAAGCACATTTTTAATCATTTCTAAAGTGATTGAACTGGGAAATGAAATTATTTTGCTTTTATTTTTAATAACGGAAGAAAGTAAAATTAAAAGATATCTCATGAAGTGCATATTTAATAGTACCATGTATTGGAATTTATGTGTAATGAGAATTTATTTTTTCATTCAAATGGCATATTGAAAATGCCAATTGTTTCCTACACATAAGTGAATCTTTATTGAAAAATTAAAACTTTAGACAAAGTAAATCAAACTGTTTTAACTGTTTGAAGGTAAGAAAAAACATTAATCTTCAATTAGAATATTTATTCTAGCGAGAAAAAGAATGGCCTTTCATATTAATAAGAAGGGAAAAAGTGAATGAATTTCTAAAACAGTTAAAGCATTAGCATAAGATGAAATTTAATCTACTTGCTGTTTGAATTCCACATTTTTATAAAACAGAATAAACAAATATTATTTATAGATTTTTTTTTATCTACGTACAGTTATTTTTTTTCATTTTAATATCGTTGAAGATTTTGAATAATATAAACGTATTTCAAACAGAAAATATATTCTTATTTTTGTCAATTTAACATAATAAGATTAATGTACAGCGTATAACACTTGTAAAATTTATATCTACTGCTTAAGTACAACATTTGTATATAATTTAAAATTAAATCTACTGTAACTACTATATAAAAATTTTTATTTCTGAGTAGTCTTTGTATGATTTTTAAATGTGTCCGTTCCTATTTTTATTTTTTTACATTTAATTTTAATAAGAAGGAAAAAAGTGAATAAAATTCTAACATAGTTAAACCATTAGAGTGCCTTAAAATTTAATGTAGTTGATGCTTGCATTCCTTATCTATCTAATGCAGAATAAACAACCATCACACATAAAAAATGTTAATTTTACCTAGATAGACTTTTTTTTAACAATTTGTATTGTTTGAGATTTTAAATAATAGAAAGGTGTTTCAAACTGAAAAAAATATATTAATTTCATATTGAAATAACAATATTGATGCGTAAATTGTATATTGTAAATTGTATATTGTAAATTGTATATTTCTAGCTTAAGCAAAATATATGTATATAAAAAAAATTTAATCTAGCGTACTAGTTCAAAATTTTCGTTTCTGAGTAGCCTTTGTTATATTTCTTAATGTTATTATTCTTAATTCTTAATTTGAAATTTTTAAATTTCATTATTAATAATAAGAGAAAAGAATGAATAAATTTCTAAAATTGTTTAAGTCGTAGAATTAGTCGAAGTTCAATATACTTGCTTCTTGCATTCCTTATTTTTATAATATCATGAAAGATATTTTATAGAAAAGGTTTATTTTATCTTTATACAGTTAATTTTTTTTTCATAACGTGCGTAGTTTCAGATACGTATTTCAAACAACAAAATATGCTTATTAAAGTCACTTTATCATTATAAGGTTAATGTATTATGTATTAAATGTAATGCCTATAATGAAATGTATTAAATGTAATGGATGTAGTGTTATGTAATACGTGTAATGCATTTACCGTAGCAGTACTAAGATGGGGTCAATTTGACCCAATGTGGATATTTTGCGGGATTTTTTACATTTAGAATATGTATGCTAAAATTATTTTCTACGAATTATCCTATAAAGGTCCCTTTCATAACGTTGTCTACTTAGTAAGTTTTGCACAGTTATTTTTTTTGTTGTTGTTGTTTATTTGAAAAATATTGCGAATCTGGAAATAAATGAAAACTTTCTATCATGACACCAAATATTCTCAGAAGTGCAACAAATGCAGACAGACTATGTGTAAAAATCATATTTTATATGTTATTTTGTGTCTTGATTGCCAGAAAGATGAGCAGCAGAACTGAATGTAGTTAAAATGCGTTGCTACCGTTATCACTTCTATAAAATGTTTTTTTTTTAAAACTTTTCCCTACTTGAGTTTTTGTGCTAATTTAAATATTCGTAGTATTCTGGAAATTACATTTTCCTCCTTTTAATAAATCTTGATTGCCAGTATTATATCGATATTTTAACTTTTGATCAGTTTTTGGCCTAAAATTGAAAATAAAAAATGGGGTCAAAATGTCCCCATTTTAGATATTTAAGTAATATTTTGATCTTACACTGTTAAAAATTTGCAGCATTCTGGCAGGTCATTTGACCGTTTTTTTCCGAAAACTGGTACACAACCGTAATTTTAACACTATGTTGACCATATTATTGGCCATTTTATGGTCAGAATATAGTTAAATTATGGTTATGAAACCGTTTTTTCAAAAAATGGTTGAGTGACCTGCCAGAATGCTGCAAAATTTTTAACAGTGTAGTACTGTGAGTGTTTAAGCATTAGAATTAGATGAAGTTTAATCTACTTGCTGCTTGCATTCCATATTTACATAATATAGAATTAACAAACATTATCACATATGTTTGTGTATATATACCATATACACTACATTACAATGTATCACGTATGTAAAATGTATCTCTATACATTGTTAAAAATTTGCAGCATTCTGGCAGGTCATTTGACCGTTTTTTCCTAAAACGGTCAAAGTCACCCTAATTTAACACTATTCTGACCATATTATTGGCCATTTTATGCTCAGAATATAGTTAAATTATGGTTATCAAACCGTTTTTTCGAAAAACGGTCGAATGACCTGCCAGAATGCTGCAAAATGTTTAACACTGTAGCTAAAGAGAAACATTCTAATGCAACTTGAATTAGATTTAGCGAACTAAATCAAAATTTATCTTTCGTTGTTAGATTTCTTATGGTCGCCAATCCTAAATTTACTTTATGGCAAAAAATATTTTTCTATATTTGACGCGTATTAAATCCTTAAATATTCTCAACTCAATTCACATCTTGTACACTGTTAAAAATTTGCAGCATTCTGGCAGGTCATTTGACCGTTTTTACCGAAAACGGTTACACAACCGTAATTTTAACACTATTCTGACCATATTATTGGCCATTTTATTTTCAGAATATAGTTAAATTATGGTTGTGAAACCGTTTTTACCCAAAACGGTTGCTCAACCGTAATTTTAACACTATTCTGACCATATTATTGGCCATTTCATGGTTAGAATATAGTTAAATTATGGTTATGAAACCGTTTTTTTAAAAAACGGTCGAATGATCTGCCAGAATGCTGCAAAATTTTTAACAGTGTATATAATGACGAATTCTTTCACTCAATACATTATTTTTAATACCTAATATTATTGTATCATGAAGTAGCACGTCCTATGACTGTTCTAGCAATGTTAAAACACGATTTAATTTTTTACCTGCGGCACATACAAAAACAACAACAAATATCTGATACATATCGGCTGGCTATACAAATTAAATCCAGAAGTTCAGTAATCGCCTTTTGGCGCAATTATAATATTAATTATACCACCTCTTTTGAGGAAGTTCAAGACTGGAATTGACAGAAAATCGCTATCAACAATCGCAACGATTTAACTCACTTGCATAATCACTGATTATGCAAAGGTATTTAGTTAGTTCATACGTGTTCCACAAATGATATTATCATTGGAAATCATTGGGAGACGAATATCTGGCCATTTATCTCAAACGTTTCATGGATAGATCACGCCTAAATTGAAAGTCGGGGAAAGAAAACGAAGAGAAGATACTTGTGAATATATATATTTTTTTGTGATAATAAGTTGCTTATCCCATTTATTATATTATGATGTTAATTATACCACATCTTTTGAGGAACTTCAAGACTGGGATCGACAGAAAATTGCAATTATTAAGGGATTTAGTTAGTTCATACGTGTTCTACAAATAATATTATCATTGGAAATCATTGGGGAACGAATATATGACCATTTCTCTCACACGTTTCATGGATAGATCATGCCTAAATGGAATGTCAGGGAATGAAAACGAAGAGAAAGTACTTGTGGATAATTTTTTTTGTGATAATAAATAGCTTATACCACTTATTATCACAAATAAATAAAACTTAAACTATTTAATAATTGGAGCTTAAACAAAACATTCTTTCTTTTGAGTAAGTAATAGGGTGGTGCGAAAAAAGTCAAGTTGATATTTCCGAGTTGCTACAGTGCGGAAAAGTTGCGATTGGTAAATACAAGAAAAACAACAAAAAAAATTATTTAAATCGGACTTTATCTTCGGATCCCGCAAACCGCCTAAAAATTTAAAAAAATTGAAAATTTCCGATTTTTCCAGATTTTTTTTCTTTTTTTACGTATATATATATTTTATCCCTATAGTGAAAAATATTTGAAGATTGTAATGTTTAACAATAATAAAAATAAACAGTTGCGTTTAAAGAATAGCTTCCGATCACGCAAGCTCAATAAAAATCGGCAAAAATTCAATTTTCAGTGATTTTGATGAATAAAGAAAATAATCACCTGAGATCAGTTTGTGTTCCAATATTAACATTTGCATATAAATTGTACAATGTTAATATTAATTGTACAATGTTACAATGTACAACTCTTTGCTTGTTTAGATATTTGATAATGTTTAAACAAACCAGAACTCACTACGGGAAGGTAGCTGCACTTCGAGTTCAAACCACACCCTATCCTCCATCGAACCAATGAGGGTGTTTGCTATTTACATTACTTAAATACATAATTTGTTATAATAGAATCAAAACACTGTATTAAAAAACTAGTGTCGTGACAGTATAAGATATACAATTTGTTTTGTCATCTGTTTAAGTCTGACTTTTAGACGCAACTTTGTACTGCGATTTGGTGGTAATGTCTGGTATTACGGACATTGATTTCAGTGTGGCCCTGATGCTCTCTTGATTGGGGCCACACATACCTTAAATGATGCTTCTGTTACCGATTTAATGCACCGCTGGACATATTACGTGTGGTTGAAAAACTTTTTATCATCCTAGACTGAGATATGACCTGATTGAACGAAGAAATGTATTTCTTCATGGGTTAATCTCCGAAAAAGCGGTGGAAATGTTAATTTTGCTACATTACAATCAATTAATTTTGGATTGTAGGATTGATAAAGATTCAGATGCCTTTACCCTTTGAAACATTCTGCCTGACTTTTAACAGCCCTAGCTCTCTTATGTGCCTCCTTTTATAAAAGACCATTCCCATCAGTAGGTTTTCCGGGTGAGCAAAGAACGAGTTTCATTCAGTTTCAAAGACTACACTTTCTACAGGTTGTCACGAAAATATCGAGATGTTTCAATTGCTCTGTACAGACGAATAGGCCCGTCTGTAATGTACTTACAGCATTTTATTTCAAAACAAACTGGAAAGTAAGATTTTAAAATAAATGTCAATATGGCTTTAAGGCATCCGATGGGTTTTCCACGCTCGCGTAAAGTCGAAGGTCTCTATTTGCACAAGTGAGCAATTCTGGCATGTGAAATTGGACCGGAGTCACACTTTAATAAGTCATTTGGAAAGTTTTAACTGTTAATTGTTTGATTTACGCCAAGAAGATATCTTTGGTCCTTGCTCAACAGTTGCCTGTCTACTTCTGGAATTTCACAATCAGTCAATTGAAAATTTATCACCGCGAGCTTTACACAACAATGATATTGTGTCCAAATGGTGTACTAAATGATCTTGGGCAAGTAGTTTCAACATTCAAATGTTGGAAAAGATGGCGGGAAGGTAATTCAACAAAATGGAATAAACAAACAACCCACTGCAGTGGTCGTCAGAGATAAACTTCAAGCTTTCTGATAGCACCACCATTCTATCCAGTATTGGTATTTGTACCATCACAGCCTACCAAATCTAAGTATTCTAGTGAAACCCCTTGTTCAGTGAGACATGATACTATGAAAGCTACAATGTCCTTAGCAGGCCCGGAGTTTGGAGGCACATGGCCTAAATAAACTGAGTCACGTTCTTTTATGACAGGAAAGTGTTCCTCTTTAATAGTTCGACGAACCTGTTTAGATGCAATACTTTCTTTAACTGGGGTATCGTCCTTTCTTCCGTCAAAATACTATATGCCATGTAGTTCATCTGAATCCAGTTGACTTTTCTGTAAATTTTATGGAGTTAGGTGAGACTAGGTGGGAGCGCGTACGCCGACTTCATCGCTGTTTTCCAACGTGGCTAACGGCAGTTGGGTGCACTACTAAACTTTTCATTCCTGAAACGAACTCTTCGTGGTAAGTTCTAGGTTGTTTAAAAATAACTTAATATGCTCAATAGTATCAATTAACATTTAAATCTTAACCTGAGACTGCAAACTGACCTCAGTTGATTATATTCTTAATGCATGAAAATCACTCAAAATTGAATTTTTGCCGATTTTTATTGAGCTTGCGCGATCGGAAGATATTCTCTAAACAAAATTATTATTATTATTATTATTAAACAGTACAAACTGCAAATATTTTTTCCTATAGCGATAAAAAATATATAAACGTAAAAAAAAAAAGAAAAATTCTGAAAAAATCGGAAATTTTCAATTTTTTGGAATTTTTAGGCGGTTTGCGGGATCGGAAGATAAAGTC
This sequence comes from Maratus speciosus, assembly GCA_963932465.1. Taxonomy (NCBI): domain Eukaryota; kingdom Metazoa; phylum Arthropoda; class Arachnida; order Araneae; family Salticidae; genus Maratus; species Maratus speciosus. The sequence continues at coordinate 240,002,023 of OZ010787.1, read as the reverse complement.
CGATTTGAAGAAATTTTTTTTTGTCTTTCTTGTATTTACCAATCGCAACTTTTCCGCACTATAGCGACTCGGAAATATGAACTTGACTTTTTTCACACCACCCTAGTAAGTAATGAAAATTAACATTTTGCAGGTGTTTGTTTTTGTTTTTTAATCATGAATTTTTCAGACGTACTTAACAAAATACTTTGTAATTGAGACGTAATAAAATAAACTGATATATTAGACATGAATGGTTAGAGGTTTTTCTTTCTTTCTTTAAATAAATTGAAAATACAGAATCTGTCATACTATCTAAATTTAGACTATTAGAACAACCATTTGAATCAACTGAAATGTTTTTAAAAATAAAATATAGTAAATGTTTAGTTTAAAAATATTCTTTTTGGAAGTTGTACAAGGAAAAGCTTGAGAATTAAGTAAATACATGCCTTCAATTTTAAATACACGAATGATGACAAGTTTAAGAAATATTTGCAAATAATTTTGAATTATGTTTTATAAATATCCTGTTGTAACTAGATTTATACAGAGAGAGATCGTGTTATTTCTCAAATATTGTGATAACTTTAAATTTATTCCCTAGAAAAATTTAAAGAAAGAAATGTCTGAACAAAATATTCATTAAAATAACTATTCATACATAAAAAGATAGAAAAAGTGCATTTTGTTTATAAATAATCGTAGCTTTAAAGGAGCTCACACTAAGAATTTTAAAATGAGAATATTTTTCATGTAAGATGCAAAAATAGTATAATTAGAAGGTAAGAAAGTTCGCTTTAATTTAAAGAATAATTATTCTGAAACGAGAATATTTTTCAATAGAAGATGTAAAAATATTTACATATTGATGGGATAAATAATTAAAATGTAAAAAATTCTGTCTTAATTTAAAGTCTAACAATTGATATTAAGTGAATTGGAAATGAAATATACAACTAAATAAAATTAATTATAATCTCCATCTAAATTACAATATTTTTTTTTATTTGTAAGATGCAAGGATATTTATATATTCATAGCATAAGTAACTACTAAGTTACATTTTTTTTTTTTTAACAAAACAAAACAAACTTTTTTTAAATAGAATCCTAAACAGACGGGAAAAATAGAAGTTTACTAGAACTCAAAATATTTATATAGGCTTATTTAGAAGAGCATAGTAATATACTTAATACGAGATAAAAAAAAATAAAAAAAAATTTTTATGAATATTTTTTTTTAATTAGGATTCTAGAATTTAAAAGTACATTTTCGTCTTTACATGAATTCTACTTCTGTAATGCTTCATGTAGATGTATTTCTGACGCTATTTCTTTACATTTCTTTTAACACATTTTTGATCTAAAGAATGCCATCATCAATTTGTAATGTTCCCTATTTTCACTGATAAAAATGCATTTAAAACAGTACAAAAAAGTTGTATATATCAGTAAATTTGCTATTTGCTAAATTTATAAGAAAATGTTGAAGGAAAGAATCTTTTTCTTATTGACCTATTTTGTGTATGGCATCGTATATAAATTTAAAACGTGAAATATTTGAAAATTTGTAGGAGAAAGTTTCGCAACTTTTCATTCCTTCGGCTTCGATAACATGAGTAACAAGCTTGCTTGGAGATTAAAATATCGAATTTTGAAAATTGAGGGTCCCGCTTTAGGCTGACTTTCCGGCCGGGACATATACTTCAGAGCACCTCAGGGCCCATGGTCAAGAAAAGAGGGTTCGACACTGTAGGCCAGGCTTCTTAATGGATTGAAGCACCGTTGGTTAATTACTTTAGGAGGACTATTTCATAAGGCTAGTCTTACTTTCTAGTTTATTTTGAATACTTTTTGAAATTTATATTTTTATCTTACCTCTAACAGCTAATTAATTAAAATGAGTTTAAATTTAATGGGGCAACATGTATAGTATTTTTGTGTTGTGTACACAGCAAGGGCATTTATAAAAATCAAGTGCATTTATTTATTCACGCAAATATAAAGGCATTCGATTACTTGAATTTCTAAGTAAAAGCAAGTAAATTTAACTTTTGATAAATTGCAGATTAATGCAACGCAAACTTTTAGAAAAGCAAAGTAAAGAAAACCATGTCCAAAAACCATATTTGGATAGGAAAAGCGAGAAACTGAAAGTCATGCAAATTTGCAAATGGTGATGAAAATTTTGCCCAAATAAATATAAGAAAGTTTTATATATTTGCAAATAACGAATGCTTCATTTTTAATTCACCTTTATAAAATTTTTATAAAAATTATAAATTGTTCTTGGGGTACAAGTAAGGAAAACTGTAATATAAGGGTCAATCCATTTCAAGTGGTCCTGCACTGGTTGCTCGGCCACTTTTAAAAAAATCTGAAATTTTTTGTACAACAACCCTAATATGATGGAAGTTCAAAATGACTATTACTTTAATTTTATTAATTTTTGTTTGTGCATGGCGGCCATCTTTCTTTCATCGTCTGCAGCAATTTTCTGACAAGAGGGGTTTACGGAATTGTAAATAATTCATCGTTTATTTATCCAATTCAAATGCGGATTAAAGCAATTTGTACAGAATACATTGGGCTAAAAATTTGTTAATGGAGTAGTTTCCGAAACTAAGCGCTTATTGGTAAAATTTAAGCATAAAGTTTCAGTTTTTATCGAAAATGTGTCCGTTTACAAGAGGAAATTTTTCTAGCAAGGAAAACTGTCAACATGACATATTTTTTTTTTTTTACAAATAGGCCGAAAGTACTTGTACTAACACGCCGAGTTCCAGATGTGAGACTTGCTTTCTCTTCGCTAAAAAAAATCCCATTTTTTTTTTGAAAAATGACAAAAATCGAAATTTTCAGGCTTTGATATCTCTGGTGGGGCACGAGATAAAAATCTGAATTTTATTTATAAGAGTATTATATGGTAGAGTTATGGACAAGAATTTTCAGGATAGAGATTTGTCTACAAGCTGAGATATGACAAGGGCAACATGTCAAAACAATAATGCCAAACTATTGTTTTGTTGTAGTCACAGCTAAGTATTTATCACGGAGTATCATTTAAATTTATTTTTTAGATTATCTTTAAATAATAGTAACGGAAAATAAAGCCCTTTGCAATTAATTAAAAAAAATAATTATGCCTAAAGCCTACATTTTGTATGGATTCAGTAATTTTTGTTGTAATTTTTGTAACTAAAAGAAACCTCAGCACTTTTGCATATATATATATACAAGACCTGAGACAGAAACAGAATAGGGAAAGAGAAAAGCTGTTAATGTTGGCATACTTGTTGAGACATGATCAAACGTGTCAAAACACATTCCTGCTTGTTGGTTTAAAAACCTTAATTTTAATGCTGCTTGCTAGTCCCTGAAACTTGTTCCTACTATAAGTATGTCCCTGTAAATGAAACATTATGCGATGTTACCATGCATGAGCCTCAAGTAATTTTCAGAAAGTAAAGATATCCAAAGCCTTTTCTAAATTTATACTGCAGAAAAATCACATTTTTGCATAAGAAGTAAGATAGGAATTATTAATGAATTGAGACTTGCACATAGTGATTTCAAAGTATATTTCTTTGATCCAGCAGGGCCAAGATCTTCAATCAAGTTATCAAGAGATTACAAAACTTCGTTCCTACAAATGAAATTTTGAGAAAGATCAAAATTGTGGTTTTTGAACCAACAAGCAAGAATGTGTTTTGACATGTTTGATCATAGCTCAACAAGTATGACAACATTAACAGCTTTTCTTTTTCCCTATGTTGTTTTTGTCTCAGGTCTTGTATAATTTTTTTTTCCTTTATGTAAAATTGCTGAGGTTTCTTTTAGTTACTAAAATTACTTACAACTTAAATTACTGAAACCATACAAAATGTATGGCCTTAGGCATGATTATTTTCTTAATTAATTGCTAAGCTTTTCAAAGGGCTTTATTTTCTGTTACTATTATTTAAAGATAATCAAAAGCATAAATTTAAATGACACTCTGAGATAAATACTTAGCTGTGACTACAACAAAACAATAGTTTGGCAGTGTTGTTTTGACATGTTGCCCTTGCCATATCTCAGCTTGTAGGCAAATCTCCATCCTGAAATTTCTTGTGCATAGCACTACCATACAATACTCATATAAAAAATGAGATTTTTATCCCGTGCCCCACCAGAGATATCAAAGCCTGAAAAGTGCGATTTTTGTCATTTTTGAAAAAATTTGGGATTTTTTTTAGCGAAGAGAAATTAAGTCTCAGATCTGGAACACGGCGTGTAAGTACAAGTGCTTTCGGCCTATTTTTTTTTTTTTTTTTTAATGTCATGTTGACAGTTTTCCTTGCTAGAAAAATTTCCTCTTGTAAACGGACAACTTTTGGAAAAAAACTGAAACTTTATGCTTAAATTTTACCAATAAGCAGTTAGTTTCGGAAACTACTCCATTACCCAATTTTTAGCCCAATGTATTCTGTACAAATTGCTTTTATCCACAGTTGAATTGGATAAATAAACGATGAATTATTTACAATTCCGTAAACCCTTCTTATGACAAAATTGCTGCAGACGATGAAACAAAGATGGCCGCCATGCACAAATAAAAATTAATAAAATTAAAATAAAAGTCATTTTGAACTTCCATCATGTTAGGGTTGTTGTAGAATAAATTAAAAATTTTAAAAAAATGGTCAAGCAACGAATAAATGATTTTCTGGACCACTTGAAATGGATTGACTCACAAACAATCACTTATGCAAGGAAATATTTAGTCCTATACGGTTTAAAACAACCGAAATATTTAATTTCAAAACCGATATTGAAGTTTATCATGCTGTATTTTCTCTATTGTCTAGTCTATAGTGCTTACTTTTTAAGTGAACAAAATATTAAAAAAAAAAAAAAAAACACACACACAAAAAAAATAATAAAAAATAAAAATAAATAAAATAAAGCGAAAAGGGGCAAAATAGTGGAAAGTAAAATCTACAATAATACATTATAGATACGCTCTATTTAAGTCCCAAAATTTTGGAAATCTATGCATTTAATCACGCACATGCTTTTTTGTAATTAATAATAAGAAATAGGTTTGATATTTAGTGGTGCAAAATGTCATTTTTTTCCCAAGTTAGAAAGCCTATAATAATTGGGTTTACGCTCCTAAATTATGGAAATATTTATTATTACCTCTAGCCATTATTATTTTTTAATTGTTCAAGCGAATAAGACGAATAATTTATTGATTAAAAATGCTTAATTTCTTCTCATCTTGAACGCCTACACTAGTTGGTGTTAACCACAGAATTATAGAAATTAGAGCAATTACTTCTTACCAAAAATTTTGGAGAAGGACTATAATTAACAAAAAAGTTTTATCTCACCACACATAGAACATCTGTGCGCCTACTGCAAATAAGTACATCCCGTCACCACTCGAGAACACTTACTTTATATTGATTGTCCTTCCCAGAACAGATTTTGCGATTTAAGAGACATTGTGTTCCTAAAATCGCCATGTTTACAGACATTGTTCTAATGTCCCACTTACTCCTAGTTTGGCTGGAATAGTTCGAATAGTCCTTCTTTATACAGCTTGTCATAGATTGCTCTGTGAAAGTAGCGTCGCTGTTGCAAAAACTTCTCAGAGTTGCGTGTCTGGTTCCTCTTGCATACGTATGCAATTTGTAACTGAAGTGCTCCTCATACCACAATTAGTGAATCGTTGTAATTTCCACAGTTTGTTAGATTGTGTATCTTTCCATGACTTAAAATTATTGGATTGACGTAACAATAAACAAAAATCTCTACTTCGATTTAACTTCGTAAAAATTGCAAAAATTTAAAATAGCTGGTCATTATAGGCAGGTTATTTACAAGTAGACATTACATTATAGTGGTAGTACAAAAGGGTTCTACACAAAAACTATAAAGTGTTATAATATTGCAGATTTTATCGAATTTATATAGTGTGTTGATGGAGAATTTGGATCCGTTTATCATAGATCGAGAACGCAAAATATTTGCTATAAAGATGTAAAGTTCTATGAAAATTACATGCCAATATCGAATTTCAGCGAAGTGCCTTATGTCAAAAATCTTTCTCTTACAGTTGGTGTCATGAAAACAACTGATTAAAAGACCAAACTAAGCTTTTAAATTTACGAAAATTGTTAAAAATACATTAATGGAGCCCAAATATTAACTGAAATTTAATTTAGATTTTGTTTTTAAAGTAAATTCTAAGAACACCTTTTTAATGAATATGGCAGTCACCAAGAAGGAGTAGATTTTGTACTGAAACAGAATATCTCCTTTTAACGAAAAGAAATAAATGTGTGGGAACAAATATTAGGTGTGGAAAAATGCTCACCAGTAGTTATTCCCATCTGCAAAGAATTGCTCTTATATCACACTTCATTGTTAAATAACAAAAATTTATTTTCCGGGGTGCAGCGTAATCACGACAACTAAAAGTCTGTAAGACTGTTCTGACATATGAGTTACTTATAAAAATATAATATGCACAGAAAATGTGAATTGGGATTATACAAGTACCACTGAATGGAATTAAAGTAATTTTAGGCAAAGAATAAAAACTAAAATTCTTCCTTTCCTCTATTAAGGGGTCTCAGGACTCTTAAAATTGGAAAAAATGAAAAAAAAGGCCATTTTCAACATTTAATATCATAAAATGTATTTGATTTTAAGACACAATTTTAATTGGAATAAAATATATAAGCATTTTCTTTCATTTCATGTATTTAAAAAATTATAAGATGCAGAATTAGCATTTACAGGGGGCTCCAAACTGTTAGATATTTTACGAGCAAATAATCGGCATAGCAGCTTACGCGCACGATTACAAAATAAGCAACTAGAATGAAAATTATGATGGCTACTTACACTTCAGATTGTATAAATTACCCTAAACCTAAATAAATTTGTATTTACAGCTTTTTTATATTTTTAATACAAAGTTGTATTTAGCTAATGTTAAATTAAGAAAATTTCAACAGTATAATCATCTAAAAAAGTATTGTTTTGAACAATAAAAAGGAAATTTTAGGTTCAGTTTATACAGACTAACATGAAACATACGTTTTGAAAATTTCATGAAAAAATAGTTATAAGTTTTTGAGATATCGTGCGCGTTATGCCCAAAAACGTCATTTGGAGAAAAATGGCTTCAAAGTTTCCATAACGACGCTTCAACTATTGAAAGTGTATAAATGGAAAAGCCATAACTTCAGTTCTAATAGGAATTTCAAGGAAACAATTATATCAAAATGTTCAGAAAAAATAGGAGTTTAACATCTAAAAAAATTGAAATTTTGAAAATTTTAAAGCTTTAAGAGTCCTGAGACCCCTTATGCATTAATGGCATTTCTATCAAAACATCTACGGTAACAGCGATATAAAGGAACTACTTGCCGTTTTATAGAGTTATAAACAGTTTATAGACGACTTAACACATTCACACTATCCTAAACAATACCCAGACTTATAGTTCGAATGGCTAATATGTACCCACGTCTTTAGAAAAGGAAGCTAATTATTGGGAGATATTAAAATACTTTTCATATTTTTTCGGATAGTCTACACTCTACTTTTTCCTAACAATGAAGGGAAAAGTTTCTAAATAATAGAAAAATAGACGCCTAATTCGGATGATAAATACATATATTACCAGCTCGTTATTGATGGGGAGTTAGAAAATATTGCAATATAAATCAACATGCTATGTATTATCTAAATTCCATACATAAGTCTTGCAAACAAAGAACAATTTAAATAGTTTCTTATTCTTGCTTTTCAACCATCGTCACAAAATATGGATAAGAGAAACAAAATGTTTTATTTTAATGAAGGGCTTGAAATCATCAAACGTGCCAATCAGAAGTGCAATATTTTGGAGAAAATTCCTGAAGAGCATTTAAGAATTACTAAATATTATTCAAGAGAAAGTAAACTTAATTATTGGACTCAAATACATAAACAAATTGAAGAAATATTTAAAAGCGGTACGACCTCGTCCAGTAACCAAAGATAGCCAACAACTGTATGCAGGGTGTATCTAAACTCTTGAGCAAAACTTTAAGGGGTGATAGTACACATCAAGACAAACAATATTAAATAGGAAACTAAGGGTCCCAAACGTCTTCCGAAGGAGATAGGTGCCATTAAAGCTTAGAGTCCAAAATTTCAAATGATTATAACAAACGGAAAAAATGGTCGATTCGTTTACGGTTTTCACTAAAACCATTCTTTGTCAGTATTTTGTTGAAAATAAATTTTAAAGATAAAGTTCAAAAAATGTCGATAGAGGGCGCTTTAGACTTTGGAGTAACGAAAAACTATTTTTTACCGTTATTTTTTGCATCTCATTAAATACTTTCAAAAGCTTAGACTTAAACTTAAATTTTGAGCTAAAAAACTGAATTGTTGGGAGTGGTTAAGTAGCGCAAACTGAACTGTGTTCAGGAGGGGTGTTCAAATTTCAACTCCTGAGCACAGTTCAGTTTGCGCTACTTAACCACTCCTAACGATTCAGATTTTGAGCTCCAAATTTAAGTTTAAGTCTTTAATGAGATACAAAATATAACGGTAAAAAATTGTTTTTCGTTACTCCAAATTCTATCGGCATTTTTTAAATTTTATCTTTAAAATTTATTTTCAAGAAAATACAGACATAAAGAATAGTGAAAACCGCCATCGAATCGACCACATTTCCGTTTTGTTAATTATTTGAAATTTTGGACACTAAACTTTAATGGCACATATCTCCTTCGGAAGACGTTTGGGACCCTTAGTTTCCTATTTAATACTGTTTGTCGTTATGTGTACTATCACCCCTTAAAGTTTTGCCCAAGAGTTTAGATACACACTGTATGCTATCAAATCTTTAAAGTAAAGGGGGGAAATCGTCGGCATGGCTATTTTTAAGTTAAAGAGTTTTGGTACATTAACATTAAAGATTTATACTTAAGATATCACGAGACGAATTCGAAAAGAATATCAAAATTCGAAAGGTTGGCAACACCAGATGAAATCATCAAAAGCCTTTTTTCTAAAAAGGAATTATTAAAATTGCCAATCAAAATAATTAAAAACGGTTAATTAAAGAAATAACTCTGTATCAATTCCATAAGTCTCCGATAATTAAAAAAAAAGTTCTGTTTTGTTCTACTACTGCTTAAAAATCATTTCGTTTGTTATGAAATATCTTATATAAATTACACTTTTTTTAAATTTCTCTGTAAATAAAATGCGCCATTTACGTTTCAATAACAACAACAACAACAACAACAAAAAAAAAAAACAGATATACACATTTTAAAATAACGTTACACTTAATTTACTAATAAATTCTCCCTTCTTATAGCTTTTCTTATTTCACAATCCACTAAATCAGTATTTTTTATCTATTAAAAAATGGCATTTTATAAAATTTTAAGCCATATTTTTAAAAAGCTGAATTACCACTTAAAGGAAACAATATTTTTATTTATCTGTAGAAAAGAAAACGAATATCAACGATTTGTTCGAAAAAAAAAAAATTCTCTTTCATGCCGAAGAATTCTTTATTTCAAAATGCTGATAAGGATTGATTTTAAATACAATAGTATTAAACTAGAGAATGCAAGAATTCTTTTTGTCGGAAACTCGTATTTCTTACGAATGTGAAAAAGATAAAATAGAAAGTGATTTAATTTGATCCCGTCACCTTTTCTCACCTATTCTTTGTAACGGTTGTCAAAACAAACTGAGTGGAAAATTGTTCCAAACAGGCACAAAGAAATCTTTATCCTGTTTTTTTACATTTGATTCAAGATTATCAACAAAACAAAAATCAGATTATACAGAAAAGTGGCTTAAGTTAAACATTTTTATCCTGTAAAAAGAAGTAATTTGCAGAAGAGATGTTTCCTTTTTTAAGTTATTTTATGCAATTTAACTTTATATATATATATATATATATGTCTATGTGTGTCCGTTTAAAAACTATCAAAAGATAAATTTTAAAGAATATAAAATTTTAAAATGAAACATGTATTTTGTGGTAAATAATCGTAACTAAGCATAAAATATTCAGACAATGACTTTTGTTTTGGAAAAATGCATATTTATATTTAAAATCTTTATTCTGGTGTGTTTTAGTAGTTTTTAAAAATCTTTCCATTAATTTTATAATGTCATACATAATCTATAATTCTCTCTCGTTTCCTCTATATAAGCTATAATACAAAACTTGATTCAGAATATTTATGGATGCAGTTATAAAATCTGACAAATTGGTTCGTGACATTTAGCAAAACAAACTCCAGTTCAGTTTCAAAGCACTGCGTATAAAAATTACCATAGCAAGACATCACAGGTCACGTGAACGTGCTTCTTGTGGTTATTGACATTAATAATGTGAACATCGCAACGTTGAAAATCAGAATCTATAAATGTATTACACATTTTTGCTGTAACCTTAAATTCAAGTTCATCATGGATTGAAGAAATCATATGGGCGGTTTTACATGAGAAGAATGATTGGTAATCTAGAGAGAGACGTATTACAACTACCAGGCACCGCATTGGCATTCTTAACATGTAGCGGATATCAAATTTAGAATAATTCATGCCCTCTGGATAATTACAATTAACCTGCGTGCAATTGCAAGATATTCTCTGGATATCAAAATATCACGACTATAAGCATCTTTTGTATGACTTTTTCATGAAATTTTGCGACATTTATATGATGAGGAAAGGCTGAAAGAAAGCAACGATTAAATCTAATGCGAAAGTGCATCCTAATACAATCGACAGACTTTCCTCAGAAGCATGTAATTAAATAATTCCATCTCCATATCATCTAAATATCTAGTGAATTATTCTTATAGGATGTGGTAAATACAGAACATTAAGTATCACTGAAGGATATCACGATAATGGTCGTGATTGTATAGAGAGTGTCTATAAAGTATTTAAGATCTCCAAAAGCGATGTTTATCATAGATTGAGCACTAACTATGCATTTAAAATGAGTGCATATTTTCGAAAAACAATTCTAACTGATGATCACAATGTGGTGTTGAAAGAAAAATGTCTCACATGTCTTGCAATTGTGGTTCACACCTACCAATTTTAAGAGAACATTCCTTGGGAGCTGTGAGAGGCAACCGGAAGTCATGTCCAGTGATTTAAAGTGACTAGTCATTTTCATAAATTTCGCAAATTCACCCGTATTAAAGATGCGTGATAATATATGCCCATGAACGGCACCATTTGCTTTTGCCTAGTGAACTTAAGAACAGAGGAGATGAACAATGGCGTGCGTTCTTATCAGAAATGACAGCCGTTTAGTGGGACGAATAATTCTATACACCATGTATACAGAAAAGTAGGGACGAGGTTGTAGCCTAGTAACATCAAGGAAAGATAATGTTTCGGAGCCCATGTTGGTCTCAAGTTAAGCGGCCTTATGCTGAAAAGGAAAAACTGAGCCCACATTTATCATGGACAAAGTGTCATCGGCGAACGACATTCGCAGAAAGTAATCATTTTCCATGGTCATCTATTCCGATTCGACATTAGACGAAAATATCATTTTTATGAACGATAACAGAATAAGTCATTTGGAATCTTATAAAACATGAAAGGAAAAGATGAGAAAGTTTACATGAAATATATTTTTAAATATTCATTATGAAAATCATGGCAAACAAATTATCTTCATAAAATAGGTCAGCCATCAAGTGCACTTGACTCTATGTTATATTTTTTATTAATTTAATCATTATTAAATGTGTGAAAATGTTATACCAGTCAGTAGAAAATAATACATTATAGAAAAAATTGTTTTGGCGATGGTATCTATTCTTATACGAGAGACAGATTGTATAAAAAAAAACCTTAATTTTATAGTTCAAAAATTAAATACTTGAAAATCTAATTTGTTAGAACTTATTTAGAAAAAGAGTGTTTTCAGCATTCATGTAGCATTCAAGATGATAAAAATTATTATTCGACGATAAAACAAAATAATTAAAATAGTTTACATAACATTCAATATTTGCACTACATTATATAAATAAGCATATTCAATTGTTAAATTTAAATTAGTTAAAAATTGCAAATATAAATATTCGTTTTAGAAGCAGACTGAAATTGCAATAGAATCATGAATTTTCTATGAATAGCATTACGTAATGTTCGTGAAATTTCGGTCAGAGATTGTCTTTTGGTCATAAAAATGATAGTTAATTCTGTTTCTAGAAAATTTGTGGTGCTCAGTGAATAAATAACTATGTTATATTTAAAATATAAATAGATAACCAAAATATTTTTTATCAAAAATTAGTTATAATGTCACCCACCTTATTCGTGGAATTTTCATAACGAAAACAGAATAATGAGTCTTCAGATATGATCTCTTAACGTGTTTTAGAATATAAATTCAATTTTTGAAGTAGGACCTATTTACATATTACAAAATGTACCCACTGTGTTTTTTCAAATGGTAATACTTATTTTTGACACGTTATTTGAGTTCATTGAAGCAGCATGGTAAAAGGTGTAGTTTACATACATTTTCTTAAATATCCATAGAGTTAGAAAAGAAAAAGCGTTAGGAGCTTACACATAAAATTGGAAAATAAGATTTAAGAACCCACAAGTAAAACGTCTACATTCATACAAATACGACTAATAAAATTATCGATATAATCTAATTAAAATGTGAACCAATTTTATTATTTAGAAATTTTCATAGAAATATTATTTCATTCTTTGATTTTTCTACGTCTTTGGAAAATTAACAGAAGACGGCCCCTTTAGACCATTGAAAATTAAAAATTCTTTGTATCTAAAAAAAGTGACTGAAATGAGTCGTAAACTTACACACCCATGTTTTTGTTACTATAATCATTCTTTTTATGAAAAAAATAATGTAATTCATAATTCATGAGTATTTTGAATACGACTTTATCAATAATTTTCACGATTAAAATATCAAAGAATTTAATTTTAGCATCCTCAAATTTTAACCTTATCTAACACAGTGAATATTTAAAAAAAAACTTAAGATATTAATTTTTTAGACTGATTTTATTCAAGAATCAGAATTAAAGTGTAAAATGTCGGTATTAATGTTTAAAAAATTTAATTTGATACAATATTTAATATTTAGAAGTATATTTAGAAGTTCTCTTATGGAAAAGTACAATCATATATAAAAAAAGGATTTATTCCGAGTTTAACAACGCATTTTTTATGATTTTTTTCTGAACTACTTGCAAACAAAAGAGGATGTAAATTTAACTGCACGGGCTGTCCATTAACTTATCGGTAGCTTTCATTACAAAAAGCTACATATTGCAGCCGTTCAGAGGAAAGCGATTTCAAAAAATTTTGGTATATTTTCATCGATCATGACCCCCAGACACCGAAACCACCCTCCGTTCAAAATTGATATATATATATATATATATATATATATATATATATATATCTGACCTATGTCACACTCTAACTCTCGTAATTATGAACCGATTTCGATGTAATTCGGTGTGTACATAGTACATACCAATGTCTCGACCGAGTTCGTTGGCCAGCTTCATCCGCCGTTTTATTTCAAAATGGCGGCCATTTAAAATTTTAAAAAAATTTAAAATTTGAAATGTGGTACCAAAAAATTAAAAAAGAAAAAATATTTTTTTCTTATGTATTTGACCTTTATACAAAGATTCTGGAGCAGTTTTTGTTTCGTCTATACCTTAAAAAATGGCTGAGTTATAGCATTTTGAATTTCTAGCGTGGCTGGCATTTTGAAACGTACTGAATTTTGTCACGCGATAAAAGGCTTATTTATGAACCGATTTCGATGTAATTCGGTGCGTACATAGTACATACCAATGTTTCGACCGAGTTCGTTGGCCAGCTTCATCCGCCATTTTGTTTCAAAATGGCGGCCATTTAAATTTTTTTTTTAAATTTTAAATTTGAAATGTGGTACCAAAAAATTGAAAATGGAATTTTTTTTTTCTTATGTATTTGACCTTTATAGAAAGATTTCGGAGGAGTTTTTGTTTCGTCTATATCTTAAAAAATTGCTGAGTTGCAGCATTTTGAATTTCTAGCGTGGCTGACATTTTGAAACGTCCTGAAATTTGTCACGTGATAAAAGGCGTATTTATGAACCGATTTGGATGTAACTTCGTTTATACATAGTACATACCAATGTCTCGACCGGGTTTGTTGGCCAGCTTCATCCGCCATCTTGTTTAAAAATGGCGGCCATTTAAATTTTTAAGAAAAATATAAATTTGAAATGTGGTACCAAAAAATTGAAAATTGAAAAGATATTTTCTTCTTATGTGTTTGACCTTGATAAAAAGATTCGGGAGCAGTTTTTTTTCGTCTATATCTTAAGAAATGGCTGAGTTATAGCATTTTGAATTTCTAGCGTGGCTGACATTTTGAAACGTCCTGATTTTTGTCAAGTAATAACAGGCGTATTTATGAACCCATTTGGATGTACCTTGCTGTGTACATAGTACATACAAATATCTCGACCGAGTTCGTTGGCCAGCTTCATCCGCCATCTTGTTTCAAATTGGCGGCCATTTAAAAAAATTTAAGAAATAAAAAAATTAAAATCAGATACCAAAAAATTGGAAAATGAAAATGATTTTTTTCGTATGTGTTTGACCTTAATACAAAGATTCCGGAACAGTTTTTGTTACAGTTTTTGTTTCGTCTATAACTAAAAAAATGGCTGAGTAATAGCATTTTGAATTTCTATTGTGGCTGACATTTTAAAACGACCTGATTTTTGTCACGCGATAACAGGCGTATTTATGAACCGATTTGGATGTAATTCGGTGCGTACATAGTACATACCAATGTCTCGACCGAGTTCGTTGGCCAGCTTCATTCGCCATCTTGTTTCAAAAGGGTTGCCATTTAAAAATAAATTAAATTTAAAATTTAAAATGAGGTATTAAAAAATTGGAAAATGAAAAAGATTTTTTTTATGTGTTTGGCCTTGATACAAAGATTCCGGAGCAGTTTTTGTTTTTGAAATTTTGTTCTTTTGTTTTTATCTTAAAAAATGTTTGAATTATAGCATGGCTAACATTTTGAAACGATCTTGTATTTGTCACGCGATAACACACGTATTCGCCTATTTCGATGTAAGAAGGCATGTGGATAGTATAAATCAATACCTCGACCAAGTTCGCTGGCCAGATTCATCAGCCATCTTGTTTCAAAATGGCGGCCATTAAATAAAAAGATATATATATATATATATATTTAAAGTGAGGTGCAAAAAAATTAGAAATTGAAAAAGGTTTCTTTCTTAAGTATTTGACATTGATATAAGGATTCAGGAGCATTTTTTGTTTGTCTTTACCTTAAAAATTGGCTCAGATATAGCAGTTTCAATTTCAATTGTGGGTGACATTTTGAAAAATCTGATTTTTTGCATTCGACAGCACTCGTATATATCAACCGATTCCGATGATAGTGAGCATGTGCACAGCAATTACTAAGATCTCAACCAAGTTCACTGGTTAGCCCCATCCACCATGTTGTCTTAAAATGGCAGGCACTTTAAGAAATCGCCGAATGTGGCAGCCAAATATAAGTTACTTTAAAGAAAAGCAGCTTGCATAAAGCTGACTAATTTCGCGAAATTCTCATTCATTATATTGATAAAAATTAGTATTGAATCTCTTATATTCGGTTTCCACTAAATTGAGCTTCGTGTGTTTGAATGATATAAGTTGGCTTTTTTAAAATAAGGAATATGAAAGCTACCTCTTCCTCCCGGCACTGACCGGAAGGACTTTTTAAGTTTTTGGCTCTTATGGAAGATCTGGATTTAGACATATAATGTACGTTTAACTTGCGAATATATCCCCAAATGGAAGGATAAATCCCTTAGGTCATTCATCTGTTTTAGCAGATAACACCATACTTTGAGTCTATTTGTATATTTTCCCCCTTTCCTTTAGTGGTACACTTTTAAATAATCGTCATTAAAGCGTGCGGATTGTTGACATTATATCTTAAACATAAACAAATTTTCAGACCTATCTAAACCCTTTCCACTGTGGGTACCTAATTGTCATTTTTTCCAACCTATGATAAACCATGTTCAAGATCTTGGTGGTACTCGCCTAGACTAGTTTCATTAAAGAGCAAGACTTTAAAAAATAGTATTAGCTTAGCGATAATGGTAGGACTGACTAAGATGCTCGTCGAATCGACTACGTCCAAACTCATTCCTACCAATCAAAGTTTTTACCTGTATAACACCACTATGTCATCGAGGCATTCTAGTGTTACTCTTCGAATCATAAGTTCACAACATTTTCTGATTAATTTCTGATTAATTAAGTTTATATAGTTAATGCCAATACGTTTGTACAAATTTGCAACAATGCTTTGTCATTGTTTAATATATATGGGAACGTCCACTGTTAGTCTTGTGACCATCAGAGCAAATTTCCATATATATTTCCAATTCTTTTATTACAAAATATATTTAGGATAAATTTGATGCAACTATTTAAAAATACATGTACTATACTTTCATAAACCATATACAGTTTGTAACAAAAGGCATTTTACTTGCTTTGATAATAAAGGAAAATTTTGTTACTCTTGTGGTCACAAAAAAATGAAAATTTAAAAATTGTGTTTGACGCAGAAATTCTGTAATTTATATGAGACTATAGAAATAAAATTCACAGAATAAAGCAGAGTAATTATATCTTTTTAAAAAGCATTAACCATTGAACTCCTCTGATAACGCGTGAATTAGTTACCTTTGATTTTGACAAATGATAAGTGTTACTCTTGTGACATTTTGTCCATAATGTAATTTTAGCAAAAATTCAGTTTAAATACTAAATAAAATAATTAAAATAAGTTTTTAAAAATTATTTTCCATAGAGAACAATTGTTGAGGAGGGTTTAATTTTAAAATAACATGAAATAATGTAAATAATTCTAAAATTAACAAACACTATAACCACATAGAAACCTCTCAGTTTCTACTACTTAACAGAATAAGTCATTGTCTTTATTATCAATAATATCATTTCCAACTTCTCCTGTATCACAATTTACTTAATGAAACACAAATTCTTTGTACGAATCATGTTAGTGTAAGGTGTGTAGTAGATAGTGTCATTTTTCATGGTTTTAACAAATTGTATTTGTTGAATGCCCTTCGCTGTTGGTATTTTATCTCAAAGTAATGAAAAGTTATTGTTTTATTTCTTTTGACAAAATAAGCAGTGTATCTTAGAATTGCTTTTTTCGCACGCACTTCTTTCCATATATATCATTGTACAACAACACAAAATAAATCTACAGCATCTATACCCGGAGTATTTGAAAAAAAAAATATATGCCCAATTATGTTAATTGAGAAAGGCGTCTGATTCATTGTAGGCATATTTGCATAGTTATATTTTTGTTCAATTTGGAAAGCACAACCATCATATAACAAAGTAAAACAGGTACGTTTTAGGAAAATACAAATTCCCTTAAAGATGCAATGGTGAAATTTTACATACGAAAGCATTTACAAAAAATTGGTTATGAGTTACATTGTCTAAAATAATAGCATAAGATTTTACTTTGTTGGGATCATACTAAATAAAAAGCAGGAAAATACAGTCGCTTGTGGATTTGACCAGTAATGTAGTATTTCATACCAAAATTTCGTCTTAGCATGAAAATAAAACAGTTTCCAGAAAATCCACTGGCATAACTATTCTTCGAGAAATGGTTATATTTTTGGCATTACGAAAATAATCCCTTGTACAAGTTTCAATGAATGTGTGCCACAGAAATAGATTTAGTTGCTTTCGAAAATTTCTAAACAATCAGAAATGGTTTCTTTAAATGTTACTTTTTCAAAACGTTTATCAACGTTTTGAAAAAGTAACAGTATTGATGAAGATGTTGATAAAAGTTTTGTCAATAGCAAAACGTCTATCAACGTTTTGCTATTTACAATGACTTATAAGAAGTTCTGTGTTATGGACTTCCGTTTCAAATAATTCTTCGATGTTATCTCCGCAAATTAGACATTCTGAATTCCTAAATTATAATTATCATGTATCTCGGCAGACAAAGTCATTAAATCCATCACAGTAATGTTCAATGCAGGACATACACCAGTTACTACATTATGAATTACTTGAATGTTTTCGTGACAGCAACAAATGAATATATTCTGATGAGTTATTTTCTATTTTTTTGTGAATCTATGCTTTAAAGCTGCAAAGGAAACCCAATTTTTCAATTTAGGAAAGCTTCTTTAAACCAAAAACGTATTATCTTACTAAATGTCCCTTGGAATTGATGAAATTATGTGACCTTTTTCACGCTTAACTAACGTAGATTCAGCTGAAGAATGACCTCTTCTTAAATCTTCATCGACTTAAAATTCTCCAAAGCTGTGGAGTTTGATTTTTTCCGTTACAGTATCTGAGGTTAGCTAGTTCTCTACTTTTTCCTTTTCTTAATATTTCCATTTTCTTGCGGAAGCTTTTGCTGGTTCTAAGACATTTCTCACCTTATCCTAATATATTTTGTTTTGTTTCTTTCTCGCAACAACATATTCAATTTCATTCTTATATTTTCTCTACAGTTTTTGGCGCTTAGCAGAATTTTTTCTGCTCTTTAGAACAATGTCGTGTAAAAGAAGCAATATTAAAATCTTTCCTTTAAAATATACTATCAGAATCCTTTCCATAAGAGTTACTATAAGAACCTCTGTAGGTTATACAGCAGAATTTAGAAAACGAAGCTTTACAAAGCCTATGAAATATCTAATCAAAGACCATGTTCTTAAAACTAAAACAAATCGCACAAAAATGACGCGAGTTGAGTTGTTTTATTATATCTTTAATTACACAAAATAACCTTAGTTATATGTAAAACTATTTCAAGAACTGCTCTAATAACAGAGAAAAACAACAAAACATTTAGCATTCTGTTTGTTTTGGTTGTAATGCAGTGTTATATCAAACTATCGATAAAAGTACTATTATGTGTTAATCTTGTGACACAGACGTTTGTTACTCTTGTGACAAGTCCCCAGAGCCTTTTCCATGCATAGCATAAACAAAATATTTAATGTAAAATATGTCTTATACCTCGAAATCAGAAAATTAGAAGTTTTGGGTAAAATTTTCAAGTAGTTTTTTGTTTTTTTAATTAAAACTTTCGTATGTTTTCCGTTACTCTTGTGACATTTAAGTATTGACGTTTAAATACAGCCAAAAATATATTAAAGACATTATCTAAAAGATTTTATCTATGTAGATCTTAAAGATATGATAATTGTTTGTTGATTTGAACGCATAGTAATTTTATTGTAAAAAAAAAAAAATCATATATTTCAATAAGTTGTATTTTATGCTCAAATGTAAATGTATTTTTATACTTTTAATATCCAGCTCATTTTCAATAAACACTTGCTCTTATGAAATTAAAACTTACAAATTCGTACACTTCAACTCTTTAGCTTTAAATTGATGTATCACACTTATATTGCCATTTAAAAAGAAATTTTAGCAAATTTTTTTTTCTGCCGTGGACGTTCCCATATCTGCTTTCGTACTTATTTTACAGTGAGACTGTTTATCATATGTGTCATATTGTTTTACCAGTACTTTCAGCTTTTAAATAATGAATTGAGCAAGTTTCCAGAAATCTATCTACACTGTAAAAAAAAATGGTAACGTTCCCTGTAAAATCCAGGAACGTTTCGCCATTTCTCAGGTTTTCAGAATAATTTAACTCTTTCCTGTGAAATTCTGGTTTTCTTATCTGAAACGTTCCTGAACAAAAGTTGGAAACAGCAAAACGCTGCGGCCGCCATTTATTATTTTTTTGCTATAATCCGTTGCTCGCGCGCCAGTGTTGAAAACGAATTCCTTAAATGAATGTAAAAAAATCAATATGGAATGCAAATAAATCAATAGACGACATAATCCTTTACGTCTCTATTGTCAAGATAATTCAGATGAAAATACAATACCTCTGTGACATCGCTAAGAGATTATCTCTCGTACTTCTCTGTGGAACGTTTAACGAGCAGACCGTGTAAAAACAATACACCTATTATTTGGATCTCCATTAACCAGGGGACCATCAAACATGATTCTTACCGATTTTGATTAATTTAAAGTATGTTTTAGAGTTCTTATCTCTAATTATTCTTGTGAAAGGATTTCTTCAAATGGGCCTTAGATTTTGAGAAGTTAGATGCCGAGGTTTAGCATACGTTTCAAATACCCATTAGTTTGCAGCTCTCAACGTGTCTTTCGTGGTGTGGACGCAGAAAGCTCGCACGCCACCCGTACGGCCCGAGTTCGATGCTACCTCTTGACTTTTTTTTTTTTTAATTAATTTTATATTTTAACACTTTATTACAATTTGATTTAAATTTGATATATATTTGACACTTTGAATTGCTGCAAATTTGAATTTTTTTTTTTTTTTTTCGGAAAAAATATACAATTACGTTTAGGTTTTTTTTTTTTTTCATGAAAATTTATATGTATTTTATCTAACTTGTAAACTAACATAATTACTGAAAATCCAAAATATTTTATGTCTAGATTTTTTTTTCTAATTATTATTTACATTTATATATTTTTATATTTTATCAAAGTTCAGAAACAATATATTATATATAAATTTACTTTATTGAATTTTAACTGAAAATTTATTTTTTCGTGTAAATTATAAATAATAATTTTGATGTCAATTTCAAAATATTTTTTCATTCTAACAAATAATGATAATAAAGCGAAAACTGTCTACTGGAAACGTAAAAATCGTCTGCGGATACCGCATGCTGTGAAATGTCAGTAATGTTTTGCTGTCAACAGAAATATTCCTGGTATTTCGCAGGAAACTTACTGGCATTTCTGTAGAAAGTTTTTAACATATACAGTAAAGTTCCAGTCATTTTCAAGAAATGTTTCTTGGAAATAATGGGCAACTCAGCTGCCCATTTTTTTCCAGGAACGTTGCGGAATTTTTTTTACAGTGTAACTTTTCGATGGTTAACAATAAAACGTAATGTCAATGTAAGAGTATGGCGATATATAGACAGGAGCATCCTTAAAATAGATAGAAAATCTAAAAATTAAATTAACAAAGTTAGAATCATCATAAGAAGCTATGAAAACGTCTGTTAAAAATGTGCCATTACCCGCCTAGAAAATTTGGCTGAGATGAGTTAGATAATCCAATAAATATAGATTGGCGATAATGTAACAAACGCCAAGTATAAAATAATTGCCTTCTTACCAAATTGTCCAAAATCCATTCAACAAATAATTTTTTGAGCTTATGTCTCCATTCTGTTTAAGAGGCGTTTTACTAGCACGTGTTCACGTCGTAATTTCAATTAATGTCCTGTAACATGCCCCTTTTAACATGCATTTGTAAGATTTATATTTTAACTATTGCATGATTGTTATTGCACATTATACTCCATAAAAAAATGACCACATACATAACCAGCAAAGGGACAAACCGCGATACTTCCACTTCCCTTTGCTACAATAAAATCAAGATAGTATGGTTTCCTCAAACTGTTGAAATGTGATCAATGTAGGCTGAAAATCAACAGGCATCAATGGAGTACATTCGCTGTGTATTATTAGTTGGCTGCACCATATTTTATCATATATATATTCCGGAAAACATTATGTTTTATGAAACGCGTGATTACAACATTTGCACACCTATTGATATCCGTATCTATTCACTTGGGGCTGACGTCAATAAGTGTAGACCTTAAAATGACATCGCATGAATAAATTATATGCAATTACTAAGAACCTGTCAGGAAACAGCCTAAATTTTTGGAAGGAAGCGCTTAGTTGAAACGGTATTTCATTAGTCAACAGTTTGTATCCACTTAGAGATATGTAAGCACTGTATTTTTTGTGCTAGTGGTATTTATTAATTGCAGAAATACAAGATGTAAATTCTCACAGGAAATGAAGTCATTTTTTGTACCTGGTGCAGTTTTGTTTAAGCAATCATATGATATGTATATCGCCAGTAAAGAAAATAACAGTAGAATTCTGCTATTAATTATTTTTTGCAGTCGTTGCTTTTATGGGAGAGTAGCCGAATTAGGACCACTTCACTTACTTTCAGGTGTAACTCACTCCATTTTTGATATATCTGCAAACTATCACTACACGCGGTCAATCTATTCTTCTACTAACTAAATAAATCTTTAGAAAAAATTCGTTTTAAAAATCTTTTATTTTAATTTGAAAAAATTGTTAAAAGCAGTTCAAATTCAGCGACTGGTCGCCTAAGTTGGACCCCAGTCTCCCAAACTGGACCAAACAATATTAGGGTGTTTTAATGAGTACGGAATATAACTAATTTTATTAAGAACAGAATTAGCGATTAATGAAACAATCAAACAAAACAACAGCAATGAAATATAAAGAAATCAAATCTCTGAAACTAAGAGTAAATGCTTTAAATCAAAATGTATTCAAAATATAAATCAAAGCTATAAGTAATTAAGAATAGAAATTATGGAATTGATTGCAGAATACTTAAATATTATGTAAGAAGTCATGCAAGGCTTACACACGAATTTCTTTTGTTAATTTTTTATTCCAGCGCACACTACATCGAACCATATTTGGCAATCTGAACACTAAATCGTTTCTGCTATTTCATTTTTCTTACAAATTTGGCAAAACCAATCATCACTATCTCGATTTTTCTTTTTAGATTCTGAATCACCTTTTTTTCAACAGAAAATTTCTTTACCTTATATCTGTAGTTCCCCCATTCCATCATATTTTTTCGAATTGATTTAGCCTATTTTTTGTAAACTTGATGTTCCAATTGCTTTTGTGCTTTGAGAGCTTCCTTTGCGTCGTGTTTTTCTTTCTTTCTTTTTTTTTTTTTTTTTTTTTTTTTTATTCATTTCAAGATTTACTTTATAATGCAAAGAACTGTTAAACAGCTGTTTTTTGACTCCCTCCGTACTTTGACTTAACTGATTTTCGCAAGGAAAATAACAGTTTTAATGATTCTTCAGCTTTTTTTTTGGGGGGGGGGGAGGAGGGGTGTTGCGTAGTTGCAGCCTTTTTGCGGATGTCTCTTCACAACGTACTCTTTCTCTTTCGTTTCCTATGTCTTAGACAACTTTTGCTGTCGCTGACATTTTCCTTCCAGACTGTTTGTCTATGTCGTTTTCATCATTATTTTTTACTCTCTCAGATTTCATATGTTTAATTATTGCTGACTCTGACTCCGAAATCTCACTAATATGTGAATCAACAGATCTATCTGCAGTGCTAATCTCCTCGGCAGAAATAAGTTCAGAAGCAGCTGCAAAATGATGACTTTTAAAAACATTCCTGTTAGGAGTTCAAAAGCCGCTTCCTTTAAAAGATTGTACGGTTGCTGCTTCGTTGTAAGCGATAGTCAAAAGCCGGAGGACTTGCAATGTTGTTCGAGGGAAACCATTATAAGCTCGAAGGCATGATTCTTGTACCTCTAAGTAATAGGTAGGGTATTTAATGGTTTAAAGAAGGCAACATCCAAAGTATATCTGGTCCAATTTAAGCAACTTAAATTGGTCCAGTTAAGGAAACTGCGCCATTTTTTTAAAACTGATAATCCCAAGACTAAGAACAAAAGCGAAAGCAAACAAATCCACGTGGAAAGTATGCTCAATAAACACATGGATTTAAATATGTATTTGGAAACATAACAGCTTACCTTAGATTTAAAGTATTCTCTTACGTTTAGTAGGAAAAAATTCGATCAAAGCAGCTAATTGTACGTTTTTAAAAATTGTTTGAAAACAGCACATGGAAGGCGGGTGCTTCTTCTAATAATAAATGACGTCATTCTAATGAGTAGAATTTCAGAGCAGATGAAGTCTCTTGTTGTAATTAATGACTGAATTGTATCGGTTCAATTAAAGCGGCGGTCCAAATATGGCTACTTTCCCTTACAACCTACTAATCTTAAGAAAGTTGCACAGATTTAATTTCTACTCATTTTACGTTTGATGGTGTAAGAGCTTTGTGCAACAGGGAAGATGCTGCTTTGTGAACCAGGGGACTGACGAAAATAACTACTAATTAATTGCTTGAAAAAGCGTAATAATTATTTTTTTTTCTAGAGCAAAAAAATAAACTTCAATATTTTTCATTTCACATTGTTTACTGTTACATTTATGTCTGATTGTATGAGGAGAGAGGTCATAAAAATCTTTGAGAATATATTTAATCCTGGAAGCCTTAATATTAAAGAAAACAATATCAAATCTGGGATGCAAGTTTGTTAGCGTATACGCACAAGAATAGGATAAAAAATAAAATTTGAGCCCAAATAATTAAGGTAACTGTAGCAAATTTGTAAAATTTTAAATGAAGATATCAATTTTTACATAGAAAAGTTTTTCTCTTAGTTAAAGTATTGTGATTTTAAGTCGGTATTGGTAGTGGTAAGAAAAGTGATATACAGCAAATGCAAATAAGAGTAGTAGTACCAATAATAGAATTCAAACGGGCGAAAAAAATATTTTAATCTGATTATAAAATACTTAAGCGCCCGCCGTCACAGACGATGACACATTGTATACGAGAGATTCCATGTAACAATAAATCATGGCACGATGTCTATGCAGACTCTCGTGTTTGATGGTATTTTTGTTATTACAATAACGAGATTAAACAGTCCAAGTTTTGACCGAGTTTTGGAGAGTATAATTTTTTTTATATTAGACAACTCAGACTAAGTTGGTGAAAAATATTTTACGCAAATTACATAACATTTAAATTTCGGATTAGAAAATGTCGAAGACTATGCAGAATCTCACGTTAAAATGTATTTTATATATTAAATAATTGAGAATATGTAATGCAAGATTGGTCTAAATTCTTGAGACCAAGATTTTGTATTAGACTATTAAGACGAAGCAGGCGAAAAAATATTTTACTCAGATTACAAAATTTTTAAGTGTCTTGTGTCACTAACGACGGCACTTTGCATTCGTGAGTTTGTGTGTAAAAATAAATTATGTCATGAATACTACGAAGAATCTCACGTTTAATGGTAGTGTCTCATTTTGAACGATCTATAAGGTTTTGATATGTAGGCCTTAAATTTTAAATACCTAATGTGAGGCAAAACAATTAGGTGTGTTCGGTAACCGTAGTAACCACAGAAATAAAAAATATCAGTATATGATATTGTCACTAATGGGATCTTGTAGCCACGTAAAGCATTCACTGCTAGTCGTTTACCTTTATCTTAAATTAATGCATTTGTTACTGCAGGTACGGTTTGTCACATCATTTATGAATTTCCACTGATAAGATTCTTTTCGATGAAAACACTTTATGTTGAAAATTTAAATTTTCCATGATTATGTCATTGCAACCGTAAATGTGATACTTTGATTGATGTTCTTCACTCTTTTCATGACTCTTACAGTGTGTTCTAAAAATATAGACAAAAGCATAAAATATAATTCACAGTGAAAATAAAAATGGGATGATTTTTTTTTTTTTTTATGTGTGTGTAATTACAAACACTACATGAAACACAAGTTAGGATAATTTATATTAGAAAACACAACAAGTGTTGAATTTATTTAGAAAAAAAGAAAATAGGATGTACCATAATTATAAACAATATTTGTTTTATGGATTATTTAAGGTTGAGGAACACAGTTACAAATGTTAATATTTAATCGTGTTTCCATTATCTTTAAAAACCGCAAATACAGGATTTTCCATCGGAAGTACTAAGTTTTGCATTACCTCTGTGTACAGTTCATATCATGCTTGCTCTTTCGCTGTTGTAAGGTTCTTTGGTGAAAAATATTGGCGTCCATTTTCATATAATGTTCGTGCTAGATATCCCCAAAAGTTCACCATAGGATCTAAGTCTGGCTAAGTGATCGCCAGTCCATGATAATAAAATTATTCATATTAAACCACATCTTTTTCGGGTTAGATACATGAATAGGCACCCTTGTCGATTTACACAGCTTGGTCCTCCCAGCAAATCCTGTCGTGGAATAAAATGGTGATCTAAGATTTGCTGATAGTCTTGAAAGTTCACTTTCTTGCATTTGCCAAAAGTGTTTGTCAATTAAATTCAAAACCACTCCAAGTCATTACTGATCCTCCACCTTCCTTTCTACTGAAAAACGTCTTTGTTTGCTTCTTAAATCATAGTAAAATTTATATACATCTTGTCCATCCAAGTTCCACTTTTGCTCTTCACTAAATATAGTTGATAGCCATTTTACACCATAAGCCCAGTTTAAATGTACAGACATGTGGTTTTCTCGTAAGCATGGTTTCTTCAACATTTTCTTGAAAGTTATTCGTTTAGATTCCAGTATTCTTCTGTGAATGGCATTTTTTGACGATACAAATTTGGATGCAATTTTTTGTAATGAAAGTTTGTTTCTACATGCCATGATTAGAATGATTCTGTCATCGCGCATGGATGTAATCCTTGTAGACCAGGTCTTTTCTTACTATACCACTTTGCACCATTATGCAAAATTCTGTAAACACTTTTTAAACATTTCTTTAAAAACTTGCCTATCTCTTTCGGATTTTTGCCTTTAAGTTTTAAATCCAAAACTTTGATGATCTGCTCTTTCGAAATCCCTTTACCTCTAGGCATTTTGTCAAATTTATAAAATGATCGATTAGCCAGTCGAACACAAGCCGAAAAATGATTCCAAACCAATAAAAGTCAGAACAGTAGACGAAACATACATTCAACAAATGTGAATAAATAATCGTCTGCTATTTTATTTTTTACTAATAATATTTCTAAGTAATGTCAGACGTTAGCTATATCTATAGGACATAAGATATTACATTTTTTAACTTTTTTTTATAGTTTTATGTATTTTCTAAATTTTTTTACAATAAATTCGAAAAAAATCAATTAAAAAATGTATTTGAATCATTTCTGAAAATACATGAAAGGTATTTTAGCTTGGGATGTAATTTTTCATCATTGTTTATATTTTATGTATTTATCTAAAAATACCTATATCCAAGATTTCGTCCCGCTCTTTCCAAGGTACGGTGTCTGGGGACCCATGCAATTACAAAAATGCCTACTCTGTATATGACATGAAATTTACTTTTCTGTATGAAGAGCTTTTGTGAGAATTCATTTCAAAATTGTTCATGCTCTCTTTTAATTTGATTCGAGTCAAATTAAATTTGATATGATCATCCAAATTTTTCTTCCTGAAAATAAGTAAGTCAGTAAATGAAATATACAGGAATTGAACCCTGAGTGTTATGTCTTAGAAGAGGTCACGGCTATTTTTTATTATTATGAAAAAAATTAATAATTTTGCTCACCTAAAATTTAATGTAATAATTTTTCGGAGTATTTTAAATGGAATATCGAAAAGTTTCCTATGCAAAGACCAATGTATAAGGCCTGCATATTGTATAGTTCTTTCAATTATCACGTAAATATGTGATATACAATACAACATATTGACTTTAAATTCTTTGTTATTTACAATGAGCATTTATGAACATGATTTCATAAGAAATAAAAATATAAAGAGCTTATTTTACAAAATATCGCAACAGGAGAAAAGAAAAAAAAATCATGATAAATTATGTAAATCTCATTTTTTAAACGTATTTAATTATTACCTATGCCAAATTCTTCATTTAATTGAAACAAAATACAACCACATACATTAAATTAAAATAAACGTATTTGGTTAATTTATAAATAATAACTTATAAAAACAATATTATATTTAAAAAGAATTTAGTTTGAACAATTGTTTTTAAACTGCAATTAAAAAAATCGCTATGATTCCCATGATGTGAAGTATCTAATTAATACAAAATCTAATGGATAATTACACGAGATTCTAAAGATATGCATAACCTCACCGTCAACAAAAAGAGGGATATTTAAATCTCTTTCATTGCTTCGTTTTTTATAATAGAACAGAGATAAGCCTTTAAAGACGAAAAAAACAATCATATGTTTACATGCACAACTTGTTTTGGAAAAAAAATAAAAGTAAAGCGGAATGTAGATTGTGGTTTTGAATGTTAATAAATTGTAGATAGGAAGGTAAAAAATTGATTTTAGAAGATGTAACGAATAATTTTTTTTTCTCAGATTTAATTAGCAAATGAGTTTTTAAAAACACAGGCTGAGAATTTTCAAATGCTTTAAATTGCACGAAATGCAGTTGAGTTTAGTTAAACGCAGAAAGTAATTTATTAAGCAATTTACAGTGTAATTGGTATTGTGTATTAATTTTAAGAGTATTTTTAACTTTTTTTATTGTGTAAAATAGAGATAAATTGTACAATATTTCTTCGTTATGTGTTAAATGCAATTTAGTTTTAATAAATGGATATAGGTAACGAAATAGTAATCTGAAAAGTATCCAACTTTTCTTTTTGGCTAGCTATTCTTAAAAAAATATTTGCTATTTTGAGTTAATCATTCATGTAGTATCGTTGAAACTTTAGATGCTATTTCCATGCTATTTCCAAATTACTTGGGAAGTTTTGGAAGGTTATAAAAATCTCTGAAGGGTACAGGGAAGTTTCATAATTACATATCTAATGAAATAATTATATAACATTTAAGTTTCTCAAAATATGGGCGTTATCAGAAACGATACACAAAATTTTAAAATAGTAGCCTGAAGTTCTTGTCATACTCATCCTTGAATGTTGCGATAAAGGATATCAAGAGCACGTAACATTTTTCAACTGTCACTCGGATGAAGAATCATGAACACTATCTTCCTATTTAACATAAAAAATAACCTACGTGATTACGTCAAGTAAGCATGGGGACACATGCATAACGCAGTGGTACTTTTATTGGTCGTTCCAGTCATTAACGAATTTTTGAAAGGAATTTAAATTTGAAATTTTTCTTTTATATTGGTATCAGCGTTTTTGAAGTTTTTGTCATAAGTATTTAAATGTGAATCCCATTTCCAGGATCAGAAATTAGGAGGTAATAATCAGGCGCCAATGGATCCATATTATATTTGTTATTTGCCAAAATTTTCTACTTGGGGTCAGTATTGATATTCCCTTTTGCTGAAAACTTTATTATACACATATAAACATACAGTGTAATGCGTCGTAAAAAATCAATTTTTAAATTCATAAAACAAATTTGTAAAAAAACACATCTTTTTAAGCATGCATTATTCAACTGAGGGGTTCGCAACCATAGCAGAACAAGTCCATTTTGAAAAAAAAAGAGTTAATCCATTTAGAATGTGCTTAAGGGGGTAAGATACCTTTAAACCTACAAAATTTTCAAAAATTTTTTAATACATATTTTGATCCCGTAATCATTTCTGAACAATATGCAAAAAACTGCATTAAAGAAATCCCATTATTTTACTTATTATAGTACTTTTATTAAGGCTATATGTTAAGACTACATAGGATAATTAAACTTTGCGTTGCGTTGATTCAAAATGATTAATTTTGATACTGAGCGCAGTGTTACTAAAAAACTG
Source organism: Maratus speciosus (assembly GCA_963932465.1). Lineage (NCBI taxonomy): Eukaryota > Metazoa > Arthropoda > Arachnida > Araneae > Salticidae > Maratus > Maratus speciosus. Next base: position 239,972,452 of record OZ010787.1, on the reverse strand, counting down.
TGCATGGCAATCAAAAGAAATTTTCTAAATATATTCATTGCTGTATTATCTACAACTTAAAACCAGAAAAATTTATTTATTTTTTTTTTTTTTTTAAATAATTTTTTTAATGACAATTTTAAATTTTCTGTTAATTTTTTAATTTAGTCAATATTTTTTTCAAATATGCTGGTTTTAGTATAAACGTAACACTATTATGTATTTATTTCCCCCAAAATTTCCTCTTTATATGCATATTTTCAGATTTTATCATGCGCTTAAGAATTTTTTCTCTTATTATGATATATTTTTAAACTTACCATTTCAATATTTATTTATGAATTTACGAGTATATATATATATATATATATATTTAAATATAAATTTAAATATGAGCTTAATATTTAAATGAAGTTTGTTCTTTATTTTTGACTTATTGCACAAGTTTTGCAGCTTGGAACATAGTGACATTTTTTTTTTTTACTTTTTCGACGCAATCAAAAGTATCCTACCCCCTTAAATCAGCTTTGTCTACTTCCACAGTGAACTAAGCCTGTTTTCACATACTTTCTCATATATGGCATCTGTTTACAGACTTGGTTCACTGTAAGAGTCAATGAAACAGATTTTATGCGCCTTCTAAATGGACTATATCATTAAAAAATGGACTTGGTGTACTATGGTTGTGAGCCCTTCAATTGTAGTTTAATCCCTTTTTAAATTAATTAAAGTCCTCCATCAAGTCAAAATCTATACGGCTTAACAAATAATAAACCAGCGACGGAGAATTAAAAAAGTTAAAATTTTAGTTATATCAATTAAAATTGCAGTAGTTAAAATTTAAATTAGAAGTCCAAAGTACAGTTGTGGAAAAAAAAAGTAAACACCCCCTACTAACGCCTCAACAAATTATTGTAGAAGAAAGTTACTGGTACCAAACGTTTGGAAATAAAGTCTATTTTTAAATGATGTATATAAAATTTGTTTATGGGCCATCTACATATTAAAACGAGCCCTAACTTTGTTTTTTTTCAATAGCAGTGCACAATTCTGACAGCATAAAGTAAAACTACACCCTTCAATTAGCCTAAAAATAAATTTGTATGCAATTCGTACGATAAGTTTTCGAGAAATTAATTATTTTAAAACCAGCATATTTTAAGGGCTGTATCCAAATTGAAGTTCGGTACTCGATTGTTAACCGAGAGAGCCCCCTTCTTGATCAAAGCACCTTAAGCAGTGAATGAAGCCTGCTCGATTACAGGACAGCAGAACAAATTTCAAAATATTTAGTCACTTCTATCATAGACGGCCCGTTACACCATCATTTTGCCGTTTTTTAAGCATAATTTGAAAACTACTTGGAAGAAAAATGTGAAATATTGGATTTAAATAAAGCAGGACTTAGTAAATCTAAATCCATCAAAAAAACTGTAGGTTGCAATTCATAATTTTTTCGAATATTAATTTCATAATTCGTAATCCATATCATAAAATTATAAAAATTGCAAATTCAACGAATTTATGTTTGGGTATATTAGTATTATTGCTGCACAAAAAATTAGCACATTAGAAGCATAATTTCAGGAGATATAAATGAAAATATGAAAATGTAATTTAACATTAGAAGCACTAAATTTTGAATATTTATAATTCAAACACTTATCATTCAAATGACATGAAATTTGGTTTCTAAGCATAGTTTGAACTGGAGATTTGAAATACCTCGTTAAAATTGGGCATTGCCATTGAAAAAAAAATTCGTTTTAATATGTAGATGTCATCTTAAGCAAATTTTATATACATCATTTAAAAGTAGACATTATTTCCAGTCGTTCGGTACCAGTAACGCTCGCCTACGAAAATTTGTTGAGGAGTTAGTAGGGGGTGTTTACTTTTTTTTCCACGACTGTACATAAATGTAACAATGCATTCTATACATATCCGTTTACCTTAAATTGTTCATTTAATAGCTTCCAATTTTTGGAAACATAAAGAGTTACAATCAGGGCTCGCAGCGTTCCTAAAATTTCCGCACTTTTCTATCACTAAATTAAAACGATAATCTTTATTGTATAATTCTATTATAGATGTTAATGATTCTTTTTTAAAATACTGGCAAAGTACGAAACTTTTAGGAACGGTGCGAGTCCTGGTTACAATATATAAAATTGGAAGTTGTAACACTTATTATTGATACATATTATTGAATATATTATAACTAAAAAGTGAATACTTTAATATTCACTTTTAACTTTTTATTATGCAATAAAAAAAAGTAACAAAATGAATGACCAATACAACATTAATTTTATCAAATCAATGTTTATTATTGTATATTTTAAACAAATATTTTACATTCCAGTTTGTCTTTAACTCATATTTCCTTTTCCTCTTCCATGTATAGGCCTGAATATTTACTTTTCGGTTTCTGGAATTTAAGGATGTAGAAAATTTTCAGGTGTAGGCTTCTTCATATCTGCTGTTGCTGCTGTATCTTTACTTCCAGATTGATTTAGCAACTAACATTTTGCTGCATTTTGTTTTTGTTTTTTTTTAATTATCGTTTTTAAACTTCAATTCTTCTTTTTTATTAATTTTTTATAATTGCTGTTAGTCGTTTACTTCCATTGTCTTGTTTTATTTTTTCATATAAGCTTCAGCTGTTTAGTATTCTGAAAGTGTTGATTCTTTTGCTTTTTGCTTATTGGCTAGATTTTGATCTGTTTCTGAAATTGTTATTAACATACAGCTCTCAAAAACATGATATGAATTTATTTTAGGAAATAATACTTGTGCCCTTCATTCAGTTTACACTCCAATCTGTTCGTGAATAAATCTGACCTGTATTTGGCCCATAGTTTACTTTTAAATATACATACATTATTTGCAAAAGTTCTAAATCTTCATCACATATATTACCCAATGTTCCTATATCCTACCCAATGTTAAATTTGTTTCTGCAGACACATTACGCACTGTTGAAGAATTTGTATTTTTAATTTCATGAGGCTCAATTTGAAAATTTGTGCTCAAAACAGACGGCATTATTGGTTTATGCTTCATTATGCTTCATTGCTATTAACTTGTCGTTGATTTCAAAATTATGAGAAATTTTGCCCTCCTTAGCAGAGGGATCATCATTAATTGTTGATTAATTAACCTGAAATTCTGCGAAAATGTAATCAGAAAAGTCATTGGTGAATATGTCTCGTCAAGGGGTATGTAATTCTTTTAACTCATATTTCAGGAGTTGTAATTTTTTAATAATGCTGAAAAGCATCGATAGATATTACTGTATTAACACAACGATTGAACGGGATAACTTAATTTTGTAAAACATTGTAAATGTAAGTGTTTTCAGTCTACTCAAGAACTTTCAGAGCATAAATCATATACAGTAATCCAGTGATCATGTACCTTATTTCTTTACATAAACATCCGCCTCTATTATTTCGTGATATTTTTTATTACAATTTTAAAGACATACTTGTTTGTATTTTGAGCGATCGAAATGGATGTACCCAGCGAAGGAAAAATATTAATGCATCAAAGTGTGCAAATTCCAAATTTATTATTTTAACAAAGCTTAATGAATCAAAATTTTTGCTTTAAAAAATCATTTTAATACAATATATGAAAATACCTCATACATTTTCCTAAGTAAATCTCCTAAAAGCCCCTCTGCCTCTGACGGATCCCATGTATGAATCTCAAAAACTAATCGTCACCAAAATGCGTAGGATATTCTAGAACTAATGTATTTTAAAAACATGTCGCCTGCTCCCACTTTCATTTCAGGTAAATTAAACAGATATTCGTGGTCTTGAAATCAAGAGTGTTTATTGATCTTTAAAGTTAAAATCCAAACAGTGTTCCCTTTTTCTGATTTTTTTGCCACATTTAGGGAGCTATAGGAGAAGTTGATAAGGAACTATCTGTGTTGTAATGATTCATTTTAAGAAAACTTTTAAAATGCTATAAAAGTTTCACTTCATGTTTCCTATGTTCAGATGTTTCGTTATAAAGCATTAAAATATGACTATTGTAAAAAGAGTTTTGTTACAAGAACATTGTCGCATTTACGCGTCGTCACTTTTAAATAACTTGACCTTACATGAAAATGTAAATAACGCACACAGATATTTTAAATTAAAACCAAATAAACGAATGCTTTTAAATGGATATTTATATCATATTTATCATAAACGCCTTTGTATGTTTTATTAAAAAATACATTTTAAATAAATTTTAATTTGATTTTCTTATAATGCAGCTTTTCAGGCAATTCTGAAGATATTATCAGCGATAAGAATCTCAATCCATTCGTATTGAATCACACTACATTGTCTTAACAAATAAAGGAATAATCAAAAAAAGTTCGAAATTATGTATTAATCAAGATATCATATCTTTTATATTTGGTGTGTGTGTCATATGATAATATGAGACTGTTTTACACACTGATGTATCAAATAAAATTATAACAGGATAAATATACAAGAAATCTAACCACTTTGCACAGATGCTCAAGTGGTACAAATGATATCTGATAATGAAAATATGGATGATTAAAGCTTTCGAAACTATAGATTATCTTCCTGATAAAAAATATATGAGTCGATGCCCACTTTATGTAATATCAATTAGAGAAACATCCCGGCTAATGTCATAAATTTTAAATTTAACAAAATATTATTGAATTCTATGTTCAACGTCAATTCTTAATAGAATCCATGTGTGACAGTCAGTCCGATTTGTAGAATATTTATAAGTGTATGAGAGTCTAAATTTATACCATTCTGTATCCCCTTCTGCAATGAGCAATTTCAAACCATTCATTTCATATTTCGTAGAAGCAGAATTTGTTTATTATAATAGCATCATACTGCGTACTAAAGTACTCAGTTCTTTGACAGCAGAATAACCATAAATAAAAAAATTAGAGCTCGCTAGTGCTGGTAGAAATAATTAAATGGATAATTTTGTTAAATAACGGTTATTTAAAAAAATCCCTGGATTAAACTTATTTATGTTGTGTGCATGAATGTAATTTACTTTAATAATTTCAATCATATTTCATTTGCTATTAGAGATGATGTTTGAATGGATGGATTTTGTTAATAATCGGCCAGTTTCGGACATATTGCTGTGCAAAGGATGCACTTAGGGAGTACTTTTATAGGTAATGGAATAGCTCAGGAAAACTACCTGTTCTAATAGTCCGCGAGCCAGCAACAGATTTTGATGACCAAGTTCCTCTCGGCCGATAATTTGTAAAATGCTACAGAGAGATGTATCATGAAGCTATGTGAACTTCAGCTGCGGTTCCGTGGGTGGGTTGAGCAGCGGCAGCATCCCAAACACGTAAAAAAATAAATAAATAAATAAATAAAATAAAATAAAATTTAGTCATTTCCTCCCGGTTGAAAATTTGTCAAATTATAGCTAACCCAATATCTTGAAGAAAAAAAAAAGTCAGCTGATTATAAAGTGGTGGGTAATGCGTCAGCTGGTCACATGAACATGAAAAAAATATACAGGTTGCAAAGGAAAGTCCCTTTAACCTGAAAATACTTGCGAACGGAGAGAGCTACAGCTATGAAAGTGAGGTAACGGTATAGTAAAGCGACTACGCCCGACCTAATGCAAGCAGAAACAGCTCCCCCTAGCGGCGAAATTTGGAAGATAGCTATTAAAAATCGTAAACAAAAAGAGATAGAGATAAATTTTCAATTAGAAAGTTTTAGAGCATCAATTAATTAGTACGAAACGACATTTGGTTCACACGGATAAGATAAATCGTCTCCTGTATACCCAAAAATGCCCGAAATCGATGAGCGAGATTCTACTTTGTCTATTCACATTCCGTAAATGTAGCAGTGCACAATTTCAGATTGTGACGTTGTACTGTGCTGTAATGTCTGTAAAAATTTAATTTCCAATGAATTTAAAATTTTAGATTAACCCTTTCAGGGGCAGAAGAATTCTGTTCGTAAACTGATGAAATAATTTACTGACACCAGAATATTCAAACGAATTTCTTACAAAATAAAACCCCGCTAATTTTAACTTTCATTACAAAAGCAATTTTTTTTTTTTATATTCTTGCTGCCATTTGCCAATTTTGGAATTAAAATAGAGGATTTCCATCTACGTCACAATCTGAAATTGTTCACAGCTACATTCACGGAATGTGAATATGCAAAGTATAATCGTCACTCATCCATTTCGGACATTTTTGGGTATACAGGCGACAGTGGCGTGGCGTGAAAATTTTCGGTGGTCATCGCAATTATTTAAGTTTGTGGTGAAAAATTATTAACTCTAAAATTCAATGGTTGAATGTTCAAAAAAGAAACTTTAAATCTTACCTTCACTTATACATGAACTCCAAATGTTCTGCTAAAACTGGATCGTAGAGTTTTAAAAGCTTATTAAGAGTTTTAAAATATTGCTTTGGTCTTCGCCGAACAGTACGTTTATCGCAATAAACGGAAGCGTTATGCACGCACAAAAAACAGCTCGGCGAACGGCCAAAAACAACACGATCGGGGGTCACGGAGGAAATTTGCATATGACAGAGGCAAGAATCCGTTCTACGCTGATTATCTGTCGAACTGCATTCTATGATTGTTGTCTTGCCTCTGTCATATGCAAATTTCCTCCGTGCGCACCGATCGTGTTGTTATTGGCCGTTTGCTGAGTTGTTTTTTGTGTCTGCATAACACGTCCGTTTATTGAGATACATGTACCGTTCCAGCGCTATTTAGGGTTTTCCCATGCGCTGAGCCTTTTGCGACGAAAAAAAATGGGCGTAGCCATTCGAAAATTTCGAGTTTCTGTACCTATAACCGTAACCGTGAGCGCTAATTTTTTGCCGTTCACAGAATCCCGAGCTCATACCTCTGAATAACTATATCTGAAATCTGATCCCAATCGGTTAAACGGAACGGCCGCTAGAGTTCCATATATCGGCAAAGTTTTTTTATGACCACCCTGTATATAGAAGATTGTTTGTTCCATTGCAAAGAAATAACATTTTTTTGTTTTTTTCATTTGATTATTCAAAAGCTAGGACATATTATACAAGTGCGTACTAAAAGGCTTAAACTTTTAAATATGCTTTTTAAAAATTTATCGAGGGTACATTATTAAGCGAAAAAGGAGAAAGAAAACCATTTTAATTACTTAATACATGACTGGAAACCTTCAAAACGAAATATTTAAAAACTTTTCTCATGGTAGGAGTTTCACTAATGCTTTAAATACGGCAGTTGCGATTTTTTTAAGAAGAATTCCCATTTCATGATGGGAATTTGAAACCTTAAAGATGTGGAAGGCATTAAGAAGAGTCTTATTTTTGAAATGTTGATGGATGATAGCTGATGAGACTTTGATTGCGCCATTTTAGCTAAATATTAAAATGGAGGGAGGCACAAATTGAATTCTATCTCGTGCAAAGTTTTTGTAAGATTATCTCACCATCCTTGCAAACGGGACTCATGGAAGTAGTTACCGAATTTTAAAGTTCAGAACTAGCATTATCTATATGTAATAGTTCAAAAAATGTTTAAATCATTAATAAGTATTTGAATATTTTTTAATCATAGAATATTTAATATTTCATTTATCAATTTGGCTGATATATTGAAACATGTTATGTTTTTTATTTCGAACGAAAAACTTTCTTAATCGTGTTTTAATTACGTTAATGGAAGTGGTAAGGATGGGGAAGCATTTTGTTTGATAAAAAATATCATTAATAATTTTGAATATTTATGAATAGTTTTGAATAAAATATGAATTAATGATTTGTTTGAAAATCGTGCGTGTGATTTTGTAGGAAACCGTAAAAGAATATTGTTTAAATAAAGAAAGTTCTGAATTAAACCATTTTAAAGTGTAAGTAAATTTACAATGTTGTTATGGTAAAGGGTTTCCCGTTTAGTTTAGTGTTCATGTTTGTTAATATATTAGTGACTACTCGGATAAATAAATATTTACAGATATTAAATCACAAATATTAGTTTTAAAGATATATCATGTAAAACTAAGTTTCCAATATCCGACTAAATTGTAAACAATCAAAATTAACGTTTTATAAATACAGATTTTTTATTGCTAAATACCGCACATTGAAAAAGCTCTGGAGCCTGTTCTATGGTTCCAAGAGAAAAACAAACAACTTGTACGTAGTTCAAGTAATGCGCTCTGTGAAAATAGAAATAAAAATGACATATTTCTCAATAGGCGTCAGTAACTCATTCGATTTTTGCATATGTTTTGTCTGACGTTCTATTAGTGAAAAAAAACTGGATAATGATGGGGGTGAATACTTTTTCCAACTGGATTAACTCATAATCAAGGCTGGAGTAGCACAGTTGAAGTTTATTCTAACAGAGCGAAAAATGTCCAGACCAGGAATCGAACCTGGATATATGGCGCTCTGTTGGAATAAACTTCAACTGTGCTACTTCACCCTTGATTATGATTAAGAACTGAATAGTTCATTTGAGTTTTATTTAGTTAAATTCAAAAACACTACACAAATTTAGTTCTTAGACTAAATAATTTCTTTAGACTCATAAAAAAACATTTGTCTGTTTAGGTGATTCCAGAGGAAACTTAAAAGCTCCCAAAATATTGAGAAATGCATGATAATATATATTTTTTTCAACGAATGTAATAATTTTATGTTTGCCTTAGTAAAAGTAAACTACATCAGTTTAAAAATTTCGGACAATACGTATGAAATGATCGAGTAATTATCGATGTCGCACCACCAATTAACAAAAAGGTAAGGTTAATGTGTTTTCTTTCAAGGAGTATATTAATTAAAACACCATACTTAAGACATTTTGTTTCTTTGGAATTTGAATAGGCAAATAACAAGGCATTAATGGTACAAAAAATATATTTGGATGTTTGAAAATGTAGACAAGTTTTGAAAGCCCCGGAATTCTTATTTATATTCAGCTCATATTTAACATTATCAAAGATAAGAAATTTAAATATTCCATTTCATAATCACCATTTTATACAGTTTTGTAAATTTTCATAAAGAAAATCACGAAATCCTGTAAAAGTTCAATAGATTTTTGTTGAATTCTTTAGATCACAGATTTCCAAACATTCTGCCTTCGTGTCACTCGCCACCACTACTTCGATTATTAAATTTCGCTTCTGTCGCAAATCAAAGAGTTTCTCTCATTAACTAAGGCAAATATAAATATATACATTTCGAAAATAGTTGGATTTATTAGCATATCTGTGGCGCGGATGCCGCAGTTTTTACACCTCTTGTTTAAGCTAGCTTTCCCCTAGCTTTGTGCTGCCAGATGGGCAATTTGCTTTTAGTACATCGTGAAAAAATAAATAAAATGATTTCAGTTAAGATTTAATTTATTTAAAAGAATTAACATTTCTTTACTTTAACAAATGTTGAGTCCTCTAACACCTTAACAATGCCATTAAATTTAACTGCATCAACAAAGTCAGTTTCGGAAAATGCATACTTTTGACGAGTTTTCGTTTTAAATTTCCCTTTGTTCATGTGATCTACATATACAGTGTGTCCACGTAAAACCTGATCGACCTTTATTTTCGCAACCGTTGGTCCTAGATGCATACTTCCAATTACAAAAAGGGTTGAATTAAGGTAAATAATTATTTTTAAAGTGATTTGGATCAAGAAAAACATTTATTTAAAAATTATGAAATTTAAATTTTTATACGGTCCCCCGGTACTATAAGTGATATTTACTAAAAATTTACTGTCACACTAACAAGTAAGACAGAAAAAGTCCCATTCATCTAACATAAAAAATGACCAAGTTATGAAACTTTGAAATGCGTGACTTATTCCACTTTTTTGCATATCAAAACAGAATATTTCGACCATGCTTTCAGGGGTCGCGTATAAAGTACTTAAACTTATTTCAAGGTGCCTACGCTTTGAATGAAATAGTAAAAATATTACGATTAACTTTTATTAGTTAAGTTTCAGATTAGTTAAAATAATTGTATTTTAACATATTTTTTATTATGTAAGGATTTGAGGCTATGATTTCTTTTAACTAAAATTATGTTATTTTCATAAGGTTTTATTTAACTTGCAATGATCGTCTTTCCAGTTTAAAATTTGTACTCGAACTTTAACTTACTTTCAAATGTCCGATCGAAGTTAAATTTCTACATATTGACTTAAATCCGTTGACAATGCAATATTATTATGATTTTCGACTCTTACCATCTTATATATACTTAAATTAGAGGATAACACAAAAAAATGCCGATAGATTACCCTCAAGAAGTTTTAGATTAGATAACATAAACCTGCGATGATTGTGTTTTTTAACTTTTATAATTACATTTTATGTATTTTTTTAACGCTGAATCAAAAAATTACCTTCACTTTTAACCATCATGTCAAGATTGATCGCAAATCATAAATTTCAAGGTTAAAAAATAGCGAAAAATCTGACACTATAAAATAGATGTAAAACTTTTTTATTCGGTTTAATTTCATTTAATTCAATAATTTATTAGATATTTTGGCTTATACTGGGTTTCTTACAGCTAAACAGCTCGGGGGTCCGATGAGGTTGGCAGGGAAGGGGGGATCAATTTTAACTTTTAGCTTTTTAACTTTGAAATTTATTTATGTGATAATAATATATGAATATTTGAGAAAATTCCTGACGTTATGGTTTAATATGAAGGTCATTTTCGTAGTCAGTGCTAAGAAATACATAAGAATCAATTTTCAAAAGATAAGAAACATGCCACAACCTAAAATTTTAAAGTGAGTGTAATATAATAGCATTTTAAAATATGTATCATTTTGTGTAAAGAATTAAAGCTGTTGTTTTTCATCCTTTTATTTATCAAAAAATCTGTTATTTTTATCTTCGTATAATGTTTAGTACAAATTGCACATTTTGCAGTAACATGTCAGAATGATTAAATATTTCAAATTTATATTGCAATGCTATTTTTACTCTCAACCATTTCTTTAATACATCTGACGAAATTATATTTTACTAAATTTGTGAATGACCCCTAATATGCAGCAAAAAATATGCTCCAACTTTAAACAGCTATTACTCGGTCAATTTTAATCGTAGAATAACGGGAGTTTTTTTTATTACTTGTCAGTGTAAAAGGAAAATTTGACTAAATATAACTTATAGGACCGGGGAGACCGTATAAAAATTTAGATTTTGTAATTCTTCATTAAATTGTTTTTCCGCTTCAAACATTTTTATCTTAACCCTGCACCTAATTTTGACCATTTTTGTAATTGGAAGTATGCATCTAGGACCAACGGTTGCGAAAATAAAGGTAGATCAGGTTATACGTGGACACACTGTATATGTCTTGTACAATAGATTGTTATTTAGATTTTCTTCGACTATATTCGATAGATATGCTTATACCAGGTTCAAAATCTGCTGCATGGACGTTTTCCGCTGTATTCTTTTATTCGATTTCATTTTATTTTGAATAGACCTAATTTTGAGAGCTGACTTTTATGATCTAGAGTAGATGTGCCAGTAATGGACACCCTTAAGGGATTTCTTTTAAAATTATTTTTTATTAATAGTTATAATTATTATATTCCAGTTTTTTCAATATTACATTAACCTATCAACAATATTTTACCATTCATATAGTCTCATTTCAAAATATGAATCGAAATTTAATTTTAAATAACAGAAATATATTTAAACACACAACAGTTCAGTAATGGACACTCTCTGGCCCAGTAATGGACACCCTGGACACCTCCATGAAAAGTAATAAATAAAATTGTTTTTATGACTGCATATAGAACCAGAACTTAATGAATACATACTAATGAAATTTATTTATTTTCAAATAAATTTAACAATTAGGATACCAGTAATGGTAATTAATAAAATATTTGTGATAATCATTTACTGTTTGTATTAATTACTTTAATTATCAGAAGATCGATGTTTTAATTATTTTAGATGGATAGTTTAAAATACTAAATACCAGGTAATTACAGCTATCAAATTATTGAAACAGTGGAAGATTTAAAAGGTAATTAAACTTAAGTTTGGAATATTAGTGTCTAGTTTTGTTTCACTATTTTTAACAATTAATCTTCCAGAGAATACTTGATATATAATTTATAATAATTAATATTACAAATATAAAAGAAATGATATTATGAGTTGAATATTTTAAATACTAAATAAAATAATTTCAAAATAAAACTGTAGAACTGATGTTTGAGGTCACTGATCTGCATATATACTTGTTTCATTAATATTACCTATAACTTTCATTAATATAACTTTTTTTTTTTTTTGGGTGGGGGGGGTCAGAGGTGAATAAGGAAACATTTAATATAGAAAATAGATTTTTAATAGTTTCTGTAACTTGTTTTTATTTAAACAGAGAGGGATTAAACCCTATGAGCCCCTCTTTGACCGTGCTCTTAAATAATATTTTCTTCTTCCTGGCTGATTTAATAGCCAGATTAAAAAATATGTAAAGTACAGTCGTGGAAAAAAAAATGTAAACACCCCTACTAACTCCTCAACAAATTATCGTAGACAAAAGTGACTGGTACCGAATGATTGGAAATAAAGTCTACTTTTATATGATGTATATAAAATTTGCTTAGCGGGGCATCTACATATTAAAATCAGTGTTGGGTATGAACGCGTTCATTGAACGAAAACTCACGAACTTAGTTCACTATCTGTGAACGTTGAGTTGAACTTGATTCACTTTTTGATAAACGAACGTGAGCTGAGCGATAGTTCAAAAAATCTGTGAGTTTGAACGAAATTTACAACTCAAATTCAATTTTTTTTTTTTCACAATTTATTTAAAAATTTTCCAGCCATTAAAGAACACGTTTTTCCCATTCAAATGCCATTAAGAGGCCTACACGGACTCGGGACGGGTCGAGTCTGATCATCACATTTCTGGGTCGTGTCGGGTTCTTGAGGCTCGGGCCGGGCCGAACCGGCCTTATTTCTAGGCCTGTGTTTTATTCTTCCTAGAAATCTGCACCGACCGAAATTTTCTGGCATGGTCACAACCCTGCTTGTATAAAAATCATTGACCCGTTCCTATCTAATTCGTGTAAAAATCTCTTTAAGGAACAACCTTCTTGGGTCAGCAATTTTTGCCGAAAATACATATATTTTTAAATTACCATTATTCTACAATTAAAATTCCCTTTAAAGAGTAATAGATATACATTTCTGGGGAAGGGGGGTGTTATATAGTACTGTAAAACCTGTTTTAAGAGTCTGTGTATGACGAAATTCTGTTTTAAACGGGAAAAATTTCTTGATCGATGCAAAATGGATATAATAATCCGTTTGAAAATAAATAGTACTTTGCAAGAGACGACAGACCTGCTAAGAAAGGAACTAAACTAAACAGGATTTTTTTTCTCCTTTGTGATTTCGTCTTAGAAGGTTTTTTGATATAGAAATTTTCCGATTTTTAAGTCTCCAAGCTGTGTAAATGGATTAATCGTATTAATAATAATTCAGATATTTACATACAACTAGAGATCCATTAAAGATCCTTTACTGTGCAGTGTATGGTACAGGTCTGCACAGGCCTAAATTTCAAGGCCCGATCTTGGCCCGATCCATACAAGAAAAATTCGACCCGGCCCGGTATAAAAATTAAAACTTCGGCCCGAGCCCGGCCCATACAAAAAAAATATTGGCTCGGCCCGGTATAAAAGTTAAAACTTCGGCTCGAGCCTAGCCCGGAAAAAAGTAAAGATCTCGGCCCGAGTCCGGCCCTGCCCGAATGAATTTCTACAAAACATTGATTTTTACGTCGTTTTGATTCAAAATTTGTCTCGTACGAGGAGTTCTGACCAAAAATACATATTTTTGCTTTTTATTGTAGAGTTTATAGTTTTCATATTTGTAGAAGTATTTGCGATATTTATTTTTTTAATGAATCGCTATTTGTTGTATGCAAATGTTTCAGTTATCATTAATATAGTTAATCCATATTCCATGTATTGGAGACTTAACAATCTGAAAAATGCCGTACAGTAAAATTGTCTAAGGCAGAACTGCATAGGAAAGAAAAAAATGCTTTATAGACAAGTTCACTTCTTATAGCAGGTGTAAATGTATTATATATTATTTTTTTACATATTAGTACATTCATTTTGCATGGATCAACATATTTTTCAGATTAAGAGAGGATTCCGTCATAGGCAGGTTCTTTTTCACACGTTTAACTATATTTTAATTTAGCTACATTTTAATAAGCCTAGAAATGTACTATTCTTTATAAAGAATAAAATTTAATGTTTAATTGTAGAATAATGGCAATTTTAAAATGTGTACTTTTTTGCAAAAAGTTTTTGGGCCAGGCCAAATTTTACTGATTTTTGAATGGTCCAGGCCACGTCTAAATAATGATTTTCATACGGGCTGGGTGAAAACCGGGACTGAAAATTTAGGCCTGTGAAGACTAGAAAGAGTGATACCAGTCCCGGTTCGGTTACGGAAAAAATAAGTTAGGTCCTCCCCGGTTCCTCAGGAAAGAGGCCCAAGCACAGCACGGAAAGAGTAGTGACTAGGCCCGGCCAGAAAGTAATGCAGACCATGCCTATGACTGGCCCGATTGCCGTGAATGAAAAAAAGCCCAAAGCCCGCGCAGATCTCTGGTCTATGGCACTTTTATTTAAAATGAACAAAATAAACATGAAAAAGATACGGTAATACATATATATATATATTCTGCCAGAACTCCTCGCACAAGACAAGACTTTAAACATATGGACGTAAAAGTAAATATCTGTACAGAACAATTAACACTAATGATGATGTATTTTATGCCTCATTTATAAAAACTGTCATTAAGAAATTCCAAATCCTTCTCATAAAGTTTGAATAGTTATTTTTTATTATTATAAATATAAATATTTCGTGAATACAATGAAGGAAAATTAGTATTAAATTTCTTATGGTGCGAACTCGAAATTTCTGAGTAAAAAATCCGCCAGTTTTAGCAACACTGTTAGTGATCTGTATAGTGGTTAAAAAGGGTCTGACTTGGCCTTTAGAGGTTGACTTCTGTTTCGGATTCGGATCGGTTTTGGATTGGGTTTTGACGCTTGCGGGTCGGGTGACCCGATTTTTTTAAAAGAATGTCGAAAATAAAAATGTTAAAAATCTATAAGCCGTAAGAACTCCATAGCAGACACACAGGGAAAGCAGTTACTTCTGTTTAGCAAGCACTTTTGAATTTTTAAGACAATTTCATATTTGTATTGTACTCTTTTACGGATGAATACTGGACATCTTGCAATCTATACACACGTAATATGTCTACTTGTGCATAAACTATCACAAACACTATATATGCGTTTTGAGAGTGTCAAAAACAAATTATAGAAAAAAAATGTCCATATTACAAGAGAAGAAGAAATTGTTCTTAACAGTACCAATAATAAAAAAAAAAAAAACAATAATCTATGATTACATTTCTTACATGCATTTTACTTCTTAAGTAGTAAATTGAATATATACTCATTCATATTAAAATACGCATGTATTTTTTTTCTGGAACGTAATTCTGCTTAAACTTTGTGAAAATCTCAAATAACCTTACAAGCAAAAAATGTAAATCTGGCCTTTAAGGATTATTCTAGAGTGAACCTAACCGAGCCTACAGAAAGAAAATCAGAGTGACACCCCCCTCCACTTTAAAAAAAAAGGTACATTCCGATCCGATGCATGACTTTATTCAACGATCCCGAGGTGTCTGCTATTCAGAGCTTTTACTATATTTTAATATTAACCAATATAAATATATAATTATTCAATATAGATTTATATCAACATGGATATGTTTTTTTTATGTAAAAGATAAAATTGGTTATAAAGATATAAGACTATTTTTAGCATGAAAAAAAACATCCATTCACGTGCTTTACGAAGTAAATGGGTCACTTAAAAAATCAAAACTAGCATGATTTCATTTAATAACTTAGAAATGAATGTTATTTGACTCAATTTAAAATTTAATATAATCTACATGATTTTAATCAAGAAAAACATACTTTTGTTTAAGAAAACCAGTGCCACGCATACACTATAATATTTCGTTTTGATAACGACTGTACTATAATCCCAAGTGTCTACTTGGGACATTTTGAATAGCAGATGCAATCGAAATGTAGGCACTCTTTTCAGAAATTGAGAAATCGAGTAGCCTTTTTCATTTTTCGATCAATTTGGTGGATCTTTCAGAAAACGCTTTCAAAGTTGTCGTTTTGAACCGAATTTCCTGACGCTATAGCCCTACAAACTTCGTCATGAAACAGACGAAGTTTGCCCCTTATTATAATCAGTGATATCAATATAATCAATAACCCCTTATTATAATCCAAAATGCAATACATTTATCGAAAATCAAAAATTGTATTCCATTCCAAAATTTTTCTTAAGTCATGGCTGTTGATGTCAAGCTTTGAACGTTTAAAAATGCACCTGTAAGTGTATCGAAGATTCGCGTTGTTGTGCGAGGAATACTACTTTTATTTATTGGAGAACAGTCTTAAAATGATTCTTTTTAATGGTTTATTTTATTTCTCTCACTTTAAGTCAATATGTGTGTTTAAAGAAAGAGGTGGTGAGATTTTTTTTTCGTTTTTATTGGACACAATGCATATATTACGGAAACATTTATTACACATTTAAATAATACTACATTAAATTTATCACTTTTATCCTCCATCGAAAAAGATTAATATTTAAAAATATCTAAAGTATTTAAAATTCTTAGTACAACATTTATTTTTTATACACTTGACTACTTCTGTCTCAAATATACAAATTTTACAAAGAAGAATAATCATGCAATTTAAAATTATAAAGCACTGACTCAATAATACTAATATTGAAAGAGCCAGAAAAGTATCGACATTCAGAGATCCACATTAGAGCTTTTTCTTTCGAAAATATAATTTAGTCTACAAAAACATCTATAAAAGTAATGTTCAAAAGATTTTACTACAGGGCAAGAACAGTGACAATATGAATTCACAGACTTCTCGACTCCAACTTTTATTGCTCAATTGTCAACAAGCTAATAAAACTATTCCTTTTTCAACCCTCTTTATCAGCCGAAGCTTTGTTGAGTTAACGGGTGGTCAACCTGTAGGCTCCCAACTCTCGGGTAAAAATCGAAATCATTTTCCAAATCAAAAGGGGCCGATAAGCTAGGGTGGTACGAGAATTCGTGGGTGGCTTTCTGGCGTTTTTGAGAAGGTTGGTTGTTTATAGAAAGATTCAAAATTACTTCGCGGAAGGAGGAGGTCAGCCTATTCTATAACAGAATAATGATCACAAACAATACCAGACCAATCAAAGGCCGATTGCCCAGCTGTTTTCTATTCTTACATTTTATCAACCCTTATGAACAGCACTTCGAAATTATTTAATTTTCAAATTTGCTTAATAATATTAAAAAACAAAACATTTTGCGCACTTAATATAATTTAAATATGATTAAATTAAAATATGTATAGCATTTTTTAAAGGTTATTTCAGAACTTGATTAATGCAATCCAAGTGTCATTTTAAACCAAATTTTACTGTGTTTTTATTCAACTTCGGATGCATAAATGTAGGAGACAGTAGCACTGCCCGAAATCATCTCTAAAATCGTTGCTAGCTAGTGCAGTAGTTCTCGCTTGTTAGAATAATGGATCGTCGAACCAGTCTTTTAAATAAATTAAATCATAATACTACTTTTTTTCGTATATTGGAACCAGCAACTAATATTAATATGATTTATTTAAATAGAGTTTACTATCTTAGAGCTTTAAAATCTCAAATGCACCAATAAAATAACATAAAACTAATGTTACATTTATAGAAAAATGTCTTTCGAAATCAGCTCCAAGAGTGAAAGTCGACTGTGGAGACTATTTTAGCTATCTAATGCCACCCCCCACCCCTCCACCCCTAAAAAGAGGCGTTTAAAGATTTCAAATACAAACGTGATATTTTGAAAGAACTGTCCTATAGGATTAACATTAGCAAGTGGGTATTTCTGCGTGAGTGAAATAGCTGTGTTAATCAGTGAGATCTCAAACCTGCATGCTAATGTTAAACCTATGGGGTGAGGTGCATTCTTATTTTTAAAATATCGCATCAGAAAATTAACAATTATAACTTCTTTTTGCAGAATGTTTTTCTTAATGAATGCCTCTGTTTAAAACTTTCCAACATAGCCGTAAAGTGTTCATGAATTTGGTTTGTTTATCTGCATACCGCCGGTCCGTGTCCTAACTCTTGTAATTGTTCTCGTATTGTATGCAATTGATATGTGTTATTAAGGTTTCTATGGCATCTTTGCCACTGAAAAGGGAGTGTGTAGAATTTTTGGTTCGTTTACGGGACACTCAAAAGAATCCCGTTACATTATGGTTAATGGACGAAAATCATTTGTGGTGTAATTTAATGATATACAATTTCAAACATAATAAAATTGATACGGACTTCTGGGTAGGCGGAAAAAAATGCGTACTACGTGATGTACATAAATTCTGTAGACCATATAGAAGATTACACAAAAGAATTCGAATGCATTAGCGTGAATTACTTAAGGGTGTTTTTTAATTGTGTTACGTATTTTCCAACTGAACTATATTTAATGTAATAAGATATGTATGTAGATTATAAATAAACTCATATATTGGGCTACGGAAAGAAATGGGTGTATTGCAGAGCATAGAATATTATTTCTGAAAGCACAAAAATACAATGAATTAGCGGTATGCACGGGAAAAAATTTTCAGGCCAAGCGCGTCCCGTAGACAATTTTCCCTTTGGCCCGGTATAAAAGATCAAAGTTTGGCCAGAACTGCTCCGAGCACAACTCGGCCAGTTCAAAAAAATTATTGACCAAGTCCGGTATAAAAAAATAAAACTTCGGTTCTACCTGCACAAAACATTAATTGGCGAAGCCTAGGCCCGACGAAGATCGACCTGGCTGAACATAGATTTTTACGCCTGTAAGGTTAAAAGTGTCTTGAACGAGAACTAAAAATACGTATTTTAGCTTTTTATATCATGATTATATTCTTCATTTAAAAAAAAGGTGTTCTGAGATGTGGTATTTATTTTTTTTAAATGCATCTTATTATATGTACATATCACAGTTACCATTAATATCGTTAATCCACATTCTATAGCTTCGAGATTTAAATATTTTAAAAATTCTATACAATAAAATCTTTTAAGACGGAATTGCATAGGAAATAAGAAAAATCCATCCTTGGGCTAGTTCCCCTAGGAGCAAGTTCATCGTTTTTAGGGTTCCGTACTTAAAAAGTAAAAAAGGAACCATTATAAGATCACTCCTGTGTCTGTCTATCACAGCCATTTTACTCGTTAACTATGGCACGTGGGAAATTCAAATTGGGGGAAGTAATAAAGACTATTGACCCACATATTTACAGATTATTAACCCTTTCCGGCGCGGTGTCCTTAAAAAAGGACACCTAATTTCAATTCCAAAACTGACAAACGGCACCAAGAATATTTAACTAAAATTTTCGTATTATAATGTACATGAAAATAAGCAAGTTCGTATCTTCTAATAAATTCGTTTATAAATTGCGGTGTCAGTCCATTATTTCATCAGTTTATAAACAAAATTACTCCGCGCCGGTAAGGGTTAAACATTTACAAATATTTTTAGGGAAAATGTATAGTGGCTAATTAAGTTACTAAAAAAAAAATCTTTTCTTTGTGTATTGTGTGTGGTATCGTGTGAAAGCTTTCGTAACGCTGAACTCAAAAATACATTTTTTTTTTTTTTAATTTTAGGCATTACATTTTCAGAGATATCGTCGAAAATGTAGTGCAAAAATATGTTCCCGCCATCTATTTTCGAATCAACTGAAACTAAAATTATGAAAAAATTAGAGGTACTAGACGTTAATTTAAACCTTGCAGGAAAATTATAGCGGTTACCCTAGGTCACATAGGATTTGAGAAAAGCGCATTTTTCCGTTTCACACAAATTTCGATTTGCGGGGCATTCAGTAAAGGTATTGAGGAGCGCTGGAGGTACCTATCGTAGCAGAAATATAAAAGCATTGTTGATAATGATTTTTGAAAAAAAAATCGTATGTAATTAGCTGATATATTTACCCTTAAAGACATAGACGGTTTGGACATACACAATGACAGGAGCGGCGTACTCTATGTACCATCGGCTTTTAAAGCCTAACAACTTTTAATGATACATTTATGTAATACAATGTCCAGTAGCAGTATAAAAGCAATAAACGTCAAATTACTAAAAACAGACTAATGTAACTAGAATTAATCACATAAATACTTTGGGATTCGCGACTAGTTTGCATTGAGTAGATCTCTCAATATGCCTCCCATGTCTTTAAAAGTTAGTTAAAATCTTATCTGGAAAAAAAGCGGCACAGACCAAGGCGGCGTTGCTACTTTGTGACCTCCTTTCGAAGCGTGCTTAGAAAAATGCTAAGTTTAAACTTTGAACAAGGGTTTTCTTTCAGCTACACTGTAAAAAGAAACTATTATTACGATGCTGAATATAATTTTATGAAATGCCAAATGAAGTTTAAATATGCGCTACTTTTATTATCAGTGCTGAATTAAGTTCATCATAAACATGTTAGAATAAGATTTAAAAAAGAGTTATACAAAATAGTAATATTTGATATTATTTAGGCTTTATATCTCTTTGAACTTTTACGGTGTACTCATTCATACTTTTCTAGTATATATACAGCTATACCAAACCCTATTTTTTTATAGTTTTTACAAAGTCTTATTTTTCTTTTAGTAACGATTTTTTAATTACACAGTTAATAATTCATACATTTATTGTACGGAACCCTCTGAGCGCGAGTAATACTCGCACATGACCGTTTATTTGTAAATGCATTACATTCTTTTTACAATTACTCTTATCCTCGCACTTCACATAGATCAACATTTTGTTTTGTTAAACACGGGATTCCGTCATAGGCAGATTCTTTCTCTCAGGTTTTACCGCACTTTAATTTTATTGCCTAGAAGTACATCTACCCATCTTAAAAAAAAAAAAAAACAACAACAAAAAAAAAACAATCAATTTTAATTGTGGAATAATAGCAATTTAAAAATACGTGCATTTTTTAAAAAATATATTGCCAAATTTTACTGTTATTTTTACTGGACTGGTCAGAGCCGTGCCATTAACGTCTAACGATTTCCATATGAGCTGGGACTGAAAATTTCTGCCTGTTCAGATTTCAAGAAGAATGCAGTACAGCCCCGACATGGTCCAGAAAATAAATCCAGTCCCGGCCCATCTGTGTCCGATCCTCTAGAAAAAAGTAATCCCAAACCAAACTCGGGCCGAGTGTCAGGAAGGAAATTTGGGCCGGACCCATGAAGACCCTTACATCGAATAACCAAAAGATTAGTTCACAAATCTTTGTAAATTTGGACGCTAAAGTTCTAATATATATATATATATATATATATATATAATAATAATAAACGAGTTTTTAGTGAACGTTGTTCACTTTTATAGATGAGTTTGAGTTGAACGAGTTCGTTTGAAAAATTTCGAACTTGAACGTGAACTTGACTCATTTTTGGGAAATTGAACTTGAGTTTGAATTAGTTCGTTTTTTTGTGAGCGTGCCCAACACTGATTAAAATGAATACAAATTCATATTTTTCAATGGCAATACCCAATTTTAACGAGATATTTCAAATCTTCGGTTCAAACTATGCCTAGACACCAAATTTCAAGTCGCCCCACCAGTGGCCGAGAGGTTATGCTCTCGATGCTGGTAGACGGGAGGTGCTAGGTTCGAACCCAATCGCACCCGTCGGCCTAATCGTTCGGAATTTTCGTGGTTTTCTTCGGACCGTGGAATTTCCATGCGTAAATACGGATTAGGTTCCCTTAGAAAGACCCCCACGTAGAGCACTCCCCCCCGGGCCTATATCCCTAGTGTAGATAATTGGCCGTCAAAAATCAACCCAACCCCAACCCAAATTTCAAGTCATTTGAATAATAAGTTTTTGAATTATAAACATTGAAAATTGAGTGCTTCTAATGTTAAATTACATTTTCATATTTTTATTTATAGCTCCTGAAATTATACTCCTAATGTGCCAATTTTTTGTGTAGCAATAATACTAATATACTCAAACATAAATACGCTGAATTTGCAATTTTTATATTTTTGTAATATGAATTATGAAATTAATATTCGAAAAAATTATGAATTGCAACTTACAATTTTTTTTATGGATAATTATTTATTAAGTCCTGCTTTATGGAAATCCAAAATTTCACGTTTTTCTTCCAATTAGTTTTCAAATTATGCTTAAAAAACGGAAAAATGATGGTTTAATATGTCTGGAGATTTAGGGAGGAATTTTCATTTTAGATGGTCTATGATAGAGGAGAGTAGATATTTTGAAATTTCTTCTGCTGTCCTCTAATCTAACAGGCTTCATTGATTACTTGAGTAGCACTGAAGATGCCTTGATCAAGAAGGTGGCTCTCTCGGTTAACAATCCATTACCGAACTTCATTTTGGATACAGCCCTTAAAATACACTTATTTTAAAATAATTAATTTCTCTGTAACTTATGGTATGAATTGCATAAAAAATTTATTTTTAGGCTAATTGAAGGGTGTAGAGTACATTTATGCTGTCAGAATTGTGTACTGCTATTCAAAAAAAAAAAAAGTTATGGTTCGTTTTATTATGTAGATGGCCCCCTAAAAAATTTTATATACATCATTGAAAAGTAGAATTTATTTCCAATAATTCGGTACCAGTAAATTTCTTCTACGATAATTTGTTGAGGAGTTAGTAGGGGTGTTTACTTTTTTTCCACGACTGTACATTTACATCTAAAAAAACCCCTGCCGGCCCGGCCTACAGGCAGAGGTAGATTTCGAAGTCAAATATACTAATTTCACAAACAAAAACTAAATCATGATTAGAGATAAATCCACTTTAACAATTTTATCTGGCCGCTCGTGACGAGTTTTTATTTCATTTTCATATAATAGCTGGTTTTATCAGAATCATGTTAGGGCGGCATTAAAAAAAAAAAATACTTTACCATGCTCAACAACTCGAAATTTTCTGCCATAATTCCAGATTCATTTTTAATAAAAAAAAATATGAAACATGCTGACGTGATTTTTGAAGAGATATATAAGCGGCCGGTGTTTTTATTTTTTGTTCAATTAATTAAAACTTGATATATAAACAATTATTTTCTCAGAAGGACAATATTTTTCGTTTCTAACACAATCGCTTCGGGAAATTCCGTTCAAAATGCCCACTTTGACATCCTTTTTTGAAATATATTCTGCCTCTATCTAAAAATCGATTATTACGGTACATTATATAGTTTCTGAATAAGCGAATCTACCAATTAAATGCGTTTGAGAGCAAAAATGAATTTAAAAACCAGTCCGAAAATAAGCAATTTGGATTAAAGCGCATCCTTAATACAAAGATTTTTCCAACACAATCCGCTTCGGTAAATTCGGTTCAAAATGCCCTTTTTAACAGCATTTTAAAAAATATATTCTGCCCCTATCAGAAAATCGACCATTACGGTACATTATACAGTTTCTGTGTAAGAAAACGTACCAATTGGAAGCCTTTGAGAGCAAAAATGAATTGTAAAATGAGTCAGAAAATAAGCAGTTTGGATTTAAATACACCCTTACTAAGATCATTTTTTTTCTTCAACCGGTATGTGTTTTTAATTTGTTTTTGCTCTAAGAATTGGTCCTATCCAAAACTTGTCTATATAGATGTTGTAGACAATATTAAGAAGATATATGATAAATTCATGGGGATTTTATATCTTTTGAATTGACGGAGTTATGGATTTTTTTCTTCTTCAAACCCCCTTTTTGTTTTCGTTTTTATTTTATTTATTTTTTTTGCAGTACGAATTGGTCCTATCAAAAACTTGTGAGTATAAAAGTTGTAGATAATGTTAAGTAGATTCATGATAAAATTAATTGGATTTTATATCTTGAAAATTGACAAAGTTATGGATTTTTTTCTTCTTCAAAAGCCCTTTTTGTTTTCGTTTTTAATTTTTTTTTTGCGGTACGAATTGCTCCTATCAAAAACTTGTGAATATAAAAGTTTTAGATAATGTTACGGAGATTTATAATAAAATTAATTGAATTTGATATCTTGAGAATTGACGAAGTTATGAATTTTTTTTCTCCCAAAAACCCTATTTTTTGCGCCCCTTGAGCCCATTTTTAAATTTATCAAAAATCTGTGATACATAAATTTTTGGCCCTATTTTTAGAATCAATAAAAACTTTAAACTGATTTGATATGTACAAAAATTAAGAAGTTATGGGGGGTTTTCTGTTTTCACAAAACCCATCCCTATTTCCCTCCCCTTGGTCCGATTTTACCCATTAACGAACTTGACCGAGATTTTATGCCCATTGATCTTATGTATCAGTTTGGAAGAGATTTATCCAGAATTACGAAAGTTATCGTGTCCAGAAGAAAGTGATATATATATATATATATAGATAGATAGATAGATAGATAGATAGATAGATAGATAGATATATAAAGTTTTTTACTGAGGGTGGTTTTGGGTTCTAGGGGTCATGATCGGTGTAGATCTGCAAAAAGTTTTTAGAAATTCCAACATAGGAACGATCCCAATAGGTAGTATTTCATACGAAATCTATCTAAAAGAATAAAATATTGACATTTTATTAAGAGCCATTATTTTGAAAATCAGACAAGTGTGACTGTATTTTTTGTTTTGCTTGATTATTTTTTATGTTGAAGTAGATCACATTTAATGAATAATGCGCAATTTTGAAGCCCTGAAAATTTTTTCCCTTCCCTGTAGAAAATGTCAAAGTTCAAGGTTGTGACCGTCATTTTTCATGAAAAGTGAAATGCGAGTATGTTTGCAGTGCTAAATCTTGGGAAAGCAACGACATCCCAAAATTCTTTTGTGATGAAATATTAGTATAATACTACCTGCTTAGTAGACTGTATTCGTTTCCATGGGTCATTGTTATTTTACATTGTTATGTTGCCTCAAAATGCAATGAAAATGACGTTTTTGTCCGTTTTCCGCACGTATTTTCTTATTTAAGCAATAGTACCTCAAATTTTTTCCTTATAGAATATCAAATTACTAGGACAAGCTGAATAATATAAAACTTTTCCGGAATATTGCTGCTGTTAGCAGGAATAGTCTGTTAAATATACAAAAATTCCAAAATAGGCAGCATTTCAATTAGTCTTTTCTCAAAACAGCATCACGGTTCAATAAAACAAAATATATCACGTAGTAGTTGGAAGTATGTACAAACACATGGAAAAGAAAAAAAAAGTGGGGTCTCGTCATATTTGTATTTTTAAAAAATGTCAAAAGTCACAAAAAAGACTCGTTTATCATGCTTTTTCCCTATCAGAAAACGAAACATCCCGTTTCTCGTTCCGCTAGCTATGTTTTTTCCCTATGAGAAAATGGAATATCCCCTTTTCTTTCCCCTTCCTTGTTCTAAATGGAAAAAAGGGAAATTTTAACGGGATATTTTGACTGTGAATTTTTGTAAATTTTGATATTTAAAAAAAAAAATATGACGAGGCCCCACTTTTTTTTCTTTTCCATGTGTTTGTACATACTTCCAACTACTACGTGATATATTTTGTTTTATTGAACCGTGATGCTGTTTTGAGAAAGGACTAATTGAAATGCTGCCTATTTTGAAATTTTTGAATATTTAACAGACTATTCCTGCTAACAGCAACAATATTCCGGTAAAGTTTTATATAATTTAGCTTGTCCTAGTAGTACACATTGATATTCTATAAGAAAAAAAAAGGGGTTACTATTGCTTAAATAAGAAAATACGTGCGGAAAACGGACAAAAACGTCATTTTCATTGCATTTTGAGGCAACATAACAATGTAAAATAACAATGCCCCATGGAAACGAATACAGTCTACTAAGCAGGTAGTGTTATATACTAATATTTCATCACAAAAGAATTTTGGGATGTCGTTGCTTTCCCAAGCTTTAGCACTGCAAACATACTCGCATTTCACTTTTCATGAAAAATGACGGTCACAACCTTGAAATTTGACATTTTCTACAGGGAAGGGAAAAATTTTTCAGGGCTTCAAAATTGCAGATTATTCATTAAATGTGATACTTCAATATAAAAAAAAATCAAGCAAAACAAAAAATACAACAATCACACTTGTCTGATTTTCAAAATAATGGCTCTTAATCACATAAACTATCTTAAAAGCAGATATTTATAAAAGTTTTGGTGTTATTACATTTTGGTAACTATAATTTAAAAATTATATTTGATCATTTAGGTTGGCAATTAAGTCAAAATATTTTATGCACTATAAACATTACTGAAATTGCATTTTTAGCAATGTCTACATGTGGTGCCCATTACTAGAAAATGACTAATTAACCATCCCAGTAATGGACACCCCCTCTTTAAACCTTAAAAATAAATGAAATTTTGCAAATGACCATTAGTATATAAATTTCTAAGTTTTCTATTGCAACTCAAACGAAAGCATTCAAATTTTGCAAGAAAATAAATTATATACAGGGTGTCCGGTCTCAGCGGTGTCCAATGGCTAATTCCTAAACCGTTAGTCATAGACATATAGTTCCAAATACAAAAATGTTTTAAATCGGGTAAAGAAACATTTTAAAAGCGATTTTGGTCAATAAAAAACATTTCTTAAAAAATTACGAAATTTAAATTTTTGTACGGTCCCGTCCTATAAGTTATATTTAGTAATTTTTTTCTATTACACTGACAAGTAAGACAAAAAAAGTCCCATTCATATAACGCTAAAATTGAGCGAGTTATGAAACTTTAAAAATGCATGACTTATGCCACTTTTCTACTCTGAAAACAAATGAGTTCGGCTTGGCTTTGAGGGATCATATACCAAGTCTTTAAAGTATTCGAAGATCTTACTTCATGTGTATCTGCGCTTTGAAAAAAAAAATCCTACAAGTATTATGATTAAGTCTCAAATTGGCTAAAATAACATATGTTTTATTTTGTCAGGATTTGAGACTGTTTCTCTTATGATTTCTTTTAACAAAAATTATGTTTTTTTGTAAGTTTTTATGTTACTTCAACAATCGAATGTATGTTTTTCCAGTTCAAAATTTGTACTCGAACTTTAACCCACTTTTAAATATCCGATCGAGATTGCATTTTGCATACTGGCGCAAATCCGATAACAATCTAATATTATTAAGATTTTCGGTGGTTACCATTTATACTTATTTTACAGGATAACACAAAAAATTTCGGATAGATTTCTGCCAAGGAGTTTAAGAAAAAGTTTTAGATTAGATAATAAAAGACTGCGATTGTTGGGTTTTTGAACTTTTATGTATTTTTTAGCACTGAATCCGAAAATTACCTTAATTTTTAACCATCATGTCAGGATATTTCACAAATCATAAATTTTCAAATTTAAAGAATAACAAAAATCGAATTCTATAAAGTAGAGGAGATGGTTGTGTTTTTTAACTTTTGATAATTGATTTTTACGCACTTTTTAGCACTGAATCTGAAAATGACCTTCATTTTTAACCATCACGTTAGAATTTTTTTGCAAATCGCAAATGTGTAAGTTAAAATATAGCGAAAATCTCATACTATAAAACATATGTAAAACATTTTTTATTTTATTTTATTTTATTTTATTTTAAATATTTATTCGATATTTTTGCTTATCCTGGGATTCTAACAGCTAAACAGCTGAGTGGTCCGATGAGATGGGGAGGAAATTCAGTTTTAACATTGAACTTCTTAACTTTGAAATTTGCAATTTGCGAAAAAATCCTGATATGATAGTTGAAAATGAAGGTCAATTTCGGATTCAGCGGTACAGAATATATAAGAATCAATTATCAAAAGCTAAAAAACATGACATAACCCAACTTTCGCAGGCTTGTGCAATCTAATAATATTCTAAAATACGTATCATTTTGTAAAGAATTGGGGCTGTTAATTTAGAATCATTTTATTTAACAAAAATTCTGTTTTTTCTTTCTTCTTAAATTTTTATTACAAATTCTATATTTTCCATTAATATGCCAGAATGATTAAAGATTTCAAATTTATATTGCAATGTTAAATTTACTCCCAAAATTTTTTTATATCTGACGAAATTATATTTGGACTAAATTTGTGAATGACCCCCAATTTGCAGCAAAAAATATGCTCCAACTTTAAACAGCTATTACTCGGTCAATTTTAATCGTAGAATAACGGGACTTTTTTTTATTACTTGTCAGTGTAAAAGGAAAATTTCACTAAATATAACTTATAGGACCGGGGGACCGTATAAAAATTTAAATTTCGTAATTTTTTAAGAAATGTTTTTATTGAAGAACGGAAGAACGGAAAGATATTTTTTCAAAGTAGAAGTGAATTGTTTTTTATACTAAATTCACAGTTTTTAGCTAAAAAGCTTAGAAGAATTTCCTCTATCCTAGCTTATAGTACATCAAATTTATAATACATTTTTTAAGGTGCACAAATAATTCTATGCATATATATATCTTAAACATTACACTGTGACCCCTTTACCCTACTCTGTAAATGAGTAAATAAATAAATAAATTACTGATGATTTTCTTTATCTGGTTATTAGAATTTGTTCCTAGATTCATATGCTATAAGAGAGTTATAGAGGAGAGCAGCCGAATTTGGACCACGTCACACATTTTCAGGTGTAACTCGCATCATTTTTGGAATGCCTGAAAAATGTCACTATACGTGGTCAATCTATTCATCTACAAACTAAATAAATCTTTAGAACAATTTCTTTTTTCGAAATCTTAAGTTTTATTTTAATTTGAAAAAATTGGCAAAAGTGTTTCAAATTCAGCAAACGGTTGCC
This sequence comes from Maratus speciosus, assembly GCA_963932465.1. Taxonomy (NCBI): domain Eukaryota; kingdom Metazoa; phylum Arthropoda; class Arachnida; order Araneae; family Salticidae; genus Maratus; species Maratus speciosus. The sequence continues at coordinate 239,943,465 of OZ010787.1, read as the reverse complement.
TAAGTTAGACTCCCAGGGTCCTAAATTGGACCAAAAAATATTGGTTGTATTGGTATTGGCAATATTAGGTTGTTTTAATGAGTAGGGGTTGTAAATAATTTTTTGAAAAGTAAAGTTTGTGATTAATGAAATAATCACACAAAACAACAGCAATGAAATATAATGAAATCAAAAGTCTGAAAGTTTATTAATAATTATATCAATTGTATTAATAATTGTACTAATTGTTTTAAATAAAAATGGATTCAAAATATAAATCAAAATAATAAGCAAAGTAATTAAGAATAGAAATTATGGAACCGATTGACAGTTACTTGAATATTATGTAAGAAGTGATGCAAGGCTGACATACAATTTTCTTTTGTTATTTTTTTTATTCCAGCGCACATAACATGGAACCATATTTGGCACTGAATAATTTCTGCTATTTTTTTTTTCACTCAAAACACACAAAAACATTCATCACTGTCTTGGTTTTCTTTTTAGATTCATAATCGTTTTTTTTTTTTCAACAGATGCTTTCTTTAACTTGTCTGCCGTTCTTCCTTTTCATTATTTTCTTTCCAATTGAATTACGCCCATTTTTTAAAACTTGATGTTCGAATTGCTTTTGTGCCTCGAGAGCTTCCTTTTTGTCGTTTTTTTTTTTTTTTTTTTTTTTTTTTAAGTTTACTTTTTATGGCGAAAGTGTGAACACAGCTTTTTTTTTTATTATTTCTTTGACTTAAGTGATTTTGGCAAGGGAGATAGCATTTATATCGATTCTTTGACTTTTTGGGGAATTTGTAGCTGCAGCCATGTTACAGGGCAATCTCTTCACAAAATACATTTTTTTCTTTTCTTTTGCTATAACTTTACCAACTTTTGCTGTCACTTATGTATCAATTCCAGAACCGTTTGTTTGTGTCTGTTTGTCGCTTTCATCTTTTTTTTACTGTCTTACTTTTAGTTGTTTTCATGATTACTGACTCTGACTCCGAAATCTCACTAGCAGGAGAATTCATGCATCTAACTGCAGTGGCCATCTATTCCTAAGGCTGCAGCCTCTAAATGTTTATCGTATATCTGGTCCAATCAACTCAAATTAATCAACTCATATTGGTCCAAGTAAGGCAACTTCGCCATTTTTTAAAATAGATAATCTCAAGACTAAGAACAAAAACGAAAGCAAGCAAATCTACGTAAAAAATATGCGCAATAAACACATGAATTTATATAAGTATATGAAAACATAACAAATTACATTAGTTTTAAAGTACTCTTTTACGTTTATTTGGTAAAACTTAGATTAAAACAGCTAATTATAAGTTTTTAAAAATTCTTTGAAAACAGCAGCTGGAAGGCAGGTGCTTTTACTAATCAGAAATGAGTCATTCTGATGTGTAGGATTTCAGCTGTAGATGGCGTCGCCTTCTGTAATTAACGGCAGAATTACAGCTGTTCAAATATGGCTACTCTCTTCTATAGATTATTTTGTTATATTAAAAAAAAATGAAAATGAAAACTTTAAAATTAGCAAAAAAAACACACTCTTTTCGAATTAAATTGAATAAAACGAGTTTATAAATTTAACAATGATACCAGGAAAAATTATTCTTCAAATTTATCATATAAAAAATATAATTTTAAATGAAAAAAATGGAATTACTAAATACTTTTCTAAATAGTAAGACTGCTTCTATCTGCGCTGATCACTTTACCCAAACACGCTCTTTTACAGCAAATCTAATTATCTTTTATGAATCACTCATTGGGTAAATAAAAAATATGCTGAATATTTTTTAGATTATTTTGTTATTATTTTTTCAATTTTCACGCGAGTAGAGTCAAGGGTAAAATCTTTTAAGGTGCATGATATATTTTCAAAGATATTATTCTCTAAATACATTTTTCTCGATATATCGAAGAATAAAAAAATATTTATTTTTCTAATAGTATTGCTATTTTATATGGTGATACAATTGTATCACCATGAAAAGCGAATTATACCTATTTAAAAATATACACCGTATCCATAATTAAATATTATTAAATATATATTCTCAGCATATTTCCAAAAACAAGTTAATTGATAGAAATAAATCTTCAGTCTTTATAAAATTCCTATAATATAATGTTTATTCAACGAAAACTAATTTTTATAAATTATTTAGTATCCCAGCCGTAACTTCCCTTTTGTAAGGCTTAATGCAAATACTGCGATTCCCAGAAGATATCTAGTAATCTGAAGAGATTACTGTCTTAATCTAATAGGATTATCCAAAAGAAAGACAATAATAGAAATTAATTTAGTACTTTCTTCTTCTTGGATAAAGCCTATTTGATTCCTTGCAACTGCTAGAGACTATTTGATTTGACGGTACAAAGAATCCGTAAAAATTATGAGATATATACAAATTTAATATTTGTATAGACTCCTGTTTAGAAATAAGATAGTAGGTAAATGATTATAGTTAATAAAATAGGTTTACTTTTTGATAAATAAATTTTAGTATATAATGTATTTTAGAGTTACATATACAGGGTGTTTCACTACCAGATCGAGATACTTGCAGGAGGTGTTGGGAGCACAGAAAAGACTCGGAATCTCATAGCAATGCTGGGTCTGAAATGCAATCCTAACGAGATATAAGGTTTTTAGGGGCTGAATAATCGTGATAGCAAATTTACCTTTAAGACCATAAGCCTAAAATAAGTCATGATTTTCCTGATAATGGAGTTCTCCAAAGTTCATCGAAGGCTTTCCAATCCTGCACCTTTGTTTAAACTCTAGCTTACCAGAGATAAAAGCAGCGTTTTGGAATGTCTTATCTTCGTTGCTACCGCCAACGTCCGACGAATGCAATGCTATTTTTAAAACATCCGTGATTCAATGCGGTGCCCAAGTTACAAAATTTCGGGTAATTTCATTATAGGAAAGTCATGACATATTTTAAGCTTATGGTCTTTAAATGTCAATTTTCGATCACGATGACCCATCCCCTAACAAACCTTCCATATAGTTAGGATTACATTTCCGACCTTGCATTTGCATTGCCATATGATTCCGAGGCGTATCTGTGCCCCCTACGCCTCCTGCAAGTTTGTCGGTCTGGTAGTGAAACACCCTGTAAAGAAATGAATTAAATCATACAATATGCAGTTCCTCTTTCAAGATTTGCGCATGCAGCTCAGATTATTGGGTATAGATTAAATATATACGATGAAAAAATGTTTTAATGCGTAATAATGAAATTTACATTCCTTTATGGATGCTTAAACTAGTAGTAAAATTATTTAAATTTAATACGTTTGTTTGCCACGTGTAAGTTTTATAATTAAAATATAAAGAATCTTGAATGAAAAAACACAGTTATTAGCTCAAATTTACTTATATTAAGCAGTTACAACCCAGAAGTCATAAAGAGGTGGTGACTTCTTATTCTTACCCACCCACCCTCCCACACTTTGTTGCATTAGCTATTCCACAAAAGGGCTTAAATTCATTTTTAATATTAAACTTTGCTTAATATCGCGAAATTCCAACTTTCTCAAGATAAAAACATATCTAGTTTCAGAACCTGGAACCACTAGCGTCACAATTATCTTCATATGTCTCAGATGTCTAATATGTCGCCCGGAATCAGTTTTTATTAGCTAAAATATACTTTTATGACTGCAAAAACGTTCCTCAATATTCCTTTGAATAACTGGATCGATGATATTTTTATGCATTTACTAGCAGGCTGAGACCGCTGCGCTGGTCCACTTTTCAAATAAACCTTCAATCAAACGAAATGGAGAATTCGACCCTGTATTTTAAATTAATATGGACCTTCACCTGGAAAGTCCTTCTGCATTTTCTAAATACCCATCGGACGCCATTGTGCTATTATATTATCTGCTGCGCTAGACAAAATTCGGGCAATTCAGAAGCAACTGTTTAGTATATCATGTACAGTTTGGGAGGGATATGTGGCCATTATGATTATCAGAAATTACATTGTTCTCTAATCAATACCCTACTAAAAAAGAGAGAATTACAATGATTGCAGAGATTGACCATTTAACTTAAAGAATGTTCGGGTTATTCACTTTCGTTTGCTAGTTCTTTTACTCTGGGCTTCTCAGCTTGGTGCTATGTGTGGAACTAATAACATAAATACAATCTCTCTCTACGTTATATTATATTTGGTAATATACGTCTTCTTTCGCAGGCTTTCTACAGTTTCTTATCTTCGAATTCCAGTAGATTAAATACAGTCAAAGCAGTATTAAACTTTTATATTTTAAAATATGTGAATCATGTAAAAGTGAAGTGGATATTTAAAGCTGAATTGTGTGAATAAAATTAAAACAATGCCATTTTAACTGACGTTTCTTTTTATATACCAGTTTTAATCATGCAACTACACTGGTTATCAAAAATTAAGGAAAAGTCACAAAATGCTAATTTTCACATACGCGAACACTCAAAAGGAAATAATATAATTCGAGTAATTATTATCTCTACAACACAGCTAGCCCATATAACATCTCATTCATGTCACACATGGTCACAAGTGTCACAGTCACTACGGTGAAGCAAAAAAATAGGAAATTCCATACATCTGATTATGAGTCTCAAATTATCACTATATGTGACTCCACTGAGAAGTCAATGTGACTGCTGCTTTGTGACGAGTCACCAGGTGACTTTACAATGTAGTTAAATTGTGACTCTCATGTGACTGTCATTTTGAGACTCAATTTCATAGTCATCATGAAAGTTGCATTATGATAAGTCACCAAATAATATCATATTATAGTCAAATGGAGACTTTTCCCAAAAGAGCACAATGGTGACTTCACAGTAGTCTCTCTGTCACCTGAAAGTCATCATGTGACTTTAATTTGGCATTATTTGGTAACTTATCACAATGCAGCATTCACGATGACTTTGAAATTGAGTCTACAAATGACAGTCACATGAGAGTCACAATGTAACTACATTGTAAAGTCACATGGTGACTCGTCCCAAAGCAGCAGTCACAGTGACGTCTCAGTGGAGTCACATATAGTGATCATTTGAGACTCATAATGAGATGCATGGAATTTCCTATTTTTTTGCTTCACCGTAGTGACTGTGACATGTGTGACCATGTGTGAGCTGAATGAGATGTTATATGGACTAGCTGTGTTGTAGAGATAGTAATTACTTGAATTATATTATTTCCTTTCGAGTGTTCGCGTATTTGAAAATTAGCATTTTGTGACTTTTCCTTAATTTTTGATAACCAGTGTATTAACCTAGGAAAATACCCTCGATAACTGATTCAAATAGAAAGCTAAACCTCTAGTTTTCTTTCAATAAAATATTCCCAATCATCCGTAATCGGATCCGCAACCAAGTTTGATGTGAAGCTTTAGAAATGTTCGTAATAGTATGGCTACAAATGTACCAGAGTTAGCTATAAAGCAGAGTTAATTACGCGCCAAACTACATTCCATTAAATAATGTCAAATTGCTGTTGATTGAATTTTAGATCTTTCACTATCAAAACTCTTTGCGAATGATAAATAAAGTTAGTTATGCAAAATTTTTAGTACTGATCTTTTTGGCAAACCGAAGATTTTTTCACATTTCTCTAATGAGCGTAATAAGACGGAGAAATAAACATGCTTTTATTTTCAAGACGTCATTATTCATCAGTGTGGCGCCCAAATAAAACTAAAAACGTTAATTTGTGACTACGATCAGATGCTCGGGATGTGCATCTGCCAAAATTGCTTTATAATGATTGAAATTTTATTTGAATCTGAGTAACTTTTTTTGTAAACGTAGTCTAAATGAACAGATATTGTTCCATTGGCCACCTTTGGCATTTGAAAGTTTTTTTTTGTACATTCAAAGTGATGCTTTCTTAGTGATAGTAAAATAACTGCAGATGAAAAATATATAATAGTAAATATTCTTTTGTGCATTTGATCCATAATTTAAGAAAACATAAATTTACTAATCGCTAAGTACAAATTTCGTGTAATCTTCTGATATCGGATTTACAGTCGACGGTTCCTTTCAAATATAAACAAATCTTCCAACATTATATAATTAAATTTGCCAATTGTAGGATGGTTGATTATGGAAGATTCATCCAATATCTTTTAATGACATTTGTAAAAGAATGGAGGATATGGGGAAAAAATGACGAATTAAAAGGAATAACGAAAAGTGATTTCAGAAAGCAACTTTTTTTTTTTTTTTTTTTTTTTTTTTTTTTTTAAACAAAGTGTTTTCTTTCGTGATGGTAATAACGCATAATTGCTTACATTTTCTTAAGAATAATCTTTACTTGCAAGCATTGAACGTTTCTACAAGGGAAATTGGAGATATGTTTTTATATTAAAATAAGAGTGGGCAATATTAGCTAATCTGGCTCCGAGGTTGTAAAAGTATTACATTTGGGGGAAATAAACCGACATGTTTTCGCAGCAAAGTATGGTGAGAAATTTTTTAAATGTCTGAAATTAAATTATTTTACAATATGTTATGTGCGTGTGTGGGACATATTTTTACTAAAATTAAAATATTTGACCCCATTTTTAAAATATTAATTTGCTTTTTATATATTGCACATTTGAATTTTTAAAAAATACTCTAAAAATGCTTTCTTACACTTGCAATTTCACCTTTATTGTAAACATCGCTTGAACCTAATTAACGCTTACGTCTTTTTGCCTTAAATTTTGGCTCTTTTGGCTTTTTGGCTATTGTTCGGTTTCAAACGTGAACTCAAAATTACAAATAAACATATAACATGTAAATCATAAGTACCATCATTTTTACAATTACATCTGCTAGTTTCCGTCTGTAAATCACATGATGGAGGAGTTAGAAATAAAAAAGAACAAATCAAAATCAAAATTGTTACTCACAAAGAAGGTCTCCTTAGAGAACATACTCAAATTATTTTGAAAAAAAAATGTTTATAAAACTACTCATGTATGTAGTAAAACATCAGTCAAATTTGGCGGCGGAATCTCGGTAAAAATACGAAAAAAAGAAATATATTTCAGTATTTGACGCAAAAAAGACGAACGTTCCACCAACACATTTCCTTCCCAAATGCAAGATATTTAAATGCATTTGGAAATTGCTTGTTAAATAAGTATTTAAATGCCTAAAACTCAATGAATTTAAATCTAAACGAAAGATTAGCGTATTATTTTTATCTGTAAGCGTATATAATATATACAAATTGCGTGTTGCAGTAGTTATTTAATCTTACATGGCTTCACCGTCTAGAAAAGTTTTAAGGATATTAGTTATTGTCCTATCGACCAATTTCGCCAAATTATATAAAGGGCCTAAATACTCGCGAAATTATACAAATTGACAAAATTTTTATTTTAAACAACGAAAGGATAAATAAATTTGTAAACATTAAGAAAATTACAAATAGAAGTCAAATTTAAAATCACTTGATGATGCAACAAATACGTGTACCGTGTTTAATTTCCAGTGAATGTAAAATTTACGATCAGCCATTATTGGCATTTAATCTTATAGTTTAGCGATAGTTTTTTTGTCGACGGCATAATCAAGTAGTACCGTTTTAAGTTTGCTTTAAAAGTAGCTGGCTAATTAAATATGCTATCATTAAACATTTTTATATTAAGTAGCTATTTCCGTGGCAACAATAACCATCACTTCTTGTTTCTGATACTAACAATATCAAAGTCAAATTACCGATGTTTAGAATCGGACATTAATGTTGAGTTTGGAACAAAGTTAATCAACTTAAATTTTGTTTTAAAACGTATAATTATGATAGTAAAATTTTAATATATACACATATAAAGGTATATGACAAAACTGCAGTAATAAAAATGTATTTATTTAAGTTAAACTTAATCTTAATAACTCCATATGAAGAGTAGAAAAAGGTTTTACTTAAAAATTATTTATCATAAAAAAAGTATCATTCAAAATTTTATTGCGTCGCCAACCAGCATTAAATCGCTAAGCAAATTAAAATCTCATTATTTTTTTGCGAACGTTAAATCGATGTTTTGTCGATAATTTTTATAAACATATTATATATCATGAGAAGAACATTCCATATATTCCTCATGAAAAGAATATTATATAATTTTTTCAAATATTTCTGAGCATGCGCTTATGGAAACTTCCTTGATATAATCCTATCAATTTTTCAGATGCATTTTTCTTAACCTGACGCAAAAGATAAATAGCCAAATCTTATTTCAGTTGCAATATTTTATCTGAGTAATTTTTTAAGCATTACGAACATTCCCTTTCATGTTTAAATTAAATATTTTCGGTTTTTAATATTATCTCTCATTAAAACAGATTTTTTCTTTTTTTTTCTTTTAAATAAAAATTGTAACAGTTTTTTCTTTTACTTTTCGAGGTGTAATAGCCATTTCAATTTTTTTTTTATCAACGATAAATTTCGCCAAGAAATAAAATGGTAACCTTAGCGTCCAAAATAACAGCACATTCCGTCATAATTCTACAACTAATCTACGTAGAATGATGTTTTATAGCTTAAAACTTTCCCTTTAACGATACCTATCTAACAGTATAAGTTCTGTCAAAATCCATGCAGTAGAACTCGAAATATAGATGTTCGAAACGAAATTTCCGTTTGGATTTTATATATATAATAGATTTGATGTACCTGAGAGGACACTTAAACATTTGCTACAAGTGAATAGATCCATTATTACAAGTAGTTTTTACTTTGATGTTGAAACACAAATGACTGTAAATTTCACTCACAATTTTGAGGAATTTTTCAGGACACATAAAAATGCAAAATTCTGTTGGCTGTTGTTAACTAACAAATGTGGGCGATTTATCATGGGTTGCTTTTCCTGTTTTAATTAAATATTAACCTTGTAGTCTGTAATGGTTTTATAATTTGTGTACCACAAATCTTTAGAATACAAGTTGTGATCCATATATTGAAACTTCATAAGGAGTAATGTGGGTTAATTCAGAAAATGTTCCATTTGTCAGATTTTAAGTTGAACTGAACGCATCAATAATGTTTCACAAATTCTTCGTGTGTTCATAAAACACGATAGTCTAAATTGTTTTGATTCGAAGTGGGCGAATTGCCATGGGTTGCTTGTTCCTGTCTTAAATAAATATGACCCTTGTAGTCTGTAATGATTTTATAACATGTGTACCACAAACCTTTGGAATACAAGTTGTGATCCATATATTGAAACTTCATAAGGAGAAATCTGGGTTAATTCAGAAACAGTTCCATTTCTTAGATTTTAAGTTGAACTGAACGCATAGCAAAACATGATAGTCTAAATTGTTTTGATTCACCAATTACAGTGTAATTATAATTATTTCAGTTTTAGGCACGTTCGCAGACATTGCCATATTTGTCAATGATCGTTTATGGAAAAATAGTCTTTTGTATAGGATACAAACTAAACATTTCTCAATTAGCTATTACTGCCTATTTATATCTAACACTTCTTTATTGTCTATTTTGCAAAGTTTAAACTCGTTGATAAGCTGGAAATAACTTTAATGTTGTTATTAATATTTTTTTTTCAAGAAAATCATCATGCCATTGCGGAGCAAGCAGATAATATTTTTAATTTAAAATCAAAACATTTTCGCTACACACCGTTAAAAAAAATAGAATTTTATATTTTACATTACAAAATTCAAATAAGCACAATACGTTTGTGTACAATAAGCAACTCAGCAATGTTTTGCATTCTAACATTCGAACTAATGACTTTATGTTTACAAATTTTACATCAAAATAGCATTCAAAGAGTGAAGAGTATTACACAAAACACAGAATAGAATAATAAGAATGTCTTTGTAATTAATAGTTTCGCGTATTTTCGTTTTTGTAATTGTTTTTATATGAAATATGATGGATAAATTTTGTAAAATTTCTGCACTCGGCACTACAGAGAAAATGGTGATTTAATAACATTTTCGTTCTACATCAGGAATGTTAACTTTATTGCAAACATGTGTCGACTTTTCAACGTTTCCGTAGTAAAAATTTATCACTCACAAAACTACTTTCTTAAACATGGCGATATGGACTAATTAATTTTTGTGCAATTCTCTATATCTTTTAAATATTTTCTCGTACGGTCTGTATGTTCACTATACACATAAATTATAATTAATTACATTGAAGACTTGTTATTCAAAATTTAATTTTGGTGGAACTAGTTACGCTCAGTTACGTAATATTATAAAAAAAAATATATGTAATACTCATAACAAACAAAAGCAAAACAAAAGCTAATGTCTATACGCCGGTAGAACATTAATAAAATGCAAAAAAGTGCATATATATATATTTTATTTCTCGTTATTAATTTTTTAATAGAACTAACTAAGCAATTTTAATAGCGTACACGAAATTTTAACAAACACCCAATAAAAATATGAAATAATATCTTATTATATTCTTTAAAATGTTTTTTAATAATTTTATATTCTAAATTCATTTCAATATAAACTTTCTCAGTATAAAAGTATTATAAAGACCCCTCTGCGTTAATTATTGCAAACTTGTCTATGTCTATTAGGTAACAAAAATTACCGAAATTCTAAAACGACATTGAATTTATCCTTGTTACACTATTATGTATTGTAATTTATAAAGCTGCATATAAATGCATTAAATTTATAGTGTTATTCATAGATACACTGGTTTCCAAAAATTAAGGAAAAACAACAAATGTAACGATTACTCAAAATGTTACAAGTAGATTTTAATAAAACTGAGACACAATTTACAACACATAATAAGGTATAAAATAACATTAAATGAAATTACCAGATGATTATGGTATTTCAGAAATTAATACAATTATAAAATAAACAAAATAAATGTCTCAGTTTGGTATAGGAAAAGTACCTTTAATATGGAGTATGATCACCTTTAGAAGCAATACAGAACATACAGCGAAGTGTGATACTGTAAATTATGCGATCGATAAGTTTGCTGGGAAGTGCGAGCCATTTCTCTTGTAAAGCAGTTGTAAGCGTGGCAAGGGTCTGAGGAGGGAGATTGAGAGCAGAGACACATCTTCCGCTCAATGGGATTCAAGTTCAGTGATCACGCTGGCCATTCCATGCGCTGAATTGTTTGGTGCTGAAGATAATCTTCTACGATGTGAACTCTGTGCGGTCTAGCGTTATCGTCCTGTAACAGGAAATCTTTACCTATTGCACCGGCATAAGTATGGACATAAGCATCAAGAATGTCATCTCTATAGACGTGAGCATTCACGTTTCCACGTGGTAAGATATGGGGGTCTGTACGTCCGCCCAAAGAGATACCATCCCAAATACAGACACTGCCTCCTCCATACGAATATTTTTTACGAATGTTTGAAGATGATAGCGTGTTCCCTGTTCTCTCCAAATCAAACAATGCCTACTATCGCTTTAGATGCTAAACTGGAACTCATTTGTGACGACAACATCCCTCCATTAATCAGCCGTCCAGTGGACATATTGGCGTGCACAACTTAAACATTCCCTCCGGAGACACGAGGTGAGCGGCACACAAATATCTGGTCGCATCGCGTACAAACCACCTTCATGAAGCTTTCTACGCAGAGTAGACGTTGATACCAACCTTTCAGTGACTGTAGCAAAAACGGATTTAAGATGAGAGGGGGTTGATGTTCTATTCCTTCGTACACATAACCGCAAATATCGGTCATCGGTGCTTGTCGTAGCTCTTGCTCGTCCTTCACTAAACCTTCTGGAAGCCGAACCAGTGGTTTGAAAGTGTTTCCAAAGCCTATGAGCAACAGAAGGACTCACATTTAGCTATCTGGCCACCTCTACCTGACTTTGACCTACATCCAAACTTCCAATAGCTCTATATCGCAGTTATGCTGACAAATGGTACCTCGAGGTCATACTAAAGAATTGGCTATCTCAGTTTTCTTACATCATAATCTTAGCGACACCAGCAGCCGTACTCTCTAGCATGCTTCTTTATGCTCCGCACAGATGACGTAATGCGATTGCAGGACCACTAATTTGCAATTTGTAATTTTAATCAGCATCTTTTAGTTAACAACATATCCAAATTTCATTCGGATAGGTTAATTGTTGAACGAGTTGTCGCTCTTTTTCTGATTTTTCCTTAAATTTTGGAAAACAGTTTGCAAAACATTGATATCATTGGTCCACATACTTTGTATTTCGCCAAAATTTCTCTTTATTGTAGCTCGAAGCAGCAACAATCGCCCGATGGCTTTATAACCCTAAACCCATCCGTTCCCGTTTTTTCATGCATTAAACATATTGAATTTCGTTTTTCAATTTGTCCGGTGACGTCTTTTCATTTGTTTAAATCTCTGTCCGGTCAAGTGTCGAAAAGCGCGTAGGGATCTGCGAATAGTACGCGGAACACCGCTCTCCGCGAATTTTGCGGCGGTATCTTCAATCTGATATCATGATGCGAAATATTTTCATAAAAATTAACTACGAAAACAAACACCTTACTGACATTGCACATATGTCAATGTATATTTTTCCTTTTTTTGCAAATCTTCGATTAACACTAATGCTTTAAAGAGGATAGAAAATTTAAAAGTCCTTCCGGCCAGTGCCGGGAGGAAGAGGTAGCTTTCATATTCCTTATTTTTAAAAAAAGCAAGCTTATGTTATTCAAACACAAGAAGCTCAGTTTAGTGGAAACCGATTATAGGAGATTCAATACTAATTTTTATCATTACTAAATCATTATGAATGAGAATTTCGAGAAATTAGTCAGCTTTATCCAAGCTGTTTTTATTTAAAGTAACTTATATTTGTTTGCCAAATTCGGCAATATCTTGAAGTTCCTGCCATTTTAAGACAACATGGTGGATAAGGCTAACGAGTGAACTTTGTCGAGACCTTAGTAATTCCTGTGCACACGCTCACTCACATCGGAATCGGTTGGTATATACAAGTGCTGTCGCAGGCAAACTATCAGATTTTTCAAAATGTCACCCACATTAGAAATTGAAACTGCTATATCTGAGCCACTTTTTAAGATAAAAACAAAAAAAAATTGCTCTGGAATCCTTATATCATGGTCAAATACTTAAGAAAGACACCTTTTTCAATTTCTATTTTTTTTTTTTTTTTTTTTTTTTTTTTTTTTTTTTTGCACCTCACATTAAATATAATTTTTTATTTAATTTAATGGCCTCCATTTTGAAACAAGATGACTGATGAAGCTGGCCGGTCGAGACATTACGATATACTATACACATGCCTTCTTACATCGAGATAGGTTAATAAATACGGTGGTTTTCACGTGACAAAGATCAGATCGTTTCAAAATGTCAGCCATGATAGAAATTCAAAGTGCTATAATTCAACTATTTTTTAAGTTATATACGAAACAAAAACTGCTCCGGAATCTTTGTATCAAGGTCAAACACATAAAAAAAAATCTTTTTTCATTTTCCAATTTTGTGATAACTCATTTAAAATTTAAAATTTACATTTTTTTTAAATGACAGCACTTTTGAAACAAGATGGCGTATGAAGCTGGCCAACGAACTCGATCGAGATATTGGTACTATGTACACACCAACTTACATCCAAATCGGTTCATAAATACGCCTGTTATCATGTGACAAAAATCAGGTCGTTTCAAAATGTCAGCCACAATAGAAATTCAAAATGCTATAACTCAGCCATTTTTTTTAGATATTGACGAAACAAAAACTGTTCCGGAATCTTTGTATTAAGGTCAAACACATAAGAAAAAATATTTTTCATTTTCTAATTTTTTGGTACTTGATTTAAATTTTAAATTTAAAAAAATTTAAATGGCCGCCATTTTGAAACAAGATGGCGGATGAAGCTGGCGAACGAACTCGGTCGAGACATTGATACGTATTATGTATACATCAAGGTACATCCAAATCTGTTCATAAATACGCCTGTTATCGCGAGACAAATATCAGGTCGTTTCAAAATGTCAGCCACGCTAGATATTCAAAGTGCTATAACTCAGCCATTTTTTAAGATGCAGACGAACCAAAAACTGCTCCGGAATTTTTGTATCAAGGTCAAACACATAAAAAAAATATTTTTTCATTTTCCAATTTTGTGATAACTCATTTAAAATTTAAAATTTAAATTTTTTTTAAATGACAGCACTTTTGAAACAAGATGGCGTATGAAGCTGGCCAACGAACTCGATCGAGACATTGGTATGTACTATGTACACACCAACTTACATCCAAATCGGTTCATAAATACGCCTGTTATCATGTGACAAAAATCAGGTCGTTTCAAAATGTCAGCCACAATAGAAATTCAAAATGCTATAACTCAGCCATTTTTTTTAGATATAGACGAAAGAAAAACTGTTCCGGAATCTTTGTATTAAGGTCAAACACATAAGAAAAAATATTTTTCATTTTCTAATTTTTTGGTACTTGATTTAAATTTTAAATTAAAAAAAAATTAAATGGCCGCCATTTTGAAACAAGATGGCGGATGAAGCTGGCGAACGAACTCGGTCGAGACATTGGTACGTATTATGTATACATCAAAGTACATCCAAATCGGTTCATAAATACGCCTGTTATCGCGAGACAAAAATCAGGCCGTTTCAAAAAGTCAGCCACAATAGAAATTCAAAATGCTATAACTCAGCCATTTTTTTTAGATATAGACGAAACAAAAACTGTTCCGGAATCTTTGTATTAAGGTCAAAAACATAAGAAAAAATATTTTTTCATTTTCTAATTTTTTGGTACTTGATTTAAATTTTAAATTAAAAAAAAATTAAATGGCCGCCATTTTGAAACAAGATGGCGGATGAAGCTGGCCAACGAACTCGTTCGAGGCATTGGTATGCACTATGTATACACGAAGTTACATCCAAATCGGTTCATAAATACGAGAGTTACAGTGTGACAAAGATCAGATATATATATATACATGGTGTGTTCACAAAGTTTCAAGACTTGTCTGAGAATACAAAATTTATTAAACATTTTTGTACAGCTAACTAAAATTCATCAAAATGTGACCCTTGAGCATCAACACACCGCTGCCAGAGTTTTTTCCGTGGTTCATAGGCTCACTAGAAGCCTTCGCTCGCAAGGCTCTTAAGGGACCTCGTCGAAGCTGCCTGTATCACTGGAATCGTGTCGAATCACTTCCTTTTCAGGCCTTTCTTGATTCTTGGGACAAAGAAAGGTCGCTGGGAGCGAGGTCGGGGCTGTAGGAGGCTCGATCCTTCAAATGGTGGAGCACTCTAGATTAAAACTGACCTTTCCCGGCGCGTCCGCCCAGACATCAGAGACGATTGGATTGTTCAACAGATCAATGCGCCCTCTCACACTTCGCTTGCCGCAGCAGAAGTTTTGGCTAATTTTAACGTGGCAATACTTTCGCAGGCCCCCTACAGCCCCGAACTCGCTCCCAGTGTCTTTGTTTTGTTCCTCCGTATTAAGAAATACCTGAAAGGGAAGCGATTCGACACAATTCCAGCGATCCAGGCAGCTCGACGAGGTGCCTTAACAGCCTTGCGCGCGAATGCTTCCATGGAGTCTATGAACAATGGAATAAACGCTGGCAGCAGCGCGTTTATGCCCAAAGGTCATATTTCGAAGAATTTTAGTTCGCTGTACAAAAATGTTTAATATTTTTTTTTATTATCAGACCAGTCTTGAAACTTTGTGAACACACCATGTATATATATATATAACCATTAATTAAACATAACCTACCACCATCAAAAACCGTAATATTATGAATTAAAGCTGTAAGTATAAAAAATATGCCAAATAATTTATTATAAGAATTATTATGGAAGAAAAAAGAAGAAAGTGGACACCAACAAATAATGGAAAAGCTTATATATTGAATTACATTATCAAGGGCACAGAATTCAATGATATAAGCAATATGGTGTTTTCTGTGAGAAAAATAAGCTAAAGCTAAAAATTATTTTTCCCTGTGCCCAAACAACCATTAAAATCAAGTGAATAGATTAATAATGAAAACAGAATAGAAACAAATAATATGAAATGGAATAGTCAATAAAACCTGTTTAAATATTTATAGGATATAAAATAGAAATAATAAACACACACACATATATATATATATATATATATATATATATGTCTATCAACTTTTGAACGGAGGGTGGTTTCGGGGTCTGTGGGTCATGATCTATGAAAACATACCAAAATTTTTTTAAATCGCTTTCCTCCGAACGGCTGTAATAGGTAGCTTTTAGGTAGATTACAAATTTGTAATGAAAGCTACCTAAAATGAGGTACCAAGAAATTGGAAAATGAAAAAGATTTTTTTTTTCATTTTTTTTTTTTCATTTTGAATTTCTTTTGTGGCTGACATTTTGAAACGACCCGATTTTGTTACGCAATAACAGGCGTATTTATGAACCGATTTGGATTAACTTGGTGTGTATATAGTAAATACCTATGTCTAGACAGAGATCGTTGGCCAGCTTCATTCACCATCTTGTTTCAAAAGGGCTGCCATTTTAAAAAAATATTTAAATTTAAAATTTAAAATGAAGTATCAAAAAATTAGAAAATGGAAAAGATTTTTATTTTATGCCCATTTAAGCCAAAAGGGCTGCCATTTTAAAAAAATATATATATTTTATATTTTAAATGAGTTATCAAAAAATTGAAAAATGAAAAAATTTTTTTTGTGTGCTTGACCTTGATACAAATATTCCGGAGCAGTTTTTGTTTCGTATATATCTTAAAAAATTGTTGAATTATAGCACTTCGTATTTCTAGTATGGCTGACATTTTGAAACGATCTGATATTTGTCACGCGACAACACGTGTATTTATTAATCTATTTCGATATAAGAAGACATGTGGACAGTATATAGCAATGTCTTGCCAAAATGGCGGCCAGTAAATTAAAAAATTATATTTAAAGTAAGGTGCAAAAAAATTGAAATTGAAAAAGGTTTCTTTTTTAAGTATTTGATCTTGATGTAAGGATTCCGGAGCATTTTTGGTTTTGTCTTTATCTTAAATAATGGCTCAGATATAGCATTTTAAATTTCTGATGTGGGTGACATTTTGAAAAATCTGATTTTTTGCCTGCGACAGCTCTCGTATATATCAACCGATTCCGATGTGAGTGAGCATGTGCACAGGAATTACTAAGATCTCGAGCAAGTTCACTGGTTAGCCTCATCCACCATGTCGTCTTAAATGGCAGGCACTTCAAGATATCGCCGAATTTGGCAACCAAATATAAGTTACTTTAAATAAAAGCAGCTTGGATAAAGCTGACTAAATTCACGAAATTCTCATTCATAATTATTTAGTATTCATAATTATTTAGTATTAATAAAAATTAATATTGAATCTATTATAATCGATTTCCACTAAATTGAGCTTTGTGTGTTTGAATACTATAAGCTGGCTTTTTAAAAATGAGGAACATGAAAACTAACTCTTCCTCCCAGCACTAGCCGGAAGGACTTTTTCTTAATAATCCCTTTCTTTTTTTTTTTTTTTTTTTTTTTTTTATGTACATGATGAAATTTTTCAAATGGGTGGCAGTCGGTTTCCTTCCATTGTTGAAAATAGAAGGGAAACAATGGGAATTACTATATACATATCAATGCCATTTTTGCATTACAATTAAAATTAACTTTTTTAAAAATATTGAACAGAAAATGACATAACAATAAAAAAGCAATTTTCCATAAATCAGTTACATTTCAATATTTCTTTCATTGCAATAATCCTGAGATTGAGACGCTTATCTCGGAGGGCTTCAGTGGGTGGAAATGGCATCATAGCAAAAATGAAATGAATATTTACTTTGATAAAACCAAAAATTTTTTATTACGAATGCGTCTTAAGAGACTTAAATTTCGGGTTTTCGTCGGCACTCAGATTAGGACCTCAAAATAGGAATGTCAATGTTCAGATGCAAAATGGTAATAGAATTTTGAGACCAAATTTATCAATAAACTATGGTACGTTAAAATATTTTTTTAAATGGAGAATATGAATATGAAAAGTATGCATGTAAATTTTGCAACAGCAAAAACGACACTATTTTTAGATTTTGTGAGAGAAAAAAAATTATAATTGTGTCATAGTAGCGCAATTTTCGTTGATTTTTCCTTACGTAATACCAAAAATCAAAGTCTCAATTAATAACGTCAGATTTCTTATCTAATTTACATGTTACTGATTACGTATTGAAGTAAAATGTAATTTTTCAATAATTTGAAAAGTTTAAATCAAAAATACTAAAAGTTTTAAGAGTTAAACCAGTCAATATAAGATTGATTACTAGTTGTAATTATTTTTGCGATTTTTTTTTATATAAATTCGATCAATCAGTTCTTTTAAACATTTTCATTCGTCAAATTCGACGAGTTTTGACTCGTATACAATAAAAATGTTTTTAGATGTAAATTTCCAACTGGGCGAAAAATGTCCGGACCAGGATTCCAGCCCGGGACCTACTGGCTGAAGCCGCCAGTGCTCTACCCTCTGAGCTATCCCGGACGATTCTAGTCGAACGTTTTCACCCAGCTAACCTTGAAGATTACAGCATCTGGTCTAGAACCTGGTTCAGCTCAACAGAATAAATCTCAGGTAATGGAACTCCAGAAATCGCTGGATACGAAATTACACTAGATTAATTTTCACACAATTATTCTAATTGGTAAACAAATCATATTACATGTAAATTTCCAACTGGGCGAAAAATGTCCGGACCAGGATTCGAACCCGGGACCACCTGACTGAAGCCGCCAGTGCTCTGCCATCTGAGCTATCCCGGACGATTCTGGTCCAACTTTTTCACCCAGCTAAATTTACATCTAATATGATTTGTTTACCAATTAGAATAATTGTGTGAAAATTAATCTAGTGTAATTTCGTATCCAGCGATTTCTGGAGTTCCATTACCTGAGATTTATTCTGTTGAGCTGAACCAGGTTTCAGACCAGATGCTGTAATCTTCAAGGTTAGCTGGGTGAAAAAGTTCGACCAGAATCGTCCGGGATAGCTCAGATGGCAGAGCACTGGCGGCTTCAGCCAGGAGGTCCCGGGTTCGAATCCTGGTCCGGACATTTTTCGCCCAGTTGGAAATTTACATCTAATATGATTTGTTTACCAATTAGAATAATTGTGTGAAAATTAATCTAGTGAAAAATGTTTTTGTTTTAAACATCTTCTTTTTGTGATATTCATGCTTCTATTTGTTGATATTGTCAGACTTACAGCATCAAAAGTATGAAACATGAAAAAAGATTTTTTTGTTAAAAAATCAGTTAAATATGAAACATTGCATCAAAATATCACGCATATTTATCATTAAATTAAAAAAAATCCCATATGAGCTTTGCTTTTATACTATTAATGTGTGTCAAAGTCTGTCTCTGTGTGTGTTTAAGCTTCACTAAGCGATAGAGTTAGAAGCCTCACAGTATATCAAAATACGCGGAAAAAATTTGCGAGCCAGGATTTACAGCATCGTAAAAATCAGTTAGTAATTAATAGACCCATTAATAAAAAACTGATCAATTAGCTCATTATAAGAAGCATTTTCTCCCGAAAACAACAAAAGAATCAAATATCTGGACTTTACTTCAAAGCGGAAATGAAAAACAACGACAATAACACCATTATCAATCAAACTAATAAAGATATCAATTTGAAAATATCGGATCACGAGTGGAAAATTTTGCACATGCGTATAAAATTTTGTGAAAATCAATCTGTAATTTTTCTTATTATTAACGATAGACAATCAGTCCCATATGTTAATATTAAGAAACAATCAAAAACGGAAGTGATATTCATTAAAAACTGATCTAAAAAGAAACACATTTCAGCATATAAGCCGACTCCTATCTAATCTTGTTTAAGAAAGGATGGCAATTTAACACTAGAAAGGTCGGAAGGAGTCGATTCGACTCCGACCATATGGTTAAATGTAAACTAGAACCAGAAATTATTTCTTAAAATAAGTTAAATTTAAACCACGCAAATTTACGTTAAATAAATCATTCAAACAGTTTTAAATAAAAATTCTGGTGTCACATATTTTTATGAAACTTGAGTAAAAATTTCCGGGCATTCTAGTGTTAAATGAGTGAAAATTAAGAACGTTGATATGGGGAAGTGGCGGGATTCAGAACCAGAAAATATTTTTCTTCTCAGAAAAATATACTATAAAGCTATTCATGTCTATCCCACCGAAAAGTTATCCCCCTCAGCTACCCTGTCGTTTTTTGACAGCCCCTATGAACGAATGGTGGGGGAAAAAAGATTAAATATTATAATACCAGACAGAAATAAGGAGTCTTTCTTCCTCTTTTAACTGTATTGAAATGAACAGACTGTTTGGTTTTCGAATCACCATTAGATAATCTTATTTTAAGGATAATCTAATTTTAAAAACATCTGTTTAACAATTCGCTATAAAAATAAATCAATTCTAAAAGTCTACGTATTATTATATCTTTGCGAACCTGAATACAATGACAAAAAAAAAAAGGTGTGAATTTAAATTTTCAACATTCATTTAATACGAAATGATCATTCATAGATTTTAGCTTTTTCTTCGAGATTTTGTGACCGTTCTTTTATTTTTCGAAGCTGGAGGTTGATTTTCACTTATTCCAGACTTGTATTATTTGTTTTCTCTGTTTTTAAATATGATAACAGCCGTTTTTAAAGACATGTTTATTTAGCGGAATCTGATTCAATAAAGCAACGGCTGAAAACACTAATACTGATTTTGGATTTGATAATTAAAATTTGACAATGTGATTAATTAGTGATTCAAATAACCGGTAATTATTGGGGGGAGTTAGCTGGGGTTGGGGAGGGAGGTAACCGCGAAAATTCTTCATCGTTGCGCCTTGTTAACCTAGTTTGAAAAATAATTTCGTTTGAGATTGTTTAAAATAAATATTTTTTAAACAAAATTAATGTATAAAAATGATTAATATCTAAATGATTCCTTTACATCGTAGTATGCAAACTATGTGAAATGTATTCAAATGGATAATATGACGCAAATAAATAATTTACATTTTTTTTACGGTTTCGGATAGCATGGCGCAAAAGATAAATCACATTATTGAATAATTTCATTTCAACACATAATATAGATTCAGTGAAAGTGATATTCTTAACAGTGTATTGGAAAATTAAATGTATAGTTTGGTTGTGTTAATATATTTTAGAAGAAATAAACCGAAGAATAATTTAAATTGAATCTTAAAACAAATTGAGAATGTAAAATACACAGATTTTTGTGCAATATGTAAAATACACAGATTTTTGGGTAGTATGAAAAATACGCAGATTTTTGTGTAATATTCTACTCTCACACATATTTCTGCTTAGTATGCAAAACATACATTTTATTGTAATTTTTATAACAGGCAAATTTTTGTGTACATAATTTATCTTTAAACTTTGTTTTGTGTAAATCGTGAATACTTTTTTTTTTAATCGCAAAACAAAACTGTATGAAGAATACACTAATATGCGTGATGAGTTTGCTCTTTCTGTTAAGTTTTAAGACAACAAAATAGTGCATTCAGAACGTATTTAATCAATTTACACCCCACATGTAGACAAAACGTTTTCTTATCCTCGACATACCCCCTTTTTAACATAAAACAGGATAGACTCAAAGGCAAAACATTGTTTATTTAATTGTTTCAGAAACAACAACAAAAAAAAAAAATCTGAAATCTCCTATCTAAGCAGCACCGCAGTAACACTATTTGGCGCCGGCTGCGAAAACTCTTGTTAATTTTTCTGTAGATGGTTGCACATTAGTAACGGTAATTGATGGCACCAATGAAGCCTGTAAGCGCCTGCCTTAATTTGTGGAGCCTGGTGCAGAGGAACCGCCCGCACCATCATTGTTATAGATATCTATCTAAATATAATAAGTACTTCTATAAGCAGTTTGCCTATATTTTTCCGTTCTCTGAAACAGCATAAGTTCGGTATAATGCAGACAAAAGATTTTTAATTGTTGAAAATTTTCAAATTAATACAGATTAGTTGCAGTATCAAACAAAAGTCAAATAAAATAAACTAAATTAATTTAATTTGAGTTTCAGAAGCATTTGTATAAATTGGAGCAAAATTTTCGAATACATCTGAAAAAACTCCTATTCTTAAATAATATTTTGTGCCAGATGTAAACACACTTAACCCGGGAGAACTCGCTGCATGAGATTTTCTCTCACAGTCGTACTTTTTTAAGACTCTTATTTAAATCATTTTTCATTTTAATTAAAATTTCAAAATGTTTTTCAATTATTTTACCTATTTTGTGAATAAAAGTACTAAGCCAACCAAAAAAAGTTGATATTATAAGAATGTAAAGTAAAAGAAAAGCAATTGGGCATTCTCACTAGCGAGTTCTCCCGGGTTAAAGCGAAGCAATTTTCAGTATGTAAAGGGAAAAATAATAAATATTACCGAAAATAAATATTCCTCAAAATATTAAAAACAACACGAGTTGTTACAGTTGGTAAGGCCGCGTGGGGAAATTGTCTTTTTAACTTTAATTTGGGAGACAATCTCCTTAATCTATGCGGCTATTTATTCAGCTTATACAGGTTCACGCATAAATTGTGACTGCACGAATAAGATTCTAAATCTACTCTAAGAGAAAGATGGCATTTAGTAACTAAAATTAAACTAATTGTACCAAGAGTGGTAAGATAAAAAAAAAAAAAACTAAGCCCTCTAATTGCTGCGACATAATCTATGTTTTTATGCTTTAATTAATAAAACTATTATTAGTAATAAAAGATTAAAACAGAAAATTATTTATTTTATAAGTTAATAATACCATTACGTAGTAGTATATTAAAATTTTGTAATAATTATGTGAACCTATATTAAATACTGCAGACATTAATATTTATTAAAGTCAAGTCAAGTCAACGCAGGTGCTTAAGGAGTACTTACAGTGGGTCGCAATTTCTGTTAAAACTCCATCGAAAGTGCAAAAAATATGACGTTAGGATTAAATAAAGCATGATAAAAATATAATAATTTGGAAACTCGGGTGGAGCAAACGACGAAAACTAGTTCCATCGCTGCATTCTCGAGTTGGGAGCACCAGGGTTAAATATAACCCACAGTGGCGCAATGGTTTTCTTAAATTTAGAAAATCATCACTTCGTTGACAGACATCAGTGATCGAAGGAGGGAAAGGCAAATATCGGGGGGTACCAACAGGCCCAGATAAAGTTCCAGAGATAGAGAACTTCATAAAAAAGGCCATAAAGGGCCACATATTGAAATTTTTAGAAGTATAGGATAGTTTTTACTCTCTTCACAGCAGTTTCACTGTCTGCCTAGTGTTCACCAGTCATCACATACTGCGGAATGCTTTCGCACCAACGCAAACAGCCTTGAAAAGGGCTTGGATTTAGATCCCCGCAGCTGCGATTTACATTTCGGCAGCCAGTTTCGCTGCAGCTCAGAGAATGAGAGAATAAAAAGGTTCTAGACGATTTGGCCGAGGAGCCCGGGGCCACTTGCCCCACATCCCCGTCACATAAGATTGTGCAGGTTAAATGGTTAAGGAAAATTCATAGCTGGTAGCAGTGAGGGCATAAAAGTAAAAAATCTGACTGGGGAATGGATGGGAAAAGAGCTCACATAAAAATAATAAAAATGGAAGAAAGAGACTAAAAGAAAGTTTAAGTATAGCATTATAACAACAAGATATATTTTTGTATTTTCTAAAATTTTTTGAAGTATATTTTAAAATTTTTTATAATATTTTATAAGATTTTTATAATATAAAGTAAACAAATACAGTAGAAGAGATGTTGTTAGTATAAAAAAGGGGGGAAGGGTAGCCTAGGCCTAACGGCCGGAGAAAGTGTGATTTGGATCCGCTCTGGGTGCCGGAGCAATGTGAGATCTGATGCCGTCCAAGAGTCGAGGCGATACCGGGAGCGGAGGTACGCTTTCGCGTGGCCCTGAAAAGGGCCCTCGCTCTCGGTAATTCATCACCGACATATGGGAAGCTGCTACTGGAGTAGTGAAGTAGAAATCCACCGCAGTGCCGGATGCAACACTTCGGCAATGCCGTGAGTCCTGAAAAAGACTGGTCCATCCGCCCTGTACACTGCGTGGAAGCTGGAGCTCGACTGAAGGAGCGCTGGCTGGATCATCCTCTTAAATAGGCTACAGAGAGAAGGGGAGGAGCCAAAGGCGGGGTTAAGCCTGCGATTGCAGACTGACAGAAAAAAGTAGGAAAAACGGAACGTTAGTAAAAGAACACAATAATAGGGGGAAAAAAGGATACCATAAATAAAATTTAAATGAGAGTATCTAAAATAATCCCCATTCTGGGACGCTTACGGTTGTTCGGGTCAAAAATATCATAATTTGGTAAGGAATTTAGAGCAATATTATCTGAAATGTCTAAGGCAAGATGAAGATTTATATTTAAGTGCTGGATAAAAGTACTGAGCCTGGGGAAATTAATTTCTTTATATAGATGAAAATTTCTGACATAATAAGGTACATCAAAGATAGATCTTAAAGTAGCATTTTGGGCTTGAAAAATAATTTTCATGTATGTCTTAGCCGCATACGACCAGACTTCGGACCCGTAAGTTAGAATGGGACGTAAATAAGAACTGTACAGGAGCAACTTATTTTTAATTGAAAGATCACTGTTTCGAGCAAGAAGGGGATATAATTTATTTTTAGCACCTCGAAACTTATTTCGCGTAGTGTGGATGTGTTGTTTAAAAGTGAGTCGCTCATCTAGGATAATACCTAGGTATTTGCAGCTTGAGGACCAAGGCATTTCAGTATTATTATATTTAATTTTAAATTTGTTCCGGTTATCTTTACGAAGATTGCTGAAAAGAATAGCTTGCGTTTTATTAATATTTATGGCAATTCTCCATTTGTTAAACTGTTAATTCTCCATTTGTGTTGGTGGAGAGTAATTTAAGATGTTTGGTGATTGCAGTAATGGCATACCTACGATTTTTATTTGCAGAAAAAACACACGTATCGTCAGCATATTTTGCAAGCGAAGTGTGGGGGTAGGAAGGCACATCATTAATAAATAAAATAAAAAGAATTTGGGAGATTTTACTACCCTGGGGGAGGCCGAAAAAAGCAAAAATATTTCTGGAGAGGTGGTTTTTAACCCTAACATTAAAATTTCGATCCAATAAATAAAAGTAAGTTAATTTGATTAGATAGGGGGGGGGGGGTTGTAATTTATAAGCTTGAAAATAAGCCCGAAGATCCAAACCTTATCGAAAGCTTTTTCAATGTCGAGAAAAACAGCTGCTGTAAAATTTTTAGAAATTTTTCCTGTCGTAATGTTTTCCTCCAAGCGATAAACTTGATGCGGGGCCGAGACCCCTTTTCTAAAGCCGAATTGAACAGGATTTAAGATATTATTTTGATCACAATGGGCATTTATTTGATAAGCAATAAAGGATTCTGTAAGTTTGCTGAGGGAATTTAGAAGAGAAATTGGGCGATAACTAGTTGCCAGACCGGGTGGTTTAGCAGATTTAAGAATGGGGATGGCGATGGCAGTTTTTCAATACAATGGGAAATAGCTGAATTTAAAAATATTGTTAATGAGAAGGGTGATTTTAGGGATATAAGAAGGGGGTAGATTTTTGAGCATTTCATTAGTAATGGTACTAATACCAGGAGATTTTTTATTTTTAAGTTTTTTAATTTCTTTAATTACGTCAGCATTTGAGATATGAAAGTCGGGAGGGGTGTGATTTGAAGACATGAAATTCCTGACACGGACATTTACTTCCCTTTCGGTATCATTATCAATAATAGGGTTTCCTTGGAATTGTAATTCTAAGCTACTGGCAATTGCATTTGATTTTTCTTCATCAGTGTATGCGTAGTCTTGAGAATTTGGAATAAGGATCGGTGGGAAATTATTGGCAGAGCTACGGATTTTCCTTGCAGCCTTCCATATGCTGGCGTCCTCTGGTAATAGGGAAGTGAGATAGGAACTCCAACTTTCCTGTTTTTTCCTGAATAAGTAGTTTTTGAGTTCTTGTTGTGCTCTGTTCATTATGGTTTTATCTAAAATGCTACGCGTACGTTGGTAAATTTTCCTCGCTCTGTTTTTATTTGTAGTGAGCCTACGGACATGAGGGTCGAGACGGTAAAATTCATTGCTGAAGATCTTATTTGTAGCACCATCGGCCGCTTTCCTGATATCGTTCGTGATAACATCAGTCAGAGTTTCGATATCGTGAGTACTGTTAATTACAGGGAGGGTGGGCGGAATTTCATTAATGTTTTGCTGGGACTGAGCCCAATTAATAATGTTGATAATTTTTGGAGGGGGGGGGGATACGAATTTGGATGTTGATTTTGATCGGATTATGATCCGAGCTCAGTTCAGGAAGAGAAATAATACTTTTAGCATAATTGAAACCGTTAAATAAACCAAAATCTATGGTGCTACTGCTATGATCAGAGTAACGGGTGGGGGAGTCCGGGAAAATAATGTCCGAATTTGAATTAAGAAGAAAATTGTAAATACTTTTGCCATAAGTGTTGTTAGTACCACAATTCCAGGAAGTATGGTGTGCATTGAAATCCCCGATAACGAAAGTATTGATGTCATAAGTGAGAAGGCGGCGAATGTCGCTCGTGACGTCACTCGCGCTCTGGCCAATTGGAATATATACCGAAAAGAAAGTAAGGGGTTGCCCGGAGGGGGGTAGAAGGGTGATTCCAGTGGCGCCCACGATATTAAGGTGGGCAGGGGTTGCAGGATAAAAAAAAATGATTTAATTTAATACAGATTGCTGTGCCCCGAATGGGGCGGGAGCTGTTATTATTAATATGATCATTACGAATGATAAAATAGTTAGGAATTTTAAAGGTAATGCCTGGTCTCAAGTGGGTTTCTTGTAAAAGGAGAATGTCAGGGGCGTGCTCCTGTACAAATTCCCTGAGCTCTAAAATTTTTCCCTGGAGGCCATTACAATTCCAAGAAATTACACTCAAACACCCTCTACTACCCATGATTATTTAGTAGGTTGTTGATTGAGGGCTGTCATAAAGATAGTGAGTTTGGTGACATCATCAGTGGCGTTTTTTTATGTCTATTAGGACTTTTTTGTATTTAGCTATAAGTTCCGAAAAATCCTGTACTTTCAATTATTTTGCAATTTCATTTAATATATCCTTAAGTTCGTTTAAGCCGAATTCTTTCGGCCGCGACTGCTCAGGAGGGGGGGAGGGTGGGATTAGCATTACTAGAGGTGGGTGGGGATGGCAATATTGGCATATGATTGATTTATGTTTCTGAAGTTTGAGGTAAAGGTATTTTTCCTGCTTTTGGGGAATTTGGGGCAATTTCTGTAACTGGCGGCATGATTCATCCCGCAATTGCAACACTCAACTTTCTCAATTTTTCCTTTGCCAAATACGCAATTTTCTGATTTATGGTATCCGGGACACTTAACACATCTAGATTTCATTCTACAATTTTCACTGGAATGATGCCAATATTGACAATTGAATCATTGTTGTGTTCTTGACGGGCGATTATAATTTTCTACTCTGATGATATTGTATGCTAATTTTTCTAATTTAAAGATTTCTCTTGCTTTAGAGTTATCTTCAAATTGAATTTGAAATAGGGGCATTTTTGTATCAGTATTAAATTTAGTTAGCTGATTTACTTTAATTACGGGAAATTCCAAATTTATGAGATCCTGTTTGATGTCCTCAACATCAGTATCGATGTCGAGCCCTCTAATAACAACCTTGATGGGTGCAACCGATTTTGTTGGATATAATATATACTCGGCCTCCATGGCGTCGAGTTTTGAGATTATATCCTGATAATCTTTTATGGAGTTTGGGAAAATTTTGTGAAATTTGCCTGAAGGTTTAACCGCGAAATTGCCTGGCCTTTAATTTCAAGTTCTTTAAGGAATTCTCTTTTATTTCCATTAATTAAGACAGTAATAGACTGCACTTTAGGGGATGGGACTCTCTTACTCTGAAAAGCTGGGGAAGGTTGTGGCACATTTTTGTCCTGCAGAATTTCTTCCCGCATAAGGGGGAATATCTATTAAAAGTGGGTAATTTGGGGTAATTTAAGTGAAAGATTTTATTTCTCTCAAAAGAAAAATCCTCTAATTTACGTTTAATAGCCTTATTTTCGCTTAAAGCGCTTGCGCTACCAGCTAGCGGAAAATTGCTAACCTGTGCAGTGGTGGCTCCCTCTGGTGTTAGCTCCATGACTTCCAAACTAGGATTTGAAGTCTCCATAGGTTGCTCGAGTTCGCCGAGTTCCAGGGAAACAGTCTCTAATCGGAGTTTTAGTGGCTGGAGTTTGGCAATTTGCAATTTTTTGGCCTCAGGGTTTGGTGCACATTCAATGGCACGGAGGGTTTTCCTCACATCAGCCGTGAGTTTGCCAATTGCAGCATAATAGTACGTAGAAAAAAAAGTGACCCACTCCTGCTATATATGCAGGGGGTGGAGCTAGAGCTATGACGTATAGTCAGACGGGAGGAGTATAGCTTGTTAGTTGGAAATGTGTCATGCCACAGTGAGAGTGTAAGCATTTTGCTCTGTTTATTTCCTGAGAATGTAAACAAATAGTATTAGCCAATTTTTGTTAGTAAAAAATGGTTAGTTTTTGGATTGCTGACAGACAAATTAAGTTACGATGAGTAGGATAACTATCGTAACGTTAAAATTTGCTATAATAATAAGAAATTTATTGTTTAATACAAAAGAAACAATTTATAAAAATTTTTAAAAGGATATATATTTTTTTTTTTGATCATATATTCTAAGTGTAGTAGAATTCTCACAATCGCGCTGAAATGAATTTTCAGAGAATTTCAACGACCGGGGTGCCAAAGCTAGGTGAACAATTTGTTCAACCTAGGGGAGAGTAGAATTTAGAGTGCGAATTCTGAGTTTTAACTCAGAGATGGAATGAGTTAAGTGACGCCGTGATGTTTTTGAGCACGGGATGAAATTGTCATCCCGTTGGAGTATAGCAAGGGAACTTTTTTTGCCCCTGGCCACATTGGCATCGTACCATTGAATAGAATTTAACTCAGAATTCTGCACTAGTGAGACAGAGTTATGAAAATTCCTCGTAAGTTTTTTGATTTCGGCAAAAATAGGCCGAATATTTAAATCTTTATGAATCTGGTCGTTTCGAACATAGCGAGTCGCACAGGTAAACTTTCGCAATTGCTTATTTTGGTAGACTTGAATTCTTTCAAGATGAGTTTTACTAGCACAACCAAAAATGACCGACCCGTAGGTTATAATGGGTCTGATCATCGATTTGTATAGTAACAGCTTATTTTTGGTATTTATTAAAATTATGAATAACTTAATTTAATATTAAATTGTTAATACTATTTAAATTAATAGTTATTAAATGATTACTTCTCTAGTTAGAACATTATACATTTTATGTTTTGATTAATAAAATTATAATTAATATAATTACAGAAATAATAGAAACGTCACATAAGTAATTTCATCGGTTAACATAAATATCAAATCAAATAAATATCATGGCAATAATGTTTGCATTCCAACTTATATAAATTGTTGTTAATACCATAAATCAAAACTTACACGAATTTATGTGCTTATGCTAATCAAAAAAAAAAAAAAAAAAAAATGCGTGAAAACCATTAATTTATGCACACAAAGTAAATATGAGAATGACCAGTTTTATATCTCAAGTTATATTTGAAATCCACAAAATAGTAGCATTAGATTTAAATAACATTTTTAAATTAACTTATTTTTACAAACATATCTTATTGAATATTTTCAACTGAGCGAAAAAATGTCCAGGCTGGGAATCGAAGCCGGATCCTTGACTTACAAGTTATGCTTTTCCGTTTAGCTAATTGGGCCGACAACCAGCCAGCATATTTCGCTCAGATAACCTTATTGGCAGTAACATCTGGTCTGTCATGTAGACAGCTCAACAGAATAAATCGCAAGTAAAGGAACTCCATATAAATGATGCATACGTAAATGAACTATTATTTTAACACAAACTGATTGGTAAAGTTATCATACAAATTGAATATTTCCAACTGAGAGAAAAAATTCCCAGGCTGGGAATCGAAGCCAGATCCTTGGCTTACAAGGCCAATGCTTTTCCGTTTAAGCTAACTTGGCCGACAACCAGCCAGCATATTTCGCTCAGATAACCTTATTGGTAGTAACATCTGGTCTGTCATGTAGACAGCTCAACAGAATAAACCGCAGGTAAAGTAACTCCATATAAACGATGGATACGTAGATGAACTATTATTTTAACACAATCAAACTGATTGGTAAACTTATCATACGAATTGAATATTTCCAACTGAGTGAAAAAATGAGCGAAAATAAAATCTAAAACTGAGTACATGGATTAAAATCAACAGATTATAACTATATATGTGGAGCAAACATTCAAACCGTGTTTTCTCACAAAAAAATAAAAAATGAGTTATTGTTATTTTTATGAACTCTGTGTTAAATTGCACAGAAATAAATGGTATTTTTTACTAAAAAATTTTTTTCTTCGGTTATAAATCAATTTTAAAACTTGACGTTTCAATCAAAGAGTGTTTCCTCCGAAGCCTGCATTCAATCAAGCAGTGATTTCTCCAGTCTGCCAATCACAGTTGTCACTTAATGTGTACTTTCGAAACCTACCATACATATCACAATTGAAACGGATTGTTTTAGAAAAAAATAAAAGAACTGTTAAAGTTAAAGGCTTCCAGAATTATAGATTTCAAGATCTAAATGAAGAATATGATGTAAATCTTCTTAAAAAGGGAGTTACTGTTGCCTTGTTCAAAGGGTTGTTTTAGAATATCTTCCTCTTAGCCACGCCATACCAGTTGAAAAGAACAATGATGTTAAAAAACTTTTGAAGGTAATGTATAGTGAACAGTGGCAAAATCAACCTGATGATATATTCAAATGATACAACCACATTATCCATGATTGATAAGCCTGCAATAAAGAAGAGGGATATGTGTATAACTGTCTAGATGAAGATATCGGTTTTAAAATTTTAAGTGGATTTCTGGCAAACGAGTATTTATTTAGTAAATATTTAATGAATACTACTAGGTACCATAATCTGTCATTTTATTTTAACAATAATCAACTGAAATTCGGTATTTATTCAAATAAAATAATTCAAATTTTCATTTCTTCTGGGATTTTGAGTGAAAAAGATTTTATCTTTCTTTTTATATATTTTATTGAGCAGAATGGATTCTTCAAAAGATGTTTACGGTATGCCTCTTTTTGAAGGTGATGGAAAAGTTTTTTCGGTATGGAAACGAAGAGTAATGGCAATTTTTGCTGCTAAAGAATTGGAAAAATTCCTGGAAAATGAAGCAGCTCTAGACAATGCCGCCGATGTCATGAAAGCAAAAAAGGCTTACGCTTTATTATTATCATTATTAAGTGATAATGTTCTTGCGTCACTTCAAGATGAAAATACAGCTCATAAAATATGGATTAAATTAGAACGCACTTATGATACAAAGCGTGCAGTGAATCAAATTTTAATTCGGAAGAGATTGGCAACGATTAAGAAAGATCGTACAGTTTCTATGAGAAATCACATTGATGAAATAAATAAATTAATTTCGGATCTTAAGCTGTCTGGGGCAGAAGTTAATGAAACGGATACTATTGTTTATATTTTGATGTCATTGCCTCAGGAATTTGAAAATGTTAAGATTGCTTTAGAAAACCAACCGAATTCTGTTTTGACATTAGATTTCGTGACACAAAGATTATTAGATGCTGAAGCACTTCTTTTGGATTCAAAGAAAGAAAAAGTATATACTAAGGCTGCTCATGATAATACTGCATTTGTGTCGACTCGCAAAGAATTCTTTTGTAAAATTTGCAACTCTAAAGGGCATACAGCGAAATATTGTAGAAAGAAAATTACTTGCCATTCTTGTGGAAAATTCGGACACATAAAACGTAACTGTAAAGCTGTTAAAAATTCAAATGAAGAAAAATTTGCCTCTTCAGCTGTTTCTTTCGTTGCTGGAAATGCTTCCAGGAAAAGGAATGAATTTATAGTAGATTCCGGAGCAACTACGGATGTGTTCTAATGAGAATTATTTCGCATCCTTAGTACCTTCTTCAGGAACTATTAAATGCGCATCAAAAACAACGAATCTAGAAATCAAAGGTATTGGAAATATTAATGGAAAACTGTCAAATGGAATGGAAATTACTTTAAAGGATGTCCTTTATTTTCCAGACTTAAACGGGCAACTCATTTCCGTTAGGAAAATTGAAAGTGCAAATTATACAGTTATTTTCAAGAACCAAAAAGTATTTATCGAAAAAGGAAGAAACCGTTTTTACTTCGGTGAACGGGATTTGAATGGACAATACGTAAGTGACTTTGTCCCTGTTTACGAAACCGTTCTTACTTCAAAGAAAAATCATTGTGATATCTGGCATCGCAGACTTGGTCATCCGAGTGACAAAGTATTGAAAGGTATGAAGCTTCCGGTACCTGACTCTTTTTGTGATATTTGTGCTCGGGCAAAACAGAGTGCAACACCAATGGGAAGAGGACCAAGAAAAAGAGAAACCAAGCCAATGACTTTGATTCATAGTGACATTTGTGGACCTATTTTTCCGACAACCTTTTCTGGCGAGTGCTATTTTATGACTCTTATCGATGATTTTTCTCGTTTTACTGAAGTACGTTTACTGAAACATAAAAGTGAAGTCTCAGAAGAATTAAAAATGTTCTTAAAATCCAACCCTACAGTGAAGAAAATTAGATGTGATAACGGGAAGGAATATTTTTCTAATGATTTAGTGAATTTTACTAGAGATCTTGGTATAGTGATCGATCCCGCTCC
The DNA here is from genome assembly GCA_963932465.1 of Maratus speciosus. NCBI lineage: Eukaryota > Metazoa > Arthropoda > Arachnida > Araneae > Salticidae > Maratus > Maratus speciosus. The sequence goes on along the minus strand of OZ010787.1, from coordinate 239,910,517 downwards.
TCCATACACGCAATCTTTGAATGGAGTAGCTGAACGCTGCAATAGGTCGCTTCTGAATATAGGACGTGCTTTGATTGCTGAATCAAATTTACCAAAGACTTTTTGGGGTCAAGCTATCCTTTCAGCAGCTTACTTGAAAAACCGAATGCCAAGCAGCACTATTGAGAACAAAACTCCGTACTTTCTGAAATATGGAGAAGAAGCCGATTTCAAGCACATACGTGTTTTTGCATGCAGTGCTTACATGTTAATTCCTTCCGTTCATCGAAAGAAGCTTGACGATAGGTCTAAACAAATGATCTTCATTGGTTATTCTTCAATGGGATATAGATTACTAGATCCTGAAACGAAACGCATAACTGTATCAAGAAATGTGAAATTCGACGAAGAGAAAAAGGAAAATGTTCAGTCGAAACAATACATTCTAGAAAATTCAGAACCAGTCGATAATGAAATTGATCCAGATGTTCTAGAAAATACGAGTGATGAATTAGATGATCCTGAAGAGAAAGAAGACAAAACAAGAAAATCTGAAAGATTTAAAAAGCAACCTGTACGGTATCCAGATCCTGAAGTTTACGAAGCATTACTTTGCCAACAAGAAACATTAACGTTTGATGATATCAAATCCCTCCCTAGTGATGAACAACGCTTGTGGAAAGAAGCTATGGACGCGGAGATTGAAAGTATGAAAATCAACGATGTCTGGGATCTTGAAAAATTACCACCTGACAAACGACCTATTTCCTGCAAATGGGTATTTACCATCAAAAGAGATGGTCGACATAAGGCGAGACTCGTAGCTCGTGGATTTATGCAAAAAGAAGGGCTAGACTATAGTGAAACCTTTTCCCCTGTAATAAGTATCCCAGCTTTACGTTTGGTTCTTATTTTGATTTTAAATGAAGACTTATATGCATCTGTGTTAGATGTTAAAACAGCGTTCCTGAATGGTAAGTTAAATGAACTTGTTTTTATGGATCAGCCGCAAGGCTATGATGATAAAAGTGGGCGAAAGTGTAAACTTAAAAGAAGTTTATATGGTTTAAAACAAGCCCCACGACAATGGTTTGAAAGGTTTCATGAATTTATTTCAAAGTTAAATTTTAAATCTTGTGATAATGAACCTTGTATTTTTATTCGGTATAATAATGATCATAAAATAATTATTGCTTTGTATGTAGATGATATGTTAATTGCAGGTTCAGATGTAAATGAAACTAATGTAGTTATTTCCCTATTACATAACGAGTTTCACATGTCAAAATCGGAAAGTGTTTCAGAATTTCTAGGTATTCAAATGAAATTCAATTCTGATAGTTTAATAATGGATCAAGAGTCTTACATAATTAAATTGTTAAGTAAGTTTAATATGCTAGATTGTAAACCCAGTGACATTCCTATTTCTCCTAAGTCCACCCCATCTGATTTCAAAAATGGTAAACCTTTTAATGGCCCATATCGTGAACTTGTAGGTTGTTTATTATATTTAGCTTATATTTCTCGACCTGATATTTTGTATGCTATTAACTGTTTAAGTCAATTGCAAGAAAATCCTACTGAAATTGCATGGAAAGCACTTAAGAAAATCTTAAGATATTTAAAAGAAACATTGTCTTTAAAACTTGTGTATAAAAAGCAAAATTCTGATCCTAAATTATCCATGTATGTTGATGCTGATTGGGGGGCTAACACAAATGACCGCAAATCAGTAACAGGTTATATTTTAATGTTTTGTAACATGCCTGTTCTGTGGTGTTGTAATAAACAAAAATCAGTTGCTTTATCGTCAACTGAAGCTGAAGTCATTGCTTTAACTAAAAGTTTGCAAGACTTGTTATGGTTTAAAAATATTGCTAGTGAAATTGTAAATATTAAGGATTTAGTAATTTTTGAGGATAATCAATCATGTATAAAATGTATCAGTAATGAGAGTAATTATGGTAGAATGAAACACATTGATATTAAATTGAAATTTGTTCGCAATATTATAAAAGAAAATAACATCAAAATTGAATATGTTCCTACGAATATGCAAATTGCTGATTTATTTACAAAGGCATTACCTAAAGTTAAATTTTATGAACTATTATTTCTTTGTTGTTTGTACAAGTAATGTTTAAATTGTGTCATATTATTATTAATGATTGATTTCAAGAAATTTCTTTGTTTTCTGATGTAATGCTAGATTATGGGCGGGTGTTGAAAATAATCACAGCATTACATTAAATTCTTATTAATTTCTTTTTGTACAACTATGTTTCTTGTGATTGGTTGTTTAATGTAGCTTTCTTTCACGGCCGCAAATTCTCTGCCATGGGCCTTGCAAAATCTATAAATACCTGTAAATTTTCTGTTTTCTTTCAGTATGTTTGTGTAATTGTTCTTGTTAATAATCAAATATACTCACTTCGATCCACGTCTTTATGTCTGCCTTTTTATTTATTTTAACAGTTTTATGTTTAATATCTTAGGTATGCTTGCAATTCTTTCTAATAAACAGTAATAAAAATACACAATAAAAATGAGAATTAAATACAAGTTATTTTCTTATTTATCAGTTTTTTGTGTTTTTTGAAAATTTGTATCTGAAGGAGAAAGCATGGTTTGCATGTTTGCTCCACATATATTATTTCCCGTTAAAATTCACTAGACTATCTGAAAAAAGAGTTATATATTGTAGAGATTATATTACCTTAAAATAAGTAGTTATTCATAATTCAAAAAGATTGATATATTATGTATATGTAATTTAAATATTTCTGATTATAAAAGAAAATTAAGCATTGTTTTTATTAGCCACAAACTAATTGAAATCTTATTATTAATCTTATTTGAAGAGATGTAGAGCTGTTTAATCACCAAAATATTGATTTTTCTAAAAATTATATAGGAAAGAACAATATAGTATTTTGCTGCATTTTAAAACATTTTGCATAAAAATATTTCTATTATTACGTAAGTTATGACTAAAAAAATGTGTCCATCATTTTAAATGCAAACAATGATTAAAGAAACACTTTTAAGCTTATTTTTCTCAAAAAGATAAAAGCCATTTTTGTTAATTGCGCACAAGATTTATTTTACATTAGTTAATATTTTTGCATGCAATCTTTACGAATTTAGACATTATATCTACAACTTAAGATTGGATCTAAATTTGTGCATATTTTAGTAAAATTTCTATTTAAATGTATTGTTGAAAGTATTGCATACATTAAGATTATCTGTTTTTGTGCCTAGAATTACAAACGAACTTTCGTCCAATTTTAATATAATTCTTGCGTTGCAAGTTTTATAGCGAGAACATAGCCAGTAGTACTTATTTTGATTTTTTTTTTTATCTTGCTGAGATACAGAACTGAACGTTATTACATTTCCCCGTCTTAATGATTTTAAGGCTCAGGTCCTTCCCTAACGGAAGTACTTGATAAAACCACTTGATCGAGGAGCTTTCGTTTAATCCGGAAAGTACGTTTAAAGCAGTGGTGTAAAAATCTAGGCGCCTGCGGGTAGTCTTTCACCCCTAAATTTTATTACTTTTCTTCGCTTAAACTTTATTAGCATTCTTACAAAAAAATTAGACGAAATATTGGACGAAAAGTAACGAATAAACTTTAGTGGTGGGAGACTTTCTTTTGGTGCCTAGATACCGAAATTTCAGAACAATAAATTTTCGTAGAATTTTTGGTATTTCATTAGATTTCCTACTGACAAAGAAGTTGAATTAAATGTTAATTATTTAACTATTTGCCCGATTTAGACCACACACCTCGGCACCTATTAAAAAATTCCCATTAGACTCTTTCGAACTCCAACCCCTGTTTCTCTCCTACTAATCAAATTTACTAGCAATTTCTTAATCAGTCTTCTCTGTTTCTTAAGCTACTTCTCAAACATTGTAATTTATTATAAATTCTCAGTAACCACTACTTTTGAACATTAATATCTTATTGTCTCTCGCCATCTTCGGAAAAACGAAAAATCTACATTTAAAATTATGAATTCAAACAATTGGAGGTAAAATTCATAAATATCATATATTCAACTTTTCGTGCGGGGGGGGGGGGGGTTCGTCCGCTGACAGTTGATCGTTCGATCTCATCTTCAGATAAAATAATGATTTTCGTTTCAAATATGAATTTATACAAATTCGAGGTAAAAGTTATGAATATCATATATTAACATTTTCGTAGGAAGCTGCGAACCGAAGCGGAGGTTCCTTTAGAAAAAGGTTCACCTGCAGCACAGTATACGCTGCCGAAGATAGTGAGACCCCTGAAACTATATTCATTGAGAAAAACTTTCCGGCATAAGTGGAGCAAGCTGCGGATACCTTGTCGTATGTAGCAGGGGCCGAACCACAAGTCCATTTTATAAAATATATGCTTTTATTGATAAATTTTAAAATACGATTTTTTTAATTTTTAGATAATTTAACATATTCAAGATTTAAGGGGGTCCGGGACATATTTTAACATAATTTTCATTTATTAAATTTTCATTTTGAAATTTTTGCGAAGGTTAACAATATCCTTTATAAACAAAATCACATGATAAAACTTCTCATATTTTTTTTTTTAATTTACATTTAAAATTTATTAAAAAAGTGGGGCTGTTTAAAATCGTTATAACTTCAAATATTTTTTGTAGAATTTCATTTTTTTTTCATTTCAATAAACATAAATATATAAGTTTTAATTCTGATTCAGCATTTTTAAAAATATTAATTTAAAGTAAAATTAAATAATAAAGTACTTACTTAAAGTAAAATTTAAAAAAATCATTTAACTTAAAAAAAAAAATCATATTTTCAAAGTAAACAGTTTTTTTCAAATTTGCTGAATCAAAATTAAAGTAAAAAATTGAAAAGGACTTGTTCCAAGTTTTAACCATTCACCTTTAACGTTTCTTGACTTATAGACTTATTTAAATGCGAGAAATGGTTAAAAACCCATTCTGAAGAAAAATGCATTTTCACAAGTAGTCGTTTAAATGACAATAATTAATTGAAAGCTAGATTTTGAAAACAAACCATAGAAAAAAAATATTTCCTGTTCCAATTAAACTAAAAACACGATTTAAACGTCATTTTAAGAAGAAAAAAAATCAGAGAAACTTTTAATGCAATAAAATGTTTTTAGGAAATTTGAAGATGTTTGTGACCCAGACCCGCTTAACCCCTTGAGGGGCAAGTGATTTTGTTCCTGTAATGTTGATCTCAAACCTGAATGTTTGAAAAATTATATTTCAATATAAGTAAAAGCAATTTTACGGATTTTTTCCGCCAAAGTTTGAAAAGCAAAAATTAATAAAATTTTTCTGGTATAAAACTTCATTAATCGTAGGTGGTATATAATATATACCGGTGCCCCTCAAGGGGTTAATGGCACGGGCGAAACACACCCGGTATATAAAGCCGTAGGAAGCGATGACCGGAACAAGAGATTATTTTGATTGGAGATTCCTTGAAAGGATATCTTTCAAATTCGAGGTTTTTAAAGATTTGACTTCCCTAGGTAATTATTGGCAATGATGGCTAGCGGGAGAAACCAGCAAGTACGCTATTAAAGGCATGCAAATAGTTTTATCGAACATAATTTCTTTATATTTAATAATAAAATGTGTTCTGGAATTTCTTATACTTCATGATATGAAATTGAAGATTTTTTTTTTCAATAACAACATTGCTTTTAAAGAGAACTTTATTCACAAGAAACCAAAACCCAACTTTCCTTATGTTTTATAATGTAACTAAATCCACATTCTAATTTGGGTAGTTCCTTTACTTAGTCTAATTACAGAATGGCGCCATTTATTTTAACTTTACTGTAACTTATTTTAACTGGGCCCAGTTGAAATATGCAAAATATACTATAACTGGACACATGAAAGCCTAATCCACAATGACTGTAACCTTAAAGGAAAATTAACTATACCATAGAAGTAGGATAATATGGAATAGTAGTATTGTAAAATATTGTAGAATAATTAGAACAAGAGTTCATCACTATAGCAATATTCTATAATTTATAATCATCTGATAAGAAAGGTTCTGTTTCTCTATGATCAGAAAAGTGTTACTCATATTTTGATGCTTGCAGTTACTTATGCGGTATTTCCAGCGACCTCCGTTTCTTATGCGCCATCATCAGATGCTAATGTGCATGAAGCAAATTACAGTTTCCGGTAACTGTTTATAGATATAATAGTGTCATTTGAAATGGTTTCTCCCTGCGAAAATGGCCGTTCTTTTTTACAAACCTTTATAACAGAAGAGGGTAAATTGTCATCTGTTCGTGGGCAGTTCATTAGAAAAGTTCTGTTTACTTGATAAAGTTCTTGTTTATGGAGGAATGAGATTACAAATTGGATTAAGCGCTTTGTTTACTATTTTTTTAGTGGAATTTTAGGTTTTACTTTCACATTTTTCATTAATAAATGAAGTTAGTTTATGTTTTCGGATAATACCAAGTTTAGTTAACTGAAATTACGATAACCTACACTCTGCTCTATTCTAATTATTCTATTAATAATAATCTTATTCATAATATTGAATATTTGATGTATACGTGTCCTGCTAAACTTCAAAAGAGCGTTTTGAAAATAAGAAGATTGTTTTTCAGTTTTGCCTTAATTGCTCATAATAATATCTTATATATTTTATTGTATTTTTTTAGCATTTGAAGATGTTTACACTATTCATTTCGGTACATTGATTACCATTAATACTGGACTTTAATATTAAATAAATAATTCGAATATTTGAAGTTTTGTACTGTAGTACTCATACGGATAAAATTTCGCATTAGTCACGATTTATTATTTTGCTTGCCAATAATTTTAAGCATTATTTTAAAAATACTTGTCATTGCATCTGCACTTTCGATATCAATAATTCGCTTTGGAAAGTTCGAAGACATTATTATTTCTATTTCAGTTATTCACTTTTCTCCTTTTACTAAAATATTTCAAAACTCAACTGTCACGTTCTTATCATAAAAAATTCAATAATTTTAGTTTCAGTCAGATTAATGTGTCTGAATTTCTTTTTTTTTTTTTTTTTTATCCTTGAGGTTATACTGAAAATAATGTATTATAAATTGCAAATTATTTATAATAAACGAAATTATTTAAAAATTCTTTTTTATAACACTAAGCTTAATGTAATAAACATAATTCATGAAAATAAATATTTTCTTCGCCATGCTGAAATAACCCTATTAGCGCCGTGCCCAAAATACAACTTTTTTTTTTAACTCATATCAACTGACTTGGTAGTTAAGAAGTAACCAAATAAATAATGCATTGATATGTCCAGTTTTAAATATATATGCAAATAAATAAAAGTCATACACAATTTTTTCACAGTTGTACCACAAAATGACGGTAACCTAACTGTCACAATGCATCGAAGTAACCCTTTCAGGTGAAAACAATTCTGTTGCTGTGATTTTGAAAACCCATGGAAAATTTAATTTGAATATAAACAATAACAACTGATTTTTATTTGCGCAGCTTGTAAAACCAAAGAATCTGGTACACAGTTTGTTTTAAATTAAGATCTAAAATAATATACAACCATATTCAAGAGTTTAAAGTAGTCGCTTTTTCGTCATATTTCTGGGTGTAATCTATTGTTAACCATGTTATGGCACAGTGATATTACATTGACTTGCTGTACTCTTAAGTAACATACGAAATTAAAAGGACGGCTTAAAATTTGAATAACTTATAAACTACTTGAAAGTTTCATTACAATTTTTAAAAGCTTGCAATTTTACACAATTACGATTTTTAAAAGCTTTCACATCATATAACTTTCAGAATTAGACACTGCATGTTGAGGGGAGGATCTTTTCCCCAAATAAAATTTCTTCTTTGAACATTACTATTAGGTTTTCCTTAGTGGAGGGAATTTTGTCTGTAAATATCGCATTGGTTTAACCATGTCATATGTAGTTTGAAAACACGACTGATATTTAACTAATGCTTTTGTAAATATAGTGACGCCGCACTCACTATAATTCTAAAAGGTCTATGTTATTCACATTAATCCAATATAATATTAAACCCTATAAAAATCATAGCGGTATTTCGCTTACTAAGCACAGTATAAGTCACTGTTTCATAAAATGCTCAATAAGTCTTCAGTATATGACAGCCTCAGAAGTTATAACACCATATGGGAATTCATTATAGATTTTCTACTGTATGTTTTCCTTTGGAATTCTTATGAAATTCTTTCCTACGCCACTTTGGCATTACACACATAATTTCTTATGCATCAATATGAAATTAGTTGGTATTCGTCAAAATGTGCCCGACAAAAAACTCCAGTAACTTCCAGTAAAAGGTTCATAACATCATTAAAATGCCAGGTAATTTTACAGAATATATGTTAGAAATAATAAAAATAAATAAAAATTTCTTTCAGAAATGCACTGGGGATCAATTTCATATTAACTGTCTTTAAGCGGATAAATACAACAGAATATTTTCCTGTTATTTAATTTTCATATCCAAAAAAAGAACAACTTCGTTTTTTATATCGTAACTTTAGAATAAATGAAGACATCTTGGAAGATAAAATTACGTTAGTTTTCAGAAATGTAAGCATTTAACTGCAGAACAATATCAATATATGACACCATTTTGTCTCATATAAAAAAATTTTCTTTAAATATTTTTCTTTCGAGAATATAAACATCTACTTTTTGATATATATATATAACATATTGACCAATTGTAATAAAAAATATACCAAAAAATTATAGATAATTTCAAGTTAATTAATCAATGGTTCTTGTCAAAACAATTAATTTAAAAATTAAATACAATATCATACAATATCATAAAAATATTCGGGATGGTAACTTTTCCTTAATAATAATGATGAAAAAAATTCTATAATTTGTCCTCCTGAAATCAGAACACAAATAATATCTGAAAAATATCTTATGCAGGATTGGGGTTCAAACCCCCAATACCGGAATTCCTTTTCCTGTCATCTCGACACCTATCATTGCAACTCTGAAAAGAAACCAGTTCAATATTGGCTTCCGTCTTCGTTTAGGAAGAGGAAACATCCTAAAGTGCTCATTGCGCGCGCTTATATGAGCTGAAAGTGGTCTTAAAATATTGCTTTGCATTTTAAATATATATAATATTACATTTCTATACTATAAAAATTTATTTTATCTATACTAATATAATAAAGAACTCTTGATTGACTGGCTGACTAACTCATCAACGCATAGCTGAAACAACTAAAATCAAAATCACGAAATTTGCACAGTAGATTGTTGTTATGACCTGTAAGAAAGGATTTTTGAAAATTCAACCTCTAAGGGGGATAAATGGGGTGTCGAAAGTTTTAGGTTATTTTGCTATGTCCCAGCAGCAGTTTTAGGTACGAACGTAAAATAAAAAATATTTGCTAAAAAAATAGTTAAACACGTATTTCAGCGATTTTAGAAATTCTACCAACAAAGGCTTAAATGAGTGGTCAAAAGTTTTCAAGCACTTAGCCATATCTCAGCTGCAGTTTTAGGTAAGAGCATAAAATGCAGCTAAATCAATCAGCTAAAAAGCTAGTTAAACACGTATTGCAGCGATTTTAGAGGTATTTTAGCGAATACCTCGCTTATATCGGTTATGAACCCAATTATGGTGGATTGGACGGTTAAGAACTACTGCTGATCTTTTATTACATATTTTGCATAAGATTTTTCCAAGGAAAAATTCTATTTTTTAAATTTCAAAATGTATATAGATGCCATACCAAATACAGTTTCGCTAAATGCTACCCCATTCGGTTATTTTTTTTCGTATTGTCAGAGAAATCATATATTTTTCTGTTTCATGCATAAAAGATATTCATATTCTAATTTATAAAGCAATTTTTTTTCTATGTTGTGTCTATGATGTAACTTCATTTTTTCCTTTATTGTATTTTAAAGGTTTATGTGCGGGTGGTGTACAGAGCAGCATTATTATGATCGCCATATTTTTGGATTTTCATTTATTTTACCTGTAAGTCTTTCATAGTTAAAATGAGCAAAGCAAGTTGTTCTGACATGTTGTACTACATAAATATTTAATATTCTATTTCAAAGGAGAAACATGCGCATGGCAAAGAATAAAGTAGGTATTTTTAGTAGGTTTTAAAGTATGTATTGTTTCGGTTTTTTTAGTATTTTGTAGGAAGAAAAAAAAGAAAAATTTAATACCGTGTTAAATACTTCAGAAAAACATGCCCATTGAAAAAAAAATTTTTCTTTAAGTACTTATGTTGTAATGTTAAAAAATTCTTTATAATACAGCAGGCTTTTATATGTAACTTTTTTCTATACACATATGAATATAAATGTCTGAATGTTTTTAATTTTCATTAACGCAATTTATTATGTTAAGATTGTTACAATTGAGTCTTGCCTAAGTATTTTTTTTTAAATCGTTGCTTAACTTTTTATATCGAAGAACATATTAATCTCATATAATTTCATTTTATTTTATTTTTTCTTCTTTAAATATTTTCCGATATTTTTTCGTAAATCTTTTTTGAATGAATTCGACTTCTCTAATTTTTTAACATCTTAACTTTTTTTAGCAGGATTTTGGAACATTTGTATATGCATTGCATTATTCCGAAACTTTATTAGCTATTTTCTGCATAGCAATCCGAAACGCTATGTTTGCTCTGCATGATATCTTTCGATTTTTAGTTAGTTGGTCGGTTATATAAGGTTTAATGGCACAAAAACCCTTTAAGGAGATGCTGCGTCAATCGATTTTTTATAGGCAAAATCAATCCAATTCTCTTCTGAATTAAAAATAATAAGCATATTATTATTTTTATGAAATTTCTTATCATAAATAAGTAATTATATTCAAAATGGTTATTTAATTGAAATTTGCGAATATTACAGTTTTCAAATTACTTGATTTTGATGGAATTATAGTGGAAAGCTTAATTTCGATAAAAACGTGAAGTACTTTCCATTATAATATTCCAATGTGAATTTACGCCGGGAGTGTACTTCTTATCTCTCTTATAATGACACCATAATATATAAAGAAACGTTACTCAGTAAGCGATTTCCATGACATTATATTTATTCAATGGTGGCAAGTTTTGTCAAGCAGTTATAACTGCTTAAAGAACTGTTGTTCTTTGAGGTAATTTGCAACTGGCGGTATTGCGAATTCATTTTTACACCTATCGAAATATTTTAGTTTTAAGAAATAAAATACACGATGCATAGGAAATATGGTGCTATTTTCTCCAGTAAAGAATTCTTTGAGGGTCGTAAAGAACAATGATAAAAATCATCCATAGGGGAGATCGGGGCACAGTGCGACACTTTTTAACGACTCTCATATATTTAAGTTCTTAAGATTTAGTTCAAGCAACCGTTATCCCTATTTTGTACTCTATAGTTTTGGTAATCATTAAAGCCTGCAATCAAACTGAAAGTTAAACATTTAATTTTTATTTATTTAAAGATTATAATGAAAGCTATTGTCCCAATGTACCCCTACAAGGAGTACATATGGACAGTCTTAAATTGGTATGGTGCAGATTTGGATACAAAATTGTTTTGAACTCGAAAGTAATTAATGCTTATTTATACACTGTATTTTTTAATAATAATAAAAAGAAGTTACAGCAGCTTCTGTATAACTATCGTACATCAAATTTATCTGAATTAAATCAACATCCATGGTTGTTAATGCCCGTAATGATGTTTAAAATGCAATTATATACTGAGAAATTTTTGAAACATCTTCTTTATTGACAGTATTGAAATATCTTCATTATTTTTGTAAGTAAAGTTCCATGAATTCGCCGTTTTCCGTAAAGAAACACTATTTCTTCACTTTCAACTGATTCCACACGGCCCACCTAATACAGAACCTTAGAAAAAACAGTGACGTTTCCCACAAATTTGAGAAGGGCAAAATAATTATTCTCTAATTCATCAGTGACAGGTTCAAACAATTTTAAATTTTCTTTAAATTTTTCTTAAATGTCAAGTTTAGGATCAAATTTGCCGTCTTTAAAAAGCAACATTCAGAATCATTGAGAGGCAGAATTTTTACTTTAGATATTTTACCATATAGCTAATGTTTTACCTTCAGTTAATTTTCTTCATTTGTCTTGTTTTTCACAAACTTTTCCTTCTATTCTGTTTTTCAATGAGGTAGAATATGAGATTTTCCCGGGTTTTTACACAATTGGTTTGTATTTTTAAGGGAAGCTTTTGGATAGGGTCTTACAGCTTCAAGAGTCACTGAAGAAGAAATATTTCCTTCATATTTTGATGCTGTAAAAAATGTATTGCTAAAGTGAGTAAAGCTAGATGGCTTGGAGGGAGAGAAAACACCACCAGTATCTTGATAATTTTGAAAACCAGAGCTTTGAAAACAATAATCCACTAGACTGTTAGAACTTAGAAACAAAATCATTTGCACTGAAACTGCTTTGATTAAATGGCCAAATTCCAGTAGATGTAAATTCACTTGTAATATAACGAATATTAAATGATGCGGTATAGACAAGTGTTACAAGATCTGGAATTTCATATATGGAAATCCTTTTCTCAGAATTTAAAATCATCCGGTCATTGAAAGATCATTTGGTGTGTGATTTGAATGAGCAAAAGACTCCTACATCGAGAAACTACACCCAGGGGGATGTAGAGGAAGAAATGTTAATAAATGGAAACCATTTCAGTAGAAAAATTAGGATGTCATAAAATGCCAAGTTTATTCCAATTAAAAATTTCAAAATAAGAACAAATTATTAAGCCTAACCATGCTCAATGTTTGATACTAATTACTAGTGATAAACTGAAAAAAGAAAAGAAATGTTTAAAATGTTTCAATGTCACATATGTCAATATGGGACTTTCCCAACGTAACCCACTTGTCCTTGTCCCAATTTTCTCCTCAGGGCCAATTTTAAAAACATATTATCCCTAATTACTGGAACTTAGCACGATAAATTTTTGAATTGTAAAAGTCGACTTATTATGCGTATATTCAGACTCTTAGACGTTCCTTACAATAACTTTCCATAATTTAAAAAAAATCTCATCATAATATGATTTTTAAAAGTTAGTTTTGGGCATAACAAATAGAGTTGCTTACCTCGAGTGCTACTAGTTTTTTTTTTTTTTTTTTTTTTTTTTTTGTGTCTTTCAAAAACATGTGGTAATAGGCAATACTAGCACCATGCTCCGACATTTTTTTTTTTTTAGAATTTTCTCCTCCTTTAAATTGTGAGGTAAGGACTTTGTCCCAGTGTTCCCCCTTCTCCCCTGGGTAGTACTTATAAATCTAATCCGACAGCGAATATCGTGCATACACACAGCGCAAATTGGTATCTACAGTGAAGCAATTCAAGATAATTATAGGGCAGCTAATATATTCTTGATTCTTATATATGCAATATATTATATGCTTTATATGCTTTTATTTAATTGTATTATTATTGATTATATAGCGTCTAGAAGAGATAAAAATCCTGTTATTTCTCTCTTCTTTCGTTTATATCTTTCTTTTTATTTTCTTTCATCTAGAATGAAGTATTTTTGTTGAAACCATTGCAAAAATCTTTAAAAATGACAAACTGTTTAATATCTAGAAAGTGAAATGAAAATTCAAATTTCAAGTTTTATTATAATATCTTTAGATCCAATCGAATAACTCATGTTAGTTTCATCACGCAGTATTCTATATTCTAAAACTAGTAGTTGTAAAAAATGTATGACACTACAAGATTTTATTACAATAGATTGTGATCTACGTCTTTGCATTTTCATGCATTTAATGTGCTGATGGGAACAAAATATTACGAACACCTACGAAAATTTTTGTTTCATTTCACATCTGCAGATGCGCGCCACCCGAAATAGAACTCTTCCAATAAGTAACCTTTAAACAGACGGTATCCGTCTCTAAACAACTGTCGTTGGGTAGTTCAGACATGTATCTCTTCTCTGAGAGATGTTTCAATACCAGACAGCTAATTTAACGACAGCCTCGAGATAAGTCCAGGGTAACAACACTCATTCCCTATACCTGCCGATGGTGTAGTCGTTAAATACTTCCAAGGAGGCGTCATTGTTGGTGCTTGTTTATTAGAGCCTCTTTGGCGGAAGAAACGAAAGCTTTCTGTGGCCTAAAAGTACGGTATCAGCCCTTATAATAGCTCACATGAAAAAAAAAGGTAAGATAGTTCCGTCAGACCAAAAAATGGACGAAATGCAAAGATGTCGTCATAAAAAGTAATTATTTAATTTCATACTTACAGAGAGACAAGTATTTCTAACATGAATTTAATTATTATTGAGCATTTTAGAACTATACGTGAAATTTAGAAGATAAAAGATTCATGCATTTGTATAGCTGGTTTAATTTCTGTGGTACACGAATTGAGATTGTAGAAAAATACGTTGAAAATTAGGGGAGAGTAGCCGTATTTGGATCGCCGCTTTAAATGGACCGTTGTCATTCTGCCGTTAATTACAGAAAGACACGCCATCTACCGCTGAAATCATACTCATCAGAATGACGTCATTTATGATTAGAAGAAGCACCCACCTGCCATGTGCTGTTTTCAGACAATTTTTAAAAACCTAAAATTAGCAGTTTTGATCATAGTTTTTCTACTAAACGTAAGTGAATACTTTAAAACTAAGTTAAGTTGTTATGTTTTCACATGCATATCTAAATTCATCTGTTTATTGCGCATATTTTTATGCGGATTTGTTTGATTTCGTTTTTGTTCATAGTGTTGAGATTATCTGTTTTAAAAAATGCCGCAGTTGCCTTAATATGGCCAATTTAAGCTGCTTAAATTAGACCAGATATACGATCATAAATTTGAAGTGTAAGTAATAAATGTCGAGGGCGGTACGCATTGTACACTTTTTTTAAATATTTTATAATGGATTACTATCTCCATGGAAGTTTTTTAATATATATATTTATATATATTATCTGCATCAATTTCTCTATACAGTTTAGGCCTATATAAACATAAAAATATTTTTACATGCTTATGCAATAAATTTTGTTTGCAATTTCTTTTACCTTGTATGCATTTGCATTTATAATTTTTGAATACTTTATTCCTACGGTGTATTTCATTTACAGAGTTCAATTCAAATATTTTCCTCCTGGAGGTTATTTGCGGTTCTATGAAGGGGGGGGGGCAGACTTTTTACATTTCTAGAAGGCGAAATTCTTTGCATTAAAACGCATAAAATCTCAAACCTTCGGTGGGAAGTAGTTATTTCAAGGTGGGGGACCCCTGTATTCAACATTGCTTGAATATATGTTTTGCGTTTGATTAATCGTAGCGTATTTTTTTTAATAGAGCATATTTTTAAAATACTTTTTTAATATAATGTTGAAAATGCTGAAAACGACACAGACAAACTTTCTAGAAGAAAACAGCAAAAGCTGTTAAAGGAATAGGAAACGAAAAGGAGAGAGTAAGTTGTAATGAAATGCTGCAAGAAGGCTGCAGATACAAGTCCCCCCAAAAGGCAATTAATCATTATACATGTTATCTCCATTGCTAAATTCAGTTAAATAAAATTACAGTGGGAGAGAAAAAACTGTTGTGTTAATGTCTTCGCCATATAAAGTAAACGTTGAAGTAAAAAAAAAAAAATGACAAAAAGGTAACTCTCAGAGCACAAAAGCAATTGGAACGTCAAGTTTAAAAATATAGGCGTAATGCAATTGGAAATAATAAGATGGAAGGGAAACACTACAAAAATAATGCAAATAAAACTTCTGTTGCAAAAAAAAAGTCTAATAATTCAGATTCTAAAAAGAAAAATCTAGACAGTGATGATTGGTTTTGCCTAATTTGTAAGAAAAATAAAATAGCAGAAAGGATTCAGTGTTTAGATTGCCAAATACGGTTCTATGTTGTGTGCGCTGGAATAAAAAATGAATAAAAGAAATTCGTACGTAAGCTTAGCATCACTGCTTACACGATATTCAAGCAACTGGCAATTAGTTCCGTAATTTTTTATTATTAATTACTTATAACTTTGATTTATATATTGAATAAATTTTGATTTAAAACAATTACTCTTATTTTCAGATATTTGATTTCATTATATTTCATTGCTGTTATTTTGTTCGATTGTTTCATTGATCGCAAACTTTTCTTTTAATAAAATTAGTTATATTCCCTAGTCATTAAAACAACCTGTTATTGTTTGGTCCAATTTAGGAGACTGGGGTACAACTTAGGTGACCAGTTGCTGAATTTGGACCACTTTTGACAAATTTTTCAAATTAAAATAAAATTTAAGGTTTTCAAAAAGAAAGTGATATAAAAATGTATTTAGTTAGTAAATGAATAGATTGACCCCGTGTAGTGATGTTTTGCAGATTTTCCAAAAATTCAGCGCGTTACACCTGAAAATAAGTGAAGTGGTACAAATTCGGATACTCTGTCTTATACCTAATTTGACTGAGTATAAACACAATACTGAAACTTTAGAGCTTTGAGCCAAAAAGAATGAGAACAACAGGAAAATACAGAAGCCTCAAGAAGTGCGTATAATCAAGCACCGATTGCGGTAAAAGAGCAACAAACAGTACCTTTAAAAAATTTATGTTGGACATTCTAATCAGTCAAACTTTGCATACTGTGTGTTGCCCACTTCTTATTTCCGAGATCAAAGATTGTTAAACATTATTTTTAGTCGAACTACCTTATGTTTTTTTTCAAAACTCAACTAACATTTAGACCTTTTGTGTAATCAGTCATAAGGAAAAGGAGAAGTTTGGCACAAAGCATATACATGAGAACAGCAATAAAAAAGTAATACACATGTAATAGTGGAGTTATCATAGATTTTTATACGCAAAAATACATTTATTAATCAATCTATTAGAAACAAAAAGTGTAGAAGTTATTGTTTTGCACTTACGACAGAGTTTCTATCGGGATTGAAACATTTTTATATTTTCCTCACCTGCCGATCTATACAGAAATTGTAATAAAAAAACTTTCTTTTCAGATAAATAAATAATATAAACGTAACAAGAAACTGTCTCATCAATATAATTTCATATTAATTTAATTTAAATCTGTAGCATATTGTTTATATTATGTTATTGGAACAGAACTTGAATGATGAACTCAATTTCATCGTTAATATAGATTCACGTCATGGTTATAATTCAAGTCTTAGCTATAAATTGGTTGATAAATATAAAGTTTCCGTTAATCACTCCACCAAATTAAATCACATTTACCGAAAGATTCCATATGTTCCCATTTTATTTGAAAGGTTAAAAAAGTTATTCATGAAATACAACATTCAACTTGTAGTCTCTAATTCTATGACATTATTTAATTTAATGCGTAAAAAATAGATTCAATTCCTCTTATATTTTTCTCTGGGGGTGTATGAAATCCCCTTTAAATTTACAGATGGGACAATCTCCTCCTAAATAGGTCTGACGAAACGGCGATTTTTTGAACGATTGAAATAACACAAAAATGACTTGAAGGTTCGTACATTTTTTTACAGCACTCTCAAGATGTTTTTTAAAAGACTTATTTCATCTATTGACTTTGACCATACTAAAGTTATTTCTATGCAAGTTGTTCCGTTTAATACTAATATTCGTGAATCTTTGGAAATTCGTTTAAGGAACCAAGAAGTTTGTAATGATAATGTTTCCTTTCACATTCCTGAAATCTGGCTTTCTATACTGAAAGATCTACGAAAATTTCTACGTTTTTTCAGCACTTCTTTCTTCGTTGTTTTCTTTGTATAAAAGATGGCGCTACTGAGCTGTTTTTTTTGGGATTTAAGAAGTTCCCGTTAGACTGTTTATAATTTTGAATTCATTTTAAGGTGTAGCATATAAAGTAGTGCTTTCGATGGGATACGCATTTCAGTTATACGTTTAAACGATATACTTATATACGTATAATACGTTTCTATGAAATACGAATACCTTAAAATATACGTTTAAACTTATCCGGATACGTATAAGGGTACATCGGATCACTTTTAATAACAATAGACCGCACCAGTCTTACGTCACTGAATGAAGAATAAACTCGGAATATGTTAGCGTTTTTATTTCAACACCGAAAGTCATTACCGTGAATTGCAAAACGTACTTGGCAAATTTTTACTTTGAATTCAATTTTTTTGTTCATCTCATGATATTGAGATGAGACACCCCGTTATTTTTATATTTTGTGAATATAATGTATACAAATTGAATCCGTTGTAAGGAACTAGCAAAATTAAATACTTTTTGAATAAAGAATAAGAGTATAAATGGTTCAGATTTATTGTGAATTTTTGTTAGTATGTTTTTTTTCTTTTTAATCTTTTAAAAATTATTTACTTGTCTGTGTTACATTCAAGATTGCATCCGGGCGCAAATGTTATTCTTTTCATGGAGCTAATGTTTTCTACCCTGTTAATGTATAATGAAAATCCATTTTTTTAATCGTGACACTCATGGTATTTTTTATACGAAATGCTAGGTCATTGCGTTTAAGATTGGTTAATATTCACAAATATCATTTTTTGTATAAAGTATCTATAAATTTTGATTACTTATAAACCGGCATATAATCGACTTGCAGGTTTTAGAACGCAATTACACATGCTTAAAATGATTTGCATCTCTTTTCTTTTTAGAATAAAACACATTTTTAAAATATTTTAAATTTAGAAAACAATATTTTTAAATACAATAAAAATATGATTACAAACCTTTCTAGGGGTCGTATTGATTAATGTGACTATAAAATATATATAAATTTAAGTCTGTTCTGCGGTCGCATGAAAAATAATGTTTCACGCGAAGGGTCCATGCCACAAATCAAAAGAAGCTAGGTGCTGTGCTACAGATATGCGAAATGTAGCTTTGGAGCTACCCACTTTCAATAGTAAAACATTTCATAATTAATAGCTTAGTTATTAGGAAAACAGCCAACATCAAAACTGGTGAAAAGTATTTACATTTTTTAAGTATCTATGCACAACAACCAGAAGGTAGGTAAATCCCGGGCCATCGTGGTTTCTTTCAACAAAGAACCGCGAAGGCCCTGGTAAATCGCGAGAATCGGGACTCTGGAGGATATTTTTCAACCTCAATGTCTAAAATCCGCAGATAAGCATCTATTTTCTTGCCTTGAATGAAAAACGTTTAGATGTTTATATGTTTAACCGCTTGGTTAAGATCCGTACATACGATGTACGCTATATGCTGTTTTGAAAAATACGTATAACTTCCATAGCCATAGTTTACGTATCTGAATCCGTATCCCCGTATAATACGTATTATACGTATATTCGTTTAAACGTTTAATAGGGAGCTCTAATATAAAGTGTTTTTGTCGATTTATATTTTATAAATTTTTTCTCCTGATGAAGATCTTAAACATTAAACCGAAACTTAGAGATTTATTTTATGCATATATTTATTTTACATCTTTTAATTTGTGAATAAATAGTACGTTGGATAGCAACACTTTTTTTTAATTTTGTATTCGATGTTACAATGTAAAGTCCTTAATTATTAATTATTACAGATAAAATTAATTATGAGTTTTCGGAGATTAAACCCACCGAACGAGCACCAACTAGAATATCGCACACCCCTAAAGTTTTTTTAACACAGCCATTCATAAAAAAAATGTACTTTAGTTATCTTTGTTTTCTTTAAGTCATTGTGAGTTTTATGAAAAAGATCTTTAGTAATTTTTTACATTTTAAAGATGTCACTTATTACTATATCTGTAAAACTAAACAGTTTTACCCAATTGCATTAAACGTCTTGGTTAATTTTATTTAAAAAGCAAAAAAGTATTTATTTATGAATTCTAAATGATTTTTAGAAATAAATACTTACTAGTTCATCATTTATATACCAGCGTAACGTCGCTGCTGGCTTTGACTTGGCTGATGTGCAATTTACAACAACTGTATCACCAATTCTATATTCTTGATTGCCTCCTGTCAACGTAGGTCCCTCTGATGGTAATACTAAAAATAAACAAAAGGAATTTCGACCCATCGTGGAGTCTTGTTATTACTATAAGGCAAGTAATGTTTAAAAAATCTTTTAAAATATTGAAATAATATGCTTTCATTTTGCATTATTTAAAAAATAATAATTATCAATCTGATATAATATCTTAAATTGTTTATAATGTCTACGTACTACATACTGTTTTTTTCCTTTTATAAAATAATGGAAACAAGTATATAAATAAATAGAAAGATAAATAGTTCTCAAAAAGTAATTGATATAAATGTTTATAATGGAAATTTAAAAACTGCGTTTTAGAAAATAAAAGAACGCAAATTCATTAGACCGAAATTCAAAATATTTCTTTAAAAACAGTCAAAGTAATACTTATATTTTTATTTCAAGCATTTGAAGCTATGAATTTTTAATACACTGGTTTCCAAAAATTAAGGAAAAATCACAAAAAGAGCGATAACTCGTGTAAAAATTAACCTATCCATATGAAATTTTCAAATGTTGTTAACTAAGAGATGGTGAATAAAATTACAATATGCAAATTAGTGGCGCTGCAATAGGATTGCGTGATCTATGAGGAGCATAAAAATGCATGCTAGAGGTTACGGCTACAGTTGTCGCTGCGATTATGAGATAAGAAAACTAAGATAGCCAATTCATTAGTATGACCTCGAGGTATCATTTGTCCGTACAACTGCGATATTGAGCTATTAGAAAATTGGAGGCATGTCAAAATTAGACAGAGGGGGCTAGATGGCTAAAAGTGAGGCCTTCTGTTGTTCATATTCTTTAACAACAATTTCAAAACACCTCCTCCGACTCCAGAAGGGTCAGCCAAGGACGAGTAAGAGCTATGACAAGCACCGATGACCGATATTTTCTATTATGTGTACGAAGGAATAGAACAGTAACCCCCTCTCATTATAGAGCCTCCTTTGCTGCAGCCACTGGAAGGTTGAAACCAATGTGTACTGTGCGTAGAAGGTTTTATGAAGGTGGTCTTTATGCGAGGCGACCAGCCATTTGTGCGCCGCGTGCCTCACGTTACCGGGGGGGGGACGTTTAAGTTGGACACGTCAACATGTCCACTGAACGGCTTATCAGCGGAAGCGTGTGCTCTTCACGGATGAGTCCCAGTTTAGCCTTCAAAGCGATAGTAGTCGTTCTTTGATTTGGAGAGAACAGAGAACATGCTATTATCCATCAAACATTCGTGAAAGAGATTCATACGGAAGAGGCAGTGTCTGTGTTTGTGATGATATCTCTTTGGGTTGATGTACAGACATCCATGTCTTTCCATGTGGACCTGTGATTGCTCAAGTCTATAGAGATGACATTCCTGATGCTTATGTTCGCCCTTATGCCGGCGCAATAGGTAAGGATTTCCTGTTACAGGACAACAACGCTAGACCACACAGGTATCGCATCGTGGAAGATTATTTTAGCACCAAACAATTCAGCGCATGGAATGGCCAGCTCGATTACCGGACTTGAATCCCATCGATCATGTTTGGGATGCTTTAGGAAGCTGTGTTGCTGCTCTCAATCCCCCTCCTCAGACTCTTGCCACGCTTACAACTGCTTTACAATGTCAATGGCTCGAACGTCCCATCGAACTTATCGATCGCATAATTGACAATATCACACATCGCTATATATACTGTATTCCTTCTAGGGGTGATCATACTCCTTATAAAAGGTACTTTTCCTATACCAAACTGACACATTTATTTTGTTTATTTTTTAATTGTGCTAATTTTTGAAACACCACAATCGTCTGGTAATTTTTTTAAATGTTATTTATACCTTACTATGTGTTGCATATCGTGGCTCAGATTTATTAAAATCTACATGTATCATTTTGAGTAATCGTTATTTTTGTCGGGCTTCCTAAATTTTTGGAAACCAGTGTAGTAATTAGAAAATATTGAATAAATAGATTTTATGTCAATGAATATTTTAGAGAATCTATTATAGAGGTAGGATGAATTTTTCTTTAATATGTCTTTAAAATTTAAAATTTAAAATATTTACAGTATATATTTATTATTATATTTATATATATCATATTATATATTATTTTATTATTTATATATTTACAATAACACATATATTCAGATCTCAATTTCTTTCATAACATGCATGAACTATGTTAATAGAAACAATGTCGATATATTACAGTATACATTATACAAAATATATACAGTTGTGGTTACACAGTGGTAAAAACACTGTTTCAAAATATATTTAGTAATTACCACCAGTAGTCCACAAGTAATTGCACTGGTACTATGTCTTACTCGCTCAAAATTATCAAAAAGTGCTTACCTTACATAGCATATCCTTGTAATACCTTTCCTTTACAGTTCTTTTAAAAATTTTACTTACCAGTTTCTAACTTACCTTTGGATATATATATATATATTTTATGTCAGTCCTTTTTAACGGAAAATTTGATTCCGAGATTTATTTAAAATACACAATTCTTTTTCCATTTAAATTTAATCGTAAATTAATAGAATAAATTTACGATTCGATTACCTTTCGATAAATTTCATGAAAATCACAGAAAACAAACACGCATTTTATATTTCAATTAATTTCATTTTTCACGTTATATAATATTATTTTGAAAATAAATAAAAATTTAAATAAAAGAACCTTTTCCTATTTCATTTCGTAAAACCAATAAAAGAATGGATAGATATAAATATAATCGGAAAACGTATGTTATATTTTCAATTTTTTTTTTTTTTAATAAGGCATTAAATCAGAATTCGTTTACAGAAATTTTATAATACTGCGTTCAGTGATTATTTTATTTATTTTTATTGCAATAAAGAAAATGCTTTGTTTCAAATTAACGGTGTCGAATAAAAGATAAATTATATGGAAAATATTCGCATAAATAAATAAGAAAATATTCGCATAATAGAAATGAATGCTAAGAAATGTATTTTAACCATTATGTGGAAAACAAAGATTCAAACACCATGTACTGCAAATATAAATATTGCGAAAGATTATCAATATTATTATTAATTTCAAAAAAACTTTTATGTCTGGTTTAAGGCCTATAATATACAGATTATGTAGGGAAAATCATTTAATTTGTATCTTTAATTGAGATATTTTAATTAAGATTTAAATCTATATATCGTATTTTGGGACAATTAAAAAAAAGAAAAAATGAAATTATATGTGTAATTGTCTTACCGAAAACTTTCATTTCTTTTTCAGCTTCGGCGGTATCGAAGGACGGGGCCTCGGCTGAAATCTCGCATCGGTACATTCCACCTGAATTCAGATCAACATGGCGAAGGAAAACTGAATTCTTTCCTGATTTGGAAAGCTGTAAAATAAAATTAAAGAATGAAGTTCATATTAACATATTAAAAAATAACGAACAGAACATATAAAATAATACGTTTAGTAAAGTGAATACGTATCGTAATTAGAATGGCTGCATATTCTTTAAAATACTTAAATGTATAATGTATATCGTAGATAAATGTGCAGCCGTACACTTAAAAATGTACGATAAAAATGTCGTATATTTTTCGATTGTACACGTAGGGGAAGGTGGCCTAAATTGATCCCCTTGAGGGGAAAACTTGTGTAAAATAACATAACACTTTAAATAAAATTTTGGTCCTATGCTGACATGTTTTACACTATATTTTGCATCAAAAACCTACTTTAATAATATTTTAAACTGAAATTGAGTAATGAAAAAAAATACAATTTGAAAACGTATCCAAAGGATCATTTTACCCTCACCAAGGTCAAAATGATCCTTCATTTAAAAATAATTGTAAATTGTTTTTTATTGGCAAAATGAAGGATATAAAGTAATTATGATAATAAATAATGAAATAAAAATAGTTTTACAATCAAATGGCATACATAATTCATTTTATGTAAATTTTAAAATAAAAAAGTTTCACAAATAATTTTGAAAAAACAATAAAATGGAATATTTGAAAATTATGATCCAAACGTAATAGCCCAAAATAAACGTAGAGATGAGTTAAATAATGTTTATTTTTACCCCATCCGAAAACTTGGAATATTTAAGCACATATTGCAACGATACACATAATCATCATTCTCATCTATCCCTGCGCATGCATTTTGTGCCCACTTACGACACTTGTTACACCGGATCGAATCTTCACCTGCTGCAGAGGAGGCAGATAATTCATCGCAAAAAAACTCACCTGTGTTCATCTTCTGAACCTGTCTAACAATATTCCCAATATTGTTTTGTAGGCAACCTTTTCTTCTTTATGGGAATCAGTGTTATCAGTGGGCTTCTTTTTTTAAATTCAGATTTCTTGATTCGCACCACTTTTTTGAAATAGTAAAATTAGCCTTATTTAATGACATATTAATTAAGGCGAAAACAAGAGAAATTTGGCCATTTCAGAACAGTGGTGCCAATAAAGAAATCTAACACTTAAAAAAGTAGCCCACTGGCAACACTGATGGGAATACGTCTTTGCTTTGACTTCATGCTCTTTTCTTTGCTTCTTCTGGCTATTTCGTTTTTAGATTTAGCATATTTTAATTGGACTTTCTTACCCGCAGCCTCCTTTATCTTCTCTTTCTGTTCTCTATTTTTATTTTCCAAGCACAGTTGATTCTTATAAGGACTGCTCGTTAAAATGGCAATTTCCATCGATTTCCTGCTTCTCGAAGTGCTTGATTCCGTTTCTTTGGAGACGGTAGAATAGCACGTGAACTCAAAAAGTTTGGGAAAGTCACATATTTGGCTCCCATGATGGCTAGGAACCGATACCCGATTTTCTTCAACCAATAAAATTATAGTAAAACGACCCACATAATGGATCATTTTACCCGGCAACATGACCGTCCGTGTTAGGTCATATAACAAGATGACGCCTAGAAACATAACAAACTTAGCATGTGCAATTCACATCTAAAGACATACTCTATTAAGTAAAGCAAGTCATATTTCTGTACATAAAATACTGTATATGTACATGAATATGAAATTTAGTGCATATCTAGTGCAGTTAGTACACATGTTACAAAACCCACTTTTTCGAGGAATTCTATTCAGACGCGTTATACTGCGATCTTTTGAATACCGCCATTGCTTTTTCTTCTCTTAGCACAACTAGTTTATGTGTTATCCTGTGGATAGTGCGACCTGTCTGGAAGAAAACTATGTGGATCATTTTGCCCATTAGGATCATTATAGGCCACCTTCCCCTACATGAAAAAGAAGTCGGTGCATTTACAGTCTTGTTTACAAAAAGTATATCCCTTAATTATTATACCACAAATCATATCATTATTCTTATATTGGTATCACAGGATTCTTCAGAAGTTTTACTTTTAAATGTTATCCAGGGTTGGGGTAATACAGCTATTAAAAATCAAAGTTTTTTTTTTTTTTTTTTTTTTTAAGTGGTAACGCCTACGTTTGACACAATACTACATTAACGTCTTTGGTTCAAATCCGTCCGGGAAAGTACGAGTATTTATATGCTTTATGAGCTTTTTTCTTAAATCTTCAGATAGTGGTAAAAGAGAAAAAGTGTTAGAGTTCTATCCATAAATTTAGGAAGGTAAAATGAAGATCTTACAAAAAAAGTGTCACGGTCATTCTGATAGGAATTGAAAAACAAGTATAAAATTCTAAACTCATAAAAAAGTAACTTTACATAATAGAAAATATGTATATAACTGTTTTGGTGTCTTTCTGATATTTTCATTCCTGTGAATGCAAAAGGTAACGGGAAACTGTTCCGATAGACCATCGAAAGCAAAAAGCTTTATATATTTTTCAAAATAACGATTGGTAAAAGCTGTGAATTTACGCATCCATGTTTTTGACGATGGTGATTTTTATATGTAGAATTTTATGAACATCATAATTAACACTTTTAAATGAAAATTTGTAAATATATATATGAATTTCTTGAAAAATAAATTTTCTATTTTATGTTTGGAAGTTCTATATAAATTTTCTGGTAACTTGTCGATTTTCTTCGGTAGACTTCATTGAAAGATGTTTGAATAAATACAAGTTTTCTTTTTTTCAACAGTATGGCGATTTTGGAAAAATTCACAAACAACTTAAGCTGTTAATTGTGAGTGTTATCATTCTAAAACGAAATTTAGTACATGTTTTAATATGTAGACAACTCCTATTTCACAAATTGCATGTGTATGCGAAAAGTTGACCCGTATTCCAAGTGTTTGATACTTTTCACTTTACTCTGTGGCAATTGGATGAAAAATTAGTATGATATAGGGAATTTGTTCCCCATAAATCAGCATTATTGGTATCGTGTTAAAATATCAAATATATATATGTCGTGTAATATACAGTTATTTTTCTATAAATAGCATATTTCCTTAATGGAAAGTCCTTATCTTAAACGTCAAACATTTACCTTATCCGAAGAAGTTTAAACTATCTTTACTTTGTAAAAAATAATCTTGAGGTCTAAATTAATCTTATTCTTGTATCGAATACATATAATTTGAACATTTATTACTTTTATATGATAGCGACTCTATGAGTCAGGTTTATGACTTTGAAAGTCCAGTATTTGTGCAGTAAAGTAATTTTTTCTCTGATTGTTTCTTTTACTGTGTAATCTTGCGTGTAAATATTTCCATTTAATTTACGTAACGGATTCTTCTTACATAATTTAAGTACATAAAATAAACCTAAAAATTATTTTGCACTTTTTTATCTGTACTATTACAGGTGTATTTATGTGTAATGAGGAAAGTCTCATTTAAGAAAACGTTTATTATATCTTCGATGTTATTGTTCTTTAAAAAAATGCACCTAAAAAAGTTACATTTAACGATTAACAGTAGTTTTGCTGGAAATAAGTTTAATATCATAATTCGTCCTTTGCCTGCTTTTTAATCATTGTGTTATGTTAATATACAGCAATATTTTTCCGTATTCTGGATAATTTAAATTTTATAACGGTACAATTTCTAAGTATTTTTTTTTTTTTTTTTTAGTTTTTTATTGTGAATTTATTGAATAAATATTAAAAAAAAAGCATTCAACTGCAAAAAAATCCCATTTTAAATTATTTATCGAATACATAGAAATACATATTCAATACTCAGTATGATCAGAAAAATAATTTTTAACCCAGATTTAGTATATTATTTTTTTTTTCATGTTGACAGAGAACTAGAGAAACTTGGGATTTTTTAATTGCATTTTGCAGAAAACTACAGTAAATATTACAATAATGTGTCAAAAACCATATTAAAATCATGGTTTGAGAATAAATTACGAAAAAATTTAAATATTTCAGAACACTGTAACAGAATCTCTCCGATTCAAAAGTTACAAAAAAAAAAAAAAAAAAAAAAAAGATAAGTGCAAAATCTTAAGCGCATAAAATATTTAAAAACCAAGTTTCCGCACTTTCTGTTCATAATTGGAAAGGTAATAGAATTATTGAATGCATCCCTGTACACAATATTTAGATATGTATATGCACTACATATTTTTAAAAAAATTAGTTTATTTACAAAACACGTAAAACAGTCTCAAATTCACCTTCAGCAATTTCCACAACAGACGAAAATGCACTTGGAAAATTTTGCACGGTCTTGTATATTATTTATAGAGTATTATACTCGTCTCCCATTAAACTTGAATTTTATTTAGAAAAAATTGGCATAACACAAATGAAAACGTTTTCTAAGAAATTACCGCATACAGACAATAATGTATCGATTTCTTTACTACTGCTTTCTTTTCGTTTTTGAAGAATATAATATAGTAGTATGTAGAATATATAATATTTATATATAAATTTCTAGAATGTATAAATTCTGTATATATTTGCAGGATTTGAATTTATACATACTTTATTTTCTTTATAACGTGCATGATCAGCAAATTAACTGACACTCTGGTATTTTTATTAGCCATGATTTGAAAACACGAGTAATGAAAATTCACGATCACGAGATCAAGGTTAGGACATATTCAAAATTAGAAAAGAGTCAGTCTATAAAATAACATTGTTCATGAAGCATCACTTACAAGATGCCAAGGAAGGCACTGTTAGGCCTAATTAAATTGTTCGAAAGAAGTATATTATAAGTTTTAAGTGAGAAATGAGCTGTATTTAAAAAAGGTATCAACTAAGTGGTGTAAAATTATCTTTATAGAATTGTATTAAAGTGTATGTGTTGTTCTTCCAAAGTATAGTTATTCATGTCATCTATATATTAACATTTTACATATAATCCTCATATAAAAATCATTTACATATAATAACCATATAAAAATATATGAGTATACCAAATATACAGCTTCAGGAGGGAAATACATAACCCTATAAAAAACTCTTCTAGTGCCACTCTAAACGTAACATAAATGATACACTTTTCATTTCCAATACCGAACATGCCATGGTAAAACTCAATAACATATATCCATTATATCGTCACCTCAGAGCAACTGTAGGATATCTAGTAATAATAAAAATTAGATGCATGACTTACTGCTATGAATAGCTGTGTTTGCATCTAGTAAAACAGCTTCTGAAACACAAAGTTATGTTTAATACTATATCTCAGATGAGGTTTTATAAAAATTCTGTACTATTCCACTAGATGCAGACACAGTTTTTCATAGCAGTAAGTAAGACATCTCATTTTTTACTATTACTAGATGTCATACTGTTGCTCTGAGGCGACGACATGGCAATCAGAGTATGGGTTTGCGATTTAGATCACGGAATGATAAACGGCCAGACAATATGAATTCATAAACACTTTTCAATTGTTTTGGAAAGTGTTAAAAGTAAATCATACTTTATAAAAATAAAACGATCACCATATACTTATTTATAATATTAAAATGTAAAAAATATAATTATATTGAAATCGCTTATATAGCTTCAAACAAAAAAGGTACATGGAAATGATCTGTTACCCGAAAATTTTCACAGATGTTTATGTCCTTCTAGGCAAAGAAAGAAATTGTACCTACAATAAGGGAATATTATTTGGCATGATTATTGTTTTGTTGTCACATCAATATTATAAGCATCTATCAGAGTAAAAAGACATTAAAATTTCATTCAATACATTATTTTAAAGAACGAAATAACATATTTCAAATACATAAAAAATCGTATTGTTTTCTAAAAGAATGCGCTCCGCTGTAATGTTAACAAAAATCCTTAACTACAGGGTATCATAAAATGAACCAAACTTTATAAAAATTGAATAACATGTAACTGGTGACAGTTACTTCAGCTTTGCTTACAGGAAAGGAATGTCTGATGTCGGAATTACTAGACTTCCATCTTTTAGTTTCTAATAACAGTGATAGAAATCTTTGTACTGTCTTAAATTGTAATAGCAGAGAATAATCATAAGTAACTCAAAACTGTAATGCACGAAATTCCCTTGTAATTTGAAGACTCAAATATATTTTTTAAGACGAGTGAACTTTGATCCATTTTTATATTACATTGGTTTCAGTATTATAGAACTTAAAACAGCGCAGTTTCGTATAGCTGTGATATTTGGAACTAAAACAAGGATATGTAGAAAAAAATCCCCGATATACCACAATATACTCTTCCAAGAATAACTTCATTAGTTAACACAGTATGCTCTATAATGAAATTTTAAGGCATTCAGTCAATTTTGGCTCCGCCTGTAGCTTTATTCGGTATTAATTTAGAATAATACAAATTAACCTTATTCCTACAATTTCGCATTTTTAATACTTAAAATAATGAAAAAGTATCTCATTTAAATATATAGTGAATTCTTGGTGTCACCTGAATATAGGAGTACAAAAAATTGGTTTATATACTCTCGTGTGATAAGAACACGTTTTTGGAAGTTGTCCAAACTAATACTACTTGTGATTTGGAAAAGATCATTCCCTGAAAGCAATTACACGAAAGTATCTTTATTTTAACGTCGCAAGATAGAATGTTGCTGAAGGCTGAGAAAAGGAAAGCACATTGTCTACAGATTTTATTACCGTTATAAAAGTCAAACATTTCTTGAATTGCCAGTTATAAAATGTTCTTTAGTTACATCTAAGCTAATTCTTAAATTTGAGGAAACTCCTTAGTTGTGTTTGACTTAACTAACTTTTACTTTAATTTAACAGTTAACTAAAGCGAAATATATTGGTAGCAAATCGATATCGGGTCAGTAGTGTTTGAATGTGTACTTTAGTCACAGCTACGAGGGATAATACCACTATTTCAGAATAGTAGTAGTCTCTTTAATTAATGACATATCTTTACGATTGAGTAACACTAAATATATTCGGTAGCACTTATCAGAAGTAGTGTCACTGAAGCAAAACGTAAAAATTGGCAACTATGCTTGGCCAACATTCGAAATATTGGCAATTAGTATTTCTTCAACTTTGAGGAGTTTACATTTTACCAATATTGTATAAACATTGGCAAAGAAATATTTTGATAATTCATTTCCGATATTTGCCAAGTTGAATAAATATTATGGGATATTGGAGTTTCATTACAATTATTTTTAATATAAAGCGAATGTTGTTGTAATAGTGCAAATTCTTTCCAAATATTTCCGCTACAAAGACAGTATTTAAACAATATTGGTATTTCATTGAAAGTATTACTAATGAATGCACGATTTGCAAAATACAAAGCCCAATATGTCTTATATAACTAATATTGCCTTGGTACTATAGAAATTAATTAAATTAAATTTATATTAAAAATCAAAAATTTACTGATTAAATATCAGTCATTTTGATATTTATAATGTAGCTAAAATATTTTATATTCTATGGGAAACAAGCATTCCGATGTCTAGCCTACTGCCGAAAATTATAAGAAAGTTAGTGTCAAAGTTTATGTTTCATATGAAGCCTGTGAATTTTAAGGTCCCAGATGGAAAATATGCAAAGATATGTCTCAACTTTTCTTGCTTGAAAACGAGCGTTTGTTTAATTTTCTTTACACCCGAAAGCTATATTTATCCATCCAGTATAGCTAAAATTAACTGTTATATAACAAAATATGTGCATAATTCTTTCCTGTATATCATATAAAAAAGGAAATATGCCACATAAAACTGTATAACACAAATTATTTATTCACATAAAATAATATTAAACATTTTTAGCACAGAATAGCGCAGAATTACAGAGAATTGAATGCATAATTTTAAACTTAATTGATTGCAGAAGTCAAAATAAGGGCGTTTTTTTTAAGACTGTCCTTACATCTAGTATAAATATACATTAAGTAGAAATATATATTAATATACAATTAGAATAATAATTACAGTATTTCTTAAGTATAACTCCTTTACTATGACAACAATGATTATATAAGCGAAATAGAATATTTTCTGTATTATATATGGTCTGTGATGGTCTGTATAGATGATAATGTCCCAACAATTTTCAAGTCATACATCAAATGCCTATATTTGCCTGTAAAGATACTTCAAATTTTGATATTCCACATTTCAAGCCACAGTGAAAATGAAATTGTAAAAGAGAAAAGCATATATCCCTAAATAGAATAAGCTCCAGAGTAATATAAATATCTTCTGATGTAATTCCATCTTCCTTATACATAAAAACTACTAATGGAAAATTAGGTTGTTTCTGTGACACAAAAAGTTCACACTCAGTAGATCGTCTCATAATTACCGCCTCAAAATACAATCTCTTACGAATTCCAATATACGTGAGGTTTTGTACTGTCATAAATTGTTTTTCAAACTCTGAATGCGAGATTCAAATAGCAGTTACTTTTACACGATCCCTTCTAGTGTTCCATACTTTGATAATATTTACTTCTGAAGAGAACAGTAGCATTCGAAGTATTTGGAAATTTGTAGGAACTCTAAATAACCATTTCGTGTGCTACCAGTCATTATCCTGTCGTAGTATCATCAAAACAAATAGTGCTTTGGAACGTCATCAAAATAACGCTATGAATATCTGACGTAGTGGTACGGGAGCGGATTGGCAATATCAAAAAATGCCTCTTTAGACAATTTTGCTACAGTATATGTAATGTACTGGTAGATATGTATTGTTTCGAGATTTTATTCTTTTCCAGGTGAACCTGTCATACAGCTACGATATTCATCATTAACAAAAAAGAAATGATACTCATCACTAAATGCCTGCTTGCGATGAAACTCACGACAGCCTGTGTCATTATCAGATCTTTATAGTTTTCACTACAGTAGACAACCAACAATGTACGTGAATACACTGCAACAACTATGTTACAACACTGCATATATGTGCTCCTGTGAATGCTAAGATTGGTAAACGGTCCGATATACATGTAACAGTTTTAATCGCGGAAAGCTCTGAACATAAGGCATATTCCCTTGACATTACCAGGTGGTCTATCTCTAGACCGTGCAGTATTTGGCCAATTATTTTTTTTACGTCGCATTTTATAACGGACAACAAATCGCTCTGTCGTACGTTCTTCACTTTAATTTTCTATTTTACCAAACAAATTTTCTTATGAAATGTTAGTAAAATTTATACCACTAAAAATTAATAGAATTTTCCCATATTTAATCACCGAGATAGACAATTAAATATAAATAAATTTAATATTAAAATTTAAAAGTAATAAAAGCGAAAACTTTAGCTGCTACTCTATCTAAACTATATGATCAAAAGTATCCAGACACTCGATTTTAATCAAAAATCCAGAAAAACACTTGAAGGATTCTTATTGAATTACAAAAATGTAAATAGCATGCTTGAAGGCATCTTTTTCGGTGAAGGTTTAGTCACGAGGACAGTTAGGGATCTATATCAAAGTAAGTAAAACATAATGTTTCAGATTAGCCACTGAAATAAACGCTTGGAAATATCTGCAGTTCTACCAGAGGACTACGAATTTATCACGTAATATTTGAGTTCATTTGTGTAAGTATAGCGCATACATACACGCAGATAAAAACATTTCTGAAAAAATTTGTAACATGTAGAATTTTCAACCAAATTTTATGCAGTTTTTGGGGAAATTGACAACGTGCTGTAGAAACAATAACTCTAATTAGAATATCAATAAATTAAGTATTTTCTGGAATATGAACATTAAAATGGATATTTTTAACTTCGCATCTGCGAATGACAACGCCTTTTTTAGGACTAGTATATAAAGAACAGCCGAATATCGTGAAAATTCAAAGATATGTCTGTGATATAGCCAGCTGAACTCCAGTTGCTGTCTTCAAGTAGCTGGTTTATAAAGGGATTTTCACAAATTGTTAATTTCTTTTAACCTACTTTCAACAAAGTTTCATGTATTTAATGTATGTCTATGGGAACAGTTTGAACGAATGCTTTAATTTTGAACATTCTTTTTTTCTTGGCATAGTCTCCTTTGGCACAACTACAATATCAATAAAAATAATAAATGAAACATGACAATTTGTACAAAATCTCTTATCACCCACAAGTTTTTATAATCAACTAAACGAACTTTTTTTATATCAGTTGCTCTATATAGTTGATTACTAAGTTATGAAAAAAGGTTATCTTTCGCGCATGAGCTGGTAATGATTATTTTATTCAATAGCTCTTACTGTATGAAATATATAACATATTGTCGCGTAGGTGTTAACTGAGAACGAGTGAATACAACAAGCATGAGCCAACTCAAAGCTTTATTCCTCGCACTCAACGCTACACCAGCTTAAATACACTCGATGGGTGCTTTCTCGAATGGAACATTCCAAGCTTGGAAAGTTCTAGAAATTAAATAACGACTAACATAATAACATTTAGCATATTTCCGAAGGAACTAGAAATAAACACAAAGCAATATTTAAACCAAAACGAATTTTAGGACACTTGCCTTCAACGGGGATCGACCTGTAACCTGTTGGTCTGGAGTCCAGCGCTTTACCCCGGAGCGATAGGTTCACACAGCAGATAATTCCAATATGGCTATATTTAGTGAGGTGGGATTTGATCAACCAGAAGGCTCTCCCGAGCACAAAATGCTAGTTTCGTTACAATATTTATATTCTAATTGCTATTTTGTTTTACTGCACTCTGTCACGTTTGCTTAAACTGAAGATAAATTTAGTTAAATTCCCTGCATACCATAACAATAAAAACGACCGAAAAAATATGTCAAAGAATTTTTTACGAAGACTGCAGTGCAGAGCAGGCTTAATACGGTACTGACTGAAGCTGAGTACAAAATGGAGATTGTAAAACTCAAAAACAGATAAGACAAATGCCTATATATATATATAAGGTGTTATTTTGTTGAGAAATAAAGTAAACTTCACTTATGTAGTGAAATAATTTTTTTAAATGTTTGTTTTAAAATTTTTACAGCCAAATAGTCGTTACTTTGTGGATCACCATCGTATAGCTTTGTAAATATCCCTGGTATTCTTAAACAAATAAATGTTGTAACGCAATAATATTGTAAATGACACACATCTGCTGTGTTCTCAAAAAGCTTGGGATAATGTCGAGCTTTTCGTTGTACAGATACGTTATCTTAAATATTATGTTTTAATTCGATTTGTTGTCAATGTCCTAATTTCCCTCTTGGCTAATCCTTTGCTGAAAATATGAAGTTAAGCATGTTGTTTACATTCGAAAAATTCCAGAAGAATTCGTCAAGTATTCCTCTGAGTATCCGACAAAACGTCTACAATCGAGCGTCATTATACTTCTGATACAACAGTGTGTTTTCACGCATTATAACGGAACAGGTTGCTCGATTATGAAAATTCTTTTGTGCCTGGATAATTTCCACACGTTAATTATTCCGTGAAATGTTTATTTTGAGAGAACTATTTTCCACTGGATTACGTGAAATCTTACTTTAACCTCATATTCTGAGAGAATGTTTAAAAAATTTACTGATAATCTAATAATTCTGTATTGCTTTGATTGCAAGCTGCTTTCTGAATATTATATCTTCACTATACATCTTTCCCTCTCATTCTTTCCTAATTATGGATGCAGGAGTACCTATTGAATACGTATTAATATATTTTCATCTTTTACAGGGTGTTTCAAAAACGGCTTCCGAACTTTGAAATGACATAACTGGGCAACAGTGAGTGACAGAAAGGTGAAACAAGTGGTATGTTGTAGAGACAAGTCTGAAATTTGTTATATTCTGATTTTCAGAAATAGTTCCAGTATTGGCTAATAGGTATCAGCACAATTATATGAAGATTTAAATAATACTCTGAAGTACAGAAAGTTCATTCGTGAGTCTATTTCATTGCTGACACGTGTAAGAGAGTTGTATCGAATTAGTTATTATACGGAAATTGAAGACCAGCCGTATTGCTTGGAAAAACGTGTTTTTATTGTACTGGAATACCACCGATTTGGTCGAAGTCCGACGATGACAAAGCAAAGTTAAAAAAAAAACCATAATGCTAAAAAATGTCCAGGCCAGAAAACAATTGGTAATTTTTTCAACAAGTTTGAACGAACAGGCAGTATGGTCGAAGATTTAGACGGAAATCTGGGTTGCGGCGATCAGTCATGACACCTAAAATGTTCAAGCAGTTGAAGAAATTCTTAAAAGTAATTCTCGGAAATCCATCAGACGAGCCGTTGCTGGACAAAATTCTCAAACACCATTACGTACAGAATAATTCGAAAAAGCCTGAAGCTGTTTCCTTGTAAAATACAGTGTTATCTAGCGATCCCATGTACAGCTCTGCAACAAAGAGAAGACTTCGCAAATAAGTAAAATTGATGTCGGCTGCATATGGTTCACCGTTGAGGGCCATTTACATTTAGAGGGATTTGTGAATAAACAAAACTTTCAAATATCGGGCACTGAAAACCCGTATAAGTGTCATGTAAAAACACTGCACTCTGCAAAAGTTACAGTTTGGGCTGGACTGTTTAGTATAGGGGGTTATTGGGCCCTTTCTCACGAGGGATACGATTAACTCATTCCGATATATAGAAAATTTCCAGTAATTTGTCGCCATACGTGAAGCTTTAAAGGATGCACCAGTAAATTCATAGTTTATGCAGGATAGGGCCCGACCACGCCGTACTACTGCAGTATTTCAGTTCCTTGAGAAATACTTCAGTGACCGAGTCATTGCTCTCAATTATTCCCGAGTCAAAGGCCTTGGTATAGATTGACCTCCCTATTCCCCGGATCTCAATCCACATGACTGCTTCTCGTGGGGCTACTTGAAAAACACTCTTCTGAACTCTAAGTATCCTCAAACGTTGGAAGAACTTGAAGAATTCATCTGTGAGGCATGTGCATCCGTTTCAGTAGATATATTGTAACGAGTGACATGGAAATTTGCACTTCGGTTGCGTCATGTTATTGCTAAGAAAGCGAACCATATCGAAACCATTGTAATGTGATTTGACGTTTGTTCACGAAGCACACTTTCAGACAATATTTCAAAGACACTGCACGGTGAGTGCATCGCTCATTCATGTCCAATCTTGGAACAATTTCTGCAAAAGGTGTATAACAAATTATAGACCTGTCTGTCCAACATACCACCTATTTCAACTTTCTGTCTCTCACTGTCTCTTCTGATTTCGCAGTCATGTCATTTCTTAAATACCCTGAAGTTATCTATTGTCTAATATTCAAAATCTTAACATATGTGTACATATTTATCTGTATACATTACATTTAATCCTATTGTTTTTTAGTGACGAAAATCACTAATGTACAACAAAACATTTGATAGTTTTATGTATTATTACATTAACTGTCTGAGTCATAAATATTTCATAATTTTGCTGTGAAGGGAAATTATCTAAATTATCTATGTTGTAAAAGAATGCAATGAAATGTTTAGAATGCAAAAAAAAAAAAAAAACATTTATTTGTCGCTTCATACATTACAACGTCTTCAAGGAAAAAAAAACATGGAGCGGAGGAATACAAGTATTGATATTTGCTTTGCTGGAAAAGAGTACTCTATAAAACAATGCACATGTTAATATTGCTTTAGACTGCTTCAAGCTAATAATTTCGATTTATATCCATGAATATAGTGATATCGCTTAGAATGTTGTGAACATGTGAAATTCAGTTGTGGCCGCAGATTTGTTACAAAAGGGAAAAAACTCAGTATAAGTCAGGAAAATACTCCCACTAATTTTATATAATTTATTTTAATACATGTCTCATTTCCATAAAAAACACTTAAACAATGATTTGTACACCTAATACATTTCTGCGCTTTTCTACTTCAAAGTTATTATTCTACATATACTGCTCAAAACAATTAAAGTATTTTGAGGTCGTGGATGCATCTTGCGACTTGGGCTCTATTGGGTTCATGTCCGGAGAACACGTTGACTATTCCAGTCGTACGATTTCATCCTCGAAAATGAAATAATCCACCAAGTGATGTGACCTGCACTTATCGTTCATTAACATGAAGTCATGTCCAATTGCTGCAGCGTAAGGGACTATAATAGGTCTGAGGATCTCATCCTGTATCGCTGACCAGTCAGAGCTCCATTTCGAATGATGTGCAGGTCGGTGCGCCCATGAATGGAGATGCCAGCATTGATTATATCTACCCCACCGCCAAATCTGACTCTTCCTTGCATGAACGCAGGATTGTTTCTAGTCCCACGTTAACTCCATATGAAATGACACTTGTTATCAGGATGAATAGAAGACCTGGACTCGTCAGAGAAAATAATATTGCGTCATTTATTTCTCCTCCGTTTCACATGCTCTGCAGCCCACTCCCTGCAGCCCACTCTCTTTTCTGTTAACGTAACACATATCATTGATCTGCGTTCATACAGACCTACAGCTTGGAGCCGGTTTCGGTCAGTTTGAGTCGAAACTGTAGTGCCAGTAGCCGAACGAAGGTGTTGTTGAAGATGAGTGGCATTTATATTTCGGCGTCTCTCAGCCATTAACGTTAAATATTAATCTTTATTCAGCATTGTTTCACATCTACGACCTTGCCCTGGTCTTTGGCCTGCATTTCCAATATCCAAAATGACTTCTTTGAGACAACACACTCATCGAAACAAAGCATTTATTGAATGTTAATCACTGTTTTCCGCTTTTCCTTTCAGTAAGTTGAAAGCGAAATTTCATTCTCTGCCGCTAAAGCGTCGTTTTTGACGACAAGCGGGAAATTTGCAGTCACCGAAGTTTGAAAATCAGAAAAATTTACATTTGTGACTGTCTTCTTCCATTTTCTGCAAAAAAAAAAAAAAAAAAAAAAAAAAAAAAAATCGCTTATACCGGTGTTTTATATAAGATATACTTTTAATTGTTTTGAACAGTGTATACCTGTATCTGCCTATCAGTCATATAAGGCTCATACGCCTCAGATGAGTTTCATCAGACACATTGAAATAAAACTAAGTTAAAGCATTGGGAATAAAGAGAGCATAAATTGTATAAATAAAAACAATGAATGCTATCTTTACGGTATTAGTGCGCTTTTAGAGAATATTTTCCATAAAACAAAACAAGCATGGTTATAGAATTTCTAAATAAATAATATATATATATATATATATATATATATATATAATCTCCATTTCAGAAACGTGCGTAATCTTTACCCGATTTTAAATCAAACACATATGAAACAATATAAAATAATCTAAACGATTAGTTTAAGTATTTATCGTCCATAGATGTGTCGTTAAAAAGTTAAAATAGCGATCATTATAGCAGTTTACTTCATTTTATACGTATGTAAATGCACGTTCGAATAGCTGACGATATTTAAAAAAAAAAAAAAAAAAAAAACAGACTCAGAAAGGATAAATTGCTGTAGCAAACTTGTTCTTAATCGTGATACTTTCTGTTTATGTGCAGAAATTAAATTTATGACCCTTCTCGCTTGAATCGCTGCATTTATAAAAATAACTTCTACACAAAAATAGAATCATTGGAACCAATGCAAATGACAGTGATTGCAGTAAGGTCATAAATACTGAAACATTTTCGAATATTGCATTTTGTTCTTTTTATAAAATGCACTTGGCATCATAAACTGTGAAAAGGAAGAAGTTTTGCGTAATCTTCTGTAAATAAAGCAACTTTCCTTTTTCAAATAACAAATATTCATGTCACGTATTTATATTTCCTCCAATATTTTTGTTTTAGGTGTAAAGTTTTTATATTTTTCTCAGATTGGAGTAAACGTATGCATAATTCATTAAACGGATTACAGACTGTGTTGAGATAGAATTGATGTTTTTGTATTTCACGAAAAAGAAATGTACAGTGCTTATAACATTAACTAGTCAAATTATTACGATGCCATAAATTATTAGATTAATAAAGAATAGTATTTTTCTAACGAATATATTCTGTTGGTATTTATTTTTGTTAAAAGAAGTGTACTTGTTCAAGCCGTTACTTTTCGCCGCAAATTTTAAAGAATAATTATTTGTTTTATCCTATTTATTATATTAAATTTATCTTTAACACTCTCGCTGAGCAATTATAATAAAAAGAAAAGAAAAAAGCAATTTTGTGTATTGATATACTCAGAATGCTATACTAAATAGTTTGGAAAATAAATAATTAGTTTAACGTGATCATATGAACCTTTGATACATATTGGTACATTAAAACCCCATAAAATAAATATTTGTAATACAATTTAGGATAAGTTAAGGTACTTTAATTTACCATACTCGAAATTCGTTATCCGCTGTATGAAGCTAGAGTTTATTTAAAAGGGCAATTTCTTTTCATTTATAAATGTTCATCATTACTAATGGATGGAAACTTCGTAATCTACATATATAATGATTTTTTTAAATGGATTTAGAGGCAATCTGTACCTGCGTAAAGAACATCACAAATGTCTATTTGTATCGGATTAAATTACAATGCGAATTACAGTTTGCAGACAAAATTTGTCTAATACTACAAAAGTTAGAATGGCTTATAGTCCAGGCAATAGAGGCAGTATAGGGGCTCTACCGAGCAAAATTCGTGGTAGTTCTGGAAAAAGGCTTACTATATGTTTTTTAGGTCGCTAAATCCGAATTTTTAACTTCCCACCAAAATTTCCTCCGGCAACCTCCCCCCCCCCCCCTCCCTAAATTTTGGTAAAATGCCCCCCAAAAAGGGTTTTTATTTAAAAAATCAAATTTTTATTGTTTTAGGGAAAAAGTATCCAGAAATTCAGAAAGTAGACAAAATTTGCAAAAAATTAGATATACGACATTATGACTTAGGATGGAGGGGAAGGGGGGATCTGCCTCGGAACATGCGCGCGGTGCTGCTTGAACTAAGCTGAGCAATTCCACTTAACCACTCATACGTTTACATCCGCCCTCCCATCTCCCCTCCGAACATTCTCTATATGGTTTACTTAAGTTTTTTGGGTCGCTGAATCCGAATTTTTAACTTACCCCCAAAATCCCCCCCCCCCCGAATAGTTGTTTTTAACATAAATTTCTTATTGTTTTAGGGGGAAAGCATTGCGAAATTCAGAAACTAGACAAAATTTGCAACAAATAGGATATATGACATTATGACGTAGGATGAATGGGGACTGGGAGGGCTGCCTCTGAACATGCACTTCGGCGCTACGTGCACTAAGTTATGAAGTCCAGGCAATAGGGGATTTTACCTGGCAAAATTAATACTATTTCTGGATTTCGACTCAATTTATGTTTTTTGGGTCGCTGAATCCAATTTTGTAACTTCTTACTAAAATTTCACCCGGCAACCCCCCAAAAAATTGTTTTTTTGAAAAAATTTGGTTTTTGAGAAAAGCGCGCGGGGAATGTTATGAAGCAGCCCCCTCTCTCCCCGTTTATCCTACGTCATAATGTCATATATCCTATTTGTTGAAAGTTTTGTCTAATTTCTGAATTTCGTAATGCTTTCCCCCCAAAACAATAAGAAGTTTAAGTTAAAAACAACTATTTTGGGTGGTTTCGCTGGGGGTAATTTTGGGGTAAGTTAAAAATTCGGATTCAGCGACTCAAAAAACTTAAAGTAAACCTTATAGAGAAAGGTATATATAAATATTATACAGACATACATACAATAATACAATAAACCCAACTGGAGAGAAAAATTAGCCAGAGCCAGAAATCGAACCAGGGACCACAGTATACAAGACTGCTGCTTTAACCACTGAGCTACTCCGGCCGATGTATGAGTCTGCAATTTTTCACTAATAAACCATGTTGGGGAAGTCACCAGCCATCTATACGACAGCCTTGGATGACCGGACAACGATGAATAGATTTTAATATTACATAGATCTACGATAACTATAATAAAACACACATACTACAATGTATATTAAAACACACATACACACATAAATAACGCCTGCATTCAACAGTTAAAGGTATATATAAATATTATACATACATACATACAACAATACAATAAACCCAAGTGGAGTGAAAAATTAGCCAGAGCCAGGAATCAAACCCGGGACCACAGTATACAAGACTGCTGCTCTAACCATTGAGCTACAAAGCCGGAGTAGCTCAGTGGTTAGAAAACGGTTCAATCGATTTGAACTAAATTTTATATCCAACTGTTTTCGGATACGAGAATACTATTGAGCTACGTCGCATGCTCAAGAAAATTCTATTAATGGCTCATTTTGGGTGATAATGGGTCAGGGTCACGCTCACTGTATCTCAAAAAGGTTCCATTTTTAAATTTTTTTTATTATACCGTTTCGTACGTAAAGACCATTGGAAAAGTCACATGTTCGATAAATTTGAATTAAGTGTCATGTTTGGATCAACGTGGGTCATGCTAATTTTGTGTAGAAAATTACTACCTATTTTCACTAAATTTTGCATTCCATCGTTTTCAGGTTCGAGAAGAGCATTGGTTTAGGATGCATGTTAGAAAAAATTCGATTAGTGAGTCATTTTAAGTCTCTATGGCTAAGGGTCAAGCTAATTGTAACTAAAACAGCAAGAATTATTTAGTGGGAATAATATATCGAGATAAACACAAAGCTAATTTTGACCGAGCTTAGCTCGGTCATTCCTGCTAGTATATATATATGCATATAAATATATATATATATGGGTGTGTGTGTCAAATATTAAAAAAAATATTTTTAATAGATTATCATATTTTCGTTGACGTTGCAACGATTTTTAAGGTTCTTAAGCAACTATATTACACTCCTTGTTTCCTTTATGTCCAGGGATGTAGTGGAGGGTGTACGGTGGTATACGCCGTATACCTTCTGGATTTTTTTAAGGAACACCGTATACCCTCTGTTTCTCAAAAAAGCTATAGTATATACACTGTAGGATATACCGTCTGGCTTGAGCGTATACCCTCTGCTTAGAGCGTATGTCCTCTGCTTTTTTTTTTACGACTACACCACTGTCTATGTCCTATATTACAGTTTTTCATTCAGAATTTAATATATGTTCAATATCAAATTAAGAATTGCAGATTTAATTTTAGATATACAGGTATGCAGATTTTTAATTATCTTGTTGCAGCAAAAGGAAATTTTCTATTTGACCAATTTTGTATTGGGTA
Source organism: Maratus speciosus (assembly GCA_963932465.1). Classification (NCBI taxonomy): domain Eukaryota; kingdom Metazoa; phylum Arthropoda; class Arachnida; order Araneae; family Salticidae; genus Maratus; species Maratus speciosus. Next base: position 239,867,930 of record OZ010787.1, on the reverse strand, counting down.
ATCGTATAAAATTTAAAATATAAAATTTTGTGTAACTTTTAAATAATTAATAGTAGGACTATTTCAATTACATAATCCTATTTCCTGCCCTATTTTGAATATTTTGTAAATTGATATTTCACAATTGTAATATTTAATATTTAAAAAACATGCAAAGCACTTTTAAAACTTTTTTGGACAACCTGTATAGCGAAAAAGTCTATTTTGTATGTTTCACTAGATAAAAAAAAACTAAAAATGGTAATGATTACGCCATGCAGCCGAATTGAGAATTTTTCTTTAAATTTATAAGCAAATATGTTATTATTATAAACGGTTGTAAAACGTTTAAATAACGATAATATTGTTTACTTTTGTTCAATGAAGGATAGCTTATACATTTTTTGCTAATTACCAGGTTACCCATTGGACAGAAAACTGCATACGTTTAAATACATATTTCAACACAACAGAATCCACTATATTAATTTTTAACTATAGAATTTTTTTAGAATATAGATAATTTACGCTCATCTTCTATAGAAAAAAAGAACTGTTTATTAAATTAATACAATTAGCTTCATTATGTTAAAACAAAAACAAAAAAAATAAAAATAAAAAACATGGTTCATTAAATACATTGTTGACGGGAGAAGTGAATTAGTGTTTTTCATTTGCCATACCCTGAAGAAGAGAGACGTAAATCAGAGTTTTTCATTTCTCTAGAATAGGATGGTAAACGCGAATTGATGTTTTAAAATTTGAGGCATAAAGTTTTGAGAAGATGCCAGGCAAGGAATCACTTGTGTGCTAAACTGTTGTTGTATGAATAATAAATAGTTTATTTATTTAATTGATAGTGTGAGTGTAACGCAATGGCTTAATATACCTTCAATTCAATTTTATAAAATTCATTGCAAAAGAAGAACCAATCTGATGAATTTAGTGAATAATTTCTTGCACATGTGTTTTAAACGTACCAAGTGATGGTCCGATTGGTAATGAATATTGCAGAGGTTTTTATAGTGACAGTGGCAGATGACATACATGACCCGCTTCATAAGGGGCAATGCTTTAATGCGAAAATTTTTTATGTAAATGCCAAGAAATATTCATGCATTACAGATCTTCAGGAATCTATCTACAATCTTTGGAAAAATATATCCCCGGATTATAATCATTTAAAGTTCGATATTAAAGTTCTAAGCACGTCGATATGTATGAATGACTGTTTCCAAAATACAGGTGGTACCATTTATTATTAAATTTGCATCTATTCTAAATTCTAATGCGTGTCCTTACATTTATGACCACTGAAAAATATAATTAACTTTCTGATTTCATGTATTTTGAAAGAATGGTATTATTTTTAAAATAAAAATGTGCAAGGAAGTTCTCTTTGGATTAAAAATACATATTGTATAATGCTTATTAATACTTAGAAATATACAAGTTTTATGATTCTCTGTATTTTTAGCGTATTAATAAATTTTACCAGTAATATATTAGCAAACAACTTGAAATCTTAAAATTCTCAAAATTTCATAATAATAATTAATTCAAGCATAATAATAACAACTACGGGCAAATGATTAAAAATAAAATAGGATATAAGTAGTGTCTTTAAGGAATAACTATATATCACGTGGCCATAGATTTAAATTTAAAAGATTAAATTGAAATCAGGAAGTAAAATTTTATTATTATTATTACATATTTTAATATAGAAGTTTGATGTTTTGCCAGTTTTTATCTGCTATATTTCCCAATGCAGTGAACCGATGGTTACATCAAGAATTATGGAAAACTTACCCTTCTTTCTGTAACCTTTAGATTAGTTTTGAAATTAGAAAATATCAATATTTTTATGACAATATTAAATAAATGTTTGGGCGTTAAAAAGCTTTGAAATTTAATTTTGTGTATGTCCCGCAGGACGTTTTAAGTTTAGAAAATGTTTTTCAAAAATTATACTGTATTTCATAAGGAAAATATTGTAACATTTGCAAATACTTATCGGAGTGGTTTTGTATCTTAAAAGCTTACATATGCAAAAATATAATACTTAATATCAGTTATATTTTGGCAGCCAGAATTTCCTTTCCAAGTTAGAACAACAAACTGCATGTGGCTAATTCATAGAAATGATAGAACCGCTGTTATTTGCAATTCGATATAAAATAACAACAATGGTGACAAGATTAATTTGTTTAATGACACTTGCTTTTCAGTTTTTTTTTGTTTTTTTTTTACTCGAATGAAATAAATATTTTCATGTATTTTTCTGGATTTTCAGCAGTTTTAAAATCTAATAGCATGATTTTCCCCACAATATATTATAAAGTCATTTTAGGCAAGCTGTACGGTATATTATGGTAAAAGTTTGTACCGTAGTGGGAAATATCGATCACCTCTCCTCAATTAACTCCGCCACAAATAATAGAATAAAAATACGAGAAGAACCATTCGATTAATATTGACGCCTACTAAGTACTGTTCTACTTAAATATTATTAAGGGAATATACAAATTGTAATTGTAACTATCTTTAAAACTTGTGACACTGACAAATAATTCTGGATTTGTTGGTAAATATAATCTTCGAATAGTACACGGGCAGTATTTCGATTTATTACTTTAGAAAACATGCATTTTAAAATATTGAAACTGCAAATAATAAATTTATTTTAAAGCGCTACTTAACGAATTGAGATGTAGTTTTTTAGATGTAATTTGATAACTACTTCGCACAATGATCTGTAATTTTGGATACGCGTACTTTAATCTTTTGGAAATTGATTTGAGTTAAAAAATATATAGGTTACAATTCACTTGTTTTCAAAAGAAATTTTAAAAATATATCTTTCAAAAAAAAAAAATGTTGGAAAAAAATATGAAATGTAACTTGTGAGTTTTTAACAGAAATCCATTTCTAGCGATTCAAATATCAAATATAAAATTACAACTCATTAATTAAAGTTATTCATAGAAAGCTACGTGCACTTAAATATGTTTGCAACGATTAAAAATGGATTTAACATTAATGAGTTTAAAACTTTAGACCTGCATAATTACTGAACTTCTAGAAGTCATGATTTCCCGTTTGGTAGCCAAAAGTAACGGTTGATGAAAAATTAGAATAGGACTTAAAATTAGCCGGTAATTTTGAACATTATAACGTTTATTACATTTTCTATATCTAGAGGAGCACCTGAGCAAGATTTAAATTTAAGTATGGCATACGGACGTACTTTAGTAGATGTTATCACTAATCTATTTATTCTAGTCATATTTGTATACGATGATCTGCTACAGAATTATTTGGAGGTGTTCACTCTTATTCCAACGACTGTAAAAAGTTTTACTATCGAAATTTGTAAATTGTGCAGCACGTATGATTAAATATAAACGGTCTTAGTTATTTTTAGGAAAAATGTGAATCAATGAATTATAGGTTCTAGGTTTCTTTCTGTAAAATACGAATACCTGTAAATTTTTCCGATTTATGAGCGCCACTATTTTCGAGTAGTAATTTCCTTCTTAAGAATCTGAAAATTTCCGTCCTTAAAAGAATCGAACATTTCTGTTTGGAAATACGATTACTCAAAAATAGGAATGCCTGAAAGCTACATACAAGCAAGTACTTCCTTCGTATTTATTACGCAATCTATTATAAAACTTTTTTTCTATAAAGGCTACTTTTGATAGAAACGAAGTTTTAAAAATAATACTATAAAACTTTTAAATATTATTGTAAAATGTGCGCTTAGACATGTGTTGAATTTTCTTTAAGTTCACTGCTACACTACCATCAATTTTGGGTAATTCTTTTGTTTTTGAATTTTTTTTTTAAATATATAACGCTGAACAGTCTTTCTTCACTCTGCTTTTTAAAGTCTCATTTATAAACTTCCTAAAAAATTAATGAAAAAAAAAGAGGTACTAAAAGTCTTCTCAAAATGATCTGTGTAATTTTATTCACTACCATTTTATTAACTTGTTTCAGTCTTTCAACTCAGTATTTCTACTGTATATATATATATATATATATATATATATATAGACAGATACATACATACATAAATATATATATATGTAATAAGAAAATTCTATAAACTTTTTTCTGACTCTACGTAATATATTGCTGACATCAGAGTTATATCTTGTCAAATTTCTCTCTTGAGATTTTACTTTCGCAAAAGGTTATGTTGGTTCATTCAAAGTCAGGTAATATCTAAAGTTCCATGAAGTAAGAGTGATTGACATAAATTCAGGGAAAAAATTACGATTGATTTTGCTTCAAAAACTTAAAGTTATGAATATTTTTACAAAAAAAAAAAAAGAATAAAGTAACGCGCTAAAGCACAATGTCAGGTCAAAATTTATCGGCTTTTCGAAGCTAAAATATAGCTGGCAGACATAATATCTGAAAAGAGTTAGTGTTTTGAATATTAATATGGTGTTTTCAAATTTAACCTCCATAAATAATATATATATATATATATATATATATATATATATATATATGAAAAGACAAATATATATATATATATGAGTTCTTAAGTGTCAGTTTCTTTTAAATATACATTTTATATTATTTTATATAATGTTAAATATATTTTATTCATCTATTGGAGTATGTACAAAAAGAAATATAGATTCTTATACTGAGCTATTGCCCTTACTCTATATAAGTTTACCGTTTTTTTCTTATTTCAAATAAGCTTTTCTTACACAATTATTTTCCTAACTATTAAAAAACAGTTTTAAAAAAGGAAAAGATTTCTTTATTTTATTTGTTTAATTAAAGAAGATAGACGGTAGTTTTTATAAGACGTTAAATGAAGAATAATGTAGATCATTGGTTTTCAACGTGGGGCGTACTCCCACAGGCGGGCAATTTGATTTTAGTTTTTAAATATTGATTTTTTGATTCAGTTTCAAATTAGACATTAACCCGTATTCTGCCCATTTTTAATCTATTTTTTGAAAAAATGTTTAATGTTGTAGTCTAAAAATAAAAATGAAATAGAATAAAAAAGAAAAGTGCCCAGCTAAACTGATGGCATTGAGCTCACAGGGTATTCCCACTAATTGTATATTATACTCTTATTTTAAAGAATAATGCCCCTCAAAAGAATAAGTGAAGGGGAATTAGCCCCCGTTTCCCCCTTTATACTTAACCAGTGAACCTCCAAATCTAATCAGGGAAGCTCCTTATCATAATAAACCGGTATACCAAATTCGGAGCAAATCGAATGATTCTTCATGGAAAACCCATTTATCTGAATTAAGGGGGTGGACTAACCCCCCTTTTCCCATTTATCCTTAACCAATGAACCCCCAAAACTAATCAGGGAAGTTCCTTAACATAATAAACCGGTTTACCAAATTCGGAGCAAATTGAATCATTCTGCATGAAAAACCCATTTATCTGAATTAAAAGAGGTGGACTAACCATCCTTTTCCCCCTTTATCCTTAATCAATGAACCCCCAAAACTAATCAGGGAAGTTCTTTAACATAATAAACCGGTATACCAAATTCGGAGCAAATCGAATGATTCTTCATGGAAAACCCATTTATCTGAATTAAGGGGGTGGACTAACCCACCTTTTCCCACTTTATCCTTAACCAATGAACCCCCAAAACTAATCAGGGAAGTTCCTTAACATAATAAACCGGTATACCAAATTCGACGCAAATCGAATCATTCTGCATGAAAAACCCATTTATCTGAATTAAAGGGGGTGGACTAACCCCCCTTTTCCCCCTTTATCCTTAACCAATGAACCCCCAAAACTAATGAGGGAAGTTCCTAAATATAATAAACCGGTATACCAAATTCGGGGCAAATCGAATCATTCTGCATGAAAAACACATTTATCTAAATTAAGAGGGGCGGGCTAACCTCCCTTTTCCCCCTTTATTCTTAACCAGTGAACCCCCAAAACTAATCAGGGAAGTTCCTTAACATAATAAACCGGTATACCAAATTCAGAGCAAATCGAATCATTCTGCATGAAAAACCCATTTATCTGAATTAAGGGGGGTGGACTAACCCCGTTTTCCCCCTTTATCCTTAACCAATGAACTCCCAAAACTAATCAGGGAAGTTCCTTAACATAATAAACCGGTATACCAAATTCGGAGCAAATCGAATGATTCTTCAAGAAAAACCCATTTATCTGAATTAAGGGGGTGGACTAACCCCCCTTTTCCTTAACCAATGAACCCCCAAAGCTAATCAGGGAAGTTCCTTAACATAATAAACCGGTATACCAAATTCGGAGCAAATCGAGTCATTCTGCATGAAAAACCCATTTATCTGAATTAAGGGGATGGACTAACCCCGTTTTTCCCCTTTTATACTTAACCAATGAACTCCCAAAACTAATCAGGGAAGCGCCTTATCACAATGAACCTAGAAAAAATTTTTGAAGCAAATCGGATGTTTCTATCAAGAGTTATCGCGTTACGTACATGCATACATACGTACGTACATACATACAGAACTGGTGGGCACATTAGCTCTCATGCTTTGATAGCGTGTGAGCTAAAAAATAAAATAAATAATATAAATATTAAGTTTGTATTCAATTTTCAAATAGTTCTCCATTAAAATTCCAAAATACAACTTTAATCAAAATAAATACATGGATAAACTATGTGCAGATTTTTATATTTAAAATTTTACATAAAATATCTCGTTGCTACCGCATTTTAGAATATTATACCACTTTTTTCTTTGTTTATTAAATGAATCTTGTGTTTCTACTAACTCTTGTGTATCACACATGATGAAGCATTTATGCTTCAAACTAATAATAAAATGTCTGTCTCGAAATATCTAACCTAGAAATATTTAAATTTTTTAAACTAAATACTAGAAAACATAAAAATTAATAAATCCCAAAATGTGGTTCGCAAAAAGGTATTATTTTGTAATAAATTTCTTTCGACTTTGTTTGAGCCTCATACAAAGTATATAAATATACATTACGGCATACACATTTTTTGATTTAATATATGGATGCTCATCAATCAACTGGTGATAATGCGTAATGGAATGTTTATGAGCAAGCTTATTTTGAGAAAGGAAATTAGCTTACTTTAAAATTGTTAAAGATGATAAATCTAGCAATGTTTCTGGCGCATTATATTACCACTTAGAGATTTTATAATCTAAAAATATTTCAATGCTTTTGGGGATGTAATGAAATCAACTGCAAAGATTATCAATGGTATCAGAGCTGATACATAATGATAGAGTCTTTTCGAGATATTTTGTGAGATTAAAAATGCAGACTACATAAAATTTCTGTTGAACAAAAATATAAAATGAAGTAAAAAAATTAAATTTTTTAAAATTTAAATTTAAAAAATAGAAACGGCAGAACCATTTAGGTACTTAACCAAAATGCTATCGATATCGAGAAGACATTCTGTACTGAGAATTTCAATCGTTACCGCGTATCCATCCACCATTTAATGATATAACGGAAACGGCCAAACATTTACTAACTGCGGAATATAAAACCTAATAAAATAGATAATGAGGTAATGTTCACTTATAAGCATCAAGGGTATATCTATATCTTATTCGATAGCATTATTTCATTTATTGTTTCAATGAAACAGACTGACTACTGCTGAGATAAGCAGATGAACAAGCACGGATAAAGGAAAAATAATATCGTTAATCTTCTTTTAAAAAGTTTTAAGACACAAGTAACACATTGATCAGTACATATCAGATTTCAACTTACATCCTAATTAGATTTCAGCATGTATTTTAGCATACTGAAAGATAGAAAATGAGGCACATGGAAGCTGAAAACTATATATATGCGGAAATATATTAATGTCAAAATTATAAAATTATATTTAAATTATAGTTTAAATAGTTTTATCACAATGAAACGATCCAGAGAAATGTTACGACCAACAACTTTCTCCATAAAAATAATAAATAACTCAATAAGTATGTGTGTTAGAATGTGAAATGTGTGGTTTATAGGTGTCGCTCAGATGAGAAACTTACTAAAATGGCAAAGGAAAATCGACTTCGAATATAAGTTTTTCAATATGTACTCTAAAATTAGAGGAATAGTTCAATTATTTAATTAATTTCGAAGTATTAGGTGTGCAATACTGATAGAGAATGCGTTATCTGATGCAGTACTGAAAATGAGGAAGGACACAAGCAGTTCGTGTAGGCTCACAGGTAATCAATACACACCTTACACTTTTTTCCTCCACAGACAAAACCTATGACCATGAAATAGATGTAAATTACTGAAAAAATGCATTTATTTTGCTTCATTACATGTAATTGTGGATTCTAAAGGTACCTTAACATGGTAGACGACATTTTCCTAGTGCCAGGCCTATACTGACCACGGATGAGAATACCAGAAATGTGTAGAAAAGAATTATTAATCATGTTAAGCCCTTATCTACTGTCTTTAAATGGCGAATCATTGCATCGTCTACACCCACTGTTGTGTTTCAGATTGGCGGTATAAAGATTCCTAAAAAAGAAAACTATTCGACAGACCATGCTTTGCTATTCTCTATATTTACTACAATATCCAATAGTACTGATAATACTAGCACTAAAATAATTCCAATATTATTTCGATCTTGAATGGCACAATGTCAGTAGTTTGTTATTTACATGCTTCATATTTACTGAAAATATATCCATTTTTTCGATGTGAAGTTGCGATGGCAGCAGCTCAAATTTCTTTTATTTATGAGAAGGATTGATAATTTTTTGTTAAACTCCATAGTTCTGTTCTTAAATACTGTTACCTTTTAGCTAGCATGACTAACATACATCTGTACTCATATCTGTAAACCTTAAATTTTAAATAAACATATTTTCAACCATAAAAACTTTTTAATAAATGAAATAATATACAAAAACACACGCATATCATTAAATATTTATCTGGCTCAAAACACATACATTTGACTAGAAAGTAAAAATGTTTGGCAGATACGCTCACTGATCAATTAAAAAATGCACGTTCGCGTCTTACAGGCGTTTATTAATGTTATATTTTTATGATTACGGAATAACACTAATTCGCAATTTTAAAGTCAATTTTATTTTGCTTACTTATGTAAATTTTATACAATAATTCTCCTACTTCGTAGTATTGGTGCCTAGTGTGTAGTCAGATATTAATGCAGAAATTTAGGTTTCTGTATCGAATATTCTGTCAACTGCTTATATGATTTTTTTTTGTTGTTGTTATGTTGAAAATATTGATGGAATCAATGATGGAATCGTTTCAATATTCATTATAGATCAACAGAATTTTCTGTAAATGTAAACATAACTATTTATTTCAATGGTTTCAATGATTTAAATAAGAATAGTACTCAATTATTTTATTTTTGCATCTTTGAAATGTAGTTCCAAAAAGTCTTCAGTAAAACATGTCTTTATCTATAAAATAAATTTTCATGCCATAAATATATAAAATCCAACTGAATCTTTTTATTTGTTCCGAAAAAAAGTTTGTTATTTTCTATTTTCAATCTTTTGTCCACGCAATATCCTAGCATTTCGAAAATAGGTGGTATGCATTTTTTTTTCTCTCAGAGAAAATATGCAGAGTAACCATTTTCTAAATATTAAATTTCCTGATCAATAAAATAGACATTTTTAGGAAAGCAAATTTAAATTTTTTCTTAAGAATTTTTAAATTATGCAGTACGAAGAAATTTCTTTTGTGCATTTAAAATATATTTCGATTTGTTGATTGAAATTTATTCGTGATAATTTACGGAATTATTTAAAATCTCTCTGAAGAAAAATACTGATAAATATGAATACAAAGATCGATTTTTTTAAACTTCATAAACACAGTTAAAGAACATTAGATGTAATATTAGAGCATATTATGTTTATTTTAAAATAAATTATATCTGTATCAAATAAACTATCACATGAACTCAAAAAATGCAAATTATTGTAATTCCTGATTATTTACTTTAATGATGAATTTTTACGCAACATTTACTAAAGGGATTTATTAAAGGAAAAAGAAATTACAGTATATCATTTAACACTTTTCTCTGTATTCTCTGATATAAAACAAAACGAGCCACTTCTAAGCACAAAATGTTACAATACAATGCATTGTCAATATATATTCATGCTAAGAAACGAAATTACCCGATCATCTTCAAACGAAACACGAAGAAATTCCTTCTTTTGTAAACCAGTATAAAGTCTTTCAAAAAGACTTTTTCGGTCATAAAGACTATATTATACACTCTATTTGCGTCAATCATGTGTTTCAGTTATTTTATAGCATGTACAGCAACAGAGCGGAGGTTTTCTGGAGGAATTAAAGAAACATCGTATGTTACGTTTGTTGAACCGGGTGTCTTAAAACGAACTGACTTTTTTTTTTTATTCAATAATCCTCAAATGGTGAAACCTATTAAAAAATTCTTGCAGGATTTTTATACACGATATCAGAATTTTTCTTTACTGCGATTCGATATTTTAGTTCCAAATAGCAGCTATAGATGGTGCTGCAAGGAGTAAGACTTCAGACAAGGCCAAAACCGACATCACTCAGCATTGATGTTAAGGAAGGATATTAAATATACGAAATTGGTCTCTAAAAAGGTGTTTTTATGGGCGAATGAGACCCACTGCATATATTTTACCTCCTTCCTTCGCATTAATGCTGGGTGATTTCAGTTTTGGCCTCGATTGAGCGCTTATTTCTTCCCGCGCCATGTATAGCTGCTATTTGGAACTAAAACCGGGAATCTCAGTTAAGAAAACTCTTGACATCTTACATAACTCCCTTGAAAAACAAATTTCATAGCTGTCATCTTTTACAAGTTACTGAATTTGTAAAACAGTCAGTCAACGTTAAGACACTCTGTATATAAACAATTCTTTAATAAGGAATAGAGTCTATAAACATTACCGTTCATCCATTTCAGGAATCATGTTTTACTTCAAAACTTGGATGAAACGAACTCTCAAGACAGAACATATTTAGGGCTCTCGTCACAGACAAAATGATCCATTAATAAGGTCCGCTGTAAATCTACACCATACCTCCATGTAATTAGTATTATTCCTTGACAAAATTGAAACTTGCAGTACTCTATTAACAACAGTTTTGAGTATTTAATAATTTGTCTAAATAAAATTACGCCACCTCTAACAAGAAAATTTTGAAAGCCATACATTGTCAACGGTAATTCACGCTAAAAATCGACAAGCAAAATCACAATAAACAGTTCTTTAATAAGGAATAGAGCCTCTAAACATTACCGTTCACCTATTTCAGGAATCATGTTTTACTTCAAAATTTGGATGTAACGACCTCTCAAGACAGAACATATTTAGGGCTCTCGTCACAGACAAAATGATCCATTAATAAGGTCCGCTGTAAATCTACATCATACCTCCATGTAATTAGTATTATTGCTTGACAAAATTGAGATTTGCAGTACTCTATTAACAACAGTTTTGAGTATTCAATAATTTACCTAAAGAAAATTACGCCACCTCCAACAAGAAAATTTTCAAAGCCATACATTGTCAACGGTAATTTACGCTAAAAATCGACAAGCAAAATCAGTGCGTGACGGTCTTGATATTTTAGTTTGTGACTATGTACATTTGACACTGGTTTAATTTTTAAATTCATCACAGAAACTTTTGTACCGTAAATAAAATAATATACAAATTATGTTACATAGATTAAAGATTTGTCACATTCGTTAACAGTGCCTTTTTTCCACAGTTCTATTTGAAATTTCTTTCCATCTTCTTTCTAACAGCACATTAAACTACCTAGTCTCTCCAAGTTTGGAAATTATCTCTTTCAAACGATTCATCAACATAAGCAATTTCCACAAACTTTTGAAATTTCGATATTCCAAACAAAAATAGCCCTTATTCAATTTGAAACATTTCTGTTGGTGTGATAAAACAATTTTACCAGTAAAGCTCGGTTCTACTTGTGAAACAGCATAACAAATGATTTTTTGAAAAAAAAAAATATGCTGTCACTTTTTTTAAATCTTATTTTTACAAGGATCTTTCTAAATTACATGAAAATCGCTATTTAAGTGAAAGTCTGAATTGATATTTTTAATTGCAATTTTTTATCTACTGTATCATATAACGTACTTATGAAAAGACCCGGACTGTGTTCTATATCAGCCTGAATAAGGATACTAATTTTAACCTCCCTGTGCAAAAGAAAATGTAATAGAATAGAAAGTACTAAATGTAATTATTCATTGTTGTGCACTCAATCTTCGTCCAATCCTCTAAGAACTCAAGAACTTCGTTTCAAATTTCTCCTATTTATATCCCGTCCGCTACAAATGGGCTGAAATAACCTTGTTTTGAAATGCATCATTTTTGTAAAAACATACTCAGACCAATATGTACTTTCTGTCATATCACATTCTTGATTTCTTAAATTTCACGAAGCTTCTTTAAGCTCTTTTTTGTATTATAATATCTTCCGATCATGCATACAAAAATGTTGAGATGCGTATTTTCTTTCAAAATGGTTAGGTTTCTTATTTGGAATACCTATTTACATAGATAAATAAAGGAATAAAAATTACACAAAAGCTTCATTTTTTTTGTCCTTAAGAGATGTTACTATTACTAAACTAAAGTATTTATATATTTAAAGGAGACAAATTGTTAGATACTCCGGTTGGATCAAGGGCTATTGGTTGGAACGTGACAGTACCCCTGTGCTCCCGAACGATGAACAAAACATATGTTAATAATTTTTCCGATTGAGGAGAAAATTTTTTAATCAGATGGTAATGCAGTTAATGTTTAATGTTACTCAATTTATTTCAGAACGATGTTTCTGTAAAATGTAAAAAATGTTTTGTATTTGCTCAAAAAATTCTTTGAAATAAAGATCATTTGATTTGGTGCTGAATAAAAACGATAATTAGTTCTTTTTAAAGGAAATTCCTTCATTTCCAAACACAAAAACAGACTAATACTAGAAACATTTTTTAGCTTATCCTAACTCCCGTTTATTTTGAATTTTTATTTCATAACACTTTAACACTTTAACGCTGGCGCGGTGGGTCACACTCGACTGTCTCAGATTTGTCAAGTATCTGGTTTTTTGCGCACCACTGTTATTTTAGAGAAAATGTTGTTCCTTTAAATCGCCCAAACGTTCTAATTAAATAAAACAACATTTTCTGTATTAAAATACTGGTATCCAAAGAGCCGGAGACTTGGCAGCTCTGAGACAGTCGAGTGTGACCCACCGCGCCGGCATGAACGTGTTTAGCGTCGCGTCCGATAAATGTAGCCTACTTTTATTTAAATTGAGATTGTTTGTCTCCCATCGCTTTTTTGAAGTAGAAATATTCACTTTATTTAATGGGAAATAAAATGATGCTAGAATAAAGCAAATTACACTATTTTAAAAAACTGGTGGGAATCAAACAATCTGAATAAAAACTAAAGTATCCTACACTGCCCGTGAAGGTCACGCGCGCAAGAATTAGGTGGTTAGAATCTAAAAAGTGGTATTAATGCTGAATGACAGTTGGGAATAATTTTGCTTTTCGTTGAACTAGGGAGAGGCATAAATATAACAATAAGAGGTCGTTTTTGTCGGTGATTACTTATCAGAATAAGATGCAGTTTTGCATCCACGCTGTACACTAAAATCATTGTTGCCAAACTTTACACCTTTTTCCTACCAAAATTTTCCAACAGAAAAATTCCTTTTTTAATTCTATATATTCTATATTTTATATTTTTGGACATTAAACAAGTCAAATATTATGGTACAAAAATAGTAGTCGGAAAAGGCGTAAAAGCTGGCAGCTATGGTTCTTATCAACGTAAATCGAAAAGAAAATTATTTGCAAATAGAAAAGTACTCCACTTCCCTACTAATCTTTCTCAGTTTCCTAGATATCTCAAAAGATGACAAGTTGAAAGAAATTTTTAAATGTGTCATAATAGGGAATGAAAAAACATGGAAATCTAGTGATATCTGTAAGATACTAGTTTTATCTCCCATATCACTAATAAATATTAACTGTTACATGCAAGTTTACTGTTAGATATTACCCAGATTTCTAATATTTTTTTCTACTACTCATTCTATAATCTGGCTAATTCTGATTAAATGCTTCCGATCCCGAAAGTATCAAAGCAAGGTGCAAATGTTTGATACCAACTATCCGCTTATGATGAAAATCGTTCCATCAAATTCCTTTCTTAAATTATTCTTACAAAACATTAGATATTAGTTTTAGGCAATTTAAGCAGCAATGAAACCATCTGTATCAGATAAATATTTATCAAAATGAAAAAGAAAGTGAATGTTTAAATTTGGAAATAATTACTGTAACAAATTCCCCGTTAAACATTCATGGGCATAAAATAAACGTACACTTGGAATCTATCTTGCATGTGTCAATGGAAACGCATGTATGTGTTCCAGTTGTTAAAAATTATCCCAATTAAATCGTTTCTTATCCTGCCCCAAAAATTATTCCTTTTTTCCATACTAGCCTACTTGATTGTTGGATGGGCTGTTTTGCTTATTTTCAAGATGTGTCGGGCTCAATTCCCGTTGCCTAACTAGGTGTCTGTAGTGGGCCAAATTCCATGTCTAGCAGCAGTTCCAGTCAATTTAGATCTTTTGCGCAAAATACAACAGTCAAACGAATCAATTACTATTTTTAGTTTAAATATTTTATGGGGTTTTTTTCACTATTGTTTTTAGAAAGATGAGAATTTTGCTATTAATACACTAACTTATATCTCATTATAAAATATGTCTCATCATATGTAAAAAATATAAACTTTTTCAAGCATTCATGAGATATACTTGAATACATATATAGATAGAGCACTACGTTTTAAAGCATTTTGTTGTATTTTATTTACAAAAAAAAAAAAAAAAAAAAAGATCTTAGTGAACATAAATAAAATCGAATATGAAATGCCAGATTTTATTTTTTATGTCCTTATTTGATAACGAAATCCATTCTTTCTATTACAAATCTTTTGAAACGTTTTCCTTTTTCTTTCATTTAAAAAAAAAATCAGTTTAGAATTACCTTTTATCAATCCTTCGAATTTTTTATCATAAAACTATTTTCTAAGGCTTAAAGAAACATTGCAAATTTATTTCTTAAATTATTCTTACAAATCGTTACATCTTAATTCTAGGCAATTCAAGCAGCTATGCAAGAAACTAAATCCAATAAACGTAAAGAAAAATGAAAAATAAAAAAAGTAAATGTTCACCTTGGGAAAGAATTACTGTAACAAATCCCTCGTTAAGCATTCGAGGGCGATAGAATAAACGTAGACTTGGAATCTAATTTGGAAGAGCCGATGGCGATGTATGTATGTGTCAGAGATACGTTCATAACATGGTAACGACTTTTCACCAATAAAAATAATTTAGGAACCTAGTAACGGAAAGGGTAATGTCAAATGTCATTTGAAAAAAAAAATGGATGCGTGTCACAAACTTTTTTGTTACTTGAAATTTGTGTAAGGCAATTACCAAATATTTTTAGAATTACTTATGTTCTTGCGTTTGTCTTTTTAGAGATCACCAAAAAAGAATCGATAATCTCTTTTAAGGTTATTACCTTATTCTTTAACAAATTGTATTAAGGATGAAAACTCTCTTCTAAAAGAGTCAAAACCCCTTAATTTTATGATAATATGATTTGTACTTTGATAAAGTTCAGAATTAAGCTTTGCCTTACATAATAAAATAAATGGAGTTTTTGAAATAATATCTATTAATAGAAGATATTCAAGATTTACCAGTTAAATAATCCTTTTTTTTCCTGTTTTGCTGATTTCCCATCAAAAACTTTATTTATTTTATAATATAGTTTTAATATGCATCAAATTGTATCAAATATACTAATAATAGTATTTCAAAATTTTGTATTTTACAATTTTCTTTGACACAAAATGATTTATAAATAATTATTCAGAGTTCACAATTACCACTACTAGTAAGACTTGTGTTATCATTGTTTTCTGTGTAACTGTCATAATCACTCATTGTGAACTGAATAAGTTAATATATAAAGAAACACAAAATTTTTTACATTGTTAAATAAATATAAGGAAAAAGTATACTTGAAAGCCTTATTTAGCTCTCTGAAGAAAGTTTGTGTTTTTCGTATACAAAATGCCCCACATCAATGTCAGATAATTTTGTCTATAGAGGCAAATATTTATTATATCCTTGTGATAATTGTCTTTTCTCAATATATCGACGATGTTTATAACTTTATTATTTAACTTATGGTCGTATCTCCTTAAATTTAAATTTAGAATCTCTAATTCCAGAATTTATTATAGGGAGCATTGCCAGTAGTGTAACTCATACCCTCTTTACTCTTTATATACATCAAATTCGTGCTGTAACTAACTCTGTTTACATGTCAGTTGAGGTAACGTTTATATATATATATATATAACACGTTTATATACATACATAGCAAAAATAAAGTTCTGTTTAGGATCTTTTCGTACGTGTTAGCACCGGACAAATATTTTTCAAGAAATTATACTCATGTCGACGTGGATTAATTAAAAAAAATTGTTAATATTTTAACAAAAGTATTTTTATTACTAAGCTGAGAAAATCCTGCAGCATTAAAGAATCAAAAAACGAAATATATTTTCATGACATGGATTTACATATTTTTAAATATTTCTTGGCGTTATATAAATAATTCAAGCATTCCTTTTTTAAATTATGCCTCAATTTTCCAGACAGAGTATTTTAATCCATGCATATGATTTGTCTTACTATTTTCCGCTTTAAAATAACACCAATTCATGCTTTAGTTATATTTCTTCTCGCTACGTTAATTGATACCCTCGCATTATTATTAGCCTCTTTGAGTAAAATGAGTGGAGATGATGCAGTTTGCTATAGGATTTGCTATAATGCAGACATACTCTTGTTTTAGATACCCATTTAGAACTAATTATAGGAACATTTCATTTATGTTCGAAGATGGATTAAGATTATTTAAATATACTATCTTTGTGGGAGTCATTCTATTATTTCTTGAGATAATCATAAAAATATCTTATAATAGACATTTCTACGCGAGGAGAAACATGGAATTCGAGACTGGACAAATGACAGTCAGTACACACGTAAAGTATTTTACATGAAATTATGTGAATATTGTTATTTTACTAGCTTCAAAATGTTATTTCTTAGAAAATAATTGTCCTGTTACTCTTACTATTTATTTGTAAAAACCTCTGTAGCTGTTCAATATCAAAATTTGTAAATAAATAGGTATTGAATTAATGAATTAGTTTATTGTGCAAAGTTAAAATAAAGAAGCAAGAAACTGATGCAATGTACTTTTAATAATATGATCTAGTGTATATATTATCTAACATAAACATAACTGTGAAAAAAGGAAGCCGAGTTCTGTAAAGACAATGGCAAGAAAAGAAGTGATATCTAAGTGGGTGCCAAGTTCAAATAAAATTCACTCAAACTTACCTACTGTGAAGTATTATAGCATTTTTAAAATTGTTTAGAAATAAAAGTTATTGATGGGATATTAATAATAAATCTAGAACTTGACAAGTTTTTACCTACGAGTCATTTATTTTTATTAATGACATTATTATATCAAAACTTGTTATTTCATGATTGCGGGATAAAATATATTCCACTTAATTTAACTGCAAAATGCCACATTGACACCAGAATTCAGGACTAAAAAGTTTAATATTATTCAATACGTGAAAAGAAGCTTTTAGCCATTTTGAAATAAATTTGTTTTTAAATTCTGGTGTGATTCAATCACTTCAGCATTTCACAAATAAAAGTTATTTGCCCCTGAAAGGGTTAAAGGGGTGCAGCCTCTTGAGGGATGACCAAGAACAAGCGTAAGTATATCTGTATCTTTGTCAGGCATCTTAGTTTGTTTGCATTGATGTTTCCGGAGGGTGGGTGCTAGAGTGATAACCAAAGACGAGCGGGAGTATATCAGTGTAGTTATTGGTTTATTAAATCTTTAACATGAGTCATTTGTTTATAATAATAACTATATTAATTTTTTGTTATGACATTGTTATTAATATTAACATCACCATTTTATTAAGACATGAAATTGATAGGCATAACATTTTCCAAAAACTTGTTAAGTTGTAGATTTATTATTAATATGCTATCAATAATTTTTATTTCTAAACAATTTAAAAAATGCTATAATACTTCAGTAGGTAAGTTTGAGTGAATTTTATTTGAACTTGGCACCCACTTAGATATCACTTCTTTTCTTGCCATTGTCTTTACAGAACTTGCCTTCCTTTTTTCACAGTTATGTTTTTGTTAGATATCATTACTTTTTGTAAAGTTACAATATATTTAGACACTTCACTTAATGCTTTTTAATGTGTTTACATGTGACTATTTTTTTCACCAAGCTACATTCAATTTTAATTTAAATTTTCTACAACAAACTATATGACTGTCAATTTGCGGCAGAAATCTAAATTTTAATACTACTACATTGAATGCATGTTTTGAAACGAAATGTATTGATTCGAAATTTTTATTGTTTCTGAAACAAAAATTCCTATTAAATTCCTATATTAAATTTTCCTATTAAATTTTCGAATTAAATATACTATAGCTGGGCCTGATTTTTTGTACTGAAAGTGAAAAATAAAGTTATGTGCTTATGCCAGACTATATATCATTCATCCATGGGTGCCGGAAAAGAGGCAGTGCAGAGGAAGGACATTGCCCCTCCATGGATTTTTAAATTTAATTAACTAAATATTCTTTTTCTCTGATGATTTTGAAAATAAAAATGAACTTTATTCTTCTCAAGTGATTTAAAATATTAAAACACTAAAAAAAAAAGGAAATAAATTTTTTCTTACAGCCGAAATTTTTTACTAGAATTTACTGGATATGTCGTTTGCAAACAGGGTTTTTCTCAAGTTTGTACCGTGCTCTCGCATTTGAGAGTTCTAATTTTTTATAAAATTTCCTGTTTTCGAAATGAATAAAATGGTTTTTGAAAAATAAGACAGTAACTGTTCATTGAAAATTTGATAATGTTCAGAGAAAAAAAAACTTGACATTAAGTGTTTTCTGTATTTCATAATAGGTGAATATTAAAGAAAGAAAGTAGTTACTCAATGTTAATCGGCTTCAGATCAGAATTGTTTCAAATGAGTCAGACCTTATTCCTTAAAGGAATATTTGAAGATAAAAGGATTTTTAGAGTTATTTTTCATTAATTCGAAGAAATTTGCTTATTTTCAATGTCCCCTGCCCGCTTAAAATATCCCAGTACGTTTACATAACCAACTCTCGGCAAACGTAACATATTATTTTTGTTGTTTCATGTGAAAGTCTGTGCATTTAGCTATCCAAAACTGCTTTTGTTTTCTTTGTACGATCATTGGAAGTGCAGCTATGACTTTTTTTTTTCAGTTCTCAAAAAAGAAGTATTTATTTAAAAAACGAATATGTAAGTTTAGGTAACCTAAAGAAAGATAACGTGTTTCAATAGTGAAATTAAGGAAGGTACAACGTATAAATCGAGAGAGTCTTGAGGAGGTTGAATATTTCTAATAAATTTTACGAAATAAAAACTTTAGATGCGCTTTCTGAAAACAGGATTTTTGTGAACAATCAGTAAAGGAAACAATCAGTTGCTGCATGTTTTGCTCGGATTCAGCATTTGGTGCTCGATTCATTTGGCAAATTAAAATTTCGTCTAATAGACGTAATGTTAATGTAAAAATGGACACCACCAGATACGTAATTAATCTATTTTCACATTTTATTTTTTATTCCTTAGTTTTATACTGTAAACGAACTTCGTACCAAATTTGAAGTTTGTAGGTGCAGTAGATATATGAGATTTTTAGGTAGATTTCGTATGAAATACTACCTATTACATTCTCCCCTATGTTGGAATTTCTGAAAATTTTTTGCAGATCTACACTGATCATGACCCATAGAACTCAAAACCACCCTCAGTAAAAAACCTATATATATATATATATATATATATATATCACTTTCTTGTGGACGCGATAACTTCCACAATTCTGCACAAATCTCTTCCAAAGTGATACATAAAATCAAGGGACATAAAAGCTCGGTCAAGTTTGTTAATGGGCAAAATCGGACCAAGGGGATGGATATAGGGAGGGGTTTTGTGATAACCGAAAAAGATCCATAACTTCCTAATTTTTGAACATATCAAATCAGTTTAAAGTTTTTATTACTTCTAAAAATAGGGCCAAAAATTTATGTATCACAGATTTTTGATAAAATTAAAAATGGGCTCAAGGTGAGCAAAAAATAGGGTTTTTGGGAGAAAAAAAATCATAACTTCGTCATTTCTAAAGATATCAAATCCAATTAATTTTATTATAAATCTCCTTAATTTTATCTACATCTTTTATATTCACAAGTTTTTGATAGGACCAATTCATTCCGCAAAAAATGAAAACGAAAACAAAAGGGGGGGGGGGGGGTGAAGAAGAAAAACTTCCATAACTCCTTCAATTCACAAGATATAAAATCCCCATGAATTTATCATATATCTTCTTAATATTGTCTTCAACATTTATACAGACTAGTTTTTGATAGGACCAATTCTTACAGCAAAATTAAATTAAAAATACATAGCGGTTGAAGAAAAAAATTATCTCATTAAAGGTGTATTCAAATTCAAACTGCTTATTTTCTTACTCATTTTTAAATTCATTTTTGCTCTCAAACGCATCAAATTGGTAGATTCTCTTATTCAAAAACTATATAATGTACCGTAATGATCGATTTTTTGGATAGAGGCAGAATATATTTCAAAAAATGATGTAAAGTGGGCATTTTGAACCAAATTTACCGAAGCGATTGTGTTGGAAACGAAAAATATTGTCCTACTGAGAAAATAATTGTTTATAAATCAAGTTTTAATTAATTGAACGAAAAATAAAAACACAGGTCGCTTATAAATCTCTTCAAAAATCATGTCAGCATGTTTCATATTTTTTCTATTAAAAAATAATCTGAAAATGTGCCAGAAAATTTCGAGCTGTTGAGCATGGAAATGTATTTTTTTTTAATACTGCCTTAACTTGATTATGATAAAACAGCTATTATATAAAAATGAAATACAAACTCGTCAAAAGCGGTCAGATAAAATTGTTAAAGTGGGTTTAACTCTAATCATGATTTAGTTTTTGTTGTTGAAATTAGTATACTTAACTCCGAAATCTATCTCCACCTGTAGGCCGGGCCGGCAGGGATTTTTTTTTATGTCAGTCAGTCAATGATAAAATTATAGATTATCAGACATTTTCAAATGCCATTATCTCGGAAACTAATTATGCGTTATTTATAACATTTTCGATAGGTAATTAGGGTGGCCTTACTACGAATTTCGTAGTACCAATACGTAGGTAATAGATTTTTGGTAGTAGAGTGTCGAAATTTGTCGAAAACAGCTCGAAATGCTTTGTGTAATATGACACAGAGAAACTTGGTTGTCAAACTGCTGTGTGTCTAGATTCACGAAGCAACATTCAATTTTAATTTAAATTTCCTACAACAAAGTATTTGGCTGTCAATTTCCGGCAGAAATCTATATTTTAATACTGCTGTATTGAATGCATGTTTTGAAACGAAATGTATTGATTCGAAATTTTTATTGTTTCTGAAACAACAATATAATCCTTTAAGCTAACATAAGAAAATTATTAAAATATCTCAATTTGTTGATTTTCTGTAAGCAAGTAAACAATATTGGTTTACAATGGAAGTCTATGGGAATTTGGCGAAATATTAGAGATATCGCCAAGGTGGCAGCACATTTGGCGATTAATTTTGGTCGCCAAATTTGGCGATATATCGTCACGTTGGCGACAAACTTGGTGGTATTTGGCAACGGTAATTCATCGCTTTTCACAATTTATGAGTGAGTCAGTCAGTCAGTGACAAAAATTATCGATTATCAGACATTTTCAAATGTCATTATCTCGGAAACTAATTATGCGGAATTTACAAAATTTTGGATTCTAGGTAATTAGGGTGGCCTTACTACGTATTTCGTATAACAAGTACGTAGGTCACATGAATTTTCAGTAGTAGAGCATCTAAATATGACGAAAACAGCTCGAAATGGCTCGTATAATATAACACACGGCTATGTCAGGCGAGCTTGTCTGCCACACTGCCGTGTGTCTAGATTCTAATAATAGGACAATACACTATTAAATATATATTTAATAGTACCTTGTATAATATATTTTTAAATAATTCTTTCAAAATGGCCTACAAATTAAATTTTGATGCTTCGCAATCTTATATATATGCCGATAATTTTCAATGACGCGTATAAAGATGTATTAATTCAAAATAAATGTCATAGTCTTATAATAAATGTATTTAATTTTCAATGGAAAAATACCATACAAATGTTTGTGTGAAAAATGCCTTAAACAAGCTGATTTAATTATTTTTCATGTTCATATGCATTTACTAATTCATCACTACAATTAAGAAAATTTCTGGTGTTTGAAAAACCCTAGAGGAAAAGTAAAACGTGATAAGAAAATATATGGATCGAAGAGATTTGCAGTTTGTAGTAATATAATTGCAGCAATATTCAAAGTAATTGTGAAATTTGTCTGGCATTACAAATATAGTTATATACCTCAACAGTCGAGGACACTACTTGAAGAAACTAATGAGATGTTATAAATGTAAAATGGCAGAAACGTTTCATTGTGATTTACAGCTGCAAGAGTTCAAACTGTCCTTTACCACATTCTAATACAGAACACACTTGTTTTATTACACTGTATGTAGCACGAGAAAACAAATCTATGATAATGGCTACTACCATTTTTGGTATGGAACTTTTCAATGCGGGGAAATAATCGAGATTTTTCTTTTTATATAAACACATGGTTTTAGATAGTGGGTAATAAACTGTGTAATGTATTACATTGTATGTTTTTGCATTACAGTAATTTTGCATTTTGTAAGTAAAGAAACAACTACAAAAAGACACAAAATTGCCTTTACCTTCATGTAATTACCTTCAACAGCATAATATACTGTCTTGATTTTGAGCTTTTTTATGTACTATACAAATTACCTTATCACAATGAATATTTATTTGCCAATAGTAACTTCACATCTATATTTCTTTTTGTGGCGTTTTAAATTTGAAACATCCGTTAGTTATCCCTGTAGCTAAAAAATTTTATTACTTCCCGAACAAAAATTATGAGGATTAAAAAAAATTTCAATTTAGCTCAGGTTTTTTTTTTTTTTTTCAGCCTTATTGTACTTAACTGCAGTGATATTGAAAGCCAACAAATTACTCTTTAATCTACACTAACATGTTATAGTCGTTACAGCTCATAAAAAAAGAAACCTCGTTTTACAAAAACTCAATCAAACCTAAAAGAAAAAAAAAAAAAAAGAAATTGGATAATACTACTTGCAAATCAAACTATAAAATTCAATGGAGAATGGTAAGAATCAATAAAACGTTAAGAAACTATCCTATTGACTTTAAACATTTAAAAGTTATTGTAAATATAATTCAAAAAATGATTTTCTTATCTTGATTAGCGTAATAAACTTTTGAAAAGAATATTCCACATATTTGCTTGATTTACGGAAGGTATTTAAATTTTAAAAAAATTATCAAAGATTAAAAGTTTTTAATAATGGGAAAGAAATGTATAATGACATTCGTTTGAAAAAAAAAAAAAAAACTATAAATTTAAATGATGCACCCTCGATATATTTAAAATACATGTTTATAAAATGTGTTCATATGTGTGTTTGTATGCATATTTGCCATGACGTAGGCATTAATCGAAGACAGAATTTTGTGTTAAACTTTGATATAAATAAATTATGAAGATTGATCCAATCTGTTTATCTTTATTTACGGAGGAACTTTCACCTTCAAATGTGGCTACTTTCATCGAAGCGAAAAGTAGAGTCATCTAGAAGTTTCTTTTCCCCTCTCTTAATGCACTGGAACCGTGATTACTCTAAAGCAAAATCCATCTACGTAAGAGTTTCCGAAAGAAACGACTAGTGAGCGTAAAAAAAGATAAAATTTTGGAAACTGATCAGTGTACCGTAAATGAAATAACTCTTTTTTGAAACTGCTCAGTTTATGAAGAAAAATGGCGTCAGAGATTTAAGAGTACGGAATGGTGGATTATTATGTAAGTTATGAAAATTTTCCCTGTTTATTTTTTCTGGTGTTTAGTATGATTCTTATATTCATTTAATCTAGTGAAAACATATCTTACATATTCTGATTTTAGATTTATATATTGAATTTGATTTATTGGTTTATACAGTAGCGCTCAAAAGTATTTTGACAACATTATATTCTGTCTTATTTTATTTAATATAAAAATGTAAAAGAAAATATATTCAAATCTATCAAGTTTCAACTTGTTTGTTTACATTCGGCGCCACCGAAGAAATATTACTTCTCCTTAGCTCAAAAGTATTTTGACAATTAGTTTGCATTTAATTGTTGAAGGTATCAGTGACGCTATAGCTTCGATTAGTGTTTATATTGACTTATTGTAATTATTTTTATATGCAGAAATGTAAAAAAAAAAAATATTGAAGTGATTCTAGAAAAGCCGCTGTAAATACACTTAAGAAATGTAGACTGCAAGAAGAATTAGCTCGTTCTTTTACCGTGTCTCGGCAACTTGTTATTACATGGAATAAAATTTTTAATAAACAGAAATACATCGAAAATAAGCCTCAAAGTGGCCAACCGAAAAAAATAACTTGCAATGTTGACGGTATTATCAAAATGATATCTACAAATGATTGTGGTAAGTCCGCTGTAATAATAAAAAATGAATTGAAAGAAAATTACGGCATAGACATACATGTTTCATCAGTCAAACGACGCCTAAACCTCTATGGTTTACATGGCAGAAGACTTGCAAAAACACGTTTGTTATCTACTAAGAATAGGAAGGCTAGAGTTGCATCTGTAAAACGGCATAACACTTTCAGGGGAAAAGCAATTCCATTGCTAAAGTGTTTAAATTAATGATTGACACCAGAATTTTGGTTAAAAAATATTCAGTTTATTATGTGTGTGAAATATAGTTTTTTCCTATTTACAAATAAATTTGTTTTCAAATTCCGGTGTCGATCATTAATTTCAACACTTTAGCAATGAATTTGCTTTGCCCCAGAAAGGGTTATGCCGTTTTAGAAGTGCAAATCCAGCCTTCCTATTCTTAGTAGATAATAAACGTGTTTTTCTGGTCTTCTGCCATGTAAACCATAGAGGTTTAGGTGTCGTTTGACTGATGAAACGTGTATGTCTATGCCGTAATTTTCTTTCAATTCATTTTTTATTATTACAACGGACTAACGACAATCATTTGTAGATATCATTTTTATAATACAGTCAACATTGCAAGTTGTTTTTTCGGTTATCCACTTTGAGGCTTATTTTCGATGTATTCCTGTTTATTAAAAATTTTATTCCATATAATAACAAGGTGCCGAGACACGTTGTCTATCTTTCTTAAGTGCATTTACAGCGTCTTTTCTAGAATCACTTCAATATTTTTTTACATTTCTGCATTTAAAAATAATCACTATAAGTCAATATAAACATTAATCGAAGCTATAGTGCCACTGACACCTTCAACAATTAAATGCAAACTAATTGTCAAAATACTTTTGAGCTAAGGAGGAATCATATTTCTTCGGTGGCGCTGAATATAAACAAACAAGTTGAAACTTGATACACTTGAATAACTGCAATCATAGTGTTCTCAATTATAGGGAATATATTTTCTTTTAGATTTGTATATTAAATAAAATAAGAGAAAATATAAGGTTGTCAAAATACTTTTGAGCGCTACTGTATCAATATATGGAATATTTTCTATTACTTTCAAAACAGTTTTACCAAACATTTTCTTTACAATTCTTTATATTTTGGCTAATGCTTCTGATGTGTTAAAATGTTCAATGTTGTAATGCGATTAGCGAAATTAATAAATTTACACTGTTAAAAATTGTAACTTTTGCTGCATAGTCACTCCCCCGCTTTTATAGAAAACGATTACTTGATTGTACTAAGGATCATTCTCATTGGTCAGAATAAAAATATTCTATAAAAGTGGTGGAGTGACTATGCAGCTAAGCTGCAGATTTTAACAGTGTATAATCAATCCTGCATTAAGAAAATCAACCTTACTTATATTACAAAAAAAAATAATATTTTTTCTGCGTTGAACGGCCTCAGAAGCATTTTAAATTCATATTTATTTTTCGATTTAGAAAAAAAATGATAACCGCTGAAGGGAAACAAATATAATTCTGTCAATGAAACTTGTTTAGTTTTAAAATGCAGAAGTATATTTCTCTTCAAAATAAGTATACAATGTGATAGCAGTACCAAAGAAAAAGTAATTTTTTGTCGGAAAAAGTTCGAAATCCCATGAAAAATACACTTATGAACACGATAGCACCAAAATCCTCATTAGCATGGAAACAAAAATAGGACTCGTAGCACAAAGTGCCGCGATTTTCAGGGTATGGAAAACGAAAAACATTCATAAAAGAAAATGTTCTGACATGCTCGCTGAAAACCCCCATAAAACTGCATGTATTATGAACTGGGAAATTCAAAAAACTAGAAATATTGACTAATAATAATTAAATCTAACTAAAAATAATACCTATCAAGAAAAACATAATCTTTGTTAACAATAAAAATGACAGTGAGTTTTTCAGCTGAATACAAAATGATGTATAAAATATTGATTAAAAAATCAATTGAAATTCTGTTAAATTAAACTTATTATGTCTCTATCCATTATTATAAGTAAATGAAACAAATAAAGGATTGCTAGAAAGCCCATTCCATGATAACCTTTCAGTGATAATCCTTTCAAAGATACATCCTTTCAGTAATAAACCCATCTGTGATAATTTCTTTCACTGAATATCTTTTAATAATTTATAATAAATCCTTTTAATTATAATCCTTTTAGTTAGTGTTACTAGATTCAGCGTACTTTTTAAGATGTAATATTTTATATACATTACTTCGCATTTAGGAACTTTAAGAATACCAGTTTAAAGAAAGCAATTACTGCAGTTGATGTATTTTTGGCGATCCCGTCGATTTTTATGTTCGGGGGGGGGGGGGTATCTTTATTGAAGTGACTTTCTGAAACGATAGGCTAAAACAAATTTAGAAGAATGGAGAAAAATGCTGATACGTTAGCATTTGCTCATTACCTGCGACATTTAACGACAGAATACACACTTGAAAATGATGATCCGACAGTCGTTAATGCAAACTACAAAACAATATGTAGTATGGAACAAACTAAAGAGTAGACAACAAGTCAATTATATATTATTTTAAAACTAGTTGATCCACCCTGCGTTTCCCGAACCCATCATTATAACCTCAGAAAAAAAAAAAAAAACCTTATATTTTTATGACTTTATATCTTTAACCCGATTTTGTAAGAATTTTTACTTCTAAATAAAAATCTTCCAAAAAGACTCTTTTATCGGGGCAAATCAATATTTATATTTTTTAAAACCGAATGCGTCAATTTAAATTAAAATGTACGATCTTTGAGATGGTGTTATACACTTTCCTTATTTCGACAAAAATAGTTTATTCAGAGTTATATATATATACATATATATATATATATATATATATATATATATATATATATATATATATATATATATTGTATATATATTTAAAAGATTGCTAAATCATTTAGCGACCTGGGAATATATCAAAAAATCAAATTTTGGGAAATCGCGAAAAACCTGTAACTGCGACCCCGTGCATCGAATACCTTCAATTTTTTGTATACTTATAGCTAGTTGCTCTGTGATATCATTGTGTTAAGTTGGAAAATCTACTTTAATTCATTTAATTAATTGAATGGAAAAAGTTTCGGATAACAAGAGTTTTGTTGCCAACCTGTGGATAAGAAGAGTTTTGTTGCCAATCGTCTATCATACTTGCTGAAAGAAATTAATAGTTTCTATTTTCGGTCATCGGATGATAATATTTTGGTTTAAAAAATAAACCTTATGAGAGCAATAAGTACGAGTAAAATTTAGTATTACGTTTTATTATAAAAAAGCAAACTTATCAATAATCAAATAAAACTTATCATAAATAGCTTATAATTAAAATAACTT
The DNA here is from genome assembly GCA_963932465.1 of Maratus speciosus. Taxonomy (NCBI): domain Eukaryota; kingdom Metazoa; phylum Arthropoda; class Arachnida; order Araneae; family Salticidae; genus Maratus; species Maratus speciosus. The sequence goes on along the minus strand of OZ010787.1, from coordinate 239,839,652 downwards.
TTTTTTAAAGAATGTAATATAATATAATCTATATAACACATAATATTATATATATACACCATCTCCTTCTGTTCTGGTTCTTTAGAAATAATATTTTTATAGAAAGTAAGCACCTCCATTTCTGACTAGTTTTCATCAAAATGTTTTTTTTAATAATCCGTGGACATCCTTAAGTTTCTCTTACTTCACGGGGACTCCCTCCCCTTCTTTTTAAAAAGAAAGCCCAGTTTTTAGATGCCTCTAGCACAACTTTTACATTCTTAATTTTGATATTCCAAGGATCTTCCGAAATACACTTCCGCAAATTTGAAGATGGCCATGGTTCTTAGTCTTTATATAGTACCTTATCGTAATGCCTTTGAAAGCGCACTGAGATGGACTTTTAAAATCTTTCAAGGCGAAAATTTTACTTTTCTGGATGTTTCATGGAAGGAAAGAAACCTGGACGGTTTCTTGAAGGAGATGTTTGAGATGTGAACTTCAAAATAAAGTTATATTATGCAATTTTGTCTTTGCTTGAAAAAAAAAAGCTTGGTGGAAGGCTCATACATCTTGTATTGAGAAACTTGAATACTCTATGTTCTCTTTCTGGTGAGTGCACTTTGAGAGGACCGGAAATGCCTTAGATTTATGCCTGAGAATAAAAATTAAATATTTTAACACCTTCTGACAGTAAGAAATATAGAAAGCAATTCTCCATTTTGAACTTACATTTTAATCTTTTTTGCGTGTATTTTTTACTAGCCCATGTGTACGTATTTCTTTTTCTTTTCTTCCCCCTTCCCCCAACAAATGCAAGAGTTTATCCACTGTCCGTTATACATAAGACATGCTGTAAAATTTATTTAATTAGTTTGTATGAATAGAACAAACAGGTAAAAACTTTAAACGAAAATAGAAACAGGTCGCAGAAAAATAAAGGAAAATTACTGTGATAGTAGCTGATAAGCTAGTCGTCCGTTGGTCTTACGCATACGCAGGGATAAAGCTAGCTTTGTTGCCAACTCCCTAGTGGATAAGGCGAGTTTTGAAACCAAATCAGTATTTTAGGAACCCAAAAATAAAGAATAATTTTTTTTTTTTTTTTTTTTTTTTTTTTTTTTTTTTTTTTTTTTTTTTTTTTTTTACAGATTATAGTGTTTTTTCTGTGCAGGTTTACCAATAGAATAGATTGGTAGTAAAAACTCGATTTTTTAAATTTTGGATAAGGCGAGTTTTGAAATTCACGTCCTCATATATATCTGATATTTGTCACACTGTAACTCACGTATTTTTGAACCGATTTAGCTGTAACTTGGTGTTTACATAGAACATACCAATGTTTCGACCGAGTTCGTTGGCCAGCTTCATCCGCCCTTTTGTTTCAAAATACCGGCTATTTAAAAATTTAAAAAAAATTAATTTAAATTGAGGAACAAAAAAATTAGAAATTGAAAAATATTTTTTTCTTATGTGTGTGACCTTGATACAAAGATTCCGGAACATTTTTTGTTTCGTCTATATCTTAAAATATGGCTTGGTTATAGCATTTTGAATTTCTAGTGTTGGTGACATTTTGAAACAATCTGATTTTTGTCAAGCGATAACACGCGTGTTTATTAACCGATTTGGATGTTATAAAGCATGTGCATAGTATATAGCAATGTCTCGACCAAGTTAGCTGACCAGCTACATTCGATATCTTGTTTAAAAATGGTGGCCATTAAAGTATTTTTTTAATTTAAATTTAAAATGAAGTACAAAAAATTTAGAAACTGAAAAAGATTTGTTTCTTAAGTGCTTGGCCTTGATACAAGGATTCCGGAGCATTTTTTTTTAAATCTTTAAAAATGGTTGAAATATAACACTTTGAATTTCTAATGTGGGTGACATTTTGAAAAATCTGATTTTTTGCCTGCGACAGCACTCGTATATATCAACCGATTACAATGTGAGTGAGCATGTGCACAGAAATTACTAAGGTTTTGATTAGGTTCATTGGTTTGCTTTACCCATCATGTTGTTTTAAAATGGCGGGCACTTCAAGATATCGCCGAATTTGGCAACCAAATATAAGTCACTTTAAATAAAACCAGTTTGGATACAGCTGACTAATTTCGCGAAATTCTCATTCACATTCAGAATTGACAAAAAATAGTATTGAATCTTCTACAATCGGGTTCCACTAATTCGAGCTTCGTGTGTTTGAATAGTATAAGCTGGCTCTTTAAAAATAAGGAATATGAAAGCTACCTCTTCCTCCCGAAACTGGCCGGAAGGACTTTTTTCAGCGATTTTAATATTTAAAATTAAAAATAGTTCTTACTCGCCCAACTCTTGATATTTGTATGAGCTCTAAATATAATTTTTTCGAAGCTTTACTAAAAAAAATATATATTTGGTAGTAAAGTAAATAAGAAGATAGTTTTTTTGCACATTGCGTCATTTTATATACAGTGGAGGTCAAGAGTTTCCGGTCAGCATAAAATTTTTGGGTAATTTGTAAGTATACCCATATGAAGAGAATCTTAAAGTGATACTTATACACTTTATAAACATAAAAGTTAAGAATTTATTTATAGAATAAAAATTAAATATTAATTAATTTAATTTAAAAAATTAATTGATAAAGAAAACGAATGTTCTCAAAAGTTTCCGGCCACCTTGGCAAGTTTGGAAAAAAACGGTATTATAACAGAAAATAGCAGTGATCAACAACATTTACAGTTAGTATTTTGCATTCATACATTTAGCATTAAGTACTAGGGCGCAACAACGTGGCATCGATTCAATGAACGGTTGTTGATCGTCGAATTTAAGTTTTTTCAACTGTTCTTCCAATTTTTGTGAAAATGCTGCTGAATTGGAATATTTATAATTCCACACACGTTTTCAAGTTAAATTCAAAGAATTTCTATTGGATTCAGATCGAGTGATTGGGCTGTCCATTTAAAAAGCGGAATTTTTAGTTCGAAAATCACTGCTTGACGTGCTGGCATGTATGCTTTTGCTCGTTATCATAATGAAACAAATTGTTGCGACCAAAATTTTTCTTTGAATAAGGCAGCAAATGATCTTGCAAGATAGTCTTATGCATTGCACTATTCATATTGCCGCGGATTTCAAATAACGGAGAAGCACATTTTCCAGAAAATGCTCCCCACAGCATAACGTGTCCCCCGCCATGTTTCATTGTGGGAATAACTTATCTCGAATCTTATCTTTTGGTTTTAGGTCGTCGATTGTAGCGCCTGTTATCACTCCCAAAAAGATTTAACGTCGATTCATTGGAAAATAGTACTTTTTTCCAGTTTTCACTTGACCAGTCTTTGTATTCCTTGGCAAACGCAAGTCGGGCCCTCTGATTTTTTTACTTATGAAAGGTTTTTTATGATCGACTGTTCCATAAAGTCCTACGTCATGTAAGAGTTTTGACACGGTAGGCTGACTTATTTCAGCAATGTTTTAACACCATAAATCGCGGGGAATTGCAGCGGCATATTTATGCGGGTCATCAACTGTTTTTCTCCTGATAATTCTGTCCTCAGAAATAATCGTTTTCCGGGGTCCCCCAGACCGTGGCAAGTTCCGAAGGCTATGACCATCTTTATATTTCTTTTAGATATCGATCACAGTAAATTGTCCGATCGACAACTTGGCCACAATCTCACGAGCTCCCTTTAGCGACAAACAAATCACTCGTTTAGGATCAATAAATTGTTCAACTTTTCATTTTTTTAATTTCAAATACGTTATTCATGTTGATTAATTAACAAACACGTCCAAAAAAAACATTTTACCCATAGCAAAAACTAACGTATGACGAATGGCCGGAAACTTTTGCACACGCGAATTTCGAATTCCTCCACTTTGCATCAATTATCTTCAGTATCCAATCAAAATGATCATGTGGTCAGAAGTAATTTGCTTATTCCTAACTTTTGGAACAATTGTGCTTCTTCTTTGCTGAAACTTTCCGTCAAACAAATTAAAGAAACTAACTGGCCGGAAACTTTTGACCGCCACTGTATGCTAATAAAATACAGTTTTCCCCTCTATATTTGTTTGTGTCAGAGTATGCGCGATGGCTAGGAAAATCTACCGCACAAACAAGATGAAAACTTGAGTGAGGTTAGACCAAGGTGCACTTGAGATTCAGAATTTAAATTTATTTTGTTAAATAATCGAGATATTAATTAAAACTTATAATGAACTCTCATGATAAACTCATCTTTTTTATTCCGAGCTTGCAAAAGCACTCGCGCATTCCCAGAATCCGATTTGCGCATCGGGAGTAAGCGAAAAACTGACCGCTTGAATTTCTTTGTGTTTATTCATAGTTTCCTTTTAACCTCAATCGATCAAACCTCTCAGTACAGTTGAAATTTGAAGATATATTCAAAAAAATCGTACTCTTAGGTCTCAAATTCCGTAATCATTTCGAAAAAATATCGTAGTTAACACTTTGAAACATATTTTTCAAAAAGTGTCGTTTTCCCGAAATACGTTTTCCCCCTTATGGCAACTCCCCTACAGTACTCATTTGAGAGTTATCGACAAACCAAAAATATGCTCTTAAAGCTGAAACTTCCGTTTAATCGGTAGTGCAATTTGTTTTTAAAAATCTGAATTTTAACTCTCCAAATACTTCTGAGAACGCTGGTCACTTGACGCTCAACAGAAACAATAGATTTTCACCTAACGTTCGTATTTTAACATAATTTTAGAATATCTCAACAGACAAGATTTACATCATCTACTCAAGCATCGACCGTTCGGATGGGTAGAAGAATTTTTTGCAAAATAAAATGTGTGAAAATTTCGACGAAATCAGTAATACCTGAGTGTTTCGTCGCGGTTTCGCTTGCTTTGGCTCAAGTTTTAGTTACTAATAAATATATATATATTCCCGAAATTTTAAACGGCTCTCAGATACAGTTATACATACAACCTATTAAAATTTCAGCGGATTCGGTTACTTTTCGGTAGATTCGGTAGAACTATTTGTTTTGTTATGTTAACGGAACGGATGCGTAAACAAACAAAAAAAAAAAAAAAAAAGAGAAGAAAACACATTTATTTTTCAAGTAGATACAAATATTTTCCTTTTTAGCTGATGATAGAGAATCGATTTGGTTCAGGTAGAATTGCTAGGGGGGGATTTTAGGGTGAATTTAAGCAGAATTTTAGAGTAAAAAAATTTAGTTTGAAAAACAGGAAATTCATTCCGATTTCGATGAAAAAAAATAATAAAGTTAAATAGTTATGCGTAAACAGTGATTTCTACAACTAAATATCAATATTTCAGCACAAGAATTACTACAGTCGTCGGAAACACATTTCATAACTCCGAAATTTGGGTCATAAAAATATAAATTAGAGGCGTAAGTATGGAGTTTTGCCATATATTCCAGAGATGAGAAGAAAAAAATATATATAAAAAGAAAAGAAGGAGGTTTTATGCTATTTCTTATTCAGCTTTCCGCCGAACTGCATTTTCTCATTTTTCCAACCAAACACCCAGAGCTCTAAAAGTAAAACGTCGGTTGCGTTGGATTTAAAAATTGGTTTAAAATTTGACCGCGATAATTTGGTTTGTGTGTAACGCACATTTGGACTAATTTATTCACTAATTAATGTGACAACCGAAACTACACACTCTTAAAACTTTTTTCATTTATTCCATAAAGCACTGTATTCACAATTTACATTATTAAAGGATCATAATATACATTATTCCCCTATAGATCAGTGAACTTTTCAAATCTACAATACAACATTTATTAATCAAAGCTTACTTCATCCATTCAAAACATTTTTATAGATGAGAGTTACACAGTATCTATTCGTAAATTCTGTCATGAAATATGTGGAGATTATGTGAAATAAAACAAACTTAATTTATATTTATGTATTCACGATTCAATCTAAAGTTTGGAAAAATAATACAAATAAAAATCACAACTCCAATAAAAATCTTCGCAAAAAAACTTGCTTGTACCCAAGACACTTATAATTTTCTAAATGTAGTTTGCACCATAACCTTCCGCTTACCGACGATATACGTTTGTATCGTGCAGTAGGAATAAAAATAGTATTTTAAAAGCTAAATGATTGTCAACGTAGAAATTTTTGTAAAAAAGTTCAAAATTTCAGTATTATTAATATTTTTCTTTTATTTATTTTCATGTATCAAATGTTCAAAATATAAATTTGCTCTTTACCATAAAAAAATTGTATTAAAAAGAATTTTAAAAAGACGTTTGGAGCCTGTGTCAACCGCACTTGGCTAGTTGCATGAGAATACTACTTTAGCTATAAAATTTAAGATAGATTCATTATGTGTTGTATAGATAGGGCAATTGTATATAGGAAAATCAATAAATAGACCATATTAACATATATTTAATTTAACTGGAAAGACTGGAAAATTGGTTTAACATTTTAATATAACACAAGCTGTATTTACATATTTACTTATAGTCAGATAACCAGTGATAATAAAAAGAAATCACAACTTTTACAGTGTTTTTGGTAATCCATATTGTAATATAGACCAATACAAGTAATATATGTTTCTATTTAAGAATTTTTATGGCTTGCATTTTTCAGGTTTTAAAAAGTCTAATACTAAAGGCAGTTTAATGAAATATTTAAAATATTTACGTGTCATTACTAAAATTTCTAATATTTCTCATTAATAGTAAAATTATTATTTCAAAATTTCGTCTTTCAATAATCCATATCTGAAACATGCTGAAAATTTTGATTCATTAGGCAAATTGTTGATGCATGATAAAATGAGCTTATATATTTATACAGAAAATTCTACGAATAAAACAATACGTCAAATTTTCCCCTTAAATTCGATCTTAAGTTTTTTGAATTTTTTCCAATCCATGAAAACATATTAAGCCATAAATGTCAAGAAAACTTAAATTTCAGAATGATAAAAACAGGGTTAACTACATATGTAAAAGCAGGGTTGCATCAAAGATATCGCAAGAGGATAACTTAGAGCAAATTACAAATCTATTTTCTCCCGTAAAATAACAAAAATAATGAATACTTTTCGTAGAAGAGAAAATAACCACACTCTCGTTCATCATTATACTGCTATTATTTTAATAGCAAAAAATCATTTAAATTGACAGTAGTTGTTATATACAGGGTGTTCACTCTCAACGATGTCCAATAACTGCTTCCTAAACCGTTAATCATGCAAATTACAAAAAAATATTTAAAATGAGATAAAGAAGCGATTTCGGTCAATAAAAATATTAAAAAAAAAAAAATGCGAAATTTAAATTTTTATACGGTCCCCCGGTCCCATAAGTTACATTTAGTAAATTTTTCCTGTTACGTTAACAAGTAAGGTAAAAAAAAAAAGTCCCGTTATTAAACAATTAAAATAGACCAAGTAATAGCTGTTTAAAGTTGGAGCATATTTTTTGCTGCAAACTAGGCGTCGTTCACAAATTTAGTAGAAATATAATTTCTTCAGATATAATAAAAAAAAAATGGTTGACAGCAAAATATAAATTTGAAATCTTTAAGCATTATGACATATTAAAGCAATAAGATTTGTGATAAACATATAAGAAGAAAAAAAAACATATATTTTTTTAAAAATAAAATGATGAAAATTAACAGCCTCAATTATTTACCAAATGATACATATTTTTAAATGTTATTACATTACACTAGCCTGCAAAAGTTCGGTTATCTTATGTTTTTTAGCTTTTGATAATTGTTTCTAATGTATTGTGTACCGCAGAATCCGAAATTGAACATTATTTTTTACCATCACGTAACGATTTTTTGCAAATCGTAATTTTTAAAGTTAAAAAAAGAAAACATACCGAAAATTTGATTCTGTAAGAAGATGTGATCCCAGAAGATCCCAGTATAAGCCAAAAAATTGAATAAACTATTGAATTAAATAAAATAAAATTTAAAAAAAATTACATCTGCTTTACAGTATCAGATTTTTGCTATATTTTAACTTTGACATTTACGATTTGAAAAAGAAATTCTAATGGATTATTTATGAAGGTGAAAATGAAGAAAGGTGAAAGAATGAAGGAATGGTTAAATATGAAGGCCATTTTTAGATTCAGTGCTAAAAAGTACATAAAAATCAATTATCAAAAGTTAAAAAAAAAACACAACAATCTCTTTTATTTTACAGTATCCGATTTTTGTTATTTTTTAACTTTGACAATTTATGATTTACGAAAAAACCTGGTATGATGGTTAAAAATTAAGGTAATTTTCAGATTCAGCGCTAAAAATACATAAAATTAAAAAACACAACCATCACTGTCTTATGTTATCAAATCTAAAAGTCTTCTTGAAGTTCTTGGCGGTAGTTTATCCGAAAATTTTTGTGTTATCCCGTAAGATAAGTATAAATGGTAATCACCGAAAATCATAATAATATTAGATTATCATCGGATTTACGTCAGTATGTAAAGTTTAATCTCAATCGGATATTTGAAAAGCAGTTAAAGTTCGAGTACAAATTTTGAACTGGAGAAACATACATAAGATCGTTGAAGTTAAATAAGAACTTATAAAAATAACATAATTTTTTTAAAAACAAATCATGAAAAGAAACAGTCTCAAATCTTTACAAAATAAAACATATGTTAAAATACAATTATTTTAGCCAACTTAATAAAAGTGAACTCAATCGTAATACTTGTACGATTTTTTCAAAGCGCAGATACACATGAACTAAGTTCTTCGAATACTTTAAGCACTTGGTATATGATCCCTCAAAGCATGGCCGAACTCATTTGTGTTCAGATACAGAAAAGTGGTATAAGTTCTGCATGTTTAAAGTTTTATAACTCGGTCAATTTAAGTGTTATATGAACGGGCCTTTTTTGTTTTACTTGTCAGTGTAATAGGAAAGTTTTACTAAATATAACTTATAGGACCGAGGAACAGTATAAAAATTTAAATTTCGTAATTTTTTAAAAAATGTTTTATTGACCCAAATCGCTTTTAAAACATTTCTTTACCTCATTAAACAAAATTTTGTAATTGGAACTATATTTCTATGGCTAACTATTTAGGAATTAGCCGTTGAACACCGTTGAGAGTTTACACCCTGTATATAATAGGGAAAAAAATAAAATGTTCCTGCACATAGAAATAGAAACATTTTGATGTCTACGGTGTTCTATAATAATTTCAATCTTTTTATTTACAGGTAGAGCGACAAATAAATCACATGGTTTAGAGAGCTCTCGGATTAGTACTACTGCTCTGAATTAACCCATTAGTGCCTGAATTTTATTTTCAACTCAATATTGTGCTTAATTATAGTAAATGGTGTAAAATGAACGTAAAAAGTAATAAAAAAATTCTCTTTGAAAAAATATTTATTTTACATGTAAAAATCTAAACGTCCCAATTTTGGGATACTAGGCACGAAAGGGTAGGGGTTTTCTCCGTTACTGTCTAAGCATTATATCTATGTTTTATGCCATTTAATATGTTTCAAAAAGGTTATATATCATTCGGGTTATTATTTGACTATAAAATTTTCTTTATTATTACTAAAGCAGGGGGAGGGTTGGGGTCGGCTCAAGAACAAGACCCCCTTCCTCATCACCATTGGCCATTGGCTAGTAAAAATGTATATAGTAAAAATTAAAAATTTATAATAATCCATAAATACTAATAGAGTATATATACCGTATATACTCGCATATACGCCGACCCATTAACTTTTGAATGCAAAAACTCGCGTATGTCGACCCCCTAACTTTTTACACTGTAAAAAAAAATCTGTAATCCTACAAAACTAGTTTTTGTAAAACTACAGAAATCTGTATGTTTACTAGAATTGTATCTGTAACCGGGTAAAATATTTACCACTCGCATAGTACAAATACATGAGATATCTTAGTCGCACCTGTCAGCCAATGAGAAAGGACTTCAATGATGACGTAATGACTGTTCACGCAGCCACAGAGGTGTTCAAGGCATCCATCTTGATTATGATTTCAAATTAGGATGCAAGTAAATATTTCTTCTTTATGAGTTAAATTTTGTTATATTTCCATTCCTTTAATGATAAAATTGTTTCTTCAAATTATGTTTCTACATTGTTCAAGTACAATAGAAAGTATTTCATTTTGTATTCTGTAAACTGAAATATTGTTTTTGTGTCAAACAAAGTTCTTTTTCTTATTTTTGTAAAAGGTGTCTCATTCCTCCATACTCTCTCCTATGCTTTTAACTCTGAATATTGGGCACTTCTCTATCTATACACACGTATCATGGGTTTGGGTATGTGTTTTATAACTATCAGAAATATTATACATGTGTTTGCGTGTATATGAAAAGTGAAATGTTGGTAATATTTTTCCTATTCCTAGAGAAGAAAAAATCGTTCTTAACTGTGCCTTAAATAAAAAGAATTTATCACATTTTTTATATACTTTTTATTTCTTAACCTTTAACTGATGTTACCGGTCTCTCAAACCGCAGCTTTTTTTTTAATTTTTATAGTTTTGCAATTTTTTATATACTTGCAATTTTCAGTTTAACTACAAACACTACCGAAATTTTGTTCCGTTGTGAACTTTAGTACCATCACCAGACACTTTTGAATAGATGAATTTTAATTATAACAGTCCTGTACAAAAAGTTTAGTACAAAAACGCCATCCTATGAGTTAATCGTGCCTTTTATTCATCTTTCAATAAAGCGGTCTCACAGACAACTTCACACTAGCTGACTTCACACTAGTGGTGACAATTTCTGTGACATCAGTTAAAGGTTAAGGAATAAATTTAATAATAACTCATTCATATTGAAATATGTATTTATTTTATCTGAAATATTGTTCTGCTCAAACTTTTTGTGAAAATCTTTGACTTGGAAAAAACCTAAATATAAACATTTGCATTTTAATTTTACGTGAGTTTCTGAGCGATAAAATGCCGAGTTTTTACTTTCTCATGCAAAGAGAGATATAGGGTAGGTAGGGGTAAAGATACGAGCGGGACAAAAATACGCACCGGCTGATTTCATATGAAGTTTCATTTCGGCTCTCTTGGCCAATAGGTGGCAGTTTTGTTTCAAGTGTAGGGGAGACCGGGGGAATGGCGCCACTCGGGGTTATGCCGTCACCACGCCAAATTTAAAAACTAACGGCAGTATGAGATAGTGAATGCGCCTGTACTATAGCGGCCAACAATAGAAACAGTGCCTAGAGTGAGAGTGATTTTTTTGTACGTCGTTCGTTTGTTATAGTGAAAAATGTAGTTTTCATCTAGTTGCTTCTTATTTTGGAGTTTCAAATCAGTAGAGGTAAATACCTTTTATTGTAACATTAAGTACTTAAGATAAAATTACGGTAATCTACATGCATTTGCCGATATTTTGATGCAATTTATTGAACAAGTTCGGTTCCTCTTTTAGCTTTTCTGGGGAATTTCCACTAGGTTGTCCTCTCGGGGTAATGCCGGCACTATGGCAAAGAGCGACTTTTTCAATTTGAGTTAAATTATAAGCTTAGCACATTAATAAATCTAGTTTAAGGAATATTGTAATTATTCATTATTTTGCTAAATTATTGCATTCTAAATATTTTCAGTAGGTTATGAGTCTCCTAGTATCCATTTTATGTATTTACTAGGTCATTAAAGAGTGGCGTCATTACCCCGATACAGTGGCGGAATTACCCCAGTGTCCTGGGTAATCCCGCCACTGTACAGAGGTTGAAAGAATTTTTTTTTTATGTGTGCTTACTTTACAGTTATGATTACGGTTAAATTTATACAGATACTAAAGATAATGATTCAGCTTTGGAATTTTTACTATTAAAAAATAAACATTTTTTGGGGGTGAAAAAATTTAAATTCCCTTACGGTGTCGCCATTCCCCCGGTCTCCCCTACTAGTCATTTGTTTAAACCTTTGATAAAAGTAGCAATTTGTGCTAAGAAAATGAGGTAAGTTTAAATTTTCAAATTTTGATCTAATATTTTTAAAATTTCACTTTATTCTTTAGCTAACAGTACCTGGAATTTTTACAAATCCAAAATTTTAGTGGAGATCGAAAGATTTTTAGCTTCTAAATGCCGCAGTTTACCTCGATCACATTTGTTTATACTTATGCGTAGCCGGTTAAGAAAAATACTGCAGAATAGGGTAAAAGTACGCATCCTTCTTGGGACAAAGATACGCACATGTTTAAGATACGGGACTTTGCCCTATCGTTTTAGCTAGATGCAAAGCTTTCCACAATTTCTAAATTTGTATTATATAAAATATAATAGCTACTTAACTAATATAAGTTAGTAAACTACATTTTCCTTTTTCTAGTTGTTTTTTTTTTTAAATATAGAACGTAGGTATCTACCTACCTACTTTTAAAAATCAATATTGTTTCATGAATAGCTTTTGTTTTAAACATTAATCCTTAACTCCTGTTAACGGTCGCACCGACCGCTGCAATATTCAGTTTTCACAGTTTAACTTGTAACTTTCAATTTAAGTAGTTATGTTAGTTTAATTTTGATTCGTTTGGTAAATTAGAAGTATAGCTGAAGACTTCTGAATGCGGTAAATTTTACTATAATAGCCCTTTGCATAAAGTTTAGCGCAGAAACCGCCTCTTATGAGTCAGTCAACCATTTTATTCAATCAACGATTAAGCGGTATCGGAGACCGTTTACAGTATTTATGAAACAATTTTTATCGCAACAGTCAGAGGTTAACTGCTATTTGCGATCTCGCAGACCGCTGTTTTTTTCATGGTCTAGTTTAGAATTTTCAGTTTAAATACTATCGAAATTTACTAATACTTTTACATTACTCATTCATTTTAATGAAAATGAGGCAAAATCCGGCCATAATGGGGCAAAAATGCGCAGCGTATCTTTGCCTCATCACTGCGTACTTTTAGCCCAACCATTGGAGCAAAGATACGCACAGCAATGTTTTTTAATTACAATTTCTCACGGAATTATAACTTGACAGAATGTCGTTACATAGTGGAACGTGCCTAAGGTTTTAATACAACATTTTAATCAGTCGTCATATAAGTTTAGATCAATGTGTTCATTAAAAATCAAAATTAATGATAAGTGCGTAACTTTAGTCCCCACACATCGTACATCCCTTAGGTGTGTCATATGATTGTTGTGAGCCATGTGGACAACTTGTCACCAAGCGCCATTGAGATCAACCATGATGGTGAATATCGATGGCGCTTTTTAACAAGCTGTCCTCACTTCAAATACTTGTGGGCATGATACCCACATATGTTTGGATATTAAAGTATATACATTTGTCCATTTTCCTACATAAAACATAAATTTTTATTAGAGATGTAATTGTAGATTACATATCATAATATCAATAAAACACGATTTCCTTTCCTTTTATTTCGGGTTCGGGTTGAAATAAGTCTGGGTTGAGTTGCAGGTTGCCGAAAATTATTTTGGCTGATTCTGGTCAGGTTGCGGATCGAGGAAATATTTTTGAAGGGTTCGGGTCGAGTTGCGGATTGACTTAAGTATAATATTCGGTTTTGTGTCTTTTGCAACTTGACCTGTGCACGACTACTCTGTAGTCGGGAAATTTTCAATATATCAGGATTCGTACAGTCCTTAAAAGTACTTGCATTTTTCAAAAAGGATTTTTTTTGTGCTTGAAAGTGCTTATTTTCATACAAAATTTTTTAAAAGTCTTTAAAAGTGCTTGACTGTCATATTATTCCTTAATCGGTGGTGGAATTCTTCTGCATTTCTTTTCATTTCTTATTTAAAAAATAAAGATAAAACCTCCATTGCTAACCTTTCTTCTGAAATTTCACCTCCCCATTTTACTCCCTTCTCCACAATACCAAAGTTTAAACTGTTTAAAACTTTTTTTTTATCCTTTAACTGATGTTACCGGTCTCACAGACCACTGCTTTTTTTCAATTTTCATAGTTTAACTTGCAAATTTCAGTTTCTCTACAAACACTACTGAAATTTTGTTTCGTTTGAATCTTTAGTACTAACACCAGAGACTTTTGAATAGGTGAATTTTAATTATAACACTCCTGTACATAAAGTTTAGTACAAAAACAACATCCTATGAGTTTATCGCGGTTTTTATACATCTTTCGTTGGAGCGGTCTCACAGACTGCTTCACACTAGTTATGTGACAATTTCTTTGACATCAGTTACATGTTTTAAAAAAAATTGCTCTACTGTATTTGTTACTTTAAGTGAATAAATAATCAGTCCAAAATTTCATTAACTATTCATTCCATCATATCCATTTCATTATAATTTTATCTGAATTTCACCTTCAAAATTTCGTTTCCCCGTTTTCTTCACCTCTCACAGTAATAATACTTAAAGTTTCAAAACTCTTTAAAACTGCTTAAATTAAAATATATATATATATATATGTTCTGTGTCATTTTATTGTCACAATAAATAATCAAGATTTTTCTTCCCACTCGAAATTGGCATCCCCCCCCCCCGGAAAAAAAACTTAGAGCGCATAGAATTTTAAAGTCTTTAAAACTCTTTATAGACCAGTGGTAGGGGAGGAAAAAAGGGCCGCATTTGGAATTAATTAGGGGAAGCTGGAAATTGTTTTAATCCCTTTACTTTAAGTCTAGAATGAATGTACAATGTTTCCCCCCTCTTACTAGGTGAGTGGTTGAAGATATGTACAGATTTATAGTAAAAAAAACACATTTTTTTTAATTACCATAACACTATCTAAAAAAAAATAACTCTATTAAAAACATTGTCAATACAGATGTTGTAGAGGTTAAAATTCTGATTGAAATGTGTACTTAATATTTTTGTTGAATTTTTACAATTATATTGCAAAGTTTTGCCTAATTCGTTAATCAAGTGATTGAAGCCAGACAAGACCAGGTTATCAGTTCACCCTGTTTCTAATTTATAGGGGAGATGGGGGCACATGTGAACAGGGGGCAGATGTGAACATCGCAATTTTTCAATGGTTATTGTAAGTTTTATTTGAAAAAAATTACTAAAGATGACAACACCTGTAGACATACGGTAAAAATTTTTCGAAGCTTTTTGACCTCTTATTTGTTCTCTGTAGCCAAAACACTGTTTTTAGATCTCAAATGTAAAATCTTTGTTCCGAGTTCATAAGCGTTTAACTTTATTTATTCATTTATTTGAATTTGAGTGTTTTAACATGCACTATGAATACTAATAAATATTTTTAATACAGTTCTTTTTCTTCTAAATTTGAGAAATGTTAATAATTTATCAATTTAACAGAAGCAGCAATGTGGGGCACTTGTGAACAGACAAGTTGGGGCAGATATAAACAGTACTTAAGTGCCCCAATAATCATTCTGTGATTCTGTTCCTTTCAGTTAACTTAATGATAAATAATGTCAGTTCCATTACCTATAATTTTCCTGAAATAGAAGATATTTTCCTCACACAAAGGTGATTTTGTATTGAAACTTCATCAAACACATCTTTCAGCAAATACATAAAGAGCAACAAGCTCGTTTACATTCAATTGTACTTTAAATATATTCAATGTTTTCTAAAATCCAATAAGTGTTATACATTATTTTACTAAACAGTTTACAGCAATATTTTTTATGCATTGTTAATACAAAAGTATTACCCTGAACAACTTTATAAATTTTTGTATTACATTTGTCCTAAACTTGCAATGATGGCTTACTTCCATATCTAAAACAGTTATGTATATGACGCTTTGAATGGAGATACATATGAGTAATATTTTAAGAAAGTAAAATTTTTAAACTGGAGACTACCGTAAAATCCCTATTGTAACCCCTCCCTCTTTCAAAAGGAAAAGAAGTTAGGGGAGGGAGGGGGGGGGGGTTATAGTCGAGATTTTTTTAAATCATTAAAAACCCCTTCTTTATGTATAATTTACAAGTAAATAAGGCAAATAAAGCAGTGGGAATCTTTCGTATTTCGGCAGATTTGAGATAAATAGTATGTAAACTCTAAATTTCCCCAAAATTTCACTCCCCAAAATTTCCCCAAACAAAAACCCCTAAGCAAAATTTAAGTTTTAATTTCTTTTTTAAAATTGCTTCTTTATTTTTTTATTTTATTTCAGCATGACTTAATGAATCACCTAAGCCTCCACCCCCAAAATCTACTTATTATCATTTTATAATCTTTTGCTTAAACATATCACCCAGAAACTAGAGAAATATATATATATATATATATATACTTTTCTATGGCGAATTTCACAGGTAATTAACTAATCATTACGATGACAAATGTATAACAGAATAAAAAGCACGTCAAAGGATATTTTTCCTTAAGTTCACATGTGCCCCACGTGTGTTCACAACTACCCCGCTGATGGGGCACATGTGAACAATTTTTTGAATTTATAAAACTATTAAAAAATGTAAGAAGAACTATACAAGTGATTTTTAAAAAATTACCATGCATAAAAGAAAGTTCTATTTACTATATTGAGTAGGTTTTGTTTATAGAAATTAGTCCAGTCATGAGAAAAACCTATATTTATGCGAACTGTTCACATGTGCCCCCATCTCCCCTATATATATTTTAATTTATTGAGGTACTATTTGAGGATTTTAATTATTTTAGGCTTTATTTTGGATATTTTCAGAGTTATGGCTTAAACTCTTGATTATGGATTATAGCCCAGTGGTAGGAAATGAAAAAAAAAGGCCGAATTCGGAATTAAATACGGGAAAGCTGGAAATTGTTTTAATCCCTTCGACATAGGTCAGAAACAAACGTACTAAGTTTTCCCGCCCTACTAGGTGCGGCTTTGTCGTTACGAACAAATAGATAACTTAAAAAGTGCATTATTTCATGATTTTTAGCATATTTCAAAAATGATTTGTAAATGATGGGAAATATTGTTTATGATCTCTGATATTGTATTTGAATTATGCGTCGTATTTAATTTGACATATATAGCGAATAACAGTGCGTATGAAACACATTTAAGGAGGTCGAAAATAGTGGGGAGGAGCGAGGGAACAAATGAGTGTGCAGGATTCTTGTCGCTAGAGGAATTATAGGTCAACCAATAGCACGACTTTAAACTTCGATATTTAACGAAAAGGACTAAGATGGTTTTAATAAAAATTACTTTCGACTAGTATACGAGCATCTTAAGTTAAATTCATAAAATTTTAAAACCTTCGGAATATTGAAAAAAAATTATTATAAGCTTTACGGTTTTTTTTTTTTTTTTTTTTTTTTTTTTTTTTTAACTAAGGTTTAAGGTTCACGATATCAGTTGAGAAATGACATGTAAAACGTCTGTCAATTATGTACCTCTTTCTCGATAACTACTAAATTATAATCCTCAAAATATACAAAATAAAGCATTAACATAATTACAGAAACATCGCGAGGGTCTCAACAACTTAAAGAAAATGCATGTATGTAATAAACGGAGGCAGGGCGGATTGATAAATCTGTCTCTCTCTTGATTAGCGGTTAAGACAAAATTTAGAAATAGAATTGCGACCTTAATGTTCAGCAAAAGTATTAATATGGGTACTCATTTTATTCAGAATTTCAAGTTCTACCACATTTGTATTGACAATGTTTTTGAAAGAATTGTTTTGAGATATTGTTAAGATAATTTTTAAAAAGTGTTTTTCGACTATAAATATGTACATATTTTCTAATGTTCACCTAGTACGTGGGATAAAACTTAGTACTTTCATTTTAGACCTGAACGGAAGGGATTAAAACAATTTCCAGTTTCCCACCCACATAATTGTGAGTTACATCCCCCGATCACGGGTCTTTGAAATGGAATTGTGACAATGTTCAACAAAAATGTTAAATGTAGTTCTCATTTTACTCTGAATTTTAAGCTGACGACGAGCTGAACACGGAAATTGCAAAACCTAATTTTCATTCCAGATTTCAAAGTGCTGCCATTTGTAAAATGACGTCAGCGTTACGCACAGATATATTTGTTTTTTATAATATAGATAGAAATAGATTTTATTTTCATATCAAAATCTTGGTGGGTTTTTTTCTTTTCAAACTAATTTTTTTCACCCTTAAATCCATTTATATCTGAATGAAATGAATACTCGATAATTTCAAAGCTACTGTATAACATCGTGTATTTTAAAATAATATATACGTAATGTGAGTCGTACAGTAAAATGTGCAGAAAAACAGAAAAGTAACTTCGGACAATGAATTTTTTTAAAGATTAATTTTGTATTTTTTTAAATGTATTGCAGTATTTCAAACAGAATTGAAAGTATATGCTTTTTGGTATTGTTATTATTATTTGGTATTAATATTCTGCATAATTTGATTTTTGGAGTCTTATGTGTAATTTTGAAATATGCCTGGAAAGGGAGGTGGGGGAGGGACAAGGTTCTTCCAGTATTTTAAATTCTTAAAGTTTGCCGTTATCATCCAAAATCTTTGAAATTTTTAGATGTTAAAAACATAATGTTTTCGTAGCCCGAGTGAAAAAAAAATTAATATTTAGTGGGGAAAAGGCTGGTAAGATTTTTACCACGATGTAACTGAGGTTTTTGCTAATTTTGACGAAGTTTTTACACATTTTATTTAGTAAAAAATATTTATATTTGTCCGAATGTTACGAAATTTTCGTAAGTAAATGTAAATATGGAATGTTGAGTTGCTCTAAAAAAGATTGTGTTAAAATACGGACGTTTAGTTAGTTTTATGGTAGAAAAAATATAGTCTTTGTGAGGGGCGAAGTGATCTACGCTCACCAATGTATTTCAAAGAGTTAAAACTCATGTTTTTTAAAAATCAATTGCATCATCAGTTAGAAGATTTTAACTTTTAGAGCATATATATATATTTGCCGATACTTCTAAAATATCATCCTGGAATAAATTGCTACAAGTTTTCGGAAAACCTTTTTTCATCTTTTTTTCAAAAGTTTAACTGCTAGGTGGGGAGAATATCGTAAATTTAATATCGGAATGTATCAACGTGTTAACATTGGTGATATATCGCGATAACTACCGTAATGTGTATGCGAATAGAAAAATTGCTTATTTTAAAAGATAAATGGCATGTTACCAAAAATTTTTGTAGAAACAGATGTAGAAAGGAGCTAATAAATGTTTCATGCTATTTTCTTCTACAGCATCCTTTAAATAAATATATATATAGTGAAGGTGGGGCAAAATTGGGTACCATATAAGTTTGTTAGTCTCAAATGCTGTGAAATGGGAAAACAAACTTTGAACACTGTTTTTAATGTAAAATGAATCCTTGGCTATAATAAAACATTCTTTTCAAACAATATATATAATTGCTTATTTAAAAAAGTAGCTTTTTTCAAACGTATGCAAAAATCCGATTTTACCTCGCTGGCTGGGTAAAACTGGGTATCCATTTAAAACTACTGGAAAACTCATTTTGGTCTAAAAAGTCTTGCTTAATATAGTAAAAAATACATTTTTATTATTTTTAACAAAACGAAATTGCACATGTGTTCTTCCATATGTAAAAAAATAATTCGCTTACTTTACACTGTACGTTTAAGAGTTTTCTTTTAGCTTCAAAAATCACAGATGAATATCATCGATCATAGATGAAAATCATAGATGAATCATCATATTCTTCTGCAATACTACATGCTTCGTGTGCCTATCCGTGGCATTTCAAACATCGTATTTGGATTTAGAATTTGAGTAAAGTTCATAGCAAAACATACAGGTTTCATTATCCTCTTCTTCTGAAGATGTTTCCGCAATCTTTTTGGTTTCTTTTTTTTTTCTTTTAAAGAAACGTCTTTTTTCGTCTTGCAGTTTGGCTTTTTTCTCCTTAATATCTGTTTCGACCTGTAATGTATAGGGAGAAGAAATCAAAATAAGTTTTTCCCTTTCTTTTCTCAATTCTAAAGCCTTCCTTAGAAGGGGATAATAACATTTTAGGCGAAATTGGAAATACAGATTGCTGGGCTATATTGTCTGAAGATGTCGAATGGATAATTTTACTAATGTATTTTGTAGATGTAAAATTTTGAATGAGTGATGACGTCTGTGACTGATATTAACTGCTGCATTTGGAAGCAGCTCGACGTGAAAGACGCTGGATGTTGTCAACTCGTTTATGTTCGGAAAGTTGAGCTCCATTATCCTGTGATGTTTCAGAAATATTTATTTCTGCAGCTATGCAAACCCGTGGCTGCATAGACCTAGGTGTGTTATCATGACTTTCACGTGTTTCTCTCTCACTTCCGAAGGAGCAAAAAGATGGTCTGGAAAAACATTGTTGTAGGGAAAACTCCCTGTTTTCTCGAACCTTCCGATTGCAGTATTTACAATTGCTGCTCTCGAAAATGCAGTTTTAAATAATTTTCCAATTTGGTAAATTGTTACAGATCGCGTAGAGTTAGAAAATAACCACTTCTTCACCTCTTGTTCTTAGTATGCGCTTAGAGATGCATGAATGACACATCAAGGGGTTGAAATCGATGCGTTGCGTAAGAAAAGAATCGTATATAAATACATTGCTTTCTCTTACTAGATTAACAGGATTCTTTTATATGAATTGAACACCTGTTAAAGATTTAAAGAACGGGCTTTTCAGGACAAGGATTGGAAAAATCTATACATTTTTAAACCAAATAAAATAAAGACCTAATTTCGTAATCCATCCACTCCTATTATATACAGCAAATGAGTCTGGGAAAGTTTCATTCATCAAGAGGTTTTTTTTCTTGCCTGTTTAATATTTGATAAAAAAAAATCCTGTTATAGATTATATAGCCTAGTTATATAGGATTGAGATTTTATGGATTATTTGTCAATTTGGGCAGATTATTTTATTTAGAGAAACAAGTCACGAAATATATTTGCATTTTAAGTGGACCTATAACGCAAGTTATTACACCTCAGATTAGAAAGTTATTAAAATGTAATAAGCATAATATAAAATTATGCCTTAATCAGTACCATTATTTTGTTCATTAATAATTGCAAATTATTTAATTTCATAAATGTAAGTTAAAAATTAGACACACTTTTTAATATAAAACAAAATCAAAATTAGTTTTTTTTTCATTATAACTAGATAGATTTAGAATTATATTATAACTTAACAGCATTAAGAATGCAATTTAAAATTCCATGCTAATTTATTAACTATACTAAAAAACATTCTATGAGTGTCGGACAAAATCGGGAATACCCAGTTTTGACCCACTCTTAAGTACCCGGTTTTACCCCAACATGACAGAGTTTAAAATATGGCGCCACTACTCTTAATCCTATAAGCAAAAGATCAGTAAAAATTTTTAAATATTATCAGGAAAGGAAAAAATTAGATGTAGTACTCAGGAATATTAAATATGCTGAAAAATAGTTGTTATACGCGTAAAATCTAGAATCAAATAAAACAATTTTTTAAGAGTAATTGAATCTAATTCCTTCACACTAAAAAAAAAAAAACGCGCACAGTAACGTTTCAATCAGCTATAAATGCCATAATGGTTACCGACAAGTAATTTCTCGTGTTGGCTGATAGACAGAAGTACAACTGAATGAGGGATCTGCGCTACCCGGCTTAACCCACCTACCCTGTTTTTAACAACTCGCCCATATATATATATATATATATATATATATATATATATATATATATATATATATACACACACATACAAAATAAAAATATTTTTTTAAACAAGAACGTAAAATAATCAAGCTTCAACGACAGATTGTAATTTTCCAACACATTCAGAATTATGTAAAAAAAAAAATCAACGTTTAATAAAGTTAAATATGATGGCTAAGTAAGCAAATTACAAAACACGTAACACATCTGAAAATTAAAGTTCAGCAATTATTATCAGTCATCAGAAAAATATCCGAATTCCTTTGTGCAACGCTATATATGATCTATAGATTTGAATATATACCAAATAGTATGCTAAACATTAGTTCATTTAAGAAACGCATTTTCACAGCTGAAAATTCCCCTTCAACATATTTCGTCAATAAACGGAAATGTATACATCTTTTTTGCAGCCCTGTATATGATTTACAGATTTTATACATACGAAGTAACTAAATTAGTTAAATTAGAAAAAACTCGTACCACAACAGATAACGAACTTCCAGCAATTAATGCTTATTTATACAGTACTATAAGCGAATCCTTTTGTTTCAACCCATAAATAAACGATTAAATTAATGCTATGCTCATCATGTTATATAGTAAGCATCTTTTTGTACATTTTAGTGATGTGTATCAATTTCAATATGTTTGAAATAGTGTAATATCATTCCAATATACTACAAATGATTTTTCCCTACAGACCATTGAAAAAGACCATAAAAAATCATTGATGAAAATCATAATTTTTCTAAAAAAAAAAACAGTTGATTAAAATAATGATTTTAATCGTTGATTAAAATCGTTAACACCCTATTGCAGCCAAATGGCAAGCATTAGTTTTTGTTAATCACGATTGACTGACGATTTTTTTCCCTCAACCAACTGACGCTTTTTGCAATATTTTTCCACATTTGATTTAAGAATTTCACAATATTTTCCTTCTGCCTAACAAATGGAGAATTTTGCAGCTTTTTCTTACAAACTTTCTTTGCAGTTATCCAAAATTTTCAGCCTAATAAAATATAAAATTATAACTAAAAATTAAATAAACAGCACATAAAGAAAAACTATAAAATTATTAATTTAGATATTTTAATTCCAATATTTCAATTGACTAAGGTTTAATGCAGTTTTATTTATTTTTTAAAATAAAATTCTGTGATTTGTGTTTGGTTGCCGTTTTCTCTGAGACGGGAAAATTTAAGTTTACCTGTGACCCTGTAAGAGAGAGGGGGGGGGGGGTACTGTTCCTGCTGACCACTAAAATTTTCAAATTAGTGGTCCGAATGAATTTTTGGTGTTCTCGGACCAGCGGACCACCAATTCAATGATTTCGAACACTGGTTGATTTTTTAAATGCTGAAGATTTCCTTGTAAAAGAGATTTGAATTGATATACTGTTTAATTTTTTGATTAATTCCCCTGTGTGAAATTTGATTATTGTTATGTCTGCACAAGAAATATTTTATCTCTTAAAATATTTACTCTTTCATTTAAAATAGGTGGATAACTTAACCTGGTGCTTGGATCTATTCCTGACTTGAAATCCTGATTCAGAACATACTAAGCTTCAAGAATTCTTTATATTTGATGACCTGAATAGTCAGAGAGGGTGCAGCACCCTCCTAAAACTGTCTGAGAGAAACTCTATGTAAAATGATGTTATATTACAGTAAATATTAGTCTGACATACTATACATATAATTTAATGATTATATAATTTGTATTTTCAATAAATGGAGCGGCATACCGCAAACCAACTTAAATGTGTTGCTATTTAATAGTGTCTGTAACCATTTCTTTTTCAGCTATTGCAAGGCTGCTGCTGGTGAATATTTTCCCTTTTTACGAGTACTGTTAAAAAATAAATAAATCATCGTCATAGATTATCATTTAGGAATACTGAAAAAATACTTATATATGTAAGAATAATTAGTCGCTTGGTGGCGACACTGCTGTTATTAAATTAACCCTTCAAAGTAAATATTTAATATACTATAGAAATACATTGTGTATTTTAAAAAAGCTTTAAAGTTTAAAGTAATATTTTGTATTAGCTGATATTAGAGGTTAAATGGATTCTGCTACTTATAGCTGCCTTTTTAATGCTGATTATTTCAGTATTTACGCATATACTTTGATTATGTATTCGTTATGTTTGTGCTTTATTTATTCAAATGTGTTATATTCATTATTGAATGTTAAACAGAAACAAATACTAAACTTTTTTTTTTGTTGTTTTATATTCAAATCAATTAATTTTGCATAATTGAGCTGTGTTGCAATATAAATTTTAAAAATATTTCTATTTTATTTTTTGTTTTGTGAAAAGAAGGTAAAAATTTGAAAACTGTATAATATGAAAATTTCAGCATCTATAGATTCACAACAATTAAAGAATAAAAAACAGATCATGAAAATAGCAGCTAAGTGCATTATGCAAAAAACCTTTTCAAACTCGTGCAAAAATTAATATTGGTTGAAGAAATTTATTCAGCCATTGTTTAAATTAAAACAATAATAAAAACAGGGTACGTATTTAAATATAAAGAATTTTTTTTTTCTTTGTGAATAAGCAAACACTAAATGGACTGTAAGTGTAACTGAGTGCGAAGAAATACTCCAAAATGTAAAAGGACAGAATGGTAATATTTGTGGTGAAAAAAATGCAATTATTTTGTGAAATTAGATCAAATTGGTTTACATTTGTTTTTTAAATATATTTCAAAGGCTGTCAATCAATAATTAAATCAATAATCAATCAAAGGAATCAATAATTAAAACTTAAATAATTTTCGGTTTAATGAAAACAAAAAAAAAAGTAAGCTTTCCAACTGCATGATAATCTCGCATAATCTGAAATTTGGTTTATTACACCATAAAATGGTAAATTTAAAACCAAATTGAGGGGAAAAAAGAAAGCTACAATCCGGTGTAACCATTCCACATAAAGATGAGAGAAAATCCTGAATCGTGATTCAAACTTTTAGCAAAAAATTGGAATAGAGAAAACCTTGAATTATGATTTAACCTTTCACCAGAAAATTGGATTTAAAAACAATCCTGATTCGTGGTCCAACCTTTTACCAGAAAAATTGATTAAAAAAAACTAAATTATGGTTCAAACTGTTACCAGAAAATTGGATTTAAAAAGAAAAACCTGATTTATGGTTAAACCTTTTATCAGAAAATTGGATTTATAAAAAACCTGAATCATTGTTTAACATTTCACTAATATAATGGTATTTGAGAAAGCACCAATAAATTGGTAAAACTTATCGCCAATATCTTGGTTGCAGCTAAATTTCAGCGACTTTTCACCATTTTCTTGGTGAAACATCACACTTCATTTTTAACAGTGTATCAATAATTTTTTAAAAAAAAAATTTAGGCATACTTTATAAACTTAGTAATGATACTTTACATTCATTATTGTTTCTTTTCGCTTTTTTAATTTAACAAATAACCGTAAGATCTTATTCTGCTTATCTGCTTATTTACTGCTGTTGTTATAATGCTAATTTAATATGGAAATGATTTTGTACCTATTTGAATATCTACAGTGAAGCTTCAGTCAGTTTTTTAATGCATAACATACAAATATTTCTGGCAATTGCTGTGGTATTACTGAAAAACACGTCAGGCCATATTACTTATTTTGATCGAAGAATTTTGACTTTACTGCAAATCTCTTGCACGGTTACAAAAAACTTTCTGGCGAGAATACAAAAACTGTTTTAGATACAACACTAAAAAAATCATTGGTAATTTTTCTGACGATACTTTAATAAAGTTACCAAACATTTTTTGCTAAAGTATATGTAAAGTTTTGGGTGCAATACTAAAAAAAATCATAGTAAATGCACTATGAAATCTTTCGCAAATTTACAAAAAAATTTCGTAGTCAATGTACTAAAAATTCCTTTGTAAGTGTACTAAAAAATCATTAGAAAATTCACAAAGTATTTTTTAGGAAATTACCTAAAAAAATCGTTAGTACCTTGACTAAATAATCCTAAGTAAATTTACGAAAAATTCTTTAGTAAACTCCCTAAAAAATCGTTAGTAAGTTTACTGAACAATATTTAGTAAACTTACAAGGAATTCTTCGGAAAACTCTCTAAAGAATCCTTAGTACGTTTACTAAACTATCTTTGGAAAAATTACCACAAATTCTTTAGTAAACCCCCTAAAAAATCGTTAGCAAGTTTACTAAGAAATATTTAGTAAATTTACAAAAACTAATTAGAGAAACTCCCTTGAAAAACCGTTAGAAATTTACAGAAAAATATTTAGTAAATTTACAAAAAAATTTTTAGAAAACGCCCTAAAAATGGATAGTACGTTTACAACATATTCACCGATAAATTTACTAAAACTTATTTAGTAAACTCCCTAAACAAGCATTAGTAACCTCACTAAACAATATTTAGTAAATTTACAATAGTTTTTTGGGGAAACTCCCTAAAAAATCACTAGTACGCTTACTAAGCAATATTTAGTAACAGTTACTGAAGAAACTTCTGTAATTTTACATGATTATCTTATGTTGTGATTACATAAAAAGTTCTAGGCATCCCAGTTTCCTACAAAATTCTTAGTAACCTTACAAATTTTTTTTTACAGTGTACTTCAATTTCGCACAAAATCAAACCAAGGATTTCACTTACTAATGCGAAAAATTAGTAAGTAAACAAAAACAAATCATTGAATTTTTTTTAATAATATAAATTATTATTATTTGTATATTTTACATATTATTTTATTATTTATATACATAAAAAATCAGACATTTGCAGTATTCAAAGGGTTTTTTTTTTTTTTTTTTTTTTTTTTTTTTTTTTTTTTTTTTTTTTTTTGCTTATGTATTTGACTCGCGTATAAGTTTAACCCCCAATTTACTTGCAGAAATTTATCAAAAATTCTTCGTTTTACACACGAGTATATATGGTGTAACCGGAACTCTCTGTAAACCGATGTCGATATCCTGAATTTTTTCCAACTTTTATTTTTTACTTTCACATTCCTTGTTTATGCAAGTGTTCCCTTCCAAACCACGAGTAGAGATAAGCATTTTGGTCCCCCTTTCTTTGAATTTTATTGAAATTAGCTTGAGCTCCCGCAAGATCCGATCCCGTGAAGATTAACCCCCACCCCGTGTACACGTCCCTGTTCTAAACAAATAAAATTATTTTCTTGTATAATTTAAATTTAGATGATTATTAAGCAGCTTAAATAGTCCTAATAGCAGTTCGATGACGATGTTGGATATTAAACTAGATAACTAGATGGTTACTGATAAATTCACCATTATCTGGAAATTTGATTATCCGCTGTCGGTTCGGACCCAATTACGTCTGATAATTGAGGTTCTGCTGTATGTATTTTAATAACCTCAGGATGTCAAATACTAAACAATGTGCAAAACATAACGGTATGATATAAATTTTTACTAAGCCAATAGCTAAGGGTAGGAAGGGGTGGGTGTCTTGTTCTTGAACAAACCCCAGCCCCTGTTCCCCCTATAGTAATAACAAAGACTAGCCAAATAATAATCCGAATAATAATTTTATAACCAAATAATAATCCGAGTGGTATGTAACCATTTTGTAGCAAAATAAGTGGCATGAAACATACATTTAATGCATAGATAGTAATGGAGAAAACCCCTACCCATTAGTGCCTAGCGTCCCAAAATTGGGACGGTATATAAAGGTTCAAATTCGAGCAAAAAAATAGAAATCTGAAAAAATGCAAAAATACGTGTTCTAAAACAATGTTTCATCTTATAAATAATACCACTTATAAAATGATTGATAAAAAGTAAAAGAAATATCTGACCTTTTCTTACGCGCCATTTTATTTCAAGAAAATCCAACTTTGCGCTACAACAAACATTTATTTCACCTTTTTATTCTTAAAAATGCACTGTGATTTATGGATAAATATTGAAAACAAATACTAAGGCTATATTTTACTAAGTTTTGAAAGGATATCATAATTCAATTTGTAATGGGAATTTTTTTAAGAAAGCGTCCCAAAATTTGGACGCCAGGCACAAATGGGTTAAACAAAACAGCTATATATACTTCATCTACAGTTATTTTTGTTATTTGCGAAGACTTGCTGCACTTGGAGATAGGATACATAGCTATCACTACAGTATGTTGTTGACAACGAAGAAGGACATACTGAGAGCCTTTATTGTAGGCATATTAAACAATTAGTATATGTCAGCGTGTTCAGTATTAAAATATATAAACACACTGAACACTTATTTCAATGCTAGCTTTTAATGAAGAGCATTTCATTTAATGGCATTAAAAAAATAGCATTAATTATTAAATGACACGTGCATCATTTGCCTTATGTGTACTTTAAATTTCTCCTCATTTTTCGAAGTCGAACGAAATCCTTGCAATCGATAACCACTTTTTTGAACACGCTGTATTTTATATATTCAAGGTGAAAAAAAGACTTAATTCTGTATAATTTAAAAATCTATGAGGTAAATTCTATCACATTATTCTTAATAGTTGCATTCCAGCTACCAATTTTTTTATTATTATTTAGAATTGTAAAATTTATAGTTTTTAAGGTGCAGGGGTATTTATTTTCTTTCCATTTTAGATCTGAAAGACTATTTATGTAAAAATTATTTTACATCCAACGTTGCTGTATTCAGATATAACTTATTGCCAGTAATTTTTGTTTCAATACATTAATGAACGAGTTATTTCTTACTAAAACAGCGAGCAGTAAATTCGGTCGCTCAAAGTTTAAATAAACAGGTATGTATTAAATCAATATTTAAAATCGTCATATATCGTCCTATATTAATAATAAAAGAGAACACAAATGAAACGTATTTAAAAAAATAATTCATAAAAATTCTTACATATATATATATATATATATATATATATATATAATAAAGATGAAAATACACAAAACAAAACATAAACTCTTAATATATTTAATTTGAAGCATTCAGAAGGAAGAAATATCGTTTTGGTAAAGTAAACTGAAAAACATAAATAGACGATGTATTTATTTTTTATTCTACAATAGCTCACAATTTCAATCAAAACTTTTTTCTTAGACACAAAAGAACACTCTTGGGAATTCATAGTTCATTTCTAAACGTTATTGTAAAACGAAAATATTTCCCTTGCGATTTTAAAAGAAGAATTTTTTTAAGCAGTTGCTTTTGATTCCAATTGAAATACAGAGATGTTAAATGAATATATTTGTTACTGAAATAGATATAATTATATAAAAAATTATGGTGAAAGTATAAAATCGGCATTAAGACATACAGGATGAAATTTATACTTTAGTGATCTAAAATCACTTGTTAATAGGAAAAAAAATATTTAGAAAAATTAGCAAGTAGCACATTATATTGATTTCAAGCAATCATTCGTACATAATCTAAAGTAATTTATGAAAAGTTTTGATTTTTTTTTTCAAATTCAGGAACACCAAATAAACCTACACTGCTAATAAGGGCGTCTTAAATTCAGACACATATGTGACAGAAAAAGTAATTCAGATACTTAAGTGTCTGAATATGCAATTCCAGACATCATACGTGTCACGTGTATGCGTCTGAATTTAAGATATTTCAAAAGTCTGAATCCCACCCATTTTTGACCAACCTGCAAGTTCGGCAATAAGCAATCAATTTTCACTGTTTCTTGTAAGTTTTATACACTGTAAAAAACATCCGTTACAATATGAAAATTATATTGCCAATTGAGGCGCCAATTTACGTATATTAATGTAAATTTTCTTCCGTAAATTCCAGAAAAATTTCCATCTTTTGCACTTTTCTGTATTTAAAATTTTCCATTTAAAAGTTAAAATATGATCTTTCAAGGACAAATCCACATATTTCGCAATTAGTACTTTCTAAACTCACGTATATTAGACATGATTTATTTATTTATATTCAAACCAGTGCATTGGAGCACCCATGGGAGTGGGGAGGGGGGGGGTCTGAAGCCCCACCCAAACTAGACCAAATATTATTATTTTTTATTATGAAAGAATATTATTATTTTTAATAGGTCCTTAAAAAATCGGATTTTTTAAAAAGATACTAATTTTGTCACACATTTTTTTTTTCTCTTTTATAAATTTTATTATGAAATTGGAAATTATAGCATGTTTAAAATTTAAAGAGTAATAAATTTAAGACCCAGTGCAACTTCTTGCTCACTTTAACCTTCATAATATTTTGATAATTTAATAATAAAACTCTAAATTGTTTGATTGCAAACACACTTTAAAATTATCCAAATACGGAAACACACCAAAAAAATTCGCAAAAACTAAGATATATTTATTACAGTATTCGATTATTTAACATCTTAAAAGCATTCGGAATTACACCAATTTCCTCTGACTTCTCTGGCTGGTTACGACTCTGTTCATGTCAGCAGAAAAAATAAAAGTCAGGATAATAAAAGTCAATGCGGCACGTTCCATAAAATCAAATGAAAGAAAGATATACACCGTATACCTTCTGAATTTTTTAAAAAGCTCCTTATACCCTCTGTTTCTCAAATAAAGCTATAACTTACACCCTAACCATGAACGTTTAGGACTCTATCGTATACCCGCTGCCTATAGCATACCCAGATAGCATGAACAATTGCAGCAAGATTAATTTTTTCTTGATATTTTCTTGTCACGAAAAATTTGAAGTAATAATATTGCCGCAAGCACATTACTAGGTAGACGGAATATAATCAATCGCTCTCTTGCAACGCAACTTTGCTCTAAACCTGATACAACACTGTCATAAAATAACGACGTAAGCGAAAAATTCCTTTTGTTGGAAGGAGAACAGATATAAACGCGCATGCGTGGAAATTTTACAAAGACAAAATTACAACACTTCTTTATTGAATTCCATGAAGCTGCGCCATTGGATTAGAGTTCAAGTAAAGAACCAGATATAAAGGTATTTATTATTTTAATTATTCAAATGTGATTCGGATATTTTTGTATTTTCTCTGTACAAACTACAACTTATTTCGTACAGAAATTTTAATAAATTAAAAAGTTATGTTTATTTACTGAGGAATGCTTACATTTTTTAAATAGTTTGGTTTTGGTCCATGTTAAGGCATTATTGAAAATTTTAATTTTTAAATGAATTTTTCTCAACTTTAAGGGGAATTTCTAAGATATCGTTTTAATTAATATTTGCCTTTTTTCTTGCTCACGCCGATCGAGCAGTGTTGAATTCAGATATTTTTCTCCGGGATTAATTTCTGCGGCTCTGGAGGGGGGGCGGGGGGACATTTTAGAGATTCGATGTGGAAATTGCTTATTAAAAAGCATAAAATATCAAACCTTCCGGGGGGAATCCCCCTCCACTTGAATTCAGCAGTGAGTTCGAATGTATTTTTAAATTTAAATTATCTTTTCATGGCCATTAAACCCCTTTCTATATATAAATATCAAGTATTTTAAACAGTTTCTTAGTGTGCTATTCTCCATGCTTCTTATCATGGACTTCTATTGTATCGCTATTTTCTAATTTTTATTAAAGTTATTAACAGTATTTCCTTCCGGCGTCAGTTTCATTTAATTCTTTAAAAATTTCTCTTTTCTTTTGACATAACTGCTTGTTAATCGGATGTGTATAAGTCGTTTTATTTCCTATTTTTCTTAAATTTTAAATACGAATATTTTGAAATTGTTAATTTTTCGCGACAGCAAACCTGGGCTTGAAATGTGCAGAGCAAATCGGAACAATATTCCGGTTCGTAAAATTATGACAAATATTGATCTGGTTTGCAGTGTTGTAATCGTAAAAAAAAATCAGAGGGTGTACGCTAAAGTCATCAACGTCATGTCTAGAGTATGTACGATATAGATTTATTCGAGAAACCGAGAGTATACGGAGCTTTTTAAAATAATCCAGAATTTTTGCAATGAATTAGAGCTAAATAACTAAAATGCATTGACTAATTACTTAAACTCTTCCCCCCCCCAAAAAAAAGTTATAAAATAGCTTTGTGTGATACTTAAAACCTCGGGTACCATAGCACCAAAATATTATTTTAATAGTTACAAAATATTTTTTTTTTATAATTAAAACTTTGGACCTTAAAACCTTAATTCCATTGTTATATTGTTAATGTCAGATTCGAAGACTATTTATTTGTGTTATTATTAAAGATGCTTCGTTTTGAATCCTTTTTCACATGTAAAATAGTGTTCAACTGCATCTTTATTTATTATTTTCTTCTATGATAACAATCTTTAATAAAATGTAATTCTTAAAAACCGACACTAGTCACCCGAAGTAAAATTTAACATTCAAGCTAATGTTAATTCTATGGACAGTTCTTCGCATATTTTGGGCTCACATTTTAATATTTTTTAATATTATTTTTTGCATAGGATACACCTTGTTGATATATATAGTTGTGCAATCCTACCTTTTCGAGCTTTTATGCAATTTTTTATATGCATATACTTTCAATTTTGAAACCTGTTCTGAAAGTGAAACTGTACTCACATAAAAGAAAACTGTAACCAAAACCGAAAAAGTACAAAAGCACAACAATATATGGGGTATTCTCACAATCTTTTGACTTTTATGTCCCTGAATAATAATTTTAGGTAGCTTTCTTTACAAAAAGCTACCTATTGCAGCCGTTCGGAGGAAAGCGATTTCAAAAAATTTTGGTATATTTTCATCGATCATGACCCCCAGACCCCGAAACCACCCTCCGTTCAAAATTGATATATATATATATATATATATATATATCAATATATATATATATATATATATATATCTGACCTATGTCACACTATAACTCTCGTATTTATGAACCGATTTGGATGTAATTCGGTGTGTACATAGTACATACCAATGTCTCAACCGAGTTCGTTGGCCAGCTTCATCCGCCATTTTGTTTCAAAATGGCGGCCATTTAAAATTTTTAAAAAAATTTAAAATTTGAAATGTGGTACCAAAATATTGAAAATGGAAAAATATTTTTTTTTTATGTATTTGACCTTTATACAAAGACTCCGTAGCAGTTTTTGTTTCGTCTATATCTTAAAAAATGGCTGAGTTATAGCATTTTGAATTTCTAGCGAAGCTGACATTTTGAAACGTCCTGAATTTTGTCACGCGATAAAAGGCGTATTTATGAACCGATTTGGATGTAACTTCGTTTATATATAGTAAAGACCAATGTCTCGAACGAGTTCGTTGGCCAGCTTCATCCGCCATCTTGTTTAAAAATGGCGGCCATTTAAAATTTAAAAAAAAATTTAAATTTGAAATGTGGTAGCAAAAAATTGAAAATTGAAAAAAATATTTTTTTCTTATGTGTTTGACCTTGATAAAAAGATTCGGGAGCAGTTTTTGTTTCGTCTATATCTTAAAAAATGGCTGAGTTATAGCATTTTGAATTTCTAGCGTGGCTGACATTTTGAAACGTCCTGATTTTTGCCACGTGATAACAGACGTATTTATGAACCGATTTGGATGTACCTTGGTGTGTACATAGTACATACAAATAACTCAACCGAGTTCGTTGACCAGCTTCATTCGCCATCTTGTTTCAAAATGGTGGCCATTTAAAAAAATTTAAAAAAAAATTAAATGAGGTACCAAAAAATTGGAAAATGAAAAAGTTTTTTTTGTATGTGTTTGACCTTAATACAAAGATTCCGGAACAGGTTTTGTTTCGTCTACATCTAAAAAAATGGCTGAGTTATAACATTTTGAATTTCTATTGTGGCTGACATTTTAAAACGACCTGATTTTTGCCACGTGATAACAGACGTATTTATGAACCGATTTGAATGTAACTTGGTCTGTACATAGTACATACCAATGTCTCGACCGAGTTCGTTGGCCAGCTTCATTCGCCATCTTGTTTCAAAAGGGTTGCCATTTTTAAAAAAAAATGTAATTTAAAATTTTAAATGAGGTATTAAAAATTGGAAAATGAAAAAAATTTTTTATGTGTTTGGCCTTGATACAAAGATTCTGGAGCAGTTTTTGTTTCTGAAAATTTGTTGTTTTGTTTATATCTTAAAAAGTGGTTGAATTATAGCACTTTGAATTTCTATCATGGCTAACACTTTGAAACGATCTTGTATTTGTCACGCGATACCACACTTATTCGCCTATTTCGATGGAAGAAGGCATGTGGATAGTATACATCAATATCTCGACCAAGTTCGCTGGCCAGCTTCATCAGCCATCTTGTTTCAAAATGGCGGCCATTAAATTAAAAAAAATTATATTTAAAGTGAGGTGCAAAAAAATTAGAAATTGAAAAAGGTTTCTTTCTTAAGTATTTGACCTTGATATAAGGATTCAGGAGCATTTTTTGTTTGTCTTTATCTTAAAAAATGGCTCAGATATAGCAGTTTCAATTTCTAAAGTGGGTGACATTTTGAAAAATCTGATTTTTTGCCTGCGACAGCACTCGTATATATCAACCGATTCCGATGTGAGTGAGCATGTGCACAGCAATTACTAAGGTCTCGACCAAGTTCACTGGTTAGCCTCATCTACCATGTTGTCTTAAAATGGCAGGCACTTTAAGAAATCGCCGAATTTAGCAGCCAAATATAAGTGACTTTAAATAAAAGAAGCTTGGATAAAGCTGACTAATTTCGCGAAATTCTCATTCATAATGATTTAGTATTGATAAAAATTAGTATTGAATCTCCTACATTCGGTTTCCACTTAATTGAGCTTCGTGTGTTTGAATAATATAAGTTGGCTTTTTAAAAATAAGGAATATGAAAGCTACCTCTTCCTCCCGGCACTGGCCGGAAGGACTTTTTATTTTAATACATTTTTTTGTGTTTTTTTATTTCATATACTGGAGAACATTCCATTGCATGATTGAATATAACAATATTAACGAGATAAATAAGTTTTGGACAATGTTGGGGGTCCAAATACCAGGAAAACTCCCATACCGTCCCGTCTCTGATGCTAATTTTTTAATTTGGAGCTGTCTGTATAAAATTGTTTCAATAAAAGTAATTCGATATAATTTTTTTCCGAAACTGGGACAATTGTTTAATATAAATATTGTGCAAAAAATTAACCTGCACACATTTTTACGGTTGATATTATTTTTTGAACTCTGTCCCTGGGTTTTTCGTCCTTACCGTCCCTCTTGCTAAACTTATACATAAAATCACTTCAGATGCAGCCACAGAATTTTTTTCAAGTTTTTTCTCATGGAGAAGTATGCTAGAGAAAAAATGTCTAAAATTCTTTGACAGGAAATTCAGTGCAAAATTTAAATCAGCATTTAAATATCAATTTCAAGATCGTCGCTTTATTGGTAGTCTTACCGTCCCCAAGGTTTATTTCTGCACATTTCGAGGTAAATTAAGAAAAAAAAATTATTTAATCCAATGTTAGCAACTGTTTCTAGAAATCAATGAACATTGTGGCTATCACTTAGTCTTAACATGATTTTCCTAAAAATAGGTGATAATTTTCCTTACCGTTCCATCCTTACAGTCCCTTTTTTCCTATACCTATTATTATTTTTTTTTTCAAAAAAAGTTATGGCCATTTTTCCCCCATTCTGACCAGAAAATCAGAGTTCTAACTTTTTACGACTGCTATTTCATCTTCACCTAACACTTCATTTGTAATGGCTGTTTCATAATAATGGAAGCCATCAGTCCATCAGTAGAAAATAATCCTTTCCAAAGGTATAATCCTTCATTTGGAGCCCCTTCTTTCTCCCGCCCGGGGCACATGCCACCTCTGCCCCCCCCCCCCTAGTTTCGGCCCTGACAGCAGGTCCTAAGCCTAAATCCTTGTGGACCAGGTCTGTACTTTCCCACTGGTATAATACAAAATTTAAAACTATCCTAGATGATGCTGTTACAACAGAGTGTGGTTTGTTTTTTATATACTGCTTTACCGAGGCACGTCCTAAAAAAAGGAATCGTCTGCTCATCTATGGAAAATTTTCCCTGATCTCCTGGTAAATTCAAGCAGGCACTACGGAATCTGTCGAGCATTTGCTGAACTTTCTGTAATTTATTATTTATTCCTGGTGATTTACTTGCTGTGTCGACAAAATGGAATGAATTTATCAAACTTAAAAATCAATCTCGTGGTATGCATATAACTCATATAAAACTTATAAATCATATATGGCATCTATAACTCAGAGCAGAAACATACAGTTCGTTACATGTGCATATTATATATCTAATACTATCCATTTTAAATAGAAATAATGAATAGTACAGACCTATTAATTTAAAATTGGTCAGCTTTAAAAATGTAATTAATAAAAAATAAATTGCTAAAAACATAAGTTTAAAAAAATCACTTAAATTTTTTTTATATATATATTAGGAATTGTATCTATTTTGGAAATGGTAAATGCCGGACCCGCACAATTGTGTGGTTCATTTGTTTTTCAACTTTTGTGAAGCCTAATTAAATTTATCAAAGACAAAATCAATTAAAATCATGAATAAACTATATGAAAAGAAATATTAAATCCAAGTAAACATTATAAATCATGTTTAAATGAAATTACGACAGTACATACTTTTTGTCTATTGCTGTCAGATGATATAGTCTTTTTAAAAGCAGAAAATATAACCTTGTATTGTATATGGTACCCCCTAATTGTGTCTTATCAGAACATCTAAAGCCAATTAACTCATATAAATATGCAGATTTGGTTTTAAATCGCACAAAAACAGGAGGTAGTCATTCTCTTTTACTTTAGTAATCGCCCGTACAATTGTGTGGTTCAGGGAAGCGGAAACACCAATTCGCCAATGTTAATCCAATAAGAGAATTTTTTTAAGGTAACTCGGTTGCATTTCGATATTTTTAAATGATTTTTTTTTATATACTTTCACCTTTCGAGCCGGTATAAACAGTGAAAAGAGTGAAAGTGCCCGCACAAAAATAAATAAATAAATAAATAAATAAAAAGAAAGAAAGAAAATTAAATAAAAACTTCAGCGAACTTAAAATAAAGTAAAAACCGCAATTGCAGAAATTTACCCCAGCTATCCAATGCAAAAGAAAAAGTCTTTTTAAAATATAAAAATACAGACGAGATATTTTAAAAAATATATCTCGTTGGATTAACATTAGCGATTCGGTCATTTTGCCTGAAGAGTTATAATTTGTGATCACCTTTAGAACTAAATCTAAGCAGGATTCTTGAAAACAGTGAAAATTTAACTTGTAACTTTTAAAATGCACTCTATTGTTTCTCTCTTTTAGGATGCAAAGACACGGAAATAATATATAGAAGAATGTTAAATAATTGTATGTTAATTTAGTAAATATTATGTTAATACTTTGTATTAGAAACTATTATTTGTAGCTGTGTGAAAATAAACTTTGTAATTTAATAGACTGTATTGTTTTATTATAACTTTGTTTTTTTTAAATTCTTGAAACTTTTCAAATATTTTGTTTTTGTGGAATTATATGTAATCAGATTTGTGAATGCCCCACCAGTGGCCGAGAGGTTCTGCTCTCGAAGCTGGTAGGCGGGAGGTGCTGGGTTCGCCCAATCGCGCCCGTCGGCCTAATCGTTCGGAGTTTTCGTGATTTTCTTCGAACCTTGGTTCTCCAAGCGTTAATACGGGTTAGGTTCCCTTAGAAAGACCTCCACGGAAGGCACCCCCCCCCCCTTAGGGCCTATATCCCACGTGCAGATAATTGGCCGACATAAATACAACCAACCAGATTTGTGAATTGGGGCCATCCAGAAATGATGTCACGCTTGGAGGGGAGGAGGAGGGGTTCGTGAAATTGTGACAAGGGGGTGAGAGGGGGTAAGAAGAAGTCTGACATCACACATTTTGGTTAAACATTAGAGGTCTTACTAACATTGCATAGATATTAGAGGACTTACTATTCCCGAGGATGAGTGCGATGCCAAAATGCCTGTGTACTCTATGGACGAGCATATATTTTCTCCAAGGGAGGAAGAGTCGTTATAGTAAATGATTCGGAGTAATTTCTATTTTATGATTTAATATATAATTTTATAAATGTTCATATTAATGTGACAAATGAAATGTTATGGCAATTCCATTTAAGTAAAACTAATATTGAGGCTTCTTCTTCAAAATCAATCTGTTTTAAAGTATTTTGTGTTCATAAAGTAAATATAGGATTTAAAAACCAAATATATTAAATTCCATTTCAAATTCTAAAATACTACTGTTTTCAATTGATCTTTCATATTAATATTTTATTATTATTGTATATTATGTTTTTTGTTGTAAACCGTAATCTTATTTCATAAAAAATAAATACACGAATCGGTTTTATTGTTATGCTCACAAATGTCATTAAAACACATAGCATTAAAACACATAGTTAAAGTTCAAAAATAAAATTTGAAATATGACCTATAACATAGTGCTTTGTTTCTGAGCTGCAAGTATATATTTACGTAATATAGCGTGACATGTGACAAGGGGAGGGGAGGGGGTATGGTGAAGAGTGACATTTTGTGACAAAGGGGAGGAGGGGGGTTAAAAATATTGAAAAAAAGTGTGACATCATTTATGGATCGTCCCATAGGGAAATTTTAATTTTAAAATGAGTTTTTTTTTCCTTCTGGAAGTTAATATGTTTTAGCAATATATTCCACTCTGGCCAAAAAGAAATGAAAATAAATTATATTTTCTTTAATAAAATTATATATGAAATTAAAATTGAGGGTGTGTGTTTATACTCATCTAGGTTTGCTTTGCATTGGTTATGTACATGGACCACTTATTTTTAGATAATGTTTTTAATTACCTTCTAAGAATTAGAAGGGAATAAGCAACTAATTGAGAATTGGCGAGTCTAATAAAACTTCTAAACAAATTAAGGTATATTATTGGAAGTTATTGGGGCTTACCAGGTAGTTGAATGGTTAGCCCTGTGGCCTCCGATTCAACTATGTCGGGTTTAATTCCTGCGGTTGTGGTAGTATATTTGTGGTGATTTGGAATCTACTTTAAACTATAAGTCCTTGTTTACTCGGTCTATGTAGCATAAAAATGTCAAGCATTTGACAAACCTCCGATTATATGGAATCCCGCACAAAACTCGCACAACCTTCAAAAATACGACTATTAGTGTACAGATAAAAAATTTACAATCAAAACTTGAGTAGAAATGCGGCAACTAGTGACCATTCACCAAAGTTTGGGAAGAATTTCATTTTGATACTAAAAATGAAAAGTCCTTAAAAAATAAAATTCTTTTATCATGTTTTGGGGGTATTTTTAACTCAGGGAGCGGGAGGGGCAAACTAAATTTTTTTTAGGTATGTTAAGAGACAGGTATCGTTTATTATTATTATTATTATTTTTTTTTTTGATGGAATGATTACCATTTGCAAATTGATACGATCATTTGTTACATAGTTACGACATGTTTTATGAATACGAAGTCGAAAACTATAATTTGGTGCAGGTACCGTAGGTTTTTACAGCAGCAACAGATAGCCATTCAAGAAAATTTATCTGGTAAGAACTTCCTTTTGGCACTAGAAATGTAGATACGATTTGTTCCCCCAAAATAAAGTTGAATCGTCGTGGGGTTCTTTTTGAGGAGGGGGGGGGGGACTTTAACACGCATGGGCGAACAGAACTTATTTTTAAAATGTCAAATGGGGTATCGTTTGTTGTGATTTTTTTTTATTCTGAATCAAATGATATCGCAAGCAAGCCGATACGATCATTGTTTACAAAGTTAGGCCAGATTATAAGTAGTGGATTTTGGTAAATTTAATGACTTTGAAATAAACTCAAAATTATCCTGATTTTGACTATTGCTATTTTGAAGACATTTAATAGTTTTGAGATGACTTAATATGATATAAAAAACTCTTTTTAAACGTAAAATAAATGTGACAAAACTATGTAAAAAATAAAATATAATTTTCCACTTTGCACTGATAAAATCTTTTCTGTAACTTTCTTATAGATGTTCGTATCGACTTGCTGATGTTATTCAAATACATACAAAACGATATCCCACTTGACCTATTTAAAAAAAAGTTGAATTTTCCCCCCTCGAGCTAAAATGCCCATCAAAAAATGCCCCCCCCCCCCAATCCCAAGAAAAAACAGTAAAACAACTTTACATTTTGGAGACTCATCGGATCTTAATTTGTAGTGCCAAAACGAGGTTTGTCTCAAGCTTTCGTGAATAGCAATCACTTGTTACTGTAAAAACCTACTTTACCTGCAAAAGACTTTGTATTAATAAAACTTGCCGTAACTTTGTAAGAAATAATCGTATTGACTTGCTGATGATTTCACCTGATTCGGAATTATAAAAAACATAATAAACAATATCCTATTTCACCTACTTATTTATTTATTTTTAGTTACCCCCCTCCCGGAGCTAACAATGCCCCCTTTTGCGCACAAAACATGATAAAACAAATTTATTTTTTTAGTACTCATTGGATCTTCATTTTTAGTATCAAAACGAAGTTCTTCCCAAATTTGGGTGAATGGGCATTTGTTGTCTCAAAAAATCCTATTTTACCTGTGTACTACACGCAAAATTCAGAGAATTGACAACATTTCAATGAAATTACTACATATTTGCAGCTATACTTGTCATGACAAGATTCCGAGTTTGCAATTCGTTTGCAGATGTTCTGACATGACAATATTGCAAATTTACAATGCATTTGCAAATAGTCTGACATCGCAATATTACTAGTTTGCAGTAAGATTGATGTAACAAGATTGCAACTTGCACGACAACTTAGCTGCAAGTTCAAAGTATGGTGACTTCGGAGTTTGCATAATCTTGTTGCAATCTTGTTATGAACTTTCAGACTTGTCATGCTGAGCTTGCTGCAACATTGCAAATCTGCAAATTAACATTGCTGAAAATTTTCTGCAAACTAAAATTGCTATCTGGGTATACACTCTGCATTTTTTTACGACTACAACACTGCATCTAAAATATGCTAGTCCCCTCCAAATCGCAATCCTGAATGCGCCACCACTGAATCTGTGGCGTATCCAAAGAGTGTGCTGATGCTAGAGTCCCCTCTAAAATTTGAAGAAAATGTCAAGTTTAATTACGAATGTTTCGCAAAAGAAAAATGAATTGAAAATAACCAAAAGTTGTGGCGCCAACTAGATTTGAATAACAGAAGTCGAACTTATTGTTATTATTATTTTGGAATTATATTGAATATTTCTGATTTTTTTTTACTATATAACTTTTTAGCTAATGACTGGGTAATGAATTAGTACAGGTATGATCTCCTTTCACCGTCAGAAAATTAGTCTCATCAAAAAATTTTACCTTGTATTTCGATTGGAAAAAAAGGAGGGAAAAAATTGTGTGCGCAAACGTAAAACAATGATTTGAAAAATTATACACAATATTTATAACTGAGAAACTTTGTTCACAATATATAGTATATAGGAAGGAATTAATGAGTCCAATTTAAAAAAAAATTGCCATATATTCAACCGATCAGAAGAAAAACACAAACAAAATAATCAAAGAAAACAGAACACGATATTCGTTACACACTTTATATACACATACCTTCGCATTAAAATTAAACACAGGCTTTGGGCAAAAAAATGCATTTTTTAATGAAAAATTGATTTTACTTTCAATGGGCGTTGAATTATGCCCCCTCCCCCTCCCCCCCCACACAACTGAAAATGAACAAGCCCGAATTAAACACACATATATATATATATATATATATATATATATATATTAATGAAATATATATATAATATATTATACATGTGCACTGTTAAAACAATTTAAATATTTTCGTACTTCAAAAATAACGTGTCATCTGTATTAACAATAATATTTCTGTTCCAAAATTTTCTTCGGTGGAAGTAAAAAAAAATTCTGCTAATATTACATCGCATGAAATTAAAAAACAAAATATTCAAAATTCTAGAGAGAAGATGTGTAAAATCGTCCAGAATTATAAGTAGATTGACAAAATATTTACAATTACCGTAAAATAAATTGTGAGTCTTAAATAGTTAACAATATTTGAGATTCCCAACTGTGAATGTGTGGCCGAGAGGGTAGGACAGCTAGTTTAGAAACCATGAGGTCCCAAGTTTGTATCCTGCGAGGGGCAAGTGCAATATTGTTAATGTTCTATATTGACTTAAAATTAAAATAATTAAATCATGTAAAATGTGCGAGACCTTGTATTGAAAAATGCGTGTGTTTTTTCCTTTTTTTATTTTTTAAATACAGAAATTTCCAAAAAGAAATAAAATGTTTCTGGAAATTGAAGAAAATTTTCATTAAAATACGTAAATTGACGTAATTTGTACTGGCGTTATAATTGGCGGTACAATTTTCATATTTCAAAGGAATTTTTTTTTCTGTGCATAAGGCTTACCGAAAAAAAGGTGAAAATATGGCTGCTTTTGCGGCGAAATTAATGGTGGTCAAACATGTATGTAATTCAGACGGTTGAAATGTCTTAAATTTAGACACATAGTAGCGTCTTAAAAATTTAGACACTTTAAAATGTTTGAAAATTGAACACATCGTTTCAGACTATTATGTGTCTGAATTTCAGACATTTCAGTTTACCGTGTACATCAAATCATTTGCAATATTAAACTTTTGGGATTGGCAAGATAGAAATTAGAAAAAGAGTATTTAATTGTTCATATAAAAGAAAAATGTTTATTTTAAATATATTTTACTAATGTTTATTTAATTATTATAAGGGAAATGTGAAATGAATCCTAAAATTCATATTCAGTTTCAACGTTCTAATTGTCTGTTAAATAAATTCACTATGATTCAAGTTTAAAATATTCAAAAAATAAGATAAGGTAGATGCAAAGTAAATATTCTGTTGCGCTGTTTCAAGAATTGCCTTAAATTACCCACAATTGCTTTAACTGTGGTACTTTATCCCTGATATATTGACCTGTCCCTAAACTTTATTGGACAATGTCTCCCAGTAGTTTTACTTAATTCTTT
Source organism: Maratus speciosus (assembly GCA_963932465.1). Taxonomy (NCBI): domain Eukaryota; kingdom Metazoa; phylum Arthropoda; class Arachnida; order Araneae; family Salticidae; genus Maratus; species Maratus speciosus. The sequence continues at coordinate 239,797,022 of OZ010787.1, read as the reverse complement.
TATTTTATAAAGGTTGTCTATTAAAATGCTTTCTCACTCACTTAATATTTCAATAGCGACAGCCACTTTCATACAAATGGTGTGTGTAGTTAAGAATTCGTGCACTATTTTAGTGAGACTGCTTACACCGTTGCGTTGTTGCAAAATTAAGAGTTAGCACACCAATTTCGAAACTGTTCGATTTCAAAAATTTAATCAATTACATTGTTGGAGAAAGGCATCGATTTACTATGAAAATAAACCATGCGCACATCAGTGTTAAGAATACTATGCGTGGAACTATCGCTAATGTGTTCGTGATTTTCAATTACTTCAAGCGGTGAAACGAGTGAAAACAGATAACATCATGGCCGCCAATTTCCATGCTTTTTTTAACGTCAAATAAACATGTATGAACTAGAAAATTTAATTCATAAATAAAAGAAACTATATAAAATACTCCAATTAATAAACGCAGTCGTTGTTTTATTCCAAGCACGTATATATGTTGTATTTTGCAGGTATGTAGCATACTTGGCAATCTTTGCGTATTCTTCCATATTCCTGTGCAATAAATCCCAAGAAAATTAAACATGATGTGAACCAGATATTTATCTTAACCCATTCAAAAGCGGTTGTGCATTTTTGGATCACTTAATTTTAATCCCTTAATGTCACATTGGCTGGAAAATTTTGGGAAGAAATTTTCCTTTTTAAGTACTTAAAAAAAAGTTCCACAAATTTTGGTCTTATTCAATTATTTCAGCATTTTGTGAATAGTAGTACTTTCCCACTGAAAGGGTTAACAGATGAAATAAAAGTTTCACATTGACGCAAAAAACATTTTATTTAATAGTTATTCTCGTTAAAAATGCATTTAATTGCTTTTGGTCATATGCAAACTAGACGGCGGCACAAGGTGGCGGCAGCGCAGACATTCACCTCATCGAGTTCACGGCTGAAATTCCAGAATCACTTAAAACTTGATTGCGCATATTAAAACTCAATCGGTCTGACAAGTCCTATCTTGGTAGAAAACACCTGAAAACCCAATTTTAGCGGTTTACCATTGCGGTTTACCATCTAAACTTAGTTTAGATTAAACAAGAAGATGAACTTAAAAAAATCTTTCAATCTTTTCAAATCTGAATTACATATGTTTATACTCAATTTAAGTTACAAATTCAATAAACCTATCCCCCTCTTCAATGAATGGAAATTTAAAATTTTGGATGAATTTAAATCATTTCAAATAAAATATATGAATGATTCTTCTAATTACACTTACCATAGTATAAATGTTAATTTAGAGAAGTAAATATCGAAATTGAAAAATACCTTTGTTTTTTGTTCAGTCGATAAAACATCTAACAATTTTGCAGTTATTTGAAAAAGTTATTATGCTAATATGATATTTACTGAGCTTAACAATAAGGTCACCTACAGTTTGTATAAATCTACTATTCAGACACTGATTAAGAAACATCTGGCATTTTCAAAAAAGGTTAATATTCCTCTGCCTAAAGTAAAAAATTTGTCATTTCCTTTTCTTTTCGTAACACCTAAATTCCATAAGATACCAATTAAGTACAGATTTATTTGTAGTAATCTAAACAGCATTGGAAATGGATTTAATCGCAAATTTGAGGAAATGTTAAAAAAGATTTTGAATATCCTAAAATTTAAGTATAAAGATTATTAAGTATAAAGTAATATGTATTGGATTATTTTGAACAGTTATGAGATCAGGAATGAATTAATTAAAAATGATATACAAAGTGTCCAGACATATGATTTTGAGAATCTTTTCACAAATATTCAAATTGCAGGGTTAAATGATGTCCTTTTAAAAGTTGTCGAATTTAATTATAGCTGACACCGATTTCGATTTTAATTTATTTAAATTATTATGCAAATTTTGTTTATATAACAACTATGTTTATACAGGGTCAAATATTTATTTACAGAATAATGGAATAGGAATGGGAACAAGTTTTTCTTCAACGGCAGGTAACTTATTTTTATTTTGTTATGAATTTCAATTTTGTAGTGTCAATAACGATGTTAATTTTCTGGCTTTCAGATATATCGATGATTTGATAATTTTGAACTGTGATCGTGATTTCTTGGGGATATCATGTAACATTTATCCTGATATGCTGGTTTTGAAAAAAAAACAAATGAAAATAATAGTGCTGGACAGTTTTACAAGGATGTCTGCAATTGTGTGGCAACAGACATGGAACGTGCATGGACAGATTATGGATCACTGGAATTTGATTATTGTTTTTTGTGGCTGTGTGGCTCGGATTTGGGTAAAATAATTTTATTGTTTCAGTATACATTACATATACGTTCTGAATCAGTTGTATCTTCGAGATGCACTGTTTATTGTGGCGTCGGGTCCGGTGGGGGAGTGTTCGCGATATGCTTTCAATTGTTTTTATGCATTTGATTTATGCTTTGCGACACTCTGGCCGAAACCCACTGCCACTACTGAATAATAATTTTTTGTTGTAAATTGTAATTAGTCTGAAACATTGCTGTGGTTTTCAAAATGCCCACCGCTGAAGAGGCCACAGCCGTTTGTTGTTTTTTCTTGTTCAAGTTATATGTTTAAATTTCTTCGATGTTTTATGGTTATACTTAATTTATTTATGGTGCAAAATTCTGGGTCTGACAAATGCATTTAATACATAATGTGCTATATATATATATATATATATATATATATATATATATCTCTTACAAAACAATTTAATGGGTTAAGCCGAACAATCTCGTCGTGCTTTTTACGACATATTACTGGATTCGTACCACCTTTTAATCAGCCGTTGGTGAGGTTGTATAGCAGCCGTACCACTTAGCGCAAGCATCGCTAGTGGAGGTGATAAGATTGGTAGAGTCCAATCAAAACTCATTTATTCATGATGAATACAAGGCAGATTAGGCAGCATGAGTGGTGAAAGAAGTAAAGGCTTATGAAGAAATCTGGGGTTTTCCCAATAAGACATAGAAACGCAGTCATAGGAAACAGTTTATTCCATCAGAATATACCAACGTTAAACAATTCCCACAGGATGAGAAATCAGAGCATTCCGCTTGAGCATGAACTAGTTATTCATGCGAAATAGATGTTAATTGACGAAATGAATATTCTACATGGCTTAGGACACCAGGTAACATATTATGTAAACAATCAAACAGCACAAAAAAATCTACTCCTGAGCTCATGCTTGAGCTATTTATTAGAATGCGCGGAGGAAATCCGATTGAAATGAAAACTGCAGGCTAACCAAACAAAATCACGAACGAGACTCGAAGTGAAACTGCGATCCGTCACTCAGCCAATGGAGTGCGATCGAGAAACGTCACAGAAAAGTATCCCGGCGCTGGTAATGGAAGGATTTCGATGTAAAAAGTTATCTCCCAGCTGGCGAGAAAATGAGATGAAATAGAATAAAAATGTAAAATGGTTTTTATAAACATTCGAAAATAAGTAACAGCGTTCAGAACTTTACAGTTTGGTAGACGATAAAAATTAATGAAGGAAATAAAAGTTTAGATTACGTTTTGGAATAAAACTATTATTAAATACGCGTTTTAAAATTATAGGAATTTAACTAGAAATAAATAATAGAGATTATTAAAGAAAAGGAAATAATGAATATGCCGGCAATTTAGAATAATTTAAATGAATAGTAAAAGTAAAAATTTTTATATAACATATATATATATATATATATATACTCACTTATACATGTTTTTTTTTTTTTTTTTTTTTTTTTTTTTTTTTGCCTTCCAAAAGTGCATTTCATTAAAAAATATAAACTGCTACTTCAAAAAATTTATTTACTTGGAGTAGTTTGACGAATTACCAGAAACTTTTGTTCTCAGTCACTTCACACAAGGAAAAAACTGTTTTGTTGAAACAACGAAATTTTGATTAGTATAGCTCCAACAAAATATTTTCGTTGAAATGACCAAATTTTGGTTAAAATAACCAAATAATTTGTTGAATTAACAAAATCATTTGGTTAATCTAACCAAAATTTGATTATCCCAAACAAAATATTTGGTTGGAGCTATATTAACCAAAATTTAGTTGTTTGAACAAAACAGTTCTTTCCGTGCATGTAACATGTCACGTTTTTATAGAATCACGATTTCGGCCATTTTCGGAAGAGGAAATTTGATAATTTTTATTCAACAAGTGATTACACAAAGGTTGATTAAGCGGGGAGATTTTTGTCTCCTTGTTAAAAAAGTAATACTGCCACCTCTCATTTATACACTCTTTGAAGGGATTGATTTAAAATCGCACATAACTGAGAGCCGCGCATAAATGAGAGGATGCTGAATGTAGAAATGCTTTATACACATTATGAGTAAAAATCTTTTTAACTATAAGAATTATGATTAATAACATTTTATAAAATAAAAGAGGTGTAATATTGGTATAGTGTACTTAAAATCCTTACACCTTCCCAATAAAATTTAAATTAAAAAATACAATAAACGTGAAATTTCATTTTACATAGAAGAAGATATGCCACTTAGTCCTCTTTTAAAAGAAGTCATATATGCTAGTTCGTTTTGCTTAAGCCGCTTTTGTACAACGACCTTTTCTAATGCATTAAAGTGCATCATGCTACATCAGCATATTGAAGGTAATATATCAAAGCGTCCAGGGCTCCTAAAGCTGTAACATAAGATGGGACAGTTACAGTATAAGTTTCATCATTATCATCGTCTTCTCCTTCATTTCAGCTGTCATGTCACCAAAAACAGCTTCAATATCTCTTATTGCCGTTAATATCAGCATTGACGAAATCTTTAAAGAGAATTTTTGCATATGCTGTTCCATTCTTTTTCGTCTATTTTAGAATCATTGCTGTTGTTTTCATTTTACAGTTATGCTTCAGCATCATTTGAATAAATAAAATTCGCATTTCTAAAGCTGTTAGCAGTTGTTGTGGTTTTTACGTTATTCCAAGAGGAAACGAACATATGCACAGCATCCAGAATCCAAATTTGCTTGAAATTTCTTTTTCTGTTCTGGGATATAAACATTCTTCACACCAAATCTTTCCTATACTGCGCTTTAACTGACCTTAAAATAAATAGATCTAATAGCTGGAGTCTGCTAATACAATTTGCAAGGGAAAATATGACTCGTATATATATCAGAGATGGTAGGTATGAAAGATGAGCCGGACACTGATCCATAAATAGCAGAACTTTTCCTTTTTTTAGCCATCTTCATATCAAATTCCTTCACAAAGTCTAAACATAGTCTGCTATTTCCGTGTATAACTGAGAGAGACAATTCAAAGTGGCGCTTATAAGTGAGCAATCTACAGTATTATTTTTCTATTTCTCGTGACAGGACCATATGAAAATCGCACATAACTGAGGGACGCGTATAAATGAGAGACGCATAAGTGAAGGGTGACTCTAATTGAGTAATTGAACAGCTCGTTGACCAATTTCGTTGATTATTTTTGCCATTTTTAATTTAAAGAGTGGAAATAAACTATTAAATTTAAAAAATCAAAAACCCGACTGCGTAAAAAACGAACTAATTAATTACATTGTTGGCCATTAAAAGTGAAACACCAGGAAAGAATGATCTGGTCAAAATCACATGAAAGGAAGAAGAGGTTGTGATATGCAAATGATTACTATTTGAGCGCAGGCGGGAGAAATGACATCTGAAGCACAGCATAAAAGGAAAGTTGCGTAGTGGATTTCTCATTCGTAACGCGCTTTGTAAGGTCAGTCTTTGCTCAGAATATCGTGTTATGCCTCGAATAATAAGAAGAAATGCTTACCACCAACTGTCGGTATTCGATAGAGGTAGTATCGTTGCCTATCGAGGGTGTGGATTATCTTTCCGTGATATCGCCCGTTGCATTCGTTGAAATCCAACCGCTGTCATGCAAATATGGAATCAATGGATTTCTGAGGGTCATACTGAACGGCATGCAGGATCTCGACGCCCTCCTCTGAATAACGCCGGAGAGGACAGTCATATTGTGAGGTTGGCACTGCAAAACCGTACAACCATATCACGAACCATTCGTCAGGGAATGGGTGTGTTTGAAGCGCACACAGTATCCGCTCGTACGGTGCGACGACGTTTTCAGCAGTGTAGACTGTCAGAACGGCGACCAGTACTGCGGCTTCCCTTGACAATGCAGCATAGAGAGAGTCGGGGTCTCTGGTACGCCGAACGACAAAGCTGGATGCATGACTGGCACAATGTCGTTTCCTCAGATGAGTCCCGGTTGTATGTGCTGTATTCTGACGGCCGTATACTTGTCTGGAGGCTCCGAGGAAAACGCCTGTCGCCTGCTTGCATTCGATGTAGGCATAGGGCCCAGCACCTGGTGTAATAGTTTGGGCAGCCATTGGGTACACGACATGCACATCTCTAGTTCGAATCGACAGTAATTTGAACGCAGATCAGTACATTTTTGAGATCATACGTCCAGTGGTTGTGCCTTGTCTTCGAGGCTTGCCAAACGCAATCTTCCAGCAAGATAACGCAAGACCACATGTTGCACGTCGTGTTCTGACCTTCCTCGATACACAGGGTATTCGATTGCTTCCCTGGCCTGCACCGTCTGCAGATCTGTCACCCAACGAAATCATCTGGTCATCAATTGCCTAGAGACTAGCCCGCCACCCTGCTGCAGCTAATACGTTGATGAAGTGTGTCATACACTTGAAGAAGCATGGAATGAGTAGCCCGTTTCTAGCCTCCATGCTCAGTTCGCCTCCATGCCTAACCGGATAAGGGCCGTTGTAGCTGCCAGGGTGAGCAGCTGTTTCTACCAATTTCGCACCCTTGTAAACCCCCCAAACGGTTTACAAATTTAATCATTATGTTTTCATGCCATACTGTTTACGTGCAATAGATATCTTTTTTGTGTTTTCAATCTTTCATGGTGTTGCAATTTTAATGGCCAGCAGTGTATTTCTCATCAATGTGAAACTATTTTTTTTTCCAATTCCTACTAATATCGCACACTCACGCTATATATATCTTGTTCAAATTTTCAATCGTTAACAAAATACTTATTACCCAAACTCATCCAATCAAGCTCAAATAAATTTTTTTAAACTTTTAGTGGATGACACTTGATGTTAATCCAGTTTTTTTGAAATATTAATTCATTAATAAAATAAATTAATTAATTTTCAATAATCGAGAGAGCCCTCTTCTTGATCAAGGTATTTTAAGACCGAAAGAGCGCTCTTCTTGATCAAGGGATTTTAAGCGCCAATTAAGAGGTAAGAAGAATGGGAGAAAAAATTCTGTTATTGACCTAAATAGGAATTCACTTAAAAAATATATTTTTTTTCTATATATTACTTGTTTATATTACTTATCTATTTTTTTTTTATTTACTTGTATTGATGACTTTAAAGTTGTGTTTAATTGTTAGTTCCTATCTATAAGCACTGTTTTGATGAGGTCTATAGACGTCTATGATGGTTAGAGTTGCAGTAAAGCTAGAGATTCTACATCCACAATTTCCAGGTTGTATAATATTTTAACGGAGCTTCTGACAGTAAAATAGTCAATGAAACATCGTCTTCATTTTGAAAGACCTATCCAATGATATGCCACTCAATAGGGAGCGTAATTTTTTTCGTCTCTACCGCCATTTTGTATTTTACGGCCGCCATTTTGAATTTATAAAAACAAAACCTAGCCTATAACCATCGGGCCGTTAAAGGGACAGTGGAGTTTAAAATCCTTATTTTTATTATTATTTTTTTTTCTAAATTTCACCTTAAATATTATTCAAGGGTACATTCTATGCATTAAGGCATGCATTTATCACAAAAAAACAAAAAAAAAAAAAATATTTTTTTGAGAAAAAAATGGAATTTTACGCGTCGTCTCAGAAATCTTCGAAATGCCCCTGCGTCCCCGATATCAATGAAAATCCCCAATATTTTTTATAAAAGTTTGGTTTATATATAGAAATAAAATAGAGCATCGAATTTTATATATTTGAATTTAAAGGCAAAAAAAAAAAAAAAAAATTAAAATTAATTTTTTTTTTTTTTTTTTGGTAAATTTCATCTTAAATATTATTCAAGGGTACATTATATGCATTATGGCATGCATTTATTACAAAAAAAAAAAAATAAGATTAATTTTTGAGAAAAAAATGGAATTTTACGCGTCGTCATAGAAATCTTCAAAGTGCTCCCTGCGCATTTCATATCAATGAAAATCTCCAATATTTTTTATAAAAGTTTGGTTTATATATAGAAATAAAATAAAGCATTGAATTTTATATATTTGAATTTAAAGGCAAAAAAAAAAAAAAAAAAAAAAAAAAAAAAAAAAAAAAAAAAAAAAAAAATTGAATTTTTTTTTTTTTTGGTAAATTTCATCTTAAATATTATTCAAGGGTACATTATATGCATTATGGCATGCATTTATTACAAAAAAAATAAATAAAAAATAAGATTAATTTTTGAGAGAAAAATGGAATTTTACGCGTCGTCATAGAAATCTTCGAAGTGCCCCCTGCGCATTTCATATCAATGAAAATCCCCAATATTTTTTATAAAAGTTTGGTTTATATATAGAAATAAAATAGAGCATCGAATTTTATATATTTGAATTTAAAGGTTAAAAAATTTTTTTTTTGATAAATTTAGAAATTTTCTCGAAAAAATTTTGAAATTTTGAATTTTTTTTTTACATGCATGCCATAATGCATATAATGTACCCTTGAATAATATTTAAGGTAAAATTTACAAAAAAAAAAAAAAAAAATATTTTTAAGGATTTTAAACTACACTGTCCCCTTCAGACGAATTGATAGAGACCTCATTCAATAAAATCCATCCAACCGTTGGGATGTTTGGAGGGTATAAAGAAATCCACATACACAGATACGCGTGAAACACATAACCCTTCTTTTCAGTCGGGTAAAAATACGATAGTTTACATTGTTTAGTTACTCTTCAGTTTTTCAACATGAAATGTTGGTCAGAATTGAAATTACAACATATGTCTCAATTTGAGAGATCAAATCAGCAAACACCATAACGGTGGACCCCTATTTCGGTTTGATAGATTTTGTTTAATATATATAAATAATACAAATTCGAGGTTAACTTTCAAAACAAACTCGTGAATGCGTACCAAGTCCGGTCAAAAAGACTTTTGACTAAAAATATAAAATAAGTCGTTCAAATTCAAGGGTGTATGCTGGCAAAGGCATTGGAGCCCCTATACTAAATACATTCCGGAGAATTGCGCATGAGCTTAAAATAATACATTAGTGTTAACGTATTAAAAATGTGTAAAAAAATATAATTAATAACAATGATCACTTCACACATTTTCATAATTAAAATATATTTGTACGAAAACAAGTCGATTCTTGAAATTGATGAGATGAATGGCTGAAAGCATGTGATGAAACTTCTAAATTTTGTTATGTACATTAAAAAACAGCGAGGTAATCTAAAATAATCTACATATAATGTAATATTATTAGACCCTAAAATATATTTAAACTAATCTTCGTATAATGGAAACAAGGGCCTAAAAAAGCTACATTATTTTGATCTTTACGATAGTTGAACTACTTAGACTTTTACGCTTATGATCACTCCTTGGGAATTTGAAAAGCGACTACAGACAATCAGTCCGCGCATGCATATGACGCGGTTTAAAAGCTTTTTTACTCTGTATAATTGTGAGAATTTAGCATAGTTTTCACTTTTTTAGATACAGCATACAGTGTTAAAATTTGTTCAAAAACACATAAAAGGAACAACGATTCTGGGGAAAGTTTTATACAAGATTATACATTCGATCAAGACTCTCTATTATTTTATTAGTTCTCAATTTCTATAAATTGGTGAAAAAAAAATCAGTTTTTGCATCGAAAGTTCTGTTCAAAGAAAGACATGAGTTCCAGTCCAGTTAATTTACATTTACAATTGTAGATTAGCACTTTTCGATTTATGGGGACTCAGGACTCTTAAAGCTTTAAAATTTTCGAAATTTTAATTTTTTTAGATGATAAACTTCTATGTTTTCTAAACATTTTGATATAATTGTTATCTTGAAATTACCATTAGAATAGAAATTATGGCTTTTAGAATGAGACTCTCTCAATAGCAAAAGCGGTGTTTCCAAAACTCTGAAGTCATTTTTCTCCAAATGACGTTTTTGGGCATAACGCGCACGATATCTCAAAAACTTCTGATTCTTTTATCATGAAATTTTCAAAAGGTATATTTCATGTTAGTCTATATAAACCGAACCTAAAATTTCCTTTTTACTGTAAAAATAAAATATTATTTTAGGGGGTTATATTGTTGAAATTTTCTCAATTTTGCATTAGCTGAAAAGAACTTTGTATTAAAAGTATAAAAATGCTTTAAATACAAATTTATTTAGGTTCAGTGTAATCATTATAATCTGAAGTATAAGTAGGCACCAAACTTTTCTTTCTAGTTGCAAAATTTATTTTGTAATCGTGCGCATAAGCTGTTATGCTGATTTCCTGCTCGTCAAATGTCTAACAGTTTAGAGCACCCTGTAAATGCTAATTCTGCATCTTGTAATTTTTTAAATAATTGCAATGAAAGAACATACTTATATCTTTCATTCCCAATTAAAATTGTGTCTTAATATCAAACACATTTTAAGATATTAAATGTTGAAAATGGTCTTTTTTTTTTCTTTTTTCCGATTTTAAGAGTCCTGAGACCCCTTATAGCGCATTTTTATAAAAAGCATTTCATCGAATATTTCAAAACAAAAAGTCGTGTCTGTATAAAACATCTCGTGCAATGTGTTTAATTTACTTAGATATATGAATAGCAAAATCACAGACGTTTTCGTTTTTTTTTTTTTTTTTTCACATGCAAAATTAGAGTACCTTCCATTTTTTAAGGGATCCCATGATTCTTAAAATATGAAAAAAAAGAAGAAAAATACCATTAAAAAATTGCAATTATTTAAAAAATTTCAAAATGCAGAATGAGCATTTACTGGGAGTTAACTGTCAGACATTCGATGAGCAGAAAATCGGCATAACAGATTACGCGCAAGATTACAAAATAAATTTTGCAACTAAAATTAAAATTTTGATGTCTACTTATATTTCAGATTATAATAATTACCCTGAACAAAAACAAATTTGCATTTGAAGCATTTTTATATTTTTAATACAAAGTTGTATTTAGCTAATGAAAAATTTAGAAAATTTCAAGAGTATAATCACCTAAAAAGATATTTTTTTTTTATCAATGAAAAGAGAATTTCAGATTCAGTTTATACAGACTAACATAAAACACATGTTTTGAAAATTTCATAAAAAAATATTCAGAAGTTTTTGATATATCATGCGTGTGATGCACAAAAACGTCATTAGAAGGAAAATGATTTCAAATTTTCGGAAACGCCGCTTCAGCTATTAAGCGGGTACAATTCTAAAAACCATAACATCTGTTCTAATGGGAATTTCATGGTGGAAATTATAGCAAAATGTTCAGCATAGACAGGAGTTTAACATCTAAAAAAATTAAAATTTCAAAATTTTAAAGCTTTTAAGAGTCCTGTGAACCCTTAATGCTTGTATTTTAACAGGTTATTGGGAATTTATCATAGATGTAAATATATAGACTCTTCGGTGAGTATACAGAATATGGTCTCGCTTTTAAACAGAATATTGATTTCTTGCCTTTGTAAAATTACATAAAATATAAGATAAATATTTACGAGTGGATCCTGTATTATTGCACAAAGGAATTTTAACAGTGCACATAATAGATGCATTGCTTATTTAATGTATTTGTATACACTAACAACTGTTATAATAATGAATCAACGAAATTGTATCCCTACCATTCAGACGCATGGTTAAATTTATTACGCATTGTTTTTGTATGTTTTATGGTAAGATTCTACCTGAAATTCAACGGTTTTCCAGTATTCTAGGATCTATTATGAACGAACACTAGGCTGTTGACATCGCACTACGATTGACTGTATAATAACTCAGAAGAAGATTGTGTAACAATGCACACTTTGACGACACAATACAATATTTGCAGTTTTTTGGAATTGTCTCAGTGCCATCGCAAACTATTTTTCTATTTCGCGCAGCATGTGTCTTTTTGAAACCTTGCGCTAGTTAAAGAATATAATCAGTTAACCAACCTTTGTTTCTGTCATCTAAGCACTATACTTAGTGTCCCATATTTAGTATTCAGAGAAGTAAGCATATTAACATCGAATTAATTGCACATTTTCATAATTAAATTTTCAGTCAGATTGGTACCATTCTTTTGACTGAAAAATTTTATAACAAATAATAGAATTAGTTAAACAAGTGAATTTTTTTTTATTTACTTACGTCAACTTTGATTCCTGGGAGAGGTAAAAATTGCCCTGGTGGCCAATCGTTTGGGACGTAGCGATAAAACTCCACATCATTTTTATACCACTTAACTGAATACAACTGTTCGTCATCCAATTCGTAGCTGCATGTAAGTTCTACAGATTCCCCGAGAGTAGTTGGCGAAGGAACATCCAGCATTACAATTCGAAAAGCCTTTGTCATTACTAAGGCTGAAAACAAAAATTAATTATTTGCTAAATTGTAATTTTAATACGACATAAGTTTAAACAAAATGTAATGAATGCAATGAAAAAAATATATTTACATTAAAATATGCGAAAAACGGCGGCCTGTTTCATTTTATTTAGCAAAAGAACATTTTACAAATAATTTGAATCTATATTAAATTATATTAAAATATTTTATTTTCCCCGAAATTACTATTTTAACATTGTACTGATTTCTTATCATACATTTTTTAACTCCGAAACTCTCTAAATAGTTAACGAAGGAATAAATATAAAGAAAGATTTTTTTATATACAGGGTGTCCATAATTAAACGACCTTACTTTAAAGTTGTCTACAGATGAAACTATTGGTCAGAAAATTGTGAAATTTTGTGAAGGACATGATGAAAGAATGGGAATTTGTTTGAGTGAAAAAAAATAGTTCAAACTTTCGCCACCAGGGAGCTTTTTTAATGTATTACACATTTTATAAAGTTTTTACGCTTTAGCTTTCTGAGATTAAATAAGACAAATATACAGACCGCCCCCTCAAAAAAATAAAAACTTAAAAAAATTATTGTTGATCGAATTGAACGGACCGTACAAACTCTGAAAAAAAAAAAAAAAATCCGATTACGACAGCCGCCATATTTTTTCTCAGAGCTGTGGCCTAGTATTCAGTAGGTGGTGGCTAAATGTGTAATTTATTAAAAAACGCCCTCTGGTGAAGAAATGTTGATCTAACTTTTTTCGCTCAAACGAATTCCCATTCTTTCATCATGTCCGACACAAAATTTCACAACTTTTTAAGCAATATTTTCGTATTTAGACAACTTTAAAGTAGGGTCGTTTAATTATGGACACCCTGTATTTAGTTATATTTTGTCCATTGTCACGTGTCTTTTTAGAATGTACTACAGAAAACATATGTGATATTTTTTTCTGTGAGAAGCTGAGACTTGAAGTTTAAAACTTCCAAGAAATATTAAATAAATGTCATTTATAAACCAATTTCAATATTTAACTAAAACTTCGGGAATTACTTTAAAAGTTCGGTAAATATTCATTTGTAATTACTTATTAAAATACAAAAATATTTCTTTTGAACGAGAAGCATAAATATTCTAATCTCTTGCACAATTTTGTCGGGTGAGAATAGAGAATGATTGTCGCTAACACAAACTAAGATATTTGCTACCAGTATTTCAGAACAAAATATCTATTGTACATTTCTGGAACAATTGAGATAGCAATATAAAACAAAAATTGTTGTTTGGAAATAGTAGCAGCCAAAAAGATTATACGTATTTCCAAACAACGATCTTAAAAGCGTGCAAAGAGCTAAAGAATATGCATTTCTGCTTAATCTTGACTGTTTATCGGAAAAATATTCTTTTTTTCCTGACACGGATAAAAATATCTACTTTAAAATTTTAATTACGACTTAAAATCTTTAAGGAATTAAGAAATAGTACCTTAAGTGTCCTTGCAAGCTATTTTTGAACACTTACAATGCAATAAACTTTTTTTGACTTATTGTAAATAGCTTGTTTTATTACATGAACTTGTTGTTCTCACGCAAGATTTTTGTCGACGGAGGTCAGAAAATTTTAGCTCATGTGAAGTGGTTTTAAATATATTTGCAATATAACTAACATTTCTATGAAACTAATACATTTTACAGCTAAGTACACAAATTGATGATTCTGGGATGGAATATAAACTAATCGGCATAGAAAGTTTCGTGGAGTATTGTACAGGGTGTCTCGAAAGTCTTTGACAAATTTTAAAATACAATAAAAAGTCCATTAATTTTCGTACATGAGTGCGGTTTTTTCCAGAGAATAAAAATATTAGTTCCTATCATATCGCAGAGATGATGCTGTACCTTAAATTAATCAAAAAGAAGCATAAGAAACTTCAGATGACAAGTTACTGATCATTTTATTTTGTCGAAATCAGTTAAAGAGTAATAATTTGTTCAATCCATTAGCATAGTTGAATGAGTGTACTTTTTGTAGCTTGAGCCACATTCATACGGAGCTCCAGTTCAATCCATGTCTTCGCTAGCATTGCTTGTGGAATTGACTGGATCACATGCTTGATTCTCGTCTTCAGTACTTCAATTTCAGCCTCAGCAAAAGCATATATATATATATATATATTTGGTGGGGGGGGGGGGTCGTAATTTATGTGCTACAGCGTCAAATTTAATCTGATAATCAGAAAAAACGCATGTCTGAAAACGTTAAAACCAGACATATGGACAAGAGAAGCCATCTGATATCGAAATTTGGAAATAATTACTTTCATTCGCTTGAAAAACATTTTCCATCCTGAGAAGCATTTTAGTCCAAACCGCACTCCTGTACGACAGTTACTTGATTTTTTATTGAATTTTAAAATGTGTCAAGGACTTTTGGGATACCCTGTATATGGTAACGGTATATTGTATATACCGTTAAATTTGATGACGGATGTATTTACTATTCTTACAATTCTATTTAAATTTAGATTTTGCAAAAGTTATATTTTCATTTAATTCAAACATTGTAGAGTAAAGGTTTATTTTGATAAATATATATTTTGAATTTCATTATAGTTTATACTTTTTGCTTCTGTCACATGGAAATAGTCAATATATGTGTATGTTTTTTTTTTTTATGGGATATTAGCGTAAGTGCAGGGTATGCGAAAATGAACTTGCAGTTTTTAAAATAAAAGAACTTTTAAATGGTGACATTTATTGAAATTGGCGGTAGATGAATGTGTGACGTCTGGAATATCATTACAATACTTTGTAGTTTTAGTTCCAATTTTTACTGATAGATGTTGTGCTGCCTGAAATTATTAGCCCGGTCAATCTAACATATAGAAATAAATTTTTGCCAAATCAGGTTTTACACTTAATTCTGTTTAGATGTTGAAACGTCAAAATATGCTTTGCGTTTTCGTAATGCAAGATTCGTCTTAGTGTAATTACATTTTCAGAGAGTGAAGTTTCACCTATTGGTGGTAATTAGAACTACATCCTGGTACCATAATAATGAAATTCCTGACTGCAGACAATACTCTCATCCAAGAATAACTTCAAAAGGTCGTACTTTTATTTGACGTTGAATAATAAAAAAAAAAAAAAAAAAAACAACAACATTATTTTATTTTAGGTTACTCGGTATGCTGTCCCTTCTAAGAAATGCATTAAAATTTTACACCGGAAAAACATTTTTTCCGTTTATGCTTGTAGAGTACAAGCAACAAAACATCGGGTTATTTTTCATTTGTCTGTTAAAAATAAATCTGCGAATTCTTTTAAAATGAAGACATAATGTGTGACATCCAGTGGTGATTCATTGTAAGAATCTGTTATGTTGATATAATATTCTGGTTAAGAGGAGGCATTTGCATGGATCCTTATTCTAAACATTCTAGAATTCAGCAAGATTAAAGAATAAAGTTTAAGGAAATGAACTTTGTGAGATTGACTGCGATTTTTAGACAGGCAAAGTAAATTAGTAGTTATTTTCATAAAAGTAATATTTTTGTTGTACTTTTCTCACAAAATGGAACTTATTAAATGTAGAAAATTCTTACAAACACTAGAAATGATTTAAAATTGGAAATAGTGGTACTAGAAAAAATCGCGTACGAACCTCGACTATGTTCTTTTGCGGTAATTGCGGGAATTGAGGAATCAAAGATATTGTTATTGTTAAAATATCTTAAAGTTAACAATGTAAATTGATCCAATAATTCGATTAACGGCTTATTTTTAAAATGCTTGAGATTTAAACAGCCAGTTTCAGACTTTTTCAATGTTTCACTCTTTACGAGTGTCGTCAAAGCTCAATGTCCTGCTAAAGCGTCTTTCCGACATAGCAATATTTGTGATAAGTCAAACGCAATGTGAGTTGTGCATTATTTAATTCCTTTACCTGAAGGCTTATCTTAGTTCATTTAGCATTTAATAACCATTTAAATATGTAATTCAATATAGCCGTTTAAATATATATTCTATTATATATTATAATATAAAATTTCAATATGCTATTATTTATGTATATATGTAATACGTTAAATATGTATTATAATATATAATTTAAATATTTTAAATTTATTATACTTGGGAGGAAGAAATCTTACCACACTGTTAAGGATTTAAGGTACATTGTGTATAAAAAAAAGAAAAAGAATATCTTACTAACTCTACCGCAAATCATATGGCTCGTACAAATTCAATAGTAATAAGGTGTTGTAGTTACTGCTACCTAAGTTTTGCTTAGGATGTGGTTAATTATAGAAATTGTAACAAGCATTTAAATTTACAATACTAATAAGCATTTTTGACATTATATTTGGCTTCTTTCATAATTTTTAAATTCGAATACCAAACTGGTGAAAAAGGGGGATTTTTTAAAGCATCGTACAATCAATTTTGGGTCATATTTCTATAGATGTAATTCTGTCAGGAAAGTGTTTGGGAGAAAAAGTAACCGAATTAAGATTCTCGAACAAGAAAAATCGTAGAAACTTTGCACAGCCATTCAGCTTAGACGATGCTTTTGTTATACCCGCAAACATTTTCCCATGCTTCTAATTATTTTGACAACACCCTAATCACTGGACAGTGTAGTTTACAACTTATTCAGATATAAAATTAGAAACTCCTAATCTTGAATTCGATTTTAATATTTGTAAATTATATTGTGATCCGGGTGGTGTTTTAAGCATAAAACTGAAATTACTTAGAATGATATGAAATTTTGGATTTTTATTATACGGCTCTAGAAATCATCTCCCATTAAATAATACCCGAGTTGCAATTCCTATTTGTTTTTAAAAAGTGTGCATTTTGAAATAAATTTGAAAACAAAATATGCAACGTATCCTATACATTACAAAACTGAAATCGATATCTAAAAGACTCAAATGCACGAATTCAAACATACAGCTCATTCTGTAAAGTAGATTTTGAGTCATGCTTAAAAACCTACTCGTATTTCAATATTTTTTACAACGATTAAATTAAATTTAACTTTAATGAGTGCCAAATTTTAACATGCATACTTCATTAACTGCTTGACCGGCAGAATGGCCACCTGCTCTGTACCCGATGGTACAATTTACCGAAGAAAACAAATACGATTCCAAAAGTAAGTGTTAGTATTGCACATTTTAAAATATGTTACAATTTCTACATGTAGACGTCTCAAAGAAAAATTAAATATCACATTAATCAGTATATGGTAGATTACTAATCCAGTGGTAACTGCCAATTTTAAACTACGATTTTCCGATTGTGTAGTGGTGTTCCAACTAATGTCCTGCATCGGGTCTTGTTACCCGCTTTTACCTGCCCCTGACCCGACCCTCGGTCCGGATCGCGTCGGAATAGCACTATACTTTTTCGTTGCGGGTCTATTTTAGGTCGGTTTGATTTCCAAGTTTTTATTGCGGGTAGGGTTAAATTTCATTGTTTCGGATTCGGGTTGAATTTTGACTCTTGCGGGTCGGATTTGGGTTAACCCGAATTTCAAAAGACTGTCCAAAATACTTTTTCGACAATATTTTTAATTCTTAAAAATCTATATGCAATAAATCATCCATACTGTCTTTTCTCCTGAATAGCGGACACCTCCATTTAGCGAATACTTTTTCAATTCTTAACATTTATATATTTTAACGCTTATTTCTGTCTATCTACACAAACATAATATGTACATGTGTGCTTAAACTATCACAAATACGATACATGTGTTTTTGTTTGTATCGAAAATATAAATGTTGATAATATTTTTTATATTTTGAAAGAAAAAAAAAATGGTTCTTGAAGAAACAATAATCTATGATAACATTTCTTAAATACATTTTATTTATTATGCAGTAAATTGAATATATATTCATTCATATTCAAATCCGTATTTAATTTAGTATGAAACATAGTTGTGCTGATAGTTTTTGCGAAAATCCCAACAACCTGACCTGCAAAAAGCTAAATGTGTACCGCAAGAATTCTTCCAATGTGAACTCGACAGGCAGAAAGAAAATTAGATTCATTACGATCCGAAAAAAAAAATCGGGAAAACCCGACACGATGTTTGACTCTGTTCAACGATCCTGATGTTTCCTCTTTTCGGATGTTTTGCTATATTAGAATATTAAAGAATACAGATTGGTTCATTATTCTATGAAAAACATAAAAATGGTATAAGAGGTACAATCTCAGCTTATTTTTCATAATGGTATTAAAAATGATTTACATTCCTTTCATTGCAAGTTTGGGTCAAGTTGCGTGTTGAAATATTGCGTGTTCGTGTCAGGTGCGGTATCAAATACGTCGGGTACGGGTCGGGTTGCGGGGTGACTTCATATGGAATTTTCGGGTTCTTGTGTACAATCCGACCCACGCAGGACTCTAGTCCCAACCCTCCCTTTTTTTTACACGAAATGCACAATGAATGTATAATCATTATCATCAACAACAACGACAAAGCAGAAGACTTTCGCATAATAAATGACATTGGGAACATTTCAGACGTACCTTTCTTCAAGTGTAAATTTCAAATGCAAAATATTAATGTAACTTTCTACTTAATATAAAAATATTCTGATTTATTACCATTCTCTGAAACAAACAAAAAAATTGTAGGAGTCAATATAAAAAAATATTTCTCTTTTTCTCTTTATTGAAAGCTTTTTAGGTAATTGAGATGTATACTTTTTTTCCAAGCATCCATAAATAATAAGTTCTTTATTCTTATATGCATAAATACATGTAGAGAGAAGTAGGATTTATACTTAGAGGCTCATATTGTTACATTAGATTCATGTTTTCGTGTAGTAAATGTTTCTCATTCATAGAATTCTTTATTTGTTTTTAATATACTATTAAGCGCATGGATCAGACAGCTAGCGAAATGTTTTTCTCTCGTTAAATCTAATTGAAATACTTTTTTGGGTTTTTCAAACAGATTCTAATCTATGGAACATTATTAAATTTATACAATATACTGAACATACTTTTAAAAGAATAGGAAATATGTTGTGGATGTATAAAACACAAAATTTAACATATTGTTAAAAATAGACGAGGTTTTATGAATCAATCGAGCTTAAATACAATTACTATAAAATGGACATAGATAGCAGACAATGAAATTTCTTTAACGAATATCTGGATAAAAAGTTTTCTTGTAAATGTTATCGTTTTAATACGATTTTTATATTTTGTTTAAAGCGAAAGAACGTGTATGTGTTTTTAATTTACACAACTTTACAATACCTTTTTAATTATGCATAAGGTACAATAACATCTTGTTATCGTCATCACTTAAAAACATTTAATTTTTAATTATATTTTCTCTCCAACTTTATTTTGCTTTCTCAAATTCATCCCATTCGCCCTTTTTATATCTATAAAAAAATAAGCTATCCAAATGAGTATAGACGCAACTTTAAATAGACTATATTTCTAACATAGTGCGTAACATAATTTTTATCTCTTTACACTTAATTAACACATAATATAATAAATAGGTTCTAATTAATTAATATATATCTTTTAACTAGAAGCAATTGCTTTAAGTTTTGGCCTATTAACGTAAATGTAACAACAACAAAAAAAAAATCATTATGTATTTAGAAACCTTAAAACCATAAATTACACACAGATAAAGGATCTTAAAAAAATTAAACTCATGTGACCAAGAATTTTCAGTAATCGAAAGACATCGAACAACATTGAATGGCTGAACTGCTGATTATGCTTATTGAATATGCCTCGGAACACGAGGAGAAAATATCTTACTTAAACATCTTTTAACTATGGGCGAATATGTGGTTTCAATGACTGGAATCATATACCGTTTCTGCTATTTTATTTCTAAAATAAACTGATATTATTATAATTTATCGAATTATAAAAGAAATTAAATATCGTTATTGCTTTTCCATTTAGTGGAATAAATAATAAGAACTTGCAGAATACACTACTAATCTATATTGAAGAAAATACGCCCTAGAAAAGAAAACTGGTATTTACATTTTGTTTATCATATGTTTAAGATTTCAAGCAATAATTGCAGTTTTCAGATAGGTATATTATTCCGTTCTATTGCCTATTACTCCAATTTCATTTTTAAGGGGTCTCAGGACTCTTAAAATTGGGGAAAATGAAAGAAAAAAGACAATTTTCAACATTTAATATCTTAAAATGTATTTGATTTTAAGACACAATTTTAATTGGAATAAAATATATAGGTATGTTTTTCATTTCATGTATTTAAAAAATTATAAGATGCAGAATTAGCATTTACAGAGGGCTTCAAACTGTTAGACATTTTTCGAGCAAAAAATCAGCATAACAGCTTACGCGCACGATTACAAAATAAGTGTTGCAACTAGAATGAAAATTTTAGTACCCTCTTATACTTCAGATTGTAATAATTATCGTGAACCTAAATAAATATGTATTTAAAGCATTTTTATAATTTTAATAGAAAGTTGTATTTAGCTAATGCAAAATTAAGAAAATTTCAACAGTATAATCACCTAAAAAATATTGTTTTGAACAATAAAAAGGAAATTTTATGTTCAGTTTATACAGACTAACATGAAACATATGTTTTGAAAATTTCATGAAAAAATATTCATAAGTTTTTGAGATATCGTGCGCGTTATGCCCAAAAACATCATTTGGAGAAAAATGGCTTCAAAGTTTCCAAAGCGACGCTTCAGCTATTGAACGTGTATAAATGTAAAAGCCATAACTTCAGTTCTAATAGGAATTTCAAGGAAACAATTATATCAAAATGTTCTGAAAAGATAGAAGTTTAACATCTAAAAAAATTAAAATTTCGAAAATTTTAAATCTTTAAGAGTCCTGAGACCCCTTAAATAATATTTTAAAGATAAAATATTATTTCTGTTTTATAATACAAGTAAGGGAAATTTTATAACAGAGACTTCATTTATTTCAATGCAATTATTAAATATTAAAAGTGTAATCAGTAAATGCAATATATTTCCTTCTTAACCCTTTCAGTGGCTAGTACTTCTGTTGCTAAAGTGTTGAAATGATGGATTCACAACAGCATTTTCAAACAAATTCATTTGAGAGTATGTAAAAGATTTTTTCCACGTACATTATAAAAGCAAAATTGTATACTAAAATTCTGGTGGCATTGTGACATTTGCGTATTTAAATGAAGTCAAAGAGTTGGACTTTCAAAGATTGTTGAAAAATTTTTAAGATTTCGGTTTGTGTGTCTACCGCCTGATCGTACCCTAACTCTGGTAAATATTCTCGGATTTTAATGTAATTCATGTATGTTATTTATTTTTACAATGGTATATTCTGTATTGAATAGTATATTTTGCTAAGTTGCATAGTTAGTTTACAGGTGTACTTAAAAGAATTCCGTTGCAATATATTGTGGGAGGAAAATCGTCTTCGGTGCATTTTAATAATTTTACACTATGACGAACATAATAAAATTAATAGGAACTTCTGAGGTGCGTTAAAACAGGTTTTCTGTAGAATATGGAGTTCAAAGCATTTATCATTCATGTTCATCACCATATGTTTCATTTTAAGTACGTTACACTATTTCAAACATGATGAAAGTTATATATATTATTAGCGTTTACAATGAGATAGTACTTATCGTTCATTTACAGTAACACACGGATATTTAGGATGCAGTACAGTTTATGGGATACAGTGCAGTCTATAATTGTTGAAATTATTTTTAGTTATACGATGCGTTTTTAGGTTTAACTATTTTTTTTTTCGTACTAAGCGGTGTGTATAATGTCAATGGATGGTAATTTCTGGAAATGTCCTTTCGTTAGTTTTAAACGTGTGCTTGCCTGAATTAAATTTTAACTTAATACAAAGTGAGACCAAAAAGTAAGGTGACTGACGGCATAATAATCACTGTATTATATATTTGTAATTCCCGCCGTCTACAATACACTTTTGACAACGTTCATACAAGTTCTGGAAACTTTTGAAAAAGTTCTCCTTTTTGAATGTTTTAAGTTCCTTGGTAACAGCAGCTTGAATGCCGTTTGTGGATCATACGCGAAATACCACGTATCATGTCCTGTGACGATGGACTGAAAAAAACGCGTCAGCTTTGTCTGCTGCATTGATAAAGTCGCCGCACGATTCCATTCGCTGCTGTTTTTGTTCATCGCTTAAATAATGAGGGACAGACGTCGCACAAAGCTTCCGTATACCCAAATCCTTCCGTCAATATTGTTCGGACGTTTTCCCGAGGAAGATTCAATTCGATCGCCACTATTCGGACGGACAAACGGCGATCTTGCAGCAATAACTTCCTAACTCTTTCAACATTTGCCGTGGTTCTGCTCGTCACCGGTCTTCCACTGCGATGCTCATCCTCCACGCTTTCACGATCTTCATGGAAACGCTTGAACCACTGAAATACTGTCTTACGAGATAAAGTTTCTTCACCATACACATTTCGAAGCATCTCCAAGGTTTCCGTAGCAGTTTTACCCATTTTTAAACAGAATTTTATATTCGTTTTCTGCTCCATTACGTAATGCACTAACACCTCATGTTTAAGTGACTGCAGGAACAAACACTAACCAAGAAACTTTGCAAATGACCCTGAACATTAACGTTACATACCGAAGATCGTAATGCACATGTTTCCGGTTGTCGGGCTGGTCTCATTTTCGAAAGGATGGGTGAGTCACCTTGCCTGACCTTGTATTTGACGCGTGTAAGAATCTATATATGATATACGATCTCCACAAAATAACTCAATTACGTTTTGATCAGTTAGTAGAAATTGTTGAAGCTGAATTTTAGTATGCGTTTTCAACTAAACTAAATTTTAGCATACTATGTAGAATATGTACATTTCAAAAGATCACATGCGGGGAAGCACAAAACAATTCAAGTGCATTCAAGTTATTGGCGGTGATTGATGAAATCTGATTTTGAATTGTTTTAGTGTTTTCTAAATTGCTTAGTTAGGTTTTCTTATCAGTTAAAAAATAAGTTTATATAGCGCAGTTAAATTTCACGCGTAGTCTTGTTTTAAGTAAATGACCCAGATTCATTGATAGGTGAAAAAATGTGTTTTCCCTATTTTGTGTATGTGTTAAGAAATGTGATTCTGAACTTGAATTGTAAAAACTAGTTTTATACTAATTTTATTTTAATCTCTTATTTAATATTTAACATCTGTAATCTAAAATATTTCCCCTGGTGGAGAAAAGTTCCCATGCTGCACATCTTTGGCTCTCCAAAAGTGAACGATTTCATTGCACGTATTTACATGAATTAGTAAAACCTTCTTTAACTTATTAAACGGCGAAGTTTGTTTAAAATATTTTGGAAGTGTTGAAAACTGTTTCATAAGCAATGCTTGACGCATATTTTTTTAAATTATTTTTTATGCAGAAAAAAAGATTTAAAGACTATACATTAACCATAAAATTGAAAAATTTTCATATGTGAACACAATTTCTTGAGATTACACATGTATTGCAATATTATTACTTTTATTCAGTAAAATCTATATCTTAGAAAATGAACAAGATATTCTTTGAAAATCTCACGTAAATAGTTCCCCCCCACCTCTAAGAAAAAAAACCCTATAAAATAATATATGCAGTTGCACATATTGTTCAAACATTTCACATTAAATTATATTTAGCGATGAACCAGACGCATTGTTTACAATATTCATGACATATAAAAAGTTTAAAACTACTGAAGGACATACCCAAATTGAAAAGCATTTTTACTATGTTGAATCATTTTCACATCAATGCGGATCTCAATTTTATTTTTATCCCCCCCCCCCCCCCTTGTCTCTCACTTGACGTATGCTTTTCAAAAGATAAGCTTTTTCAAATGTGCCTGCAAATAACGGCATTCCATTGCATAGAGAATGGGCATGAAACTTCCTTATTTAGAATATCTAAAGATTTCTTGTAAATAAAAGACACTAGGCTTTCAACTTTATAAAGATATTATTAGTACAGCATTTTCTGCGTTTTAAGATTTTAAAGCACATTTGTATTCATTTAAATCAAAAGCAGGTGTAAATTTCCGACAAACAGAACACATAAAACACGACATATAAAAATTTAGTGTTATTCAGACACAAATATTCCATTTATACTTATCGATGAAATCATATTTTATATTATTTTTTTAAAGCATTGTTTACATATTGTAATATTATTTTAAATAGTTTTGAATTTCAATTTGATTTTGAAAAATTTTAATATTTAATTATGAGAATGACAAAAGAAGAATTGGTATATGCATCTTAGTTGAAGATTGGATGACAACTACATTGTTAATATGTGTTAAATATTATATATTTTTATGATTGTTCCATTATATTCAAATCATTCATAAAATACTTCAACATTACAAGTTATTTTAATTTTGAAGTATATACTCAACGCATACTTTTAGCATAGAATTGTAATCCTTTCTGCAAATTAGAGATAAACACTTTTTTTATTATTATTACAGGAGGATTTATATTAAAAACTCTCTATTTGGAACGCTCTGGAGAGAAAACCCTTGGCCATACCACCGCTATATTTGGAGGAAATAACTTTCAAACAATATGTAAATTATTTATTTAATACAAAATTTATTTACAAAAATGAGCAAATGGGTAAAAATGTGGCTTTGTAAAAGTTATCTGTAAATACCACAATATGAATTGTCATCGTGTAAATTTATTGTTTCATCACATAAACTCGAGCAAATTCTCGATCAGACTAATCAAATGAAAGTGTTAGTTGAATAATGCTTGTATAAAGTTTGCAAGCCTCTTTATTTCTGATATGAAATATTTCTATGTTCATGTTTTGCATATTTTGTTCCCTGTAGATCTCGAAGCGCGAACTTTTGTAGCACAATAGTTTTATTGCATCACATATTTGCCAAAAAGTTTCAAATGTATACACTCCAAATATAGAGGTGTTATTGAAATTTCCAAAAAGGGATATTCTAATTTTAATTACCTTCTTATTTTAATTTAATTTTGATCTCCGAGTATTTATTTTATTCCTATAAGTGGTGATTCGTCAAAAGTCGCGTTCGTTTTTGAACTTTTATTCAAACAGACATACTTAAAAGTATATATCTATAAAACACAATTGTTTAAAGTAAATATAAAAAATATAAATTCCTATAAATATATTTAAAGCTATATGAAAAGATACTTTGAATCATGAAATCAGTTCATCTGAGAAATATAAATTAAAGATTCTGAACAAAACCTTCATTTTCGCACCTTCCAATCAATCTTTTTTTTTTTTTTTTTAAGATATCATATAAATTTATATGTTTTGGGTTATTTTTGCTTAAATAAACATTTTTCTGCCGTCGAGAAAAGCAGAAAGTACATTTAATCCTTTATGTACTGAATTATGAATTCACGAAAGTTTTATCTTCTAAAGCACTTTTCGTGAATTTTTGAAACTACATTAGAAGATTTATATAATCATTTAATACATTTCAGAAGGATTTTAGAAGGATTGGAGGATTTAGAAGGATTAATTAAATTTGAATTGTTAGGGATTTTGTGCAATATTTATAACCCCACTCAAATATTTTATTTTAAATATTTTTCTTAGTCTTTTGTAGAATTACTAAATGTACAAATAGGGTGTTCTTACAACAGAAATATAGAAATATTTCTGAATTGAACCCCCCCCCCCCCCCACACACACACACACACACACAACGCCAAGAAAGCTGAAAAGGTGAAAAAGCAAAAGAAATCATCCTTTTAAAAATATTTTTGTTTTGTGTAACCATAATGCTTTTGGAAAAAGATAAAGTGATGCATCTATAATTCATTCTATACTGTAATACAACTATGGGATGTATTAAATGAATTTTATAACAAGTTATTTTAATGGTTCCTATAAGTACCGTCAGCAGATAAAGGGTTAAAAACATAAACATATTTAAAATAAAATCCATTTCAGAAATAAAATACAAAAAATGCGTAAAAATATTTCCAATTAGGAGTCGAAGGATAGCTTTGACGCGTTCCTCAATTTCTTCCGTCTAATAGCTCCTGTGATTGATGCAGACCAATGTCATATATCAATCCTGCCATCTCAGCCTGCCATAAACCCCTCGCGCATGAATCATTGCGGCTTGGAATTGAGCCAATGATTTTATTATTTTGTTTTCTTGATCCATCCGAGCAGAAGGGTGTTAGATTTCGACCCCTGTATTATTCAACGTTGGCTAAATTCGCCTATTCTTTGTCACGTATATCATCAATTTTCTGCATTGTACTTTTTCATGTACACATCGGCGCGTGTGATGTTGAACAAGAACATTTCGAAACGGATAAAAACACCTGTACTAATAAGAATAAACTTTATTTCTTATTTTTTGTTTTCATTAAACTGTTGCAGTTTATTCCTGTAAAAGTTTAAAAAAAAGTCGTTTCATGTGAAAATAAAATTTAATTTTTAGTAATTTAAAATATTTTTCTTTTATAACAAAAGATAGTGTTACATTGAATTTTTTATGGTATCAAATTTGTTTGTTTTAATGTTTTGTTGTTGTTTTTAATTTTCTGCATATTCGGGATATTTCTAAAATTTTTATGAAAAGAAATCTTGCCGACACTTAGCAAAATATACATAAATTTTATAAAGAAGAAAATTACAATAAAAGTATTAAAATGCAATAAAGTTTTTAACTACGATCAAGAAGGAAGATTATTTTTAGAGCACTAAAAATGCTAAAAAATTGTATTGTATTAAAAAGTTCAAATTTGTATTTCTATATTGAATGCGTTTTACCACATAGACAATTAAAGAATTGTAATTCTAGCCGGCAGAGCAATTTTCGTCTGGGCAATTTTTTTAAAAACAGCCGTTTTTCGAAATTCCTATAGTGAATTATTGGGCTGAAAATATTAACCCTAGAACTACCGGAAATTTTACTCAAGTTTTATAAAAACATTCTACACCAGAATTTTTACTTAAAACTATTTAATTTGTTTATTTAACTTATTATTGTCTGATTTATACATTTAGTTTGTTTTGAAGAAATTTCTGGTTTGAATAAATATTTTGAATGTACATGTAGGGTCCATTGGACCCTTCTGGTAGACAGAGGGTTAATATCAAATGCACAACGGAAATATTGTTTCTCTATTTCAAAGCATTTCTATACGTAAAATTTGGTTATAATTATGGATATTTTTTCAATTTCTATTTATTTCAGTATAGACCATCATAATTTTAAAGACACATGTTTTAGCATTATACAGTGATTTGATTAAGCGTCTAAAATATACTCGAAAACTTATTTCCATGATTGCGTAGAAAATTTTTTGCTCAAATGTGTTCGTAATACTGTTGTAAAACACCGTGATAGGAAATTATTCTGTTAAGTTTACCATGGAAATAAAAAGAAAACGAATTGAGTTTATAAAAGAAAAATTAATCTTATTTTTGGGAGCGAAATAAGTAACTTCGCTACAAAAATAGTGTAAGCAAGAGGATGATGAAGAGAGTAATATATGACAGAGAACAGCCAACAGGAGTATTTTGCTTTTTTTTTTTTTTTTTCATTTTTTTATTCAAATGTCTATCGCAATTTTGGAGTTGTAATATTCACCTTACGTAATGATTAAAATCCTAAAATCTGTCATTATGTAAGTCGAATATTACCAATCACAAGAAGAATTGCAGCAGGAAGACAAGTGATATAGAGAAAGCAAAGCGATTTGTCGGCAAACACTTGACACGAGAAATATCTAGAAAAAGTAGAAAACGATTTAAAAATTACAAAATTCAGAAACAAAAAGAAAATTTTCAAATAAAAAAAAGTAAAATGGAATTAATATTATAATTAAGTAGTAAAAAAAGTAAAAAAAAAAATAAATAAATAAATAAAAAGAAACCTTTGGAAATGAAGAAGTTAAAATAAACATACTAATGGTTACTAAACGGAGAAATAAAGTTCAGTGTAAAAAAAAAAAAAAAAAAAAAAAAAAAAACATGTAACGTTACTCCATAAAATTGGGAGCGACATGCTGCCTCCAATTTTATGGAGTAATTTAACTTATATAATGGTGTAATTTAAACTGTTTTATGTGTTGTTGTTTTAACTGTTTCATGTTTTATGTTTTATGTTTAAATTAAGTTTTATCGGTTATATTACTCAATAAAATGGAGGCAGCAAGACTGCCACCAATTTTATGGAGTAACGTTACATAATTTTTTTTTGGCAGTGCAAGTTGAATGGAAGTGACTGAAAAAAAATATAATTAAACTTAGAAGCTTGAAATGGCAGTTAAACAAACAAGGTGTTAGGTTATTAGTAGATCAAATAAATAACCGATGAAATGAATATTTTTATTATTTGTTATTGAATAAGTTGAAGAACTTGCTTCGTTAACTATATATGTATATAATATATATATATACAATATTTTATAAATATACATGATAAATTTTGATTCAAAGTTATTATATTAGGATAATTGTATTATATTAAAAAAATAAATTCGTATTTCTATATTGAATGCGGTTTTCCACTTAGATAATTAACTATGTAAAACAAATGTTATAATTCTTGAAAGCACAGCAATTTTCATCTGAGTAATTTTTAAAAAAAGACCATTTTTCAAAATCCCTATAGTGAATTCTCGGGCTGAAAATATTAATTTCAAATGCACAAAGAAAAGATTGTTTCTCTATTTCGCAGCATTTTATAGATAAAATTTGGATATCTTTATTGATATTTATCTCCATTTCCATTTATTTTAGTTCAGACGATCGTGATTTTAAAGACATAGGTTTTATCATTCTAAAGTGATTTGATTAATGGTCTAAAATATACTCGAATTTTTTTTTCCTTAATTTCGTAGAAAAATATTAATTCAAATGTTCGTAATACACTATGACGCAAAAGTTTAGACAATGAAGAAATTCTTACATACTTTGAAAAATATTTATTCAATTTTCAAATCACTGCTTGAAATTAATGTGCTGTACATATAAACAATATTTATAACAAAGAAAAGTGGAATTGTGCATATTGCAATAAATTAAATGGTAACAAAAATAAACTGTTGTCTCAAAAGTTTAGACACAAATTAAATAAAATCGAAATAAACAATTTTTAAAACCTGGTTGCGCATCGATGCTTATGTATTACGTCATATACACGAGATTGCATGGAAGAAACTAAATCTTGCATAGTTTGTGGATCGATATCGTACCATGCATTCTCAATAGATGTCTTAAGTTCCTTTTCAGAAGAGTATTGTCTAGCGTTGCTATAAACTTTGCGACACATGATGCTCCAAAGGTTTTCTATAGGGTTAAGATCTGGGCTACATGCTGGCCAGTCGAGAACTCTTATATTATGGGAATTAAACCAAGATTTTGAATGTTTTGCAGTGTGAATTGAAGCATTGTCTTGCTGAAATTCCCACTGAGGACCCCCTAGAAGCTCAGCAAATGGCAGTAGGTTTTCTTCTAATGTCTGTGTATAATGCTGTGAAGTTTGACGACCACTGGTGAAGGTCAGAGATACTTGTCCATTATAGCAAAAGGCTGCCCAAACCATCACCGAGCCCCCTCCTTGTCTGCGACTAAAAAAAAGGTCGAGGTTCCTTCCGCAAGTCATGCCAATACGATAAACAACCATCTGGACCATCCAGATTCCACTTTTTTTCATCGCTAAATATGACTGACTGCCATTTCTCTCCATATGACATATGCTTTCGAGCCCACATAAGTCTTTGTAACTTATGATCGGGTTTCAGAGCTGGTTTCTTCTGCATTTTGCTATAAACGATTGTTCCTTTTTCCAAAATTCGTCTACGAATCGTATCCTTTGATACACAGAGTCCCGATGAGCTTTGAACTCCACGTACGCTCATTTGTTGAGTACTCGCTAGTCTTTGTATCAGGCGATCCTCTCGTACATTTGTCACACGTGGCCTCCCATACCGACATTTTGCTTTATATTCGGAACCACTCGATAAAATTCGATAAATAGATTTTTTTGACCTATTAATAATAGCAGAAATTTCAGAAACGCTCTTCCCTTCACCTTTCAACTGCCAAATCCTTGAAACCTCATTCACTTGAATTTCTTTAGCTCTCGGCATGTCGACTATGAAGCGCAATCGTTTGCAGAACTTAAGTACTCCAAATTTGTGACATCATCGATTCTAAATTTGCATATGCCAGCGAATATTCAAAGAAATTTAGAATAGTGTCTAAACTTTTGAGACAAGCACATTTGAATTTTTATGAAAAAAATTAGTATTATAGCAAATAAAACGACTGTCTTTTGTACATAGCATTTTAAATCAGTTTTTGAATATATTTACAGGTTTTTGTAATTCTGACGTCATAATTCTACATTTTAAAGCTGAATGACGTCATTGTCTAAACTTTTGCGTCATAGTGTACTGTTGTAAAACACTGCGATAGGAAATTATCTTCTTTAGTTTGCCATGAAAAATAAAGAAAACGAATTGAGTTTATGAAAAAAATGATTTTATATTTTCTTGCAAAATATGTCATTTTACTACTAAAATAGTATAATCAAGAGGAAGGTGAAGAGAGGAATATATGACAGAGAACAACCAACAAGAGTATTGCTTTTAGTTTGATATTTTTATTCAATAATCTATCAGAATTTCGGAGTTGTAATATTCACCATACATAATGAATAAAATCGTAAAGTCTGTCATTAAAAAAGGCGAATATTACCAATCGCAAGACGGCCTCAGGAAGACAGGTGATATAAAAAAAGTGAGGCGATTTGTCAGCAAACTCTAGACACAAAAAATATACAGACGAAGTTTCAAACGATTTAAAAATTGCAAAACTCAGAAACAAAAAGAATATTTCCAAATTAAAATAAAGTAAAATGAAATTAATATTATAATTAGTAAAATAATGAGTAAAAAGAAAAAAAAAAGCCGTTGGAAAGGAATAAGTTAAAACAAACTTACTAATGGTAACTAAAGACAAAATTAAAGTTCACTGTAAAAAAATTATGTAACGTTACTCCATAAAATTGGTGGCAACATGCAGCGTTCAATTTTCTGATGTAATTTTACTTACATAATGCTGTAATTTAAAGTGATATAAGGTCAGTTGGGGTAACTGGACCCGCGAAGTAAGTGGGCCATAGGCTATTTTATAAAAAACTGTTGATTTTTTTAAGTTTTAGGTTTTGTGAACACTTTAATCTCTACTTCCTAAAGCAACGTGTGTTAACTCAATCATAACTCTCACTTTGCTGTGATAGGTTGTCAAAAATTTACGTTTCTTTTTTAAAAACAAATTCAATATGGTTGAAATTCCTCGGCTTTTTATTAAAATACTGTAAATACTTTTATTAAACAATCTTTTTTTTAAAGATAAGTCATATAAATACATTAATTTTATTAGATATCTATACATATTTACTTCATGTTTCAAACGTAAGCCCAGTATCCCAGTTACCCTATAATTTTTTCAAGAATGGGGTAACTGGGACATGTATCCGGGGTAACTTGACTATGATGGATCCAATTACCCCAATAGTTATAAGTAATATTTTTGAGTTTCTCTTACTACAGGAAATAAATTTCTCCATTGTTTCTTACTCACAATAAAGAAAATTATAGAATACCTTATTAAAATTAAGTAATAAAATAAAAAAAAGCATATTGGTTGGTATCAAACCAAATTTCTTGACCCCTTGAGAGGCGGTGACGCCGTTATAGCATCACATAATTTTAATCCCCAATTGCCACATTGGCACCGGAATTTTATAATGAAAATTTCACCGTTACTAAGTACGCGAAAATATACTTTTACTTGTTTACAAATGGATTCCCATGTAAATTCTGGTGTCGTTAAATTATTTCAACATTTCACGAAAGCATATACCTTGCCCTGGAAAGCGAGATAGTCAAACCTTGAAATTGTACGTTAGATACAGGTAAAGTACATAAGTACTTACATAGCCGTTTGTTCATAGATTTACCTTGCTATTTTTTCCCTTAAAATACCCATGTGACTTTTATATTTATTACCTATACTAAAGTACATAAGTACTCACTTAATTTTTATGTTTTTGGTATATATAAATATAATATTTTCACTTTTAGTGCTTTTTTTAGACACATTGACAGCAAAGGTTTCCCTTACAACGCTCTGTAGTTGGTATATAATTTATATGATCTGCCTGGTTTAAATATTTTTAAGTTGTTTACTCTTTTTCAAACAGAACCTGATATCCCATATGAAAAAAAAAAAAAAATAAGCGCGTGTGGAACATAGACCCTCCTGGTCCACTTACCCCATTTTTATGGGGCAACTGGACCCATGAGGAAAGAAAGATGAAATATGCATATTTTTATATTTTTGAATTTTAAAATGTAATTTTGAGCATTTCTGTCTGATAGTGGGAACCGAAATGAACACATTTACAGAAGTTCAAACTTTAATTCAAATGAACATTAGTTTAATGTCAGAAGTTTTTTGTCAAGTTGAATTGTCAGAAGTTCCAGAGTCACATTGTAAAATCATGGCCCAGTTGCCCCAACTATCCTTAGCTGGTTATGATATCAAATCATATATATTAACCTTTTCCCCTTATCATAAATTTATTCACCTGTACTATCTTATAATAACTTAAAGAAACACCCTTTTCATTTATGTAATATGTTGTCTTATTTAATATAAGCGTAATTACATTTAAAGATAACGAAAAGTTATCCCTTTTCATGCATATACATTTCCTATTCTTATTTTCGTAATACATATAAAACCCCATCCTAAATTAACCGTTAGAAGCCATCTGCCATGATTTTTAGTTTCGATCGTGAACCAGATCTTTTCATGACCATATTTGGTATTCGATGAAAGCCGCTATCTGTTCTTAGTTTTGCTCGCTAATCAAACATTTATAAACCTTTCCTTATTTGGCTTTCTAAACCGCGATCAGAAAATTCCAATATTCCTTCATGAGCCCCTGCAATTGTCTTGACTTAAAATATGTCTACATACAGCTTGAATACAAAAAGTGCGCGTTAATTATGCCAAAATAGCACAGTTCATATAAAACAAACTTTTCAGAGAAGTACGTCAAATTGCATGTTTTGTAACCATTGTGGCGAACATATTGGTGATAATTAACTTTGCTCGTATGCATATTATATTCACGAGACTCTCGTTAGCTTCAGCTCTTGTACTAAGGCATGTCTGATGGGCCTCTCATCTCCAACGGAGTTTCAATAAATTTTCAGTATCTTTAAAATGAACCTGGTTGTATTTATGCACGGCCACTAGTTGTAAAGTCTGTTTATCCTTTTCTACTGCAAACGCAACGTCAGAAAAATCGTAAGAATGCTCATTCAACCAATCCAAAAATTAAAAACAATACTACACTGGTGTTTTATAACACATTAGTGTAACGTAACACCAGTTATATCGGTTAAATTACTCAATAATAGGCTGCCACCAATTTTACGGAGTAAGGTTACATAAATTTTTTACAGAGTAAGTTGAATGGAAGTGACTGAAATAATAAAAAAATATTTCATTAAAATTACAAGCTTGAAGTTGCAGTTAAAGAAACAAGTTTTTAGGTTATTAGTAGATGAAATAAATAGCAGATGAAATGAAGGTTTTTATATTTTTTTATTTAATAAGCTAGACGAATCTTTTGATTAACTATATACATAGAATATAGATACAAATATATACAATATTTTATGAATATATATGTGATAAATTTTGATTCAAAGCTATTCTATATATATACAATATCAATTTCGATCGCTTCCATTTACCTTCATAAATGTCTGTTAAAGTTATCTTTTGCGTCTAAAGAGGAATGATTAATTCCAGTGAAGTGAATATTTTCTTCATTTTATTTTCTGTACTATTTCTGTTTCTTTTCATGATAGCTTGGTATTATTTTTAAAATGTACCGAGACATTTAACATTTTTTACGCAACACAGCTAAAACTGAAAATTTTGAGAATTTAATTTTTTCCTACATCTTAACTACTTAATCGATAATAAAGAACTTAATTTTACTTAAAGCATTAATATTTTTGGATAAATGCATTCTGAATGCTACGACTTAATTTTAATAAAAGCTTTCGTAGAATGAAAATTTAATATAGATATCCCCTAGCTCACGATTTAAGATAGAAAAAAGCGAAATGTAATTTTTAAAACTTTCCATTATAGTTGAAAATTTTTAGGGCTTCCGTTCGCCCGTGTACTCTCTGTCCATCTCACCGTGCTCTAACTCTCTTAAATACACTCGAATTTCCATGTAATATTTTAAGGTTTACAATAAAATGTTTCATATTGACAATGTTGTGTATAGCATTTATACTTCGTTACAGGGAGCTACAAAATATTGTCTGTACATGATAGCCTATGGGAAAAATCGTTTGCAGTTTATTTTATTATTAGGATATTCCAAATATAAAAAGTGTGTTATATATCAATATGGTGGACTACCACATGCATTTTAAGAAGCACGGAAAAAGTAGCATTTTTGGTTTGTTTAGAGGTACGCTATCTCGTAGAAAATAGTTTTCCCGGCATTTTAATGATGTCATGCTACTTCAAATATGATGAAATTCAAAAGGATCACTGATGAGCGCAACTACATGCTTTATATAAATTATGGAGTGTGTATCACTTATCGTTCATTTACAGAGACACGTGAAAATGTTCAGCTACAAAACTGAATATTAGCGATAATTTCCGGCAATGATTTTTCTGCCGTGTTATGCATTTAAAATTATCTTACATTTTAGAGTATTGCATGATGTGTATATATAGTATAGATCGTATAAAGATCTAACGGATATGGACAGCAAATGCTGAAAATTTATTTTTGCTGAGTTGTGTTTTTTAAATTCTTTATATAGATATTTTATTTCATTTTATTAAAAAAATGAGATTTCTTAAAAATGGTGTGTTAGTTAAGTGTTTTATCTATGTCTGATATACGATTTTTCATTCTTTTTTTAATAGTCAAGTTAATAATCTATAATAGTTTGTGTAAAAGAAATTGATTTTTTCTTATATGAGGTCTGTGTGTTAAGTGTAAAAGTTGAAAATGATTTCAAATCACAGATATTACAACCTATCGATATAGTTTAAAAGTGTATATTACTTCGGTTTTTCTGTTTGCCGTCTGTCAGACTCTTCTTCCTTTAATTTCAGTAAATATAATCAGTTTACCGTGTAATCGAATTATATCATTGAGATTTACTATATCATGATCATTGTTGCGAATTAAATCTGTAGCATTTCCAGTTCATTTACAATGACACTCCAAACAATTCCGTTATATTACGGACAAAGGGAAAAATGATTTATAATGCAATTTAATGATGTTACACTACAGAAAACGTAACGAAATTGTTATGCATTACTGAGGTGCACTGGAACGTACCTTCCGCAGCAGAATTTTGAGTGCAATGCATCTAGCATTCATTTATATATTTACACATAATATCTCCAATGCATAATCATCAGTCCACATAACGGTCTACTAGGAAAAGTCGCTTGCAGTATATATAAGTGATGTTACACTATTTCAAATATAATAAAATTAATATACATTACAGATATGTACTAAATGACGCTTACTTTAAGATATAATTCGCATAGTATTTATAGTTTTTACACCGGAACACACAAAATAATTGTTTAAGAGTACCGTCTATGTGTTATACAGATCATATTCAAAATATTAGAATAATTACTTTTTTTTACAAACTGTAAATATCGTTTGGCAAATTTAATGCCTTTTTATGCAAATATGCAAACGATATTTTTATTAAGAACTTATTGTTGTTTAAGCTTATTTATTATCTTAAAATTAATATAATTTTTGAAAAGATTAATTGAAAAAAAAAATTATTTTGAAAAGTCAAAATATTATAATATTTATTCGAGTGGTTCAAAATATTAGAATATTTCACATTATTTCTCCTTTAATTATCACCAATTCGTAACTGCTAACATCATGGATTAAATTAAGACGATTTTATATAAAAACAATATTCTCTTTGCAGTTTGTTTGCTGATTCGTCTTAAAATTGGTCGTGTGAGTGATACTCCTGAATCTATTAAACTTAGGATGGCTGATTTGTGTTGGCACGGTAAAAAGCAATGTTATATAGCGAATTTTGTACACTGTTCGCAATCAAGCGTTAATAAAATACTAACACAATATTTAAAAAATGGACAATTTCAAAATAATCGCCGAAATGGCGGCCGAAAACTAAAAACATCTGCTAGAGATGACAGGAAACTGAAGTGTATAGTTAAGAAAAAACGTTTTAAAAGTGTGCGATTCTTGCACCGAAAATGGAAGGAAGAAGGAGTTGAAGTTTCTACATCGAGAACATTAAGACGTCTCCATAAATTTAAGTTTGAATCTCGTGTACCGAAAACAAAACCTCTCATGACTGCAAAACAAAAGCGTATAAGATTCAATTGGTGGAAATCAAGACGTTTATGGAGCGAAGAAGATTGGAAAAACATATTAGTTAATGATGAAATTATGTTGCATAGATACAAGACATTCTAATTTTGTGTATTTTAATTACTAGTTTGAAAAAAGAAAACAGGCATACAAAAAGGGTTCGTAAGTTGTACCGACTATAGACGTGGATTGCTTAAGGAGGGATTTTAACTGCGTTATGCATTTTCATGTAGAACTATATGTAAACCGTTACATTAAGAGAATTTAGTGTAATATAAATTAATTCATATACAGGGTTCCACAATGAACTAGATACAATGCCTATTATGGTTGATAATTTCTAGAAGTGTCTTTTAGTTTAATCAATATTTAGCTTAATATGTGGGGTGTATAAAAGTCTGTAGATACTACATAGGGCTTTACAAATGAATTCGAGTACATTTCTGTCTGCTGGTGAAAATTGAGAAACGTCAATTTTCAAACTAGACTCCAAGCGATCCTCGCAAGATGTGATCAATGCTTTTAACAATTTTCATTACAAAAATTTCTATACATTGAAAAATATTGAGTTGATCTTTATGAAAGTTGAATACAAATTCTTCTTTTTATTTTACAAATAAATATCTGCAAGAATGCACATGAAAATTCCTAACTTTATCATCTATAAAAAAATGCGTTTGTGGCGCATTTTGTTGTGTCCAATATTTCAAACATGATGAAATTGATATGGAATACTGAGATGTACTGCTATTTTTATAGAATATAGGATTCTTAGCATTTAGCGTCCATTTACAGAGACACTCAATAAATTGTGTAACAGAACGAATTATGATGATAATCCTCGACGTGCGTTTTCCAGCATTCGTATATATTTTTTAAAATAACTTTCTTTTATTATACTACGAGATGTGTGCAAATTTTATAAACCAGAATAAAGGCTACATGAACAATTCTTACACATAATCGGATATGGAAACTACCTGCAATAAATGAATTATAAGTTGCGTTATGTGTTTTGGCTTTTTTTATTTAGATACATAATGTCATTGTACCGAATAAACAAAATTTGTGCAGTATTTTGTATTATTGGAAATTCCTTCATAATCTGTGTTATATGCTTGTTTTTTCGTTTTTGTTTTAATTTAATAGTAAAACTAGTGAAAATATTAAAAGGGCCACATGCATATTAAAATTTTTACTATGATTAATTTTTGTATTCTTTTCATTTGTAAATTAAAATTAAATAATTTAATTAACATAAAAGACATAATTCAAATAATCTTAAACATTTACGATTCAAATGTATTTCTCTTTTTTTCTAAAAAACCTTTTCTAAATATAGCATTTTTTTTTATTCATTTCTTAAATTTTGATCATCTGTATCGTTGTAATAGAAAAACGTTTTGTTTTCGACTTTAGCTGATATTCACCGAAACCAAACAAACGAATTTAACAATAACAATGATAAAATTACAATATAATAATTAATAACAACAAATAACAATTACAAATAACAAAAGGACATGATTCAAAAGAAACATATGATAGCTATTTGCGGTTTTATGGAACTTTACCAGTCATAAAACAGGCAGCAGATTGTAATGTGTATAATTGTTAGATTTTGTTTTGATGGTAAACCCGTTTGATTTCAATTGCTCCTCCTCGCAATAAATTTCGCGAGGTAATAATTGATAATAGTGGTTGTTGGTGATAAATTAAACAAACTTCAGATGCCACCGCATGAACTAATCAATTTCAGTTGAGAGAATGATCCATTTATTCTCTTAACTGTCGTGTTTGAGTCCGTGGTGAGGTGGTATTGAAAATTTCTGCAAAACAAGACGTGCCCCAAGACTCAAATTCCGTCAAAGGGAAATTTTTTTTCAAAGGAACGTTTTTTTTTGTTTGTTTCTATTACAAATCCTGAGTTAAAAGTTCTTAGCAACGGGGAGTGGGGTAGTCTTCTTGATTATGGTCATGTCTAAAATATATATATATTTGGCGTGAAAAAATGGAAATTTAATATAATTTTGATTGGGTGTTCAGCTCAACACGCTGGGACGGGCAAGAAATCGCCAATCGCTCGACTTGACCCCATCTAACTAGGTGCTGGATCTAAAACTTCCTGTTATTCCACCGCATACATGTGGAGCATTTAAAATCTGGGATATTAGACACTTTGATCCAGTATGTTTGTTCTGAAAATCTGAATTTTATACACTTTATTTTGAAGTTAATAGAAACTTAGTTCAGACTCTTCAATATATATATACTACAATTTTTTTGCCAAGGTTACAATTATTCTATATATATTTCCCTTTTTCACAGTATTCCATATAGTATACCGGCTTATTAAGTTAAAACCCTAGTCTATTAATCTCCATAAGATCCTAATCCATCTAATAATATTTATTCCAAATTGCGTAAATCTAAAAATGACTCTAAGTATTTATATTTCTTTAATAAAACACCTCTTATTATTTAAATTCTTATTAAAATTCGCTATTAAATCCCAGTATAACAAATTCCCCTAAATTCTTTATCTAATTGCTAAAATATTATAACTCATAATTTATCCCGTCTAAAGAGCCTATTTCTTTTAAATTCCTTATTTTATTTTAAAATATCCAGGTGTCAAACATAATATTTCACTGCTTTTAAAACTTACGCGGAAATAAATTAGTTTTTCAATTTGTTAAAAATCGTCTGGAGGGGAGAAAAGCTATTTTTAGATGATATCTCGACAGCAAAGGCTAAATTGTTTTTATACCAAGTGCGTCTGTGTCCAGAGCTTTTCGAAAGTTCTTGAACAATGTTTGGCGACAGGAAACCTGGTTACTTCCAAATTAATCCGACCAGGAATGCTAATAAATCGTCAAAAAAGTTATTATGATTGGGAGAGAAAGATCACTGGGACTTAATTTGTAACCGTGAGCCAATATATTATAAATGCAATCACATAGCCGAGTACGGAGAGATTATTCTGAGTTGTTCTGGTTTTCTTGGAGCTTTTTGAGAACATTTGAGAGCTTCTTTTTTTTTTTTTTTTAGCTGTTTAACCCTTATGTCAATGACCAAAATTTGCCCTTGTGTCCAATGACCGGGGTACCCGGGTACCTGCAGCGATTTTAATATACGGGAGTCATAAAACACCCCAATTTCATTAAATGTAACTGTCCCGCCTTTA
Source organism: Maratus speciosus (assembly GCA_963932465.1). Classification (NCBI taxonomy): domain Eukaryota; kingdom Metazoa; phylum Arthropoda; class Arachnida; order Araneae; family Salticidae; genus Maratus; species Maratus speciosus. The sequence goes on along the minus strand of OZ010787.1, from coordinate 239,756,713 downwards.
GAGAAGAGGAATTGAAGCCTTTTTATGACATTTAATTGCTTCATGTGTCAATAATTCAAACGAAGATCAGATATCAGAAATGTGGAAAAGTAACTCGTATCCGTTACATCGAGTAAGTATGAGTATAGACCGAATCTGGAATATTCTTAGATTTATTCGTTTTGACAACTAGAACACTCGAATAGAAGTCTTCAAAATGATAAAGCCTCAGCAATTCTTGATTTATGGACTGAATCATAACTTATTGAAAAAATACAAACCGTCGGAAGACATAATGGTTGATGAGCAGTTATTTCCGCACCGACTAAGAACAAGATTCACCCAATGTATTCCGTCTAAACCGGCTAAATATGCAATCAAAATACGGTGGGTATGTGATGGAAATAATTATAATCCGCTCAAAGGCCAACTATGCACCGGAAAAAATCAGGCACAGACCGTGAAATAAACCAAGGCGAAGAGTTGTGATAGACTTGGCCGCTCCATTCAAGGATTCTAGATGAAACATCACCATGGATAATTTTTTTCTTCTCTTTCTTTGTCCAAGAATTTATTATATTGGAAGCTCACAATGGTTGATCACTTTGAAAAGAAAAATAAAGCATTAGACTCTCCAAGAAATGATGCCATGTAAATCGCGCAAGTTTAATCCACAGAATTTGGGTTTCATATTGACTTAAGTATTTGTTCGTATGTTAAAAGGGGAACAAAGCTGTCATTCTAATGTCAACTATGCATCATGATAAAACCATCATGGGATCGAAAGAGAAACCCGAATGATTGAGTTTTATAATGAAACGAAATATGGAGTGGATATAATGAACAAATTATTGGGGCAACACAGGTGTACAACCACATGACCACTTGCATTATTTTTCTATATTGTGGATTTAGCAGCACTTGCTGCTTACATTATGCATATTGCAAATAATGATATGGTTATAAATAAAACAGACAATCGTCTCCTATTTTTGCAGGAATTAGTTGAGGCCAGTGAAGATCAATCGCATTAGTGAAGATCAATCGCAAAATGTACAGGCTATGAGATATTTTTCGACCAAATCGGGAATTGAAAGTACACTGAAAAAAATCTTTGCCCTTGTCCATATAGCTTAAAGCGAGGTGAAACAAGAAGGTTAAAAGCAGTTTGTATCATATGTGCTTGTTAGAGCCTCAAAAAGAGCACAGAAATACCAGAAAATCATTTAAAGAATATGGAAAGCCAGTATGTGATATACATTCGTACACCGTTTGCTATTGTATAGCTTTTTCACAAAATTTCACGTAAATGAAATATCTTTACCTTTAAAAAAAATGTCTAATTCTTATTTTCAAATTAATTTCAAGTTTTATTGATCTATATCTAAAAAGTCTATCAATTTCTGTATTTTTCCACGGAAAATTCGCATGGGTACCCGGGTACCCTGGCCATTGATGAAAGGTATAAAAATGTTTAATGACCCAAAACAGTAATAAAAAAAAATCCAAATTTTAAAGTGATTATACTAATGAACAGCGAATACTAGAAGTAATGGGTATCTCAATTCATTTTAGATTCTTTTGATATTAACACCCTGAAAACGGGATGAAAAGAGAAAAAGGCACCCGGGTACCCGGTCATTGACATAAGGGTTAAGAGTGTTTGAGATATTATGAGAGAAGATGATTTGTAGCTGAAAATGTCAGTCAGTTTAGGAGTTGGTCAGTTCATGGAAAATGTAAATGTACGGACAGATATGTTAGGAGTTTACGAATGTAGTAAGAGTATGGTGGTATAATGAAGAGAAAAAAGATATCGAGCTGAGTATGGCGATGTTTATGGAATATGTGCAATAAAAACGGAATAAATAGAACTATGATATCGTGTGGAAAGCAGCGGAGAGGTGGAATTTCGTTTAAATGAGTTATTGATGTGAATAAAGTCTATTATTTTTTCATCGGTTATTTTGAGTATTTCCCACTGAAGTCAATTCTGAATATGTCTATAAAGCTTGATTCTATTTCAATCGACTCCATTAATCTTCGACCGTTTTATTCTCAACAAACCAGTCAAACTAAAACGCCTATGATGTGTAAACTGGAAACACACATAATTTCGATAAACGCCCAGTGATTTTAGTCAAATAGTCATATATATATCTACCCTATATATATAAAATCCTAATGAAACGAATTTATGAAACGGAAGTATAAATCGATTGATTAAACAACTGATTATGTTTCATAGCGATTTCTCCTAAAATATGGAATACTTTGCGATGAAATTAACACCAAAAATCTATATTGATCCGCATATTTCAAAACTGGTATTAGAATTTTTAAATTCGAATTAGTTTTCGAAATATTATATTTTTTTCTAATTTTATATACATTTTTCTAATGATGGCAACTCAAATTTTAATCGAACAGATATATATTTTTTTATATTTCAGAAAAGGTAGACATGGTAACACGGCTATTGTTGTTTATTTGAAAATAAATGTTTATTTACTTTTATTTCTTTTTACAAATTATATAAATGATTTTGTTCTATGATTATTAATTTTTTTTTTTATATTTCCTTTAGAAAATAATAGAAAATAATTAAGAAATACAGTACTACTTAGTTATTTCGTCGACCAATGTCGCCAAATTATATAAATCGACAAAACACTCGCCAAATTATACAAATTGACATAATTTTTATTTTAAATAACGAATTAACAAATAAATTAGTATAATATTAAAAAATATACGAATAAAACGTCGAAATAAAAATCACTTGTTGACGTAAACACTTGTGACTTGCTTAAATTCAAGTGAATGTGACATTTACGATCAACCATTATTGGCATTCAATCTTATAGTTTGGCGATAGATTTTGGTCGTCGGGATATCTAAGGAATACCGAATATGCATATGTAACTGGTATTTGAGAACGAGGTTTTCATCAAATTTTCGTAAAAAAATAAAAATCTGGCCAAATATTACCACTCGAAAAAAAATGCTAACTGGCGAGTTGAAAAAAAAGCTATTGGCGACATTTGCATCCTGCTAACGTAACAGTACCTAGAATTCTTTGCGACCATGGCAACTTTTATGTAGTTTTATTTAAAAAAAAAAATTGATTTTTAAATCAAAATGGAAAACTTACGGTCCCATATTGGCGCGATTTTTTTTCTGACGCCAATGTCATATACGGAACTGGCATATAACTGGCGCCAAAGTATCGTTATTTTGCTTGATATGGTAAGCCGGATGTTGCTGTTTATGCTGTTGATGCGTTCCCCAAATTGGCGTCGTTAAAAAATCACGGTAATATGGGACGTATATGACATCTGTGCCAAACTATCACATGAACGGCTAAGGGATCAGACCGTATTTGTTTATGGCAGTTGATGACTTGACTATTATAATATAGATGAAATGATGGCGATAGAATAATATTTGGCGACTTATCACCTGTGCCTGGCTAACATTAATGTACCAAAATGGCACCTAGAGTATAAAAAGCGAAGTGGTCCGCCTGGAACTGTTGAGGATAGTCACATGACTTAGGCTATTGTTATAGATATTGTTTTAAAATACCGGGAGACACAGATTCTTATACTTAATTTATTTTATATTAGCTTCTTTTCAAATGTTTAACTGATCTTCTTTAATCAAAAACGAAAACAAACATTGGATGTCTTAACAGCAACTAATTCGCCCTTAAATTTTTGCAATCAAAGGGAATTTAATGCAAACCCGTTTACAGGGAGATCTGCACAGCTTTTTTCAGTATAATTCAATCTTCTCTAATATTTTTAAAACCCATCAGATTAGCGTGTTTTTAGATTCTGCGGTGTCTGAACCGGAGTTGGCGAGCGTAGCTTTCAGGGGGCAGAGCCCCCTAGTATATATATATATATATATATAGGGTGTTTCAAAATTATATGTCAGAAATGTAAAGATAGGTACAGGGGTCCTTAGTATAAGCAGATTTCGTGTAGGAATGTATGTGCGGAAATTCAGCGGTGAGGCGGTAGATGGCGCCTATTAATTTCATTCGATAGAAGCATTTCGCTGGCTTCAATCGTCATTCTCCGCACGGATTTCAAGTAACTTCATCGTTACACTAATGTGGAGGTTGCCGACATGCATTTAATGTATGAGGCTACTACGCAAGATCATGGATCGGCTGTTCAAAGGATGTACATGGTACTATTTCCAAGTAGGAATCTGCCATATCGTCGAACATTTGGGTGTTTTCATCGAAGTTGTGCGCGATTGAATCTTTTTATGCCTTGTGATACGGTCACTGGAAGATATCACAGAATTTCTGCAGTGGAAAAAGCAACGTTATGCACAGTACAGGAATGTTCTTTGAAAATCTCTAGAATTGTTGGACGTGCATTGGGTGTGAGCCATTTTCTTGCTCAGCTACATACATGAAATGCATGTCGATAATTTTCGCATTCGTGTAACGATGCATGTTTCCCGATACCCGGGCGGGGAATGGCGATTAATTCAGGGAAGCACTCAACAACGAAGCTAACAGCGAACGAAAAATCTAACCGTCGAACTTAACAGCGCCCCTACTGCCTCAACGCAGCATTTCCGCACCCATATTCCTATAGGAAATCTGCTTACTAAGGTCGCCTCTACCTGCCTTTACATTTATGACATATAATTTTCAAACACCCTGTATATATATTAAAACGTTGATACGGCCTATTTAAAATATAATAATATAAACATTTCAAACTAATCGTTGACAGCTTTTATGATATGGATGTTCCCTCGAGATGGGTTAATTGAAAAAAGTATTTATGCACATTATATGTGTGTTTTGCTTTTATTAATGTGTTTTTCCGAAACAATATGCAATCCTTTTACACGAAACTAAACTAACCAACAAATCTTATTAAATATTTAGTAAGTGTATTTAAAAATACATTAAGAAGAAATATTTTACGCTTAGTCCTTACATATTCTTTGTAAAATACCTATACGTAACACCACTTTGTTAAAAAAGTCTTTATGTCATTGATCTGTAACTTCTCATTTTATGTTCGTGCGCTTAATAAATGTTCTAGAAGGTTACACAAAATTAGGGTGTGGCCTTCATTGGCATACATTGTTGCTTTATCTTTCTTCGTTAGTTTCTATTGCTACTTGTCCTTGAAAAGATAGAACCGCAGATTAGGTAAGTTTATAATTCATAGAAAGATTTACAAGTATATTCGGCATTGCAATTTATCTTTCACTGGTTTTAAAAAGATATTAGAATAAAAACGAGATCATTTGAAAACTAATTAAAATATTTACTAGCTACCAAGTAAGTTACCGGCTAATAGTAAAAAATATTTCATATGCATTAGATTCTCTAAGTTTTTTCTCTACAAAAAATATACACAATTTCTTATTTTACCTTATAATTCTATTGTAAAACTAAATACTATATATTGTATTATGAACGCATACAAGCTGCTAAAAATATAATTTTTATTTCAGTATCAATAACAAGTAAGCGTTAAAAGTTATTATTGTGAAAATGTGATGGGTGAAGTCAGGAAATCCTTTAGGATGCTTACTTACTTTAATTTTAAATGTCACAAATAGATCGCTCGATAGGTCTCGATTCTGAAAAATATCGTATAATTTCAATATTGATTTTTTTTTTCGTTTTAACAAGTAAACAGGATAAAGGATAAATAGGAGTGAATATAGCATTTATATACGTTAGTGAGCGTTGCTTTAACATATTGAGGCAGCGCAGTGCCATCTATCTTTGTTATTTGGAGTTTAGACAAAGACACGTTGAAATGAAATTTCCGACTTCACACAAATTTGTAGTATAAAAGGCACAATACAGGGATTGAACTTTTCCTTAATTCATTAGAAAGCGCTAGTAGCAAAAATGGCGACTAGTGATCAGAAAGCATTTTGTGTTCCGCAGTTTGCAAAGACCGAATCTGTAGTTACTGTGCAACGTGCGTTCCGGATTAAATTCAGATGTGATCCCGTAAGTAATAACAACATCCGGTGATGGTATCATCAATTTGAAAATACCGACTGCCTTTGCTACAATTACCCCAGAAACATTAATCAACGTTTGGGAAGAAATGTGCTATCGAATTGAAATGTGCCGTGTGGCGAAAGGTGCTCACATTGAATACTTGTAAGCTTGTAGGTAAAACTGTTTCAGTTGTTCTGTCATTTTATGTAATAATTATAATTTTAAGTTTTATGTAATGAATACTACCAAGCGTTAAAACCCCGATATTCATTCCGAAACACCCTGTATATAAAGACGTAAACTTTAAACAAATTTATGCGGTGATTATCATAAAAGAGTACGATAAACAAAACTTTTCAATTTATTGATTTATGCTAAACACTTGACATCAGAAAACGGCTTCTAAGGCCTAAAAATAAATGTATTTTGCTGACAGTATTGGAAAATTACAGCCTTTTGACGGCTGAATTCTGATTGATAATAAATGCATTTCCGATATTCAAGGCAATGAATTAAATTTGGAGGACCATTAAATTTTGCTCAAGACAGATTTACGACTATGTATCATCTTGAAGAATTACGTTAAAAATATTAATAGGTGCCTCTCAGATCTTACTGGGTAAATACTATAACTTTCCGTGAAGGACCTTTGTATAAGATAATACGTGAGTCTGTGTCGGAAACAAAAACACAAGATGCTCCTTAGCATTTGCAAGGAGTCAGCCACCATTATTTCAGAAAAAAGAAATTCTATTAAATATTTAAATCGCAGGATTCATGCTCGGTTGGTTAATTCACAGGAAATATAATGTGTTTCTGTGGGTTAAGGCGAAAAACTCTATCAAAAAAATGTGATAAAACTATACGGAACGGACATAAACATTTAATTGCCGTACAACAATTTAAAATATGTTTTAGAACAATGAAAATAAGGGAGACTAGGGAAGGTTGACCATACGGGAGGCTTGATCTACGCATCAGTCTTACCATTTAAAAGAATTTCAAAGTTATATCAATAGGTGTCAACCAAAGCTACCGGAATGCTCAAACAATCTCTGTTTCATACAGATAATCGAAATAGGTGTGGACAAAATAAATTGTGAGGTTTTTTCCACCTAAAAGTTGTGTTTTTTTTAGAAATACTTTGTAAACATTTTTCAGATAAAATGTATCACAGGAATTTAAGTAAATAGGTTTTAAGTAATGCAGAAATATCGAGCTTTCATTCCAGGCATAAAGATTATACAGTAAGTTAGGCTTAACATAACAATGTGCTATTCTTTAGAAAAAGGCTATGTGGGCGGGCTTGACCCAGTCAATGAGAGGGATTGTCCAAGGCTCCTTTAACACATTCATGACGGGAAACAAGAATTGTCGTTTTCATTCAAATGCACCATTGAATAATGGCGTGGCTTCTACCTTACAGAAAATGGATTTATATCATGTTGTTCATATTTTTTTTTAGATTGTCAGACATTTTACATTAAATTCGTTCATTGAAAGATACTTACTGATGCATAAACTTGGGAAACTTATCTAGAACACCAATTTACTAAAGACTTTCAGAGCTTCTACTGAAATGGTGGTGCATTTCAGCGTAAAACTGATCTGAAACGGCGCGTCCGACCAGATATCGGAGACGATTCGATTGTTCACCACGGCAATGCGCCCTTTCACACGTCACTGGCAGCCGCCAAAGTTTTGGTTAAGTTTAACGTGGAGATAAAGCCACAAGCACCCCTACAGCTTCGACTTCTCCCCCAGCGACTTTTTATGTTCCCCCGGATCAAGAAAGACCAGAAAGGGGAGAGATTCGACGCGTTTCCAACGATCCACGATTCCAGCTTCGACGAGGTCCCTTAACAGCTTTGCGCACGAAGACTTCCAGGGAGCCTATAAACAATCGAAAAACGTTGGCAGCGGTGTATTCATTACCAAGGGTCATATTTAAAAGAATTTTAGTTCGCTGTACAAAAATGTTTAATAAAATTTGTATTGTCAGACCAGTCTTTAAACTTTGTGAACACACCATGTATGACTTGGTACTATTTGGTACTTTCAATTGAATTCAGACATTCTCCTGGAGGAAGTTCTCATCCGCAAGCAAGCCCCATACATTCATCAGTAAATACCTGCATTTGACAAAAAATGTAAAAAAAAAAAAAAAAAAAAAAATATCTATATTTTTATTCGACTTTAATATACTTGTAATTTTTCCTGTATTTTGACGAAGTAACTATACGAAATTGTGAACACTGTAAATATCCGAAAAAAGCACCTTACTACCCGGCTTACCTTAGCACCCCGGACCATAAATCAGTAAAATTTAGAAACTTTAAATTAAAATATATTTTTTCCCTATATATATAGATATATTTAAAATGTAAAACTTCAGTATATATTTCGGTATTGACTTCATCTTTGAACGAATTTCTTTGCTTCGTTTAATAAAATCAGAAATAGATTCGCTATAAAGAAAAACATATTTTTAATAAATATGTCAAATGTCTTGTTAATGTATTTTTTTATTTGTCATGGCATTTATTTGTCTTCTCTTAAAATATAACAACGAGGAAATGGAGTACAAGTGCAAGAACAACATGTAAAAACTACTTCAAAATATTAGTATCTGTAGCAGAAAAAGGCTTTTACAATGTTCTTAAATTTAATAAATAACGATTTTCCAAACTGCATGAACGATATTGTTTGTTTGTCGTTAAAATATTTTTATCCATAAAATCATTTTAAATTACGACAAATTGGTGTGAGATACTTAAATTTAAAATTTTGTTCAACTATATTATGTCCTCTGTAACTTATCCAAAGTTACTCATGTATTAATTGAAAAACTCTATGTCGCTTGATTGCATTTCCTGCGACAGTGAAATAGCGAAATTTATAAAAGCATCCCTAGTGACTAAAATGTACTAGTACTGACTCTGACAGTTTGCAGATCATCTTAGATCTATATGTACGTCCTTTTTCGGGTCCTGTAGGGATAACATAAAACTTAGGCCATTTTTCGTGGAATACCTCATATATAAGCTTTGATTAAAAAAAACCCTTTATTTGTAATTGAAACAAAACTCCCCGTAAACGTATTTATGTATTTCTTAGTAGTTAAATGCTGTAAAAATAATATTCATTCGTTGACAATAAACATTCACAGTAAAATAAGTCTTTAAAACTGCAAAGTAATCCAATTTCTCAAACACTTACACCATTAAAACCAAGAAGGTAAAATCATGAATCAGATTTAGATTATAAAACACGTCCTAACATTATGAGAATATTGAACAGGAATGTCAAATTTTTTATATAGTGATACGAGGATCGTTTGTGAATTAACCTACAATTGACTATAAATTAAAAAAAAAAACTAAATGTAAAAACATATTTTAATATATACGTCTTATAACTACAGCTTTTTACTATTTTTCAATATAGTAGCTATTTAAGTTTAAGTATTTGTCATAGTGATTTGCTAATTTACAAATTCCTTTTTGATAAAATTAGGTGGCTTGTAAACTTAAACACTCTGACAAAGTTTGGTGGGTTTTCTTAGGCTTTCATGGAGAATAGGCATAACCACAGTGCTAAATAGCTACGGAAATTGCTCACAAAAATCCGCAAAACCAAACGAATGTGCACTACCTTGGACTTTCTTTCAGGCTAGGATGTGGAAGGAGAATTTTTGGAGAGGATTGTGACTTGTTACGAAACTTGGGTATACTACACAAACGCCAAAATGAAAGAGATGTTGATGGCCTGGGGTCTTACCCATTCTCCATAAAATTCTAAGAAAGCCCACCAACCACTGTCAGCGTGGCTAAATACCCAGGTGACTGAATTTCATGAAGAAGGAATATTTAAATGGATGAAAAGCTATGAGAAATGCTGAAAATTAAATGGCGACTATGTTGAAATATATCGAAAAGCTATATTTTTAAGATGTATGTGATAAAACATTTTTTAATACAGATTTTTTTATTTCTAGCAAAACGTAATTTACATCACGAACCGACCTAGTATATAAAGAATTTAAAAGACAAATAACAAAGTTAACAATCAATTTTCAGCAATTGTTCTCGATAGCTGGAAATGTATGTAAAATGTTTTCTGCATCCCTGTATGTGATCTATATGTTTTGTAATTAAATATATTGAATTTAATTTTAATTCAGCCAGAAATCGCTTTACACACACACACAAATGTTCGTGTACCACACACATGTGTTGGTGCTGTTCCGCGATGTATTAAAATTTCAATATGCTTCAAGTATTGCAACAGGATTGAAATAAAGTGAAAACATTTTTTTCTATAGATCAAAATGTAATTAAATTATTTTGTGCGACCCTGTAAACTGTAAATGCCACTTACTTACTAATTTATCGAAAACATGTTATACAGCTCATATTCAAAATAGTAGAATAATTACTTTATTTTGCAAATTAAAAATATCGTTTTGTAATTTAATGTATTTTAATGCAAATATGCAAACAATATTTTTATTAAGAACTTATTGTTGATTAAACTTATTTATTAGCTTAAAATTAATGTCATTTTTGAAAATTTTATTCGAAAAAAAAATTATTTTTAAAAGTCAAAATATCGCAATATTTATTCATGTGGTTGAAAGTATTAGAATATTTCACATTAATTCTCCAATTATCACCAATTCTTAACTGGTGGAATCATTGATTAAATTCAGACAATTTTATTTAAAATCAGTATTCTTTTTTCAGTTTGTTTGATTTTCGTCTTAAAATGGGTCGTGTGAGTGATATTCCTAAGTGAATTAAACGTCGTATGGTTGATTTGTCTTGGCACGGTAAAAATCAATGTTATATAGTGAATTATTTTCATTCTTCGCATCAAGCGTAAGTAAAATACTAACACAATATTCAAAAAACGGAAAATAAAATAATCGTCGAAATATCGGCCGAAAACCAAAAACATCTGCTAGAGATGACAGAAACTGAAGCGTATAGTTAAGAAACACCGTTTTAAAAGTGTGCGATTCTTGCACCGAAAATGGAAAGAAGGAGTTGAAGTTTCTACATCGAAAACATTAAGGCGTCTCCATAAATTTTAGTTTGAATCTCGTGTACCGAAAACAAAACCTCTCATGACTGCAAAACAAAAGCGTACAATATTGAATTGGAGTAAATCAAGACGTTTATGGAGCAAAGAAGATTGTAAAAATATATTATTTAGTGATGAAAGTAGGTTTTGTGTTTCATATGGTAATCAAGGTATTCGAGTTTAGGGAATGAAGCAAGACGCATTTGATAAAGAATCCCTTAAACGTTCCGTAAATTTGCTGATAGTGTTCATGGTTTGGGGTTGCATGAGTGCAGAAGGACCTGGAAAGTTATGCATCGTCTACGAAAAGGTAACTCGCAGATATATCAAGAAATTTTGGAATATTACATGATACCATGATCAGAAGATTTATTTGAAGATTATTTCATCTTTCAACAAGATTTAGCGTCACCGCATACCTCGGTGTCAACTAAGAATTGGTTCCGCCAACGCAACATTATGGTTCTTCCTTGGCCACAAAACTCACCAGACCTTAATCCCATCGAAAACTTATGGTGTATAATGGAGAAAAAACTCCAATAAAATCCTCCTTCAAGTAAAACTGAGTTAGTGGCACGTACAAAGTGTATTTGGGCTAATATTGATAGAAATGTTTGTAAACACCTTCTATATAGTATGCAAGATCGATTGTACGTTGTCATGATATCTAAAGAGGATTCTACAATATATTAACTACCATTTACTTGATATTCATAAGGTAATTTTGTTGCGTAAAATAAAATATTCTAAAATTTTGAACCAATCTAAATTTTATTCTAATATGCTGATGTGTTTCAGAAAGCTGTATACCTAATTTATTCTACTGTGTTTTATATTTCGTAAATGTTAAAATCTTATTTAAGCATACCAAATTTAATTTATAATAAATTTAATTGCATTTACTTAGTATCAAAAATAAATAAATGAATTTTTTCTTATTATTACTTTTTCTCAACTCTTCTAATATTTTGAATATAAGCTGTAGTTCATCTTACTGAGGCATATATCAATTTCATGATGTTCCTTGAACCGTGACATCATTTAAAAGGTTTATGGTTCTCACCTTAAAACAACATAAAGAACTTCTTTTGTGTGTCTCTCCAAATGTAATAACCGCTACAAACTTCCAACTGAATAAAGAATATGCTATAGTGAATCTATATAACATATATAAATCTCATGAAAATCTATGTATTTTTACGAAATTTAGAGCACATACAGGCAGATAGGCTGACAAACCGTATACATAAAAAGTTCAAAATCAGCTTAAAATTAATAAAAAAAAAAATGACAATATTTCTTTCGCAAAGTTCCAATATAATTATATACATTTTCTCAGATTTGCTTTTGTTTATTTATTTTAACAGGTAAACCGTAGATAAGTAAAATTGTGCTGGTCTAGTGTAAAATGCAATACGAATGATTTCTTTATTCGTGTGCATCGTTTCATATATAAATTCTTAATATCTTCGGTTATACTAGGCATTTAGTATCCTATTCGTTTTTTATCTAAAAGCATAACACTGTGTCTCCAAATTCAAATGAAGCTTGTAGATATTAATTTCAAAATAAACATTTAAAATAATCATTCTCTTTAATTTCATAAAAACTCTGACATTTTAAGGAAACATATATAAAAAATAATCATCCAGGCATCCTCTGATTAAAAAAAAATCATTGTAAGAAAATAAATGTACAGTTTAAAAACCTAGAAAAATATAATTTGTTTTTCGTGATATGCAAAAAAAAGCTTTTAGACAATGTAAATAACTTTAAATTCACATTTAAGTGTCTCATCTATAATGTATAGAAATGTTTAGGCATATGGTGAAAAATAGTTTGTAAAATACATTTTTAATCACGATTATGTTCGAATAATATTTTATTTTGCTTTGCTTTGCTTTTATTCCTACAAATTGTTTTCTTTTTTTTTTATATATAAAGAAAAAAAAATCAAACTTTTAGATAAGAAAATAGCTAACATAGAACAGGTTGAGCAAACTGTGATATGGGGATCTTAAACTGTAAAAAAAGACAAATAATTCCTAATCTAACAAGAAAGCTTAACAAGATTAAATATAACTTATTCCGAATTCCCACGATTTCAAAAAGTTTTCCTTTATTTCCAGAAAACTGAAAAATAATAGATTTCCGAGATAAAAAGAAACATTTTTGAAACAAGATTTCCTATTCCTGCCTGTATTTTTCGGTAACATTTTCAGATAGATTTAAAGTGTATTACTTAATTTTGTCAGCACGGAATATTGATTGATCTGATGCTATCAGTTCTCAATTACATACTTTCAGCTGCATAAACAGAATTCATAAATGCAAGTGTAACAAAATAATGCTAATTCTTATGCAAATGTCAATTCTGATAAATAAACATGTTTGATTTTTATCATTTTTGTGAAATATGAAAACCTTTACTCGAAAATTCACAGCATTAAAAAAATGGATGATCTGGGTTGAAAAAACCAATTACTACATTGTAAAGACTATGAGAAAAAGTTTCTGAAATTTACGGTTGCTGTAATAAAAAAAAAGTTCTTCGAAAGAGTCTCTTTAAACATGGGAATCTGTTGCTGTTGAGGTTTCTGTAGATAAAGAAACGATATTTGAAATCGTTGTTTTAGGAATAGCTGTAGAGTTCCTTATATGTTTGTAATAGTTATTGCTGGATCAAGAAACATTTCTCATTTTTTTTTGCAGTGTTATTGCGTAAATAAAAATCACATATCTAATGAACGATACAATTAAAATTAAAACAGATCAGAAGAATAAGTAAAACTTTTTTTTTGTATAAATTTACGGTGAAAGGAACTATATATACGGTAACTCTAGGACAGATGGCCATAGTTTTTAAAGATCGAAATAAAAATTCTTAGAGTGCAAATACAAGAAATATTTATCCATATTTAAAATTCATATACTTATACTCATAATATTTTATGCACAAAATAATTAAATATTGAAAACAAATGTGTTAAACAACATTGAAATTAAAATGGCAGATGGCCATCTCTCCTTAAAGCCGAGGAGAGATGGCCATCCATACAAGAAATAATAATAAGTGAAGTTAAATGGCAAAAAAAATAACACATTTCTTATAGTTAATCATGAAAAACGTACAGCAGTTTTTAAAGATCGAGTTATATGATGGAAAATGAGTGAATAAAATTCGAATAAACAAATTTTGTAGTATAATTTCTATACTTAAATTTTCGTAAAACCTTACCACATGTTTGGCGAAGGCCTTGATAATTTCTACACGTTTCATGGAACCACTTCAGGTACCTTATGCATTGTATCCAGACATCCTTTTTAGATCTGATATAATATTGTTTTGCAAAACCAACACAGTGATTCTAATCCAATTCTTTTTACTCGAAATCTGTAGAATCTTATAATTTAAATATATTTCAGCTTCTTTGCGACTGGAAATGTAGTGTTTTTTTCTCATTTTTAGGTGCGTTCGTAATTATATAAATACGTAGCACCTATAGTCGTCGCTCAGTCCGTCCGTCTGTCCGTCTGTCCGTCCGTCTGTCCGTCCGTCTGTCCGTCTGTCCGTCTGTCCGCATGTAACAGAGCAAAAACTACCCAACCGAATAGTCTGAAATTTCAAATATGTGATTGTTGCAAAATTTTGTCGAGCCATTTCAAATTTCATGAAAATCGGAAGTATAGTTTAATTACAGGGACAGTCAAAAGTTTTTCTTTACATTACGGCCAATGGGAAAAATTATTGCAAGTGGATTTTAATGATATTAGAGCCTTCCGAATGATCTGAAATTTTAAAGATATAATTGTTGCAAAATTTTGTCGAGCCATTTCAAATTTTAGGAAAATCGGACGTATAGTTTAATTACAGGGACAGTCAAAAGTTTTTCTTTACATTACGGCCAATGGGAAAAATTATTGCAAGTGGATTTTAATGGTATTAGAGCCTTCCGAATGATCTGAAATTTTAAAGATATAATTGTTGCAAAATTTTGTCGAGCCATTTCAAATTTTAGGAAAATCGGATGTATAGTTTAATTACAGGGACAGCCAAAAGTTTTTCTTTACATTACGGCCAATGGGAAAAATTATTGCAAGTGCATTTTAATGATACTACAGCCTTCCGAATGGTCTGAAATTTTAAAGATATAATTGTTGCAAAATTTTGTTGAGCTATTTCAAATTTTAGGAAAATCGGATGTATAGTTTAATTACAGGGACAGTCAAAAGTGTTCCGAAAAAATTATTGGAAGTGCATTTTAATGATGTATCAGACTATGCACGTTATGAAGTGCATAAAATTATACATTCAGTACAATATGGGGTGCAAAAAATAATTTTAAAACTAGTTATAGTACGAACGCACCTCATTTGCCACGTTTGGCGAGCAATTTCCAACTTGTTATTTTAGGCTTATTACGTTAATATAGATTATTTATCAACTTTATCAGTTTCTGTTACAGGGTTCCCAAATGGTCCGCCAACTGAATACCAATAAATTTTAACAGAAAATTTTATGGTAGGTTTGCGCTAGAATTAACTTTCAAAGGTGAGTTCGGGGCGGTTTGTAAGAAAAATCTAAAAAAAAAAAAAAATACATATATTGGTATTCAGTTGGCGTACCATTTGGGAGCCCTGTGTTAAGAAAATTTCCGACTTTTGTCAGTATTTTCAGGTCTTATTATACACTGCTCAAAACAATTAAAGGATATTTGAAGTTTTATATAAAATAAAGATATAAACGAATTTTTTTTTTTGCCGAAAATAGAAGAAGAGAATCACAAATGCAAATTTTTCTGGTTTTCAAACTGTGGAGTATGCAAATTTTGAGTTCGACGTCAAAAACGTCGCTTCAGCGGCAGCGAATGAAATTTGACTTTCAACTGGATAAAAGAGAATGAAGACAAGGATGATCGGCATTCAGTGATTGCTTTGTTTCGATGAGTACGATGTCTCAGCGAAGTCATTTGACAGATTCAGAAGCTTTGAGAATTGTTGGTAGGTTAGAAGGAGGCCAAACTCAAGCCGAAGTAGCGCAAGCCATTGAAGTGTCACAAAGTGTCATTTCCAGGATCTGGAACCGTTTTTTGGAGAGTGGATGTGCAAGCCGAAGACCAGGGCAAGGTCGTAGACGGGCAACAACGCCCAATGAAGATCAGTATTTAGCGTTAACAGCTCGGAGACACCGAACCATGAACGCTACTCTTCTCCAACAGCACCTTCGCTCGGCTACAGGCACCACGATTTCAACTCAGACTGTCCGAAACCGGCTCCATGCTGTAGGTCTGTATGCTCGCCGACCGATGGTATGTGTTAGATTAACATCAAGGCATCGTCGCGACCGCAGGGAGTGGGCAACCGAGCATGTCAACTGGAGGAGAAATGAATGGAGCAATATTCTGTTTTCTGACGAGTCCCGTTTTTCTGTGCATCCGGATAATAGGCGTATTTTCATCTGGAGGGACGGTGGCAGTAGGAATAATCCTGCGTTCGTGCACGAAAGTGTCAGATTTGGCGGTGGAGGAGTGTTGGTGTATGGTGGCATCTCCATTGACGGGCGCACTGACCTCTACATCATTTGAGATGGAGCTCTGACTGGTCGCCGATATAGGGATGAGATCCTCAGACCTATTGTAGTCCCTTACGCTGCAGCAATCGGAGATAACTTCATTTTAATGGACGATAACTGCAGGCCACATCGTGCAAACCTGGTGGACGATTTCCTTTTCGAGGAAGGAATCGTTCGAATGGAATGGCCAGCGTGTTCTCCAGACATGAATCCAATCGAGCACGTTTGGGACGCTCTAGGAAGACGAGTTTCTGGCCGCCAACAACCCCCACAAACTCTCCAAGAACTGGAAAGAGCTCTTCTGGAAGAGTGGGGCAGAATACCCCAACTCGTCATTAATAGCCTCATTGAGTCCATGCCTCAAATGTGTTCAACGTTGCTGGCCGCCCGTGGAAACCATACCCCCTACTTAAAATGATTTTCTTTGAAGAAAACACCTTTTCTTATTCTTTTTTTCTCATATGCACAAATTGTGTTTTTTTCCTTTAGTACACAAATGCGCAATAAAATGCATTTTTTTCTGCCAAACATGTGTAATTTATTCTCATATAACCTACTATGTCTGTCGACCATGTATCAATCAGCTAAACAGTTTACCAGATACAAAATCCACCTAAAACTGCAATATCCTTTAATTGTTTTGAGCAGTGTAGTATTATTATTATTATTATTAATATATATATATATATATATATATATATATTAGTTAAAATTTAAATAATTATATCAATTATTAATATATTTATAAATGTAAACGTTATATATTTATTTTAAATTTAATTATATTTAGTTAAAATTATCAATCCGTATAATTTTGAAATATTGATTAAAGGTGGCCATCTCTCCTGAAATTGAAGGACTGATGGTCGCCCAATTTAAAACAGCCATTGTACGTCTTTGTTTTAGGCTTAGAAGTAAAGATTACATTATATACGTGCTTTAAAAGTTCATATAGTAAAAAATATATATAACGTTCGTACTGCAAAACATTCAAATGCCTAATTCAAAAAAATATTCAACCACTAAATTATATCATTAAAATTACACTTACTTTATATAATGGAAAAACACAACTGCGCGTCCCAATAAATAATATCGCTGAACTATTTCATACAAACAAAGTTTATGTTGCAATCTATGATCAAGTTTTGGAAATATTTAGACTGGCCATCTTTCCTCTATGGCCATCTATCCTAGAGTTACCTATATAGTGAGATTAAAATATCCAGGGATATGTAAGTGTAAAGTGAGAATCGTATATATCTGTTTGACCCAGCAATTGTACATGAAGTCAAACAGATAGTACAAAGGAATATGATATACTTTTAAAAATGAATCTCTGGTTCTAAATAAGTTACTTTTATCCTCGGAATATATAAAATACATTTCGTAATTTTCTGATCGCTCCACGTATGCAGGAATAACATAAAGTTAAAATCAATCATAAGCTTTTCTGAAGAGATATTATGTACAAATGATTTGCTTATTGCAAAACACCGTGCTGTAAATGAAGGAATTGATGCCAATTGTATATTTATCTATAAAAGATATTCTTCTTATGTAATATTTTTTTATATTCACCGAAAATTGTAATTATATTTTAATTTTTAAATTTTATAACATATATTTTTTAAAACTGAATCTCGAAAATTTTATTGGCTCTTAAAATTGTAAAATGCTTTTTTCTTTAATAATTGACAAAAAAGATTATTAAAATAAAATAAAATACAGAATTCAACATGAAAATAATAAAATAGAAGCTAATTATAAAATTTTAATTTATCTCAGCTTTTTTTAATAAAAATGTTTCCAATTTTGGTCATTTTAAAGAATCTAATTATAAAATTTTAATTTATCTTAGATTTTTCAATCAGGCATTTTCCAATTTCGGTCATTTTTAAAGAAAACTGAAAATAAATCTTAGAAAAATAATATAGTGTTTATATTCATTAAACAAAAATTTTTAGGACTTATACAAAATAATGTATACATTTCGTATTAACACTTCCTGCTTTTCTGAGTTTTTAAAGTATATCAACATTTTAAATGTTTACAATCACTGACTGAAAGTTTCATAAATTTTAATGATATTTAAATAAATATATTTCATGTAACACACTAAAAATTTTCCATTAATAAACATTCCAAAACCTACTTTTCAAACAATATTATTTCATTTATCATAAAAATAGTCTTAAAATGCAAAATATAGAATACTTTTGTAGTCATTTCGACTTTTCACGCATAGAAAATTTTTCGAAATATCAGAATCAGATTACTAATGCAGATAAATTAATTGATTAGTCTACTCATTTAAGACGTGAATTTATGTTTCCCAAAATCGATTATTGTTTCATTACCTACCAATATTTCTAAAGAATAATAACCTGTCGCGTACATTAATAGACATGTACCAAGAACCTTATTGTTAGTTTATCATTACTTTTCCTACAAATATTTCTAAAGAATAATAATCTGCCTTGTACATTAATAAACATATTATATTAAAACTATAGTAGGCAAAATAATAATAACAAAAAAGTCGACTGTGGCAGCCGTGGATATTATAGAAATGTGCACACTTTCAAGTGAACGAAAAATGGATAATTAATGTAGCAAGTATGTGTACTAAAACTCGCACGTTTCTTATCCCTACTTTCAGAATATAGAATGTATACCACTATTTAAAATTCTATCTACGTGGAACAAACCAATCAGCTATTGAAAGGATTTGAAATAAGTATATTACATATAGAAAACACTTTCCTTTTACTCAAAGAGGAAAATCTACATTCATTTAATGAAAAATTTCTATTTTTATCGAAAGATTTTACGAAGTTTATTGATACCTGCAATTCTTTAATTTTATTCATCGCAAAAAATATTCCGAAAAGCAATTCTTTTATAAACTACACTACATTTTAAACAAAAATTACAAAACAATTTCTGCTCTTGAATATACATTACATTTATTAATCATTAAAAATAGTTTTTTAATTCATATTACAAAATATGGAATAATTTTTACTTTAAGTAATTTTCACTTTAAGAATTTCCACTTTACGCTCCGAAAAAAAGTTAAAATATTACATCTATAAGCCAGGCACTTAGTAATAATTTATTAATTTAGCATACACTTTGAAGCTATTAAACATTAT
Organism: Maratus speciosus; assembly: GCA_963932465.1. Lineage (NCBI taxonomy): Eukaryota > Metazoa > Arthropoda > Arachnida > Araneae > Salticidae > Maratus > Maratus speciosus. The sequence goes on along the minus strand of OZ010787.1, from coordinate 239,736,918 downwards.
ACAATTTCGCACACATTCAAGGGAACGAAAAATGGACTCTTAGAAAATTAATATAGCAAGAATATCTAGCAAAAGTTTTTTGGCGTGCGAAAAATTGTATACGCTTCATATCCCCCCCCTTTTCCCCTCCAAACTAATCTCCGTTAAAGCACATTTCTTTCTTAGTTTCTTCTTTCTTGTTGACCAATGCTGGGGTCCTTTTACTGTTTTTACCTCTTCCTAAAGTAGATATTTTTTCTTAACTTATTTTGGCGCTTCCTTTTATCCTTGATTCAATCGAGTTTTTATCCTTTTTAGCGCAGCTTTTTTCCCCATGTCTAAGCACATTAGCGAGAAATAATTTGCTTTCTTTATTTGAAGTTGCTTTTTCGTCGATAAAAATTGATATTCATTATTTTTAATCCAAGTACTCTAACTTCAGAAAAAGAAAGTATCATATTTTCATGACGGGTTCTAAAAAATTGAAAACGCTTAAAGTTTTTTACGTCTTCTTTTTATCGGTGCAGGTTGAAATAATAGATTTCTTCAAAAAAAAAAAAAAAAAAAAAAAGGTTTTTTGTTTTTTTTTTTTATTTATGAAGAATAAAATGTATGGGATGAAGATGAAATTAGTAATGCAGGCTGTAAATATACAAAGTTTTTAAAAGGATAAAATAATACGATTTGATTTTGAAAATTGTAAAAAAAAAAAAAAAAAAATGTTTTAAAAACAATGTTTAAAAGAAAAAAAATAATAGTGTGGTTTTTAAAGTGCATCAATTTTGGATTATACTTAAACATTCTAAAGTCACGTTCAATTTCCTAATTATTATAAATTGCTGAATAGAGTATAGGTTTTTATTTCATAAAAAAAAAAAAAAATCTTGAACTTTTCAGTGCAAATAGTGTTGATCATGTAAAATAGAATGTGGTGAGAAAAAAAAAAGTAATTTAGAAAAGCAAAAACTCCTTTATCTCATCGTCGATTGTTTACAATACATGAGAAAAATTCCAGTTTTTAAATTTTTATTGAAACAGACACACTTTTTCCCCCCAAAAATGATAAAGTAGACACATGAGTACTTTTAAATAATAAAAAGGGATAATAATATTCAGGGTTAGAATAGTATTTTTACATTTATAAAAAAAAAAAAAAATTAAAAAGACAAAATCTACATATGATTTTTTTTTTTATTCAAAAAAGTAAAAGCTAAAGTTTTCTTTCAAAATGAAATAACAAGATTGTTGTAGGTCAATGGAGGACAGTTAGTACTATAGGCATATTTTACTGTAGGCATCATTGCCTGAGATCATTATTAAGAGAATATGTTGAAACCATTGACACGTTTTTCATATTTTGTGACACTGGAGAACTCTAAAGTTGTTTCATCGTGGAAATTGAAATGTTTGGATTTTGAAATAATGAATGGAATTTGGTAAGAAAGCTTGTACTGACTCGATGTGTTGTGTGCGACTATTAGTTACACAATGATTGTCTTCTTAAATGCATTGTAATTTAATTTTGCTAATTTCTTTATTGAATACAGAATATTGTTAATGTATATACCTGAACTTCTTAAAAATTTTCTTTAAAAAATAATTATTTTGACTGTTATATTTTATGTTTCTTTTTCATTATTTAAAAATATGTTATAACTGGCATTTTTGTTATTTAGGCTTTCATTTTATAAAATATTCATCCGTATTCAATTTAATAGTTTTTCAACAAGCACATTTTAAGTCAGTAGTGATTTTTTAGGCAGTAAAATGAAGCCTAAATAATTTTCATGTGTATAAGAATAATTCATTTTTATTTTATTGTTTGAAACATAATTGAAAAGTAGAATAAAAGTATAACAAATTTTATTATGAAATAGTGAAAGCATGTTTATAAATACCTTGTAAGAAGATGAAAGTGAATATTTCCCATAATGTCATGATGACTGATATGTAAGTCATGTGGAAGGTGGATATTTCCATCTGTGGTGGGGGTCACTCCACGTTAGCCTCAAAGGCTTCATGCCTAGTCCACCTTCCAGCCGGACATAGCCGCTACTGGACAGGGCATGGAAATGCAAACAGTGGAAAAGTTCACACTGCTCCTGAAACGAGAAAATTCATAAATGTTTTTATAACATTAATTACAGTACAATAGTATTTATAAAAACGTCTCTAAAATATGTGGATTGTACACATCATGTTCCCTCATGTATTTATTATAAAAGAAATTCAATACAAAAAAAAAAAAATAAATAAACGGCTGATTACTATAAATATCAAATTACAGTATGTTTGTTGTTATTTCCGTTTCTAATACCGCTGCCCGACAGAGTCGGCAAACCGAGTGCCGAAGACGATTCTGAAATTTTAATTTTATCGGGCATAAGGGCATTTTAAAGGGGATGAAGTCTTACTACGCTGTTAAAAATTTGCATCAAACTGTCCAGTCATTCGACTTTCTATAGAAAACTATTACACAACTGTAACTTAAATCTTTTCTGATCATATTATTTGCCATATTATGATCAGAATAGAGTTAAATTTATGTAACAGTTATTTCGAAAAACGTTCCAATGACCGGACAGTTTGGTACATATTTTACGCAGTGAAACAAAAGCAGTACTTACGGCAAAATCTAAATCATATAAATATTATATTAAAAAAACCCCAAAGAATTTAATAATCTTGTGTCACGAAGAGCATTTGAAAATCTTAGAAAATCAGTTTCAATCTATTTTCGTTTTACCATTATTAAAAAAGCTTTATAATTAGTAATGAATATAAAAAAGAAGTAGAAATTTTCTTTGAAATTGTATAAACATTATTTTTCAAAATGACTAATGGGAAACTTTTTTTTACAAATACTTATTTCGATATTCATTTATTTATAATATAATGTTTTGCATTCTATTTAACTCTGAAAAAAACTCTTAAAAAAACGATGACTTTTGAAATTGTCAAAGTAGTTTTTATCTTATCTTCATCAATTTTAACAGTTTTTATCACGTTTGAGAAATGCTAATGATTTGTCTTCTTGTGAATTGCTTTCGTTTGTCTGTCTGCAAACTCCCCATGCTCTAACTCTAATGCGGTGCTTACCATATTATTAAATGGAATCTGGTTTCAATTTTTCCGTCCAATTTAGAAAAACTTTAGCTGTAATTAATAAAATTTATTCATAATTTTTAAAGATATATCTGATTTTTTCGCGATTTTTTAATGCAAATTTTAGAGTTATTTAGTGCTTCACGGGAGTTTTTTGAAATTCGTTAAAGGAAACCTTCTGCAATCTTTCATCGCAAAATAGTAATTTTTTTCTCTGGTATATATTTAGTTTTTGCGATATTTTATGCGATTTTTAGCACTTTTTTCCCTTTCACGACGAGTTTTTGACATTCTTTAAAAAAATCACATTTCACTCTTTTAACAGTACATATTAATTTTTGTCTATGAATAAATTTTATTTAAATTTATTATGCAAATTTTAGCGGGTTTTTTTCTTTTTTTTGTAGGGAGAACACATGCCGCAGTATTTTGTACAACATTGCATGTTACAAATTTATAAAAGCATGTAGAAAATGTGCATATTAAAAACATTTCTTCATATATTTCATGAAAAGTTATTTTTTATAATATTGTACTGCACTGCACTTGTATGTGACTTCAAATCATCAAAAATCAGTTTATTTTCCTTTAAATTTAAAAATATATGGTGCACAAAATACACCCAACGGTAAATTTTGCTGCATGATTTTGCACGATTAATAAATTTATTAAGATGCAGACGTTAATGATAAATGTATATTTTATTAAATCTCTAGTAAAAATAATATTAATAATTTGTATTTCATTTCTAGGGCATCAAATCCCATTGGTTTAAATTCAATATACAAAAGGTTTCATAGATTTTTTTTTGTTTTAATTCTTATAAAAAAAAACAACTCATATTCTGTAAACATGTTTAAAGATATAAGAAATAGAGTAAACACAGAAAATTTTAAAAAATATAGTATTTGTGTATAGCAGAGTTTTTATTGATTCCAGAAATAACATAAATCCTGGACTTTGAAATCACCCTCGTAAATTTAGAAATCTCTGATTTTAAAAACTATGAACGATAGCTTTTAAATAATGATTTATATAATTAACAGCAGAATGTATAAAATAAGAAATATAATTTTCTTATTTGTTAGTAATACATTGCTTATTATTTTGACATTTGTACATGCAGCTCTCCATTGATTTTTAATACAGGAACAAAGAAAAATGCAGCTTCCACGTATTTTGTACTTTGTTATAACGCGTATTTTCTTATAGGGTAACTCCGGGAGAGTCGCTGCATACGGGATAGATGCCGCACCCCTTGTATTTCTTGTAATTATCGATAGATGATCGTCAAACGCAGAGTATAGCAGCGCAATAAGATTATTTTAACCAGCGTATAGCGTGAATCCCATTTCGATGATTACTTGTAGAAGTACAATCCTTAATTTGACGTAAGTGACTGATTTCACTGTCCAAACTTTTAAACATGTTATGTTTAAATACTTTTCATACACTAATTACTAAATGCATGCATGATTTCGAAGTCAAAATTAAGTGTAGCGTTTGTTAGGGTACTGTATGGTTACACCATTCCCCTTAGCGATGGGAGGTAACTGTGATGGCCAAAGTCTGCACCATGCAAAATAGGATACATGCCGCACTGCTATTCCGGTATACATGCCGCAGTATCTTTTGTACGGGATGATTAAGTGCTATTAACTTTTCCTTTTCTTTATGCACAAACTAACCATGTTAGGCATGTTATCAAGTTTACTAAAACCAAAGGCAAAGAAGGGGAAAATAAAACGTAACACAGACAAGAAAGATGCAAGTCAAGAAGATAATAATGAAAAATTGAATTACGTGTAACGCAGACGTTCTTTGCAACAAAACTACTCCAAAAAAGAGGAAGTGTAATTGGCTTCGTTGCATCATGTGTTTAAATGTAGTTATATAAAGTCTGTACTTTTTTTACACTTTTTCTGTAGATTGTAGTAAAAAAAAACAGGTTTCGTAACCAACCCATTCGGGACCATAGGTGCATATAAGCACCTCCATAAAGAGCTTACAACATTTGTTTCTCGCACCAGTAAAAAAGAAAAGTAATATTTGCTTTGTTTAATTAGAGCATTTTCATTACTATTTCAGTAAAAGTAAATTCTTTTAAAAAAAGTGGTACCAACCGAATAAAATTTGTGTAAAAGCCACCGGTCCCGAAAGGGTTAACAAATAAATTATGTAAACACAATTTTTCATTTTTTATCTTCTCTTTCTAATACATTGATGTTACTTTGTAGCTGAAATAACAATTAAAATTTAATGTAAAAAAAAAAAAAAAAAAAAAAAAAAAAAAAGTCGATAATTTTAATAGTGAAAGTAGGCAACAATTATTATTAATTTGAATCTACTAATACATTTCATTGTACTCATTTAGTTTCATTTTGTCATTACAACGTTAATTATAGTCCAGATATGATTTTTTTTTTAATATTTTTATTTATAATTTCATTCCGTTCTTATTACAGTCGCGTCATAACTACCGCACAAGTGCGGCATCTCAGCCTGAATGTACGGGTGACGCGCCGCAGTGTAATGCTTTAGAAAAAAATTGTTAAAAAATATTATTAATTTGTTTTGATTTTTTTTGTCGAAGTACACGCGTTGTATATTTAACATTAAATAACACAGCATGATTTTTTTTATTTTATGTTCACCATGGGACTTTATACATATATTCAAAAAATGTCCGGCATAAATCCTGGAATTAAACTAACTCTTTAAGAAAAGGGAGATCCAGACCACCAGTTTATATTTTCATATGTTGCTGAACAATTTAATTTACTATTTTAAATTTTCTGTTTTATTTTATTTATTGACAATCATATATATTGCTGAGCAATATAATTTACTATTTTAAATTCCCTGCTTTATGATATTTATGCACATTCACATATATATTTTTTATATGCAAATTGTATTTTATTTAATTCCTAACTCATTATTTATCACTTATCACTATGGTTAATTGACATTAACACATGCAATAAACATATATGTTAAAAAATAAATTTTAAACACTAAAAAAGCTAATAATATTAATTATTTATTTATTTTCAACTACTTTTTAAACACTAAAATGTCTAATTAGAATGATAATTTATTTAATTCCGTTAACTAATAGATATTTTTCATAAAGTTTCAGAAAATGCTATGGGCGATTTTACATTGTCTAAAAATGATCTAACCTTTGCCATCTTTGTTATGTAGTTAGAATTAATTCATTAAACTTAAACTAAATATTTCCAATTTCAGAGATATATTCTAGAAATTTCAAAACCCTTAGCAAGCGCAAATTCATCCATCAAATTCTACTTAAAAGCGATTCAGTCCCATTTTCTAAATAAAACAGTTTCAAAATTTAAGCATTGGAATCATGAGGTACTATTCACATAAATGTTTCGTTTGTTAGCAAAGTATGTTTAAATGCTTCTGTTTAGAACAAATTTTCAGCTAATTTATCATAACAGCGCAAAAGAGGGACCTAGTCCAGCCAAGAAAAGTAAATTATGCATCACCATCTAGAATGCCGAAACGCTGTCTTGTAAAATTAAGCATACAATTGAAACAATTAATTTGTCAGAATTGAGACAGTTCTCTGAAATTCTATTTCAAATATTCAAATAACATCATTTAATACAATATCTCCGGAAAATGTAATCCCTGGAAAATGGCTTCGATTCTGAGTAGTGAGCCATAAATATGACACTTGTAATTATAAACTGGGGTTTGAAATAAGTTTTAAAATTCGCATTTACAATTCAAATTTCATAAAATTAGAATATATGTTAATGATGTATAGACGAGCAGATGTGTTTCTTAAGGCTTGATGTACTATTTTAATTATATTGCAAATAAGTTTACCTGTTTTAATAGATAAATAACTCACTACAAAACAGTCTTATGAATAGAGAAAAGCTATAACATTTTATTGAAAGTCATTTTATGAACCCATGTGTGAACTTAACGAAATTTCGAAATATGTTATGTTCTTTTATTTTATTAATCTTTTTTTTCGTACAACATTGAATGTTTTAAGAGTTGTTGTAAAAATGACAACAAATAGCCTGTATTGGTTGGCTTAGCAAAATTTAGTTAAATTATATTAAACAACGTCATTTTTTATGTACATTAGAACCTCGATTATCCGAAGAATTTGGGACCAACGATCTTTCGGAAAATCGAAATTTTCGGATAATCGAGAACGCTTCAATTTTAAAACTAAGGACAAATATATGTGGTCTTTCTTATTATGATAACAAGTACTTAATAAAATTAAAGCAAGGGAAAATTAGAAATAAGAATAAATTACCTAAATTTTAATTTTGAAATTAATTATCTTTTAAATATTTCACAATGTTTTGATATAAATTTTTGTTTGTCGTTTTGCTTTCCAGCCATGCCAAAACTTTTGCAAAACATTCAAAAGTTTCAGAATTGCTAATTTGTTCGTTTTCTTCGCCTACGAAACCACATTCCAGTTGTCCCTCCTCTTACTGTGTTCTAGTTCACTCCGCAATTTACGGCTCAAGTTAAATTCAAAGGAATTCTAAGAAACTGGATCCGAAATATTTATCTGTACTCGTGATTCAGAGAGGACCGCTTGCACACAAGAAATGTGATAGTAAAAAAAAAAAAAAAAAAAAAAAAAAAAAAAAAAAAAAAAAAAAAAAAAAAAAAAATTATAAAAATAGATTTCGGGTATCCGAGAGTTTTGGATAAAAGAAGTTTTACTGTATTGCTCGCCAGCTGTTTGGGGGTAATTGAAAACGGAATGTATATTAAGAAGAGGAAAATATTCTAGTCATGCGTTAAAACGTGTACAGACCAGGACTTGAACCTTGTTTTTTTTTGTTTAGCTGATGCTCTGTCATCTAAGCTATCCTGGTTAAATCTTTCAAACCTGTTTCACTAAGGCAACTTTTAGGATGCTCCATTACATGAGTAATTGAATATAATAAATTTTGTCCCCGTTTATATGGATTTCCATTATTGAGAGTTAATCTGTTCAATTGTTTTATTTACCGTAGGTTGCATGGTATTGCCTAAAGGCTGTCTGAATGAATTGTTTGTGCTGGACTTGTTAAAAATGGCTTAGGTGGTAGAGCGTTGACAGCTAAAACTAAAAGGTCCTGCGTTTAATCCGCAGCCTGATTTAACTTAGGCCGGTGGTCACTAATTTTCACTCAGTTTGAAAAATATTTAAGTCGTATCACTTTTTTTATCAATCAGTTTGCCCAAGTTAAATTAATTCGATAAAATATTACAGTGATGTTTTAATTTGTATCTGTTGCATTAACTGCAAGTAAAATAGATTTTTCATTATATCCTGGAAAATAGCCAGTACAAAAATTGACAAATATGAATTCAATCGCTTGCGTACTTGATAAAGAAAAATTCGCAGATTTTTCGCAATTTGCTTTCGTGTACGCTCTACCAAGTTCATATACACAATTACGGTTTACATTCAAAAACACTCGTTCTAATAGGCAAAAATCTACATTTGACTGGCGACCGTCAGCATTTGGGATTGTCTTATCGACTATTTCAAAATCTCTTAATTTGAAATTTTTGTTTTGTTGCAGTTGTTACATCTACATTACAATCCACAAGAAACATATCTCCTATTTGCGTTTTCTTCGTCGTAAGATTTACAAGCATTTTAGCCAGAAAACTGTGATAACAATAACTTTTTTGAAATTATGTGAAATGTGAAGAAAGTTTGTTCCTTTTCGTTCATTTCAATCTTCGATGTGGGTGTCATCTGCAACTCTGTAAAATATTTCATTGTTCAGGTGTACAATCTCCCTGCTTATATTCTTCAGAGTATTTCCAACAATTTGGCAGAAACAGATATTGTGCTGCAAAATTTTTGTATAAAATGCATTTATAAAGTCAATTTTAATATTTTTATTCATTCTATTTTCATTACAAAATATAAAATACTAATCATTCAGAAAGTCAACAATTCTTTGAAATGATGCTATATTCTGAATATAAGATAAGCGCATTCATTTTAATTAGAAAGATAATGCATTTGTTCTATAAAAGAATAAGACAAATACATTTAGAAAGATGAAAAAATCTTAATAAATTAAAGAAAAAAACGGAAACATTGTATGTGAAAAATGCGGTAAAAAAAGAGTACTGCACAAGTTGAACAACTTTGTCATGTCGATGCTAGTATGTTTGAAATATATGTGTTTGTTGAAATGATGTATAAACCATCATAAAATTCTTTTAAACAGATCCTTATAACCAGAGGAACTTGGAATTGAAAATACAGTAAACATTGAAAAAGGAAATATTTGTGATTTGGGGCAAAATCATCAAGCCTTAATTACCCTGATTACCACAAGTAACATGTACGATTTCTTCTTTGCATTAGCCATAAGAAGCTACAGAATTAAAAAAAAAAGGGCTACCGAGCACGACAAATCCAGAAAATATAAGTTAGAAATAAGTTAAGATATAAAAAATATATGGATTGTGATAGATTTAAAAAAGAAAATCATATTACCAATTAAAGACCCAACCTGCGGTTAAATGAAAAAGTAAAAAAAAAAAAAAGTTTAAGAAATGATTTGCAAATGTTGCCAATTTTTTAAAATAAATATGAATAGGACCATGGATTAATAATGTAGCGTATAACCAGGTAGAAATATTAAAAAGAAAAAAAAATAGTATTTCTATTGGAGGAGATATGGTGCTGTCATCTGTAGTACACTTAAACATGAATTCCAGTGTATTAACCAATGAGTCAACAAAGTGCTGCCCTCTGTCATTAAATGATGTATTTAAAATGAAATGATCACACGAGAATTTATCATTAGTAAAATATATTGGTTGGAATAAACACTGATAAATAATTAATATAAATAGATTAATAAATATTATTAACGAATATTGTATTAAGCTTTAAAGCAGAAACTTTATAGAGATATTATAAATGATAATTAAAAATGCGTAAATATATACTAAAAAATATATAAGAATAAATAAGTAAATAAATTAAAAATAATAGTAATAATTAATAGTCAATAAAGCATAAAGCATTAATTGTATTAAGTTAATATAATTGATGAACTAAAAATATGTATATATATACATGACAAAATATAAAATTAAATAAGTAAATAAGTAAAATGATGATATGTCTGATTCATTAACTAATGTTTCATAATTAAATGTTCAGTATAGTAGATTAATATATTTAAATCTGTGTCACTGCAGTTCATAATCACTTGAATAAATAAAGCAAAAAAAAAAAAAAAATAAAATAAATTATGATGCTTATTAAATTTAAATTAACATTTTAAAATTTGAAAATAATAAGTAACAATTAATGTAGGTAACAAACGTGCATAAAATTTAAAATACATAGTTATAGGGGAGAGGATAGACCAAAGAACAAAACTTATAATAATTATATACACGTTTTATGCTATTGCAATAATTACTACGTATAAGATATTAATATTATATTGTCCACATTGTGCTAAAATTTCAATAAACATTAACGTTGTCAATATTAATAAATAAAAAATATATAGATTTTATTTAAATTAATAAATAAATGAATAGAACTATACATTTAGACATTGAAGTGTGCCGAATCAACATTAATATTAAATTACGCATTATTGCATTGTAATTAATGAACAAATACCCCCTCTCTCTCTCTTTTGTTTTTAACGATTGATATATTATCCAGACAACGCTGCCCTCTTCCGTACTCATATATATATATGGGGAGACTAGGGAGGGTTGACCCACTTTTTACAAAATGATTTTTTATTTTTTAAATATTGAATGTAGAATAAAGTTTTACATATCATTTTATTCGTTATACAATCAGTTATCAAAATAAATTCCCATATAAGTGTAATATATCAGAAATTTGAAAAATGATTTGTTTTAATCATGAGAAAATGATGGGGGGGGGGGGTCCACATATGGGAGGGTTGACACGCCATATAGGAGGCTTGACCCATTTTGTTTTATATTGAAATATTTGTGAAGAGAAATAAAATAAGTTTAAAAATAGTAAAATAACTTTATGCTACATGCTTTAATTATTATAAAAAAATATTTTCGAAAATATGATGCTACAACAAACCTGTTCAGGCGTAATCGCATGTTAGAGGAGAAAAATTTCGTTTTAAACAGGATTTTGTCTGAGCAAGTATAATTGTACAACAGGGAAATTTTAACACTTAAGACAATATTCCACTAGAGACAGGTTTTGTTTTTATACGGTTTCGTGAATTATTATGTCCGGATTTTGTAACCACTGTTCCGCTTTTTTTTGTCTCTTTGTCCAACTTTTTGTGACATACTACCTGAAAACTCTAGTTGTTACATAGTTTGGCTTCATCTCATTCTATTCAGTATGTTGAAATTTGTCGACATACCTTCCTATGCTATGTCTTTCGATCCATGCTATGTTCTTTTCTAGCCGCATGAGAACTTAAACCGTTCGGGAACATGCACTGCAAATAAAGGCGTCTTAAATTCAGACACATATGTGACTGAAAAAGTAATTCAGACACTTAAGTGTCTGAATATGTAATTTCAGACATCATAGGTGTCTGAAATTAAGACACTTAAGTGTCTTACTATGATCATGGTATAAACACTGTAAACTGAAATGTCTGAAATTCAGACACTTAAGTGTCTGAAAATGGAGTGTTCAATTTTCAGACGTTTTAAAGTGTCTTAATTTTTAAGACACGTGTATCCGTCTGAATTTCAGACAGTTCAAACGTCTGAATCGCATCCATATTTGATCAACCTGCCTGTTCAGCAATAGGCAGCCGTTTTTTTCACTTTTTTGTAAGCTTTATACACTGTAAAAAGTATCCGTTAAAATATGGAAATTGTACTGTCTATTCAGGCACCCATTTACGTTATTTATTTTAATGTATTTTTTTTTCCGTACATTCCAAAAAATTTTCCATTTTTTTTTTTTTTTTTTTTTGCATATTTCTGTATTTAAAAAGTTCCATTTAAAAGATAAAATATAACCTTTCTAGGACAAACCCATATAATTCAATCCCCCTTTTCAAAAATCACCTATATTAGACAAGATTTATTTATTTATATTCATACCAGTGTGTTATTTCCAAGAAATCATGAAATTTTTCATTTCAGCGAAATTTCCGTTATACAGAGGTTTACTTCAGTTTTATTTACTGTTTATTGAGTTACAGTTAGCAAATAATTTTTAGTAGTACGTTTAAAAATATACGATATAACCATGCTGAAAGCGAAATTTTGCCCAGTGTCATTCGATTCCTTCTTAAAAAGTTTGATTGCATAATACTTGCGTTACCTAGTACTTTTATAGAAACCTGTTTAAAGAGGATCGCTTATAATTCGATAGGTAATTTATTCATCAAAAAATAGAAAACTTATTTCGATCACATATTTTCTGAATAACATCTGCCAATTTCATGATTTAAGAACAAAAATGAATTAAAATTTATACATTTCCAATTTGGAGTGGAAATTAAACCTTCAATTTTTGAAAATGAATAGTGGCGCCATCTAGTGTAGTCAAAGTAATCTATCTGGAAATAAAACTACAGCGAAAAGTCGATGCATGGCGTTAATGACTTTAGCGTATACCAGTGGTTCCCAACCTTTTTTTGGCCGTGCCCCACCTAGGCATCTCTAAAATCATGATTTCCCCTCCCCCCCTCCTTTCTATATTATATAAATATTGTCACATAAAAAATAAACTTCCATTTTCCCAGATGGATCCGAAAATAGCATTAACTCCATCGTAAGTGATTTCACATTCTTTAATTTATCAAAATCATATTTTTTTTTAATTACAAATATGCTTTTAACCTAACTCCATGAATGCAGTGATGCCATGGATCTTCGCATTTACATCGTTTTATTGTTTTTTGGCAACTTACCTCAAATTTTATAACTGATAAACAGTCTACATTTTTATTTTCGCAAAATTTCTTGAAAACATTTTCATATTTTGTATAACATCTAATATAATTGATACATTTTATAATGGATTTTAGTACTTCATTAAGAATAAGTGATATTTGTTTATCGCCAAGACTGTATGGATAACATAATTCACAAGTAGCATTTCCGGGTTCACACTTTTATCCAGTTTAAGTTACTACTTACCTTTCCTCCCATAACATACTTCTTTGATAGCGGATTTTTTTTCCCATTATTATTATTTGGGCCCCATGTTTTCTTCAATTTAAAATTTTAAAATGCATATGTCATGAATTTCATATTGTGTATGTGGTCTGCAGAAGACCCATAAGAAGTTTACTTTCAACACTTTCCTTCCGTGATGCACACGGGGTTTTTTTAATTTCATAAATGTAGCACCTCATTTTTATCATTCAAAACATTTTTTAGATTAAACATGCCCAAATAGTCAATTTTAGATATACTCTACAAAATTTCCTATGTAAAATTTCCCTCGTGGGGCATATTACACTATGAATAGATGTACAAGTTTTTTTTTTAAATAAATAGTAAAAAAAAGAGGTGTAATTTACTAAAATAGTATTATAAACCAGAGAAATTAAATGTTTCTTTATTAAATAAAAGGTTTCAAATTATAGAAGATAATCCATATAATTATTTCGGTGTCAGTGTATTTTTGAACTTTTAAATGGGATCGTTTCGGAAATTAATTTTTATTCAGTTATTTTTAAATTTTTTCATCTATTATTTCTATTTTTAGACTAAGACACTACTTTCATTAGAAAAAAATGACTGTGGGGCGTACGCCCCACGTTGGGAACCACTGGCGTATACCCTCTGCCATACGTGTACCCTGTGTTTTTTTTTACGACTACAGCACTGTGTATAAACTGTTCAGAATGATACTAAATTGGAAAAAAAACTTACTGTTACTTAAGGGGACCGGGAAAGCAAAATTCAACCAAAAAATCGATTTTTACTTTTTTATATCATTAAATATCCAACGATGTGTCACACATATTTATATATGAAAAAATAAGTGTTGAAATTATTCATTTATTATTCATTATTTCATATTTCACGACTTTTTCTCAAAACTTGGATTTTTCATGTTTATGTTTCTTTTTTTCAATATCTATTAAACTTAAGAACTCAGATTTTTTTTTAATACTTGTGTTATGTTATATTGTATACTTTAACTCTGGGATTTAATGATTTGTTGAAAATTATTTATTTTAGGCAGTGAAATCTTACCAAAAATGCTAATTTAAAAATGATTTTCAATAAATAATTAATTTTGAGTTTCACATAGAACGAAAATGGTCTGTTAAAATACGTAAAGTATGTTATTCTGTCTACTCTAAAAAATCTAGATCTCTATCTTTCACAATTTCTGAGAAAAAGGTACATAAAGTTGGTGAATTTAACATGGCGGAGATAGGGCTTTCCCGGTCTCCTTAAAAACATTGCTTGTGCTTGATGAATAACATTATTTTGAAAAATCTGCCGACGAAGTCGTAGCCGAGTGGTTAGCGCGCCCCTCTCCCACGCAGAGGACCCTGGATCGAATCCCACCTGTGGTAAGTGTTAAAGATTACTCTAGTTTGGAATGAATACTATATAATTCAGATGGCCTTTGGTTAGTGGTTGTATATAAAATATGGAGATTAGTTCTTGAAAAATTATGTTTTATCTTTTAAATGGAAATTTTTAAATACAGAAATATGCAAAATAAATGGATTTTTTTCTGGAATTTACATCAGAAAATTTCAATTAAAATATGTAAATTATACTGGAGTCTCGAGGGGCTACAGTTTCCATATTTTTAGGGATATATACATATATATATATATATTACACCGTATAATGCTTACGAAAGAAAAAAAAAAGGTGAAAAAATGTTTGTTGAAGTGGTCAAACATGGATGCAATTCAGACATTTGAAGTGTTTGAAATTCAGACGCATACAAGTGTCTTAAAAATTAAGACACTTTAAAACGTCTGAAAATTGAACACTCCGTTTCAGACACTTAAATGTCTGAATTTAAGACATTTCAGTTTACAGTGTGGGTGCATACATGCAACCTCAAAAAGTTATTAAAACGCTTGAGTCTGATTCCAGTAAAAAAGAAAAGTAAAATTGATTTAAAGTGGTGTAATGAATAAAATTCGTATAAGAGATGCCGGTCATGAACGGATTAACACGTTCACGCCGGCGCGGTGGGTCACACTCGACTGTCTCAGAGTTGTCAAGTCTCCGGCTTTTTGCACACCACTGTTATTTTAGAGAAAATATTGTTCCTTTAAATCGCTCAATTGTTCTAATTAAATAAAACCACATTTTCTGCATTAAAATACTGGTATACAAAAGGCCTGAGACTTGGCAGCGCTGAGACAGTCGAATGTGACCCACCGCGCCCGCGTGAACGTGTTAACGTATCATTAACATCTTTTAACCCTTTCAAAGACAAAGTACTTTCAGTATTAAATGTTGAAATGCATGACTGGCAGCGGAGTATACGAACAAATTTATTTGGAAATATGAAAAATGCTGTATTTCACATACGTATTAAATTAAAAAGATTTTAGAAAAATTCTGGTGCCTTTTTGGAGTTTGGGAATTAAACTAATGTGGTTTCAATATATGCCAATGCACCTGAAACGGTTAAGACGGCTACTTTCGTACTTTCTAGTCTTTTTCGCTGTTTCTATTTACCTATTGTAAGTAATATTAAAATGGCAAAAAGTTCCTATAAACTTTCGCATTTATATTTCATTAATTTTTTTTTCTTGAAATGCAAACAGCAATTTTTTACATCTTTCTTTAATCAGCTTTAAGCTTTTTTTCCATCACCCCATTTTACTGTACCTTTGCAAAATAAATTTAAATTCATTTTGATATATAACCATTAATTTTTCATTATGCATAGTGTATAATAAAAATATTTCTAAAACCCATAAATTAAAAAAATTCCGACGAGTATTTTTTATCAAATCTGAATTTTAAAACAGTAGAAACTCCTCCCTGTACTGAAAGTCTTTAGTAAATTGGTGTTCTAGATAGATTTCCCAATTTTATGCATCGGTAAGTATCTTTCAATGAACGAATTTAATATAAAATGTCTAACAATCTAAAAAAATATGGACAACATGATATAAATACATTTTCTGTAACGTAGAAGCTACGCCCTTAGTCAATGTGATTTTGAATGAAAACGAGAATTGTTGTTTCCCGTCATGAATGTGTTAATGGAGCCTTGGACATCTGGTCAACCGTCCCTCACATTGACTGGGTCAGCCTCCCCACATAGCCTTTTTCTAAACAATAGCACATTGTTTTGTTAAGCCTAACTTACTGTATAATCTTTATGAGTGGAATGAAAGCTCGATATTTCTGCATTACGTAAAACCTACTTACTTAAAATTCTGTGATATATTTTATCTGAAAAAAGCTTACAAAGTATTACTAAAAAACACAACTTTTAGGTTGAAAACACTTCACAATTGATTTTTTCCACACCTATTTCTATTATCTGTATGAAACGGAGATTGTTGTTTGAGCATTCCAGTAGCTTTGGTTGACACCTATTGATAAAACTCTGAAATTCTTTTAAACGAGAAAACTGATGGTTGGATCAAGCCTCCCGTATGGTCAAACCTCCCTAGTCTCCCCTAATAGTTTTATTTTATTTCTTTTCACAATGAGCAGCATATAATGTGCTTTAGAGGAAAGTAAGAATCCAAAATCTATTGTTTGAAACTTAGTAACTCACTACTTCAAAGATTCAGTAAAAAGTAATATAACATTTATAAAATTTCATTAAGTCTAAATATGTAATGAAACACGAAAGAATGTAAGTTAGAAAAAATTAAGGAACTTAGATCATGTACAGTCTGTACACGTACAGGCATAGATGTTTCTGCAGTTATCAGAGCGCGCTTCAAAAAATTTCGATTGCTCTTAATTCGAGAGACATTGTATGCCCTTCTATGCTCTGTATTTTCAAATCACCATTTATAAAGCACCGTTAAAAATTGTATTTTATTAACAAATCAACAAAAGAAAATCTATCTGCGAACTCAGAACTTTAATTGCTTTCATAAGTATATCTGACATCAGGAATGAGAATTTTCGTGCAATGTTTCTTTTTTTCCTTTCTATACTATCATGGTTTTAATTGTTATTCATTATCGAGAGATATATTTATATAATATTTTTTATAAAACATACTCTACCATTTTTTGACAGTGAATAGGGGAAAACAGTGCTGGTTGCCACGATAAAAAAAACTTTTAGAATTTTAAAAAATTAGGTATTCTCTCATTAAAAATAAATTATTTCGGTCGAAAGTATTTGAGTTTCGAAGTTTGCTTTTAGGTAAACCTTTTCTTTTTAGAGTTTGAGAATTTCAGAAATTCTGGACACGTTACCTCAGTCACGGGTTGTTTGTCACAATGAATAGGTTTAGTTGTTACGTAAAACATCTAGAAAATTTAAATGCAATCAGTAACATAGCATGATTGTCTTTTTGTTAGTACTGCATGTGCTTTACTAAATAGATTCACAAGTCTTTAATTTTGCAACTACTTTACTTCCACTATTTGGGAATGTTTATCCTCCCGTTATTTGTTAGTAAAATATATTTTACAATTAAATAAACCAAAAACGTTAGTATAAAAAACTACTAGAAATAAAGTGCTTAAAAAAGTAAAGAAATTGAAAGTAACATGTATCATCCTTAAAATAGACAGTAATGAGACGTTCTTAAATATAAAGATTTAATTTGACAAAAAATATATTATTTAAAAAATGCATTTTTTTCTCACCATATACCAAAATAAGCTGTACAGTAAAACATAATCATAAAAATCTTAATAAAATATTGAATTCAAATTAAACCATTCATCAACTGAAAATCAGACTTTTACATAATTAGATTTTCTTCCTCTACATATGCCGGCTTTCTTAGATTCTTTCAACTTAAACCAAAATAAATGGTCAATGGCTTGCAGCAACTAATTTAAAAATTCATTTCCTGCTCCAGCTGAAAATACTTATCAATTTTTCACATACCCTATATGCATAGCTGCCAACATCTTCCGCTTTTTCAGACCACAAAAACTTTATAGTAAATTTTACCATTTTAAATCGCTGAAATGTTCCGATTAAATAAAGCAGAGTTTTCTATTAAATTTTTCCGGGCTAGAAAATCGGAAGAGTTGGCAGCTATGCCTATATGTATTGATAGTATACTATCAATAGGGTATACCTAACCTTTATCATCTATGTCAATATCTCCAATTGCAGTTCATAACTAGCTAACGTGCAATAAAATTATATGCTGCTTGACAAAAGAAAACGAGCTGAATTTTTAACTTCTTACTGATAATATTTATGTTTTTAAATTCTTCATTATCTTATAAAAGTAGTGAACTTTCTAAAATGAAACATATTTTTGCTGCGTGAGAATGCCTGGTTTTGTTTGTCAGATGAGACAATTTGACCAGCCCATGCTGTGACAACCAACACCGGTCGAAATACTTCCAATTTTTTTATATTTAGAGTGTTTTCCATTTTTTCGTTCAATAATAATGCCACACAAATTATAAGCCGTCGTTGCACTACTAACGATATGGAAATAAACTTTAGAACGATATAAAATAAACACTAAGCACAAAATTAGCTACCAGTTAAACTAAAAATATACAGTAGCTTCATAAGTTGTAAATCAATACATGTATTTCAGTAATCCGGAGGAAAGCAATTCTGAAAAATGTTGGTATATTTTCAACAATCCTGACCCACAGACCACAAAACTACCCTCCGCTTAAATGTTGATATATATGCATATGTATATATATATCTGATGTTTGTCATGCTGTAACTCTCGTATTTATGAACAGATTTGGATGTAACTTTTTGTGTGCATAAGACATAGCAATGTTTCGACCGAGTTTGTTGGCCAGCTTCAAACGCCGCCTTGTTTCAAAATAGCGGCCATTTGTAGAAAATGAAAAAGATTTTTTCTTAAGTGTTTGACCTTGATACAAGGATTCCAGATCATTTTTTGTTTCGTCTTTATCTTAAAAAATGGCTGATATATAGCACTTTGAATTTCTACTGTGGTTGACATTTTGAAACAATCAAATTTTTGTTACGCCATAATATGCGTTTTTATTAACCTATTCATATGTTACTAAGCAAGTGTATAGTACATAGTAATGTCTCGACTGAGTTCATTGGTCAGCTTCGCCCGCCATTTTGTTTCAAAATGGCGACCATTCAAAAATTTTAAAATTTTTAATTTAAAATGAGGTAAAAAAAAATAGAAATCGAAAAAGATTTTTTCTTAAGTGTTTGACTTTGATACAAGGATTCCGGATGATTTTTTGTTTCGTCGTTACCTGGAAAATGGCTGAGATATCGCACTTTGAATTTCTAATGTGGCTGACATTTTGAAACAATCTGATATTTGTTACGTGATAGCACGCGCATTTATTAACCTATTTGAATATGACCAAGCTGTGCATAATGCATACTAATGTCTTGACTGAGTTCGTTGTCCAGCTACATCCGCCACCTTGTTTCAAAATGGCGGCAATTTAAAATATTTAAAATTTAAAATAAAGTGCAAATTATTAGAAATTGAAAAATATATTTTTTAAGTGTTTGCCCTTGATACAAGGATTCCGGATCATATTTTGTTCCGTCTTTATTTTAGAAAATGGCTGAGAATTTCTAGTGTGGCTGACATTTTGAATCAGTCTGATTTTTGTCACACGATAGCACGTGTAATTATTAACCTATGTGGATGTGCGTAGTACATAGGAATGTCTCGACCGATTTCGTTGACCAGCTTCATCGCCCTCTTGTTTCAAAATGGCGTCTATTAAAAAAAAGTTTTAAAATTTAAAAATTTAAAAAGAGGTTCAAAAATAATTAGAAACTGAAAAAAATTTCTCATCTTTAATTTTTGACCTTGATACAAGGACTCCGGAGCATTTTTGTTTCATCTTTATCTTAAAAAATGGATGAGATATAGCAGTTTTAATTTCAGTATGTCTGACATTTTTAAACAATCTGACTTTTTGTCAGGCGATAACACGCGTATATATTAAGCGATTTCGATGTGACTAAGCAGGAGAGGACATACGAAGGTCTCAACCGATTTCCTTAGCCAGCTTCATCTGCCAACTTTTTTCAAAATGTGCGCCATTTAAATAATTTAAAATTAATAAATTAAAGGAGTAATAAAAAATGGAAATTATAAAGTGCTATAAATTCTCTTAACTGTTTGACCTTGATAGAAGGATTCCGAAGCATTTTTTGATTCGTCTTTATCTTAGAACTTCCTGAGATATGGCAGTTTGAATTTCTGATGTGGCTGACATTTTGAAACAATCTGATTTTTGTCATGCAACAGCACTCGTATATATCAACCAATTTCGATGTGAGTGAGCATGCTTACAAAACATATCAAGGTTTCGACCAAGTTCAATGATTAGCTTCATCCAACATGCTGTTTAAAGTGGTGGGCGCTTCAAGATATTGCCAAATTTGTGGACCAACATAAATCGCTCTAAATGAAACAAACTTGGATATAGCTGACAATTTTTGCGAAATTCTCACTCTTATTCAGTATTGACAAATACTAGTATTGAATCTTCTATAATCAGGTTCCACTAATTTAAGCTTCGTATGTTTTAGTAAAATAAGATGGCTTTTAAAACTAGTGAATATGAAAGCTACCGCTTCTTCCAGGTACAGACCAGAGCGGACTTTTTTTTTAAAGATAAAAGATAGCAAACTAGTCGAGTAATGTTTGAATAAATCGTATCCATTGATCGAGATTATCAAACATACGTGCTGATGAATTTATAACTTAGTACAGATTACATGAGGGAAGAAAAAGCATTGTGACAACCAACCTATCTGGAAACCAGCCCCGCTCTCTATAGCCCGCCCTGCTCTCCGCTGTATGAAATATGTTGTGTATGTAAGTATAAATTTCGCTTAAAGTTAAATTTATGTACCAATGCTTTTGTAATTTACAAACATTTATAGTTCAATTGTGCATCGGATGTAAACAGCTTTCTTTTAAATATAAAATATTTCTATGTACTTTGTTATTTGCAGGCATAAATAAATCAATACTACCCTTAACTTTTAAAAGCATTTAAACTTATGAAATTTAATATAGTACATATAAAAGTTGTACTTCTTTTGTAATTTTGCACAGTATTAAATTTAAATATAATACGTTTCAAAGACTATGCGATAAATTACATTTTACCTTTTTCAGTTAAAAAAAAAGCAAATTGAATTTTTTTAAAAGACACAGAAAATTTCTGTCTCATAGTTTTGTATGCAATTACTGGTATTAGCTTTCTTTTTCATATGATAAAATCTATTTTTTTATTTAAAACGTTTAAGCTGTATTAAAAAATAAGCATAATATTTAAAAAAAAAAGAAATAATAAATGAAATAAATGAGATCCATAGAATAAGAAACAC
Organism: Maratus speciosus; assembly: GCA_963932465.1. Taxonomy (NCBI): domain Eukaryota; kingdom Metazoa; phylum Arthropoda; class Arachnida; order Araneae; family Salticidae; genus Maratus; species Maratus speciosus. The sequence goes on along the minus strand of OZ010787.1, from coordinate 239,715,354 downwards.
TTTAACTGTATTTTAACACACAAACTCTAATTACTGTAAATTTTTATACTGTTTTATATAATTTTTTTTATGTTTTAATAGATTGAAACAGATTAGTAATAACACATGCTCAATTAATGAGCTTTTTTGTGAGTTTCTACTTAATAATATTTATATTTCTATAAAGGTTAAAACAATTATACCGTAAATAATGAAGCAATTAGCTAAATAAGCTGTAACGTTTTTTCTATTGCCTTTCGGTTTATTTCACATAATAAAAAATCCATTTTCTAAATCATTCATTAGAACATTTCTATCGATTTCAATGCGAATACAAAAAATGCCTCTCTATTTTTTTTTTGTATATACATATAACCATACATCTTGTCATAGATACTTACATTCATTATGAGAGAAGTATTATTAAATCTTAATTTAATAAAATTTTAGAATATAGCATGTTTAACAAAACATAATATTTTTCATCATAAGTTTCTTACATACGTATTCGTAAAGACTTATTAGTTTGAATGGATGTGGGTTAATTATTCAATAAAAGTTTTAAAAATTAAAAATTAAAACTAGAAAATATAACTTTCAACGAACAGCTCAGTACAGTTTGATAGCAGTTCTCCTAAATAGTCCGTTTTAAAAAGCCGCTATTTTCGAAGAGAAATATACTCTTTAGACTTTCGTCACATATTTGGTAGAAACCTACACCAGATGTTACTTACCAGTTGTAAAATTTGTAGAAACCTACCCCTAAAATGTTTTTTGAAATAATTAGTATTTAAAAAAGACACTCTTGGAACATTAAAACAGCGCATTGTTTTGTATTGGCTTAATTAGAGTAAAAATTATTAATTTATTATCAAATATTTTTATATCATACAAGTTTAATAACATTTACTTCGAAAATATTGCCAAAAAAAGTTGCACAGGATTTATCTGGGCTTTTTCTTATTCTTCGAAGTTTCTTAAAAATAATTTGTTGTTCTAAATCAATGATTAGATTTGTTGTTATCCCACTTTCTGTAAGAATACAAAAAGGTCTCTAAATAATTTAAGGAAAACATATGGTAATTGATAATTAATTACATCACAAAAATAGGCCTACTAGCACTATTTATTAAGTTTTGCCTAAGAGCAAAATTTTATTAGACAAATCAGTTGTCAATATCAGGCGTTTTCCCTATGAAAAATTATTTATCCCGTTTCTCTTTCCCTTTCCTATGTTTTTCCGCTATGAGGAAATGGAACATCCCTTTTCTCTTCCTCCTTCTAGGGGAAAAGCCTGATTTTTCACTGCCTTTTTGTAACGTTTGTCATTTTTTTTCTTCTAAAAATATCATGAGACCCCACTTATTTTTCGTTTCTATGTTTTTGTACATATGTTCAACTACTTCCTGATATATTTTGTTTTATTCAACTGTGATGCTGTTTTGAGATAGGACTTATTCAAAAGCTGCAGATTTTGAAATTTTTGAATATTTAACAGATTATAACTGCTAACAGCATCGATATCCCGGTAAAATTCTATATTACTTAGCTTGTGCTAATAGTAAACTTTCATATTCTATAAGAAATATTTTGGGTACTATTGCTTAAAAAAGATAATAAGTGAAAAAACGGACAAAAACGTCATTTTGATTGCATTTTGTGGCAACATAATAATGAAAATTAACAATGCTCCATGGAACCAAGTACATTTTACTAAGCAAGTAGTTCTATACTAACAGTTTAATACAAAAGAATTTTGTGATGTTGTTGCTTTCAGAGATATAGCAATCCAAACATACTGGCATTTCAATTTTCATGAAAAATGGGATTCGTGGTCTTGAACTTTGACATTTTCTACAGGTTACAAGAATTTTTTCAGAGCTTCCAAACTGCACATTATTCATTAAATATGATCTACTTCAACATAAAAATATCAAGCAAAACAAAAAATACAACTATCGCACTTTGTCTGATTTTCAAAATAATGGCTGTTAATTACAAAAAAAAAATATTTTTATTAAAATGATATTGTATATATATATATATATATATATATATACAATATATGTATACAATATATATATATATATACTAGCAGGACCACCCGGCGTTGCCCGGGGTTTTTAAATAATAACCTTAAATAAAACGTAAGTTTATATGAATTTATATCTTTGGAAATTCTTTTAAAGAACCTAATTTCGGAGGCCACATTGACATCCGCAGCGCGTAATGTGTTCTCATCAAACTTCTTTCCCAACGAGCCTGTAATCTAGATCCTCACAACCTATGGCAGCATTTACCGGAGATAATCGAAAACCAAGTTGAGTGAGCCAAACCTCGAAAAAAAAATGCACTATTAATGTTAGAAAATGTTGGTAACTAAAGTCTAAGATAAAATTTCATAATACAGAAAGTAGGTGAATTGTAATCTAAGTTGAAGGCATCAAATCCCGTTGAAATTGGGCCCTTAAACCCGAGGAAATAACACGCCACCAAGAGGTGAAAGACGCCTCCTCACCTTGTACATTTCATGAATTACTGTTAACTGTAACACGATATTTAATAAACGGATGGAATCCCTTAACTAAAGTTACCTTTAAAGTAACGCGATTTTTTAATTTACGGCTGTAATGAGTAGACGTAAGTTGATGCTGAAAAAGGAGATTAATGTTCAAAAAAGGTGGTTGCTGACGTATAAAGAAAGACCGGTCCCTGGGTGCCAGGATCTTAACTGGAATGTAATTGGCTATAAGATAAAAATTTTGAGGTTTTAAAGTAGCTGGGAGAAGCTAAAACTATGTTAAAGAAAATTGCAATAGAATAGGATAGTTTTTTAAGAAACTGCAACAAAGGCCCTAAGAAGACGATTCAAGATTGGTAGTAGATGAAGTCTGCATTTTTTTTTTTTTTTTTTTCCGTTCATGTAATAGCTGGGGATCTTAAAAAGTTGTTAGAAGAAAAAAGCTCCTCAATCGGACCATTTTTAAGAGAGCTATTACAAGGGGCACAAAACGGCCCAACTGATAGTTGAGAGACAGGGCCCTAACATGAAAACATGTTTAAATGTTTTAGTAGTTAGCGTTTTAGATCTTAAATTAGTCAAAATTAATCAAAGGGTATGAAATAATCATTAGAATAATATTTTAAAGAAATGCGCAAAAATGGGGAAAATGCTTAAAAAGGAGCCCTAGAGCCCCACTAAAAATATGAGGGTGTTGGTCTAGGGGGAAGTGTATAAGACTCAATTTTAAAATTATGCAATGAGAAGGTGAGGAAATTAGGGATTAAAAAATGCATAACACACAAAAAGTTAGAGGGGCCCCGAATCGGGCCCTACAGGACCCTAAGATGCCTCAGGATTTTAACTGGAATACAGAAACGGGAGAAAAACGAAATGGAAAAATGGTTCCAAAAATGAAGATCGGATTAAGAGGGGCAATTTATTAATAATTTATGATGCAAAAGTTTCAAGGGGCCTTGTACCGGACCCCAAGGGGGAATCGACTTAGATGGCATGTAGTTTCGTATGAATACACTTTTTAGTATTTTTAAGGTAATCTGAGGACGATAAAACTATGGTAAAGAAAATATGGTAAAGGAATTCGGATCATTTTAAAAGAAGATGCACCAAGGGCCCCAAGAAGACGATTTATATTCAAAATTGGTGGTGGTTGATGTCTGAAATATTTCTGTGTCGTTCATGTAATAGCTGGAGAACCTAAGATGTTGTTAGAAAAATAAAGCTTGTGAATCGGACTATTTTTAAGGAATCATTAGACTATAATTTAAAAGAAATGTGCAAAAAATTGAGGCAAATGCTTAAAAAAGGGCCCTAGGGCCCCAATAAAAATATGTGAGTGTTGGTCTAAGGAGAAGAGTTCAGACTCAACTTTAAAATTGCGCATTGCGAAGGTGAGAAAAACAGGGTGTGAAAAACGCATGGCGCACAAAAAATTTATTGGGCCCTGGACAGGGCCCTACGGGACCCTAGACGGGCCCATAGTCTTAACTAGAATCTAGAAACGGGAGAATAACTAAATGGAGAATGTATCCAAAAATGATGATGGGATAAAAAGGAAGCAATTTATTAAAAATTTAGTGCACTAAAACTTCAAAGGGCTCTATACCGGGCCCTTGCAAGGGTGCCAGGGTCTTAAGTGAAATGTAGAAATGGGCAGAAACTGAAAGGAGAATTCACCCCAAAATCGAAGAAGATCGCATAGAAAAGAGGCATGCTTTTAACAATTTAGTGCACTAAAACTTCAAGGGGCCCTATACCGGGCCCCTTGCAAGGTTGCCAGGGTCTATGCTTAAAAAAGGGCCCTAGGGTCCCAATTAAAATATTTGAGTGTTTGTCTAAGGAGAAAAGTTCAGACTCAACTTTAAAATTACGCACTGCGAAGGTGAGAAAAATAGGGTGTGAAAAGCGCAAGGCGCACAAAAAATTTAATGGGCCCTGGACCGGGCCCTACGGGACCCTATACGGGCCCTTGGTCTTAACTGGAATGTAGAAACGGGAGAATAACTAAATGGAGAATGAATCCAAAAATGAAGATGGCCCTACGGGACCCTATACGGGCCCTTGGTCTTAACTGGAATGTAGAAACGGGAGAATAACTAAATGGAGAATGAATCCAAAAATGAAGATGGGATAAAAAGGAAGCAATTTATTAAAAATTGGCGTTAGAGTGAGCAAATTTTTAGTTGTTCTCTAAAAGCAGCTGCATGATAAGGGATTTTCCACAAATTGTCAATTTTTAATTTCATTTTTTATTGATGATTTAGTTATTTTTGGATAACCAACAGAACGAGCCTATACCATGATCAAAAGAAGTATCAAAATCAAAGTATTTTTTCCAAATCTACTCGTTGATAGTCACTAAATACTAACTTTTTTCTGAAAGCAATTAATAAAAAATGACAATTTGTCTAAAATCCCTTATCATTCAGCTGATTTTAGAGAACAACTAAAAATTTGTTCACTCTAACGCCGATATCTTTCGGAATTTTTACGATATTTGACTATATATTTTTTTAAAAGTTGCTCCATAGAGTTGACTATTAAGTTATGTAAAATGATCCTTGTTATCATTCGCTCATGCGCATATAAAAATTATTTCATACAACTGATCATATTTCTTAAAATATTTAATATAGTTATATTCCAATCGCACTATATTATTTCCACTATATTTTGTCAATTTCTCTGAAACCGGCGTTAAATTTGGTTGAAAACCCTGCATGTTATAAGCAAAAAACATGCAAGAATTTATTAATTTTTTTAAATAAATCGCTATATCTCTATTAATATACGTGCTATTCTTACACAAAATAATACACATATTGCACAATATCTGTTTACTTATAATCGGTAGCGATAAATCATTTCGTGCATTTTATTTACAAGGTGTTCCCAAGTATTATTTTTTTCTTTGATTTTTTGTTGGCCCCCGAATTGCCCCCCTTATCAAATCGACATTGCTAAATATGTGGTCGTACCTTTTCTTTTTAATCCTGAAATTCCAGAAGGAACTGTCAAGTATATTTCTAAATATTCGACAAAATGTCTAAAATTGAAAGTTTACGATTATTAATGACCATATAGTGTACATTTACAGCCGTTTCTCATTACAGATGAATGGAGGTGGTTTTTGTTTTCATTTATAATACCATTAACTTCTTGAGAAATACAAATATTAGTACCCATTTCTTTGGAGAAATCGAATTTGGAAGGATGAGAAATTTTCGATGAAGAAGGCCGTGGATTCAGACCTTGAGGGAATATATTACGTAAATTTCAAAGAGGAGCAAAAGTTGGACAGTGATTTAAAATTCTAATAACGATAAAATGCGGGGTTTTTTAACACAATAGTCAATTAATGTTCTAAATTTTGAAAAAAAATATTTTGTTTCTTTCTTCTAATATCATTATTGGAGAAACAAAATCTAACTTACAATAAATGACACATATAAAAGCATAAAGTTTTGTTAAAGCAATTTCCTTATTTTTATAGTGCTACTGTTCCCGACAGCATTCCGGTGAAGGAAACATTCTGAAATTCGTGCCTGAGATGTTGTTTAATACTTACGTACTATTGATTATCCAATTAAAAACTAAATAAGTTGATTTTCAAGCGATTTTTCACCACTAACCGCCGATTCATCATTAATATAGCATACTCTAGTAATGCATCGTGCCATTTTCAAACGTTTGTCTCATTAGCGCATCTATTCTACATTCCCACTAGCGCTTCTTGTTGTAACAGACAGTACATGACGCATATTTTATTGACTAAAATCAAATTTAGTTTAAAGGTTAAAATTAAATGATGAATGTACTTTTATTTTGTTTTAAAATGGAAATAACATTCGCCATCGTTTCTCAAGAAAATGGGGAACTATATTGAATGTAAAGAAGTAAGACGAGTAAATTATTAATAGTTTTATTGCCAAATAAAATATATTTTTTAATATTATATTTGTTGTTTTTACAAAAAAATACTATTTTCGTATAATACTATAAAAACTAGATTTTTATGAAACATTGTGAAAATAATTCATGCGCCATAAAATTGAATTATTATAGAAATATAAAAAAAAAAATTCTATCACAGACAAGAGAATACATATTCTGTCGAAATTTAAAAATCAGTAGAACTTTTCCAATTTAAGTTTATTTAATAAAAAATGAGCTTAATTTTCAAAGCTTGTTGTTGTTGTTTTAAATCGTGTTTGAATTTTTCGTGTATGAATCTTTTATGTTCTTTAAGGAACGTTAAGTATTTGAAAGAGTCACTCATATTTCTATACTTTTCTAAAAGAATTTTATTATTTTTGAAATTTTGTAAGAGACATTTAGACATAGAGGAGAGTCGTACAAAGTCAGACGGAGTGCTAAAAAACTTTAATCCTTAAATGCATATGGTATCGTTTATGATACCATAATTGTTCCCTATTTTTTGGATTTTTTATTCACATATTCCGTATTTCCACCAGAAAAATAAAAAAGAAAATTTCACTCCATTTAATAACAGCCATTTCGTTATTAAAAAAACCGAAATTTACCATTTATATTTTCTGGTATGAATTCCGATTCTCTGAATTATGAAATTTCGGGAACGCATGCATTAAAGGGTTAATTAAGATTAATATATAATCAACTGAATAAATTTTAGATTTTGCATATGTATATTGTCTTATTGGGAGGGTTTTACATACATAATTTAGTAATACGTATTATTAGAAAAGGAAAAATTAATTCAAAACATAATAAGAGTTCCTCTCAATGTCTACCACACTCAGTACACGGTGAGGCAGTGCTTATCTTTTACGGGTTTTACCGACACATTCAGCAATCTGGGATATGACATTGTTGTGCGCGGATTTCTAACCACGTATATATGAAGAGTCTCATAACAAAAATTTTAAGAGACACAAAAACTGGTAAATCAAAGGTTATGAGTTTGTAGGTGGTATGTTGTTTTAAAATGAGAAACATGCATCTTATGTTTAGTCGTCCATGTCTGAAGGTCACAAAAGCATAATTAAGAAGCATGCAATGAATATTAATCATTAAACAATGAATAGAGTTGTTATCATACACACTTTTGCACACTTTTTCTCTCACTGTATACCAAGTTGATTTTTACATAACTGAGACTTCGACTTTGTTCGAGTTCAATGTTTTCAGCTGAGAAATAATAGGGCAGTCGTATAGGATTCATACTTAAGTACCCCATATAATTAGACAGAATATATATGATCTATAACAGAGATTAATGAGTAACATCTCTGTTTCACTGTGCCCGAAAATACTCTTTTATCCTACATTGCGTACCTACCAAATGACCAAACATCCGCGATTAAAAAATGTGGCCGACAAAAATGCCAAATAAATTATCACTGAACCGCCTGATATCAAGCGGTACACAGTTTCATTTTCTAAGAGCTTCTCTGTCCCAATGTGTACTGTACACTTTTTCATTATGTAGACTCTTGTCTCTCTTTCTCTCTCTCTCTATATATATATATATACTAGTGGGGATGACCGAGCTAAGCTCGGTCAAAATTCGCCTTGTGTTCAATTCGATATTTCATTCTCACTGTATTATTCTTGCTGTTTAGTTAAAATTGGTATGATCCTAAGCCATAGGGACCACTAACCGAAATTTTTCGAACGTACGACCTAACCAATGCTCATCTGGAACTCGAAAACGATAGAATACAAAATTTAGTCAAAATCGCTTAAGTCATTTTTTAGATAAAATTAGCTTGACCAACGGTAACCCAAAAAGGACCTACTAATCTAAATTTATCGAACATCTGACATATCCCAATGGTCTTCTAATGCTAGGAAACGGTATAATAAAATTTTTTGTCATAATCGTTTGAGCCATTTTTTAGATAAAGTTAGCTAAACCTTGACCCATAGTGACCCAAAATGACTGGTTAATCGAATTTTTTTGAACATTCGACATAGACCAATGGTCTTCTCAAACCCGAAAACGATAGAAAACAAAATTTAATCAAAATCATTAAAGCTGTTTTCTAGATAAAATTAACTTGATACACAGTGAACCAGAAATTACCCATCAATCGAATTTCCTCGAACATGTGACATAACCCAGTGATCTTCTCCTGCCCGGAAAGAGTATAATACAAAATTTTGTCAAAATCGTTTCAGCCGTTTTTTAAGATACAATTAGTTTGACCCACAGTGACCCAAAAATGACCCACTAATCGAATTTTCTAGAACATGTGACTTAGCTCAATGGTATTCTCATGCTCTGAAACGATATAATACAAAATTTTGCCATAATGTTTTGAGCCGTTATTTTAAATAAACTCTGCTTGACCAACAGTGACCCAAAAATGACCCACTAATTGAATTTTCTCGAACTTGTGACTTACCCCAATGGTCATCTCATGCCCGAAAACGGTACATTACAGAATTTTGTCAAAAGGTTTTTTGGCATATTTTAGATTCAATTAGGTTGACCCTGACCCATTGTGACCCAAAATGACCACTAATAAAATTTTCTTGAACATGCGACCAAGCCCAATGGTATTCTCGTGCCCGAAAACGATAAAATGCAAAATTTCGTCAAAATCGTCAGAGCCGTTTTCTAGATAAACTTTGCTTGACCCACAGTGACCCAAAAATGACCCACTAATCGAATTTTCTCTAATATGTGACTTAGTCCATTGGTCTTCTCGTAATCCAAAACGAGAGAATACAAAATTTAGTCAAAATCATTAGAGCCGATTTTTAGATAAAATTGTCTTGACCCAAAGGGACCCAAAAATGACCCACTAATCGAAATTTCTCGAACATGTGACCTAGCCCAATAGTTTTCTCGTGCCGAAGAACGGTTGGATATAAAATTTAGTCAAAATCGATTGAGCCATTTTTTAGATATAATTTGCTTGACCTTGACCCATTTGACACAAAACGACCCACTAATCTATGTTTCTCGTACGTGTGACTTAGTCCAGTGGTCATCTCATGCCCGGAAACGGTATATTACAAAATTTTGTCGAAATGTTTTAGGCCTTTTTTGGATTCAATTAGCTTGACCCTCACCCATTGTGACCCAAAATGACCAACTAATCGAATTTTCTTGAACATGCGATCAAGTCCAATGGTATTCTCATGCCCGAAAACGATAGAATACAAAAATTCGTCAAAATCGTTAGAGCCGTTTTCTAGATAAACTTTGCTTGACCCACAGTGACCCCAAATTGACCCACTAATCGATTTTCCTCTAATATGTGACTTATTCCATTAGTCTTCTCGTAATCGAAAACGACAAAATACAAAATTTAGTCAAAATCGTTAGAGCCGTTTTTTAGGTTAAATCGGCTTGACCCATAGTGACCCCAAAATGACCCACTAATCGAAATTTCTCGAACATGTGAACTAGCCCAATAGGTTTCTTGTGCCGAAAAACGATCGGATGCAAAATTTAGTCAAAATCGATTACGCCGTTTTTTAGATATAATTAGCTTGGCCTTGACCAATTATGACCCAAAATGAGCCACAAACCAAATTTTCTCGAATACGGGGCCTAGCCCAATGGTCTTATCATGCCCGAAAATGGTAAAATACAAAATTTCGTCAAAATCGTTAGAGCCGTTTTTAAGATAAAATTTACATACACACACACACACATACATACACACACAATTTTTGCTCGCATAATAGTATAAGATATACACACTATATTGCCATTAATGACCGGCAATTTTCAATTTTAGACATTTTGTCGAATATTTAGAAGTATACTTGTCAGATTCTTCTGGAATTTCAGACATTAAAAAGAACAGGTATCACCTCATATTTAGCGATGTCGATTTGATAAGGAGGAGAATAAGTGGGCCAACAAATAATCAAAGAAAATAAATAATATTTGGGATCACCCTATAAAATAAAATGCTCGTAATGATCTATCGCTACCGAATATGAATAAACAGACATTGTGCAATATGTGTATTCTTTTGTGTAAGAATAGCACGTATATTAATAGAGATATGGCGATTTATTTAAAAAAAAAAAAAAAAAAAAATTCTTGCATGTTGTTTGCTTATAACATACAGGGTTTTCAACCAAATTTAACGCCGATTTCAGAAAAATTGACAAAATATAGTAGAAACAATATGGTGCAATTGGAATATAAATATATTCAATATTTTAGGAAATATGAGCAGTTGTATGAAATACTTTTTATCTGCGCATGCGCGAACGATAACAAAGATTATTTTACATAATTTAATATTCAACTCTAAGGAGCAACTTATTAAAAAAATCTAGTCAAATATCGTAAAAATTCAGAAAGATATCGGCGTTAGAGTGAGCAAATTTTTAGTTGTTCTCTAAAAGCAGCTGAATGATAAGGGATTTTCCACAAATTGTCATTTTTAATTTTAAATTATTTTTAATTTTCGTTTTTTATTGATGCTTTAGTTCTTCTCTGATAACCACCAGAACTAGCCTATACCATGATCAAAAGAAGTATCAAAATGGAAGCATTTTTTTCCAAATCTACTCGTTGATAGTCACTAAATACTAACTTTTTTTCTGAAAGTCAGTTAATAAAAATGACAATTTGTGTAAAATCCCTTATCATTCAGTTGCTTTTAGAGAACAACTAAAAATTTGCTCACTCTAACGCCGATATCTTTCTAAATTTTTACGATATTTGACTAAATTTTTTTTAATAAGTTGCTCCATAGAGTTGACTATTAAATTATGTAAAATGATCCTTGCTATCGTTCGTGCATGCGCAGATAAAAATTATTTCATACAACTGCTGATATTTCCTGAAATGTTTAATATATTTATATTCCAATTGCACTATATTGTTTCTACTATATTTTGTCAATTTTGTCTGAAATCGGCGTTAAATGTGGTTGAAAACCCTTTATGTTATAAGCAAAAAACATACAAGAATTTTTTAATTTTTTTAAATAAATCGCTATATGTCTATTAATATACATGCTATTCTTACAAAAAATAATACACATATTGCACAATGTCTGTTTATTTATATTCGGTAGTGATAGATAATTTCGTGCATTTTATTTACAGGGTGGTCACAAGTATTATTTTTTCCTTTGAATTTTTTTTGGCCTCCTAATTCTCCCCCTTATCAAATCGACATTGCTAAATATGAGGTCATACCTGTTCTTTTTAATCCTGAAATTCCTGAAGAATCTGACAAATCTAATTCTAAATATTCGACAAAATGTCTAAAATTGAAAATTGCCTGTCATTAATGGCAGTATAGTGTATATATATATATATAGAAGTGTGTGTGACGAAATCGTTGCTGTAGAGCAGGAATTATGAGTTAGAATAAGTGAACCTGATTATCTAATAACGTAAATGCGACCACATAATTCAGGTAGTACAGTCAACTGATCATATATTTCTTGGCTATACATTGTCTAAGATATTAGCATCTATATACTTAGTGTATCAATGATATTATAACATAACTCTGGGAGTAAAGTAACGAAATATGGGCAGTTGATGTGGGACAATAGCTTAAAAAACAGAAGAGTTTCTCCTGAGAAAATAATCAATTGCAGCAATAAGTCTTTATTTATTAAACGAAAGGTAGCAATAGGTATTTGGGGAGTCTCGAAAACTCTCAGTCTTAAGGAACTGAACATATCCGCATGTTCACAATTAATTATTTCAGTAAACAAACTAGCAAAAAATAAAAATATATTAAGCTGTTACAATCGGCATTGGCATTCCACTACAAGTGAAGCCGCGGGTTTTGAGACAAGTGAAACAATGAAAAAGTTCACCTCTGACTTAGTGCGAGGTTAGGTCATTGGTTAGAGTGTAGGGATACAAAAGCGGCAATCCGCCAATAGTGGACCCCAATCCGGCGACCGATTGTCAGACGTAGAAAGCGAGTAAATAGCCCCCGGAAATAGCGCGATTACATTCGAAGCGTCCTCCGAAAAATGCTTATGTTTAAAAAGCAATTAATTAAATCTGATCACATATCACACAGAGGGTTTCGTTTAATATTCCTTTAAAAACATTTTATCCTTTTGCAAAATCTGTTAGTTCCACATTTCGCAAGCAGGGGGCGCACCCTATCCTATTCAAAACTATATCCGAACGAAAATACGTTTTACAACCTATCCGTAGATATATTAGGCGAGGGGATCGGGCCCATAGCGCTCGAGATAGGTATGAACCCCCTGGCGGTAAAGAATGGAACTGAAAGATGTAAGGCTATGTGTATAATATGAAAGAGCGGTCAAAGAGATGTCGCTATGGGTGGAGGTTAGATAAAGTGCTTAAAATACACAAGTTAGAGCCCGGAGGATTAAATATTATAAGACTTTTTGAAAATTTTATGATTTTTCGTGTGATCGCAAGTGTTCTGCTATAAGTATGCAAAATTTCTAGTCTTCAACTTAAATGGGATCTCAATTAGAAAAAAAAGCTTAAAATACACAAGTTAGAGCCCAGACGGGTAAACATAAGACTTTTTCAAAATTTTATGATTTGTCGTTTGATGTGAGGGGTTCAGCTACACTGTAAAAAAACGGACTAAAAAACGGATATACTACTGGCAAACTAGACGCCAGTATTATTTCCGTTTGTTTACGGGAATTTTTACGCATAAATTACAGAAAAATTTCCGTTTTTAATCAGAAAAACGGAAAAATTTCTGTAATTTATGGGTAAAAATTCCCGAAAGTAAACACAAATAGTATTGGCGTCTAGATTGCCAGTAGTATTTCCGTTTTTTAGTCCCTTTTTTTTTTACAGTGCATAAGTATGCAAAATTCAAGTCTTCAACTTAATTAGGGGCTCAGTTAGAAAAAAAAAAAGCTTAAAATACACAAGTTAGAGCCCAGACCGGAAATAAAACATTTTTTCAAAATTTTATGATTTGTCGTTTGATGTAAGGTGTTCAGCTATAAGTATGCAAAATTTCAAGTCTTAAACTTAATTAGGGGCTCAGTTATAACAAAAAGATTAAAACACACAAGTTAGAGCACAGACGGGTAAATATAAGACTTTTTCGAAATTTTATGATTTGTAGTTTGATGTGAAATGTTCATCTGTAAATATGCACAATTTCAAGTCTCCAACATATATAGTTTCTGAGAATGGGCTGTGTGACAGACAGACAGAGGAGCGAGACGAATAGTATTTTGTCAGATGAATGAAAGCCTAAAAAGTGTAGTCTGAAATCATAAGTGCGTCGAAGACAAATTTTGAATGGTGGAATTTAAAAAAGATTAAAAGTATGATAGGCATTGAAAATTGAAATAAATTAAAAGGAAAATTTTAATAAATGTGATAAAAGAATTTGGAATAGATTTAAGATAAGTTAAAATTTCAAAATATATTATATATATATATATATATATATATATGTATCACTTAAATGAATATAATATAACTTAATAAAGACAATGCCTGGAAAAATAATCTCTAAAAGATCCTTAACAAATTTAAAACAAGGTTTATTTCAATTTAAGGTATCCGGCTTACAGTTAAGATATAATAAATGAAACATATAACGTGCAAAACAATACAGATTGTTTTCAATATAAGATGCCATATCTCATGCATTCGGAAGTACGACTAAAATATGAAACATTTAATATATATTGCGTACTGAACATATCGTGAAACCTTCCACTGTAAAACGCTGTATACGATATTCTTTCCTTGAAACGTTGAAAAATGTACTAAACTTTGTAGAAAGTTAAATTAAAACCTATTAAGAAATTTACGGGGGAAACTGCATTTTGCATACAATCGAAAGCCAGTTAAAGTGTAATTTTCCCCAGAAATTCAGATCCTATTATCTGAAATTTCGAAGAAGAAAAAGACATTTATAGAAGTAAAATTGTTTTCAGCTTCCACAAGAAAAGAAAAAAAAAAGAGAATGCACTATCATTACTGCTTCCCATGCAAAGCATAACGTCTCATTATAGTACAAAATGGCTTAAACTTCTTTTAATCGGCTTTCCTTATATTGAATGGAACAGGCCGGCTTTAAGATTAGTAGATTAACCAGAAGACTAACAAAGCAAAGTGCTTAAGAAAACCGGTAAAATAATGTTTGTTTTTGCTTAGAAGGGTCAGAAGATGAGATTAGCGGATGTTTGCGGACACTACCAAAGACAAGAAAAGGCTCTTAGAAAAGACATCAAAGGTAAAGGATAGGTCTTTTTCTTTCCATTTACTTTCCACTTGTACAGATGTCTTAACATTGAGAAAAACAGGGTCAAGACACTTTTTTACCTTACAGATGAACATTTTTCACCGCAGACCGGTGTTAGGAAAGAATGTTAATACGATTATTTCCGGAATAAATTTCTCTATTGACTATTGAAAGAATATTAGGTTGTCCGGAATACAGAACTGCATTCATAATTTTTATTGATAAATATTTAAAACTCATTATATTTATCCGTCAAATTTGCACACAAACACACACACACATGTATATATTCATGTTTTTCAAATGTAACTTTTTTTTTAAAGTGGAAATTTATCTAAAAAAAAAAAAAAATAAAAGTTAGTAGTTTTAGTTATATTTTAAAATTGACTTATCATCTAAAAGTGTCTGAAAGTATCTGCTTTTTGCATACTTTTTTCTTTATACTGTACAGAAAAGATAAAATATTAAATTCTTTTCAGGATTTATGAAAATATTTAATAATTTATAAAAGCAATTTTTAACTTATTACTGCACTAAACATCTTTTTAAAATTTTCTCACAGAAAAATATCTGAAAACGGTTTAATCGATATATAGATAAAATATTGGTATAAAGGGTCATGATTTTATCTTTTATAGAAATTTAATTTTATAAAATTAAATATGATGAGTCTATAAATATATATGGTGAGATAAGGGTATTTAAAATTTTAAGTACTCCTAAGCAACTGCAGATGATGCAACATAAAAAAAATTACATTTTATTTATTTAATTATTGAATTTAAATATAAATCATTTTATTTTCAAATGACATTATAATATATATTCATTATATATAATGTAATATATATAATGTATATAATATATATAATAATAATGCATATAATACTATTAATATATAATATTATCTATATATTTAAATCGCTAAGCGTTTTCTTTCGACAGTCCGTGAGAAGAATCTACTGCATCAAATTACAACAATCTTTTTTTTTAAATGAAAGATATTTGGCCACATATTTGTTATCGTAAATTCGTTTGTTCAAATATCTTAATAATTAGCCGTAATTTTAAATAAAAATTCTACAGTTGCGCATGCGCAGTATATAAGTACAAGTCTACCTTTGGAGTGAGGTGCTGCACATGCACAAAGATGCTCGCTCAGTTGAACTGTCACATCATAGGTAGAAGTTGTTTTAAGTTCGTCTCCTATTCGATCTTACTGTAAACAAGCTTTTCTTTTTTTCACATTGTTAATATTATTAGGTTGAGCAAAAAGTTCTGGAAAATTTTTATTCTAATAGTTACCAGAATTTGTATCGTATATAGGAGTACTAGTGGTATATCTATAGAAGTTAAGCAATTTCGGCTGCAAAATGTTTATTGAACAGCATGATTTGCGTGTATTGATACGGCATTATTGGAGAAAAGTTCTAACGATTCTGAAAGCTGTTGATGAGTATGCACAGTTGGACGGCGTCGAAATTCTTCCACACTCCGCCTACAGTCTAGACTTCATCCGATAATAGTCTCTTTCGATCAATGGAACACTTTTTCAAGGGCCGTCGATTTGAATCCTTTAATGAGGTTGAAAAACATATCAAGAGTTTTCGATTCCAAGGAGCCGCCATGGTACTTCTGGTAATCTGGAATCTGGCAGAACGATGGCAGAATGTCATGGACTATTATGATCTCTACTTTGAAGAATAGCCCTTGTTGCTTTTGTTGTTTATTTTCGCATAACAACGCAACTTTCACAAATTTCCCAGAACTTTGTTGTAAACGCTCCAATAATTATGAGGAGGAATTTGATCCTTAAGTTGATCAAATTCCTCCTCATAATTATTGGGGCGTTTACAACATTCAATGCCAATGTCGTTTGTCCTACATTGGACAAACTAAACGAAAACTCCGTTACAGAGTCAATGAACACAGAAACTATGTAAAGAAAAAAGAATTACAGAAATCCTCTATCGCCTCTCATTGCTGGGGGGAGGGACATAATTTTAATTTTGACTCAGCTACCATTATCAAGAAATGCATTACTCCTCTGGATTTAGATTTTTTGAGGCTGTTCATATACATAAATTTAAAGACTCCTTGGTTAATGATTTATCTGGTACACCATACATCTCAACTTTCTGGGTGGATTTGTTGTGTCACGACACTTCACTTCCGCATTAATTTCATTGGCTGTTGGAACTTGATGGTCTTTTGGTATTATGTTTTGACATTTGGGTTTTCACCGTGCATATAGTTGGGGTGGATATTGTTTTTAAAGTTTTTTACACTGAGGATGTGAGTCCTAGTACTCACGAAACGTATACGTCTCATCAAATCAACTTATTTTATTGTGTGTTTAAACGTTGTTTTCAAATAATTTATATTTCCACACAAGTTCTGTACTTACGATAATGCTTATTGATAAACTCGCTTCTCCTACATATATTTCAGCAATTTTCTTTTTTGAGCAATCATACTGTGCACTGATGACGGTACGCTATTGCTACCGAAATTAGTTTGCAACAAGAAATAAAGTGTTTTGGTGCTTTGATCGTTGTTTTTTTCACATTGTACTGCGCCAAGAAATTTCTTATTGTAACATAATTAATACTGGTTTTCAGACTAATTGTGTTTTTCAATTTTTTTTTTAATCGCTATTTCCAAATAGTAATCGTTGCCTTTTTTTTTTTTAATCTCATAATTTATAAGTAGAATATTACTATTAAAAGAAATAATGTTTATAAAAAATTCAAAAATACAATCTCTAGTGGATTTTCACATCAGGTGCATTTTTAGTAATGTTACCATCGCTGTACCTATTATTAATTTAATTTCAAATTAATTTTCATACTTGTTTCTTTGAAATGCCACAATATTACAAACCCAAGAGAATATTCTATTGCTATATTTGATTGAAAGTAGGTTTTATTTTTATAACATTTATTTAATGTATTGCAAACAAATAAAATATGTAAATTATATTAACTTAAGGAATATTTAAACATTGGAAAAAATTAATATAATGGATAATGAATAGAAAAAATGTAGTTATCAGTTCTGATTCTGACTTCAAACAAACATATTATACTTTCCAATTTATAGTATTATTAGGATAAGCAATAAGCATAGTTTTATAACTGCACGAAGATATAAAAAAAACTACGCGTTTTAAAATATTTAAAATTTCATATCATAAAAATATACTAAGAAATACCTGTGTCAAACTGAACTGAGTAGGTAATGTGAATACACATGCAGCATTTAAGGAGATGACAACTAATAATGACAAACAAACCTAGAAATTGGCCGCTACACATTCAAAAATATTAAAATCTGTTCAAATATCAGTCATTTTAATTAAAGCTTTTGCAGTGGTTATTCTTTTTTGTGATGCTGCATTTAAGGAGATGATAAGAAATGGTAACAAAAAATCGTAGAAGTTGGCCGCTATACATTCAAACAAGGCACAATCTGTTCACATATCTGTCACTTTATTATTTAAAGCTGTTGTAATGATTATTCTTTTTTGTGGTGTCGCATTTAAGGAGATTACAAGTAATGGGGACAAAAAGTCGTAGAAGTTGACCGCTATACATTCGAAGATGTTACAATTTATTCAAATATATGTCATTTAATTTAAAGCTATTGTATGGTTATTATTTTTTGTGATCCATCATTTAAGGGGATGACAGGTTTTGGGAAATAATTTTCAAAACAGCTTTCATTGATGTACCCATTTAATCCTTTTTATACCTCGTATTTTTAAGCCTTTGATCATTGGGAAATAAAAAGAAAGGTATCTCGAAAGTATGTTGAAGATGTTTGTATCAACTGAAGATATAAATGTTGTAGTTTTATAAAAAAAATTATACAAATTATATCTTTTTAAAATTAATAATATTACATGATTTATTTTTCAGCATTTAGTATTCGAAGAAAAAGCTTTCCTTAATTCTTAATTCACTTTAGTTGAGATTTTCTATTAAACTTGTGTTTCATTCTTTAAATACAAAAATAGGCTGTACTAATTAGGTTCATCTTCCTCAAAACAATAACTTATGTTAAAATAATATGTAATACTGAAAGATGTTAGGTCTATTTATTTTTGATGCAGTCATAATACAATAATATCTAAAAGTATTTTCTTCAATAGTCTATTCTATTACTAGATTATTTCACGAGAAATAACTACTAAAATACTCGGTAGATTTCATTAAGCAGTGTAAAATAAAATCCGTGAAAAAAGGAATGTGTACTGGCAGAAAAAGTACCGTCTTTGGTTTTTGCCCAAAACATCAATTACGAAACTTTAACTTGAATTTTTACTTTTTGATTTCAAATAAAATTAAGCCTATCCGTCTGTCTGTCTTTAAAGGAATTTTTCCGCTTTTAAAGTTCAACGAGTGGAAAAGTAAAATTTTCAGTTTATTCCAGGAAGATTTACTATTTCCAATCAAAATAGTAATTTTACGTTAAAAGATAGAAAATTCACCTGAAATCAACCGTATATATAAGGATTTTTTTAAGAATGAATCCTCTTTAATGCAATTCGGATAGCTGCATTACTGTTTCAAAGTAAAAATTAATTTTTACGCCCCATCCCCCCCCCCCAAAAAAAAAAAATCAATCTAAGATTGGCTTAAAAATATTGGTAGACATATTCTTTTTCGAAAGCTATTAATACAATTTTTGAAATTCATTTTCATTTGCACCTAATAAAAACAACAGTTTATAAAAAAACTTTCATGACTATCTTCGAGAACACCCACAGTATTACCATCTCCTCTTAATCATTTCGAAGAGTCTAATTTTCAGTGTATGTGTTAATAAATAAAAATGAAAATGCTCTTTTTGTTTTAGATTATTAAGCCAATCGAATGTAATTTCAATTTAATTAAGTTTTTAAAAGTTTCTTTATGATATTTAATAAAGCAATAAAGAATGAGCAAAGGAAATTTGCGGGAGAGGAATTATTTTATTGGCAGGTAAACATACTTTGCAATGCTATATATTAATTTATGTGGATAATTAGAAGCGTGGAATGACGAAGCTAAAATCAATATGAGGCAGATAATATTGACATTGTTGATTTATAATATCGTGTTTCTGAATTACAAAGATATACAGAGTTTCGCTGAAAACTCAATGTAAAATCACACTCAATTTTCGAAAGTAATTCGTCAAATATTCTTAACCAATTGACAGTGTTATATGATTAGTTATTGTTCTCAAACATCAGGTATCGCGTAGAATAATCACCTTCCGATAAGAAAGCTTTTTTTCAGTGGAATAAACTGTCTTTCTGTCATAAGAGAAAAGGCAGCTGGTACCTAGCAATGAATCATGTGACACTGTGTCCTCTGATACGCTAATTACTATAATTATCGCATTCCGATATTCCGTCATTAACGCAAAATATCTAAAGTATTTTATCCAATGATTAATCTTTGAAAACGACGCTGTTCTAAATTGATAGGTCTTTTATGCAAACAAAAAATGCGTTTACATTTTTTTTTATACTAAAGCCCTAATTAATAAAGATTATACTACTTTGCCTTTAAGGACTTGGCTTTGACTGTATATCAATTTTCCATAAAATACGTTAGAAAGGACTATTTAAAAATACTGACAGTTTGTGAACTGTTCTATAGGATAAAGACTGTAATTTTAAAAGAAGATTTCAAGCACCTGTTTGCAATCAATTTAAAAATAAACGGTCAAGTGCGAGTATTACTCGCTCTCAGAGGGTTCCGTACAATAAATATATGAATTATTCACTGTATTTATAAAAAAAGTATTTACTAAAAGAAGAATAACATTTTGTAAAAAACTATACAACGTAGAGTTTGGTATAGCTGTATATAAACTGGAAAAGTAAGAACGGGTATACCGTAAAAGTGCAAAGAGGTATGAAGCATAAATAATAAAATATATTGCTATACTGTATAATTCTTATTTAAATATTATTCAAATCTGTTTAAGAGGAACTCAATTCGGCACTGACAATAAAAGTTGTGGGGTTAATATATTTCAAGTGGTCCAGAAAATCATGTATTCGTTGCTTGACCATTTTTAAAAAATCTGTAATTTTTTGTACAACAACCCTAACTTGATGGAAGCTCAAAATGACTATTATTTTAATTTTATTAATTTTTGTTTGTGCATGGCGGCCATCTTTGTTTCATCGTCTGCAGCAATTTTCTCACATGAAGGGTTTACGGAATTGTAAATAATTCATTGTTTATATATCAAATTGAACTGCGGATTAAAGCAATTTGTACAGAATACTTTGAGCTAAAAATTTGGTAATGGAGTAGTTTCCGAAACTAACTGCTTATTGGTAAAATTTAAGCATAAAGTTTCATTTTTTTTTTCAAAATTTGTCCGTTTAGAAGAGGAAATTTTTCTAACAAGGAAAACTGTCAACATGACATAATTTGTTTTACAAACAGGCCGAAAGTACTTGTACTCACACGCCGAGTTCCAGATCTGGGACTTCCCAGCTAGAAAAAGTTTGCAAAAAAAGTGTAAAAAAAAGTGCACAAAAAGCGAGCGTATTTGGCTCCTCTGCTTATGCATAATATGTGGAAACTGAATTGCGCACAAAAAGTGCATACCTAAATTGTTCACTTTTTATGCACAATCAGAGGTGCAAAATTCGCTCGGATTTTGTGCACTTTTCTTTTTACACTTTTTTTGCATACCCAAATTGTGCACTTTTTTTACACAATCAGTGGTGCCAAATACGCTCAGATTTTGTGCACTTTTTTTACACATTTTTTGCCTATCTAAATTTTATACTTTTTATGCACAATCACAGGTGCCAAAAACGCTCAGATTTTGTGCACTTTTCTTTTTACACTTTATTTGCCAATCTAAATTGTACCACAAAAAGGCTTAATTATTGCAGTTTAAATATATTGCTATCACATACATAATTCACACTGCAACAATAAAATTAATAATAAGACCAAAAAAGCAAGCATAAATTTATTGGTGTACCTGTAACGAAACAGTGGCACAACAGAAAGCTGAGCAATATTCTTATAATAGCATGAAATTAAAAAAAAAAAAGTTAAAAATTTAGGTTTCTCTAAATATAACCTAAAATACCTTATTAACATACGATGAAGCTGTATTTTAAATTTTAAAACATTATGATGAATTTTTCACAATTTTTTAATTTCTAATTACAGCTGAAGGAAGGTAAATGCTTGTAATATTTTTACCAGTGGGGCACCAAGTATTCGTGAGAGTACCAAGTAATTGTGTGCAAGAAAATATCACTGATTTGCACATGACGTGAGCTTAGGGATACCACTCCTATGCGTGCATGGGTTTATAAATACACATAAACATTCATCATGAACATATAATAATTTTTTTTAATTAATTTCAATTCAAAGTTTAATTTACTGTATACTTTTTGAAGACAATTTATTTAAATTAAAAAAATTTAAAACAGTGAGTAGCATTACTTAAAAATATGAAATATTGTGAACAAAAAGTGTGAACAAAAAAACAAACACTAAAGGAGAATAAACCTGCAAAAAAAAAATTAAAAAGATACCCAGTTAATTATTTCAAATAATCTATATGGGGAAAAAAAAAGAATTCATTTAACAGAAAAATTTGTAAAGGACACGGCCATTGGTTTCACATGATTATGTGTACGGTTATTGTGTTTATTCCATGCAAAAAAAAAAAAAAAAAAAAATCTTTAAAAAACTTAAATGCAAATTAAAAATTTGTAAAGGATGCTTCTATTTGTTTAACATTAGTTTGTGAATGTTGTCACATGACTAGTGTAGGCTCATCAGGCTAATAAAAAATAAATTCCCCAGCAAAAGGTAAACATACCTTTTACCATCTCTGAGAAAACTGCAAACAAAACACTAATCATAATCATACAATTGTATTTTATTTTAAAAAATAAATAGAAAAAATTGATTTTTAAATAAGAAATATATTGAGATTTTTAAATAAATATATTGAAAAATCATTGATTAATTAGAAAAATATATGGCAGTTTTCGGTTAGCCGGGCGCGGTATGTGTATGTATATATAACAGTGGTGTCTGCCTAACCGAAAAGTACCAAATTTTTTCTCCAAATGTCACACACGAAACATGGAATGGTCCTTTAAATAATTATTCAAATTTTAAGAATTTTATGTCTAAATTAAATACAATAGAGCCCTGGTTATCCGAAAATCGGCTTAACCGAAATACCTTAAAATTCTTTAAAGTCTTATTTAAATGGGAAGAATTTTATTGCCAAGACTATACAGTAGAAGATCTAAATAACGGAAACCTAAAAACGCAAAGTTGTGCGTTATATGGATCACATCATTAAATTCACCTTGTAAACATGGCGAAATATGTCTGAAACATATCAAAATACATTAAAATATCTTTATACTGCATTCCTTGTTACCAAGAGTTATCCAAATTATAAATATTTGCATAATCAGCGGTCGATCCAGGCAAAATTTGGGGCCTATTTAAGGCCCTTTCACAAAAATCTATTTAATAAAATAGGCCTCTTCACAAAAATTAATTTAATAAAATGGCCCCTTCACAAAAATAAATTTAATAAAAGGGCCCATTCACAAAAATGAATTTAATAAAAGGGCCCCGTCACAAAAATGAATTTAATAAAAGGGCCTCGTCACAAAAGTAAACTTAATAAAATAGGCATCTTCATAAAATTCCTTTTAATAAAATAAGCCCCTTTCGTAACATTCTTTCCCATAAAAACTTTTAAAATGTTTAATTTGTAAATAAAACCAGGTCACAAAAAACAAAAACTGGTACTTTTCGGTTAGCCGGGCGCCAGTGTTATATATACATATATATAAATGTATGCATATATACATATATATTTACATATATATATGTGTGTGTATATATGCAATATGTGTATATGTATATTTACGTATATTTACATAAATGTATGTATATAAATATGTATATATAACACTGGCGACCGGCTAACCGAAAAGTACCCAAGAACTTTAGCAAGAGGATTTAAAGAAGTTTTTGTTAATAAATTCTTCGTTCGAATTTGAGTAACTGGATTTCAAACTTCGTTACAAAATGTTAATTTTCCCAGAAATATCATAAAATTCACAAAAATAACTTTTACTTTTCACAAAATGGGCCCCAAGAATAAAAACCTGTATCGACCCCTGATAATATATGTCAGACATTATTAAATTTACTTTATAAGCACGATCCAAATATAACTGACACAACCATTTCTTATATTACACATTTTCAAAAATGTTTATTGTAATAATAGCATTTTTTTTTCAGTAAGAAGATCTAAAATTAGAAGATAAAAGTTCAACTAATGTATCAAATTTAATCATCTAGAGAGAAGCAATATTTTACAATGTGAAAATACAGGAGCTTTTAACTGCAAAAATCATTGTTTGCATCTGAGAAGTTGTGCCCTATATGGAGTATTGCGTTATATAGAAGTGTGTTATAAAGATCTTCTACTGTATTTGCCAATGCCAAATGACAGCCTACAACATATGTTGATTTATTATTACTGTTTTATTTGTAAGTTTTAGATCAAAACAATTCTGAATCATTTTTAATACATTGAAGAGTTGTTTTAATATTTATTAGCTTTAAAAATTAAAAACAAAATAAGTAATAATCAAAACTTTGAAAGGTCATATTGGACACTGGTAGAAATAACGTTAAAGTATGTTCTTTATGAAATAATTAGAGTCAACTTACTTCTTTTGTCCATTGCGTAATTCAGGACACTATATTAGACACCTACGGCACATCTTTTTTTTTTTTTTTTTTTTACAAAACATATTGTGATTTTCTTTTGTTTTTAAACTTTGCATCGTTTCAATGCTGCTTTATCACATGCCATGTTTTAAATAACAACACATCTGATGCTGTTGCATCTTCTTGTACATCAATATATCGAAGTATCACATATAAGATCTTAGTAGCTTCACTGTGTTTAATCCTGGCATTACCAATCTTTTCAGGCTCTTCTTCTTCAGTATCAGCATCTTCTTGATTCACCGCAGCAACTATTTCCGCAGGGCACAGCCTTTGTTAGAGAAGGGCCACTTACAAAAATGTCTGCGTTGCCGAGGACCCACATCAGCAACACAGAGAGAATTCTATTTCAGGGAGGTGATCTGCGATCAATAATCAGATAAAAAATATGGTTTCAGAGGGGGAGGGTTGTTTTACCCATCTAGGTTCCCCTACCTAGTCAACAAATACAATTCAGTTGGCAAGGACGTATCAAGTTTACGTTTGTATATATATAACACAGATAAAGCAAGGAGTGATAATATTCCTTGACTTTATTCGGGGGAGTATTTTTTTTTATATCATAAGGGCTAAAAAACAAACAGGCATGAAAGTGGCTAGTGCCAAGAAAAAAATGTAAACTTTATGAACGAAGGGGAGAGAAGGAGCAAATTAACAAAATTTAAGATTTGTCCACGCCTGATCAGTGAAATTTGCTATTTTCCTGCACCCAATCAAAAAACATTGCAATTTTTACACACCTGATCGACAAAATTTGCAAATTTTCCACACCCAATTGACAAAATTTGCTGTTTTTTAGCACCCGATTAACAAAATCCACTATTTTTCAATTTTTCCGCACGTTATCGAAAAATGCGCAATTTTTTCATGCCCGATCAAACAAATTTGCGATTTTTCCATGCCTGATTGAATAAATTCGCGATTTTTCCATGCCTGATTGATTAAATTCGCGATTTTTTCCTACCTGACTAACGCAATTCGCTATTTTTTCACACCCGATTGACAAAATTCCCTTTTTTTCTGCGCCTGATACACTGTTAAAAATTTTGCAGCATTGTGGCAGGTCATTCGACCGCTTTTTGAAAAAACGGTGTCATAATCATAATTTAACTGTATTCTGACCATAAAATTGCCAACAATATGGTCAGAATAGTGTTAAAATAACGGTTGTTTAACCGTTTTCGGAAAAAACGGTCAAATGACATGCCAGAATGCTGCAAATTTTTAACAGTGTAGACAAAGTTCGCTATTTTTCCCGTGAATCAAGGAATTTGAGATTTTTCCACACCTAATCAACAAAATTCACGATTTTTCCACGCCCGACCGACGATATTCACGGTTTTTAACCAACTGACGGAATTTGTAATTGTTAACCACAGCAAATTGAAAAAAATTACGATTTTTCCACACCCAATTGACAAAATTTGCTTTTTTTTTCACACCCGATTGACAAAATTCACTATTTTTCAATTTTTCCGCACATTATCGACAAAATTCGCAATTTTTTCGTGCCTGATCAAACAAATTCGCTATTTTTCCACGCCTGAGTGACTAAATTCGCCATTTTTTCCTACACGACCAATAAAATTCGCTATTTTTTCACACCTGATTGACAAAATTCCCTTTTTTTTCGTGCCTGATTAAAGAAGTTCGATATTTTTCTGTGAACCAACGAAATTTGAGATTTTTCTACTCCTAAACAACAAAATTCACGATTTTTTCACGCCCGATCGACGAAATTCACGATCTCAACTGACTGACGGAATTTGTGATTTTTACTCGCTGCACATTGACAAAATTCACAATTTCTCCACACCCAATTGACAAAATTCGTTGTTTTTTCACACCCGATTGACAAATTCACTATTTTTCAATTTTTCCACACAATATCGACAAAATTCGCAATATTTTCGTCTCTAATCAAACAAATTCGCTATTTTCCCACGCCTGATTGGCTAAAGTCGCCATTTTTTTCTTACCTTAAGAATAAAATTCGCTATTTATTCACACCCGATTGACAAAATTCCCTTTTTTTCCGCGCCTGATTAAAGAAGTTCGCTATTTTCCTGTGAATGAACGAAATTTGAGATTTTTCTACTTATAAACAACAAAATTCACGATTTTTTTCACGCCCGATCGACGAAATTCACGATCTCAACTGACTGACGGAATTTCTAATTTTTTCCTGATGCACATTGACAAAATTCATAATTTTCCAAACCCAATTGATAAAATTATCTTTTTTTTCACACCCAATTGACAAAATTCACTATTTTTCAATTTTTCCCCACATTATCGACAAAATTCGCAATTTTTTCGTGCCAGATCAAACAAATTCGCTATTTTTCCACGCTTATTGGCTAAATTCACCATTTTTGTGTGAATGAACGAAATTTGAGATTTTCTACTTATAAACAACAAAATTCACGATTTTTTCACGCCCGATCGACAAAATTCACGATCTCAACTGACTGACGGTTTTTGTAATATTTTCCCGCTGCACTTTGACAAAATTCACAAATTTCCACACCCAATTGACAAAATTCTCTTTTTTTTTCGCACCCGATCGACAAAATTCACAATTTTTTCGTGCCAGATCAAAGAAATTCGCTATTTTTCCACTCCTGATTGACTAAATTCGCCATTTTTTCCTACCCGACCTATGAAATTCGCTATTATATCACACTCAATCGACAAAATTCCCTTTTTTTCCGCGCCTGATTAACGAAGTTTGCCATTTTTCTGTGAATCAACAGAATTTGAGATTTTTCTGCTTCTAATCAACAAAATTCACGAATTTTCCACGCCCGATTGACGAAATTCACGATCTCAACTGACTGACGGAATTTGTAATTTTTTCCCGCTGCTCATTGACAAAATTCACAAATTTTCACACCCAATTGACAAAATTCGCTGTTTTTTCACACCCGATTGACAAAATTCACTATTTTTCAGTTTTTCCCTCACATTATCGACAAAATTCGCAATTTTCCACACCTGATTGACGAAATTCGCGCTTTTTTCGTACCCGACCAATGAAATTCGCTATTATATCACACTCGATTGACAAAATTCCCTTTTTTACCGCGCCTGATTAACGAAGTTTGCTATTTTTCTGAGAATCAACAAAATTTGAGATTTTTCGACTTCTAATCAACAAAATTCACGAATTTTTCACGCCCGAGTGACGAAATTCACGATCTCAACTGACTGACGGAATTTGTAATTTTTTCCCGCTGCACATTGACAAAATTCACAATTTTTTCACACCCAATTGACAAAATTCTCTTTTTTTTCACACCCGATTGACAAAATTCTCTATTTTTCAATTTTTCCGCACATTATCAACAAAATTCGCAATTGTTTTGTGCCTGATCAAACAAATTCGCTATTTTTCCACGCCTGATTGGCTAAATTCGCCATTTTTTCTTACCTTACCAATGAAATTCGCTATTTTTTCACACCCGATTGACAAAATTCCTTTTTTTTCCGCGCCTGATTAAAGAATTTCGCTATTTTTCTGTGAATCAACGAAATTTTAGATTTTTCTACTTATAAACAACAAAATTCACGATTTTTTTCGCGCCCGATTGACGAAATTCACGATCTGAACTGACTGACGGAATTTGTAATTTTTTCCCGCTGCACATTGACAAAATTCATAATTTACCACACCCAAATTGATAAAATTCTCTTTTTTTTTCACACCCAATTGACAAAATTCACTATTTTTCAATTTTTCCACACATTATCGACAAAATTCGCAATTTTTTCGTGCCAGATCAAACAAATTCGCTATTTTTCCACGCTTATTGGCTAAATTTGCCGTTTTGTGTGAATCAACGAAATTTGAGATTTTTCTACATATAAACAACAAAATTCACGATTTTTTTACGCCCGATCGACAAAATTCACGATCTCAACTGATCACGATCTCATCAATTAAAAAATAAATAAAAATATTTTGTGTACACTGAATGTTTCATTCAAAAGCATTCAGTATACAAAAAATATTTATACTAACTTCATGCCAAATTTGAAATTTTCATCTTTTATATTTTCCTAGATATTGAGTTTGACCCATATTTACTCGGTTTCACTCTATTTCAGTCGTTTATTTTAAAACTTACTTATCAAATATGACGTATCAATCAGTGATGTAGTGGAGGGTATTCGAGGAATACTCTCTGGATTTTTTTAAGGAACACCGTACACCCTCTGTTTCTCAAGAAAGCTATAGTATATATACACTAAGGTATACCCTCTGCCATGAGCGTATATCCTCTGTTTAGAACGTATACCCTCTGGTTTTTTTACGACTACAATACTGGTATCAATTATTTTAAATATAAGCATGCAAATACTAATTTAAGCGAAAGAATACGTTATTTAAAATACAAGACATTTATCCTTAACAAAAAAACAAATGGCGTAAAATGCATAACAGATCGTTATATCATTTACGAACTTTTGAAGTTTTAGAAAGAATTAAGTATTTATTTAGAAAACGGCCGAGTTTTTTGGCACTTTCAAAGAGATGTTAATTCATTCCTGTAAGAAATTAGAGTGTGGATGTTATCGTTAAAAAGACAAATAATAAAATTAGAGAAAGAAACAATAAAGATATTTCGCTAATTCTAAGATTCTAAAGCCGGCAAGAGTCACATGTAAGCGACATCGCAATCACAGTTCGATGCATGTAAACATAAGGAGAGTTGAATTGAGTTGAGTTGAAATGCAACTGCGCATGCGAAAATAATAATCAAATGTTTAAATAGAAATTTTAAATAAATTATTAAGAAATAAAAATTTTTCATTTGATTTTTGAAAGCAGGAGTAATTTTCATAATAACTGGAATTTATGTTTGATAGAGGATAAGGGATGCATTTAGTAACCCCCCTTGTATTTGTAAGTTCTAATCATGGACTTCGCCAATAAGAGGAGAGTTTGCGCGCGCGCGCGTGTGGGGAGGAGGGGGGGGGGGGGAGTCCACTGCCCTTCCTTCGATTTTATAAATTAACTAACTAAATTTTCTTTTTCGATAATTTTGAAAACTTCATAAAATTTATTCTTTTCGAAGAATTTAAAATAAAAAAGGAAGTAAGGAATTTTCTGATAGGGGGGTGGGAGCATGGGAGAGCCATTGCCCCTCACTGCATTTTAAAATTTCATTAATTAAAATTTATTCTTCTTCTACATTGAAATACAGAGTCAAATTTGTTATTTACGAGTAAAGATAATAAAGATAGATAAATATAAAATAAAGATAAAAGATAATATAAGTATATAAATAAAGAGATAGACTAAGAATTTTCCTTTGAGGGAAGGGGGCTTAGGAGGGTCATTTCCCCTCCCTCGATTTAAAAATTTAACTAAATTTTATTTTTTTTCGATTTTGAAAAACACAGTAAAATTTATTCTTTTAAGTAACTTAAAATAAAAGAGGAACTCGGGATTTTCTGTTAAGGAAAAGGAGGGTGTAGAAGAGCCCATTTTTCCCCTCCCGAGATTTTGAAACTTATTTAATTAAAATGTCTTTTGCTCCGATTTTGAAATGCACAGCAAGATGTATTTATTTCGAGTAATTTAAAATTAAAGAGGAACTAAGAACTTTTACTTCGGTAGAAGGGGTCATATAAGAGCTATTGTTCCTCCCGCGAATTTGATTTAAATTTGATTTAATCTAAATTATTTCTAAATTTTATTTCCAATGATTTTGATAAACATAGTAAAATTCTCTCTTTTCGAGTAACTTAAAATAAAAGAGGAATTAAATAATTTTCTGTAAAGTTAGAGGGTTTAGGTGAACTATGACCCCTAACCCAGAATTTAAATTGTAATTAATTAAAATTTCATTTTCGCTTATTTTGAAAAAACATAGTAAATTTTATTTTTTTCAAGCAACTTAAAATAAAGGAGGAACTCAGGAAATTTCCGTTAATGAAAGAGGAGGGTTGGGGGAGGAGCCCCATTGCCCCTTCCTGGATTTTGAAATTTAAATAAATAATTATTTTTTCTCTTAGTTTGAAAAACATAGTAAAATGTATTTATTTCGTTTACCTTAAAATTAAAATGGAATTGAGAATTTTCGTTTAGGGGGGGGGGGGGGGAATAAATATACTAATTAAAATAAAAGTACTAATTTTTACATCCATAAAAAATACATAATTTTTAGGAAATTGGAATCTACACATATTTTTTTTTTGCATAAAAAATACACACTTTTCGCAAACACGGAATATTCATTTATTTTATGCAAAAAATGTGCACAGTTTTTGACAACATAGAATATACACCTTTTTGTACGTATAAAAAATACAGACAGTTTGCACACAAAGTCTATACTTTTCAAAGTGTCCAAAAAAGTCACTTTTTATGCGCAAATTGTGTACAATCTATACTTTTTTGCAAAAAAAGTGCAAATATTTTCAGGCTGGGTTGCTTTCTCTTCGCTAAAAAAAATCCCACATTTTTCAAAAGTGACAAAAATCGCACTTTTCAGGCTTTTATATCTCTGGTGGGGCACGAGATAAAAATCCGAATTTTTTTTTATATGAGAGTATCGTATTGTAATGTTATGCACAAGAATTTCAGGATGGAGATTTGACTACAAGCTGAGATATGGCAAATAAAACATGTCAAAACAATACTGCCAAACTATTGTTTTGTTGTAGTCACAACTAAGTATTTATCTCAGAGTGTCATTTAAATTTATGTTTTTGATTATCTTTAAATAACAGTAACAGAAAATAAAGCCCTTTGCAAAGTTTAGCAATTAATTAAAAAATATAATTATGCCTAAGGCCATACATTTTGTATGGTCTCAGTAATTTTTATTGTAAGTGATTTTAGTAACCAAAAGTAACCTCAGCACTTTTACATAATGAAAAAAAATATTTTTATACAAGATCTGAGACAAAAACAACATAGGGATAAAGAAAACCTGTTAATGTTGTCATACTTGTTGAGACATGATCAAACGTGTCAAAACACATTATTGCTTGTTTGTTCAAAAGCCACAATTTTGATGTTACTCAATTTTTTTGTAGGAACCAAGTCTTGTCATCTCTTGATAACTTGATTGAAGATCTTGGCCCTGCTGGCTCATAGAAATGTACTTCGAAATCACTATGTGCAAGTCTCAATTCATTAATAATTCCTAGCCAGGGTCGTACTGGCATGACAAAAAGGGCGGTGGCAACTTGGATAAAAAGGGCGCCAACTTCAAATCAAAAGGGCGCCGACTACTATTTAACAGTATTTTAAACATTTTTTTTGAAAAGTTAAGATAACAGCTACAAGATTATTTATATATTTTGAATGAGATAATTCCTTTTCTTCAAATGGAGTGTCCTTTATTTGTAGGCTAAATGAAATGTATTATAAATCTATCTTAAACGAACTCGGACTTATGAAATTGTCAGTTTCATCCTGAAACACCTTTTACATCCCCCCTCTCATATGTAATTTGCTCCCAAGAAGGTTAGCCTGTTGGCCATAAACTTTTCTTGCTATAAACATGTGATATGCACCAAAATAACTTTTTAACAAAAGAAAATAAATAAAACAGTTTTGAAAAGATTTTTTCTTACCTTCGGATTTTATGGCAATCCTATATTGTTATCCTCATTAGAGTCCAGCACGGTTCGCGTTATACTAACCCAAACTCGAAAATTCTATTTGAAGCCAACCAGAAACCAGACACACTTCAAGCCCATATTTTAATGCATTTGTCTATATTTTAAATCAATTACAATACAATAGATTACTCTGTAATTATATTTTTAATATCTCACACGCGCACACATATATATATACTTATTTATATGGAGATACAAAGTTTAATATTGGTGGCATTCGTTTGAAAAAAATAAAAAATAAATAAATCAACGACTTACCAAAATCCATCCGCAAGAGTCAAAACCCAACCTTTAACAATTAGAGTCAACCCAACGCGCAACGAAAAAATTTTTGCCTATCCGAACCGATCCGATCTAATCCGAGTGTAATCGGGTAAACTGGCCTAATGCAGGACTATAATCCGCATTAATTGTAAATCTCATGGTTTAGTATCAATATCGCTTATTATGATATGAAGTAGACGATGACACAAATAAACTTTCTGAGGTGTACCTGTAAAAATATATATATATATATAATCAAACTTTTTGTAATTGTATATATATCTATACACGAAACGACGAGTATTTTATAAACATAAAATGGTACTGTGTGCCTTAATTTTGTTTTTAAATCCAAACTGAATATTTTTTGTATTATTAATTTTTGTTTTCAAACGCATGATATTGACAGGTGGTCTCATTCAGAACTAAGTAAGCATTATTTTCGTTTTTTGATAAAAGTAGGAAATTTTTCAGAAAATGTGTCAAACTGGAAGTTTTAAACCGAATTTTCGGATGCGACAGCGCGGGAAAAGGAAAAAATCTGCTGTCACGAGAGAACAATCGCTTATAACTCAGGATCACATGTATATATCAGAAAAATGAAAGAAAAAAAAATCGATTGCAAATCATTTTAATAATCATGGCTCCGGGAATGTGTCAAAAAGATTCGCATTGTTGAACGAGGAAAAATATTTTTTTTTTGAGAATTGCCTTAACAGCATATTAATATTTCGTGAAAATTGGTCAATTTTTATATGAATTACAGCCTAGAATGCAAAAAAAAAGAAAAGAAAAAGAGAGAGAGAGACGTGAAAACAAACAACTTAATGATATTGAAAGATGTCCGTTTATAGAGACAGAATGCTCCTCACCCCCAGAAAAAAAGTCTAAAAATCAAACCATCTGTTCAAGAGTTTCGTGTGGACAGTGTAAGGTTAGTTGGGGGTAACTGGAACCACGAGGTAACTGGGCCATAGGCTATTTTATAAAAAATCTGTCGGTGTTTTTTTAAGTTTTAACTTTTGTGAACAATACCCCTTAATCTCTAATTCCTAAAACAACGTGTATCAACTCAATCATAACTCTCACTTTGCTGTGATAGGTTGTCAAAAATTTACGTTTCTTTTTTTAAAAACAACGTCTATATGGTTGAACTTCCTCGCATTTTTATTAAAATAGTGTAAGTACTTTTATTAAACAATCATTTTTTTTAAGATTAGACATGTAACTACATTAATATTATTAGGTATCTATACATATTTACTTCATGTTTCAAATGTAAGCCCGGTGTCCCAGTTACCCCATAATTTTTTCAAGAATGGGGTAACTGGAACATGTATCCGGGGTAACTGGACCATGCTGGATCCAGTTACCCCAATAGTTATAAATAATTTTTTTGTGTTTCTCTTACTACGGAAAATAAATTTCTCCATTGTTTTTTGCTCACAATAAAGAAAATGATAGAATACCTTATTAAAATTATGTAATGAAATATAAAAAAAAGCATATTGAGTGGAATCAAACCAAATTTCTTGGCCCCTTGAGAGGCGTTGATGCCTTTATGGCATCACTTAATTTTAATTCCTAAGTGCCACATTGGCACCTGAATTTTGTAATGAAAATTTCACCTTTATTAAGTACCCGAAAATATACTTTTACTTGTTTTCAGATAGATTCTCTTGTAAATATTGGTGACATTAAATTATTTCAACATTTTACGAATGCACGTACCTTGCCCCTGAAAGCGAGATAGCCAGACCTTGAAATTGTACTATAACAGGAGTCGCATTCTATAGGGAAACTTTTATCGTTCCTACCACTATTTTGAAAATAATATCTTCATCGCACCTTTCTGTAAGGGTTCTGCTAGGAACAATAAAATTTTCCCGATATAATGCGACCCCTGGATAAAGTACTTAAGTATAGCCGTTTGTTCATAGATTTACCTTGCTATTTTTTTCCTTAAAATATCCATGTATCTTTTATACTTGTTATCTATACTAAAGTACATAAGTACTTCTTTAAGTTTTATGTTTTTGATATAAATAAATCTAATATTTTCACTTTTAGTGCTTTTTTTTTTAGACACATTGACAGCAAAGCCCTTACAACGCTGTTTATTGACATATAATTTACATGATCTGCCTGGTTTAAATTTTTTTAAGTTGTTTACACTTTTTCAAACAGGACCTGATATCCGATATGAAAAAATATGAACGTGTGTGGAACATAGACCCCCCTGGTCCAGTTACCCCATTTTTTGGGGCAACTGGACCCATGAGGAAAGAAAGATGAAATATGCATATTTTTATATTTTTAAAAATTAAAATGTAATTTTGAGCATTTCTGTCTGATAGAGGGAACCTAACTGAACACATTTACAGAAGTTCAGACTTTAATTCAAATGAACATAAGTTTTTTGAAGCTGAATTATCAGAAGCTCCAGAGTCACATTGTAAAATCATGTCCCAGATGCCCCAACTAACCTTACTTGTTTTCGGTGTCTATTTTATAACATATGGATATATACAATGTTGTAGTCGCCGGGAAATTCGCAAAAGTCACTTGTATCAATTTAAAAAGCGATTTCAAACAATTACTTTATGCTGAGACTGAGAATAATAATACAATTAGATTATTTTGTGTGTCCCTATAAATAAACGATAAAAAATATTCAATTCGTATTCCATGTAGTATATCAAATTAATAAATTTCAATTTAACTATGTTTGAAGTATTGTAACATCATTAAAATACACTGCTAACAATTTTTTTCCATAGGACATAATGCAACGGAATATTTTTGCGTGCTTCTGTAAACGAACTATAAGTGCTACACACTCCATTTTCATTAAGGAACCTCCTATAGTAAATCATACACATAAGTGGCGTGGCAATGCGAGTTTATTTATGTTTACGGAGAGACTAACCAAAGCCATACACACTTTTCAACTATTTTGGAAAGTGTTAAAATGTTGAATTTTAAATTTGTAATTTTTTCTTTTATGTTGGAGCAAATTTTATAAAAATTAAACACATATTTAAACAATATTGCCGTTATTCAGTAAAATAAGTATCTTATCTAGAGGGGAAAGAAAAGTATCCCGACAAGTTCGTGTAAATTTGGTTTCATCCCATGGGCACCCACAGAACAAAATCCAAGGAGGAGAAGATTTTGTAACAGATATGTACTTGTACTACACTGCCAAAATTTACTTTTTTTTTCTTTGGCAAGAACCCTACTTAAGACAATTTCGAAACATACTACCATTAAAAAAATACAGAAATGTAAAAAGATGTATATCAAAAATCAAGCTTCTACCGGCTTCTTTATAAATGAAAAATTGAAATAGTTTATTTTCTTTTTTCCCCTAATTTATTTATTTTTTTCCTGAACCGCAATTTAAAATAATTTTTAATGCATAAACGTAGAAAAAAAAAAAAAAAAAAAAAAAAAAAAAAAAACAGAACTAAAATTGGTCTTTTATGGAGGTTTCAAGGGGACAGACTATTAAACCTCTGACGATTAATCCTTGGTTAATTTTTTTCTTATATATTCTTATTCTTCTCTTGTTCATTTATTATAAATCATTTGAGAGGAACAATCTATTACTTTTTCAAAATCATGAGAGAAAAGATTTAGTTAAATTCGAAAATTCAGAGAGGGGCAATTGCCTTCTTCTTATTCCCCTGCCCCCGCCCATTGCTGGCGACCATGTTTCATCCCTTTCTACAAAACGCACAGTTTTATATCCGAAGCATATTTATATTTGGAAAATATCGAACACTCATTATCAAAAATTCATGACATAACATACCATATAATAAATTAACAGCATATTATTAGTCAAAACTTAATAATTTAAAATTACTTACAAGTCTCTTGAATCGGACGTTTGATCTCCAAACCTGGCTGTATATGTTTTAATATTGTTATTTTTTTTAGTCTTCAAAAAATAAAAAATCAGAAATCAAAAAGAGATACTCCAGAGTAAAATATATTTGTTCAAATTCAGTCTAAAACACTTGTGGGTTTTTTTCTGTCCTCTGAACTAATCCGGAAATAATTGTCCATGTGAATGATAAACGATTTTCTTAGGTAGTGGAAGCTGTGATAATAGGAAGATACTAGCACAGCAAGCAGTTGTCCGTTTACGGCCGACAACTGCTTGGATTGATGGTCCAAGCAGTTGTCGGACCATCAATATTCGATTGATATTGATGATCCCTAAATGTGTTTAAAAACGGACCCTTTTAAATCACTAATGACAAACTGCTGTGGTTTTTGAAGAAAAAAAATCCATGTGGTATACAAAGATCTTTTCGCGATGTCTTTCAGCTGGTCGTGGGAAGGGTAATAACAATTTTCGATACGAGAATTCTAAGTAAAACTAATGCATGCATCTGAAGAAACTAATGGTACAGGTGTATCTCATTAGTGGGGATCAAGATGAAACAGCAAGTAACCACAACTTTTTCTGCAGTTCTTTTCAATTTGATTTTAATTGCATTTAAAGCCTAAAATACTTTAAAAATCAATGCCTACTTCATAAAATTGAATTTATTAATGAGCCTGTTCTTTTAAACATTTAATAAACTAGAAATGTCTGCATCCCTCTTGTAAATAAAAAGCAAGAGGGTGAATTTCACGACATTTTTCGTTGGAAGTCGGTAAAGAAAAAAAAAGAAAAAAAACATTACATTTAAAAAATTGACAGCAGTAAGAAAATTATTCAATTTTAGTAAAGAATTCGCAAAACTCATATTTTTAAAGATATGTATAACACTCAATAAATGGCAGAAACGTCAAATAAGATTTAGGTGTACGAATAAATAATATATATATATTTTTTAATCAAAATTTATAAATTTCGACTACATACAAACAAGCCATAAAGAAATTTCGAATCTAAAAACATTGCACTTAACCCCTTGAGGGGCGGTGGGATACATTTTATCCCACCTACGTTTAATTAAAATTTGCACCAGAAAATTTTAATTAAGTTTTACGTTTATAGCTTTGGTGAGAAAATGTTGAAAAATTGCTTTTCCTTACTTTGAGATAAATTTTCTCCAAATTTCCGGTGGGAATTCAGCATTACACAAACGCAATTGCTCGCCCCTCAAGGAGTTAAGGCTGTTCTCAAATCCAAAAGGGCAACTTTATGACATAAGTTTTAATTCATTTTTGTTCGGAAATGCATGAAACTAGCAGGTATTGTTGTTCAGAAACAATGTAACAGAACTGTTTTCTCCCTTTTTTTTTTGCAAACGCAATAGATGTTTCAGAAAATTGTGTCAAAGTGAGCGTTTTGAACCGAATTTCCGCTCGAAAGAAGAATAACCACTCAAGGAAGGGTGAAAAAAGTCTTTGTCACGTGATCAAAATCGCTGATAACTCAATAGGTAATTTATTTATCCAAAAAATGGAAAACACAGTTCGATTCCAAATCGCTTCCATAGTCAAGCCTTCCAATTTTATATCTTTCCGTTAAAAAATGAATTTGTAAATATGTTAAAACGTTTTGCGCTTGTTGAGCAGAGCAGTTGAGAACAGCCTTAAAAGAAATCTGATGCTAGACCACCATTGACATTTTTTAATTAAAAAATTACCACTATTTTCGTCTTATCTAATGACAAATTAAATGAAGCGGAATATTATTATTTGGAAATAAAGGTGGATTTTTTAATTAAAAAAATTGCCAAATTCGCAAAATAAATAAATATGGCTAAATAATAATCAAATGCTAGCCACAATCTAGAGGCGCACATTAACTGTTCTAATATTTTTTTTTCTATTAATTTTATGGATAAAAGATGGGAAGAGATATCACTTGCGAAAAAGTCTTTGGAGTAGGTCCACATACCCTTCTGTCAGTCTTACTCTAGGCTAAAGACTATATCTCAGGTCAAGAAGGCTTACGCATATATACGTATATTCTGACAAAATGTTAGACGAAAAATCAAAGACAAGGGACAGATATGCCTTCGGAGACGATTGCAGGGCTGCCTTTCACGCTAAAAACTAAGGAGTGAAAAATATACAAAAGTATTAATACTAATACTTTCACCAGAAACCACCACCAGCGGATTCAATGAAAAAGTCTTTCTTAAGGTGCCGTGTACCAAAGCCAGCACTCTACTTAAGAATATAAGAATAATTAAAATGAAAATCCGTTTTTTCTTTTTTAATTGACACTCCATCTCCTTAGTTTGCACTTGCACAAAAATTATAAATGTCAAAATATTGTGTAACCACCGAGGCGCCAAATTCTCAAAAATATTTGTTTCATGTCATCATTTGTATTAGATGCTGTAAAGAATATGCCTATGGGTACCATGATTACGAAAGCCACCTCTGCCAATGTGAACATTTAAAATTAAAATATTCTTTTCTTAAACTGACCTTCAATCTTTTTGCAGAAATACCAAAATATCTGGAAGTTACACAGGGCGCAAAATACGTAAAATGGGATTAATACTTGAGGCTCCTGCCCGTGAAGACGAATTCACTCGCGAGCTAATGCTAAACTTATAAGGGAGGGGGTATTTTGTAATATCTCTTTTGCATTTCGTTATTTTTAAATATTTTTTTTTTTAATTGGATAGCCGAGGCTGATTTCTACATCGCTCCTTTGTTACTTTTTCGATTTTGGTTGCAGATATTTTTTAGAATGACACTTTCATTTTCGGAACCGGTTTTGAAAGTGAAAGTAACTTTTAAAAAAATATCTGCAACCAAAATCGAAAAAGTAAAAAACGAGCGAAGTAGAGATGTACTTCGGCTATCTAATGCAAAAAAAAATTCTTTAAAAATCTCGAAATGCAAACGAGATATTAGAAAATAACCTTCCAAAAGGTTTAGCATTAGATGGGAAGTGTCTTCGCCTGCAGGAACAGGAGCCTTAAGATTAGTTTCTTCGGAAATCGTTATTCGTAGCGGCGCTGAAAAATTTTGGCACGAAGCGCCATGACTATCAAAGCCACCTCTGTCAATAGGTCGAATTAAAATGATTTTTAAGGCATTCAATCGTGTTTCATCGTTTGCATTAGCTCAATAGGTACAAATTCCAAAATACCGGGCAACCATACTAGGCGCCAAATACTTAAGGCAGAAAATTAGCTAAATGCGTGATTAATTCTTAATATCAGTTTCCTTACAAGACATCATTCGTAGAGGCGTCGAAAAAAAAAACGGTCCCAGGGCGCCATGACCTATGACTACCAAAAGACGCCTCGTGTCAAAATGGGTCCAATAAAAATGAAAATTTGTTTTTCTTGAGGTCACATTCTACCTCTTTCGTCGTTGACTTACCCAGTGTGTAGAAATACCTTAATAGAGGGCAACAGTTCGAGACGCAAATTCTTAAATGAAGCACATACTGTAAATATAGCTATAAAACGTGATTAATACGTATTAGTTGCCTTAGAAAGTATCATTCGTAGATAAGTTTTTAAAAACGTCAAATAAAAATTTTTTGCCGCTCAGAAACTTTAAGCATGGTTCTAAACAAAAGAAACAAAAATCCGACGAGGGGCGCACCGGGCATTTACCTCGTTGCCGGTGGGCCAGTACGACCCTGTTCCTAGATTACATCTTATGAAAAATGTGATTTTTCTGCAGTATAAATTTTGAAATGGCTTTGGGTACCTTTACTTTCTGAAAATTACTTGAGGCCGATGCATGGTAACATCGCATAATGTTTCATTTACAGGAACATACTTATGGTAGTAACAAGTTTCAGGGACTGGCAAGCAGCGTTAAAATTGTGGTTTTTAAACCAACAAGCAGGAATGTGTTTTGACACGTTTGATCATGTCTCAACAAATATGCCAACATTAACAGTTTTTCTCTTTCACTATTCTGTTTTTGTCTCAGGTCTTATGTATATACACACACACACACACACACACACACACACACGCACATATATATATATATATATATATATATATATATATATATCAGTGGCGTGGCGTCCGGTCATCGCTGGATGCGGCGATGACCAAGCAATATTTTAAAACTCTTAATAAGCTTTTAAAACTCTACGATCCAGTTTTAGCAGAACATTTGGATTTCATGTATAAGTGAAGGTAAGATTTAAAGTTTCTTTTTTGAACATTCAACCATTGAATTTTAGAGTTAATAATTTTTCACCACATACTTAAATAATTGCGATGACCACCGAAACTTTTCACGCCACGCCACTGATATATATATATATATATATATATATATATATATATATATATATATATATATATATATATATATATATACATATATATATATATATATATATGTAAA
This sequence comes from Maratus speciosus, assembly GCA_963932465.1. Lineage (NCBI taxonomy): Eukaryota > Metazoa > Arthropoda > Arachnida > Araneae > Salticidae > Maratus > Maratus speciosus. Next base: position 239,674,643 of record OZ010787.1, on the reverse strand, counting down.
AGTGCTGAGGTTCCTTTTAGTTACTAAAATTACAACAAAAATTACCGAAACCATACAAAATGTAGGACTTAGGCATAATTATTTTTTAAATTAATTGCAAAAGGCTTTATTTTCTGTTACTTTTATTTAAAGATATTCTAAAAAAATAATTTAAATGATACTCTGAGATAAATACTTAGCTGTGACTACAACAAAACAATAGTTTGGCAGTATTGTTTTGACATGTTGCCCTTGCCATATCTCAGCTTGTAGTCAAATCTCCATCCTGAAATTTCTTGTGCATAACACTACAATACAATACTCTTATAAAAAAAAAATTCAGATTTTTATCTCGTGCCCCACCAGAGATATCAAAGCCTGAAAAGTGCGATTTTTGTCATTTTTGAAAAAAAATGGGATTTTTTTTTTAGCGAAGAGAAAGCAAGACCCAGATGTGGAACTCGGCGTGTTAGTACAAGTACTTTCGGCCTATTTGTAAATAAAATTATGTCATGTTGACAGTTTTCCTTGCTAGAAAAATTTCCTTTTGTAAACGGACAAATTTTGAAAAAAAAACTGAAATTTTATGCTTAAATTTTACCAATAAGCTTTTAGTTTCGGAAACTACTCCATTACAAAATTTTTAGCCCAATGTATTCTGTACAAATTGCTTTAATACGCACTTGAATTGTATAAATAAACGATGAATTATTTACAATTCCGTAAACCCTTCTTGTGAGAAAATTGCTGCAGTCGATGAAACAAAGATGGCCGCCATGCACAAACAAAAATTAATAAAATTAAAATAATAGTCATTTCGAAATTCCATAATGTTAGGGTTGTTGTACAAAAAATTTCAGATTTTTAAAATGGTCGAGCAACCAGTGCTGGACCACTTGAAATGGATTGACCCAGTGCATATTTAAACCTCATACGGCATTTGATAAAAGTAAATTCAGCGTCGATAATCTTGTAATAGTCTTTTCTTTTTACAGTGTAGCTAAAACAAAACCCTTGTTGAAAGTTTAAACTGGACATTTTGCTAAGCGCGCATCGAAAGGATGTCACAAAGTAGCAACGCCGCATTCCTCCAGATAGGTTTCTAATTAACTTTTAAAGACACGGGAAGCGTATTGAGAGATCAACTCATTGCAATCTAGTCGCGAATCCCATAGTATTTATGTGATTAATTCTAATTAAATTAGTCTGTTTATAGCAATTTGACGTTTGTTGCTTTTATGCTGCTACTGGACGTTGCATTACACAAATGCATCATTAAAATTTATTATCTAGGCTTTCAAAGACGATGGTACATAGAGTGCGCCGCCCCTGTCATTATGTATGTTCAAACCGTTCATGTTTTAAGGGTTAAGAACTCGGCCAATTACCGACAGCTTTTTTTCAAAAATCATTATCAACAATTCTTTTATACTTCTGCAATGATAGGTACCTACAGCGCTTCTCAACACCTTAGCTGAATGCCCGCAAATCGAAATTTTTATGTAACGGAAAATGCGATTTTCTCAAAAACTATGTGACCTATGGTAATCGCTATAATTTTTCTGCAAGATTTAAATTAACGTCTACTACCTCTAATTTTTTCATAATTTTAGTTTCAATAGATTCGAAAATAGATGAGGGGAGACATATTTTTGCCCTACATTCTCGACGATGTCTCTGAAAATATAATACCTAAAATTAAAAGAAATGTATTTGTGAGTTCAGCATTATGAAATCTTTCACACGATATCCCAGACGATATACAAAGAAAAGAATTTTTTTCAAGTAACTTAATTAGCCTCTCTACGTTTTTCCTAAAAATATTTGAAAATGTTTAAAAATCTGTAAATATCAGTAGTCTTTATTACTTCCCCCAATTTGAACTTTCCACGTTCCATAGTTTACGAGTAAAAGGGCTGTGACAGTCAGACAGACACAGGAGTGGTCATATAATGGTTCCGTTTTTACTTTTCAAGTACGGAACCCTAAAAAAGATTAGAAATCATTTTTATCGTCTGCATTTACCGGATGTTTTCTATAAAAAAATAAATTTATGTTCACTATCAACACATTATAACAGTATATGAAATCAAACGTAGACGGATGTTGGCAAATATACATTAAGGGAACAGTAGACTTTCAAAATCACGGAATTTGACTAAAAAATCGATTTTTGTATTTGGAGAATTATGAAATTGATGCTCAAACTTTTCTGACGCAAAGTTTTTTTTTTAATTCTGATGTGTCTTCCCAGAGATATAAGATCTCTGTAAGAACTGTATATATTTATACAGTTTATTTTACTTAAAATGCCGATTTCACGAACTTGAAAATTTCGCACACTTCTATTATTTGAAATCGTGCATGCGCATTCCTAGTTATCAGATTCGTTTGAAATTTATACTGTATAACCTTTATACAATACTAAATAAATTTTATCATAAAAAGTTGCATTTCAGTGTATTTTAGTGTTAAAATTTATATCCATATGAAAATATATAGCTACGTTTTTAGAAAAAAGGCACAAAAATAAAAAAAGTAATTCTTTCTGCTTATACCTTCAGCAAACTTTTACAAATCATGCCAATTTCCATTATAATATGTAAGAAGTATCTCATAAATAATTACTGCCATATTTTATGAAATAGAAATGCGCATGGGGCATTTTAAAATATGACAATTATTCGTTATTTTAAACAATTCAATAATGAATAATTTAAAAACTTTTTATTATTGTAACACCAAATTTTGAATTAACTACTTGATCTTGCCATTAACAAATTTTCAAATGAATCCATTGAAAATTAAAGGATTTCATTTTTAATGTTCGCTGTTCCCGTAATGATTTAACATTAAGATATACGGGAGATACTGCTCAGTGACCCGTAACCCGAACCGAAAATATTATAATACATAAAGCCTCTTATTTTCGTTTACCTGATTAATACGTTTTCAAATGTATCGAAATACGTTTTCAAATGTATTGAAATCGTTTTCTTTTACATATGAATAACTATAAAATAACCAAATTTTTTAGGTTTCAGAAAATAACATATTCGATAGATATCAGTAAACCTAACTACTGCGGTTAGGGTAGCTACTTTAAATTTATTAACCTAACAGTATTTTTCTTCTCAAAATTGTTAAAAAAATCGGACCGAAACAGTAAGTAACATATTTTTTTTTCAAGCATTTAACAATAGTTCATGCATAGTTAAATTCGGGTTGCATAAAACAAATCTTTCGTCTTCTTCATTCGTTATAGATGGCTCGTATTAGAAGCAAAATATCATTTTATTTGTTTTAATACATAATTATGGAAATTATTAATAAATTCCCGCATTTAATTACCTTATTTAAGTTTAAATATGAATTTACGAAACAGACGCTTTTTTTGTGCGGCGACATATAAATATTCTGCCTCGAATTATAAAAATAATTATTAACTTAAAAAGAAACTTGTTTAAAACTTATTATCATGAATGCGTAATATTAAATCCGACATATTTAAATTCTAATATAAATGCTTATATATATTTTTTAAAAATCATGAAAAATGATGTACGGTTTAAATTAAGTTGGCATTATAAAAATCGATTTCAGTACATTAAATATATTAATGAATATCTTATTACATACGTGTGTAATTACTTGTACTTATAAAAATATAAACAGTTTATGGCCTTTTGATATAAAATTTATTCCCTTTCCCGCTTTCCTATCGCACAATTAATCTTTATAAAGCAAAAATCAAAATGTCTGAATTAAATTAAGATGAATTATTCTACTCGTCTAATCTAAAAATGGGCTTATAAGTCCGATGGTGTCTCTCATAAATTATGAACTAGAAATCTGAAGAAAGTTAAAATTTGTATGTTCTATTAAGTAGTCTTATCGATTCTATAGTAAATCATGAGTATGCATACCTTTATCTGCAAAGAGGCGGGAAAAATTAATGACTGGAAAAAATGACGAATTTAGTGGAAAATTTTCGACATCATGGCAACATAGTGCTGTAATGGTTGTAACCTAGCAACTGCAGAGTTTAAGGTCGCAAGCCGTTACTACGTTGTTAAGCGGAAATGGCGCCTAGACATGAGGTTGGCCTGGAGAAAGAAATGTTGGTTGTTCGGGTGCTATTAAAAACGTTCGAAAAGTTATGAAAAGAATTGTTTTACCCCTCCCATATTCTTAAACCGGTCACGTCACTTACATGAATTTGTTATATATGTGTAGGTATTTTAACAGCTTCTTGATCATGAAATAGCTTGAAAGTTTTTATAAAATGAAGAAAATTAGGAATAATATCCAATATAGCTATTCACTGTACGTAAATATTTTGAATAACTTGAAGTTAAATTATTACAGAATGTAACGAAATTTTCTGTGGTAAAATATTAAAGTGAATAGTCTTTTTAAAAGAGTTTTATACAATAATATATGTAAAACATGTATTATAAAAAAAACATTCGTGGGATTTTAGAATAAAAGCTTAAGAAAAGCCAGATTACGTAGACAGTTTTCGGCAATAATACGACATTTTGTTCATGGGAAATTTTTTTTAACGTATATATTTATCCATTTATATCCTGACGGTACTTTAAAGAACCATTAAAACTTGTTATAAAATTCATTTAATACATCGATTAATAATAATACAGTTGAGAATGAGTTATACATACTTTACTTTATTTTGTTCCAAAAGCATTATTGGTTGCACAAAACAAAAATATTTTTAAAAGGATAAATTTTGTTGCCTTTGCATCTTTTCAGCTTTCTTGACGTTGAAATATGTTTTTTTTTTTTTTTGGGGGGGGGAGGGGGGTGTTCTGTTCGGAAATATTTCTATATTTCTATTGTAGGAACATTATATTTGTTTATATTATATTATAAACTAAAAAAATCAAAGAACAAAAACCATGCAATTAGAGATGATAGTGTTCCGCGGAATAAGAAACTCTTTAATAAACACAATGATTATCAGGGTCCCCATTTCAATAACAATTTTCATTATAATGATTACGAACGATATTATAATGATTACTACAATTCCTTTAATTACCCGACGCATTATGGGATGTATAATTATTCACAACCTAACTGGAATTCGGGAAATATGGATTTTGGATATATTTCTGAGAATTATGATCAAAATGGTTATCAATTTGAAAAGCGCAAAAAGAAAAAAAAATGGGCAAAGAAAACAGCGAAATCGGATCAAGATTCGGGATTTTCAGAGACGGAAATCGATAAAATAAATAAAACAATTGCAAATATAACAAATGCAGACAAAGATAGTCTGCCAATTATATCACTAAGTATACAGGGCGTCGAAATACAAGCGTTACTGTATACTGGAGCTGCTGTTTCCCTTTTATCACCTTCTTTATTCAAAAAAATTAAAGATACAAACGTCAAAATCAAATATTTGGGCAATCAGATCCAAATTAAAACTTTAACGAATTCAAAGATTTTTTTTAAACAATGTGTAAAATTAACTTTTCGATTAAAAGGTATATTCACAACAGGCACATTTTATGTCACTAATGATGATTTTGATAGGCAGTACCAAATGTTATTAGGGTACGATTATCTCAAAGAAAATCATATGATTTTGGATTTATGCAATAAAACCTTAAAATTTAAAAATCAACAAATTAACTTAAACGTTGCAAGTGAAGTAAATAATTATTAAGTAAATAATTATGAATTATGAATCAAATAATTATGAATGTATTAATTGTACATATGCTAATTCTACAAAATACTAAAAAAATGTATGTTAAAAGATTTGAGTGGAGTTATAAATATTGCAAAAAATCCCTATAAATTCAAATTTAAGTAATTAATTTTATTAACACGTTCACGCCGGCGCGGTGGGTCACACTCGACTGTCTCAGAGTTGTCAAGTCTCCGGCTTTTTGCAGACCACTGTTATTTTAGAGAAAATGCTGTTCCTATAAAGAGCCCAATATTTCTAATTAAATAAAACAACATTTTCTGTATTAAAATACTGGTATCCAAAAGGCCGGCGAGACAGTCGAGCTCTGAGACAGTCGAGTGTGACCCACCGCGCCGGCGTTAACGTGTTAATGATTGCGTAAATCTTATAATGTAGTTTCAAAAATTAATGAAAAATGCTTTAGAAGAGGATAGTTTCGTGAATTTATAATTTGGGACATAAAGGATATTATTTTCTTATACATTAAAATGCTGAAATTAAAAAAAAAAAAAAAATCATTTCTTGATTTCTGGATCAATGATGTGCAACTAAGATTTTGAATAAAAGCCTGCTATTCAGAATAAATAATGCCGATTAAATGAAAATACGTAGAACATTAAAGAAAAATGAATGGTAATTAATTTAAAGTGCTATTAGAAGTGATTATGTAGATTTAGAATAATTATTTTTGAAGTTCAAATCTTAAAAGTGATTTTTCTCACTTTATATTTTTTCGATGAATTAGCTTGTTTAAAGTCGTAAAACTTTTATGTACATTTTTCTAGTGACTCAATTATTTTCTGGTGGTTTCTTATGGTCTATCTGATAAAACTAAGTATCGGATTTACAATAAAGTAAAAAAAAAAAATAATTCCACATAATAAAGTTAAATAATTTCAGTTTTTACTGCAATTTTACAACTATTTACATATCCCCCCCCCAAAAAAAATAATTAACTGATCGTTTAAAAACTTAAAATTATACAGCACACGTCTAAGAATAATTAAAAAAATTAACTCAAAATGTTAAAAAATGTACGAAAGATACATTTTAAAATTTACTTAATTTTTTCAAATTTTGCTAAGGGAATCGAACAATTTCTTGCTAGAATCATTTTATCGGTTGAGTCCTTTATTATTATGCCAAAAATCTACCTTAAAATGCTTAAATTAAAAAAAGAATATTGAAAGTGTACCAAGTCCCCTTGAAGAGTTCTTTATGAAACGTTGTTGCTATCTTTACATACACTAAAAAATAATATTAAAGAAATAATAATGAAGAAAGTTCATAATATATATATATAATTGTGAAAGACGTATCTCTCATGAAATGTTCTCAAAATTTCAATAAATAAGTAGAAAATCTGATAATTTTCTGGATGTATGAAAAATGACTCGTAAAGCAACTTTTATTCGTAAAACCACTCGTAAGAAGATATGTTCATGTTTTTTCACGTTTGGTCTTTTCATAATAATAAAAAAATAGTTCTTGTCCGAAACCATTAAAATTTTTATCGATTATAAATATAACGTTTTTGCTGCGCTTGTAAACATTTTGTGATAAACGTTTGAAAATTTTAGCAAAATGGTTTAAAATAGTTATTCTTGTTTTTTTTCTTCTAATTTGAATTACAGGATTTCACCGTTTGTTACAAAATATATTTACAAAAATATAAACAATTTCACAACATATAATTGCAAATTGCTTAAAGATTTAGATATGTTATATATAAAATTTATGTCCGCTGACTGCGTGAGAAATTGGTTACAAAAAAGAAAAAAAAAACGGTAAAAGGGGGTCGAAATAACTGCAACGAGAAAGGAAGGTCGATTCAACGGTAAAAAAACATTTATTTTTTCCACGTCGAAATCCTGAGTGAAGTGATTTGATTTTCAAACTAATTTCTTCATCCTTAAATCCGTTTATACCATAAGCAAATCGGTACCCAATCATGAGCTAAAAGGTTAGTATATAGTAATAAAAATTAAGTGTATTTTTTACTATCAAAATGTACCCAATGTTAATCCTACGGCACAATGGGCGGAAAAAACGAAAAGTGACTTCGCGGAATGAATTTTTTGGAAATGTTAATTTTCATAATTTTTGAAATGTTTTGCAGTATTTCAAAGAGAATTGAAAGTATATGCTATTTTTCATTTTCTTTTTTGAACAATTTCATTTTTGGAGTGTATGCATATTTTTGAAATATGCCGGAAAAGAGAGCGATGGGTGAGGGTCTTCCGATATTTAAAATGCTTAAAAGAATTGAAACCTCTTTGAAATTTTTAGGAGTTAAAATCATGTTTCCGTAACCTGGAGGAAAAAATCGTGAAAAAAATATTCATATTTAGTCGTAAAAGGGATTGTAAGAAGATGATTTTTTTACCGCGACGAAACACACTGGTTTTTACTGATTTCCTCGAAATTTTCACAAATTTTATTGTGTAAGAAATACTTCTTCCCGTCCGATCGTTTCGAAATTTTTGTAGGTGATGTAATTCTGCTCTACTGAAATTCTCTAAAAAGATTGTGTTAAAAAACTGAAGTTTAGATACTTTTAGCGTAGAAAAAATATCGTCTCCGTGAGACGCGAAATGACCTGCTTTTGTCTGTGCATTTGAAAGTGTTGTACTTCATATGTTTAAAAACCTATTGCGGCATTGATTAGAAGAATATCTCAGCTTTAAGTTTGTTGTTTTTCTTTGTCGGTACCTCTAAAATTGTGTCCTGCAGGGGCTTTTCCATAAGGGGAATAAACGTTTTTTTGGAAAAACGACACTTTTTGAAAAAAAATTCTTCAAAGATGATGTAATGATAACGTAAAAGTACTATCTCTCGAAATATAACTTCCAATGTTAACTGCACCGTGCGGTTTGCTCGATATAGGTTAAAATAGACTGCTAAAAAACGCAAATAAAATAAAAAAACGGTCCTTCGCTTACTTCCGGGACATTAATGGTGTTTCTGGGCATGCGCGAGAGCTTTCGAGGACTGGGGATGGAAAAAATGCCTTTTTGATAAGAGCAATTTTTAATTATTACATAGTTAATTATTATAAATTTAAAATTCTGAGTCTCAGGTGCACCGGCAGAGGCATTTGTCTACCCACACACAAATTTTCAGCCTTCTACATTCGGTAGATTTTTCTAGAAATTGCAGACAGAGGGACATACACGCAAAGACATAGGCAGAGCGAAACTTTCTTTTATTTGTATTGATTTTACAACAAGGATTGATTAAGGTTTAATGCTTAATTAATCAATTGACTTAAAATATAATTGTGTCATAACTACATCCGATCTAGCGTTAAAACAAATGATTTGACAGAACACCTTTTGATCACTTTTCAATTTTTTTACTCTCTATAAAAAAATAATTTCTCTACATTCTCATATACTTTAAAAATGTATATTCTGAATACATGTAAGGCAACTTGAAAAATTTAATCTAATATTTATGTCATAGATTGCACAAATTATTGTAATCCCATATTTCAATTTCGTGAAAAAATTAATAATTTAATCATGCTGTGAAGCATTAATTTATGAAACCATTATTTTATTATCCAAAATTTAGTAATTAATATTAACTTTGATTAAAATACTGTCATGATTTTTTATACCTTTAGCACTTTATTAACGTTGACTTTATTATTGGGTCTTAAACATATAAAAATAACATTTTTTAAATAGTACAAATTATTTATTTATATATTTTTATGTTCAAATTGTTTTAAACAACCTGTTTTCAGTACTCAACAATTAAATGGTATCAGATTTTCTCGGGGAAATGAACGTTACAAAATTAACAGAGAATTAATTATAGTACATTTTTTTATGAAAAAATTACTATTAATTTTTTCATAGAAATTCAATTAAATTTCCTTCTGAAATAAAGTTTTTGTTCTGGTAATATATATATTTAAAAAACAGAAAATTTTGATTGCAAAACACCGATGCTTCGTTATTCCAAACCAAAAATCGTTCCAAAATAAAAAGTTGGATTTTGTTAATATTTTACATAGATTATTTTACAATAAGATTATTTTACAATAATCGCAATTAGGAACATTAAATTAAAAGATGTAAAAAGAATTTAGTTAAAAGAAAAAATTTAGTAAAAAGAATATTTCGTATATAAGTTAACAAAATGATAATTACATCTAAAATGCAACCTGTGATTATTAAACATTTTGTTTCATTCATAAAAGAGGAAATGTACAAAATACAAACTACATGATTCACATTCGGCGATTATGAAAATTTGAAAAAATGTTTTAAAATTTAATGAAAACGGTAAGCATATCTAAAATAATTCGAAAATTTAAAAACAAGAAAAAATGCACCAAGCATAAATTATGAAACACATTCCAACACAATCAGAATAGTGTAACAAAACTGAATTTGAAAGATGATATCTAAATAAACAATTTGGAAAAAAAATACACATTTGAAATCTCAATTTCAGCAATTGTCATCAATTGTCGGAAAAGTATAAGAATTCGTTTTTGAATCCAGGTACGGATTTGTAAATAAACAACATATAATGCCAAAAATTTAGTTCAGTTAGGAAACGTATTACACACGTGAAAATTCCTCTTTAGCAATTTCTCCCAATAAAAGTAAATGTACTCGAATTCTTTTGTGTTGCCTTGTATATGATCTGTAGAATTTATGACCGAGTAATATGCAACAAATTATTTAAATTTAAAACGCATATCACAAGTTCAAATGCAATTGTAACAATTTTCGTTCATAAACGATAACCGAATTTTTCGGTTTGTCCCTGTAAATGAACGATGTACAAAAGTATCTTTATATGATGAATCTTTGCATCCGCAATTTGCTGTACATATTTTAATCCTTGCACCATTAATCTGTATATCAGTTTAAATATATTTCAAATAGTGGAACATCGGTAAAATACATTGCAAACGATATTTCTCCTATAGACTATAAAATTACCGGAATTCTTTGAGTGCCCCTGTAAAAGAACTATAATTGCTATACCTTGCATTTTCATCGCCGAGTATGTCATAGTAAACCTAAATTACATAGTAATCCAAAAATATTTGTATGAGTCAGAGCAGAAAAAGACAGACAGGCAGGCAAACAAACAAACCGAAGTCATAAACACTTTTCAATTATGTTAGAATTTTTTAAAAATAATATAGAAAAAGCGATTGAGATATTTCACGAATTCCTATTTTTAATGTTCCAAATTCGAAACAAAGGGCTGTAAATGACATTATTAGCCTATAATGAGCGCCAGATGTAAGAATAGATTTGGATTGATTTCCACTTAACGCTTTCCACCATGCAATTAATATCTAAAATTAAATGAGATTTTTACAGTGTTTTTGTTTGGATTTACATATTTTTAGCAAATTCTTATACATTCCCAAATATGGAATAACACTTTCTTGTAATAAATCTTATTACTTAGCCTAATATTTAAGCCGCTCCTCAACGTATTGCTATTTTCAGTCAGTGAATTGATAATAATACCACATTCTACAGAAAGCATCATGTACTGTAATTCAGCAATTCACATAAATTTCCTTCTGTTTCAAATATTAAAAAAAAAATTGCAATTGTTTTCGCCCATAGGCCATAACGTAACGTAATTTTCTGCGTGTCCTTGTAAATTAATAGTAATTGGTACCCCATATATTGGAGAACGAATGTCGTATTGCACCTGAATAATGCACAGCAATTTCATCTTGTTTGAAATATTGTAACTATATTAAAATACAATGCAAAGGAATTTTCCCTTTAGACCAAAATGTATCTGAATTATTTTGTGTGCCCCGCTAAACGCACTCTAAATCCTACACTTTCTATATTCAATAGGGTATGATCTATGGTAAACCTCAAAGTTCATGAAAATCCAAGAATATTCGCGCGAGTTAGAACACGGTTAAGCAGATGGCCAGATAAAACGAAGTCATAAACTCTTTTTAACTATGTTGGAAAGTTTGCACGTTTGCAGCGAAATTATTGAAACTGTTTCTAAAAATATTTTGTTACATTTTTACACATTTCTTCGAATGTGTAATCTTATGAAAAAATATTTCTCTAATTGCAATGATCAGAAACCATACAAAAGTTATAAAATCTGTATTTTAACGAAACTATAGAAACTTTAATAGTGTGAAAGTTAAGTGTCACACCCCTATAAGAGCTTTTAAAAAAATTCTGCTCGTACATTAATACGTTTACTTTCATATTGTTTTAGGATATGCAAATAAACAATATTTTAGTATGTTTCATTATATTGTTAATCCATAATCAGTGTTATATTCATTATAATCCATTTCAATAAGCAACATAAAGAAAATACTGAATATTTATTTGCGAATATTTTTCGAGGAAATCGAATTTATTCCAAATAAAAGGAAAATATATATACTATATGATAGAGAAATATTTGATGATAACGCCCTCGATAGAATGCATTTTGTAATATAAGAACAAAGCAATGTTTTTCAATCTCAGAAGTGAGTTTCCACGTATATGTATTATGGTCTTTGTCACAAGAACTGCTACGGCGAAAAAGAAATATTTATAATGGGTCGAACAATAAATATAGCAGAGTGTTGTACATCAAATGTATTGTTTGTGAATAAATGTAATAAGCCGATGATAAATAATGTATTTTCCGACAGAAGGAAAAGACAAATGCAAAGCTATTGCATATTCATAATTTATAAAACAGAAGAAAATTCTTATCCTATACTTTTCAAATAAATGTATATTTGGAATATTTCATCTATATTGTAATGTATAATATTTTTTAAGTGTGCAAGTTATTATTATCTTATTACTATCTTTCAATCGACCTAATAAACGTATGACATAAAGTTAACAACAGGCAAAATGATAAAAAATCACATAATTTTCGTTTCAAATTGAAAAAAATTAAAACACACATATATATACAGTGAAGACTATCTGTGCGACCATCTCCATTAAGCGACCACCTCTCAGAACGAAATTTATTCCCATAGGCTCAATACCAATGTTACCTCCATTCAGAGACCATCCCAGTTGAACTCCCCCACGAGGGACCAATTTCTTTGAAGAAAATGAAACAAATTCCGTTTTTTCCTGGTCACTTGAAGAAGATTTTATTAGAAAAAGAATTCCGGAGAGCGCATTATACATCATACTTCTAAACTAAGTTTAGATTTTTTTTATTCCAGTAACATTTAATTGTTTAAAACACCTTTGTACCTTTTTACGGAATGAATTTAACTCTGATGATAAATTAAGAATGACAGTCGATAAACTCTCCTGTCCTATTCAATCAGGAAACTCTCAAAGAAACAGATAAATTAATGAAATCGTCATCATTTGTTCCCGTCCAAAAAAATGCATTTATTTACTTCGAAAAGACTTGGAAATAAAAGTTTTAAAATATAAAACCGTAAAATCAAAGCAAACGTCAATGTACTCATTTTTTAAACTCCGCAGTAATTAAATTATATAATTAACTTTTGTTTTGATACATAAATTTTTATATGTTTTTCTAATGTGAAAAATAAATTGTAGCACCATTTCTTGTTACCTTTATTCAACAATTAAAATCTAGATTTAAACATGACCTCCATTAAGAAACCACCTCTCGGATGGACCACTTTTTATTGGAACGGGACGTGGTCGCTTTAGGGAGATTTTACTGTAATTGTGATCAATATATCACTAAAGATAAATGTATTTTGCCTAAATATTGAATTAAAAAATGTGCTCGGGATCTAAGCAGTGCCCTATCTAGAAAGAAAATTAAGTCAAATCGAAGTGCTAGACATTTATATACATCGTATTTATTAGATATTAACACATTTTACCATGTTGCCGAGAGTATAGGGAAATCAGACATTATATTTTCAGCAATATCAACTGTAGAAGATAGTATTTTTCAAGAAAAACTCTTTTTTTTTAATGTAGTATAATGTATAGAAGGAGTTCGTCCCATTCATTCTCTTTAATTTCGTTTCGCCTCAAAAAACTGTTAACAGATTTAGCCACAGCCATGTTTTATAGTAAAACGTGTATGCGCAACACGATGAGATGACATGCAGCGACCCCTAGCGCTAAAATGTTATGTTAGAATTCCTAACTGCAAAGCGATATTAGCAATGATAATTAACTTAGTAAGAAATAACATCTTACATGTAAAAAACTGTTTATTAGAAGCTCCGAAATGAATTTTTTTTCATTTTAATCACCAGCTTTAACACGCCATTTATTACATAAAAAAGTGCGTGTCAGATGCACGTTTATTAAACTACTAAGGCATGTAAGCAAAGTGCTGTTTGTTTATATATATAGATATGAAGTATTTTTAATGTGTCCACCAGTGTTGCCAGTTTGGCCTCTGTATTTTTTTTTTTTTTTTTTTTTTTTTTTTTTTTTTTTTTTTTTTTTTTTTAATAATTTGAGTTCATAACAGAAATAAAGTACAGTATTTTAAAATTTCTTTTCTTGAAATTTCCGGTATGAATTTGCAATTTCGGACTGAAATTGGAGGACAAATTGTCAAACCTGGTGTCCATCATCAGTAGAAATGCATTCTACAAGTGATGTTTCTTGAGCATATAAAACTCGATTAGCTTATTAAAATAAACTGTATATTGCTAATATATCTTAAAGTTACTGGTAAATGACCTATAATAAGAGCTTTTTTATGCAATTACTGTCATATTTAAACTGGTGGTTCAATATAGAAGAAATACACTTCCGGACTCCTAATAAAGTTATTTTTACGTTGAAGACGCCATTTGATATTAAATCGCGGATGCTCTGAATCTTTATATCCGACTTTTTACCCGTATTTTGTACAGTTTTCGAAATAGGAATGCTATTTTGTGTGTTTGCCACTGGACACCGCTGTCAGTTATCTATCCCCTCGCATGGTGTACGCCCGTTTTACTATACCTATACATCGCGTCCATGTCTAACTCCGTTCAACAGTTGTTTGAGGCGAAACAGAATTAAAATAACAATTTGTATGAATTCAACTACCCTAAAATATAATTTAATATATTGACAATTAAATGCATGGACTAAATTTTATCAGAATTTTGTCTGATTAAGCCTTTATGTACTGAATTATCAATTCATGAAAATTTTATCCTCTAAAGCATTTTTCTTAAATTTTTGAAACTGCATTAGAAGATTCACATAAACTTTTAATAAATTTTAGAATGATTGAAGGATTTAGAGGGATTAATTAAATTTGAACTTATAGGGATTTTGTGCAATATATAACACCACTCATATTCTTCATTTTAAATATTTTTCTTAGTATTTTGTAGTATTGGGATATGTACAAACATAGTGTTCTTAGAATAGCAATATAGAAATAATTCCGAAATGAAAAACTCCCCCGCCCTCCCCCCAACCCCAATGATCCTTTTAAAAATATTTTTGTTTTGTGTTACCTATAATGATTTTGGAACAAGATAAATTAATTCATCTGTAACTCATTCTAAACTGTATTACTACTAATCGATGAATTAAATGAACATACGTTATTTTAATGGTACTTATATGTACTATCAGTAGATAAAGGGTTAAAAGCGTCTTTAACGAGAACGTTCTTTTAATTGAGATTACACTTTTTATCAATTAGAACTAGTAAAGATAAGTTGCAATCATTAAAGGGATATTTATGGACTTCTCTATTTTCTGAGATAAGGCAAAAAAGGACTTTAACGATGAAAACAGATTTTTTGGCAGTTTAGTAATATTTTAAAATAGGAAAGTGTTTTAAAATTTCAGCCAATTTGAAATATTAGAATAGACAGAAATAATTTTCATAAATCCATTTTTCCGAAACTATAAATATAAATTTGATTGCTCTCTCAATTATCTCTGATTTATTACTGGATCTTTTCTTACAATTATGCTTTTTCATTCGCGAGTCTTCTATCTCTTGCTTAGTTTTTCGTCCCTCGTAGCGGTAAAACATACCTTTACTTCATTGAGAAAGAAAAATCACTTCGATATACGTTGCGATTTCTTAATGTATTCAGGCAATCACATTGTAATGATAAATATATAGTGTTAATAAAAATAAATGATAGTCAAGACTTTATTTTCCTCAAACTTTGAAGATTTTTGTCGAAATTTAGTTTCTGGATTATAGCACAAAGATGATGTAATATTTAGAGCATATTGTTATGAATTTTAAGCAGTATAAATTAAAATTTACAAATAATAGTTTTTAAAAATATTTGTTAAAATTTTCGGTAAACACTTTTCTCTAAGGAACCAATGCCAAATTTGAATTAGTTCACCAGGTATTAATTTCTTTGTAAATTTTTAATTAGCAATCTATAAAGATGGTAAAGAAATTAGTCTCATTTTGTTAAAAAAAAAAATAATAATAATAATAATAATAATAATAGTAATAATAATAATAATAATAATGGTATAACCTCTGCTATCCGAAATGTTACACGAATATATTTATTTTAATAATACTTTTTATTCTTTTTTATAATAAGTCTATTTAATGATTTTTAGTTCACATTCTCTTTAAAAATATGTAATTAAAATAATATTCATGTGACTTAGTTCCACATTTACTACAATTAATATAAGAAAACTGAAAACCTTAATATTACTGATATGAATGAAAAATTTTGCAGAATTTTTTAAGATGTAAATAAATGGACTTTGATAGAACATGCTGTTTGAACATACGGATAAGGCATATATATGTTCAGATTAAATGTATTTATCCAAAATATAGCAACCCACACAACAGGACTTGACGATACTCTTCTGGATGAATTCGCTTAGACGAGTTAGACAAAAACACACACATTAGTTTGGTAATAAACTCAAGCTCTGAAAATTTTTATCCAAAATCCTCTCGACCAATGAAATTTTATTGACCGTATTTCGCCATTTTTTATCATACCATTCTACTATAATTGTATCAAAATCACGCAAATTGCAAATGGTACTTTTGAGCATTTTTATTCATATTGAAAACATGATGTTTTGAAAATATGATAATAAGAAATGTAAGAAAACTAATGTTATATTTTTTTCCAAATGAATAATTAAATAATACATAAAAAAATCATGCCACACAATTGCAACACATCGGGTACCTACGCCATAGCTGACAAATTTAACGCTTTTTTCTTACCACTAAAACTGTATAGTAAATATTGTATTAAGTTATTTTCAAAATCTCATGATCACAATCACAATCACAAGGCGAAAATCTCTATTAAATTTTAGTGGTAGCAAAAAAGCGTAAAAGTTGGCAGCTATGATACGCTAGCTAGTTTAGTATAACGAACAATACTTTTAGAAATATCTATTGTAAAATAAGCTACATGATAAAATCATAAGACGAAGTTTAACACTAAACCTACCGATTTTTTTTATGTCTATTCCAACCGCAATGGGTCAAATAACCCCCATATAAAAAAATATCTATTTTACGATGTTTTGAAAAATTTATACCAGTTGATACACTTTGGTATGTGAATAAAACATTTTTTTTTTCAAATATTTATTACAAATTGTTTATTGATTAAAGTAAAATAATACATATAATTACGCAAAAAATTAAGAAAACAATTATTTCGAGAAATTCGAAAATTTAATAAACAAATGTTGTGCAAATTTGTTTTATGTTCACCACATATTTTTAAAGTTCGTTCTCGATATAACCTGAAATGTTCAAACCAGAATTTCACTCGGGGTAAAATCAATTTCTAATTGCACCATCACACATTAACCCATTCAGTGGCGGTGGTACGCTTATGAAATCACATAATTTTAATTCCCAAACGCCACAATGGCACCAGATCTTTGGTGAAATATTTTCCATTTAATATGTATGTGAAATATAGCCTTTTTCGTATTTACAAATAAATTTGTTGATCAATTCCGTTGCCAACTATTTACTTCAACACTTTAGCATTGAAAATGATTTGCCCCTGAACGGGTTAACAAATATTATGTAATGCAGTAGAATAAATGATGTAATAGCAAAACTACGCAAGTTACTAATGTTCTTATAAAATAAAACATTTATATCTTTATGATTGAACATAACTATATTCAGGGGGTCAAATGACCCCTTGTGGTAATTAAGCCTAAAATATATTTTTTTTTTCTAGGCAATAATAATAATAATAATAATAATAATAATAATAATAATAATGATTCTGAGATGAGGCATATTAAGGAATAATACGATCATATGTTCTAATAAAAGTCATGAAATAAAAAGAAATTTCGTAATGATTTAATTTGAGAAATTCCCCAGAAAATTTCAAAAAGGCTTATTTGAGCCCTCGCGGTAGCTTTAGTGTTAAAGATTCAATCAAAATATCACAATATATTTTGATCATGCAAGAATCATATATCCAACATCCAATTATTACTCATCCACTAACAGAGAATCCATACAAACCCTGTGTCAAAACAGTCAAGTATGTAACGACGCCCTATCGTACAACATCCCGATTTATGGTTCAATATACCGAAAATAAATACTAAAAATGTGAGAAAAGTGGCATATTAAAATTTGTGGTACGGCAGTCAAATATTTCTTCTACATAAATTTAATCTGAAACACTGCTACTTCGATTGTCCAGCTACACATTTAAAATGACAGTGACGTGTGAGATCAGAGTGGTGTAATAAAATAAATGGAAATGTAGTTGATAATAATATATATTTTCTCTAATTAAGTTCAATCCAAGAAACTGCTACTTCTACTTTCAAATCTAATAATTATTGGCTCTCTCAGTTTCAAAACGAACTGACGTATTTGTATAAATGAGCAGCAATTACTTATTATAACATTTTCTGATGAAGGACTTGGTAAAGTCTAAAAGTACTAAGAAGTTTTTAAATAAAATGTATATTTTTAACTTGTAGCATCTCTTTTATTACTTTAGTCGTGTTTTAAGTAAAACAGCGAAATTTTAAAGTTCATATTGCATATTTTAAATTACATGATTTTAGTTTTATTTAATCAAATGTAACTTTCTTAATCAAATTGAAAATGACAGTTAGGGTAACTTGAGGTTAGATGCCGTGTTTTACAAGATGCTGAATCACGTAGTTTTCATATGCGCAGGTGCTTTACGGAAACTCTGCTCAGTTGTAAGGAGGAGGGTTCCCTGGTGATACTTAAATTTCCGTTTGCAGTCTTTAAAAAAAAAATAAATGGTACTTTTTTATTGTTAATTCATCTTAACACTTCTGGTAAGTGTCAAAAATCTTTTTCGTGACTTCTTTATTTGCCTATAGAAGTCTTAGTTTAAATACCACAGAAATAAAGCTGATGTTTTTAGACAGCAGTGGTTCCTGGCCTTTCTACAAATCATAAACGATGGTCGGTTTGCTTCTTCACTTCAGTGGGGATACCGGCGTCTTGTCCGATACTCTTGGCTATTAACTAACTTACTCTTGGCTATTAACTAACTTGTCAAGGATTTTAATCAGATAATTTAAATCAGTGATTGAATCGTGATTTTAATCAACTTATTAAAAAATATTCATTGATTAAAATCATAAATTATGTAAATATTTAAAAAGACATAAAGAAATATTAAAATAAAAGATGAACATAATTTGAAAGTTTTCTATATGTATTTTGCTGTATAGAAACTTTATTGACCTTATAAATAATTGGTTAATACATATTAATTTTAATCACTGTTAAAAATTTGATGTTAAATGCAGTTTTAAATAATTTTAATAAATGTAAATATCGGTCGTATATAATATAGATTTAGATAACTAGGGTCTTCTGCCCCCTACGAGCTATACTTCCCAACCTCCATCAAGACACCGCAGACTCTAAATACCATGGAACTATTAATAAGGAGGAACTGACATATCCCTAAAAAAGTGAAGCTTCAACTGAAACCACTTTCGCAAAGGCTGATCACCTCCGGTGGAAACTTCCACCAGTAAATTTATATAGAAACTTTCTTCCTATTTAAAGGCCTTGTTAATGGAAAATTTCAGTCATAAGTAATGGCAGAAACAGATTTGCATTTTTGCTGGTGTAAGTTCACTTTTGCGGTAGTCTAGCTCCAAGTTTCGCCATATTGTGAAAACCGTGAAACAAACTTAATGTTTTACCACGAAAACTGACACCAGTAAAATTTAAAAAAGTTTCTACCATGTCTGTGAGAAAATATTTCCATGAAAAAGGTGCTGAAATAAGACAAAATTCTCTATTCAAATTTACCGATGGGAAATTTGTCCCGACGGTATTGAGAAACTGTAGATCCAATTTTTAAAAAGCAGCCGCCATCTTGTGACAACCTCCTCAGTTACTTCACTTGCAACTCGTAGACAGTACACTATATGTCTCCTCCTCTTCCTCCTATTTATTCATTACTCCATTCTAAAAACACGTTAATTTGTTCTGCTTTGAAAATATAACGGATTAAATTTCCTACCAAAATTCAGAAAATGAGGATTTTTTCAAGTGAATGAGAATCAGTGTTCAGAGTGTCTAGCAGAGTGCAATAAAACCTCGGATAAATGTGATCGGATCAAATGCATTCAGTGAATCTGTTGGCTATATGAAAGTTGCTCAAATTTCCAAAAAAAAATGTGCAGTCTGTGGCAGATCTGAGTTATAGCTGAAAAGGACAAAGGGACATATGAAAAACACCAACAAAAAATCTGTATTCTAAAACACTTTATCACAGTGGCTTTTTCGAATTGAAACTTATTATAATGTTTAAAATATGCATACTTAAGATCATAATTCTTTTAAATGTTAAGTAGAACATAACTTTTTTTAAAATATTAGTTTGTCCTTTTATTAAATTGCCAACGTTTGTTACATTCATATTTTTGTAATTTCCTAATATTTAAGATAACAACTTTAGTACGTCTAAAATATTAAAATTACTTTCATTCGTCCTATTATGTTTTAAACTGCTACACAAAAATTATTGTTTACACTGAAACTCCACAAGGCATCTTACCACCTAGATAGTTCGCCATCTTACCCATAGGTAGGGGTAAGATGTCGAAATGCAAGTGTTTACAAAAACAAAATTTTGGATGATTTATATAATATCTGTAAAATGAAATAAGGTTTTAAATAATACATAAGATGCAAACTTTAACAAGATATCAATGAATAACAAATAAAAACAACAGACCATTTTTAAAACAATAAAGTCAAAAACTACGGCATCTTCAAACAATTTACCCTATATCATAATCGAATCATTATTTTATTGTGTTGCCGGTAACTACGTTTAAACACTTTTATTCTTACTTAAAATACATTTTATTCGTTTTACAAAGTACCACGACTGAATAAATATTACTTTGCATCAAATACATCGGAGGGAAACTTTGACACGCTTCCCTTGCAAAGAGAGTTGTCTTATTCAAATATGGTGGTGTATTCTGTGCGTGTAGCACAAGAAAACAAATTTCCATACTTCTTTCCAGTTCTGAAATCATGAACTGTGGAGTATTTTTTATGAAAATATATCTTTCTTGTTTTAAACTTAATGTTTTAAACAATGCATGCGGAAAGTACACAAAAAATTCTTTTCAAACAACCGAGGGTTGACATTAAATATTTTTGAAGTAAATGTATTTTAAAATGTTAAGGCTATTTATTCAAGAAAGAAAATATATGCCTTATAAATTTTCATTTTTCACATGAATTGAACATTTTAAAATATTCCTGGGAATATATATTTTTATATTTTACTCCTAAGGAAAATCTTTATTTAAAAAACATTATCTATAATTCGAGTGATCCGAAAATCAGATTTTTAGAAAAAAAATTATTAAGTTGCATGCAAGGTCGACAGTTCCTGTTTACACAAAAAAAGTTAGAAATAAAGCGTTTAAAAAATTTTTATTAATACTTTTGTTTTAAAAAAAATAATGTACTACCTGCATTTTACTTTCCTGAATACCGATGATACTTCGATTTTCAAACATGTTGTCAAACATGTGTAGTCTAATACGCTGAGAGGAATAATAATTTATACGTGTCCATTAGAGCACAACTATTACTGCATTCCGTAAAAATGACATTATTTGCCAGAGTTGCTCTGTTTTGCCATGGGATGTCAAATCTGCAAAATAAAAATGCTAGGTTTTTGTTAAATTAGAATAGTAACTGTAGTATTAAGTTTTGGTATCCATTCCTTGAAACGACATCCTCGTATATGGAATAGTTCGCAAATAATTGATTTTTGAACATCTTCGTGAATTCTCCATTCCCCGGTACTTTTAATGTACAATATCCTGAAAACAAAAGATAAAAAAAACTGAACAACGGTTTCAGAGAGGTTTTAAGTTCTAATTAAAAGAAATACAAACGAAAAAGCCATTTTTCATTCGTAAAATTTTGTTCATAATCGCCAAAGATTTATTTTGCTTTTAATTGTTATTTACATATTTAAAATTGCAATTATAGTTTGTTTTTTGAACTGGTAATACCAACTTTTGACACCATGCTTCAGTTCCTGATATGAAAGCAACACGTTAAAAGATATAGTTTATAAAATTTTAATTTAAAATTATAAAACGTTAAAAATGGTCAAAGTTTTAGTGTACTCGTAATAAACCATTTAAAAATTTGTAACTTTCCCAAAAATTCAACCAACTGTATTCTACTTTATTTAATGACATACAATGAATAAATGCAAATATATTCCAGGCATTTTTCAGATCCCATATAGTTCATAGATTCATAGAAAACATATTTTTATCTGTGAAAATTATTAATATATTTTTATTCAAAAATGTTATTATGACATATTATTTTTTAATTAGACCACAATCGGTAAAAACATGGGTGTGTATGTTTACTGCTCAGGTTTACCGAAATGCTCTACTGTTTGACGGTTTATCAAAGCATCCACTAAAAATAATATCTTAAGAAATAGTATGAAAACATTGTACTTTATTACATGCAGCATAAGTTTATTTTATTCTTAAAAATTATGTATAATTTTTCTAGTAGCTAATTGTGTTTTCTTCTACATTTCATTGCAAGACATTATTTTATTTATAGGAATTTATGGATACACATTTTCTTTTAAAGAAAAGTATATAAATTATACACTTTCCCTGAATTGCTTTCATCCAAGGAACTCAAATGTGGTATCGAATGTATAATATATATAAAAACTATACAATTTATATATACTAATACACTATGTGCCGTCAATAAATAACGAAGAAGAGGCTATTTCATAGAATTTATTTAATGATACTCGAAAGCATTGTCCACAATTGTTCCGGCATTTATCCCATTGTGATATTAGTCCCACGATGCCATGCTCGTAAAAAAAAATGGCTGTTATTTGAGCCAGTTGCTCACACACTCCTTGACTTCATCGTCCGTTTGAAACCGTTGTTCCCGAAGTGCTTTTTTGAGATCAGACGATGTGGAAGTCACATGGGGACAGTCTTGATAAGCTCCCCTACTTTCGCTAGATTCTGATTTGGGACATGCTTCGGTGCTCAGTCACTTGGGATGCGGGTCATTCCCAAGTGACATACGTCCTCTGCGAAAACGCTTGCTCTGCTCCTTAAACATTGACAGGGAGATACAATACTCCACAAAAAACTCCTCCATTTGTCGACAGATTTCGCGACCTCCTACATATGCTACTGTCTAAAAGGGCACAACACCCCTCTGCACTTTTTTGAATGCCTCCATTCCGCATCACTTTTACAAACGGAATGAATGTACTTGCCAGTTGCTCGGTTATCATCCTTTTACCATTGCTTGCATGACACGTACCACCACCTAGCGAGTTAAAAGCACCCGAATACCCTTTGTTACACAAGCTACTATATTCCAGGCCCATCTCAATTTTTCTAATTAACATACTTTAGGTTTAATGGCTTCTGCCTCATTATTTATTAACTGCTCCTACTATACGCATGAGGACCCCAGAAGCCAAGGGGTATAAGTGACAAAATTAAAAAAAATTGAGTTAAGTGCACAGGATATCTGGAAATAAGTCTATTTGTTTGTAGGTAAAGAGATATAAGTGATTTTTTAATTATGCGCTGCGTTCTAGTGGTCAATTACTTAACCTCTTTCCCGAAACCTTGAAACACGTGGAGGCCAAGGGGTATAAGTGCACTTGTATCAGGTGACATGCAAATAACTGAATCGAGACTAACGACATATAAGGCCAGTTAATGGCTGTTAAAACGCCACACGAATTTAATCCTCTTTAAACGGCGATTGACACAAAAAGACGAAGATGTTTCTAACAAACGGTTGCAGAACATAGTAAACAAAAAGGAAGAAACAGCTTCTGCCGCACCTTCTCGCGATGAAAGAGGAAGGAAAGGACCATCGAATAAAATTCTACAAGACCGTATTGATGTCACTAAAGAACACATAAACAAGTTTTCTCGATACACAAGCCATTACACTAGAGAAAAGACCCCCAACCGTAAATACCTGAATCCAAAACTCAATTTAAAAGTGATGTACAAACTCTGTGTTCACATTTACCTAGAAGAAAAGCGCGTACAACCGGTCAAGGAAAGTTTCTGCAGACACATTTTTAACACCCATTTTAATCTCAGTTTTCACCGACCGGAGACTGATACATGCGTTATGTGTGAAAAGCTACAATTGAAAATAGACCATGGAAATGCAGATGAGAAACAATAAGCAGAAACTCAAAAGAAACTACATCTCCGCAAAGTAGAAGCTGCCAGATTAGCCAAAGACACATTCCAAAATTTAAAGGATGATTCAAAGGTCGCGATATGCTTTGATTTGAAAAAGATCATGCCAATTCCACATGTAACCAATTCTAAGGTTATTACCTACGTCAACTTTGGACGTACTACTTGAACATTCATAACCTTAAAAGCGGAACTGCCCACACGCACATGTAGAATGAAGGCCAGGATTTTCGCGGATGTCAAGAGATCGCATTCTGTCTTCTGAAATTTATAAAGACTCTTCCTCTCAAGTATTACAGCTTTTAGTGACAATTGCGGAGGACAGAATAAAAGCCACTTGATTGTGTAGTTCTGGCTGTACATCATAAAAAATACATACATAGAAACAGTCGATCACCACTTTTTGATTTCAGGACACTCCTACAATGAATGTGACCAAGACTTTGAGCTTATAGAAATCAGAAAGAAAAGGAATAAAAGGGATCTGTATGTTCCAGAGCACTGGGCTGAACTTGTAAAAGACTCTAGCCAAAACTTCACTAAAGAAGTGCTAAAATATGAAAATTTTATTAATCGAGTCACGTGAACCATTCTTTATAAAGTCAGTGAAACGTATCTCGAAATATACAGTAGCTGCATTTTGAGAAAAAAAACCTTCACATTTTTCTACAAAGAAACTGCTGGTGGTGAATTAAAACCTTTCCACGAGCTAAAAGTGAAGTCCTGCCGTGCCGGAATATGCCCTGCAGCTCTGCCTGAGCTTCCCATAGCACAAGAAATGCCGAAAATCAAGTGACTTTATTTTAAAAATCTCATTAAATTATTGCAGTTTGTACCTCGAGTGTACCACTTTTTCTACCGAGATCTTCCACACCAAGTAGCACCAGGACAGACTGAAACCCCGCACGCTTCTGAATATCAGGCTGATGAGCCTCTAGTGCTTATAAAACAGATGAGGATGAGATAATGTAGATGTGTTGTTCCCATGTTATCACTAGAAGAGTATTGTTCCATATTTTAAAACTTTTTCGCGTTTTTTTTTTTTTTTTTAGAATTTCTTTCATATACGTTAAATAAATGCATTTTAACGGTTAAAAATTTAAAAAAATTCAATTTTTCAAAACTTATAATAAAACTTAAAAACTTATATTAGAACAAATTTTTGTCCTTTCATTCATTTGTATTAACATTGTCCTTAAATTTTTCATCAATTCTTTTTTTTTTCATTATTTTTTATTTTTAAAATTTATATTAAAACAAGATTTTGCTCTTTAATACATTTGTATCAACATTGTTCTTAAAACTTTTATAAATTCATTTTTTCATTTCATAATTTTTCATTTCTTGTGTACCGCTTAGAAGCCAAAGGGTACAAGTGCCGAATGATTATATTGATTGCTTAGTTTTAAATTAAAAAAAAATTGTACTTCACTTTTCTTTTCACAGTTATTGAAATAAGAGTTCATAAACCACTAAGAAACCAGCAACAGTTTCATATTTCAATTCAGTTAATTACTATTGATGTTCAACTTTGAACTCAATTTACTCGAAATCTAAATTTTGTCACTTGTATCCCTTGGCTTCTAGTGTCCTCATATATATTAACACATATATATACACTCACGTTTGTGAAAATTGCAACACCATGAAGGAATGACGCAATTGAGCTGAAAACGTCAGAGTATGCAAAGTATAGTGTGTTATGCAAATGATTCCAATTTCGGAGTCACTTCGCATGCGTGGTCTGAGCAGCGTCCTCTGACTACTACTGAAACCGTATAAACAGAGGGCTCTAGCGAGACGTTGAGAATTATCTGCGGTTATTTGATAATGGGTAAACGTTAGGTGAGACTATATATCGTCTTCGACGAAAGAGACCGGCATTCCAACAACAGACGGAGTTTCAATGGGGGAGAATCATTGAACTTCGTGAAGAAGGATTTACCTATTGTACAATAATAGCTCGTGTGCAGCGTAACAGCAGCATAGTGATACCTAGTTTGGAAGCAGTGGGCCGACAAGAATCGGACAACTTGGAAATCTGAGAGTAAACCCCGAACGGTGGCGTCAACGCACGATGAAAGACATATAGTCCGCGTGGCGCTGACGGACCGTGCAGATACATCTAGACAGTTGACAGCATATTGGTCGTCAACCGCTCCAGATGTATCACTGCCTGCATCGTCAATTCGTCGACATCTGCTGCTCACTGGACTGCGTGCAAGACCTCCTTTATAAAGGATTCCCCTCCCGCAAAACCATCTACGCTTGCGGCTGCAATGTGCTCATGAACATAGAGACTGGTATGCAGACTGGCTACAAGTTGTTTTATCTGACGAATCCGCTTTAATCTGTGGGACCATCAGGGCCGCATTCGTATTAAACGCTATGCCGGGGAACAATACCTTCGGAGTGCAGTATTGAATGTCATAGTGGACGAACACCGGGAGGGGATACGATTGCGCATCATGGACGATCTCAGCTGCTAAGAATTGTAGGTAATCTGAACAGCAATATGCACATCAGTGACATGATAGTGCCCAAAGTCGTTTCTTTACTTCGAGGTATTCCTGGAGCAATCTTTCAACAGAATATTGCCCGCCCACATGTTGCAAGGAATTAAACGACTTCTTGTCAGCAGAACACATACAGCTTCTTCCGTGGCCTGAGTATTCGCCGGATATGTCGCCCATTGAACATGTGGGCATTTCGTTGATCGGCATCTAGCTCGTTAACCTCCTCCTGGAGCTTTTACAGATGAACTTTGGGTAGGCATACAAAGAAAATGGAATGCTTATCCACTGGCAGACATTCAAAATCTGTTTGACTCCATGCCACGTCGTATAGCAGCAATTATTGCAGCAGTAGGTGACTACAGGAAATACTGATTTCGGACACTTAATATTGTTTTTTGCTTTGAAAACATAATCATTTGTTTGTAACAATACAAGTTGTTATGATAATAAATTTCATATAATTCTGATAAATCCTTCATGGTGTTGCAATTTTCACAAACATGAGTGTATGTATTAAGTTGGTTCACTTTTTTAAATATATATATATATATATATATATGATTATATGATCCCTTAAAACAAACTTAAACACATACTAATAAAAATAATTCACTACAAAAAACTTCATTCGGGTGCATTTCTGTTATTTTTGCATTATTTATAACAGAAAATATAGCCATTGTTTATATTTTATTTTGGCGAACTGTACAAAAAAATTGGTAGTAATGCAATGCCTACCTCCACTGAGTGTCAAAAAATGCAATTTCCTTATTTTTAAAATACTACCTGTTTTATTACAAATACATTATTGACTTATACAGCAGGGTTGCCAACAAACTGAATGTTTTCTCAGCATGGTCCTGATATCGTTACTAGTAAATAAAAAAAAATTTGGAGCAGAAAATTTATTTGAACGACTCGGATGTGCCAATCCTAAAACTTTCTTCTTTCTCATACATGCTAATATTTGAAAATGTTGTTACACATGTTAATCCTTCGGTGTTATTACTTCAGTACTCCATCAACATTTATTTTCATTTTACGTTTGTGCTTCATTTTAATAATCGGATCAAAAACGAGTTTATCACATTCATAATAGTTAAAAAGATCAATATTTTTCGTTATTCTCATGTACACCAGCTGCTTAGTAATCGCCGGTTTGTCTGGATGCGAATTGCCCGTCGCTGCATGAATAGCCGAATTATCGTTACACGAGCAGCTACCTTTCAGGCCCGTCTCAATTTTTCTAAATAGCATACTTTAAGTTTAAAGGCTTCTGCCTCGATTTTTATTAACTGTACCTGGTATACATATATACTAACACATATATATACACTCATGTTTGTGAAAATTGCAACACCATAAAGGAATGACGCAAATGAGCTGAAAACGTCAGAGAATGCAAAGTATAGTGTGTTATGCAAATGATTCCAATTTCGGAGTCACTTCGCATGTGTGGGCTCCGCAGCATCCTCTGGAATGCTGCTGGTACTGTATAAATACAGGGCTCTAGCGGGGCATTGAGAATTATCTGTGGTTATTTGCTAATGAGTAAACGTTAGGTGAGACTATCTATCGTCTTCTACGAAAGAAACCGGCATTCCAACAACTGACGGAGTTTCAATGGGGGAGTCCAATCAAGTCCTCCAAGTTAGCTGTGAATTATACCTCTGGAGGTGACTTGCCAGGTGAAGGTCTCGTTACCTGACCAAGGTTCCAAATTACGAGATCAACATGAGTACAATGTGCAGATTCCAAACTACAGGATATAAATGTTAAGCAACCGACATAACACAGTTCACAACTAAGCAAAAGGCACTGCCGATACGTTCTAAGCGATCGTTAGGTTTATTGCCTCTACGCGGTGATTAAGTGGTCACCCGCCCTGATACCAGGAATCAAACCCGTTCAACTGAGGCTTCCCTGCAGGTAGTGGCCTGGTCATCGGTTAGAAACAAAGAACAGCCGAATTATAACACAAATAAGAAAAATCTAGGAACATCGCTATTGGAGTTCCCCCTTCCGGCGGATTGTTCCCATATTCACGTGGGACCTGCTGACCATAGACAAAAACATACACATGAAAGTTGGTTCAATTCTATGCATAACTTCATATATTGTTTTGTTCATACGATATTGAAAATGGCACAAAAATCTCTGTTATAGCTCCGCCTTTCGGTGGAATATTTCCAAATTCCAGGAGGACCTGCTGATTATAGTCAAAATCTCACACAATAAAATTGATTTGAAATACTTTTCAATGGTATAGAGCGGACACACGGACAAACAGACATTTTGCATAAACATGTTTTTCGGGATCCCTGATCCCTAAAACGTGTAAATCCGTTGAAAACCGAAAGTCAAACGAAATCTCTATTACAATACTTTCTTCTTCAGAAAGAAGGATATAAAAATATTGTATTGTTTGTTGGTATTTCGCGTATAGATTTATATAAAATTTCTGATTTAAAATATGTTTATTTGATCTATGTCAAATTGATACGATGCTCCGAAAATTATCCATAAGTCAGCAACCCTGATAAAGTACTAATTCAGGATTAAGTAGTTTTAGTTAAAACTAACTCTTTTTAAACATTACACAACAAGAAATATTTCACTAAAATTGTATATATACATTTTTTTTCACATCAAAAGAGAGAATTCAAATAATGCGGATAACAATACGAACATTTAGGGAAAAATAATTTAATTAGTTAATGTACAATCTGCTTTCCTTTGCATTGTAACAGCTACTTTGTTCATATTCCACAAAATGATTTAACATTCTTTTGTTGAGATGTTTTCACCAAATTTCATAGCATTTTTCTACTAAGGTTAGTTGGGGTAACTGGACCCACGAGGTAATTGGGCCATAGGCTATTTTATAAAAAACCGTTGAGGCATTTTAAATTTTAGCTTTTGTGAACAATGCCCCTTAACATCTACTTCCTAAAACAACGTGTGTCAACTCAATCATAAATCTCTCTTTTCTGTGATAGGTTGTGGAAAATTAACGTTTCTTTTTTTTTAAAAAACGTCCATTTCGTTGAACGTCCTCGTTTTTTTATTAAAATACTGTAAGTACTTTTATTAAACAATTTATTAAACAATTTTTTAAGATTAGACATATAACTACATTAATATTATTAGGTATCTATACATATTTACTTCATGATTCAAATGTACGCCCGGTGTCCCAGTTACACCATGAATGTTTCAAGAATGGGGTAACTGGGACATGTATCCGGGGTAACTGGGCCATGCTGGTTCCAGTTGCACCAATAGTTATAAATAATTTTCTTTAGTTTCTCTTACAATGGGAAGTAAATATCTCCATTTTTTTTTTTTTTTTGTTCACAATAAAGAAAATTATAGAATACCTTA
Organism: Maratus speciosus; assembly: GCA_963932465.1. NCBI lineage: Eukaryota > Metazoa > Arthropoda > Arachnida > Araneae > Salticidae > Maratus > Maratus speciosus. The sequence continues at coordinate 239,644,344 of OZ010787.1, read as the reverse complement.
TTAAAATTGCTGAATAAACTTTAAAAAAAAAAAACATATTGAGTGGTATCTAACCAAATTTCTTGACCCATTGAGAGGCGGTGATGCCGTTATGGCATCACAAAATTTTAATTCCTGATTACCACATTGGCACCGGAATTTTATAATGGTGTTTTCACCTGTACTAAGTACGCGAAAGTATACTTTTACTTGTTTACAAATAGATTCTCTTGTAAATACTAGTGTCATTAAATTATTTCAACATTTTACTAAAGCAAGTGCCTTTCCGCTGAAAGCGAGATAGCCAAATCTTGAAATTGTACGATACACATAAGTCGCATTCCGTAGGGAAACTTTTATTGTTACTACCATTATTTTGAAAATAATATCTTCATCGCACCTTTCTTTAGAATATGTTAAATAAAATGATCATGAAGGTAAATCATTAAGTGTTCTGGTAGAAACAATATAATTTTCACTGTATAATGCGACTGCTAGATACAGATGACGTACTTAAGTACTTACGTAGCCGTTTCTTCATAGATTTACCTAGCTATTTTTTTCCTTAAAATACCCATGTGACTTTTATACTTATTACCTATACTAAAGTACATAAGTACTTACTTAATTTTTATGATTTTGGTATAAATACATCTAATATTTCCACTTTTAGTGCTTTTTTTAGATACGTTGACAGCGAAGGTTTAGCTTACAACGCTCTTTTTTGACATATAATTACATGATCTGCCTGGTTTAAATTTTTTTAAGTTGTTTACACTTTTTCAAACAGGACATGATATCCCATATGAAAAAAAAAATAAACGCGTGTGGAACATAGACCCTCCTGGTCCACTTACCCCATTTTTATGGAGCAACTGGACCCATGAGGAAAGAAAGATGGAATATGCATATTTTTATATTTTTTAAATATTAAAATGTAATTTTGAGCATTTCTGTCTGATAGAGGGAATCTAACTGAACGCATTTACAAAAGTTCCGACTTTAATTCAAATGAATATTAGCTTTTTGAAGCTGAATTCTTAGAAGTTCCAGAGTCACATTGCAAAATCATGGCCCAGTTGCCCCAACTAACTTTTTAGCTTTAAAAATAGTTCTTCATTCAAAGTGATTCTCTGCCATACTTTTTCTCGAACTATGCAATAAATGTTCAATGGCGTTCAGACCCACGCTCGTCAACATACGACATACTCAAAAATTATGCATCAGTGGGAGAATTTTATACAGATTTCTCGTTTACATTTCAATTTACATTTTCTTTACATAGGATATTTGTAGTCGAAGTGTAACGTAATGTATTGACACCTTATCTATTTTTGTTGAAGTTTCATTCTGAGCTGGCAATTCATACCAGTTTCGAAATCGAATGTGGACTTGGAATTAAACTACAACATAATTTAAAAAAGTACAAACCTATCACATTAGACTTCGACATCTGATATCATATGCAAAAAACATAATTTAATAATAACAAAGTGAAAATGAGAAATTTGTACAGAGAACTTCTATTGGTTTGTCGTTAGATAGGGAATATATATGTAGACGAGTGTCTACTGTTATAGTTTGTAGAATGTGGTGCACGATCAAAAGTATTAGACTTCCGAAGTAAAAGTCCTTACTTCACTATTAGAAATGCATATATAATAGTGAAGAAAGGACTGTTATTTCCGAACTCTACACACAAAGCCTTAAATACACATGTTCTTACGATCGTTGCAGTGTTCGAAAACTAATCTCCTCAAAACTTGAACTCCGTAACTCTTGAAACGATACTTTCTCTCACGATGGTTATAGGCAATTAATTTTATACATTTTTGAATGTATTAAAATTAGATTCTTGACATCTGTCACTGTCTTCATTTCCCGACAAAATCGAGCCTCGTAGGTCAGTTTTGACCTTTGTCACATTCATTTTTTGATCACAAAATATATTTCCTGAATTCGCAAGCATTTCCTCGCAAGCATTTTCTCTCTCCGAGAGGTCATGGTCTCAAAGCTTGTAGACGGAAGATGCTGGGTTCGAACCCAATCGTGCCCGTCGGCCTAATCGTACAGAGTTTTGCGTGGTTTTCTTCGAACCTAGGATATCGGGTTAGGTTCCCGTGTTAGGTATAAATACGGGTTAGGTTCCCTTAGAAAGACCCCCTCGGAGGGTACTCCCCATTCGTGTAGAAAATCCGCCGTCATAAAACAACACTTTCTCACTTTTTTTTTTTTTTTTTTTAAACATGACACAAAATAGGATAATTTTAATTATTTAACTAATACCTAAATATATAAAACAGATATTTCTGCACAGTTTTTAATATGAATAATTTTAGAATTATAAATTAAAGTAGATAGTGATTGTCATGTAAATTGCTTTTATTAAAATTCATTTAAACCGTTTCAAATCTCTTTCATCATTGAAGAGAATGTTTTTTTGAAAATGTAAATCTCCAGTTTGAAATTTTCAGCTGAATACCAGATGCTTTTCACAGTTTGTTTTCGATTATTATAGATTCTTCCGGATTATTCAAGTTTTTAAAGATCGTTGTGTAATTAAAATAACTGGGTTTTTTTCGGTATTTCCTTAATATGTTGAAAAGTTTTGGCGTACTAAATCTTGATCTATAAATAAAGTTTACGAAAATCTAATACAACCTCTCACGAGTTACCCAAGATTCAGAAAAACATTAATGTATCGTCGGAGACTTCAGAAATTGATAGATTTTCAATACTTAAAGAGTCTTTCCTGAAACAACATCTTTTGCTGTCCGTAATTTTCGGAAACATTTCAGAATACATTTTACACTATTTTAATCAGTTCTCTCAACATGGTATCAACACGAAATATCAGCTTTTCGGATGCTATAATTTCTCAAGTAAATGTCCTCTGTTCAAAAAACTTGTTAAACAGACAAACATGGGAAATGAAAAGACTAAAATGAACATTAGTTTGTTGCACATGCATATATAATTCGATTATACCGGTAAATGTATTTTACTGAGAATTAATACCTACCGAAACACCGATATTTCTTTTTGATGCAGGATTGAAAAACCTATTAATACACTGTATATATAACTTTTCCTAGTAGTTTATAAACTACTAGGAGAAGTTTCCGAAAATTACGACAAACAAAAGAAATGATTTTCAGAAATATATCTTGAAATTTCTGAAATCTGTTTATTTATGTGTTTTTTGAAGATAAATGAACGCTTTTAAAAATCGTTGGTAACCCGAAAGACTCTATAATATCTTTTATAAACCTTCTTTGTAGCTTAAGATACATTTATCTTTTTTACGTTATAGCTGATTCTGGATTCGCTTTAAACAATTTTACAACAGTTCTCACTTCCATATAGCCCTCCCGCTTTTGTCTAATTTTACGCTGAAATTCTTAAATTTAATTATGATGAAGTATATTTTAATAATTAAAATTAGAATATTAAGACTCATTTCAACTATTTGACCTATTTGATGTATGAGTTTACTTAATCTTCTAAACTTAGTTCTGTTTTCGAATTTTTATAAAAGTTTGCTTACACATGGTGAAACATGTAAACTGTTTTTAATAAAAGAATAAAAACAACGCAAAACAAATTTGAAAAAGGACTATTATAATTAATTCAGCGTATTTCAAAATTCTGTAAAAATAAATTTGTAAATTGATTGTAAATGGAGTAACTTTAAAAGAAAAATAAATGCCTTTGAAGACAACCTTTTCACGGGTGATAGATGTTTTTTTTTTCTTAAAGGAAATTAGTTCTTTTTATCTAATTTTTATTAAAAAAAAATGTAATCTTGCTAAATAACAATTAATTCTATAATATTAAGTCATATAATGAGTAAAAAATTAAAAATAAATTATTTAATGTATGAAAAATGCGCTTTATCCTAATATGTCTCATTCTCACCGCCCACAGAAAAATTAAAATGAAAAAATTTGTTTAGTTTGATAATTATCACTTTTTATCAGACTGCTAAGAAGGGATATGTGTTTCACGCGTATCTAGGTATGTGGATTTTTTATGTCCTCGAAACATCCCAACGGCTGGATGAGTTTTAATGAATGAGGTCTGTATCTATTCAACTTAACCATTCAATTGTTATAGGCAAGGCTTTGTTTTTATAAATTCAAAATGGCGGCCGTAAAATACAAAAATCCCTGCCGGCCCGGCCCACAGGCCGAGGTACATTTCGAAGTTAATTATACTAATTTCACCAACAAAAATTAAATCATGATTAGAGATAAACCCTCTTTAACAATTTTATCTGGCCACTTTTGACGAATTTTTATTTCATTTTTATATAATAGCTGGTTTTATCCGAATCATGTTAAGGCGGTATTAAAAAAAAATATTTTTCCATGCTCAACTACTCGAAATTTTCTGACACATTTTCAGATTCATTTTTAATAAAAAAAAAATATATATGACATTTGCTGACGTGATTTTTGAAGAGATTTATAAGCGACCTGTGTTTTTATTTTTCATTCACTTAATTAAAACTTGATTTATAAAAAATTATTTTTGCAGTAGGACAATATTTTTCGTTTCAAATACAATCGCTTCGGGAGATTCTGTTCAAAATGCCCACTTTGACATCATTTTTTGAAATGGATTCTGCCCCTATCAAAAAATCGATCAATACGGTACATTATATAGTTACTAAATAAGAAAACCTACCAATTGGATGCGATTGAGAGCAAATATAAATTTAAAAATGAGTCAGAAAATAAGCAGTTTGAATTTGAATACAGACTTAGTAAAATGATTTTTTTCTTCAACCGCTATGTATTTTTAATTTGTTTTTGCTATAAGAATTGGTCCTATGAAAAACTTGTCTACATAAATGTTGTAAACAATATTAAGGAGATATATGATAAATTCATGCGGATTTTATATCTTGTGAATTGGCGGAGTTATGGATTTTTTCTTCTTGAACACCCCCCCTCCCCCTCTTTATGTTTTCGTTTTTAATTTTTTTCGGTACCATTTGGCCCTATCAAAAACTTGTCAATATAAAAGTTGTAGATAATAAAAGCATAAGATATATAAAAGTTCTAGACTTTACAGTCAGAAGCTCCGTTTAAATATTACACAAGCTGGAAGTTGTGTAGGTAGGATCTCTAGGATTTCTGCAACTCTAACTTTCATGGACTTTCAAATTTCATAGCCCTCATCGAAACAGTTTTTATTGATAGGAACTAACAATTAAACGCAACTTACAAGTTATCAATACAAGTAAATAAAAAAATAGGCAAGTAATATAAAAAATAGTTTCATATTAATGAGAAATAATTAATTAGTTCGCTTTTCACGCAGTCGGGTTTTTTGATTTTTAAGTTTAATTTTCACTTGTTGGTATTACAGAAATTCATGAATACGTTTACACAAAATATGGAAACATTATGTGATTATAATTACATAAATATGGGTTTGGCGCAGTTACTTTCAAGTTACCGAAAAAGAATTTTCATGATAGATTCCCACAATACTTAATATATATATATATATATATATATATACCGGTGGTCCCGAAAATGACTGATGGATTTTAAAATTCAATAACTTGCAAACGGTGACAAATATTAAAATAATTCTTTCAGGAGCGTTATGTAAGATGTGAGGAGTTCTTATACTGCGATTCTCAGTTTTAGTTACAAATAGCAGCAATAGATGGCGCTGCAAGCCGCTAAATCTAGGCTAGATTTTTTGGCCTCTCTCTTTTCCATGCAAAAATAGGAGAATAAATGTACTAATTGGTTCCGGAGTACAAAAAATCAAGTCTGGACAGAACACCTATTGCTCTCAGCGTCATCCACTGTTTGAACTTCGAACTAAAATCAAGAATCACAGTAAAACAAAACTCCTGACATCAAACATAATCCTCATGCAAGAATTTTTTTATGTGATTCTTGATTTTAGTTCGAATTTTAAACAATGGATGACGCTGAGAGCAATAGTTTCTCAGCCCAGACTTCATTTTTGGTACTTCGGTTCCATTCAATACATTTTAATCTCCCCTTTTTCGCATGGAAAAAGAGAGAGGCCAAAAAATCTAGTCTAGATTTAGCGGTTATTGGTTTCAGTGCCATCTATCGCTGCTACTTGTAACTAAAACTGAGAATCGTAGCATTAAAACTCCTGACATCTTACATAACGCTCCTGAAAGATTTTTTTAAATATCTGTCACCGTTTACAAGTTATCGAATTTTAAAATCCATCAGTCATTTTTGGGACACACGGTATATATATATATGTATAAATGTTATTGTGTATGAAATTATAAATTATTACTCAAAGTATAATCGTTATTGTTAGATATTGGACAAATTTATATTTCGTAAGAATCAATAAATGAAAGTAACCCAAGTTCCCTTTAGTTAAAATAGTTGTTAAAAGTTCAAGAAAATGAATACTAATGCTTCTGTTTTCCATAATATGAAATATTTAGGTAAAGAAAACGCATAATGAATACACATTATTTTTTTCTTCAAGTATGCTTACAAAGAGAATGAGGAGGTATTGTTTTATGAATTTCGCAAACGTTACATAGCAATGAGGTAATTCATTATAAACACATTATAAAAAAATGAAGCCCTGTAGAGTAGTGGTCACCAAGCCTGTCACGCTACAGGTCGTTAGTTCGACACCCGGGCAAGGTTCACTCAAATATTTCAGCCCTTCGGGGTTCATAATATAAGTACAAAGCTTGCTTGGGAACTAAACGCTTAGGGATTTGCGTTAGGCTGACTACCTGACAAGGACATATGCTGTATAGCAACTTGGGAACCAGCGTCAAGTACACAGGATTAGGCCTGTAGGCCCCAATACTTCATGAATCATGTAGCCACAGGTTTAGTTTAGTTTTGCTATTTTAAAAAATAATGTTTTTAGACAAGTTGTGCAGCCTGTATTTGTGTTATAACATATTATTTTGCTGTTCTCGATCTACAGAATTTCCATAATTCATATACAAAAATGGAAATATGAAAAAATTAATAAGTTCACACATAACAACACTATCATTATTAAAAAAAAATATGAATGAATTACGTAATGAATTCATATTTAGATAAGCTATCTTACATTATTAAGTAATAAGAACAATATTTATTATACTAATGTTTTCACGATACCCAGTTATCAAAGAAAGAAGAAGAAAAAAGTTATAGAAAATAATCGTAAATGACTCTTTATCTTCCTTCGACCGATATTATAACTAAAACTTCTAATAAAAGAAAATGTTTAGCAGGAAAATAAAAAAATAATGTATAAAGCACCAGAATAGAAAATTTGTCTCCACGGATAGCTTTTTGCAAGAACAGTAAAAATTTCTCTACGTCAAAAATAAAGAAAATACTGCAAAGTAGTTTCCAACGGATTCATTTTTTTCTCTCTCAGACGTGAGAATGAGTTTTATAACTTTCTCTTCTCTCATTTAATAAAAATATTTATGTTTAATTCTTTTCTTGCACCAACTTTAAATTACTTCTACTTTGAACTCGTAAATTTGCGGTGCGTTACATTTCAACGCAAGGACCGAGTCTAAGATTGAGTATTTTTTGTATACGTAAAATTAAAAAAGTTTCTTCTTTTCATAACATCTAACAAACATTATTTCCTTTACATAAAAATCTTAATCATTTCTTAAAAGCACAAAGTCTAATTTCTCGAATTAATTTCAAAAATGTCCTCTAAAGCTGTTTTTATAAATGGGTTATTTAATAACATGCCAAAATAGTAATAACTCACCGTCCGGTAAAATAGCAAAAGTGTAACTTTGTTTCGTCTGAAAAGTTATTAATATCCTCAAAAGATGATTACCCCAAATTGTTTTAAAAACTTAAATATGTATATTAAAGTTGAAAAACTAGGTTAAGCAATAGCATTAGCGTAAAGTCGGGACAGACGCCGCGGTGGGACAATGCCGCAGAGATTGTGTAGACGACACTAACGCTCCCTAGACCAATTTAAGATGTTTATAGTGTGCATCTGTGCTGTGTGCTGTGTTGTATGCGTTTCCACCGCTTAATTGTCAGTATTTACATATTTATGACAGTTTTTATGCTTCGAACCTGCATGGTAAGTCGCCAAAATTATTCTAATAAAGTTTTGTTACTTATTTTAAGCCAAATAAGCAGGGATTTAATACCAAAACCGATTGCAATTGTAAACTAGATCCTCGTAAAACACATGTGTTTACCTTCCTCTTGCGTCGTTCCCATGACACAAAATGGCGGCGCAATATCTTACCCTCCACTATGGGACAGATGCCGCAGAAAAAAATATTTTTGTTTTTCATTTCAATAAATTCATCACTGCGATTTAAGGGGAACTTACATTTAACTGCTACTTATCAAAATATTCTGAGCAGTAATGTTGGTTCAACATATGTGAATAAGGAAAACGTAGGCCTTTTACAATTTTCACGGTCTAAACTGTTCAACAAAATATCTTCTATTCCAATGGCCAAAAGACCTACACAGCCAAGTAAGAGAAAGCAAAATTATGCAAATATTACATGCACAGAGTTTATAAACAAGAAAAAAGAAGAGGGGAAAAAAAAGAAAAAAAAACAAACTAGAAAGCGTCAAAGAAGGACAACTTGGCGGAGGTAAAATGTGCAAAAAAGGGAAGGCAAAGAGCAATCTGAAAACACCTTACTTGAGGAAGAATCTGAAATACGAGTCATCTTCCGACAATGGCGAAATTGTTCCTTTTATGGATTCTGATGGCAGTATTGATTTGAAATAGATGACTCTGAATTTGCTGGGTGTCTGAAGTCTTATCAAGAAACAAAATCTAAATCGGACAACATTCAGCATCAAATTAAATCGGTGGCTGCCTGAAAAATGCTCACTTTACTTTTGCATCGGGAAGAGCGGTGTGATATTCGGCGAATGCAAATACAAAATCAAAGAATGAGAAGCAAGGACAAAAATAAACAGACTACGGCATGAATAAGTGATTTATATACATTTTGTAATTAATTTGCCTATTGTTTCCAGTAATTATACTATCCATTCATGTAAATTCAAATGTTTTTCTTTTCATTTTAATTTTTTGTCTGAAGTTTTATTTTTTGGGCTTACACATTTGCATTTTCGTTAAACTTTTCACAATTTTCTGATATATATAATTTTACTAAGTTTACTGTTATTTATTTTCATTTTAAGTAGTTTGAGAAAATAAAAATGTAATTTGCTTGAAAAAAATAAATATCCCAGCTTTTTTCTGCATGCGGCATCTGACCCAGCACACAAATAATGATGTTAAAAAATGATGTTTGGGAAAACAACTATGCCTACTTTATTAAGGGTTTTAATTTTTTTTAATATAGAAATTAGATTCTAAAGAGTTTGATTAATGATTTCTAGAACTTAGTTTGCTGTTTTTTGCTTTATTGTACATTTTACAAGAAGAAATGTAAAACTGCGGCATCTGTCCTCACTTTACCCTATACGGATTGAATTTGAGCACACAATGTAAGCTTCAGTTCAGTGAACAATTTTATTCTGTCTTGTCTATTGAAAAGTTGTGAAAATGTTATACAAAAAATTGATGGTTTACTGCATTCCAAATATATGGAAACATAAACTATTGTATTAGTTACATATTTTGATAAAAATACGATTATAACAAAATGTTATAAAAACCCAATTATGTATATTAACTTTTAAAAATTATTTTAAAACCATACAATTAAAGTAATTTAAATTGCACATTCATTGCAATATAAAATTAAGTTCAGAGAAAACGATTTTATGCTGTCTTAGATGTCAAAAATTTACCAAAATATTATATTAAAGATGACGGCTTACTGCATTGTGAAAATACGGCAACATAAAATTCTGTATTACTTATACATTTTAAAATATTCAATTTTAGATGAACTTGCATGTAATCCTTTCAGAAATAATAATTCGAGTTTAGGCCCATTTAGTGAAATTGAAAGTTATTCTTAAATATGAATTATGATTATTTAAATACTGAAAACAATATAAAAAAATAACGAGTGCATTTATGAAGATTCATAATATTATCCAAATTACTAATCTGGGAAAATCATTTTTGAATTGAAAATTTTATTTTAATAGCTGTGTTCAGTGAAATTCTAGTCTGCGATGATTATCTTTGAGAAAGTTTACAAGTAGGGTAATTAGATGTGAGATGCCGTGTTGTACAAGATGCCGAATCACATAGTTTCATATTCGCAGGCACTGTCCAAAGACGTCCTAATCATGTCGGTTGAAGCATTAAAAAAATTATGCTCGTCTTCATCGGCTAAATTCTTAGGAATGGAGTAAGCTAGAGCCTTGTACTATACATCTTTCTTTTCCTCTCTTCAAGATCTTTAATTGGATATATATTTTATGTTGCGAAGTGCAATATTTCCGGAGTTATGAGCATTTACACTTCCTCTAACTTTCGAATTCCATGACTCTCGGTTACGATAATGTGCACTGACTTCCTGTGCTTATAACTTACGTAGACTGCATATTTTTAAAAAATTCTTGTTAAACTTATAATCTACGTTCATTTTCCAACATTTTTATACTAAATTTGTACTTCTAACTGTTAAAATTATTTATTTATGAGTATAAACAGTCAACCCACTTTTTCATTGTATCTGCGCCATTTTCAAAAATTGACATTTTTGACACTTTTGAGACGCTCAGTAGTTACTGAATTCAGCTCGTTAACTTAACTCATTTGTTCGATTCATCTATTTTAATGATCGTAGATCAATTTTTAACTTAGTTTTTAAAGTTTTCATCAAGTTTTAACTATTTCCGTTCCAAGTTAAATAGTCATGTTTTCGGGATATTGACATTCGTTTTCCCATTGAAATTACATTAGGTAAACATCGTATTTCTTAATCTTTTTTAACAACTTTAACATATTCACTTCGTTTATCATTTGTATTATTCAGGTTATTTAAAGTTGATGCTCCACGAATTTATCCAGTTTTATAGGTTTAGATCATTTTTTCGTTATTTCTGAGCGTTTCAAGAGTGGTCACTTTTTTGTTTCTTTTCAGTTACCCCTCGCCCATTGAAATATATGGGGTTTTGACGTTGTTGACACTTTTTAACATAGCTTGTTTTTAACCTTAATTATTTTGGATAACTTTTACTTGTTTTATGTTCTATAAAGATAGGGCTTTGCTCCGCCACCCCTCATGTATTTCTGGGTCGAGTTTAAATATGTTTAAAAAAAATTATGAAAACTGGTATCAAAATTATTGGCTTTATCCACTTTCCCATAGCGTTACGCATTTTTGTTTACTTTGTAATTTAAGTTTTTAACTAGCTTAAACTTTGTTTTCTGCTTATCTATTAGTTTTTCCTGAAAGTTTAAACTTCAGGCTTTCTAGCGGTATAAGTTTTATTATTTAATTTTGCCATTAAGTATTTTTAATTTGCTTTTGAAAAGTATTAATAATTGTTTTCTAGCGTTTGAGAGGTTGGTGGTTTTCAGCATTTGTATTTGACTTTGGTAAAAAATTAAAGGTTTAGTTGTATTATTTTCGTAGAATTTCTGTTAGATCAGCTAAGTTGCCTTTATAAATGAGCTACTCTCTTTGACGTCATTAAGGAACATTTCAATATGATTGGTTTAAAATATAAACATTCATTTTGCTTCTTTTTTCAGTTATTTTCTAATTTATACTGTACATTTGAGCTATTTCATAACTTTATTGGGTCTGAAGGGTATATGTTTATAAATTAAATACATGTACAGTTAAGGTTTAGGGGCCGCCATTTTGTTTCTTTTACCAGTTTTAATCTATTTTATACTGTAAATTGAGCTAACTCATAACTTTTTTGGGTCTGATGGGGTACTCTGTCAGGTATATCATTATATATTAAATATATGTACAGTTAAGGTTTAGGGGCCGCCATTTTGTTTCTTTTTCCAGTTTTATTCTAATTTATACTGTATAATTGAGCTAGTTCATAACTTTTTTGGGTCTGATGGGGTACTCTGTCAGGTATATGATTATAAATTAAATACACGTACAGTTAAGAATTAGGGACCGCCATTTTGTTTCTTTACCAGTTTTAATCTATTTTATACTGTAAAATTGAGCTAATTCATAACTTTTTGGGGTCTGATGGGGTACTCTGTCAGGTTTATCATTATAAATTAAATACATGTACAGTTAAGGATTATGGGCCGCCATTTTGTTTCTTTTACCAGTTTTAATCTATTTTATACTGTAAATTGAGCTAATTCATAACTTTTTTGGGTCTGATGGGGTACTCTGTGAGGTATATCATTATAAATTAAATATATGTACAGTTAGGATTAGGGGCCACCATTTTGTTTCTTTTACCAGTTTTAATCTATTTTATACTGTAAAATTGAGCTAATTCATAACTTTTTGGGGTCTGATGGGGTACTCTGCCAGGTATATCATTTTTTATTAAATATATGTACAGTTAAGGATTAGGGGCCGCCATTTTGCTTCTTTTACAGGGGCCGCCATTTTGTTTCTTTTTCCAGTTTTAATCTAATTTATACTGTAAAATTGAGCTAATTCATAACTTTTTTTGGGTCTGATGCGGTACTCGGTAAGGTTTATGATTATAAATTAAATACATGTACAGTTAAGGATTAGGACCGCCATTTTTTTTCTTTTACCAGTTTTAATCTATTTTATACTGTAAAATTGAGCAAATTCATAACTTTTTGGGGTCTGATGGGGTACTTTGTCAGGTATATCATTATATATTAAATACATGTGCAGTTAAGGATTAGGGGCCGCCATTTTGTTTCTTTTACCAGTTTTAATCTATTTTATACTGTAAAATTGAGCTAATTCATAACTTTTTGGAGTCTGTTGGGGTACTCTGTCAGGTTTATCATTTTTTATTAAATATATGTACAGTTAAGGATTAGGGGCCGCCATTTTGTCTCTTTTACAGGGGCCGCCATTTTGTTTCTTTTTCCAGTTTTAATCTAATTTATACTGTAAAATTGAGCTAATTCATAACTTTTTTGGGTCTGATGGGGTACTCAGTCAGGTTTATGATTATAAATTAAATACATGAACAGTTAAAGATTAGGGCCTCCATTTTGTTTCTTTTACCAGTTTTAATCTATTTTATACTGTAAAATTGAGCAATTTCATAACTTTTTGGGGTCTGATGGGGTACTCTGTCAGGTATATCTTTATAAATTAAATACATGAACAGTTAAGGATTAGGGGCCGACATTTTGTTTCTTTTACCAGTTTTAATCTATTTTATACTGTAAAATTGAGCAAATTCATAACTTTTTGGGGTCTGATGGGGTACTTTGTCAGGTATATCATTATAAATTAAATACATGTGCAGGTAAGGATTATGGGCCGCCATTTTGTTTCTTTTACCAGTTTTAATCTATTTTATACTGTAAAATTGAGCTAATTCATATTTTTGGGGGTCTGTTGGGGTACTCTGTCAGGTATATCTTTATAAATTAAATACATAAAAAGTTAAGGATTAGGGGCTGCCATTTTGTTTCTTTTACCAGTTTTCATTTATTTTATACTGTAAAATTGAGCTAATTCATAACTTTTTCGGGTCTGTTGGGGTACTCTGTCAGGTTTATCATTTTTTATTAAATATATCTACAGTTAAGGATTAGGGGCCGCCATTTTGTTTCTTTTACCAGTTTTAATCAATTTTATACTGTAAAATTGAGCTAATTCATATCTTTTTGGGGTCTGATGGGGTACTTTGCCAGGTATATCATTATAAATTAAATATATGTACAGTTAATGATTAAAGGCCGCCATTTTGTTTCTTTTACCAGTTTTATTCTAATTTATACTATAAAATTGAGTTTATTCATAACTTTTTTGGGTCTGATGGGGTACTCTGTCAGGTATATCTTTATAAATTAATTACATGTACAGTTAAGGATTAGAGGCCGCTATTTTGTTTCTTTTACCATTTAAATTCATTTTATAGGCTATCCTTTTCTAAAGATATAGAGAACAAATAATGTTAATCTATAAGAATTGTAAAACGACATAGTGCCTTGGGAGGTGGTCTGTAACTATTGAGATACATAGTTAATGTTAGGACTACCACCAAGTACCTGATTAACTATTTTTAAGGATTAATGAGGGTTTTTGTATAAAAATTTTTTCTACAAATTGCATTTTCCTCGGAAACTACTGCTCGTAGGGCTTATTCCTTGCGCCGTACTTTGGTGCAAATCGCCTAAGCAACATTTTCTTCTGCTTCTTTTGCCGCCCTCGGCTTTCCTCTAGATCAACTAGGGGCTCCACCAAGAGGGGCAGCGTGGGGCATATTTATACTCTTGTGTTTCTTGTACTATCTTTCCTCTTATTCAACAAAAAAATTGACTCTTATTTATTATTAGACTTATTCTTTATTGTTTGCCCCACCTTTTGTCCCCCCACCCTATCTATAAATTTTGCAACTTTGTTGCAAGTTGAGCTAGAGACTTCGTTCTTCTTTTAAATTAATACTATTAACATTATAAATCTGTCCCACCTTAAATTTTTCTCAAATTTCTCATATCTTTTACATTTTCCTTAACTTTTGACACTTTTTTGTTTATCATGCAATTATCACGTAACTTTTACTTAGACAACTACACTGTCCCACTTTGATACTTGTATCTATCTTTTTCTTTTAACCTTCATAGCTTAACAATTGCATCTTCATTCATTTTTAAGTTGGATTTTTGAGTCTTGTACAGATTCTTATAACTACATGTCATTTCATTGTCCCAAGCGGTATTCTAGATTTTACCATTTTTCCCTAACTTTTGTCATTTTTTTTTCAATAATTATGCTAAAGTTCTGATTCTTTTAACATTCTTAAATCATTGAATGCTCAGGTGTTCCCACTACAGTTTTGCAGGTTTAATCATCATTTTGCCAAACTTTTGATTCATTTTTTTAATATTTTAGATAGGGTACTGTTTCCTTTTACAATCCTTTTCTTACTGCTTTCTTATGCGGTCCCATTGCAGTAATTCAAGTTTATAACAACATAAGTTTATCTTTTGTTACTTTTTTTTAAAGTACTTTAGGATCTGATCCTATTTACATTCTGTAACCCACTGTTATATTAGATGGTCCCAATGCATTTTTCTAGGTTTTTACAAATTTCAACTTAACTTTTGGTTCCCTTTTTTTTTTTTTTTTTCTTATTAGCTAGGAAATTGAACCTTTCTAAAATTATCAACCCTTTGACTGCTTAGATTGTCCCAGTTTCATTTTTCACTTTATCTCGTACATCACTGTTACTGTTACTTTTATCTCATCCGTACAATTGTGGACTCATCTACAATGTTCTCGTATATAACTAATCTATTAAGGTATTATTCATTACCATCAATAGTTTATGGTAACGTGTATTAAATATTTACCCATCTTAATAAATTCTTTCTTAGGCTAGCGCAGCGGTACCTCTTTATTTTATGTTTGGTAAGTAGTGTATATTTTCATTACTTTTCTTCATCATAATATCCTGTATTAAATCAGTCCGGCAGTGGTTTCATTTTGTTTTACACACAGTTATAGTAGGTTTCTTCAGTGTTTCCGCAACCACCGGCCTCTCGCATCTTTTTGGGGAAGTGGAATAGAATTCTAACTTGTTACTGTAAATACTGTCATTTGTTTTATCCTGTACATACTCTGTTTATATCTATAATCATCTTAATCTGTTTTACTTCATTTTATATTGTTATTGAATTAGAGTATTTCTTGGTTGACTGCTCCGTATTTATAGTTGAATAAGAGTTATGCTATAATATATTGTCTGATAATGTTACACAATCTTTTTGCCTGCGTTTTCCCATCTGCTGAATAATTATCGTTATCGTGATATTTGTTTTCTTATCCTTTGTGAAATGTGGTTGGAATAATGGAGTGTAAATAATTCTATTTTCTTTCATATTGCTTTTTTTATCTAGAATTTTATGTATTTAATTACATCACTTTGTAAAATGATGTATATTCAGTGGATGTGGATTTTTGACAGGTATCTAGCAGCACCAAATTTTGGAAGTTCATTATGCACGGGAAGTTTTAGCAACATATTCCCTTTTTCATTTATTTTGGCATTATCTTTCTATCATTTATTCTTATTATTTTTCTTTTATTTTTCAAAAAATGACCCCACTGTTCCAAATTTATTTTTCTTAGTCATTTTCAATAGTTTCGACTATTGGTTTTTACTTTTTTCTTTCTATATACCTTTCTTTCAAAGATGTATAGTGGGGGGGCCTAGTGATCCCTTATCCTTTATTCTGCATATAAATACGTATTATCTTGTTTTTAAAGAAACTTAAAAATCTTAAAAAATAATAACAACCTAAATAGCGTCAAACCCAGTCGCTGAGAAACAGTAGCTGTGGTTAAAAGGAATACCGAAAAATCTAAAATAACTAAAATTAGTGAAGTAAAAACACTAAAATCACAAGTAAAAATACTAAAAAGAAAATTCTAAAAAGTCAGTAAAAATTCCATTCAAACTACTAGAAGTAGAAAAACTGAAAATAACTGTTATATCTAGGAACAAACGCTGATAAAGTATTTGACTCCATACAAAAACTGATAATGAAAAGTAAAGGACAAAAGCACGCAAAATGAGTTCTTCATCAGAAAAAGAGGAGGATACTCCAAGAACAACGAATTTAAAGACCAGAAGGAAAAATTACTCAAGATTATCAAAGTCATGTGACAACTTATCACTGGAAGATATAGAAATAATCAAAACTCCGTCACAATATCAACCAAGAAAAAAAATAAACATTCAAGTCGTCCACCTCCTCCACTACAAGGTGGAAAATTAATGGATTTAAAAGAAGCAATAGCCGAAAATTTGAACATAATGGAACAATTAGAAATGATGTTCATGTTGCTAAGAAAACGTGAAGCAAAACACGACCAGGAAGCAACAAATTTTATGGATAATATCAAAGCAGAAATTCGAATACTTCAAGATTCAGAAAAAGAAAAAAGTCAAATAATACTGGCACTAAAGGAGCAAAATAAGAAGACTCAAGAAAATCTAGAAGAAAATGAACAAAACCATGAAGAAACAATAGAAGCAATAAATAAAGAAATTGATCGGTTAATGGAAGAGAATGAAAAAATGAAAGAACTGATTCAAGAGATAGAACAAAAGTTAAAACTATCATTACAGTTTCCAGAGGAAAAGGATTTAAAAAGTACTAAATTGGGAGAAATGAAGGAAATCTACGGGAAATTGAGGGCCTCACACCAAAAATTACAACAAGAAGTAGAAATAAAAAATGAACTACAAGAGCAAAACAATGAAGCATTGAAAACAATGACAAAACTATATCGAAAGCTGGAAGAAAGGCTAGAAAACATAATAAAGCTCGCAGACCAAGTAAAAGAACCAGAACAAAGTAATTCGTTAAAACAAGCAGAATTAAATAAAGAATTCACATATGCCTCAGTAACGTCAGCATCAGCACCGATCTACTGTAAATCAGCATTACTGATAACGAGAAAAATAAATACAAGGCTTTCAATGTTTAGCATAAGGGAAGCACTCAATACAGAAATTAACTTAAAGACAAACAACATCAAAATATTCAGCACGCTCTCGAAGGATAAAAACACACTCATAGTGAGGTCGGAAACAAATGAAGATGTGGACAAACTGTCAGATCTGATTGAGGAAAGTGAGAAAATAAACTCACTGGTCTTATTAAAATACGCAGCAGAAAGGAGAAGGAAGATATTAATAATGGGAATTCCAAAATCTGTAACACCAGAAGAAATTAAACTCAAAATAAAAGAAGAATATGCGAAAGACGTATTCGAAAATTTACATAAAGAAATTTCAAGGGAAAAAGCAAAATCATATCAATTAATCATAGACTTGGATGACGCAATGGCAATTAGGCTACTCAAAAATGTAGAATTTTGGTTGGCTTTTTGTCTTGTCAAATTAGACCCTACTCACCAATCATAAGATGCAGCAACTGTTAATACTATCGGCATATCACAGGAAATTTAGAAGAAACTCAACATGTGCGTATTGTGCTAAAAATCACGAATCTAAAAATTGCCCAATTCAAAAAGAAACAAGAAAACAGAAATGCATAAACTGCACAAACACAGTATTCCCAGATGGAAGAGCGTATGACTATAATCATGCAGCAAACTCATCAAGATGTCAAGTGTATCAAAATATAATGCAACAAAGAAACCTTATAATAAATCAAGTTCAAGCAAATTACCGTCGATAATCTTAAATAAAGAAAACTCCTCTAAAAATTCGAAAACAACAACTTCTTCGCTAGAAATCATAAATAGTTTGAAAGAAATAAAAATTGCTCAACTGAACCTACAAAAAATACGTTCTTTTTACTTAGAAATAATTACACAGCTGCATGTATACAGGACTGTTCCATAACAGCTAATAGGCCACATGGGATTCCAAAAACAACACCGTGCTACTCATCTCTGTCAAAAAATTGTTTCATCGTAATGCTAGACTCGAGAGTACAACATCTACAAGTCCAACAAAATGATCACTCAGTGTTTGTAAATATTTTAACAACAGCGGGCTATATAACATTGGGTACACAGTATACGGCACCATCACAGGACATAAAAGAAGATTTACAGGCCTGGTCAAGTAGAAGGGGAATGTCCAATAAATTCTTGTTGTTGGGTGATCTAAATGCCCAAAGTCAGCTTTGGGGATATGGAAATGACGATGATAGAGGCCATCATGTCATCAGTCAAATGAGTACACAGCGTCTACTAGTTGTGAATAACCCGCACAGAACCCCAACCTATGAAGTTAAACACTTCAAAGGATGGCCGGATTTAGCGCTATCATCGTTTCAACTCTTTCAATATATAAAAGGTTGGGAAGTTGAAGAAAGCATGGATTATGGAGATCACAGATTTGCAATAACGAGTCTTTCCCTACAAATACCAGATTTACCGAAACGTAGATACAGAACAAAAGGAATATCAGTAACAAAATTTAATAATGCAATTAAGAAAAACATAAAAGAAAGAAACTTAAATTTCAAAGGTATAAGTACACCGGAAGAGTTTGAAGAAAGATATGCATTATTCATATCACTGGTAAAAGAAAATTGTGAAACTCACTTCAAGAAAAGGAAAAGCTCGTTCAAACCATCAATCTCGTGGTGGAATGAAAATTTGAGAAAACAAAGGAACTATGTTAGAGCTCTGAGAAAAGTTACGAAAACTCCGGAAGCAGTACCAGATAACTACATAAAATTCAAATCTGAAAGAGCGAAATACAGAAAATTGATTCAAGATGCAAAATCTGAAGCTTGGAAAAGTTTTTGTCGAAACACAAAAGAGCCTTACGGCAAGTTTAAAAAGATCGCTTTTCAGGACATCTATAGGCAGGAGACTTACGCACTTTCAAACTCAACCCATCAAACTCAAACAAGACAAACATTTTTTCAAGATATAACAAATGAAATATTTGGACCATCAAAGGAAACCCAACCATATATATTCAAACCAAACTCCACAGTACCAAAAATTTTATTACAGGAAATAAAACAAGCAATCTATGCCTTTAACAAAAACAAAGCTCCTGGTCCAGATGAAATAGACCACGTAATACTCAGAAATCTATTCAAGACGCAGCCAGAATTAATGCAAGAAATGTACAACACATTATTATCTCTGAATTATTTTCCTGATGACTGGAAAGTCGGTGAAGCTGTTTTCTTTCTAAAACCAGGCACACCAGCAAATGAAGCGGCATCGTATAGACCGATAACCCTACTCTCAGTATTTGGAAAGGTCTACGAAAAAATACTTCTAAAAAGAATAAATTACTATCTGCATACAACAAATAAAACCTTTACTTCCCAGCATGGCTTCCAGGAAAATAGATCAACGGAAACAGCAATAAGAGACCTTTTCTCACAAATAGATTTACTTAAGCAAGGAGATGTATATATTTCCCTCCTATCTATAGACTTTAAGAATGCATTCGACAACTTGCCGTGGGATATTACAATACAACAATTAGAAGAGTTACAAATAGAAGAAGCATACATCAACACCATAAGGTCCTATTTATCGAAGAGGAGCATTTATCCAAATTGGCTACTAGAAATCCTGCATTGGCTCTCTAAGGGCTGCCCTCAGGGTTCCTGTTTAGGACCTTTCCTGTGGAGAGTGTTTATACAGAAGTTAATAAATTTACTAAGAAGAGGAGGATTTCGAGTGATAGCGTTTGCAGACGATATATTGTTGGTGGTGTATGGAAGAACAAGAAATATACTAGAAGAGATGGCCAGGGAGGCTTTGCAAATAGTGAGTGACTGGGCAGACTTAAACCAAATGAACATCTCATATGGAAAATGTAAGGCATTAAATCTCAGAAAACCTAAATATCTAAATGAGCTCCAATCTTTAAAATAAATAATTACAGATTGAAATCCGAAAATACGCTCCTATACCTTGGTTTAACCCTAGATAAAACACTGCCATTTTTGCCTCACCAAAGAAATAAAAGAACAGAGCTGAGTTCAATAATCCAGAATCTACTAAAACTTACATAAAAAAGGAGGAATAAATAAAAATATCTTAAAAATCTGGTATAAAACCATCTTAGAATAAAGATAACGTATGGAGCAGATGTTTGGTACGACCACCTACAGAAATCTCATGGGCTTCGCTTACTGTCCTCAATACAGGCCCAGTGCCTTCTTTTTGTGTCGGGCGCATATAGAAAAACGGCCACCCTTGCACTTTGTGCCTTAACAGGAATCCCTCCACTGCATCTCAGAGTAGTTCAGTTTGCTACATCGGGGAAAGTACTAAGATTGGGGACACCAGTAGAAGAATTTAGACCAGAATTCTATCAAGGTAAATCCCCGAATTCATCAGTATGTCCTTACAAAAATTACCTACACAAGGCAAATGAAATCCTCCAAATGAAAGTACAAATCTACACAGACGGCTCCAAAATGGAAGAAGGGACGGGGTTAGCGTTCTGTGCATACGAAAACTTAATCTTCTGCCATACTTTTCAAACAAAATTAAGGATATAAAACACCGTATACCAGGCGGAAATGCTAGCGGTACTTCGAGCAGTGGAATGGATGGAAAAAAGCAAGTACGGAAGTGCAATAATATAATCAGATAGCCTCTCGAGCATACAGGCCATTGAAAACAGCACAACAAAAATAGCACTGGTCCAGAACATAATTCAATTACTACAGAATACAAATAAAAAGATAATACTAAAATGGATAAAAGGACACTCCGGAATAGCAGGAAACGAGGCAGCGGATCAAAAGGCAAAAGAAGCAATCATAAATTCTAACTTACCAGAAGTATTTCTACCTTTCCCACCATCTCATCTCAAACGACAACTAAAATTACAAATACAACAAGAATGGCAGAGAATTTGGAACTCTGATCATAGAGGAAGGTTTACATATTCACTTCTACCTATTGTCTCAGAGGAGACATTACTATCACACAGAAACCTCTTCTTGTTTGCAACAAATCACGGGTTCTTTCCAGATTATCTTGTAAAGTTCGGAAAAGCCGACTCGGGCTACTGCACGTGTGGATAACGAGGAACCTCGCTGCACTATGTAACGGAATGCACACTAACATCCATATACCACCTCAGAATCTCCAGAACGATAAGTCTCTCTTCATGGTTCAAAATAATCAGAAAGCAGCCAGCACTATTACAAAAAATTATAAACTGCATAACACTGATTGAAAACAATCAAGGACTTTTCCAAATGCCTCCACAGGACCTATTATATGATACTGATGATCAGCTATTGAACTAATCAAACTTTTACTTTAACAATAACAGTAATTCTATAACTGTTTTAAAGAAACATTATATGTTATACGTCTGTAAAGCGCTCAGCTCGGCTATCTTACTATTGTTACCTATACTTATTTCATTATCCCAATTACTTGTTATTACCTACCATTATTTTATTACTCAATAATTGCTCTGTAATTTTTTTTTATTTTTTTTTATAAACATTGCTGGGTGGGGCTAGTTGAGCTCAAACCAATTGGTAGGCCTCCCCGCCTGGCTGAATCTGAATCTGAATCTGCGCAGGCACTGTACGGAAATTGTGCTCAGTTGTAAGGAAGAGTGTTCACTTGTGGTACTTTAGTTTCCGTTTGCGGTCTTTTAAAAAATTTTTAAATGGTACTTTTTTTATTGCTATTTCGTCTTTATACTTCTGGTAAGTGTCAAAAATCTTTTACGTGACTTCTTTCTTTGTCTATACAGGGTGATTCATAATTATCGAAACAATAGGCTATTTCCGTAAATATTCCCCTAGACCCATAGTTCCAATTGGAAAGTTTCATAAAAAAAGGTGCAAAATTTAATGACATAAGTTGCAACTCCGTGGGGGGTCTATTTGAAAAAATACGAAAATTAAATTTTTATGCGGCCCCCATAGTGTAAAAATTCCAATCAGGAAAACTTTCCTTATCCATTCCTGAATTAAACACAAAAAAATTGCATCTTCATATCTGAAAAACTAGCAGAGTTATGGCCGTTTAAGTAATTCATCAGGTTTTAAGGGATTAGACACAAATTGAAATGCGTGCAATCCAAGAAACAATGTTACTTTAAGAGTTCTAGGAAATGTAAAAAATATATTTGTTGAGTTAGAATTTTGATTTTTTTTTCTTTTTTGTGATGGTTAACCATATAATTTGCAAACAAAGTCACATCCTAATATTTCTCATAAGGTTTTAAAAAAATTTAAATGATTAGTATTTTTTTAAGCGTATTTAATTTAAAATCTTCATAACTCGAAACATTATTCATCGGATTTCAAAATTTCTTCATTTAATTAAAGAGGAAAGTATAATT
Organism: Maratus speciosus; assembly: GCA_963932465.1. Lineage (NCBI taxonomy): Eukaryota > Metazoa > Arthropoda > Arachnida > Araneae > Salticidae > Maratus > Maratus speciosus. The sequence goes on along the minus strand of OZ010787.1, from coordinate 239,621,476 downwards.
TTAGTTTTGTTTCAGGGTTTTTGTTTTTAAATATTAATTTAAAAAATATTAAAAATATTTATTTAAAAAATTATGTAACTTATTTTTAAAAAAGTCACATTTACAAAAGTAAAAATATTCAAATTTGCCGAAACAAAATTAATGTAAAATAATCAAAAAAGACATGTTCCAAGTTTTCACCTTTTTTATTTATGATTCTTGACTTATAATAATTTAAAGTCGAGAAATGGTAAAAAGAAAGAAAAACATCATGCAGAAAAACGCATTTAAAGTTTTAAACATCGATTGGCTCCTAATAAATTATTTAAATGGATTTTTTGAAAATCCACGTGAAAAAGTAACTTCTTTCTGTAGCTTAAACTTCCGATTCAATTTAACTTTTACCTATTCCACCTCCTTTTTGTACTGTTTAAATGTCCATAAATAAATGCTAAATGTGTAATTTGAAATAGCGCTTTTCTAGCATGCCGATTAAGCGTTTTCATAATTTTAGCCCGCACAAATTCATGCTTTTTATCGTCCCGGCGAGGCCGTTAAAATAGTCTGTATTTTGGGGGCGGGCCAAACCCGGGATGGGCGACTTTTTTCTGAAGACTCGGCCAGGACTTGTTTAACGTATTTTTTCATACCGAACCGTATGTTGGTGTGATTTATGACGGCCAATTATTTACACGAGCGATATGGGACCGAAGAGGGGGGGGGAGAGTGCCTTCCGTGGGGGTCTTTCTAAGGGAACCTAACCCGTATTTACGGAAGGATATCGAAGGTTGGAAGAAAACCACTGAAAACTCCGAAAGATTGGGCCGAAGGGCGCGATTGGGTTCGCACCCAGCACCTTCCGTCTTCCAGCTTTTAGAGCAGACCCTCTCGGCCACTGGTTATACCGAACCGGGACTGGCTTCTTTATTCCTATGTCTCCCCTGGTCGAAATTTTCAATCCCGGTCTCGAGACAACCCGTATTAAAATCATTAACTCTGAGTGACCTAATTCGTGCAAAAATAACTATAATTTGGCTCAGCCCAAAAACTTTTACAACAAATGCATACAATTTTAAATTGCCATTATTTTACAATAAAACTTTAAAATTCATATTTTTAAAGGATGGTAGGTTTTAAGGCAAAAAAAAATAAAATACAGTAAAACTAGTGAAAAAATCTGCCTATGACGGAATTCTTTCTTAAACGGAAAAATCTGTTGATCCATGGAAAATGAATATAATTATACCTGAGAAAAAATAGACTAGCATTTACAACTCCTAAGAAGGGAATTTGTCTATAACGATTTTTTCCCTTTCCTATGTCAATCCATCTTAAAATATTTTACTTTATAGCATTTTTCATTGTCTCCAAAACATGGAATATGGATTAACGATATTGAAGGAGAAGTGAATCGTTTTCATATAAATAGATAAGTATTTTTGGTCAGAACTCCTCCATACAAAAAACTTTTAACCATATCGATGTAAAAAACTATGTAGAAATTCAGTCAGGCCGGACCAGGCTTTGATTTGAACTGTTAGCCAAGCAGGGCCGAACTTTTTTCCTATGGTTCGGTTCAGGACCGGTCCTAGATATTTCGACCCGTGCATACATCTAGTGCAGGCCACCAGCATACTTTGAAAACAGGTTTAACGTAAAATCTATATGCTGCCGATTTTATCTCCAAAGGAGAGGCACTGTCTTATATCGACTTTTAATAATGTAAAATTTGTGGATGACCCCTATCTTACATTCAAAATGAATCAAAAACTCGTCGCTCAGAGGTATGGATAAATGGTGTAAGTCACGAATTTTGGATTTTGATATCTCGGCGAATTTTGAAGGTATCGAGATGAATTTTTTTTGTGTTTAATTCAGGAGTGGATAAGGAACAATTTCCTAATTGGGAATTTTACTCTACTGGGACCGTATAAAAATTTAATTTTTAAATTTTCTCATATAAACCCCTCATGGAGTTGAAACTTATCTCTTCAAATTTCGCACCTTTTTTTTATGAAACTTTGCAATTGGAAGTATGTACCTAGGGGCAATATTTAAGGATATAGCCTATTGTTTCAGTATTTATGAATCACCCTGTATAAGTCTTAGCTTAAACACCAGATAAATAAAGCTGATGTTTTTAGAGAGCAGTGATACCTGGTCTTTCTGTAAATAATAAGTGGCGGTCGGTTCCCGCTTCTTCACGTCAGTGGAAGTACCGGCGTCTTGTCCAATACTTTGGGGTGAGTCGATGAAAATTTTTGGAGGTAAGATGCTGGTTGTTTTCCCTTGGCGTAAGATGCCGATTATTTTCCGTTACGGTCAAATGCCTGGTTGCTTCTTCATTGTTTAAATTACACTTGGCTATTAACTAGCATGTCAAGGATTTTAAAAAGGTAATTTACATCAGTGATTTAATCGTGATTTCAATCTACTGATTAAAAAAAGATTCCTTGATTAAAATCATAAATTTTCTAAATGTTTAAAATGATATAAAGAAATATTAAAATCTAAGATGGACATAATTTGAAAGGTTTCAATTGTATTCTGCCTAATAAATAAACTTTATTGGTCTTATAAATAATTGGTTAATAAATATTAATTTTAATTATTGTTAAAAATTTGATGTTAAATGCAGTTGTAAATAATATTAATATATAGTTATTAGCAGTTATACATAATTTTAGTAAATGTAAATATCGGTAATATATAATATAGTTTTAGATAACCAGGGCCTTCTACCCCCTTCGAGCTACGCTCCCCAACCTCCATCAAGACACTTCAGACTCTAAAAACACGCTAATTTGATCTGCTTTGAAAAGATAAGAAGATGATGATTTTTTTTAAGTGAATGAGTATCAGTGTTCAAGAGTGTCTATCAGAGAGCAACAAAACCTCTGAAAAATGTGATTGGATCAAATGCATTCAGTGAATCTGTTGGCTGTATGAAAGTTGCTCAAATTTCCAAAACAAATGTGCAGTCTGTGGCAGATCTGAGTTATAGCTGAAAAGAACAAAGGGGCATATGAAACACATATAAAAAAAAAATCTGGACTCTAAAACACTTTATCACAGTGACTTCATCGTATTTAAACTTATTATAATGTTAAAATATAGGCATATTTAAGAGCCAATATCCTTTTAAATGTTAAGTAGAACATAACTTTTTTTTCAAATATTAGTTTGTCCTTATTAAATTGCCAACGTTTGTTACATTCATATTTTTGTAATTTCCTAATATTAAGTAAGTTAACAACTTTAGTATGTCTAAAATATTAAAGTTACTTTTATTCACCCCATCATGCTTTAAACTGCTTCACAAAAATTATTGTTTGCATTGAAACTCCAAAAGGCATCTTACCCCTAGATAGTTGGCCATCTTGCCCATAGTTATGGGTAAGATGCCGAAATGCAAGTGTTTTCCAAAACAACAGACGATTTTTAAAACAATAAAGTCAAAAACGATGGCATCTTCACCCAATTTACCCTAATCATTTCTGTATTTTTTATTAAAAGTGTGTTTAAAGCTAAATATGTCAAAGACGCATGAAAACAACGTAAACCTAAATGGAAAATGTTCCATACTGTTTGAAATTCTTTTAATGGTTAAGGTTAGATTTTTTTTATGTTGGTTGGTTCAATGAAACAATTTTAACGCAAATTTTAAGAGAATTTCACAGACAAACAAATATATGAACATAAATCTATGTTCATACCAAAACGACTACGTGCATATATATATATATATGCACGCAGGGTTATTCAAAATAATGGACCCATTTTCAAAAAATTGTATTTATTAAAGTACAAATCCAGTATAGAACAATCTTTATACCAATGAAAAGAGGAAGTTTCAAAGTTTTTTTTAAAGACATTATAAATTTTCAATGTGTTCACCGTTTGCTGCAAAGCAAACATCTACGCTATACCAACACTCGTTTCGAAAACCTTGTGTTCCACAGTAGCCATCTCACTCGCAACTAACAGTGAAACGAAATCGCGGCCTATTGCCGCGCGACCTCTGACGGCCGCTTCTGAACCATCACCGCTTTGAAAGCCATGCACTCAGTAACAGTAGATACGCTTTCTCGTGTGTGGGACAAATTTGTCTACCGCGTACATGTTTGCCGTTTACAAACGGTGGACACATTGTACATTTATGATGTCTTAAAAAAACTTTGAAACTTCTTATTTTCATTGTGTAAAGATTGTTTATTTTGGATTCGTTTTTAATAAATACAATTATTTGAAAATGGGTCCATCATTTAGAATAATCCTGTAGTATGAAATATATTTATTATACACATATGTTTAATATAAACAGTTACTTAACTTCTATTTGCCTTTAACTAAATGTCTTTCAAAACGTGTCCGTTTGGTAAACTTCAAGTACTCAAAAATTCAAAAGGCTAAGGTTTTTATGTAATAACAAACATGTCAGTTAATGTTAGGAAAATAATAAATGTTACCATTTAAAAAATTAAGTTATATAATAACAAATTGTGTAATTTTTCATTATTTTCAAAATATTTTGCTTTATTTACATTTTATTTCCTATTATTTTTAAATGACATGTTCATAATGAACATAAACAATTCAAAGCCATAGGTTTTGTAATTTCTGAGTAACGTCTACTAAACGGACATACGTTGAAGATCTCTTTATCACAGGTAAGTAGAGGTTAAAAAACTGAATTTAATAAACATATGTAAATAATTATTTTTCATGTTATGTAAATACTACAATACGTGTATTTTGAGTAAGTAATAATTTAAATTTTGCAGGGTTTTTTTTCTATCAGATACATGAATATTTGCTGTAAAGTTTCTTCACTTTACGCATCGGGATACCACGTGAGAACTTCAAAATATTTTTTAATATCTATTATAATGTATACAACGTATTTCAAAGTAAACTTACAGTATAGTTTGTAAATACGAATAAATATGTTGCATTTATGACTGTTTTCAACTCTTCTTCTGCACAAAAATATAAATGTGGTTGGGTGTACTTTGATGAAAGTTAATTTAAGTGTTTTTTGTATAAAACGACAATGAAGTAAAATATGTTTCCTAGTTTTTGCTGTAGAAGCTAATTACACATTTTTCGATTAATAAAAATCGAATGCCACTCACGTCTGCCGATGTCGTAGTAGTAACCATAGCGACACACATTCAATTTTCTTCTTTAAATCGTGGGAGGTGAAGCATACTTTCTAGTAGGAGTCTAGAAACATAAAGTGTCAGCTAATGTTAACCTGATGAGACAAAAAGTATTTCAAGGTTTTGTAAAAATAAAAAAAAAAATCTTTCATGGTAGCATTTTTTGATGTTTTTATAAAAATTGTATTTTCGTATTAAACATATATTTTAATATGAATATAATGGATAATTCTGAATACGTTCAAGCATGAAACCTTGAATTTTGCCAGCACTACGATTAATAATTTTGTATATAAAAAATTCTTTGAGACTATTCATCATCCAATATTTTCATGACATTAAATTGAAAATAATTATATTATTTTTGAATAACAAAGACATTTAATTTTTTATTTTCTTTGTCAGACATATTAAATAATCTTAAGTTTCAATGAGAACTCTTGATTAAAACACATAATAAAATATTTAAAGTTTATTTTGATGTATTCATAACGTAGGAAAACAATATCAATAACACATTTTAAAACTGATTTCAAACTAATAATAAAGAAATACATGCGTTCGGTTTCTAATATTTGCGTGTATAGAATTTTTATATTTATATTTGTTGAAACACATATCGTAATACATTTTAATTTGAGATAAAATATTTAAAAGAACACTGAAAGGACAAATTATTGAAAATAGTAAATGGAACTTTGCATAAAAGTTGTCCCGATTACCCCCCTACATATTAAAAAAATGTATTAATAAAAAGAGTACAGGTAAACGCTGCAGAAAAATACAGTAGTCCGCATTTCAAAAACAAAAAAATAAACGGGACTTTACTATTTCTATAAATTTATCCATGTTTCTTTGTATATTATTGATGACATTTAAAAGGTCACTGTACACTGGGAAAATGCATCATTCACTTCGGAACTTCTCTAATCATTTCGAAGTATTGAATATTTGAGAGAAGCCTTTTCGAATGAAGAGAAGAAATACTACTTTCAAAATACCAGCTCATTACTGAATCAATCTTATTTTGTATAAGTGTTGTTATTTGAGAGGATATGAACTATAGTCCTGAACGGATCGGGTTGTACCCGATCCCAAAGCGAAAACCCGATAAAATTATTTTCGTCGACTCGCACCTCAACTGAATCCGATATCTTTCAACCCGCAACCTACCCGAATCCAAAGTACTGCAACCCGCCACACGACCCGAACCTGAAGTGAAAGGAAAGTAAATCCTGTTTTAATGAAATTATAAAAAGTAATCTACAATTATATCTCTAATACCGATTTTACCTTTTATATAGAAAATTGGCAAATCTGTATTCTTTATTATTCAAATATAGAAAAAAAATTGCTGAATAGCAACATTCCTGGATCTTGCTTCGGGTCGGGTTGTCTCGAATTTTGTTTTTCGGGTCGGGATGGAATTTTCTTTCTGCAGTTAGGAGTCACCCTAGAATACTTCTTGTGGGACATATTTCACTTTTTTCAGAAGTTGGATTGTTGAGATTTTGACAAAAAGTTTGAGCAGAAATGTGTATGCAAATGAAAATAAATATTTATTTGAATGTCAATAAGTATATATTTAATTTACTGCATGAAAAAAAAATTATATAAGGAATGTGATCATAGATTATTTTTTCTTTACAGTGAAGTTATAAAACCTTTTTTTCTTCTCTCAGGATATGAAAAATATTACCAGCATTTAGTTTTTGATACGCACAAAAACACATCTATTGTTTGGTGATAGTATATTCATACATCCATATGCTAAGTGTGTGTAGATTGGGAGGTGTCCACTATTCAGATGTATAAGCGTACAAATATATAAGTGTTAGGAATAGAAAAAGTGTTCGCTAAAAACAGGTGTCCTCATTTCTGGAGTGTCCATTATGGAGGTGTTATTGCATATAGATTTTTAATCTTGAAAATATTTTGCATATTCTTTTCAAAAATCGGGTCCACGAACCGCAAGAGTTAAGACCCAACCCGAAATCGACCCGAATATGAAATAACGAAAGTCAATCCCACCCGAACCAAACCAGCAGTAAAAAACATAGATGTCAAGTTGAACCGAACCCGATCCGCAAAGAAAATATAGTTCCAACCCTATCCGACCCATAAAGAATATACAGTTCCAACACTACCTGACCCGAACCATTGGTCCATATCTAGAGCGGGTAACCAGACCCGATTCAGGGCTCTAATATTAACCTAAAAAATGCTATCTAGATGTATGTAATAAGTTGTACCTCACTGTATCGATAAAAATATTATTATTTTTTAAAAATATTATAGACATTCAAAATATATTTAACCACTATTCTTTTAACTATGTTTAACTAAAATGTAACAGAATATATTTGCCATTATGTCTAGAAACATCAATAAAGATGGTAACAAATAATTTTTATAAATCTTCATTTATAAAAGAAAATATACCTGTGTAAATGAACAATATTCTTATATCCGTATAAATTATATTTGCAGAAATAAATTGCAGACATATAAAAACCTATCATTTTTAATATAAAAAAATCTGTATTGGGAAAATAAACTTGCGCAAGTCTGTCTTTGACTACTTTAAAAATTTTCGTGATGTTCAGAATAAAATGTTCGATCTTCAAATTTAATTTCTATCACTTAAAATCGGAGAGTTATGTTTATTCTTTCAAACTGAACTTTGAAAGCTATACGAAAATAGACAGTTTTGTTTATTCTTTGGTTCAATCGATTTTGGAAAATTTCCATTTTTGTTTCTGGCCTGTATTTTGATAGAAAATTTCGTGTCATTCATGTCATAGATTTTTGTTTATACATTTTTAAAAACAAGTGCAATTTTAAATTTTTATGAAACAGAAATCCTGAAAATTAGGTATGTCTTCATTTTGTTAGAAATAAAGAAACTATCTCAAAGTCAGAAAATGTACACTACAGAAAATGTAAACATTTTAGCATTAAATCATGTTTTTAAATTATATTTTAAATATTATATTACGAGATTTAGAATAAAGGGATTCCAAGAATTACTATACAAATTAATGTTTCGTAATGACAAACAAAATTAACACTAACATTTCAGAAATACCTGGGAACATATATTTCGTACAAAAAATAAATCGTATTTATTAGAATATGATATTTGGTTTTTAAAACATAATAAGTGGCATTCGGAATATTTAGCTTTTAAGAAAAATTCCGCACTAGTGATATCAAATTTTAACGGCTCTTACAAAGTTTCAGAATAAAATGTAATAAATATATTTTATAAAGATAATAATAATAATAATAAAAAATACCAAGAAACATTTACAATGTTTTGAAAGCAGAATCAGAAATTATATTAACTCATGTGTAATAAAATTAAGATATATATATACATATATATATGTATTGCGAGATATTAAAATATACAATAGTATTTATAAAAAAATAAAAAGAAGATTTTGTTGATTTTTGACGGCCAATTATTTACTCGAGGGATATAGGCCCATGGGGTGATGCCCTTCGCGGGGGTTTTTCTTAGCGAACCTAACCCGTATTTACGCATGGAAATCCATGGTCCGAAAAAAACCACGACGAAAACTCCGACGGGCACTATTGAGTTCGAACCCAGCACTTCCCGTCTTCCAGCTTCGAAAGCAGAACATCTCGTCCACTGGTGGGGCATTAAAAAGAAGGAAAAACAGACTATTGTGCTGAACCCTTTATTACTCAATAGTAAAATGAAATATCAGACAGATGGTAAATTTTAACATATTAACTCCTTTAGGATTAAACCAGATACAGGGTGTTCATAATTAAACGACCCTATTTTAAAGTTGTCTACAGACAAAACTATTGTTCATAAAGTTGTGAAATTTTGTGAAAGACATAATAAATGGATGGGAATTTGTTTAAGGGAAAAAAAAAATGTCAAAATTTTGCCGTCACAGGGCGTCTTTTATTAAATTACAAATTTAGTATTGCGATAGTTCAGAAAATTTATGTACAGGGTGTCCATACTTAAACGACCCTATTTTAAAGTTGTCTACAGACGCAACTATTGTTCAGAATGAAGTGAAATTTCGTGGTGGACATAATAAAGGTATGGGAATTTGTTTGAGAGAAAAAAAAAATTAGGAGGCCGTTTTTCATCGAATTACGCATTTAGATTACATTTACGATAGTTTAAGAAATTTTGTTATAACCAAACATGTTCCGCATGACGGTCATTATTTTCAGATACCATCTGGAATCGTAAGATAGCATGTTCCGTAGTTGATCGCAGTGGGTTCAGGGAAATGCTAGGAACATGTCATGAAATGCTGTCTTTAGAACCAGGTTAAATTAATAAATAAAATTTCTAAACTAGCGGAATGCTAAATGTGTAATTTATTAAAAATCGTCCTGTGTTGTCAAAGTTTTGAAGTTTATTTTTCTTTTGCTTAAACAAATTCCCATCCCTTTATTATGTCTTTCACAAAATTTCACAAATTAATGAACAATAATTTTGCCTGTAGACAACTTTAAAGTAGGGTCGTTTATAATTATGGACACCCTGCATACAATCTCGATCCTTCATATTAAATTAAACATATTTGAAATAACATTTTCAAAAGGAATATAGAAATTGTTGAGCGTCATGATCTGGAGACTCAAAATTAGGAATATTCATAACTGTGATACATTGTTATATAAAAAATATAAAATTTTGATAGTGGTGACAATATGACAAAAACAAATGCAACATAAAAGCACATTTCATTTCACTTTCTAATCAAACATTTAAACCTTTCCAGTAAATTGCATGTTTAAGTGTTTTATATTCTCAAGTTAGTCTTTATACAAAAGAACAGTAAAAATTCTGTTATTAAATAAATGTTTGTACAGTTAAATTATTTATTAAGGAGCTTTCAGCGCAATTTCTCTATAAATGCTTTTCAAGTAGCTGACTGATTCTTGTTATTACGTGATGTATTAATAGAATATTTGTGCTTAATATAAACAAAGATGCAGTGGAACGCGCCAAAATTTCCCTGAATAAAAAAAATAATTAGTAACAGCAAGATGAACTTATAATGCATGTACAAAAATACTTGTAGCAATAATTATACCTTCCATTCGCTACTCTGACTCCAAAATCAAATATTTCTTTTTCATTTATAGTTATCGAATTACAATTTATTTTAATTTTACAATTTTAAAAATTTAAATTTCCTTCTTATAATATACAGTTTACTTAATAAAAATGATCTGTTGCATTAATTGAAGATAAAGTAATCCACCAAGGCTTCATTCTTAAATACAAAACATAAATCAGAAATAATTACTTCATTTTTCACAATTACAATATATTTTTACAGTTTTATAAGCAAACTTAAGTATTTCAAGCAAAACATACTCTCATTTTTACCACTGAAAGTTTCCCTACGTACTTCTCATTTTCTGATAACTGTACCCTTTAAAAAAATTTTTAATGCACAACATTTCATTAATAAAAATATTTCACGGAAAAAATGCGGCTATGTTTTCCTGCAAATTCTTTTCATAAGAACTCATATTTGTCTCCATAAGCAAATTCACGTCTAAATCTCGGCACCGGACACATATAAACGTCAACACATTTACTACGCCATTTAAATGCATTTGGAGAGAAATAGCTCAGATTTATGAATAAAAATATTTGCCTGTCTGTAAATATGTTTTGTATACTGCTATTTGCTCTCTTTTGTCCTCAAACTTAAAACTAGTGAAGAGAAACACTTTTGCAAATTATTTCGGTATAATCGATTTCAAATGTATTATTTGCTTTAAATATGAAAATATGTATTTTCATTAAGGTATGGTGTTATCTTTGTTCACAGAAGAATTTTCCTTTATGTCGATTAGGGTATAGATGAGGGGGTGGGATGGTGATTATAAAAGGGGTTTTAACCCTAATGTAGGGTCAAAATGAACGAAAAAACAATTAAATTAGTTCATTTAGACACAGACATGGTACAACGTTGCAGATTTGTGTATGAAAATGAATATATTTAGTAGAATTCCTTATAAAATTTGTGATTTTTACAGATAAAATCATATCTTTTTTGAAAGATTTAGCCACGAAATTCAGGTTGGTAGAATTAAAAATGTCTGAAAATGATATAAGTAATACAAAGAAGGGGAAATGTTATAGTTTTATGGATTTTTAAAAAAGTAAAATGGTGTTAATCTAGTTTTATGGCCGTTTTATTCCTTGATCATCTTAAACACCATATATTCAAATAAAAAATATATTTATTTTTAATTGTAATGAGTAAGTGTCCTCAATAAACTTATAAATACACTAATTTCGATTTTACTATTTTTTTTATAAATAAAAAATATATATTAAAATAAATTACAAAGTAACAAAGCATGCCGAAATCTATACAAATGAAAAGCTTTTACTTAAAATTTAATTGTTGAAATAGGTTTAGAAGAAAAAGTTTGGTGATGGCGAAAAATACTGGTTTGCATTTACAATGCATAGATCAGTGTAACATTAAGGGGTCTCAGGACTCTTAAAATTGGAAAAATCGAAAAACAGAGACCATATTCAACATATAATATCTTAAAATATAATTAATTTTAAGACAAAATTTTATATTGGGATGAAAGATATAAGTATGTTCTTTCATTTCATGTATTTGAAAAATTACCAGATGCAGAATTAGAATTTACAGTGGGCTCCAAAAGTGTCAGACATTTGAAGAGCGGAAAATCGGCATAACAGATTATGCGTACGATTACAAAATAAATTTTGCAAGTAGAAAGAAAATTTTGGGTCCTACCTATGCTTCACATTGCAATAATTACTCCGAACCTAAATAAATTTGTTTTTAAAGCATTTTTCTATTTTTAATACAAAGTTGTATTTAGTTAATGCAAAATTTAGAAATTTTCAACAGTATAATCACCTATAAAGAATATATTTCTGAACAATAAGAAGGAGATTTTAAGGTCAGTTTATACAGACTAACATGAAACATACGTTTTGAAAATTGCATGAAAAAAAAATTCAGAAGTTTTTGAGATATCGTGCGCGTTATGCCCAAAAACGTCATTTGGAGAAAATTGACTTCAAAATTTCTGGAACGCCACTTCGGCTATTGAGCGTGTATAATTCTAAAAGCCATAACTTCTGTTCTAATAGGAATTTCAAGGAAACATTTATACCAAAATGTTCAGAAAAGATAGTAGTTTAATATCTAATAAAAATAAAATTTCGAAAATTTTAAAGCTTTAAGAGTCCTGAGATCCCTTAATCAATATTTACTGAATCGTCCCAGAATTTACTTCCCTGTTCGTTAAAAATAAGTTATAATGAATTTTGTAATGATTAGACAAATAGACCATAAAATTCAAACTTTGTTATGAAGGTGAACATCGTCTTCGAATGCTATTATTAAATGCAAAAATGGAGTTATATGATGCAAATAATATTTTTTTGAATTTAAGGAAACAAATTAATGTTCCAGAACTTCATACGTTAAGTGTTTAAACTATGTGGTGTAAAAGTATCACAGTTATATTCGTAGAAAAACTTATATATGTAAAGATTTAATTTTATATGATTTAATTAAAAAAGAAGAACGTATTCTAATTTTAAACTAAAATCAGTAAAGCAATTTAGCTTTCCAAATATCGATGCGTAAATTTGTAGAGAGGAGTTATTGACAATTACCATAGATTGTATACGAAAAAAGTATTTGTAAAAAAGGAATACTTGTGTAGCGTATCTACTCACAGAATAATAAAACTTCATTACCGAACATTATAGTTAAAAACTACGGTATACATAACAGTTTTTTTTTTTACCGCCGAGAAGATGAATTATGATTTCTACAGATTATGGTTTCAGTTTTTGCATGATACACACTGTTTGGCACCACTGCGCCGATTTATAAATGCTTTTCAATTTGATATTTTAAATTTTACAAAAATTATTCTTGTTAATTATTTTTTTTATTTCAATGTATTTCAAGCGTGAATGAAAAAATCATATGTTTTATATGTATAAATCCCAATAATTTCCCTTCTGGGAAACATTTTAAATTCAAAGGTGCTGTTTGAAACATAAACATAATATCTATTGTAAAATTAGCTTAAAGATATTTATTGTACATTAAAAAATTGATGATGACATTTTTAATGTCATTGTTTCATTATTTAGTTTACATTTACACTAAAATTATTAGCTAAACCATTTATATGATTAAAATAGTTTTTTAATCATGGAGTGATAGTGTAATGTATTTTTGTTAGAAGTAAAATTCATATTTATGAAAGATCTTGATGATAATAAAGTACATTCAAAAATAGAGCAAATTTTAACAGCATATACTTGCTATACTTAAAACTATAACCACCGTTTTATTCTAAGCATTTATACGCTATTTGCTAGAGCAAACTGAAAATGTTCTGTAAAAAAATAATAATAAATAAATAAAAAATAAATAAAAAAATGTGACCAAACAATATTTACGAAAGTTTATATCTAATCCAAAAGGTAGGTTAAAGAAGAGCATAAATTGTTCACTCTACAGCATCTTCTGGTACCTGTCTTACAAATAGACTGTAGCAACTGATATGAAACTAATACAGTACGGTGCAAAATTTTATGCAAAAGCTTAATTTTTTTATAAAACGAAAAGTATATAGAACAACGGAATGCCTTCAAATTTTTACTGTATCTAAACAATTGGATCAGAAATTCATGTTTCGAATTTGGAAACAATGCATTGAAAGAAAAAAAAATCAAAATTGTGATTTCACAAAAGTTTATGCACAAAAACGAAATATTTACATCTCGCAAAGAAAAGAAGACTTTCAGTAGCCTATGGTGTTTCCATTGCACCTGATGAGATCGAATACGCGATGTTACATTGATAACATGAGAGTATGGAAAGTTTCTGAAGCGATTCTATACCAGGCTTCCTCGACCGCTCATTTGAGCTCTTGCACTGAATAATACTGTTTCCCATACTTATAGACGTCACGTGAGAGGATTCTCCAGATATTCTCTATCGTATTGCGATCTGGCCTGAGTGACGGCCAGTTCATCACACTGATATTCTGAGATCTAAGCCATTCTTTCGTACAATGGTAAGTGAGTACCTATGCCTTGTCTTGCTGAAAGGTCCAGATGGCGACACTTAGGAGTTCACCAAACGGCAACAAATGCTCACTCAAAGTTTCCTGATATTTTGTGATTTTCGTCTGCCGTTTAGAAAGCAAGGAGATGTTTTTCCAATGTAGCCAAATTCACGCATACCGTAAGCCAACCACCACATTGTTGCCGGCTGAATATGCTCTTCAGATCTTTCCTCAAGTCTCTTCAATAGAATGAGAACGCATCTGGACCCCGGACCATTCAAATTCTATTTTTTTTTTCATCAGAAAAATAACACTAATAAATTCGTCACAATAATACATGTGTTGTTTTGCCCACTGAAGTCTTCCTTGTTTGCGACATTGTTTTAGAAAAGGCTTATGAGCAATTTTTTTGTTTTTTGTTCAATTTTGAATCGGTTATCTGTCCGCGTATGGTGTCACGTGAAATTTTTTATCCAAGTCGATTTTTTTATCTGATTTAGAGAAAAATTTCCAGTTACAGCCATTATTTTAATTCTTCTATCTACACGAAATGTGGTTTTTCTCTTCTTTATTCAGTGATATGTGTTTTTGAATTGTTTTCCCTGTTGCAAAACACTATAAATACCACGTTCAGACAGATTGAAAGTAAGTGAAATTTCCAAAACGGATTTAATTTTAACTTTCAGCGTCCAAACTTCCCCAACTTCTTCAGGCGAGAACTGCAGAGATTTCGGCATTCTGATAACTCGTACAGCGATCTCTACACTTCATACTCTAGGGGAAAAGTCTCGCCCATACTCCGACTATCATGTTGAAATAGATATTTGCATAAAATCTCATTTGTGCATAAACTTTTGCGACATCACAAAAAAAAAAAAAAAAAAAAAAAAAAAAAGTTTTTTTGTAATTTACGATTTTCGTAGCGATGAACTTTTTCTAAACATCAGATATGTATTTATGATCATAGTATTCGCCTGCAGTTGATATTTGAATGCATTTCGTTGTACAGTTTTATTTTTATTAAAATGCTTGAGTTGTGCTTAAACTTTTGCGCCGCACTGTATATACAGGGTTACTACGTTTCAAGGAATTTTTCAGGAAAAATATCAGTATTGTTTTATACAAAAATAAATCTAGTCTAAACGGTGAGATTTTCTATAAGGAAGTGCTAGTACCGAAGAATGTATATAACCTGTGAACCTGTATATAAGAATATCATTGAATTTGTATAAACATAATATCTTACGCGTATGCAGTTAAGGACATACGATATAAGCAGGGCATTGCCGAATTCGAGAGAGAAATTCAGAAGTGTGATAGTAGGCATCAAGGGGACGAAAAATTGCCATAGCACATGGTGGTGCAAACCACTTGTTTAGTCATAAATACAGGGTGTTTTACCGCAAATGAATTTCGGTTGACGGTTTAAATTTTCTGAAAAATAAAAACATTGCAATGAAAATTCAACGATGTGTGCCTTGTTTTGTATGAAATGTTATAACATCACAAAATGTTCTGTAGAAGCAGGGTGCTCAAGTAATCAATGACACCGTATGAACTGTTAATCGCAGTAAAAAATGTGGAGTGTCAAGTGCATACTGCTGTCGTGTATGATAGAAACTTCTACCACTTTTTTGATATTATCACATTTACAACAAAGGTGAGAATGTCTATTAAAAGCTTTATTAGAGTATAAGTTTTATTATATATATATAGTCAAATATATATAGTATTTATAGTCAAATTTGTCAGAGTTAACCCAAATTGAGTTAGGGTAGAACCCCCTGTATTTTAGATTAAATACGTGATTCGCGATTCCATATTCTAGGTAAATTTTCATTATCTTGAGGCCTACTATCACCCCTTTGTACTTGTCGGTCGAATTCGGCAACACACTGTATATTGCAAATGGTATTCGCTTTTATTAAAAAAAGCTATCAAACACTTCATGCGTGGAAGAAACAAGTGTTATGAAAAATATAATGAGTCTCCTTTTAAATTTTATGATGCTTTTATATTTCTGTTACCGATATATTGTTTACTTGATGCGTATTAATTTAATTGTGTTTTTTATTTTTAAAATCCCTTAAGGTTTAAATAAAACTAATTACTTTACTTCAACCGTTAATTTATTTAACGATAAATCAATGGAATCAGTTAGAGGATAATGTATTATTGATTAGACATTCAAGTTAAAGGGATAATATTCATATCTATCTAAGCGATAGTAGCTTAAAAAAAAATACCCAAAAAATATTAATACTGAAGATGGAGAAACAACCGTAACAATAAAATCTGAATAAAGATTGCTTAAAAATTCAAACTAGACAAAATTCTTTTTGGAAAACAAATTGACTTCCTTAAATGTAAAATTCTAAATGGCGCTCAAAGATATAATTAAAGAAATATATAACATTATCCTGAAGCAATTGTTAAGCACAGAAACTAAAGAAGAAGTAATGTTTATTTATTTTTCAAGTAATGGAGCTATTTTTGCATCGTCCTTAACGTAGTTATCTAGGAGGCATTGAAGAGGCGACTAGAATTTCTTAAACTGTCGTTTAAAGGAATACGTTAAGGGTTTTTCCATTATCGATCCACTTGAAATAAACGCTTAATAAATACTGGAAATCGCATGATAAAAAAAATCTTTTAATTCTTAAAATGTGCGTGTATTTTCAATAAAAGGATTTCGTCACATGTTTAGTTTAAATAAAGAAGTTACTTTTTTTTTTTTTTTTTTTTTCTTACTATGTAATGAAAAAAATATATATAGAATAGGTGGGGAAAATAATTCAATTCCTTTGTGATGTCATCGATAAAGAATTTATTTTTTAAGGCTAAGATAGTTCATTTTTTCAACTTTTGCTACGATGTTTTTTTTTCTTTTGCTGTTTCAAAGAAAAATTTTCAAAAAGTAAAGTTAAAAAAATAGCAAGGAAAAGGAAAACTAAAAAGCCAACTTTAGCCACAAAAACTCCCTCAGGTTTGAATCTAACTCATGAGTGATGCTACTAGCCTTCTTGTCATATTCAGTCATTTTTCTGTTTCTTTCTCCACTCTTACCCTATAGTGTTATTTTGTTTGCGACGTCCCTTCAAAAATCATGATATTATCCGATTTTTTACTCTTTTGATACAGCTTACAGTTGCCATATTTTATTAATCTATTTTTAAAAGAAAGTTGAAAGAAGTGAACCGAACAAAATAAGTTTTCCGGTTATTTTTTCTTTGTTCATGCGCAAAATCTTTCTCATGAAAAGATAAATGGAAGTACAGAGTGCTTAAAGTATTACTAAATTACATTTTTTTTTAAAATCTTTGAATTAATTGTGTAAATTATATGTTAAGTTCTTTGTGCATGCTGCTGATAAGAAAAATGGTGGTAATGTAATGTTGCACGTGACACAATATAAATAAAATGTTGATTATTTTAAACAATAAATTAATGTAGGTTTCAAAATGTTGATTTAGGCGGAAGTGTATAGAAGATGTATGATTTGTGCTAATACCAGCTGAAAATGCTTAATAACAATCAGATTGCATGAATTAACATCGTTAATGAGCGAAAATTTAAGTTCTAAAATAAAAATAAAACACATTAAAAAATTATTTTGACCTTTTTCCATTATAAAACATTTTTTAAATATAAACTTTTCTGTTCAATATATTTTCATAAGTGTTGTATATATAAGATATAAATAAATAAGGTGATACAACATACAAAAACGAACTGCACTATTATCATAAAATTCCGTTTAATGCATTTCTATATATATATATTTCAAACGTTTTTCTTTTTGTAATGCCATTGTTAAACTTTTTTCTCGGACTTTTTTCTATTCGTGATATATCAGTGAATTTATGAGAAACGCATAGGGTAATTCTTTCTGTATTTTAAATTTTGTTGGTTGGGTCTAAACAGATACAAATTCTTTTTGCCATATTCTCTGATAAACGATATTTAAACAAAAAATCACTACACATTTATATAATTGGCAACTTTATTTAGTTAGTTTGTCGGCTTTCATCAATATTGAAGTTTTTTTAACACACTTAAAAAAAAGTTGTGACAATTTATGGAGCATTCTCACAATCTTTTGACTTTCAGGAATAAAAATCTGGTGAAATTAAACTTGCTAAAATAACATATTAAACTTGCTAAAATAACATTTTAAACTTATAGACGAATGCCTTAAAGATTCAAAATAAAGAAAAAATGATCAGCAGTGAAATTTTTTTTTATTTAACCGAGGTTTAAGTTAAACTTGCGAATTTAATTTTTCTTATCATTTTACCACTATAACTTTTTATTTTCTTCTTAATTTTTACTTATGATGAATTTCCATAGTACCCACCGGATATTCAAATAAGAAATAACAAAAATGTAGTATTTTTAGTAAAACTTTTTTGTATAACCTTGTCTTAAAGTGGTATTAAAGAATGGACGGTACTTAAAAAAAGAAGACGGTATAGGATTAAGGGACGGTTATGGAAAAAAACGGACAGTAAGAATGGGGCTGTAAGGAAAATTACTACCTATTTTTAGGCAAATCATGTTAATAAACATGTTAATAACATGTGATAGCCACAGTTTTCGTTAATTTTTTGAAAAGTTATTTACATTGGATTAAATTAAAAAAAAATTAATTTACCTTGAAAAGTGCAGAAATAAACCTTGGGGGCGGTAAGACTACCAACAAAGCCACGATTGAAATTGATATTTAAATGCTGATTTAATTTCTCCAGTAAATTTTCTGTCAAAGAATTTTAGACAGTCTTCCTCTAGCACACTTTTTCAGAAGAAAAAAGGTGAAAAAAAATTCTGTGACTGCATCTGAGGTGATTTTCTGTATAATTTTAGAAGAGGGACGGTAAGGAATCTAAAACCCAGGTACAGAGTTAAAAATAATAATAACAGCCGTAAAAGTGTGCAAGTTAAACTTTTTCAAGTTAAAACAATAGTCCCATTTTCGGAAAAAAAAAAAACATCAAATTACTTTTATTGAAACAGATTTTTACAGTCAGCTCCAAACGTAAAAATCAGCATCAGGGGCTGTATGAGAGTTTTCCTGGTATACCCCCAAAATCGTCCAAAACTTATTTATCTAGTTAATAGAGTTATGCAGTCATGCAATGGGATGTTCCCCAGTATATGAAATTAAAAAAAAAAACACAAGAATATGTACTAAATTAAAAATTATTATCCAGGGACTTAAAAGTCAAACAATTGTGAGAATGTCCCTTATATATAATTTTGCAATACATTGCTTTTTCAAATATCAGATATACTTGTTACTCCAAACTTGAAAAAGTTTTTTTTCGTAATTTTAGAGTTTTTAATTATACAAGAGGAATGCAACGTATTTACTACATGTATAAGAATTTTCAGACGTATCCCCATGTAATTTCTTTTTAGACGATAAAAATATGAAAGCCAGAAAATTTTTTCTTTTGTTTTTCATATTTATCAAGTTCGTAAGAGGGTACAAATAATTAATGAATCATCCTTCATATAGGAGAATATCTTACGCCATCTATTGACAATATTCTCGGTGGTAGAAGCAAATAACGTCATTTTATTAGAAATTGTGTTTTCTAAAAATGTACGTAAAAAGTAAAATTAGTTCGTCTTCATATTCAAACATTAACAGTCTTTAAATTTGTCTACGTTAACAACTAAACTGGACACCCGAAAACATATCTAACAAGGGAACCACTTTTGGTGTTGTTCGCACCTAGCATTGAGACCTGGTGCATTTTAAAGCCCTATATTATGAAGTTTGAGAATCGATAAAATTTTTCTGTTAAAATAATATTTATTGATTATACAGCAGCATAACTTTCTGAAAATGCAATTTTCGAGACCACTTATCGGACTATTAACATTGAATTTTTTTAAAGAAAAGCATTTAAAAATAAAAATTAGTTAATAATAAGTATAAAATATTGAAAAAAGTTTGAAAATTCCTTCAAAAACCCACGAATTTGATTTTGAAAAATCGCAACTTTATATTAATATTTCTGGCGTGGAAACAGTTGGCGCTTATTTTCAAAAGTAGAGCTTGCCGGCAACCCTAGCCAAATGTCATAGCTAAATTTGTAATAGCTAGAAATTGCAATGTCCGACCTATTTCGAAACAGTAATTTTTCTAAATTGTGTAAAAATATTAATTTACTTTATGATTACTTTTACCGAAGGACCATTTCATACAGTAACATTTCATTTTAACCATTCGAAACTTTATTTCATTCGATTTCAAAAGAAAATTGTTTGCATATTTTGTATTTCACTAAAAAATAGTTTTCAATGATCTTCGAAGCTTTTATAGAATTATATTTATTACTTATATATTTATCGTCTGCATAGAAAAAAAAATAAAAACCTAATATTTGTTTCTTATGCTATCAATAATAATAAAAAAAAAATCGCAATCTGATATAATTCTAGTAATATGTTCTGTACATTTTCTGTTTGGATAAAGCGGGCGGAAAAATTGTAGCGCCATATGTGGCGACTTAACTCACTTTTGGCGTGAAATAAACAAATAAATATGTAATAATAAAAAATAAAAGTATAAAAAGGTATATAAAATATTATTTTAACAGAGAAATTTTTTCGTTTCTCTAACTTTTATGTATAGGTCTACAAAACGCACCAGGTCTCAATGTTAGGTGCGAGCAACACCAAAAGTGGTTCCCTTGTAAGTGTAAAGCTTAGGCTAAATCTAACAGCTCCATAATGTTTCCATAGCTATTTCAGTAGCTATTCAGTATTAAATTTGATCTAATTCTGGAGATGGCCCCAAAGTGAAATCTATTAAAATCTGCATACAGACAACTAATTTTAATACTTTTTCATAGAAAGCATCAATATCTACATAAAATACGCCGAATAATATCATTTACTTCATGATTGAATATTACTGCAATTTACAAAACTTTATTTCAATAAATAAATAATGTTTTCAATGAACGTGGTCCGTGAAACTGTTGGTTTCTGTTTTGAAACATAACTTAAAAATTCCTGTTAGGGGTGAGCAGAAATTTTCTGTACTCATGTAGGACGCCTGAAAATATCAAATTTTATATTCTTATGGACTATGGTCATATTTGTAATATCAATTTGAATATTTTTAATCCGTTGGCTAGGCACTCATATTTTCCGACTGTGCTTGACATTAGATACAGTGCTGAGCACAGTAGATTACTTTTGGAATCATATTAATAATCACGATTAACGTAATCATGTTTTCCAATAATCATGATAACTTTCAATCATAATTTCCTTGAAATCATGGCTACTTGAAATTATCAATCATTATTATAGTAATTGAATAATGATGATTGCATGGATTATAAGAATCTAAAATGAAAATATGTAAATACATATTTATCTTATAATGCAGACTATGGATGACATGCGCATTTAAAAATTAATTAGATAGCTTTATTTTCCAATCAAATATTTGTGAAAACAAATTTTGTTTGAATTGCAGGTCAAGTTTGCTAAATGCTATTGAAATAAAATTAAATCAACGTCATTTTTAGCTAATTTCTTTTTTCAAAATTTTGTTTATAATTCTCCTCATCTTCCCCGAAAAGCAAGTCACTCTTCATCATCTATTCCGCACATTCCTTTATGAAAAATGATGTTTAACACACACACATATATATAATACCTTTGATTAAAAATTTATACAACAAGTTCAAATAACAATATTAACTAGAACACTTAATGAAGATGGCATTTGTTATTTCTAATAAGTTAATTTAAAATTAATGAAAACTACAACTGTAGTTATCATAGGATTTAAATGCACTTTTAAGCGACAAATAAATCTGATTCAAAGATTACGAAAAGTAAGTTACATAATCAAAACTTTAGTATATACTGAACATCATTTACATTTTCGTTAGAAATTGTATCTGACGTATTTGGTGCCCACGCGAAAACATAAGATAAATATATGAAAGTAGTAAATAACACTTAATGATTTACAAAATGATTATGATAACAATAAATCTCACTTATTGAATTGAGAAATTACTTTACTTCATTTCTGATTAATTTATTATATTTAAATGATATTTCTAGATAACAGCATTTAATAATATTATTTAGTAGTCATTATACTAAAGAATATATTTAAGCTATATTTAAGCTAACTGGCGTATATAACCCACTGGAAAACTCAAAATACTTACAATCATTTTAATATTATAATTCTGCAAATCCTAAATAACAGTGAAAAAGTAAAAATGAAAAAATGTAGTTTTCAAAAAGTGCAGAAACAAAATATATAAGAGGAAAAATTTACGAAATAAATGCATAAACAGAACAAGACGAATATGGAATCCTATATTATAAAATACTTTATCAAGGGCAATATCCCACAATATATGAAAAAACACAATTGATTTCTATTTGATTGAAGCATGCTACAAAGCATTACGTACTTACAACCAAATTGCTCGATCATGCGTGACACTGAATTTACAAGAAATTTAAAAGAGAGAAAAAAAATCACAAAATTCCATAAAATACAAGGAATAAAAATATTTAGGAATATAAAATTAACATAAAAAAATATTTACCAATTAATTTCAAACAAATATCAAGAACATGCGGACAGACTGCCCACATGTTACTAGAAACTGAGAAGTAAATGGAGTTATTGTAAAGTTACAATTTACAGCTAATTTAATCCTATATATAAATATACGTGTTTGTACAATGTCGCTTACAGATTTTACATTTTATCCTAAATATTGAGAAATCTACTTTTCTCTGTAAGGCCATTCTGCATAAATGCGACAGTGTTCTTGTACTAAAAATCGTAATTCAATAATAATAATATACACTCTAAAAAATAAATGTTTAAATTGGTAAATTTTACTCATATATACCGGGTGAGCCAAAAGTTCATTAAAACTTTAAAAACTCACAAAAAAGGAAGAAATTATGATAAAGGAGTGCAGTTTGCAAGAAATTTTGTGAGACCTTTCTTGCAAACCGCTCTCCTTTATTTCTTCCTATTTCTTCCTTTTTTATGAGTTTTTAAAGTTTTAATGAACTTTTGGCTCACCCGGTGTGTGTAAATTTCTAAAATTACACACTATTCGCAAAATTTTAATTGTTTTAATGTGTATTTTAGCTTAAAAAACCAAGTGTATAATTTGTTATCACTTGAAAAACGCAAATAAGTATGTAAATGTAGAAAAATGCCAGAATTTACACGAATTTGTGTGTTATTGTAATTTACACATAATTATATGTACACGGATAAGTGTGAAAATTTCTAAAATCCCCCGCATGTTATAAAAATTACACATTTCGTACAAAAATTACTTGTTTTTATGTGTACTTAGTTTATGACATTAAGTTTGTAAGTTCCTATTGGTGATAAACTCAGGCAAGTGTGTAAATGTAGCAAAATACTTGGATTTACACTAATAGGCGTGTTACAAAAATTATAAGTGTGTAGACTTAAAAAAAAAGAAAGATGGGGTTTGGGCTCTAATATAATCCATGTGTGCACTTCAATAATTCCGTTGCATAAATACAGTATTGTAACAGCATTTTCAAAATAAAGAAAAAATATGTTTACTTTTTAAAAATAAAATGTTCTGCCTCCCCCCCCCCCCCATTACGTTAAATAAGCAACACATGGATATTTAAAAGGAAATAGAATTGAAATTTGTTTTAAGCACGTAATTCAGGGCGGCAGGATAGGGGCTCACATGAGAGAAAATTCTGAGTCCCTATTCCTTTTAGCGTTTAATTATTCTATTCTTGTATAATAAGCATTGTCTCAAAGACGTCACTGCAAGTTACGGTGGTCTGGTATTGTCTGCGATTAAAATGCCACTACTAAGTGACATCATGTTGTGAGTAAAATATGAATTTCTTCCAAGACATAAAAAAATTACAAAAGCCACTTTAAAACGTGTTATTCATTGTAAACAAATGTCTCATCCAAGTTTTACATTTCTGTTGCGTCACTGCAAGTCACGTACGTCATGGCTGAACTGCGACAAAAAATAACTACTGTATTATGAAGTCACATTGTGACCAAAATAGAAATTAAAAAACTTTGAAAATGACAAGAAATACTTAAATTCACACATTCCGAACGTGCCCACTCTGTATATCAAAATATATTCAGAAGCACTAAATGGACATCTAAATACAAAATACAAGTATAAAATTCTTTAAGCATATCATTCTCATTCAAAATTCGGAAGAATTAATACAGAGGCATCATATTAGATGTATAATCCATCTTCAGGATTATTCATTTATGTAAATAATACTTATTGTATTGTTGGCAATTTTTCTGCTCCCTCCCACGCCATTTATTTAAATTACATAAGTTTAATCTTCAGTAGAATATAAAAAATATATTTCGAACTCATTCGTTATGTAACATTAAATCCAACTCATGCAATTTTAGAATTTTAAAATCTTTACCCGGATTACGTTTTCGAATTTGTACATCAAATATAAGAAGGTTGGGACCTACACTTCTAAGTTTAGGTTAACCCCTAATTTCTGTTATTCATCTCACAGGTCGCTGCTTTTTCCCAATTTCAAAGTTTACATTGTAACTTCAGTTTAAATACAGATACCAGTACAATGTAGTTTTGTTTGAGCCGTAGTAGGGGAAAGTAGGGGAACGTAGAGTAATGACGCTCAGAAGGGTAATACCGCTCACCAAATATCTCTGAATAGAATAGAATTGATAACGTGTGATTGGCACCGGCACCTAGCGAACTTCATCCTAAGTTCCCAGTAACGATTTAGTGCCCGTCAGGAGGAATGTATTCTTGTGTCCTCACGTTATTAGTTTGAAGTTGTTTTATTAAAAAATTCTACATCTAACTTGAAGGTATTTGTACACTCTTATTGTCAAATATTAATTTATCCATTATGTCTACAAAATATATACATTTAGCTGTACATTCATGCTTTTATTTATTTTTGTAGCGCGTTGTTACGCCAATTATAATGCATTAAAACACAACATGGCGATAACAGGTAATGGCGCTCGCGTGGAATTCCAGAAGAAGTGTTGCCAGTGGGCAACTTTTTTAAATTAAAATTTGTGGATTGACACCACTTTTTTGAAATGGTAAAATTCCCCTGTTTTCGCCTTAATTGATATGTCATTAAACAAGGAGAATTTTACGATGTCAAAAGTGTGGTTAAAAAAAAAAAAAAACCTAAATATAAAAAAAGTAGCCCACTATATGTCTAACACAATATGTATGCACAATACGCGTAAAGTAGTTGCAAAAAGTCTGCAGTGGTGTGAACAGCCCACACAACTACATATGTGACTTTTGTCTTACTTAAATGTTGTATTCAAACTCTGAGCGCAATTAACCCTACCATGTCCGGCATTACCGCTCAATCGATGGTCATTTAAATGAAACGATAAAAACAATTCCTAAAACTTTTATGAAAATTAGTTGATTGCAAACTGCTCCTTATGCTTTGGAGTTATACTTCGTTAATAAATTATTGATTTTTTTGTCTAAATTTGACTAGCTATTCGTGTTTTCCCTTAAGTGAGCGCCATAACCCTACTTTCCCCTACTATCATTAGAGAATTCTGAAAAGGTGAAATTTAATTACAATTGTATTGTTCACAAAGTTCAGTAAAAAAACAGTATCATGTGAGTTAATCGAGTCTTTTATTCCTCTTTCGAATGATGGGTCTCACAGACAGCTAGTTATGCGACAATTTCTAATGGTTAAACAAGTTAAGTTTTATTTAGAATTATAGGATTGGCTGCAAATTATGTGTACGGGCTTAAGTATAAGTAAAGAATAAAATTTTTCTATTCAAGATTTTTGATTTTTTTTTTTTTTTGAAAAATTAGTTTCTAAATTTAACCTTTAACCGGAAACGTACGTCTGTGAGATGTTTGCGCCTACATATCTGCCCTTAATATTTTCTCTTTCCGACATTCCAAACTTATTTTTATGCTGTTATATTAAAAATTGGTCCTGTTAATGAATTGCTATTAAAGATTAAATGTTTAAGTTCACTATTTGCTAAATTATTAAGAGTTCTGTTTGTGCACGGTATTTTCACGTTTCCGGTTAAGGGATAATGTAAATATGATATTAACTAAAATGGAAATCTAATTTTTTAATTATAAATGTTGATTATTCATGTTTAGTATTCTGTTATGAATGAGGCATATATCTCGATCAAGTGGGGTGACTAACCCTGAGGTCCGGGATAAATGTCTATGATCATTAAGCTTTTTGATAAAAACCCATTTTATCTGGTAATTATATTACAATAATTTTTTTTTATAAAGTTCTGCCTAAAATCTGGAGTAGATATGTTAAATATGCACTGCTATAAGAAAGTAAATATAGGAGGATTAAGCGTGGTGGGTCATCTATTCCTGATTTCAACTGAATGTAATTTATTTATTTATTTATTTTGGGGATGATGAGAAGAAGGGACAAATTACGAATAACTTGGGAATTAAAATGAATTATAATATTTTTTTATTCTTAACCTTACCAGATGTTTAAACGAATAAGAAGAGGTATGCTAGTGTCATGAAAGTTCATTTGTTAAAGTATGTGCTATAGACTTATTTGAGAATTAGAGAATATACGATTTTTTTTTAAAATGTAGCAGATATAGGGCATGTATACTTCAGTATACCATCCAATGCATATATGATCATTGGGTCTGATATATTTTTTATGGATTAACTAGTCTATTTCCTTTCCCCACTGTTCACGAGGGCTCCAAAATGATTAGAAGACGAAAGACAAAATAATGTTTTATTAAATTGATTCAGAAAAAAATTCTTTAATATCTTTGACAAAATTGATTTCAAGCTTTGTTAGCTAAGTATACTAAAAACCTTTATAAGCAGTTTGCCTATATTTTCTCGTTCTCTGAAACCAATATAAATTATGTATGCTGCAAACAAAAGATTTTACTCGAATTATCGTTTTAAAAGCATTTAAATTTAAATAAAGTTATAATAAAACTATAAAAATAAGTTTTAAAAAATTAAATAAAGTTATAAAAAAAGTTAATTTCAGTTTCAAAAGGATTTATATAAAATAGAGTAAAATTTCAGAATATTTCTGAAACAAATTCTACTCTTAGTGTTTTGTGCCAGTTATAAATATAGTTAAATCTATTCAACTTTCAGTATGCGTGGAGCAAAGGCATAAATAATTCTGAAAAATAATCTTTAAAGTGTTAAAAACAACATGAGCTGTTACAGTTGTAAAGCTAAGTAGAATTTTTTTGTATTTAATTTTGAAGACAGTCTTTACACTGTTTTTGGAATTCAGGTTTCACAGGTTCTCTGCATAAATTGTTACTATGCGATTTTAAGACTCAAAACAAACGTTAACAGAAAGATGGTTTCTAATAACTATATTTGCAGTAGATCCTGTTTTATACAAGAATAGGTATATTGAAGATAAGAAAATGATTTGTCTTTATATTTAAAGTAAATTGACAAAACACATTGTGGATCCACTGTTTTGTGACGCTAAAACAAACCTACTAGAGAGAACAAACATATCCAGTATATGACATTGTCCTTCGTTCATTTTTCTTCTATTGTAAAAGCATTTAGTTCACAATTTAATCATACCAAAGTACAAAGGTAACGAAAGCCATGTACACAAAAATTCTGTCTATTTGGAATAATACATAAAAATTTATGCATGTTGAATATTATACAAATCTGTGTTTTGCACATTATGCAGAAATGTGTATAAGAAAAGAAAATTACACAAAAATATGTGTATTTTGCATATTACACAAATAAATGTGTATTTTACATATTTACACACAAAACTATGTATTTTACATGTAACACAAAATATGTGTTTTTGCATAATACACAAAAACATGTGTAGTTACAGAATATTACACAAATAAATGTAAACTGTATTACACCGAAATATGTGTATTCTTGTGCAATTTACACGTTAAAGTCTGTATTTCAAAGTGATCCGATAAATTTTACACACATATTGTTATAATAAAATTACACATTAAATGCGTATTTTCTAATTTACAAATTACGTGTGTATTTTGGAAATTTACACACCACATTACACATATATACAAATTATTTTGCATCATCGATATACCTGTTTTTAAGTGTAAACTTACACATTTATTTATTAGAGTGTATGAATCAGACATCCGAATTTCAGGGACACTATACACAAGACATTTAAGCTGAAATTAATGAACTAGTGATAAAGCAGTAAATATACTATTCACGATTATGTTTTAAAATAATTAGGAATGAAGTTTCGAAATTCAGTAATTAGCACTCTTACATCCAATTTCATGTATTACTTTTCCTCGTTTTAGCCTTTATTTGCGGGGTTTTCCTCGTACATTAAATTTTTACCATTTCGGGGCCTTTTATTTGTTTATTTTAGTGGGAAATTAAGTTTAAAAGAAAATTAGCTGTCCAAATCACAAAAGTCACCCCACAAAAAAAAAAAAAAAAAAAAAAAAAAAAAAAAAAAAAAGCGCCATCTATTTATTTTGGTTTTATTACTGAATGCTTTTAAACATGAATAAAGTAATAAAAAATGTAAAAATATATAAAAATAATATTACATTTACATATTATCACACATAGTTATTACGACAAAATCTCCTGTTAATACACTATCAGAAGCAAACGGGTTAAATGAGAAAATTTATTACTTTAAAAAACATTGTCATGACAATATTTCTAAGCCATTAACTAAAACGTTACATATGCCTAAAAGTCGACAAGTACTTTTCAGATACTGTCCTAACTATGCATAGAGATAGATTTTTTCACGGCACTCATTTTACTCATTTTGCTTGTTAATATTTTAAGATAATGCTTTTGCCATGCTCTTTAGAAAGAGTTCTTCTACCATGAGACGTTATTCACTGTAAAAAAATGGTAACGTTCCATGTAAAATCCAGGAACGTTTCGCCTTTTCTCAGGTTTTCAGAATAATTTAGCTCTTTCCTGTGAAATTCTGGTTTTCTTATCTGAAACGTTCCTGAACAAAAGTTGGAAACAGCAAATCGCTGCGGCCGCCATTTATTATTCTTTTGCTATAATCCGTTGCTCGCGCGCGAGTGTCGAAAACGAATTCCTTAAATGAATGTAAAAAAATCAATATGGAATGCAAATAAATCAATAGACGACATAATCCTTTACTTCTCTATTGTCAAGACCATTCAGATGAAAATACAATACCTCTGTGACATCGCTAAGAGATTATCTCTCGTACTTGTCTGTGGAATGTTTAACGAGCAGACCGTGTAAAAAAATACACCTATTATTTGGATCTGCATTAACCAGGGGACCATCAAACATGATTCTCACCGATTTTGATTAATTTAAAGTATGTTTTAGAGTCCTTATCTCTAATTATTCTTGTGAAAGGATTTCTTCAAATGGGCCTTAGATTTTCAGAAATTAGATGCCGAGGTTTAGCATACGTTTCAAATACCCATTAGTTTGCAGCTCTCAATGTGTCTTTCGTGGTGTGGACGCAGAAGGCTCGCACGCCACCCGTATGGCCCGAGTTCGATGCTACCTCTTGACCTTTTTTTTCTTTTTTAATTAATTTTATATTTTAACACTTTACAATTTGATTTAAATTTGATATATATTTGACACTTTGAATTGCTGCAAATTTGTTTTTTTTTCGGAAAAAATATACAATTACGTTTAGGATTTTTTTTTTTTTTCATGAAAATTTATATGTATTTTATCTAACTTGTAAACTAACATAATTACTGACGAAAATCAAAAATATTTCATGTCTAGATTTTTTTTTCTAATTATTATTTACATTTATATATTTTTATATTTTAAGCAAAGTTCAGAAACAATATATCATATATATATTTACTTTATTGAATTTTAACTGAAAATTTATTTTTTCGTGTAAATTATAAATAATAATTTTGATGTCAATTTCAAAATATTTTTTCATTCCAACAAATAATGATAATAAAGTGAAAATTGTCAACTGGAAATGTAAAAATCGTCTGCGGATCCCGCATGCTGTGAAATGTCAGTAACGTTTTGCTGTCAACAGAAATATTCCTGGTATTTCGCAGGAAACTTACTGGCATTTCTGTAAAATGTTTTTAATATATACAGTAAAGTTCCAGTCATTTTCAAGAAATGTTTCTCGGAAATAATGGGCAACTCAGCTGCCCATTTTTTTCCCAGGAACGTTGCGGAATTTTTTTACAGTGTTTCTTTTTTGCAAGATAATCCGTTTCTGTAGCATATTCGAATGTAATTCAAAATTGAAAAAAAAAAAAAAATATATATATATATATTTTAATTAAACTTTATTGGATATGGATAAAATTAATAACGTAAAATGAAATAAATACCTAATTTAATTGAGAAAAGAATAAAAATGTTCAGAAAATGTATCTCGAACATTATATTCAGTATTATAAAAACGTTGGGCGTTCTTGTTGGTAATGGATAAATATTTATTAGGTTTATATTTAACAAATGAATTTGCTGTACTTTCAAAAATTTGAAAGTTATCAAGATTGACCATGAAAAGTATTATTTTAAGTTCATTGGACTATTTGACAAAATTGATTTAAATAACAGGATTTAACAAAATAGACTTAATGATTCCTGTTAAAAAGAGTTATTTTTAACGACTTTTGAGTATTTAGAATAATTCCGAAATTTAAGTGCAATTTAGTGGGTCATTAGATATTGTACACAGTGATTCATAAAGATGGTGCCAATAGCCTATTTCCTTAAATATTGCACCCAGACGAGTACTTTCAATTGCAAAGTTTCATAAAAACGTAAAAATTTTACGACACAAGTTGCAATACCCTGGGTGTCTATTTGAGAAAATGCACAAAGTAAATTTTTAAGTGGTGCACGTAGGATAACATTTCCAATTAGGAAACTTTTCCTTCTCCTTTCCGGAGTTAAACAAAAAAATCCATCTTTATATCTCCAAAACTCACAGAGATATTAAATGCGAAAATTCATGATTTACACCACTGAAACTTTCCTCTGAGTGACGTGAAAGTGGTGTATATTTAGCTTTCATTACAAAAAGCTACCTATTGCAGCCGTTCTGCGGAAAGCGATTTAAAAACATTTTGGTATACTTTCATCGATCATGACCTCCAGACCCCGAAACAACCGTCCGTTCAAAAGTTGATATATATATATATATATATATATATATATCTGATATTTGTCACTCTGTAACTCTCGAATTTATGAACCGATTTGGATGTAACTTCGTGTACACATAGTGCAACGAATGCCTCGACCGAGTTCGTTAGTTAGTTTCATCCGCCGTCTTATTTCAAAATGGCGGCCATTTAAATTAAAAAAAAAATAAAATTTGAAATGTGTTACCAAAAAATTGTAAATTGAAAAATTTATTTTTCGTTTGTGTTTGATCTTGATACAAAGATTCCGGAGCAGTTTTTGTTTCGTCTACATCTTAAAAAATGGCAGAGTTATAGCCCTTTGAATTTCTAGCGTGGCTGACATTTTGAAACTAACTGATTTTTGTCACGCGATAACAAGCGTATTTATGAACCGATTTGGATGTAACTTGGTGCGTACATAGTACGTACAATTGTCTCGACCGAGTTCTTTGGCCATCTTCATTCGCCATCTTGTTTCAAAAGGGCTGCCATTTAAAAAAAAAAAAAAATTATTTAAAATGAGTTATCAAAAAATTGAAAAATGAAAAATATTTTTTTTATGTGTTTGACCTTGATACAAAGATTGCGGAGCAGTTTTTGCTTCGTATATATCTTAAAAGATTTTTGAATTATAGCATTTTGAAGTTTTATTCTGGCTGACATTTTGAAACGACTTGATTTTTGTCACGCGATAACAGGCGTATTTATGAACCGATTTGGATGTAACTTGGTGTGTACTTAATACGTACCAATGTCTCGACCGAGTTCGTTCGCCAGCTTCATCCGCCACCTTGTTTCAAAATGGCGGTCATTTAATTTTTTTTATTTAAAATTTAAAATGGGGTACCAAAAAATTGGAAAATGAAAAAAGATTTTTTTTTGTGTTTGACCTTAATACAAAGATTCCGGAACAGTTTTTGTTTCGTCTATATCTACAAAAATGGCTGAGTTATATCATTTTGAATTTCTATTTTGGCTGACATTTTGAAACGACTTCATTTTTGGCACTCGATAACAGGCGTATTTATGAACCGATTTGGATTTAACTAGGTGTGTACATAGTACATACAAATGTCTCGACCGACCGAGTTCGTTGCCCAGCTTCATTCGCCATCTTGTTTAAAAAAGGCTGCCATTTAAAAAAAAAAAAATTAAATTTTAAATGAGTTATCAAAAAATTGAAAAGTGAAAAAGATTTTTTTATGTGTTTGACCTTGATACAATGATTCCAGAGCAGTTTTTGTTTCGTATATATTTTAAAAAATGGTTGAATTATAGCACTTTGAATTTCTAGCATGGCTGACATTTTGAAACGATCTGATATTTGTCACGTGATAACACGCGTATTTGTTAACCTATTTCGATGTAAGAAGGCATGTGGATAGTATATCATAATGTCTCGAACAAGTTCGCTGGCTAGCTTCAACAGCCATCTTGTTTCAAAATGGAGGCCATTAAATTAAATAAAAAATTATATTTAAAGTGAGGTGCAAAAAAATTGGAAATTGTAAAAGGTTTCTTTCTTAAGTATTTGACCATGATATAAGATTTCGGAGCATTTTTTGTTTTGTCTTTCTCTTAAAAAATGGCTCAGATATAGCAGTATCAATTTCTAATGTGGGTGACATGTTGCAAAATCTGATTTTTTGCCTGCGACAGCACTTGTATATATCAACCGATTGCGATGTGAGTGAGCATGTGCACAGGAATTACTAAGGTCTCGACTAAGTTCACTCGCTAGCCACATCCACCATGTTGTCTTAAAATCGCAGGAACTTCAAGATATCGTCGAAATTGGCAACCAAATATAAGTTACTTTAAATAAAAGTAGCTTGGATAAAGCTGACTAATTTCGCGATATTCTCATTCATAATGATTTAGTATTGATAATAATTAGTATTGAGTCTCCTATAATCGGTTTCCACTAAATTGAGCTTCGTGTGTTTGAATAATATACGCTTGCTTTTTAAATATAAGGAATATGAAAGCTACCTCTTCCTCCCGGCACTGGCCTGAAGGACTTTTTTGAATTTAAGATAGACATGATCCACAAAATTATACGTTGTTTTGCAGATATCAAGATGTAATATTTTGTGTTTCATTCAGGAAAAGATGAGGAAAAATTTCCTAATTGGAAATTTTACCTCATGGGGTCCTTATAATAATTTAGTTTGCGTATTTACTTAAATATACACCCCAGGGCGTTGTAACTTATGCCATACATATTTTTTAATGAAATTGTGTAAATAAAACTGTGTCTAGGGCTACTTAAGAAAATACGCTATTGGTTCCATATTTATCAATCACCCTTTATATTTCTCATTGCAGATTGATTTTTAGATTTCCCTTTTAGACAGCCCACGCTTTTATTAATTTAGACGTAAAATTACAAAAAAAATAAAAAGATATGTGAGAAGAAATATTTAATCAACTGTTTCCATTAATTTATATTTTTAATAATAATTTTCCGTTTAGTCCATTAATTATTTTGAACACTTTAATAATTTTTTTTTTATATAAAACATTTTCCAGATTTTTTAATAATGCATTAAATATTGAATTATAAAATTATTTTTCATGATTTTGTTTTATATTTACTTCTAAAAATTTTATATTAATTACAATATTATGATTAAATATACTCTTAATTTAAATTGAAATTTATGTAGTATTATTTACAGTAAACTGATGTTTCAGCATTAAATTATAAATATACTTTATTTCAGACATTGTTGGATTGTATGTTCGCTAATATTTTTACTAATTCGTGATTGTAATACTTTTCCTCAGTTTGATTTGCGCTCGCTAGATCAATTAAATCTATTCAGCTAAAAAAATGATTTTCTTGACTTTCTGAGAAAGTGTTCTTGACTTTCTGATAAAGTATATTACTAGTTACTACAGAATGTACAGTTTTTATATTGTGTATTTTTGTATATAGTGATAACATCCTGGGACACGTCTTTTTTCTACAGTAAAATATTTACTATAAAATTCCATTTATGTCGGCTCTATGATATTTATGATTGTTTAATAAACGTCCATACAACAAAATATTTAGTCCATTTCATACGTTCACTGGAATTGCAGCTATATAGTATAAAAAAGCTTTCATTTTGACGATAGTTCCTTTCAAACTGGGATAAAGATATCAACTCGGGGGGAGGGGGTGTTCACTAGATTTATTTAAGAATAAACAACGTACATGATTTTTTTCTGTCGGAAGTATTTGGCACTTACAAATTGGGCGGTCAGTTTTCAACTGAATATTTACTAACAATATATACCGATTTTAATAGAATTTTTTTTTATAAAGCACTAAACTGAAAACTACATTCTTAAACAAAACATTTTTTTTTTCAAATACCTTCCATTTTGTCAATTATTGACTTTTAAAACTAAACGTTGGAATCAGCCACGCAGATTAATATAGTCTTTCAGACTGCAAGTCAAAACTGTTTTTCATATGACTGAATGCGAAAACAATTATCACCAGTTGAAGGTGTACTGGGTGGTCAAATATTACCAAATAACAAAATTAACGGAGCTACTCTAAGCGTCAATAAAGTACAGAATTCCCTACATTGATACATTTATCTTAGCTTAAAGGACTCATTTCTCGAAAAACTTGCTTCACTTTTGGCCAAAGACAGTAAATCTCCACTTAAAATGGCAACACGATAAAATTCGTTTGCGAATAATCTCGCTTAATGCAATTTTAGTGAGATATAAATTAAAATAAATAACTTTCATGACGAAATACATTTATTCAGTATTATAAATAAAAACTTTCTAACGCAGCAACCAAGCATACATTTTTGTTTAAATTAATGCGTCCTTACTTTTAATAATTTTTGTTTCTCTATGTGTTCCTTAAATCAATAATAAAATCCCTTATAATACTTACGGACTAAATTAGTTTCCGAAGAATAAAGAAATAAAGTCTTCGTAGTGAATTAGAGTAGCGGATTATAAATATCTTACTCTGTTGTAGAATGATCAGCTCTTTCAGATTAATGTTAGTAGCTGTTGCTAGTGTCTATCCAATTTATACTAGCGGTAGTACTAATGCATCCTCTTTGTTTAGAAACAATTGACTGTAATAATGAAAAACTAAAGTGATTTAATAAGTGTTTCCTATTGCATTTATTCAGGTTTTAAGTGGCTGTCGTATGTGATCTAAAGTAATAGATATTTAGCATTAGAATGGATACCTTTTTCCATGCGTTATATAGCAAAACTTCGAATTTCTTTGTAAATTAAAACTTTTTTAACTGTCTAACATATTCATTGTTTAAAACTGCAGTCGATTTGTTTTGCGCATTAATATTTTAATTTCATCTCCAAATATTTAAATCTGTTTGCACTTTTAATGGATTATAAAAATAATTTTGTCCAAAAAAATGTAAATTTAACTATTAGAATACAACATTTGAAAAAACAATATAACTCAAATATTCTGACAAAAGATAGCGCATAAAATATTCCTATATTCCTTGCCGAATTTAATATCATTAAAATAATTTTGTTATAAAAATGTTTCATACATTTTACAATTCCATTACAATATTAAAATTAATAATATGAAGGAAATGTAGCGCATAAAATATTGCTATATTCCGTGTCTATTTATCAAGTGAAACGCTTTGATGAAATATCCGTTACAAATTAAAGATGACCATATGCCATGGTTTAAATTGTTCTTTCTTTAATGTCAAAAATGAATATCATGGAAAATTATGTTATTTAGTCATTCATATTTTACAGAATTACCAGACTACCTTATATCTAGCAATAACTCTTACTAGAAAGTATGAAGTAAATTTTGACTATTTTTCAAAAAGCATTTGAAATATTTTTCAAAATATAGGAAAACATGCAAAAACACTAAACAGTCTACAGCATTTATCTAAATCGTGATAGTAAAAGTCTAACAGGTTTTTCAATACATACATACATATATATCCACTAAATCTAAATCGTGATAGTAAAAAGTCTAACAGGGTTTTCAATACATACATACATATATATCCACTAAGAAACAACTTTTCAAAAGTAAAAAAAAAAGCCATGCTAAATAATAAAAAAAAGATGAAAGTTGTGGCTAAAAAATGGTGCGATATAAAATTTCCAA
The DNA here is from genome assembly GCA_963932465.1 of Maratus speciosus. Classification (NCBI taxonomy): domain Eukaryota; kingdom Metazoa; phylum Arthropoda; class Arachnida; order Araneae; family Salticidae; genus Maratus; species Maratus speciosus. The sequence continues at coordinate 239,584,878 of OZ010787.1, read as the reverse complement.
GCTTAAATTATTGTAACATTTATTGTTACATTTCATTATTACATTATTACACATTATTAACACTTTCCATTGTTCCAAAATTTAACGTATTCAAGTAGAGTGTCTACGTAAACTTTGATAGAAAGGCCTTTCTCCTTTACTAAATACATCATAACGTGTTTCTGAAAATTCCAATTTTTTAAAAAAAATACGCATGAAGGGCTTGGCGGCCATCTTTCCATATTTTACTCAAATTTCTAAGCACGCATATCTATAGTTAGAATCCAAAGTTCTAAATTGTTACTCAAGCAAATATTTTTTTTTTTCCTTTCTGAATGTGTGTTCCTAGAAATTTGTGTCTTAAGATAATGGTGATGTATCTTCGGGATTCATCTTAGGATTATTTTTGGGGGGTAATTAATTATTTAAAAGCAGTGAAAATCAATTTCTTTTCTTAAAATAAAAGCTTTTCTTAATATATGTGTCTGTAGTTAAAGCACGAAGTTCGAAATTATTAATAATGGAAACAGATTACGTTTTTCCTATACGAATTTGTGCTCTTAGTGTAAAGTATGGAATGATGGCCCCTAAGCCCTTCATGCATATTTAAAAAAAAATGGAATTTTCAGAAACACGTTATGATGTATTTAGTAAAAGAGAAAAGGCTTCCTATCAACTTATACGTAGACACCCCACTTACATATGTTAAATTTGTATTGGAAAATGGGTAATAAGTACAGTAATTTAAGCTTTGAAATTTAATATTACACCATTTTTTAGCCACAACTTTAATCTTTTTTTTTTTTTAGCTTGGCTTTATTTTTTACTTTTGAAAAGTTTTTTTTTTAGTGGATATGATTTCTTTTTTTAAAACAGATTATATATAATTTAAATCTACTCACTCAAATTAAAATGAGTCCTCGTATAGCCGTTGTAAACAGTGAGCAAACTCAATATATATATATATATATATATATATACATACACACATTTTGTTTACATATAATTCCTTTTTTAGAGTTATTAATAATTTAAAAGCAAGGAAAGTCAAATTCTTTTCCCAAAGTATGTCTCTCTTAATTTATATGTTCTTAAAAAAATTTATGAAGGATCAAAATTCAGTAAAAAAAATTATAGAGTCGAAATAAAATATAGATTTATAGTTAATTTGTCAGTTAGTTCTTTGTTCTATAATAACTAATATTTTAATTATTTTGCAATAAATTTATTTTTTTTAATTGTTTTATCTCTATAAATACCTACGACTAATCGGAGAATAAGTACAGCAGGCATCAAAAGAATCGAAAATCAGTTTAAAGATTTGTAAATCTAGCAATTCTATCCATAATGAACGAAAATGTATCGGATAAAAATATATAAAAATTGAAAGAAATAAACTGTGCATAAAACTTCATCTTCGTATTGATCATGTTGTACAGATGAAAGAATAAACATGTAATTTTACGCCACTGTTTATCCATACCTATTTACATAAATGTGAAAATATTATTTTCATATAAAATTTCGTCCCAAATTGATTCTTGTTAATAGTCTATTATTAAAGCTGCATATATATTACAATTCAATATTTTTTTCCGGTAAAAATTTGCCTGATTTCTAGAGTCTTATCTTTCGCCAGTCTTTTAAATATAACCAGTTTCCATCTCTAAACTCTGACGAAAAGACACAGACATAATAAAGTGAACAAAATCCTTATATCTTTCTATCGGATTTTTTGTGGTGGAAGGAAGGTAGAAAGGGCCCCTTAAGAACTTCTATTAGTTCTTAGATTTCTAAATTAGTCATTCAAAAGATTTACCTGTATATCTCTTGTTGCGGAATTTTGATTAGCTAAGAGTTGCATCAACTTACACATCATGTGAACCTATTAAATAATTTTGTAAAATACTACATGGGTGCCATTAATATTTCCAGTCTATTTGTTGGCATTTTAATCTTGAGTACTTTACAAATATTCATTAGTTTTCTAAACGAATTAAAGATTTGTAATAATCAGATTACGCATCTAAATTTTCATGAAATATTGCATATTGAATTTTATACTTTTGATTGTTTGAATCAAAAGTAAAACTTGAGTTTTTTTCTTTTCTCGTATTATAATAAGTTAGTATCTTTCCTATTCTTAGACAATTTCCTCATTATTCTCCTAGAATACCTTTTAGAAAAATATAGTAAACAGTCACGAACAATTTATAAAGTGCCGTTTATATCATTTTGCATCACTTTCATAGAAAACAATTGTCTGCCTTGTCGCAGACGTGGTCAAACATAGTGGAAGTTTTTTTCTTCGTAATTATTTAAAAAGTTTACCTGTGTTATCGAATATAAGGATAATTTGTGTTTTAAAATTAAGTTCAATTAATTTTATTATAGAAAATCGAAGGCTGCCAATGTTCTGCAGTTGCTTGATTTTCGGAAAAACATTTTATAAAGTGTGTGTTCATTTCATTTTGTAATGCTTTCAACAAAGAAAACTATGCCGGTATCCTGATAGGTTTTGCGCTGTTATCGAATCGAGATAGACCAATCAGAAAGTATGCTTACTTAAAACAGGGAAGAGTTTGTAAAAATGCTGGCATGTGATTGGTGAATCTCGTTTTGCTAACAGAGCAAAATCTATGAATATCCCGGCCTATAATTTGGAAAGTTTTGTGTCATTCTCTTATGCCATGAATGAAGTAGAATGATTATAGAAATCTAACGCCGAGCACAATCTTGCATGTTCTCATCGAGGAAAGGTATTGGTTGCCATAACAACAATATGTTTTCATCTCTTTGAAATTATCTAAAGAGCCCACCGTGGCTGAGTGGATAAGATACCACGCCGCTAATCGCTTGAGAGCGTAAGTGGGGGGGGGGGGGCGGATTCGAATCCCGCCGGTTCTGTTGTACACTCTTTGTGGAGCCCCCAGATGTAATTCCCTGGTTTTGTAAATTTCCTTGTGCTATCTCGTCCCTGTATATCAACGATGACTTATAAGCGGGCCCTGGTGTCAACACATAAGTCGGATGTATGTGTTCAATAAAACAAACAAACAAACAAAATTATCTAAGCGACTGATTCTGTACTGTTTCCTTATACATTTCGATACCGAAGTAATCGCTGTTTCCATAGCAACGGTACTTTTCAATATCGTTTTCTCTACCACTATAGCGCCAAGAATAAATAGTGTGAAAATCTGCTATACAAAGAGCGCAAAAAATTTGTACCACTTAAATGTGAAAAGATGCTGAAATCCCTATCGCAGCGACATCTGCGGTATATTTTCAAATTTGTTAAAATCGTATTATTACAGCAACTAGGCCAAATTGCCTTTAGTTAAAAAAAAAAAAAAAAAAAAAAAAAAAACTGCAGATGTCGTTACGATCGAATTTTTGAATTTCAGCATCGTCTGACATTTAAAGGATACAATATTTTAGTACTTTTGTTAAGTATTACTGAGATAGCCGATTTCCACACCATATATTCTAGACGCTGTATCTACCACCCATATACTGAAATTTAATAAACTGCGCTTAAAATCAGGCCCATAATAGAGGACATTTGTAGATAAACATGGTAATATATGCACAGAAATCACGCTCATATCGAAGTTTTTGTCCAAATTAAGGTAACCTAGTTTTGAGAAACAGATCTGAAATATTTCATTTGAATCATTTATTTATTTATTGAACATATACATCTCACTTGTGTGTTTGGCATCAGGGGCCAGGGATACACATAGGTTTTTCGCTGTCAGCGAAACGAGATTGACCAATCAGAAGCCTGCATTTTTGCAAACAGCGAAAAGTTCGCAAAAATGCAGGCTTCTATTTGGTTAATTTTGTTTCGCTAACAGCGAAAAATCTATCTGGATCCAGGGGATTACCTTCCTGATTCGATTTTATCCAAAATCGGCTCAATCACCAAAAGTTTATGTCACAACCATAATGTTCTGAAAGGAGAGGAGTAGACATACCAATATTTCCAAGAAGACACATGAAAGCCGAAAAACGAGTTACTTCTCCCCTCTTCTGTGTCTACCATATTTAACTTGGACCGACAGCAGCCCAGTTTGCAGTGTCCTGTGAAAGACGTAGTTAAATATGGGGGACGAAGGAGGGGAATAGGATGAGTTTCATGTGACGTCATTTATGTACACTCCTTTACAAACATATCTCCATGGTCACCTTTCTCATGAAGATGAACTGAGATACACTGAGATGATCACTGAGCTACAGCGTCTAGAATACGTAGAGTAGAAATCTGCGACCTAATAAAATTGGCAGGTGTTGTTACTCAGAAGTAGTGTGATTGACAGAAGTTTTCCATTTTTTTCAGAGGATCTTTCGAAAATTATGTCAAAGTTGGCATTTTGAACCGAATTTTCGGATTAAAGGTTAAATACCAGTCAGCGAAGGGAGAAACACATGTCGTCACGTGACCCAAAATCACTTATAACTCGATAAATAATTTATTTATCAAAAAATGGAAAACGTCTTTCGATTCCAAATCGATTCCATAGTTAGTCCTGCAAATGTTGTGCCTTTATGTTTAAAAAAGTGTCGGTAAAGGTGTCAGAAGTTTTCGGGAGTGTTAAGCAATATACCTAAGACCCGCCTTAAGTATATCTGGCCATTTCTGGATAGCCGATTTCTACACAATCTATTCTAAACGCTATATCTTTGCGAACGCGTCATTATTGTCAGGCTAATGTTTATTGAATTATTTCTCTAGTCTAATCGAACTCGTTCATTCGAATATCGTCTAATTAAAAAAGGTAGATTGTCGTACTTCGAAAAAAAAACTTTAAATGAATATGTGTCCTGTATATATATCACCACCCTTATGTACAATAGGTTTCAGCTATGGGATTGATTCTAAGCACTGTTGATTAAATTTCGATATTTGTATGCTAGAGAAAGCGGTAGAGAAAAGTATTGCTGCCATGGAAACAATAACTTCTTCCATATCGAAATTTATAACGAAGAAGTTCAGAATCAATACCTTACACTGTTAAAAATCTGAAGCGTTTGCTGCCTAGTCATTCCTCCGCTTTTATAGAAAACGATTACTTGACTATAATATGTAGCCTTCTCACTGGTCAGAATGGAGATAGTCTATAAAAGCGGTGGAGTGAATATGAAGCTAAAGTTGCAGATTTTTAAGAGTGTAGATAATTTCAAATACATACTTCTGGCAACCGATGGCAACCGATACTCGTCCTGAATATGGAAATGTAAAATTGTTCTTACCGTTCGGTTTCTACAAACATTCCACTTCATCTAAGGTATTGAGAAAATGACGCAAAACTGTCTAAATGACAGGATAGATTTTTCGCTGTTAGCGAAATGAGATGGATCAATCAGGAATCCAGCATTTTTATAAACAGTGAATAGTTCGCAAATATGCAGGCTGCTCATTGGTCACTGTCTTTTCGCTAACAGCGAAAAATCTATCTGGATCCCGGCCATTGTTTTCTTCGATGAAATACAAGCAAAATTAAATGAACACATACTTTATAAATTGTTTTGCCTAAAGCCTATCAACTGCTAAACATTGGAAACCCTCGATTTTCCGTAACAAAACATTTGAACGAAATTTTAAAATACAAATTATCCTTGTATTTTATACCACAGATAAATTTTTGAAATAACGATTAGAAAACTTCTACCACGTGTTCGGCCCCATTTGCAACAAGGCAGACAATATATTATGGTATTAGATGAAGGCAACATTTTCCATTTTTTTATTTTTCTCATATTACATATAGTAAGGACAAACAAATAAAAATAAACCGAAATTGGTACTATTATTATTTGGCTTAGGCACAACCTTACGCCTGGCAGCCTTGAATCATTAGATTTCCTTATTTCTACCCTTATATAAAATATACAATTTTCTTGTATCTAATAACATGATGGCCAGGATCTACACTGTTAATAATATGCAGCAATTGCTGCATACTCACTCTACCACTTTTATAGAATGTTTCTGTTCTGACCAATGAGAATGCCCCATAATATAGTCAAGTTACAGTTTCCTATAAAAGCGATGGAGTGACGATGTAGCAAATGCCCCAGATTTTTAACAGTGTAGATAGATTTTTCGCTTTTAGCGAATGGAGATTGACCAATCAGAATCCTGCATTTTTGCGAACTTTTCGCAGTTTGCAAAAATGCTGACTTCTCATTAGATCAATCTCGTTTCGCTAACTGTGAAAAAATCTACTTAGAGCCCGGCCAAGGTTTTATACAGTCACATCTTGGATAATAACGAAAATGCGAAATTTCATGTTTCTTTCCCCTGAGGTATTACACTAATCGCAATTTAGAACGTTTTTTGCGCATGTATACGCTTCAGGTTGGTAGAACCGAGATCAAATAAGCTTACACTGTTAAAACTCTGCAGCGTTTGCTGCATAGTCACTCCACAGCTATTATATACTGTTAAAAATTTGTAGCATTTTCTGCATAGTCTCTCCACCGCTTTCATACACTGTTAAAAATATCGTGAAAAATTACCTCTGATTTTAAAAGCTATCTGTTTTCTGACCAATGAGAACGATCCATACGCGTTTATGTAGCGTTTTCATTGGTCAGAAAATAGATAACCTTAATAAACAGAGGTAATTTTTCACGATATTTTTAACAGTGTAGAAAACGATTTCTTGACTATACTGTGAAGCATTCTCATTGATCAGAATAGAGATATTCTATAAAAGCGGCGGAGTTACTACGAAAATAATGTTGCAGATTTTTAACAGTGTAGTTACGGAGATTATGCTATAGAAACAAACAAGCATTTCAAGCTAAAACCGGAATTCAATCAGAGAAAAATGACGTGAAATATATTTTTAGATTTGTCTCTCAGCTCGCGTACGAAGTAACTACTTTTTTGTTTAATATAAAAATCGCATTCTACTTAATTCCTTTTCAAAAGTTTTGTTTACATTAGAAATGAAACTTTAAAGGCCAATAACTCTTAATGTATACATTTTAGAAAGCACATCTTCTCTCAAAAATTAATTTTATTTCAAAGATACTTTTAAAAATATAGCTTATTTAAAAAAAAAAATAATCATAAGGAAAAATGGCCGGTTGACATATTAAAACTGAAGTTGTCTTACCGTATCTGATTTGTGCTATTATAATGTAGATAGTTACGTGTTCTTTAACTGCTTTTTTGCTATGTGGTATAATTTGCTAATTTTAGAATTAACAGTTTTTTGCTAATCAAGAATAGAAATTTTATTTTTTTTTTAAGCTTAATTTTATAAAAGCACGTAGATTGAGTAAATATCGGTCCAAAATTTCAATTCTTACTTTTTTTTTGTCCATTATTTAAGTCTGTATGTTGTTTTAATTAAATTGTTTGACGATGAAAAAAATATTTTCAGTATCTCAACGTTTCTTTAAAAAATCTATATATTCATGTATAATTAATTTATGAAGATGGATTAGATATCAAATTGAAGAATTTCTTCATTATTAGGTTTTTCTAGTTTCCGTTTTATTTTTCTGCGATGATCGGTTCTTTTGATATCGGAAATTTTACGCTGGCACGTTTTGTCGATTTAACATGGAGAACTTCTCTTCAGTATAATAAGCAGTTACACTGTTCTGGCTTTCGGTTCTTGACGTTTGTTTGTTTTGCGGGGTTAGCATTTTTTATAGCTTGGCTTGGCAAAACACCCGTCCTGCTTGATGTATATTTACATATACATTATGAACCTGGACTCTAGAGGAAAACTCTAAAGAGAGATAAAACACATTTAGAAAAAATCAAAACAACAATACAATGCATGCTCTTTACTCAAGACAAAAATGTTACAATGTGGCTTTCTGATTGTGGGGAGGACCTGTTAACTACACAATATCCTGTAAACGGTTGCTATTTTTATTTATGCGGAATCTTGTTACTAACTCTAATTCCATACGGATGACAATTAGAAAAAACAATCAGGAAATTGCAAAGTAAGAAACTTTATTTGACAAGCAGTTAAGTTGAAGAGAGACGTAAGGGATTTTAAAAGAACTCTTTTAAAATTACTTCCTTTGCATTTTTTTTTTCATTTTTTCTAATTTTCATTTTTATTACCATCCTAGTTGGCAGCAAAATTCCGCATAAATAAATTCAGTAATCATTTACTGGACATTGTATAGTAAAGTAATGTCACGCCACCAGAATGCACCTAGCATTGTATGATGCTTTGTGATTGTATAGGTCGTGTTCTATCTCTCTTTAAATTTTTGACAATAACTTCAGATTCACACTGTGTATACATACATGTATATACACTCTGGGAAATTAAAAATAACCGTAATAGCGATTATATTTTAAAGGGTCAAGGTACCTTTAAAACCTTAAAAATCAATTTTTTATTTTTTGTAAATTTCACTTTAAATCTTATTCAAGGGTACATTATATGCATTATGGTAAGCATTTATCACAAAAAAAAAATATATATATATATATTTTTGAGAAAAAAGTGGAATTTTACGCGTCATCTTAGAAATCTTCGAAATGCGGCTTGCGCGTTCCATATCTATGAAAATCCCCAATATTTTTTATAAAAGTCTGGTTTATATATCTAAATAAAACTGTGCATCGAATTTTGAATATTTGAATATAAAGGTAAAAAAAAAAAAAAAAAAAAAAAAAAAATTGAAGATTTTTCGAAAAAATTTCAAAAATTTTCAATTTTTTTAATATATATTCACATAATATAAAATTCGATGCACAGTTTTATTTATATATATAAACCAAACTTTTATGAAAAATATTGGGGATTTTCATTGATATGGAACACGCAAGCCGCATTTCGAAGATTTCTAAGACGACGCGTAAAATTCCATTTTTTTCTCAAAAATAATTTATTTTTTTGTGATAAATAGATGCGATAATGCATATAATGAACCCTTGAGTAATATTTAAAGGGAAATTTACAAAAAAAAAAATTGAAATTTAAAAAAAAAATTAAATTTCAGAAAATTAAATTTTTTTAAACCTTTATATTCAAATATATAAAATTCGATGCACAGTTTTATTTATATATATAAACCAAACTTTATAAAAAATATCGGGGATTTTCATTGATATGGAACGCGAAGGGGGCATTTCGAATATTTCTAAGACAACGCGTAAAATTCCATTTTTTTTTTTCATTTTTTTTGTGATAAATGCTTGCCATAATGCTTATAATGTACCCTTGAATAATATTTAAAGCGAAATTTACAAAAAATAAAAAATTGATTTTTAAGGATTTAAAGGTCCCTTGTCCCCTTAAACAAGTATAGTTTTTAGATGCGGCATTTGTTATGCAAGAGACTGTATGCGTTTGAAGTACGTAACGTGCACCTCTTGGTTGTTAATTTATCCTTTCCGATTTGATATGTATGTATATTATTCTTATTGAATAGAAAGTATCAGGAACATTAACGTTAGAATATTAACCTTTAAATACACGAACGGCGTACTCGATGAAAAACAGTTCCGGATTTAAAAAGAATTACAGAATTAACATCTGCGATTCCATTAGTAACCTCTTCCTTATAGATCCTTTAATGTTAAGCCAGTGTTTAAATTCGCATTTTTTCTGATCTGTTTTATTATTTTAACTGATAATTTACCACTTTCCTCGTTTAAAAAAAGCTAATTTTGCTTTTACGTAATTTATTCCAATTTCGTCCTTAAGTAAATTATTTTGTTTGTAATCGTGCTGTCTTTTACTTTAATATTATAACTAGACAAGACAATATATGGTGAAAAAATATAATACTAAAAAATTAATTTCATTTAAAGTTATAACATGTTTAACTGATTAAAAAATTCATAATTAATTCACGTGAACGTATTTCCACATAATTCTGAACCCTGTACACCTAATTTTTATAAACACAACAGTAAGACATACTAAAATGGACATATTATCTAATCATAAATCGTAAATACAAATTTTAACATCGTGCCACATAACATTTAAAACTCATAGGTTTTTATTTTTTTTAAGATAGTAAAGTTTAAAAATATGTCAAATTTCTTTTTATATCCATGCATATATATGTATATATATATATATATATATATATATATATATATATCCATTATGAACCCATACAAATGATCATGTACAAAAGTGAATATATAAATGATAAATGAAGTTTTGCAAAATAAAAATGACGTATTATCCTTTAGAAAAAAAAGTATCATCAAGAAAATAAAAATTCAGTGAACATTGAAAAAAATATAAATATTTATGGAACCAAAGCAGACTCTTCAAGCCAAAATTACCTAAGTTCCACAAATAATATGTACGGTTTTCAAAACCTACGTCACGCTAAAAAAATCAAAATTTAGGCTAATAAATCCCGTAAAAAGAAGCCAAAAATAACAATAACCATATATTAAAAATAAAAAATAAATAAATAAAATGGATTAAAGATAGCGTTTAACAATTGAAGTACCAATGAATCCATCCTTGACACAACAAGTTTCAAAAATGCTTAGAAGTGACTTGCACTTGTTGCCAGAAATATTATAATACTATTAATACAACTGTAGAGTTAGGAAAAACAGTGCAATAATGTTGAAATAGATTAAAACAGTGTTTCCACTATGTTAGAACAGTGTTATATATATATATATATATATATATATATATTATCAAAATAATAATAAAATACTTTTCAATACCTTCCCCCAATGTATATAATGTTTTACCAAATACAAACTCTGTTTACAATATTAAAGCACAGATTTATAAAAAAAATTCTGCATACAGATGTAATTAAAATACATGCTAATAATTCATAATTTAAATTGCATACACAGATTTACCAAAGAATTAAACTCTACATAAATAGTTACTTATGCGCTTTATTTAAGAATTAATAAGGAGGTCATTTACTAAGGCTGTATACTAATGAGCCCCAGTTCTTTCATTTGGCACAGAAAAACAAAGGGTTTTTAACCATTAGCTTACTCTTTTAAATTAGCTCTTAAATACACTAATAATATGAATGATATATGTCTAAATTGACACGGCAACGCCTCTAACAGTGCTTTTTTGGCCAAAATGTGATAAATATAAATGATATGGACATCACTAATGTGATAAGCGATATAATTGCTGTATGTTAGATTTTTCGTTACATGTGCATTACAGCGAAGTTGTTGCTGCATTATTTTATTTAAATTACATTTACAGAATAAGGGAAAAACGCTAAAGTATTAAATAATCATATGATCAAGGAAGTTGTTAGTTTTAATCTTGCTACTACGCTTAGAATAATATAATTACTTTGTGAATGTTTTTTCTAATATATACTATACATAAATGACTTTTAATTGATAATTAATATTTATTACAAGCATCTGCGTAAATATGGTTAGTTGTAATTTAAACTTGAAAACATTATTTCATTTTCTGGTAATGCTTTATGATTTTCCAACAATTTCTATATAAATTTTGTATGGAATCTTTTAAGTTTTATGGTACAATGTCATTTAGGTAATTTTTGAAATGTCACTATCGAAAACAGTTTCGTCAAATGAGGTAAGGTTAGTTGGGGCAACAGGAACATGATTTTACAATGTGACTCTGGAGCTTCTGACAATTCAGCTTCAAAAAGCTAATGTTCATTTCAATCAAAGCCTGAACTTCTGTAAATGTGTTCAGTTAGGTTCCCTCTATCAGACAGAAATGCTTAAAATAATATTTTAAAATATAAAAATATAAATATATAAAAATATTCATATTTCATCTTTCTTTCCTCATGGGTCCATTTATCCCAAAAATTGGGGTAACTGGACCAAGGGGGTCTATGTTCCACACGCGTTTATATTTTTTCATATCGGATATCAGGTCCTGTTTGAAAAAGTGTAAACAACTTAAAAAAATTTAAACCAGCCAGATCATGTAAATTATATGTCAATAAACAGCGTTGTAAGGGAAACCTTTGCTGTCAGAGTGACTAAAAAAAGCACTAAAAGTGAAAATATTAGATTTATTTATACTAAAAATATAAAATTTAAGTAAGTACTTATGTACTTTAGTATAGATAATAAGTATAAAAGTCACATGGGTATTTTAAGGAAAAAAATAGCAAGGTAAATCACTGAACAAAAGGCTACGTAAGTACTTAAGTACTTTATCTTTATCCAGGTGTCGCATTATATAGGGAAAATTTAATTGTTCCTTAAAGAAAGGTGCGATGAAGATATTATTTTCAAAATAGTGGTAGGGACGATAAAAGATTCCCTATAGCATAGCTGCCAACTTTTACGCTTTCCTCTTACCAATAAAATATTACAGTAAATGTTGTGTTATTTAATCAACGAAATTTTATGATTAAACAAAACGAAAATCTCTATTAAATTTTAGTGGTAGCAGGAAAGCGTAAAAATTGGCAGCTATGCCTATAGAATGCGATCCCTGTGTACAGTATAATTTCAAGGTCTGGCTATCTGGGTTTCAGGGGCAAGTTACTTGCATTCGTAAAATGTTGAAATAATTTAATGACACCAATATTTACAAGAGAATCTATCTGAAAACATGTAAAAGTATATTTTCGCGTACATAATAAAGGTTAAATTTTAATTATAAAATTCAGGTGCCAATGTGGTAATTAGGAATTAAAATTAAGTGATGCCATAACGGTATCACCACCTCGCAAGGGGTCAAGAAATTTGGTTTGATACCACTCAATATGCTTTTTTTAAATTTCATTACGTTATTTTAATAAGGTATTCTATCATTTTCTTTATTGTGAGCAAAAACCAATGGAGAAATTTACTTCCCGTAGTAAGAGAAACACAAAAAAATTATTTATAACTATGGGGTAACTGGATCCAGCATGGCCCAGTTACCCCGGATATATGTCCCAGTTACCCCATACTTGAAACATTTATGGGGTAACTGGGACACCGGGCTTACATTTAAAACATGAAGTAAATATGTATAGATACCTAATAATATTAATGCAGTTATATGTCTAATCTTTAAAAAAAAAGATTGTTTAATAAAAGTACTTACAGTATTTTAATAAAAATTCGAGGAAGTTCAACCATATTGACGTTGTTTTTAAAAAGAGAAACGTAAATTTTTGACAACCTATCACAGCAAAGTGAGAGTCATGATTGAGTTGATACACGTTGTTTTGGGAAGTAGAGATAAAGGGGCATTGCTCACTAAAGCTAAAACTTAAAAAACACCAACAGTTTTTTATAAAATAGCCTATGGCCCAGTTACCTCGTGGTTCCAGTTACCCCAACGAACTTTATAACAAACACTGAAGACGAATTTCCAAAAAACTTTTCGAGAATCCGCAGTTTAAATACGAGGGTAAGCCTGAAATATCTGAGACATGGGCAGATATGTGGCAAAAAATAATATATATATATATATATCCATATATATGTATCTGATTTATGTCACACTGTAACTCTTGTATTTGAACAGACTTGGATGTAACATGGAGTATACATAGTACATAATAATGTCTCGACAGAGTTCGTTGGCCAGTTTATCCACCATATTGTTTCAAAATGGCGGCCATTTCAAATTAAAAAAAAATTAAATTTAAAATTAGGTACAGGAAAATTAAAAATTGAAAAAGATTTTTTCTTATGTGTTTCACCTTGATATCAAGATTTCGGAGCATTTTTTGTTTTGTCTATATCTTAAAAAATGGCTGAGTTATAGGACTTTGAATTTCCAGCATGGCTGACATTTTGAAACTATCTGATTTTTGTCACGCGATAACACGCGTATTTATTAACCGATTAGGATGTGAGAAGACATGTGCATAGGTTATAGCAATATCTCGACGAAGATCGCTGGCCAGCTTCATCCGCCATCTTGTTTAAAAGTGTCGGCCATTAAATTTCTTTAAAAAAATTTAAATTTGAAATGAGGTACAAAAAATTTAGAAACTGAAAAAGATTTGTTTCTTAAGTGCTTGGCCTTGATACAAGGATTTCGGAGCATTTTTTTTTTTTTTTAAATCTTTAAAAATGGTTGAAATATAGCACTTTGAATTTCTAATATGGGTGACATTTTGAAAAATCTGATTTTTTGCCTGCGACAGCACTCGTATATATCAACCGATTACAATGTGAGTGAGCATGTGCACAGAAATTACTAAGGTTATGATTAAGTTCATTGGTTTGCTTTACCCATCATGTTGTTTAAAAATGGCGGGCGCTTCAAGATATCCCTGAATTTCACGACCAAATATAAGTCACTTTAAATAAAACCAGTTTGGATACAACTAACTAATTTCGCGAAATGCTCATTCACATTCAGTATAGAAAAATATTAGTAATGAATCTTCCATAATCGGGTTCCACTAATTTGAGCTTCGTGTGTTTAAATAGTATAAGATGGCTCTTTAAAAATAAAGAATATGAAAGCTACCTCTTCCTCCCGGCACTGGCCGGAAGGACTTTTTTATTTTCATGTAGTTCATTTTCATTTTGTTAACACTTTCGCTACTGGTGCCCTTGATCAAGGACATACTTTTCAGAATTTTCTTTAAGACGTTTAATTTAATTGAAAATTATTTTACGAATTTTATCTGTATTTTTCAACATGTTTCTATCAAAAGCACAAATATTTAGAAATAAATCCCATATACAACAGAATATTTTTGAAGAAAAACTTTTTTTTATCAAAATTTATGCTCTTGTGCAAGCAAGAGTTTTAAAAATTGTATAATTCTTATGTAATTTAATATCAGATATGTAGCTTATATTTTCATTTTGTTAAGAGAACTAGAGACTTTGATTGAAACGTATCGTGATAATTATATTATAAGTAATTATAATTTTTATAGAATTAACTTAAAATGTGTGTCTGTTCTCTACCCAGCAAAGAGAAAATTGCTGGCCAGCAGCGAGATAGGTTCTTGCAATGATGGAGAAGTGCTGCTAATGGTCTACCACTGCATGACAGCTTCAGTCAACTTTGCTGTTGGAAATCATCAGATAAAATTCTGGTGGGCTTCCGTTTTATCTCATGCGGTGGCGCACCACTACATAGAAGTGCACGAACATTTGCAGTATTATTGCTGTGAACCCTTACGCTAGGTGGCGTTGCGAATACCGAAGACATTGAATTGAGTATTTGAACACAAATCTGAAATGAATATTTTAACACAATTTAAGCAGTGAAGCTAATTTTTTTTTAAACTGTAAATAATATAGCACCACTCCCACCAAAAAATATATAAGTAAATGAATAAATAAATAAATTCTTTATTTCAATGCACTTTTTTTGCTCCTTAAATCTGGTTTTACTAAGTTATAAAGGATTTCGGTTTTCATAATTTACACAGTTGAGAATCAATAATAAAAAAAGCATATAAAATATATAGGATTTCTATACATTACAATAATTTCTATACAAGTTTAATGATTTGGAACGTAAATCACAAAAGAAACAAACTTGAAATAGTGTAATGAGAGCTTGAAAACTACGAGCGCTCGTAGCATACGCTGAGAGTACTTTTTCATGTCCGATCACGAAACCAAAGGGCATCGAGTGTGGTTAGTACTTGGGAGGGTGACCACATGGAATCCGTTGCAAGTTCAAATATTTCAATAAACAATTCTATTATAGACAGACACTTCTACAGGTATTTCTATAGCTCTTGGTGAAACTAGCTTATAGAAAAAAGAGCCCTAATCCTTTGTTTTTTTATAGAATTCTATAAGAATTTTTTGTAAGGGAAAGTGCTGGCCCAGCAATGGAATAGCAGTGGGATAGGTGCTAGCACTGCAGGAAAAGTACCGGATTGAAGTAATGTGATGGCATACCAATGCTGGTCTGCTGTTGGTCATCACTGATTGGCCAGCTGCATTCCGCACGGACACTTTTTTATAGGTTTAAGTAATTGCACCATTGCACTTTACCGCTGATGGCAGTGCTGGCTGCCATCTTTTTTCCAGCTGATGGCCCACTGTTTCTTTCTTTGCTGGGTAACATAAAAAAATAGTTTTATCAAGAATTCTTTATTAGATTATTTTTAGCTTATTAGGAACATTATTAACATGTGTGAAATTTTCATAAAATTTATTTCATTTTTTAAACGTAGGTACTGAAAGGGTTAAATAATTAGATTGTCATATTCCTGTTCCTGTGTTTAATAAAGTATGATCGGCTCCCGTTTGTTTATATTTAGTTGGAAAGATGAGCCCGCCCCCTCCCCTAAATGGCACCTATGACAATGATATTTTTAAACATGTAAATATAGAAAATGTCGTTGCTTACTGACTAAAATGTTTAAAATATAAGTTATAGTAAATTATCTCAATTTTATAGTTTACAAACCTGTCTGCAAAAAACTATATATTTTAAATTATGGCTGTATTAGATTTAAATAGTAATGTTTTAAATTATTTGTTATTTTTGTGTTAAAATACACCAAGTCAGTGGTGGTGTGACTTTACACCAAAACTTGTGGCAACAAGATTGCGGCAAAAGTGGTGTTTCTGTACACCAGTTGATTGCTGATGCTCCATTACACCGATTTAATTGTGGTGTTTGCTTACATCACTTTTGGTGTAAAGTTATAGCAATATTTTTTACAGTGCTCAACAGCGTGGTCGGCAGTAAAGACACCTGCTACACTGATGGCCCGAGTTTGAACCCTGCGTGAGCAATGGACAAAAAATTTGTGTGGCCCTCCATAGGGGGTAAAGTTCACCGCTGATGTAGGTCGCATGCTATAATGATCAGCCGGTCAATCCCGAAATGGCAAAGTACCTGCTATTCGCCGACTGGCTTTTATTATATTTACTAAACAAATTATCTCAACTAAATAACGCTTTAAAAGTCTGCGGTCGCACTTTTGTGCTGAAAGCGAAACTAATTCCTCTGATCAACCTCACCTCAGAGTTACACATTCACGTCTTTTTACTTCCAACTCGGGTTTTCTGGCTTACATACCATACTACGCGATATTAAAAGTGGTTGAAACTTTTGTTTTCAACTGTAATATTTTTTTACATTATGTATATATATATATTTATGTTGTCCAACACCACTAAAGGCCACACCACATTTTTCTATTAAAAATGTCAATTATCCATTGAATTAATGTTTAAAATGTATTAAATGTAATACTATCGTATTAGACGCATGCCAGAGAAAATGTTTTTAATTCTGCTACTCACCTTTATGCTACTTTACTGCAGCCTTTATGATTTTAAAATGTGTTATTTATATAAAATGTGTTATTTAATATAAATATTTGTATTAATTTCGAAATAATATTTTTCTGAAAATATGTGCATAAATCTGAAAAAAAGTTTAATTAAATTTAATGGAATGAAGCCTTTGAAAGATTAAAAAATCATTTCAGCGAATCAAAGTTACCGTGCCTTTATGAAGAATAATAATTATAATCATCGTTAGAACTACAGTTTCAAAACTAATCATTTATAAAAATTAAAACATTGAATAAATAAAAAGCTTTAGAATTGTTTTATACGGGCGTAAAAGGAAACAATCTGAATGAATTCTGCATTAAATGATTTAAATGAAAAATATTTTGTAGTCTTGTTCTCCGATGAGAATATATAATGCTAGTATTATATTTAATTAAATATTTTGTATTAAATTACTTAAAGTACGTTTCGAAACATCCGTGCAAGAAGCATTGTCTGATTAAATGCAAAAATATTTTTATCTCTACTTGATTTTATTCGAACAGTCACTACAGAGATTTATGAATCGAAATTTTCGTATCTCTCTTTTATAATTAGATGTTAAAAATTGAAATTGATTTATTTTTTCCATTAAAAAAAGGAAAAGAAATTTTGAAGCAAAGAATGGACAATTAAATCTGTTATTTTGATATCTGCTTTCGATTATACTACAATATTTACTTCACGTAAACTCTGAAACTTATAATTTATTGACATTTTAGTTTAACAATGTGAGCAAAACTGTGTAGGCAATTTGATGAAAAATTTTATTGGTTTTCTATAAAAGTATTTCAAATCCAATTAATTGAATGAATCTTTTAATAATGTTCTGCATCAATTTGTGACCAGTATCAATGTTCTGTATAAATTTGCATCACTTAATGTAGGATTTTGTAACTACGATACTTCAAACGCTAAATTCTTATTAAAATACATTCTATGAATAAAACAAATATTGGCATAAATAAAAGATATTTCCATAAAAGCAGTTTATAAGAACATTTCATTAAAAATAAGAGTAGTTAAACTGTCTAATTTAGTTGTAAAATATGTAATTGCTTTACTTACGTTGTAAAAAGATCGTTTTCTTTAACTGATAAATTTATTTCTTCAAGAAAAAAAAAGTTTATTGTGATGTTTTGTGTAGTTGTTGTTTAACTTCACAAGTTTTATTTTAAAAAATGTTCTTCAACATGTATTAGCCAGATTGATTGATATATTTAATAATTAAGTATAAGTCTCAATTCATTATTCATAAAAAACGAAAATAAACTATTAAAAAGCAGAAAAAAATAAACTATTTGGATTTAAATTTTGGAAGTTATTAGGGCTTGTTACATTGAAAATTATCCACACTTTCAATCCTTCCTCTTATCATAGAAAATGTTTTAAAGACCGCCGAAAATGTAATATTAAAAAGCAGATTGGTTCTCTAGCTTAATGCCTCTGCAGTTCAATGTTCAGAATTCTACAATTAATGGAATAAGCTGGCATTTAGACTTCATGTTTAACTGACTAACTGATAATCTGTAAAAAATTAAGTGATAAACTTTGATTACATAATAATTAAAAAAAATCAAGTTAATTTTTTCTTAAATTTTATGAATGTCTTAAACACTACTTCGGACAATAAATCAATTTTCTATAGTGTTAAAAATAAAAGACGATTTTTCCAAGTAAAAAATAATAATTTATTTATAATTTTGTATATTGATTGAGGAAGAAGTACCTTTCTGAAATAGAAAATTATCTATATTGCAAATAAACATTTTAGTGCAATGAAAGTTATTAAATTTTATAATTTATTTATTTCATTATCCTGATAAATCCGAAATTTGAGCACTAGAATTTGAAAAAGCAAACGTTCAAAATATTTTAATGTTTTCCCAGCTGTATCTGAAATTCTATATTGTTCCATTTTTAAAACAAAGAATGGAGTCCCATAATAAGTACATTTTACAATTTCTGTAAACTATTTCAAATAATAATAATAATAAAGGGGAGACTAGGGAGGGTTTATTCACTTTTTACAAAATAATTTTTTTTTATTTTTTAAATATTGAACATAGAATAAAGTTTTATGTATCATTTTATTCGTCATACAATCAGTTATCAAAATAAAATTGTTACATAAGTGTAATATATAAGAAATCTGAAAAATGATTGATTTTAATAATGAGAAAATAATGGGTCAAGGCTCCCCACATATAGGAGGGTTGACCCATTACATGAGAGGCTTGACCCACTTTGTTTTATTTTGAAATATTTGTGAAGAAAAATAAAATGAATTAAAGAAAGCAAAATAACTTTATGCTACATGCTTTAATTATTTTTAAAAATATATTTTGAAATTATGATGCTTCAAATACCTGTTTAGGCGCAATCACATGTCAAAGGAGGAAAATAATTTGTTTTAAACAGGATTTTGCCTCTACAGGTATAATTTTACAACAGGGAAATGAGATTTTAACATTTAAGACAGTATTCCGCTAGAGACAGCTTCCGTTTCCCATAGGGTTTCATTCATTATAATGTCCGGATTTAGTAGCCACTGTCCCGTTTTTTTTGTCTCCTTGACTTACTTTTTGTTATATTCGACCTGACAACTCTAGTTGTCGCATAGTTTGGCTTCATCTCACTCTATTCATTATGTTGAAATTTTTCTAAATATCTTCCTAAAGATATTCGATCCATGCTATGCTCTTTTGCAGCTGCATGCGTACCTAACTTATCATTAACATATTTTAACCCTTTCAGAGGCAAAGTACTTTCAGTACTAAAATGTTGAAATAAATGACTGGCACTGAAATATACGAACAAATTTATTTGTTAATATAAAAAATGCTATATTTCACATACATATTAAATTGAAAAGATTTTAGAAAACTTCTGGTGCCGGTGTGGAGTGTGTGAATTAAAATAAAGTGGTTTCATAAACATATCATTGCCCCTGAAACTGTTAAGACTGCTGCTTTCAAACTTTCCAGTCTTTTCCACTGTTTCTGTTTACCTATTGTAAGAAATATTTAAATGGAAAAAACTTCCTACCAACTTTCGCATTTATATTTCATTAATTTTTTTCGTGCAGTGCAAATAGAAATTTTATACATATTTCTTTAATTAATTTTAAATCATTGTATTTTCCATCATTTCCCCATTTTACTCTACCTTTTCAGAATAAATTTACTTCATTTTTATATATACCCATTAAACGTTCATTATGCACAGTGTATAATAAAAAGATTTCCAAAACCCCTTAATTAAGACATTGCCGGCTGGCAATTTTGATCAAATCTGAATTTTAAAACAGTAGAAGCTCCTCCCTGTTCTGAAAGTCTTTTGTAAATTGGTATTCTAGATAGGTTATCCAAGTTTATGCACCGGTAAATATCTTTCAATGAATGAATTTAATATAAAATGTCTTACAATCTAAAAATATATGGACAACATTAGATAAATGCCTTTTCCGTAAGGTAGAAGCCACGCCCTTAGTCAATGGTGTATTTTGAATGAAAACGAGAATTCTCGTTTCCCGTCATGAATGTATTACGGGAGCTTTGAACATCCGGTCAACCGTCCCTCACATTGACTGGGTCAAGCCTCACATAGCCTTTTTCTAAAAAATAGCACATTGTTATATTAAGCCTAACTTACTGTACAATCTTTATACCTGGAATGAAAGCTCTATATTTCTGCATTACTCTCGTGTATTATTGTGATTAATGTCACTATGTTACGGAAGGATAGTTGGTGTTGGTGGGAGAAAGAGTATTTTCCCCTTTCCTGTAATTGGCCACGTAACAGACACCTATAAAGTGCAGGTGTCTTTTTCAAGAGAGAAAGTGGGGGTCCTGCAGCTTTCAGTTTATCTCAATTCTGTTCCTTCACTTGTTGTTGTCACCTCAGTTTTGTTTAACAGTGGAAGTTATAACACAGATCATATTCACATAGAAGTGCATATCGTGTTTTTCTTGCTGTGTGTTTAGTATACCAATTTAGATTATGTCTAAGAGAAATGTGTTAACTTTGGAAGACAAACTGAAAGTTTCAAGAGCATACGATAATAGAATATTAGAAACGAAGTTGGCGGCACAGTTTAATTGTAGCAAAGCTAAAAAAAATCCCATTGAGTGGAACTTTGTCGTAACTGAAGGCCATTCAAATTGCGAAAACTATATGGGAAAAAGATTTTTGTGCAAGCAATGCGTGGCTGGAGAAGTTTTGTCACAGAAACAACATTGTCTCCAAATCTTTTTTTTTTTTTTGGGGGGGGGGATCATGGGGCGATGTAGATGAAGAGGTGTTAGTGTAATGCAAATACCCTCTTACATTCATTCTCGCAAGATATTCAGATTGTGACATTTATAATCTGGATGAGATTGGATTATTCTTCCGTGCGTTGCCCACTAAAACTCTTATGGACAAAACAGATGAAGCAAAATAAGGGAAACATGCCAAATAGGGACTTAATGTGGCCCTTTCTGGGAATGCCTCTGGAGAGAAATATAACCCAATCATAATATGGAAGACTCAAAATAATCATTGCTTTAAAAATGTTGATGTGACAAATATAGGAGTGATATCAAATCTAATAGAAAGGCATGGATGAGTCAGTCATTTTTAAAAATTTATGCACGCCTTTGATAAAATATGACCAAACAGGGTAGAAACATTATCTTTATATTGGATAATGCTCCATGTCACATGTATGATGCGCAGCTGATAAGTGTGAAACGTCAATTTCTCCCTCCTAACACGACATCCAAGATTCAGCTGTTAGACCAGGGAATTATTCATTGTCTGAAGCTGGAATACAGACGTTTTGTTTTACGAAAGCCCATTTTGCTAATAAATGAGACCAAAAATGCATCCGACAATGTGAAATCATATCAATGTACTTGATGCTATTCAATAAATAAAATGTGCATGGAATAATGTAAAGACACAAACAATTGCAAACTGCTTTATAGTCCAGCCAATAGAGACCGTATAGGGGCTCTACCTAGCAAAATTAATGGAAGTTCGGGAAATTGGCTTACTTTATGTTTTTTGGTACGCTGAATCCGAATTTGTAACTTCCCACCAAAATTTCCCACGGCAACCCCCAAATTTTTGTAAAATGCCCCCCCCCTCCCCCCCAAAAAAGGATTTTATTAAAAAAATTATTATTTTTTTATTATTTTAGGGAAAAAGTGTCTAGCAATTCAGAAAGTAGACAAAATTTGCAATAAATTAGTTACATGTCTTTATGACTTATGATGAAGGGATAGGGGGGATCTGCCTCGGAACATGCGCCGCGGTGCTGATAGTGGCGCAATTCCACTTAATCACTCACACGTTTACATTCGTCCTCCCATCTCCCCTCCGATCTTTCTCTATAAGGTTTACTTTAAGTTTTTTGGGTCGCTGAATCCGAATTTTTAAATTCTCCCCAAAATCCCCCCCCCCGGAATCTTCCCCCCCCCCAAAATAGTAGTTTTTAACTGAAATTTCTTATTTATTTAGGGGAAAAGCATTACGAAATTCAGAAACTAGACAAAATTTGCAAAAAATAGGATACATGACATTATGACTTAGGATAAACGAGGAGAGAGGGGGATGCCTCGGAACATTCCCAGAGCGCTTTTCTCAAAAAACCAATTTTTTTCAAAAAATCAATTTTTTAGGTATTGCCGGGGGAATTTTGGTGGGAAGTAACAAATTCGGATTCAGCGACTCAAAAAAATAAAGTGAGTCGAAATCCAGAACTAGTATTAATTTTGCCAGGTAAAATCCCCTATTGCCTGGACTTCATCTAGGTGCACGTAACGCCGCACAGTGGTCCCAAATCGCGATATGTGGCCAGAAATAAAAAAAAAAACGAAGTTTCGTATTTCCAAATAAAATAAATCCCACAGTATTTAGAAATATCTGAAGATTTATATTCTGTAATATTTTGGTTTTATAAGCTCACATGAATTCGCACTGCTTATTTGAAGTTAGGAGTTTTGAGCGTTTTCTGCTGTTGCGTGAATTTCAGACAAATTCGCTGCATTCACACCCTAACTAAGACCTCTTCAGATAATTTGTCGTTTTTTTCTTTGCACTTCTCTGAAACAACATTAAATTACATATTTAATTTGATTTTTCGATTGCAAAAATCTCAAAAAAAAAAAAAAAAAAAAAAAAAAAAAAAAAGAGGATTTTTTAAAAAAATACAGTTTTAAGGCATTTTTGTGAATAAAAAGTGATATATAAAAAAAGTCCTTCCGAGTTCCTCGGACTTTTATAGTACAAAATGTAGAATGAACCTTCTAAAATCATATCCCAAGAGATTTATTGCGACTTTGAGAGAACCAGTAGTTTGAAGTTGGACATTGGATATCGCCAGCATTAGTCCAAAATCAGTAATCGGGTTTAAAATCAATCTAATGTTCGCACTGACCCAAAATTGTCAGTGTTTATATAATGGAGCATTCTAATTAACATAAAACTGTCAATTTCATTTTTTTAATTCGCGGGGGGGGGGGGGTGCTTAAGAGTTGGATATATATATATATATAACCATTAATAAAACATAACCTACCACCGTCAATTATTATGAATTAAAGCTGTAAGTATTTAAAAAAAAAAAAAAAAGGTTATTATAAGAATTATTATGGAAGAAAAAAGAAAAAAGTGGACACCGACAAAAATTGAAAAGCTTATACATTGAATTACGTTATCAAGGGCACAGAATTCAATGATATAAGCAAAATGGTTGTTTTCTGTGGGAAAAATAAGCTAAAGCTAAAAATTATTTTCCCATATATATATATATTTATTTATTTATTTATTTATTTATATGTTTTTACAAATTTTCCCATGCTTTTTTTCGTTTATATCAAAAATAATATTAAAACTTGACCTTGTTTTAAAAAGTATATATTTAAAGTTAAGTTTACATATGTAGTTCTAAATGTGTTTGAATCCTCACATGCTTTAATATAATGAGCCAACTTTCTGAAGTTTTGGATCTTAGTATGTAATTGAGGTATTGCGCACTAATAATTTTTAATATCCTGTGTGAGGCGTATATTTCTTTAGATCTCCTGTTTTTTTATCATTTATTTTCTTTTATGATGCGCTATTAGGAACTAAATTTTGTCATTTTAGGCTTAATGCGAACAAAATTGGATTAAATAACGCATCTTTACTATGAATTAACCTACAAACTCCTCTGATGATTCTGCGGGTAATTTATAGTTCCTTATTTTACATACTGGTTTCTTATGTTCATATCTTGTTCAGATATTTACCATTTGTACATATATTTGTGATTTCATCTTTATTATATATATATATATATATATATATATATATATATATAACAATTAATTAAACATTACTGATCACCAACAATGTGTTAACTGAATTATGAATACTAAATTATGTGTACTAAATTATGAATGAATTTAGTACAATACAGTGTCCCCAAACACACTGAATGGATACCAAAAACATAATATACAAGCTGCTATGTATAAAATAAAGTCCCTTGTACTATATAACAAGAATTAATAAGGAAGAAAAAAGAAGAATATGGATTTCGATAAAAATAATTGAAAATCTTATATATTGAATTACGTTAATATATATACATATATTAAATTCTACGACCATGCATGTATGGGAAATTCAACCAACTGGAAAACATCATTCAATGTTTTAAATTTCCTGATCATTTGAAACGCATAATTTACCTGCTTACAAAAACATTTTATTAAAAATATTTTTTTAATTTTCACGTATCGTCATATAAATCTTTTTTTTTTTTTTTATTAACGGTATTTTTTTTTTAAATTTATTATATGAATGTTAATTTAATTATATTAATTTATATGCACATTTAGATTTTAATGACTACTTTAATGTAAACATTTATATGGATTATTTACCTTTATTCTCATTAAACAAAGAATCAATCTCGTAATATTTTATAAAGAATATGTACAGTCCACCCTTTGCGCTTTTACTATTCCAGAGAAATGTGTTTACCTGAAACTCGATGTTGGTCTAGAAGTATAACCTCACATTGTGTAGTCAATGGGCTCCCCTCATTTTACACACCCGCTATCCCTATCTGCTATGTTCATTTATCCCCCACCCCCTCTTCATGTGGAAGGGGAGAGCCTCCTGCACTTTCTCTGAAGAAAACCAAAGAACGTCTGTAATTTCTTTGAGAAAACATTAAGAAACATTAAGAAGCGGACATTTCAAATATTGTAGAAAATTAGATTGGTAATTATTTATTTAATATTAACAAAATTAAGTAACAAAGGCAGATTCTTCGTTTTTTATTGGAATTTCAAAGGTATTATTCTTTGTCTAATAGAGAGAGGCAAAAGAAGGGGGGTGGGGAACCGAAAATTTTGAAATTAATATAATTAATGAATTGAATGATTTTGTTATTAATTCTTATTAAATAGATGTCGAAAACTTTAAAAATTGTAATAATATTTTTAGATTTTCCTTGCTATAGGGGCAAATGGTAAAAGGGAAGATTTCACGTGTATGTGTGTGGGGTGAGGGGGGAGTGCAAAATTTAGCTGATTGATTATTTATGCATTTTATTGATTGCTTATACTCTTTATTGTTACTTTGCAATAACATTAAAAAGAGGAAAAATAAGATTTTTAACCTGTATATTTTAGGGAGAATAGGAAGGAGAGAGAGGAGGAAAAGTTAAAATTTCAGAGGAAACTGAATTAGATGATTTGTCTTTAAAAAGTGAAACTATTCACCATAATCAAAAGTGGAAAATTCTCATTTCTGTAAAAGAAATCCAGTAAAAAAGGAAATTTAAATTTAATAAAAACCTGCCCCCCTCTATTGCCCCCCCCCAATCTCCTCCCCCGGAACCCCTATTACATTTAGTTTAAATTCACAATGTAATATCATTTAGAATGTTATAAAAATAAAAATGAATTATATACAACCACTAGTAAAGCTAGAAATGATTTTTGGCCACTTGATCGCGATTTGGGCCCACTGTGCGCCGTAGTGCATGTTCTGAGGAAGCCCTCCCCCTACCCGTTCATCCTACATCATAATGTCATGTATCCTATTTGTTGCAAATTTTGTCTAGTTTCTGAATTTCGTAATGCTTTTACCCTAAATCAATAAGAAATTTAAGTTAATAACAACTATTTGGGGGGATTTTAGGGGGGGGGGAGAATTTTGGGGGGAAGTTAAAAATTCGGTTTCAGCGACCCAAAAAACTTAAAGTAAACCTTTATAGAGAAAGTTCGGAGGGAAGATGGGAGGACGAATGTAAACTTGTGAGTGCTTAAGTGGAATTGCGCAACTTAGTCCGCGCAGCACCGCGGCGCATGTTCCGAGGCAGATCCCCCCTTCCACTTCATCCTAAGTCATAATGTCATACATCTAATTTGTTGCAAATTTTGTCTACTTTCTGAATTTCTAGATACTTTTCACCTAAAAGAATAAAAAATTGATTTTTTTCATAAAAACCTTTTTTGGGGGCATTTTACCAAAACTTGGGCGGGTTGCCGGAGGAAATTTTGGTGGGAAGTTACAAATTCGGATACATCGACCCAAAAAACATAAAGTAAGCCAATTTCTAGAACTTACATTAATTTTTCCAGGTAAAATCCCCTATTGCCTGGACTATTAGTACTTGTAAACTAAGCAATGTAAGTGATTGGTGATTGGCCTTAGAAGATGAAGTGATTCAGCTACCAAATGCAAATAAAATTGATTATTATCCCAAATCACATGAATATGAGGAAACTCTTGAGTTTTTCAATGTTTTATCTGAAAACTGGGAGAATCGTATTATAAAAAATCTCCACAAAGGTGAGACTTTAAAATTTTTATATTAAAAAATAAATTCTCCAATCATATTCTGATTCAGATGACGAGCTTCCGTCAATTAAATCTTCTATTTCATGTCAAGAAAAAATTGTTGAAATCAATAGATTGATATAAAAGTGCGATACCTGTTAGAGATGATACTAAAATAAATAATTTGTTTAAAGAGATGAAATAATATTTAACCCGGGAGAACTCGCTAGTGAGAATGCCCAATTGGTTTTCTTTTACTTTACATCCATATAATATCAACTTTTTTTGGTTGGCTTAGTACTTTTATTCACAAAAGAGGTAAAATAATTGAAATAACATTTACAAATTTTAATTAAAATGAAAAATGGTTTAAATAAGAATCTTTAAAAAGTACGACTGTGAGAGAAAATCTCATGCAGCGAGTTCTCCCAGGTTAAAAACAAAAAAAAAATATTACTGAAAAATTGTTAAAATCAAAGCAAACTACAAATATCTTTCTTTAAAGCCGTATTTTCTGTAGTATGTATTTCATGAAACTTTGCTTTACCCATCACCTCTATTCAGAGACCACCTCTCAGAAAGACCGATTTTTATGGTCTCATGGTGGTCTCCTTACAGAGGTTTCACTGTATATATATACACTATATTGCCATTAATGACCAGCAACTTTCAATTTTAGACATTTTGTCGAATATTTAGAAAAATACTTGACAGAAACTTCTGAATTTCAGGATTGAAAAGAACAGGTATGACCTCATATTTAGCAATGTCGATATGTTAAGGGGGGCAATTAGGGGGCCAACAAAAAATCAAAGAAAAAAATACTTGGGAACACCCTGTAAAATAAAATGCACGAAATGATCTACCGCTACCGAATATAAATAAACAGACTTTGTGCAATATGTGTATTCTTTTGTGTAAGAATAGCACGTATATTAATAGAGATATAGCGACTTATTTAAAACAAATTAAGCAATTCTTGCATGTTTTTTGCTTATAACATGCAGGGTTTTCAACTAAATTTAACGCCGGAGGAAATATGAGCAGTTGTATGAAATAAATTTTATCTGCGCATGCGCGAAGGATAACAAGGATCATTTTATATAATCTAATAGCCAACTCTATGGAGCAACTTATTAAAAAAAACTAGTCAAATATCGTAAAAATTCAGAAAGATATCGGCGTTAAAGTGAGAAAATTTTTAGTTGTTCTCTAAAAGCAGCTGAATGATAAGGGATTTTACACAAATTCTCATTTTTTATTCATTGACTTTCTGGAAAAAGTTAGTATTTACTGAGTATCAACGAGTAGATTTGGAAAAAATGCTTCGATTTTGATACTTCTTTTGATCATGGTGTAGGTTCGTTCTGGTGGTCATGCAAGAAGAGCTAAAGCATCAATAAAAAATGAAAAATTAAAAAATTATAAATTAAAAATGACAATTTGTGGAAAATCCCTTATCATTCAGCTGCTTTTAGAGAACAACTAAAAATTTGCTCATTCTAACGCCGATATCTTTCTGAATTTTTACGATATTTGACTACATTTTTTTAATAAGTTGCTCCATAGAGTTCACTATTAAATTATGTAAAATGATCCTTGTTATCGTTCGCGCATGCGCAGATAAAAATTATTTCCTACAACTGCTCATATTTCCTAAAATATTTAATATATTTATATTCCAATTGCACTATATTGTTTCTACTATACTTTGTCAATTTTTCTGAAACCGGAGTTAAATTTGGTTGAAAACCCTGCATGTAAGCAAAAAACATGCAAGATTTTTTTTATTTTTTTAAAAATAAATCGCTATCTCTATCAATATACATGCTATTCTTACACAAAAGAATACACATATTGCACAATGTTTGTTTATTTATATTCGGTAGCGATAGATCATTTCGTGCACTTTATTTTACAGGGTGATCGCAAGTATTTGTTTTCTTTGATTTTTTGTTGGCTGCCAAATTGCCCCTTTTATCAAATCGACATTGCTAAATATGAGGTCATACCTGTTCTATTCAATCCTGAAATTCCAGACGAATCTGTTAAGTATATTTCTAAATATTCGACAAAATGTCTAAAATTGAAAGTTGCCGGTCATTAATGGCACTATAGTGTATATAAAAGGCTACAAATTCGGCCAACAGAATATTTTTAATGAAAATATATAAATTATATATTTAACCAATAAATTATAGTTTTATAAAAACCGTATTACTTTCGTATTAACCGCATGCCAACCATTAATAGCCAGATTTCACTATTTAACCCTTTGAGGAGCAAGGGAATTTGTTCCTGTAATGTTGAGTTCACGCGGCAATCTTCGAAAAATTTCATTTCAAAATAAGAAAAAGGAATTTTAGAACTTTTTTTCCATCAAAGTTACAGAAATAAAATTTATTTAAAAGCTTTCAGTGCGAATCTTGATTAAACTTAGGTGGGATAAAATATATCCCACCGCTGTTTATATTATTTTAAGGGCAAAACTGTTACTTTTCCGTAATCGGGATGCACGAAACTCAGTTACAATAAAAAATATGAAAGTATAAAATTATTTTTTTAAACCATACAAATCAGTCTATCTAGATATAGTTATAAAAAATGCATTTAAAATTAAATGTGTTTTCTATGCGGTGGTGTAATGTTTAGTAAATAATAAATTTGCAAATAAACAAAATTAATTACTCAGATAATTTCCATCACCGATATGACCTCAACGTTACTCAAGGCTATGTTTTACCTTTATAATATACCATACCTACTTCTAGCGTCACAAGTTACAGAACATATTGCCTGGCGTACGCAGCATAGTTGAAAACCATTTAATATATATATATATATATATATATATATATACAGTAAATTCTGTCTAAGGCGGAATCGGTCGGGACTGCGAAAATTTTCCGCGGTAGACAATATTCCTGCTTATTCAAAAAACACCCCCTCCACACAATATATATATATATTTATATTTATATACAGTCGAACCCCGTTAATACGCGAAACCGCTTAATATGCGAATTTTCTTCGGTCCCTTGAAATACGCTTATCTTATGTATGTAAAAAACCCCGCTTAATACGCGAAAGGTTAATACGAGAACCCGTTTAATACTCGAAATTTTATCAGTCCCTGGCAAGAAAAAACTACGTTTAATACGCGAATGAGCTTTGTTCGATACAGACGAGGTTTTAGAGGTAATATTTTCCAAAGCATTTTATAGAACAATTCTATAAACTTTACGAAACTTTACTCATTAAGCTTTACTAAAAATATCAATTCAACCTCTCCCCCGGGAAAAGGAGAATTCTTTCCCGGCCTTGATTACTTCGTATAATCAAACAGGCGATGAAGACAGAATAGAAAATTTTACTGCTAACGAGCGCATTGTAAAATAATGTTTTCACCTGTCCAGAAAGAGCATGAGGAGGTCTCCTCAGATAAGAAGAAAAAATCGAACATTTCCCACCACGAATGAGATACTATGTGACGGCGCGTCCTAACTTAAAGCGGTGGCGAACCGATAGACTGCACTGCAATCGCAGATTAAACACGTGAGTCTTCCCATTAGCTGGCTGGTCCATGCTGTAATATTTTACAAAGGAAGAGGGTCGCTTGTCGCTATCGATATAACCTAACCTACGATATCCACCTGTGCTTTTAAAATTATGATCTAGTCTATACCATGGCGGAAGAAGTATCCTTATATCTCCAAAAGATATTAAAACAAAGGCTCTTTCCATCACTGAGAAGCTACAAATTATAAATCAGTCCGATGCCCAGGATGCCTCGAATGTCTGCTTTCACCAAAGAAAGAGGCTTATCGGAGTCAACTTTAAGAACTTTATTAAAGAAGAGGGATGCCATCATTAACCAAGTTGTTATAAGGGGGGGGGCGGGAGAACAGGAAAATAAGTACCGCCAAATTTGAGGACATGGGGAAGGCCATCCACGAGTGATTTGTTCAAGCGCCTTTTACGGATATCCCAATAAGCGTCCTGCTAATCCAAGATAAAGCTTGTGATGTCTCTGCAAAAATTGGATGGATGAATGGAAGAATCAATTTAAAGCTCGCCACGGAAAAAAAAAAAAATACTCAAGCCACGATATTTACAACGTGGTTGAATTTGGGATTTTTTACAAAATGACACTCAAGAAAACAATGGCTATGAAAGGAGAAATATGTCATGGGGAGTAAACTAATGACACTATCCTGTGCATCCAAAAGATAACAAAGGCCTCAAGAATGCCAAAGTAAAATTTCTACATCCAAATTCGGCCAGTGC
Source organism: Maratus speciosus (assembly GCA_963932465.1). Classification (NCBI taxonomy): domain Eukaryota; kingdom Metazoa; phylum Arthropoda; class Arachnida; order Araneae; family Salticidae; genus Maratus; species Maratus speciosus. The sequence goes on along the minus strand of OZ010787.1, from coordinate 239,553,575 downwards.
CACTTAGCCAATGGGCCAAAGACTAATTAACATGGCCAAAGTAAATTACTCGCCTGAAGACTCGCCTAGTACGACGATACCTTCACCAAATGGAAGACGGCAGCAACTTTTTTACTTTCTTCTATTTTCAATAGAAGAAAGTATTGTAATCGAAATCTTTTTCGACTTCGAGTTTTCGACGGATTTACACGTTTTAGGGGTCAGAGATCCCCAAAACATGTTTATATAAAATGTCCGTGTGTCCGTATGTCTGTCATCATTGTACCGTCAAAAAGTGTATGAAGTTATGCACAGAATTGAAACAAATTTTTGAGGTTTTGGCTATGGCAGGCACGTCCTCCCTGAATTTGGAAAAATACGCCGGTAGTAGGCTCTGTAATAGCGATTTTGTGCGATTTTGAATATCGTACCATCGAAAAGTGTATGAAGTTATGCATGGAATTGAACCAAAAAAAATAAGTTCTTGGCTACTGCAAGCAGGTTCTTGCTTAATTTGGAAAAAAATCGTCTGTAGAAGGCGCTGTAATAGCGATTTTTGTGCCATTTTGAATATTGTATCATCGAAAAGTGTATGAAGTTATGCATAGAATTGAACCAAATTTTTTGTGTTTATTTTTGGTCATGGCACGAAGGTCCTCCCTGAAGTTGGAAAAATTCCGCCGGAAGGGGCACTATAATTGTGATGTCTGTATCATTTTAATTATTGTACCATCGAAAAGTGTATGAAGTTATGCATATAATTGAACCAAATTTTTTGTGTATGTTTCTGGCTATGGAAAGCAAGTCCTCCCAGAACGTGAAAAAATTCGCCAGAAGGGGGCGCTATAATTGCGATCTCTGTGCCATTTTCATTATTGTACCATCGAAAAGTGAATGAAGTTATGCATAGAAATGAACCAAATTTTTTGTGTATCTTTCTGGCTATGGCAAGCAAGTCCTCCGAAATTTTGAGATAAATCTGTCGGAAGGATGGCACTGTAATAGCGATGTTTGTGCCATTTTCTTTATTGTACCATCGAAAAATGTATAAAATTATGCATACAATTGAACCAAATTTTTTGTGCGTGTTTTGGCTTTGGCCAACAGGTCCTCCTTGAATTTGGAAATATTGCGCGGTAAAGGGGCTCTGTGATAGCGATTTTTGCATACTTTTCTTGATTTTTCGTAGTTCTATTGTCCATCGACGGCTCGTGCAGCGGCGGAACTCGCTTACTGCTAAGACGGCTATTTGCAAACAGCTACCCAGCAAACACATACCTTTCGGCACACGAATGGACCGCAGGTGGCACTGTCGGTTAAGTGTCGGCATAGGCACAGTGATTTCGGTGAAGCGTCGGTAGCATGTCGGCAATTGAAACATAAGAATATGCTTTTTCGACTGCCGGTTACCGTAATCGGTCCCTTTATGGTTATATATCGGCAAGCGACTTACGCCGGCAAGTGACGCAGGACCGATATGTGATTTCTGATTGTGGTCCGATCAGATTTGCCAACATCGGTCTGAATTCGGAATTTTTAGTCTTAGCCGACACTTTTTTGTCTTTTTCTTAGTTCGGTTTGAGTTTCAGTTTTGATAAAATATGTATATTTCATGTATTTCATATAAAATTCTAACAGTAATAAACAAAATAAATGTCAAAAATAGCCTATATTTATTTATTTAAAAAAAAAGTTGTTGTTGAATTCATTTTAAAAAGGACTTACAATTATTTGAATCATCAAAAGAGTGTTTTAAATCGCTCCTTAAAATTATTATTCATTATAAACTTAATTGTAGAAAAAAATATTCATAAATTAATTGAACTTATTTTCTAGCTATTATATTCATTTTAAAAGCAATAGCTATGTTTCTTATTTTATCTAAAAAACAAATTATTAAAAAAGTGTTTAAAATTATTTTACAAGCTATAAAAATATAAAAAAAACTACCCAACTTTTTAGCATTAAAATTTAATAGAATGATTTAGAAATCTCACACTTAAAGAAAAAAAAAAAAAAAAAAAAAAAAGATAAATTAATATTAGTATTATATTTGATGATTAAGAAATGTTGATCATTATTGCTACAAAATTACTAAAAATATATTCTACATAAAAGTATCAAATTACAAAAAATGAACTCTTATTCTAATTAAAAGTAATTAATTACCAACATATTTTTTTATTAAAATTAGTTTTTCTATGTTACAAATATATATTTCTTGAATTAACGCATTTAATTACATTATAATTCCTAAAGAGAAAATTGTATTAAGAGAAAAACCTCTGAAATTCACTTATTTTATTTAATAAGCATTCTTAAATTTATAAGAAAGATTCAGAAATATCCCCCATTTAAAGTTACTTTCCAAAAGAAAAAAAATATATAAATTAATATTTTTATTTTATTTTTTAATTAAAACTATTGATAAGTAACAAATTAATGTTGCAACTTACTCATTAAATATATGTTCTACTGTAAATCATCAAAACGACATAAAATGAATTCTTATTCTAATTAAAAGTTATTAATTACCAACTATATTTATTAAAATAAATTTTTCCGTGTTAAAAATATATATTTTGCAAATTAACGCAACGCATGTAATTATATTATAAATCCTAAAAAAGAAATTTGATTAACCGAACAAAACATCTAAAAAATTTATTTTAATAGTTAATTATTCTTAAATATATCTATATTCTTAATTATTCTTAATTATATCTATATCTTAATTATTCTTAATTATATATATAGCTTAATTATTCTTAAATTTGTTTGCTTTAAAGAATTCGTTAAGGTATTTATTTCATTCACTTAAATATTAAATTAACTTCTAAATACACGCGCGTAAGACAATTACAAATAAATAAATAAAAAAATAAAATAAAAACACTTCAAAATTCAAATTTTCCCATCTACCAATTACCTTCAACGACAACCAATACTTATCGATATGTCTTCCCCTTATGACCTCATATAATCCTCCCCTGATCAAGGCCCCAACCAGTGGCCGAGAGGTTCTGCTCTCGAAGCTGGTAGACGGGAGGTGCTGGGTTCGATCCCAATCGCGCCCGTCGGCCTAATCGTTCGGAGTTTTCGTGGTTTCCTTCGAGCCGTGGATCTTCCATGCGTTAATACGGATTAGGTTCCCTTAGAAAGACCCCCACGGAGGACACTCCCCCCGGGCCTATATCCCTCGTGTAGATAATTGGCCGTCAAAAATCAACCCAATCCCCTGATCAAGTCTCAGTGGCTGAGTGGTGAAGGCGTCCACTTCCTGTCCCTGGGAACGTTGGATCAAACCCCGCCTCTCCCAACGCTGAAACACGTTCCTTCCAAATGTACATTCCACGGTGGCTCACAGTTGGTGCCATCAAAACAGATTTTTTTTTTCAATTTATGCTGGTGTCGGGCTGCGGCCGGCATTCATATGGATAGCTGTCGGCATAGTTTTCTGCCGATACCGGACCGGCTGCATGCCTCATGAATCGGGCCGCATTCGCCGGCGTATCAAAAAAGATACGGAACCGGTAGCGGCAACCGGTATCGTACCAATACCGCCGGTAGTGGCAAGCGGCTGTCGCCCGATTGTTACCGATAGCTCTGTGTTTGCTGGGTAATATCAGAAAAAGGAAAAACTATTAATTTTGACAAATATCATGATATAGATTAACTCATTTTTAGTCCGTTTAATTGACTTAAGCAGAAATTTAAGATGAAAATTGAAGTTGGTATAGTATTGAACTAATAATAATGTATTAACATGTGTAACTAGTTTTTGAAATATTAAGATGTATAAGATAGAAGAAAGTTTTAGGATTGGCACACCCAACTAGTTTGTTCTGAGTGTCATCCTATTACAGTCCTCGACGCTATGCACATGCTTAACGCAGCATGGGAGAATGTTACACCAACGACGATTGCAAATGGTTTTTGCAAAGCAGGTTTCGGAAGTAGCGAGGACGTAATTTATAATGAGTTAACCTCGCTCCCTAATGTTGAAGAAGACTGACTGGGCACACAAGAAACTCTAGGAGAAAATTTTGTAGATTTAGACACGTTCATTAATATCGACAAAGATGTAATCATCTCCGAGCGCAGAAGTCTGGATGACATCATAGCCGACGTAACTGCTACTGATAAACCATACTGATAAACCAACAACAAAATCACTCTCACTCTAGGCACTGTTTCTATTGTTTTCTGCTATAGTGCAGGCGCATTCACAATCTCAAACTGACGTTAGTTTTTAAACTAGGCGGGGTGCCGGCATAACTCCGAGTGACGCCATTCCCCGGGTCTCCCCTACTACAAAACATCTTTCTGTTAGAGCTGGTGTGGAATACTAAAATCATATATTAACAATTTATGCGTACAGCCTGTGTTATCTGAATTGTCTGTAATTCTAAATTAAACAAAAAAATAAAAACAAAAATAAAACAAAAAACAATTTTCCCCCCTTAATCTTACAACTGTAACAGCTCATGTTGTTTCTATTATTTTAAAGATTTTTCTTTCAGAAATATTTGTTTTTATGCCCCCCCCCCCCTACATACTGAAAATAGAATAGCTAAATCTACCTATTCCAAATTTTATGTATAACTTCATAAAAATCATTATTGTAATATAAATAACACAAAATATGGATTTTTATCAAAAAAATAATGATTTTTGCCATTCATTCGTAATTTCAGGGTTAGGCACCCCACTTGAAGGAGATTGACACTCCATTCGTAAAAGAATAGAAGCATAAGTAATTAACATTTATAGTTCAAAATCAATATTTTCATTTGACATAATATCTTATTTACATCAAATTAAGAACCTTTTTTTTTTTTTTTTGAAAAAAAATAATTGTATTAACAAATCTCGAATAGAAACATTTTATTTTTAACTTACACTTTTATACTTTTTCAATTTTCCGGGAAATATCGCAACACAAAATATTTTGTAGGTCTCATATAGCCATTCCAAACGATCAACACACATTCTTTCTCCAATAAGCCGATATACAAAATTTCTAGTTCATCATGTAATTCTAACTTCTTTAACCCTTAATTGCTGTAGCTGAAATTGTCGCATAACTACAGTGAGCTGTCTGCTAGACCGCTTCATCGGTAGAATAATAAGAGGCTCCATTAACTCACAGGATACTGTTTTTGTATTAAAACTTTTGCACAGCACTATTGCAATTAATTTTCACCCTTTCAAAAGACTGTAACAATAGCACTAGGGCTCAAACAAAACAAAACAAAATTACACTGGTATCTGTTGTTAAACTGAAATTACATGTTAAACTATGAAAAAGGCGGGAAAGCAGTGGTCTAAGAGACTGCAAACAGAAATTAGGGGTTAACATTTAACTGATGTCACAGAAATTGTCACATAACTAGCGTGAAGCGGTCTGTGAGACCGCTCCATCGAAAGATGATAGCCGCGATTAACTCATATGATGCTGTTTTTGTACAGGAGTGTTATAATTAAAATTCACCTATTCAAAAGTCTCTGGTGTTAGTACTAAAGTTCCAAACGAAACAAAATTTCAGTAGTGTTTGTAGATACACTTACCGCCGAACCTCTGCGTACAGGTGATCATATTACGTGTTCATGCTAAAATTACTATTGCAATCTGGCTTGGGAAAATCAGCATACCTCTCATTGATTCTTCAAGCTTACCTGATTCAAAAAACAACAGGAAAACAGACCTTAACGTGAATAAATAAGAATGACCACCAAACAATCGACAATCAATCACCCGCCAAAAGTCAGCGTACAATTATAAAAAAACCCTGCCGGCCCGGCCTACAGGCGGAGGTAGATTTCGAAGTTAAGTATATTAATTGCACCAACAAAAACTAAATCATGATTAGATATAAATCCACTTTAACAGTTTTATCTGGCCGCTTTTGACGAGTTTTTATTTCATTTTTATATAATAGCTGGTTTTATCAGAATCATGTTAAGGCGGTATTAATAAAATATACTTTTCCATGCTCAACAACTCGAAATTTTCTGGCACATTTTCAGATTAATTTTTAATAGAAAAAATACGAAACTTGCTGACGTGATTTTTGAAAAGATTTATAAGCGACATGTGTTTTTATTTTTCTTTCAATTAATTGAAACTTGATTAATAAACAATTATTTTCTCAGTAGGGCAATATTTTTCGTTTCTAACAAAATAGCTTCGTGAAATTCTGTTCAAAATGCATCATCTTTGACATCATTTTTTGAAATGTATTCTGCCTCGTAAAAAATCGATCATTACGGTACATTATGTAGTTTCTGAAGAAGAGAATCTATCAATTGGACGCGTTTGAGAGCAATAATTAATTTGAAAATGAGTAAGAAAATAGCCAGTTTGGATTTGAATACATTCTTAATAAGATGATTTTTTTCTTCAACCGCTATGTATTTTTAATTTGTTTTTGCTGCAAGAATTGGTTCTATCGAAAACTTGTCTATATAAATGTCGAAGACAATATTAAGAATATATATGACAAATTCATGGGGATTTTATATCTTGTGAATTGACGGAGTTATAGAAATTTATCTTCTTCACCCCCCTTTTTTTGTTTTCGTTTTTAATTTATTTTGGCGGTACGAATTGGTCCTATCAAAAACTTGTGAATACAAAAGATGTAGATAAAATTAAGGAGATTTATAATAAAATTAATTGGATTTGATATCTTGAGAAATGACGAAGTTATGAATTTTTTTCTCCCAAAAACCCTATTTTTGCGCCCCTTGAGCCCATTTTTAATTTTATCCAAAATCTGTGATACATAACTTTTTGGCCCTATTTTTAGAAGTAATAAAAACTTTAAACTGATTTCATTATGTGCAAAAATTAAGAAGTTATGGGTTTTTTCTTTTTTCACAAAACCCCTCCCTATTTCCATCCCCTTGCTCCGATTTTGCCCATTCACGAACTTGACCGAGATTTTATGATCCTTGATTTTATGTATCAGTTTTGAAAAGATTTGTGCAGAATTGAGGAAGTTATAGTGTCCAGAAGAAAGTGATATATATATATATATATATATATATATATACATATACATCTATGTGTATATATATATATATATATACATCTATGTATATATATATATATATATATACATACATAGATATATATACGTATAAAGTTTTTTACTGATGGTGGTTTTGGGTTCTAGGGGTCATGATCGGTGTAGATCTGCAAAAAAATTCCAACAGAGGAACGACGCCAATAGGTAGTATTTCATACGAAATCTACCTAATAGAGCTCTTAAAGGCCTTCTATTGTGAGATAATTGAATCAAGTCGTGTTTTTTTAATTAATTGTAGTCTTCTACTACGATTTATTTAGGATTTCAGATTTTGAATGTTTGTATGGTTCCATGGGAGGTAACAGAAAAGAGATTGATATTGCTAAAAGAAAGATCATCATAGATCTTTGAGAAAGGGGGGAATCTCTTAGATTAATTGCTGAAACTGTTAATAGGAGACATTCATCGATTCAAAAAGTGATCATGAACAACAAATCAACTAGACTTTTAACGTCCAAGCCAAGATCCGGCTGCCCTTCTGCACTGTCTCCTCGAGAATCTCGCTTTGTAATACGCTCTGTAAAAATAAATCCAAGAGTATCAGCTTCACAAATAGCTAAAAGTGTTGCTGAAAGATTCCAAAAAAAAATGTGAGTTTAACCACAATTCGAAGAGAACTGAAAAAACATGGGTATCATGGCCGAGTTACACGGAAGAAGCCATTCATCTCTCGAGTGAACAGAGCTAAGACAATGTCCTTTGCCAATGAACACCTAAATAAAACACACGATTTTTGGATAAAGGTAATATATTCAGATGAAAGTAAATTTTGTATTTTTTGGCATCAAAGGACGAAAATATGTCTGGAGGAAACCCTGTACAGAGATAAGGAAAGAGAATCTTTTTCTGACTGTTAAGCATGGAGGGGGAGGCGTTATAGTCTGGGGGTACATGGCAAGCAGTGGGGTTGGTAATCTGGAGTTTATTGAATCACCAATGAACAAAATTGATTACTTGAGCATATTGAAGAAAAATCTCAAGGCAAGTGCCGAGAAACTAGTGATAGGAGATGGTTTTTACTTTCCGCAGGACAACGACCCCAAGCACAGGGCGTATACTGCGAGGTCATGGCTGCTCTACCATGTGCCAGACCAACTCCATACACCACTCCAGTCCCCAGACTTAAACCCAATAGAGCATTTGTGGGATTTCTCGAGCGGATAATAAGGGAGCACGTAATAACATCCAAAGAAATGCTCAAATCTGTCTTGATAGAAGAGTGGAACAAAATAACCACAGAAGAGACATCTTAGCTAGTTGAATCCATGCCAAATACGTTGAGAGAGGTTATAAAAAGAAGGGGATACTCTACAAGGTATCCCCTTCATAAAGGTTTTTTCCGTTGTACGCGGACTTTTGATAGACACGATTTGTGTCGTTCTTAAGTTATGAATTTTTGTATTATTTTATGTAACGATCAGGGGATTGTTGTTTGTACTATTTGAATTTAAGAAGTTAGAGGAATCAATAAAAGTTGTTTTGATTCAGAAAGACTCCGTTTATTTAGTGATGGTTGCATGAACGTGTAAGATGATCGTCTGTACGCAGACTTTCGACGGTAAGTGTAGACTATAATTTTCAAGTTAAACCATGAAAATTGAAAAAAGCACCGATCTGTGAGACCGGTAACATCAGTTAAAGTTAATCTAAACTTAGAAGGATAAAACTTAAACTTATTTTATTCGATGAAAAAATTCTAAAAAGTAATTCCGGAAGCAAATTATAAATTCTCAAATTAGCTGAGTTAGATTTTATGTTAGATAATGAATGAGTTCGAACTATTTTTTTTTTATATTCTACTAAAGGTTAAACTTCTGTAACATAAATTAGGAGGGGGAGGGGGGGAGCAGAAAAATTACGAACAGTACAAGTAATATTATTTAAATAAACGAATAAGCATAAAGAGGGATTACATCTATATTATGACCTACTGTATTAAGTGTTCCGACTTGATATACTAAAGGCTGTACTTAAGGAATATTAGATTTCTATTTTGTATTTAGATCTGCATTTAGTACTTCTGAATAAATTTGATGTACAGAGAGGGAACGTTCAAAGTTTTTCAATTTCCATTTCGATCGCAATTTGATTCTATAATACAGTGTTAGTTTTTCCCATCACAGTTGTGCCGTGGCGTACATGACTCATAGTGACGCAAAAAAAAAAAAAAAAAAAAAAAAAAAAAGTGAAATTGGCCAGAGACTTTTATTCACAATGGATAACACGTTTTAAAGTGACTTTTGTATTTTTTTTAGTCTTATAAGAAATTCATATTTTAGTCACAACATGGCGTCACTGAATAGTGCTTATTGAGTCCATACTTACTATACGGATGTAGATTATTTAAACGTTAAAACGAAAAAGGAACTAAGAATTTTCTGTCAGGTCAGCTCCCCCCCCCCCCCCCCACCGCCCTCTCACACTGAATTCCTAGCTTAACCGTTAACTCAAGTCACAGAAATTATCACACATCTCTATTAGCAGGATTGTAAGACCGCTCCATCGAAAGATGAATAAAAGGCGCGATTAACTTATAGCATGATGTTTTTGTATTAAACTTTCTGTACTGGGCTGTATTCACTTATTAAAAAGCCTCTAGTGATGGTACTAGTGTTCATAATGAAGAGAATTTTTGGTAGTGTTTGATGTTAAACTGATAGCTACAAGTTAAACTATAAAAAATGAAAAAAACAGAGGTCTGTGAGAACTTTAACACCAGTTAAACGTTAAGACAAGTTTTAATTGTGCTTTTTATGTTCATGTGCTGCCAATTTAGTTCATACTTGTCAACATTCAATTAAACTTCCGTAAAATGTAAGTTAAGTTGACCCAGGTTATACGCGTTACTAACCAGAAAATTTATTTGATGTATCATTATATATTTAAAATCATGTTTCTCTATGTAAACTATTTGATTTAATTTCTTTTGTAAATTTCTTGTTCGAAACGAGTTTAACTCGGTTCAATTTAACTCACATTTTACGGAAGTTTAACATTTAACTGATGTTACCGGTCTCGCAGACCGGTGCTTTTTTCAATTTTCCTAGTTTAACTTGCAAATTTCAGTTTATCTACAAACACTACTGAAATTTTGTTCCGTTTGGAACTTTAGTACGAACACCAGAGACTTTTGCATAGGTGAATTTTAATTGTAACACTCCAGTATAAAAAGTTTAGTACAAAAACAACACCCTATAAGTCAATCGCGGCTTTTATTCATATTTCGATGGAGTGGTCTCACAGACCGCTTCACACTAGTTAAGTGACAATTTCTGTGACATCAGTTAAAGGTTAAGGGAATGTTGGCAAGTATGTTAGTTGAAACAGGTGTGTGTGTGGAGGGGGGGGGGGCGTCAAAGCATCTTACCAAAAAAAGGGAAATGATTTGGTTCTTTATTATAAAAATGCTGTTACAGTACTATATTTATGCAATGAAATTAACACGTTCGCTGCCACCGACGCCCTAGCACGTCCTTGTCTGCCGGCGACGCTCTGGAGCGTCAATCGACTATGATATGTTAGGGGAAATTAAGGTAAGGCAGTACACAGACACTTGTTTTGCCATCCTTCTCCAGTTTCCATTGAAATCTATTATCCTGAACGCTTCTGCGGTTTATTCACAAAAGAATGAGGGGAATCAACAATGGGTCAGGAGATAAGGAGCTCAACCCTACTTGAATGAAAGGTTCCTCTTTTGCAGGACATCAGTCCCTTCCTTTTAAAGTAATTAAAAATCAAAAAGCATCCCGTGGCCACAAGAAACGACGCCGAAACTGATAACAGTTAGAAGGATGGTGCGTTCGCAGCTCAATGACGCTCACTTAACGGAAAACATGAATAGCTAGTTAAATGTATACAAAAAATCAATATTTTATTAAAGAAGTATAACCCTAAGCAAAAGGAACAGTTTGCAATCAACTAATTTGCTTAAAAGTTTTAGGAATTTTTTTATCGTTTTATTTAATTAACAATGGATTGAGCGGTAATGCTCGACATGGTAGAATAATTGCGCTCAAAATTTGAATACAACATTTAAGTTAGAGTTATTTATAGTGGGCGTAACAACGCACTAAAAAATATATAAAAGCATGAACGTTCAGCTAAATGTATATATTTTTTTAGAAATAATGAGTAAACTAACATTTGAAAATAATAGTGTACACATATCTTAAACTTAGATGTTGTAGAATTTTATTATAAAACAACTTCAAACTATTAAGGCGAGGACACAAAAAAACTTTCCTCCCGAGGGTCACTATATCCTTACTGGGAACTTACGATGAAGTTCGCTAGGTGCCAATACCGATCGCACGTTTTCAATTCTTTTCTGTTTAGAGATATTTGGGTGAGCGGGATTGCCAGCTGAGCGTCATTACCCCACATTCCTCTAAATGCTCCGTTTTTAGTGTGGCTTTGTAAGTTGAACGGAGAGATTGCTTAGGGACGTTAGCGAAGCATGAACCGCACTAAACATGAAAATATGTTTTTTTTTAATTTCAAATGAAAATCAAATTTCAAAGTACAAAGTAATTGCTTAAAAGGCGCAAAGGCCAACATAGTGAAAAAGATTCCAAGCCGGGACTCGAACCCGGGCCATCAGTATAGCGCACTGACGTTCTACCGACTAAACCAATTGGAACGATACCCAGCACGGAAAATTTCGCACTATTATATGTTGGCAAGGCTACAAACGCAGCACAAGATGGAATATTCAACGTGCGCCACCGAACTGGGGCAAACGCGGAACATAATTAAATCCAGCATCGATAGAAACTATATTAATACATGGAAATTATTCCAGAGGGAAACATTCGCCTTGCATACAATTTTTCAAATGAAAATCAAATTTCAAAGTACAAAGTAATTGCTTAAAAGGCGCAAAGGCCAACATAGTGAAAAAGATTCCAAGCCGGGACTCTAATCCGGGCCATCAGTAGAACGTCAGTGCGCTATACTGATGGCCCGTGTTCGAGTCCCGGCTTGGAATATTTTTCACTATGTTGGCCTTTGCGCCTTTTAAGCAATTACTTTGTACTTTGAAATTTGATTTTCATTTGAAAAATTGTATGCAAGGCGAATGTTTCCCTCTGGAATAATTTCCATGTATTAATATAGTTTCTATCGATGCTGGATTTAATTATGTTCCGCGTTTGCCCCAGTTCGGTGGCGCACGTTGAATATTCCATCTTGTGCTGCGTTTGTAGCCTTGCCAACATATAATAGTGCGAAATTTTCCGTGCTGGGTATCGTTCCAATTGGTTTAGTCGGTAGAACGTCAGTGCGCTATGCTGATGGCCCGGGTTCGAGTCCCTGCTTGGAATCTTTTTCACTATGTTGGCCTTTGCGCCTTTTAAGCAATTACTTTGTACTTTGAAATTTGATTTTCATTTGAAATATTGTATGCAAGGCGAATGTTTCCCTCTGGAATAATTTCCATGTATTAATAATCTTTTTTGTTTGTTTGTTTTTCTTTTTTTACTAGTAAAACATAAGGAACATTTTAAAAATGAAAATACTGTTTTGTAATCCGGCTTTTTAGGATTTAAATATCATTTTTAATGGCAGCGAATGTGTTAATAAAAAGTGCAGCCTTGAATTATATTTAAGCCGTCCATCAATTTTTTAATGTCTACACACTTTTAGATTGTATACAGTTATAATTCTTTTAACACCCATATCAGCGTAAATCCAAGTATTTTCTACATTTACACACTTGTATGAATTTATCAAATGATAACAACTTGCAGATTTAATATCAAAACGGACACAAAAAAACAGGTAATTTTTTGTATGAAATGTGTAATTTTTATGACAAGTGGGTGATTTAAAAAATTTACACACTTATCTGTGTATATATAATTATGTGTAAATTACAATATACACAAATTCGTGTGAATTCAGGCATTTTTCTGCATTCACGCTTTTATTTGTGTTTTTCAAGTGATAACAAATTATACACTTAGTTTTATATGCTAAAATACACATAAGAACAGGTAAAATTTTGAAGAACGTGTGTATTTTTCAGGACAAGTGTGTAAATTCAGAAATTTACATATTTATATGCGTAAATTTGATTAATTTATACATTTAGTTTTTAGAGTGTATAACCGTTTTTGACATGAATAATTATAGCTTGAACTATGGATACTTTTTCTGAATATGTCAAAATACAATTGTCGATAGGGGTATATCAAATGAATACTCGTCGAATGTGCCAATCTTAAAACTCACTTATATCTCATGCACTATACAAAACGTACTTTTTTAGCTGCTTTCGCAATTATTTGAGTACGTAGCACAAATAGTCGTCGTCTGGTCTATCCGTATGTCTGTCCGCATATAACAGCGCAAAAAACAACCCAACCAAATTGTTTAAAATTTAAGATATATAATCGCTGCAGAAATTTATCGAGTCATATCATATTTTATGAAAATCGGATGTATTACAATTACAGGGAAAGTCAAAAGCATTCCGTTACATTACTGCCAATGGAAAAAAATAGATTCAAGTGCTTATTAATGACGTTACACCCTTTTAAACATAATGAAATTGATGTGCATTTATGAAGTACATTAAAATATACTTTCTATAGAATATGCGGTGCAAAGTATATTTATTATTCATTTGCAGGGCCACATGAAAATTTCCGTTACATAATGGTATATGGGGAAACATCGTTTGCGGCATATTTTAATTATGTTAAACTATTTCACATATAATAGAATTGATATACCTTACTGAGGTTTACTACAAGTTACTTCCTGTATAATAGAAACTGCATAGTATGTACAGGGACGCACAAAATAATTCGTATACCATACCGTATCCGAAGTACTGTATATTAGCAATGATTGCTGGAAGTGCATTTTTAGTTGTGATATTAGGTTTTCAGTTTGTCTAAATATTTGATTATTACGTTGTGTGTATAAATGCTATAGATCACATACAGGGCTACACAAAAGAATTTGTAAGAGTTACTGAGTATGATCGAAAATAAAGCAAAGGTTGTTTTCAATTGAGTTATGCATTTTTACGCTGAATTACATTCAGTATACTAAGATATGTTTGTAGAATATACATAAAATAATATACAGGGCCACGCAAAGATTTGGACGTAAAGATTGGGACGTCTATGGATGATAATCTCTGGAAGTATGATTTCAGTAGTTTTAAACGTATTCTGTGTTAAATTTTAGCGAAATAGTGGCGTGTATATAAAGATAGTAGTTAAAATACAGTACCGCTGTACAAAAGTATTCAAGTGCGCTTCCATCCATTAATATAAATTGCTGAAAGTGAAGTTTCAACCTAGTTTTTAACAATTTTCGGCATAGTTAGAATGTGTTTATCAATTCGGTTTGTCTCTCCGTATATTCGTTTGTTTGGCTGTCCGAACTCTAACTTACGTTAATATAGTTGGATTGCTCATTAATTGATTAATTTTATTGAGATTTACTATGCCATGTTCGATACGGAAAATAAAGTATGTAGCGTTTATAGTTTATTTACAGAGACACTCAAAAATATTCAATTACATTATGGTCTATGGAGAAATTTCGTAATTGTATAAATACGTAACACCTATAGTAGTCGTCTAGTCTGTACGTCCGTCTGTCCGCATATAACAGCTCAAAAATTACCCAACCGAATGGTCTGAAATTTCATATATATAATCGTTGCATAAAGTTGTCGAGCAATCTCAAATTTTATGAAAATCAAAACAAAGCTTAAAAAGATATTAATAAAAGTTTTCTTCCTTTTATTAAATCCTATCACACTTAATTAATTCAATGATATCCCATAAAAGGTAATAATGATTCTAGGTTGCCATGGTGAATGCGTCATGTTTAAGATAGAGTTATGTTATTTCCATATTACTGAATTTAATATATATAAACGTAATAATTCAGGCATTTTCGTCAACAGCCATTGCACCAAAATCTGAATATTTATAAAACTAGTTATATTACGAACGCACCTCATTTGTCACTTTTGGCGTACAATTTTCGACTTGTTTCATTATACTTCAATTTTTCCGTCAATGCATTTTCAAAACCATGGTGGGTGGGGGGGGGATATTTCGTAATGAAATTTAATCAAGTTGTAACACATAAAAAAAACTTGATAATTTTGTTTATTACAAATATGTAAATTAAACCTAGATTAGACGTTTGGATGATTCGGTATGATATTTTTTCAACAGCTACCGTGCCCATCAAAATATCGCTATTACAACGTCAATTGGTACAATTCACAAATCCAATTGGTTCAATTCTATTCATAACTTAATACTATTTTCAGTGCCACAAAGGAAAATTGTACCTAAATTCGCTATTAAAGTGCCACTTTCAGGTCGATTTTTTCTAATATTTTATACAAAACTCAGCCTATATGGTATTACATCAAAATATAATATTCCACCAAAAATTTTGAATATTCTTTACATAAACTGGAAAAAAGTCGACAAAATCGCGGAAAAATTGCTTTCACAGCGTCCCTCTCTGGGGAATATTCCCATTTTCAACTGACACCATACGCCCATAGTCAAAAACGTATATAAGAAATTTCATTCAATCTTACCCATGATTTCATACATTTTCCGATGACTCAAAAAAAAAAAAAAAAACGCCCACTTCAAGTGGAACATTATCAATTTAAACTATGACCTAACGCCCATACTCAAATATATATATATGAGAAGTTTGGTAAAAATCTATGCATAACTTCGTACATTTTTAGGTGATTCAATAAGGAAAATTTCACGAAAATCACTATCACAACGCCCCCTTCCGGGGGAATACCCTAATTTTAACTGGGACCTGCTGGACATAGCCCAAAAGATACATCTGGAGTTTGGTTCCATTATATGCAAAACTTCATGCACTTTTCGATGATATAAGAAGGACACAGTTTTGGATAATCTGGAAGTATTGATATGTTGATTTTATTCAGAAGTGTAGGGTTGGAAAGTTTGAGTTGAAATTGGAAAGTTGAGACATATGTTGATGTAAATCAATGCGTATTATATGAGCAAATAATTCCATGGTTTAGAAACATATTTAGAACATTTTACCTTTTTAAATAATCGAAAAAATATATAATATATAGAAAAGTACAGAATCATACTTAGTTATTTTAAAGGACAAAATTAATTTCCATTTATTAAAAGTTCCCCAAATTACATAAAATTTATTCTTCATTAAACTAACAAAAGTCCTTTTTTTATAGCAAAGCCAAATATAAAATAAAGAAGTTTTCATTCAAAAGTTAGTAACAAGCACATTAAAAAAGTTTGAAGAAATTTTAAGGTAATGAGTTTAACTATACTAGTATATTATTTAAAATATATGCTTATCCTCTGTTGTGAATGAAATAAAAATAAAAAAATTCTTAATACATTTTCAAAACGAATTCATTTTTCTTTTTGAAAAGAAACGAGCGTTTCAGAAATTTAGATGAAAAGATATTATTTTCGACGAATGATATTGAAAAGGAAAAAGAGACGGTGCACTAGAATCTATGGCAATATTAATAAAAAAACTTCGCTGTTACATGAAAAGTTCATTTCTAACCAAATGACGTTAATGCTTGACGTCATTCTCGTTTTGTGACTGTAGGAGCTGGTTTCTTCATCGATTATGATAATTAAGGCTTGACTTTGGAAAAGCTTTGTGCATTATGCCAAGAAATAAGCCTTCTAAAATGAAAAAAAGAATCTCTGTCAACAGTTTTAAAGTGAACTTTCAATCCATTAATTTTGTTACGTTCATAGATTTTCTTTTACATTGCACCCGCCTTTCAAAATGTCCAGCTTCAAAATACTAATGCATGAAATACTTTACAAAGCTGTTAATGATATCTGAGGTTAATAACGCGAAAAAAATAGATTTACGAATGAATATAGTTCAGCTTATTGATTATTAGTTTTAAAAGCATAAATTAGTCTCTATTCACTTTAAGAAAACAATAGTGTTGTTCTTTTGAATTTTGTTTTTTAAGCGGTATTTATTTCAGCTTGGAATAAGATAATGAGAAAATAAATTATTGCTTTTAAATTAAAAAAAAATATAACTACGGGATCAATTGAGTTAATAACATATATTGGTTAAGAAAATCGTGACTTTTATTTTACACAGAAAGTCGAAGCTTCCTATAATCTTTGTAAATTTCGAATTGTTTCAATTTATTTAATGTCTATGTTAAAAGCCTAGTGTTTAAAACAAACTATGGTAGTGACGGTCATAAGTAGTATTATAGATATTTATTTTCGCTACCATTATAATAAGGGGAAAATATCTCTTTTTCAAATAATAAAAAACTGTAATCTAATGAAACAAATTAGTTAATTACATTTGTTGACATTTGATTTAAAACAAAACACAGATAATTCCTATAGTCTAAGTAGACATTAAAGGTAATTGTGCAGTATTGCTTAATTTTAGCTTCAAAAACACTAAGGTCAATATACATAAATGTGATGGCCCATAAATGCAATGAGGTTCTAATACGTGAACTCCCAATGCAAAAAATTCATATAAATATGAATAAAATATTCGCATTTGAGGAACCAAACTCAAAACATGTTGCTGCATTCAAAGCTTTTATTCTTTGAGAAATTCTTATTATCCAAACTCTGGAGACAAATCTTAAGTGCAGGGAATAACCTCGAAATAAAGATTTGCGTTTCGTTTTTATATATATTTTTTAATGACAAATAATAGCATCAGGATCAAAGCATTGATCGCTCATTTCATCTACTGAAAGTGATGAAATCTAGTAGATACTCTCTCTATTCATCGATTGGAAGTGATGAAATACACTGTAAAAAACTACAGGATTTGAACTATAGTTGTTCTAAAATTTTCATAAATTTAGTTTAGATAGACATATTAGAGATGAATTGGATCTTGCAAATTCTGAGTTATTTTCAGGAAATATACTAATGTAAGGTTATGTGAAATGTTGAAGCAGGCAACTACATTTTTATTCTATTTCAAAAGTTTTACCACTCGTTTCAATGTTCATACCAATTTTGCCATACCTCTACAACAACTGCAAGAGAAATCTACCGCAATGAATAGTTGCTAAATAGTGATAGAACTATAATATAAAAATAGTCTCCTGTATCCATCCCTGTGGTATATTCATGCATTAAGTTAAAATGATGATTAAACACAATAACTTTGAAAAATTTATTGAATTAATAAATTTAAAGATTTCCAGATAAGGGCATAATAATGTTTGCATTGGCTGACTACTTAAATAATTCGGACGACTAAAATAAGACAATTCATTTTGTAAAAATATTATCGAACAAATGACATAATAATAGAGCTGCATATTTAAGTAAAGAATAACAAAATATCAAACATGGATAAAATTTTAAATCCAAGGACGCCGAACTTTCGCCGAATCCTAATCTGACTATTATTCGTCCGGGCGACCTCAGTCCCTGAGATCGGCAGTCAGGGCTTTTTGGCCGCTCGGCAAACGGACTGAGGATCATAGGATCGTGACATGTTGTGCGTAGGTTTTGAACATACTGCGGACCTCTTTATGATTACCGACTCCTATTAAAAAAACCGATTAAAAAAATTGTGACGTCACTGTTATGTCACTACTATGTAACGTACGTCACGTCACATATGTGACAAAAAAACCCCACCATATTGTAAGTCACAGTGTGACAAAAATATGAACTTCAAAAATTTTTGAAAATGAAGAGAAATATTTTAAACAGTCCCGAGTTACAACGGCATAAGGAATGAAAATATATTACTGGATAGCAAATGGTAAATTCTGTCACGAAAGGGGGGGGGGGGGGGGCATAATAAATAAAGTGCATGATACACGCATTAATAAACTAAATATTCATGCTATATTTTATCAATTTGATATCTAAGACAGTGAATGTATACTTTTTCATGATTTCAATTTTATCTAGCATTGCAATTTAATATAATAATCTTTCGTTGATTGTCATTATTATAAAAGTGTTTTACGGAAAAATGGTACGTGCTGGAGCAATTGTATAATATATTTAGAATTAGGAATATTAAATTTGTACATTTTACATATTTAGTTTGCTGGTAGGAAATTTATTTATTTACTTATTTATTTACCGACCAGGGTTATTCGAAACACTTCTGTGGTTTCAAACTAAAAATTCTCTACTACAGTTAAATCTGCACCTTCTAATGAGCACGTAGAAAGAGTCTTCAGAGTTTAGTCATCTATGCATTTCTCGATTTATAATTTGCGTTCAAGTCATAAATTCTACTTCTTTCAGACTTTTAAAATAAAATTGGCATTTACCGAAAATAAAAGAAATATACAAAATTTATGCAAAACCCGTGATATAATTACTTATTCGTATTTAAAATCTGTATTTTAGAGATATGACTTTTTTTTTAAAAAAAAGGGTTATTTTACAAATAGTTTTATTTTACAGAAAATTAATATGAAAAGAATGACAGATTGACAAAGAATTTTTTTTTTTTTTTTTATCCTCGATAATCCTTTTTAACGCTTTCCAACAAAGTTTTCAACAAAGTTCCAACAACTTCGGTTTGTCTGGCCGTCTGTCCGAGATCTAACTCCCGTAAATATACTCGGATCGTTCTGAAATTTTTGGATGCTAGTAACCTCTACCATAGCACGAACCCTATTTCAAATTAAGTTTTTAGCATGTTTAGTTCATTTACAGGGACAGTCAAAATTTTTCCGTTGCATTACGGCCTATGGGGAAAAATCATTTAAAATGATTTTTAATGATGTTACATGCTTTTAAACATAATAAAAGTGATATGCATTTATCAAGTGCACTAAAATATGCATTCTGTAGAATATGCGGCGCAAGGAATAATTATTCATTTACAGGGCCACACAAAAGGATTCCGTTACATAATGATATAGGGGTGGAGGGAATTTTTTCCGGCGTATTTGAATTATGTTAAATTATTTCATGTATAATGAAATTTATATACGTCGCTGAGGTTTACTATAAATTATTTCATGTATAATACGAAGTTTTTAGCATTATTTACAGGGACACACAAAAGATTTCAGATGCTATATTGCATCCGAAGTAATGTACATTAGCAATGATTGCTGGAAATGTATTTTTAATTATGGTATATGCTTTTATGTTTCACTATATGTATGCATTGTATACGGTGTGTATAAATGCTCGAATTGATATACAGGGCTACACAAAAGAATTCGTAGCGGTTACCGGGTATCATTGCAAATTGCTTAAAGGTGGTTTTGAAATGAGTTATGTATTTTTACGCTGAACTTAATTTAGTTTACTAAGAAATATTTGTAGAATATGCATAAAATGATATACAGTGTCTCGCAAAGAATTGGATACATGGCCGTCTATAAATGATAATTTCTGGAAATGTGATTCCAGTACTTTTTAAGAGTGAACTTTAGATAAATAGTGGCGTGTAATAAAGGTACTAGGTTAACTACAGGGTTGTACAAAAGTATACAAGTATGTTTCCATCTATTAGTATAAATTGCTGAAAGAGAAATTTCAACCTGTTATATGTTTTCTTGCTAAACTAAATTTCTCTATTATATGGTATCTGTATCAACCTACAGATCAAATACAGGGCTGTTGAAAAGAATTGGAATACATATTTGCTATGGAAGTTAACTGCTGAAATCAGTTTTTCAAATGTTTTATGCGTTTTCTAAAATGTTCAGTTAGTTCACTTATATACTTTATTTCCCTAAATAACGACGTTTTGTTAAAGCATTCAGGAAGTGTTGGGAAGTGTTTCAAAATCTATGCTTAACGCATGATTTTTCTTACTTGTTTATTTATTAAGAAGATATTTTGTATTGATTACGTGTGAAACAAACTTTACTTTAAAAAAATGAAAAAAAAAAAGGGGGGGGGTGTCGTTATTACCATTAAATTTATTTTTACACCTTTTAAAAATTTAAACAATGTTTTATATAATACTCTCTAATTATGAATATTATTATTATAATTATTTACAAAAAAGGAACTTTACAATACATTTTAACTTGAATTATTTGGTACGGATAAAAAGAAAAGGTTAAATACATCGGAAATTTCTTCAAATACAAAATTTTAATTAACGATACTTTCAGAAAATTACTGCGCATTCAAGTTCCAAATCTCTTTTATACAAAAACAAATAATCTGTAACAGACCATCTGCTGAAAATCGTCTGCCCACAGAAAAATAAATATGAGAAGACGCGGGAAATAGTTCTCTGTTTAGAACTTCACCTCGTCTACAACACTTTAAGATAAGGAAATGACTTCCGCCATTTTAGGATATACGGATATTAATGGAAAGTATATGTAAGTCATATTTAATTTAAATATTTTATTCCTGATTTGTATATTATGGGTTAAATAGTTTTATGTTATATTTGTAAGAGACTGATCTGGAATTGTCAGAAGCGATATTTTCCAATTTGATAACTGTAAAGAAAAATATCTTAATCTGCCATCGCTTGAAAAAAAAAAAGCTGCGCAGAGACTGATTCATGCCTATATTCATACTGGAATTAATATAAACATTAATTTACAGTTACTTGAGATTGAAAATGTGTTGAGACAATGATTTGGATTTTTTTTTTTTGGGCTTCTTATTATTTTTTTATTACTAACACTTATAGTTATTATTATTTTGGGGTTAAATATGATGTTCGATTATCACGAGATTACGAAATTGTTTCACATTAGAAATTAACATTATGCTAGGAAAATGTATTTTTACATATTACAGTAGTGAAACATTTGAAAGATTTTTCTTTTAGTGCTAATAATATTTTAAATTATACTTTAAAATCCTAAATCATCAAACCAATGTTTTCAGATTTAACATTTGCCAAAATTATAAAATAATAGGAATTCCTTATACCATATGAAAATATTTTTCAGATGCTGTTAAATCTAATAATGCATTTAATTTATCTATTGTAGTTTGCTGTTGTTTAATAGTACAATTATAAATACTAATTATTATTTTTAGTGTTTCTCAAGTTGGTATATTTATTTTTTTTATTGTGTGTAAGCAGTTTTTCTGTTTGTGATTTTAATCAAACATTTAATTATAGCCATTTTGAAACAGTTATTAAATTTTCTTCTAATGTAAATTCATTTTCTACGTTTATGATACGCGTAATTATTGGCACTAAAAAAGTAAAATATGATATTTAAGCATTGAAATAAAGTGTTTTTCATGCCTGATAGGAAGTTATAGACTAAACTGCTTTAGTATATATTTTTTAAAAGTTCATATAATACCGGATACATAATATAGGACACAAACTTGAAAAGTGCTTATGACTTCGGTTTGTCTCTCCGTCTGTCCGTCTAGCAGTCTGTCCGCACTCTAAACTCTCGTAAATATACTCGGATTGCCCTGAAAAGTTTGGATGTTATTGACGTTTACCATAGCACGGTACCTATTTGTAATGAAGTTTGTAGCATGCTTAGTTCATTTACAGGGACAGCCAAAAGTTTTCCGTTACATTACGGCCTATAGGAAAAATCGTTTCAAATGATTTTTAATGATTTTACGCACGCTTTCAAACAGAATAAAATTGATAGGCATTTATGAAGTGCACTAAAATATGCATTCTGTTGACTACGCGATTCAAAGTATAGTTATTGATCATTTACAGGGCTAAAAAAGAAATTCCAATACATAATGATATAGGGGTGGAGGGAATTGTTTGGGGCATACTTTAATTATGTTAATCTATTTCATATAGAATGAAATTGATATATGTCGCTGAGGTTTACATGCTATAAATTATTTCATGTATAATACGAATAATACGTATATAGCATTTACAGGGACACACAAAATATTTCAGATACTATATTGTATCCGAAGTACTGGTCATTAGCGATGATTGCTGGAAGTGTATTTTTAATTATGATATGCGCTTTTATGATTCACTATATTTATGCATAGAATATGGTGTATATAAATGCTATAATTCGTATACAGGGCACACAAAAGTATTCATAAGGATTACTGGGTATGGGCGCAAATTGATTAAAGGTGGTTTTTAAATGAGTTATGCATTTTTTCGCTGAACTGCATTTAATTTACTAAGAAATGTTTGTAGAATATAGTTAAAATGATATACAGGGTCACGTAAATAATTGGATACATGTCCGTCTATATATTATAATTTCTCGAAATGTGATTTCGGCAGTTTTAAGAGTGTCTTAGTTTGAATTAAATTTTAACTAAATAGTGGCGTGTAATAAAGATTCTAGCTAAACTACAGGGTTGTACAAAAGTATTCAAGTATTTTTCCATACATTAGTATAAACTGCTGAAAAAGAATTTCAACCTCTTAGGCGTTTTCTTGCTAAACTAAATTTTCCCATTATATAGTATATATAAACTTAAAAAAATGGGTACTCAAAATTGAGTAAAAATTACTTAATTTTAAATGCGTCACATACTCAAAATAGCTCCGATTCAAATGTACTCAAAGTTGAGAAACACATGTGCTCATTTTTTACTCCATGGTAGTGATCCAATATGAAATGTTATGTACGCCCCCCCCCCCCCCCCCAAAAAAAAAAAACCTAAAATTTAAAGCAAAAATGTACTGACATTTATTTCCCGTTCAAAGTTATTAACAAGAAATTTTAACTGAATATTTTTATGACAGGGATGACCACCCCGGGAACCCAGCTTTCGCTTTAGAGTATAAGTGCAATCCCGGGGGGAAGACTCAAATCCACTGCATATGGTAAGATACATTAACAATGAGTTGTCTTTACAATATTTTTAAGACAGTTAATAACAATGAGGCATTATTTCCAAGCACTTTTAAATTATTTTTAAAATACTGTGCATAAATTAATATTTACATTAATAAACATCATTTATGCCGCCATAAATGAAATGAACCATTACAGGGAACAAAATTATTCGTTTGTTTGAGTTTGATAACATATGATGTTTCAAAATAGAGAAAGCATAGGTTCATTTTTTATCCAAAAATATTCAATTCGATATGAGTACGTCGGTTTACTCATTTTTGAGTACTTCATTTTTTTCAGTGTATCAACCTACAGATCAAATATAGGGCTTTTCAAAAGAATTGAAAAACATATTTGGCTATGGACGGTAACTGCTGAAATCAGTTTTTTAAATGCATTATGCGTTTTCTAAAATGTTTACTTAGTTATCTTTTTTACGTTATTTCCCCAAATTACGATGTCTTGTTAATTCAGAAAGTGTTGGAAAGTATTTTATAATCTATAATTAACGCATGATTTTTCTTAGTCGTTTTTTCTATTTCCCAGACCAGTCTTTTCCTATAAAACATGCCAAATCCATTTAGCTCATATTCACAAAATACAATATACACGGGAATAAAAATATTAAATAAATATGGTTTATCATGCCGTTCTAAAAATAATAGTTGTATTAATATCCGCTAGTCTCCATGTTCGTATTTAATAAAGCAATGACAAATCACAACAAATTAAAAAACTTACACATTCTAAATGTAAAGCTTGAACTCAATATCAAGCATAGAACTTAATAACAAATTATGTCGGTTGATAAACATTGCTTTTTAAGTGGAAAAATATTAAATGTTTTAGAAGAATAGGACTCCAAAATAGCGATATTTTGCTAAAAAGTACGGTAAAAAGATAAGATTTTATATTTACAATAAAAGATTATTTTAAAATTCATCTCTGTATTAATACTTAGAAAACTTTCCAGAGAGAATCATTCACCTTATATACAATATTTCAAATGAAAATCAAATTTCAAATTAATTGCTTCAAAGGCGCAAAGGCCAACATAGTGAAAAAGATTCCATGCCGGGACTCGAACCCGGGCCATCCGTATAGCACACTGACATTCTACCGACTAAACCACATGGAACGACACCCATCCTGTAAAATTTCTCACTATTACATGTTGGCAAGGCTACAAACGCACCACAAGATGGAATATTTATCGTGAGCCACCGACATGGGGTAAACACGAAACTTAATTAAATCCAACATCGATTGAAACTATATTAATACTTGGAAATTTTTCCAGGGAGAAACATTCGCCTTGCATACAATATTTCAAATTAAAATTGCCTTTTAAGCAATTAATTTGAAATTCGATTTTCATTTGAAATATTGTATGCAAGGCGAATGGTTCTCTCTGGAAAAATTTCCAAGTATTAATATAATTTCAATCGATGCTGGATTTAATTAAGTTTCGTGTTTGCATCATATTGGTGGCTCACGCTAAATATTCCATCTTGTGCTGCGTTTGTAGCCTTGCCAACATGTAATAGTGAGAAATTTTCCAGCCTGGGTATCGTTCCATGTGGTTTAGTCGGTAGAATGTCAGTGGGCTGTACTGATGGCCCGGGTGGGAGTCCCAGCATGGAATTTTTTTCACTATTTGCGCCTTTTAAGCAATTAATTTGAAATTTGATTTTCATTTGAAATCATCAGTGTTTATGACAAGTTCGTCACAAATGACACATATTTCACAAATTGGTCACAGTGTGACTTCAAATCATTATCGCTTTCGACACAGGTTCGTCGCGAAGTTTATGCCAAAATAGTCACAAATGACACACTTTTCACAAATTTGTCACACCGTGACTTCACAGAGTGGTCACAATGTGACGTCACAAACGACCTGTAAAACGGCCATAATGACTTCGCATTCTAGTCACTTAGACGTCACATCGACGTCACGTAACGTCACATCGACGGTCACAAAATCACAGTGTGACTTCACAACGACGTCACCATGCCTTACGGGCCTTTATTATAGTTTTGCGAGGTGGAAAGTATTCAATGTTTGTGTCATACCCGCTAATTCAAGATGGTTCTTACAATATTTCCAGTTTTTCCTCTTTTACCATATTCTAACTTAACCTTTAACTGATGTCACAGAAATTGTCACGTAACTAATGTGAAGCGGTCTGTGAGACCGCTCTATCGAAAGATGAATAAAAGCCGTGATTAACTCACAGGATGTTGTTTCTGCGCTAAACTTTTTGTACAAGAGTGTTATAATAAAAATTCACCTATTCAAAAGTCTCTGGTATTAGATTTTAAGTTCCAAACGAAACAAAATTTCAGTAGTGTTTGTAGATAACTGAAATTTGCAAGTTAAACTGTGAAAATTGAAAAAAGCACATTTCTGTGAGACCGGTAACATCACTTAAAGGTTAAAGAAAAAAAACGCAAATTGTTCTTTAATGTTTAAATTTTATTATTTAATATTCTTTATTTTTAATTTATTCATTTAAATAACAAACACAATCTAGTCTTTCCAAATAAAATAATATTCATTTTTTTTCTATTTATGAAAACAAATTTTTAAGTAAGAATAACTATTCGTAATTCCATAAAAATAGTGTACAAATTCCTTTTAACTTCTAGAAATGTTTGCGGTACATATCGAGCGGCCGTTTATTTTTAAAAGATGAAAAGCTACTAATTTCTGAAGAAAATGAAGAAAGTTACACCACTCACTTCACATTCACATAGCTTTTTCGCATGCAACTGTCCATTCTCCGACTGGTTTAAAATGACCTTGCTTAACTTTGACGGGTTGGATAAAGTGGGAGACAAAAGACCTTGAAATGGGTTGGGAAGTCACGTGATTCGTAAATTGACTGACACTGCAGGGGATATTGTTGTAGGGCACAAACTGTCGGGGATTAGTCGGATAATAAATTCGACCGATACATTATTTTTGGAGTAAAAATCATCAAGCCAAATCGATAGGTTATTTCGATTTCCTGCCGATACCAGCATTGGACTACTTTAAAAGAGTATGATCTATTGACATCATAATAATGTCAGTGGGCGATTACCGATATTCCGCCAATAATTCAGATAAACGGCCCAATTGATTTCGACATCTTTTGCTGTCTGTCAGTCCTATTTAAATTTTCCTAGGAAAATGAGACTTAAGGTAGCGGGCAGCATCTTTTCATATATGTCAGGTATATTTTACTTTTTAAAAATACATTTTTACTAGGAAATAAACATGGATTATTTGATGCAATTGCATCACCATTTCTACATTTTTTCAGATGTAATTTCTATCTAGCAAAATTCTTGAGGGCGCTTGTAAAATGTTAAACAAGCTGTCAAGGAGGTTGAAGCTGGTCGACTCACGTCAATTCAGACCCATGGGATATACGAGTGGCTCACAACCACAGTAGACCAATTTAATTTTGAAAAAAATATGAGATAGTTCATTTAGAAGGTGAATAAAATCTGTGTTATCCATTCCCACAGTAAACAAAGTCTGTAAACCTATGGCATATATAAGAAAGTAAGAGAAAACAGACTTAGTTCACTGTTGGAGTGTATGAAACCGATTTATGCACCTTCTAAACGGACTATCTCATTTTGTTTTTCAAAATAGACTTTGCCTACACTGTAAAAAAAATTCCTTTAAAATACGGAAATTGTACTGGCAATTTTCTGGAATTTACGGGAAATAATTTCCGTTAAAATACGCAGATGGTACTGGTGCCTCGATTGCTTGTATAATTTCCGTATTTTAGGGAGGTTTTTACAGTGTACTATGGTTGTAAACCCCTCCATATAATATGCCTCTCACAGCAACACATGTTCAAGTAAAGGGACAAAATTTTGTGGGTAGTCATCCTAGCTTATCTGATAAAATGCTGGGTTAAGACCAATGTCAGACGGGCGTCTTTGTTGCTGCTTTTTTGCTTAAGTATTATCCATTCACAATTCTATAGCATTGTGAATGGATAATACTTAAGCAAAAAAGCAGCAGAAAAGACGCCCGTCTGACATTGGTCTAAGAGTCTACTGAAAATACTAAATTTAGCATCTATGTGATTGTTGAGTATGAGGTGAAATTTTCATGGTGTTATTGTTACTGTTAAGATAGATGAAGAAGTAAAGAGTTATAATGATCTGGAAGTCATCGAAGGTGGTCCTAAGTAATAATTTTGACATTAATTTTTTTTCCGGAGTGATCTTCGGTGATCGGTCCAACTGCTATCCTTCTGGACTAATGTTGAAAAGAAAAGAACCTCCGATGTGAGTGCGGCCGCTTTAGCCGCGTAGCACCGACTGACTGTCGAAGCACAATAGTAATAAGTGGTCCCTAAATTCGGAAGTGGCCAAATGGTGTGATTAAAAAAAAAAATTATGTACTGAAAAAAAATTCCTCATAACTGCCAACCTTCTGTATTTTTTAAATTAAATAAAACTAGAAATGTTATGTAAAAAGAAATTAATAAATAAAAACGTAGAAACAAATACCACTTCATTTTTGGTTTAAATTATTCTTATTTAACTTCAAAAGAAATGTTGACAGGTTTGACCAAGTACAATAAAATTTGTTTACGAAATATGTATTTAGAACATAACATTGTCAGCATTTCTTTGGCAAAATTAATATTGTACTAATCATTATTTTGACACTTTTTTATTTTTAATTGTCGAAGTTGAATGAGATTAAAGTATGAATGTTAATTTGTTTCCCAATTTAATTTTAATGTAGTATTAAGTGTTTAAAAATATGATAACAATTAATAAAATTAATATATACGGACATGCATAAAATGCATCCTCTCAATTTGGTACTTTCGTCATCTAATTTAGGTTTAATTTTCTATAATATGACTTAAAGGGTTCTAGGTGTAAAAATGATATATTTTCTCTTAGAATAAGGATAATAATTCCATTTCTTCAAAACAAATTAGTTTCAATTTAAAATCATAAGGACCAATATCTTTATGCTTAAATTTAGAATTTTTATTTAATAAAATGGGAAATATACCGTAACTGTGACAAAAGTATGAGAAATCGCATCGCATTTATGCAAAATGAAATTATTTAAACTAAATTGTATTTTATTTCAAAATTTTTCTCTTAGATTATGAAAAGGATATCATGCGCAATTTCATTTCTATTAAAGGTACATTTGTATAAGCTTGGGCAAAAGTAATAAAAAACTGATTTGTTTCAAACAACAAAAATAGTAAAATAAACTACTATGGCAAATGAGTTAATGAATTTCATTAAAAGACATATTTATTTTTTAAGAACTATTCAATATTTCAAAAATCCTATCAAGCTTTTCCGCTTCAGTGGTGTAATTTCACTTGTTTTTTATGTCAAATTCAAAGTAGTTGAAGAGAACTGGCAATATGTGTTTATTTTTACTGCTGCGAGCTTGGATATTTGTATAAAAGAAATGACAGTTATTGGTTAAATGAAAAAAAAAAAAAAACAGATAAGAACAGGAAAAGTTTATTAACTGTTGTTCTAAAGAAAACTTAAAAGCAATTTGACTTAAAACCAAGTCATTATTTAAAAGACGTATTATTATTTTTTTTAATAACATATTTTTTTCTTTCACCAGAAAGAATATAGAATCTATTTCATCCACAGACGTTTTATCTTTGACTTAAAATAGAAAAGAAATATTATTTTGCCTTACTGGTATATAAAAACCAAACGTCAGAAATTTAATACTCAAAGATTTTCGTCGTTAAAAGCTCACAAAGATTTTAAGAAACGCTTAATATTTTTTTCTGCATACTTTGTAAATCTTACAATAGTAAACTTTAAAAATCATCTACCAGTAATTTAAAATTTAAAGTTCGCACATAGGGTTTAATATTTACAATAGCACGCGATCATAAAAATATTAAGACCCGCGATTTTTTTTTATTTAAATGCTTAATAGAAATTTTGTTATTGTGTGATAAAGACATTTTACTATAAGTTTTAAAGACATTCTTTGAATGTGGTTCTTGAATGTGCAATTTTGGTCTTCTCAAGTAACACCGAGTGTTTGACAGCGCGATGATATCCTGTTGATTCATTTTCCTAAGTTGTAAATATAAACGGCTGAATGTATGATTCTAAATAGATTACGCAGTTTTCTAATACAGTGTCAGGAGGTTGTTTTTTGTTTGCTATTAAAGGGGCGCTGGGAAATGTGAGTGTTTTACTGTGAACCATAGTTCAGAATCGGACTACGTTACATGTTGTGAATCGCGTTTGTACGATGTTGTACTTTAATAATCACCTCTAACGTTTATCCAGGTTCGTGGAACCTGATGATTCTAGGGGCATCCCACACTGGACAGACAAGTGACAACGACGCGAGCAAGAATCTTCATTCCAACATGTATTCCCTTCACTATAACCGCACACCGAAAAGTCATACGTCATGTTTCTCTTGTCGCGCGTCTTTTTAGCCAATGTCTGCCTCGTGTCTTCTGTCTTCCATTTGTGAGAATTTTGTCGTTCACGAAACCCTGTCTGAACATGGCCGCCTCTCCAGCTATGCCTGAATCATTCAAGTTCAACAAACAGTTTGTTGGGATAATTGAAAGATATCCGGCGATTTATGATTATACCTGCGACGAATATACGAAATTTTAAAACTAACATTTTAAAACTAACAAAATAAAAATAATTAATGAAGAGTATATTTTTATGAAATGGAATTTTGTGAAGGGGCCTGTTTTATTATGATTTTTGTGAATTGGCCTATTCTATTAAATTGATTTTTGTGAATTGGCCTATTCTATTAAATTGATTTTTGTGAAGGGGCCTGTTTTATTAAATTGATTTTTGTGATGGGGCCTGTTTTATTAAATTGATTTTTGTGATGGGGCCTGTTTTATTAAATTGATTTTTGTGAAGGGGCCTGTTTTATTAAATTGCTTTTTGTGAAGGGGCCTGTTTTATTAAATTGCTTTTTGTGAAGGGGCCTGTTTTATTAAATTGATTTTTGTGAAGGGCCTGTTTTATTAAATTGATTTTTGTGAAGGGGCCTGTTTTATTAAATTGGTTTTTGTCAAGGGGCCTGTTTTATTAAATTGATTTTTGTGATGCGGCCTGTTTTATTAAATTGATTTTTGTGAAGGGGACTGTTTTATTAAATTGGTTTTTGTAAAGGGGCCTGTTTCATTAAATTGGTGTTTGTGAAGGGGCCTGTTTTATTTAATTGATTTTTGTGAAGGGGCCTGTTTTATTAAATTGATTTTTGTGAAGGGGCCTGTTTTATTAAATTGATTTTTGTGAAGGGGCCTGTTTTATTAAAATAATTTTTGTGAAGGGGCCTGTTTTATTAAATTGATTTTTGTGATGGGGCCTGTTTTATTAAATTGATTTTTCTGAAGGGGCCTGTTTTATTAAATTGATTTTTGTGAAGGGGCCTGTTTTATTAAATTGATTTTTGTGAAGGGGCTTGTTTTATTAAATTGATTTTGTGAAGGGGCCTGTTTTATTAAATTGATTTTTGTGAAGGGGCCTGTTGTATTAAATTGATTTTTGTGAAGGGTCCTGTTTTGTTAAATTGATTTTTGTGAAGGGGCCTGTTCTATGAAATTGATATTTGTGAAGGGGCCTGTTTTATGAAATTGATTTTTGTGAAGGGACCTGTTTTATTAAATTGATTTTTGTGAAGGGGCCCAAAATTTTGCTTGGATTGACCCCTGTTTAATTTGTTAAACAATGTAGCAAAAATTCCTAAATTTGGTTATTTACTATCTCATTGACACTTTGTAGAAGGTGTTATAGTATTTCCTATATTGTTCTGTAAAAGAATTGAGGGGGGGGGGGGTAACAAAATAACAACGAAATATATATAATTTCATTTTCGCTCAATAAAACTCTTTTAATATATATTGTTGTACAAAATATGAAATCTAGTTGTTAAAATTAAATCAAGCATCTAACTTCATTTTTAAGCCCTCTTCTGCTTAAATTTTCTTTTTTAACTCACCTGTATCCATTTACAAGAAGAGCTTGTAATAATTCAATTTAAGTTAATCAAAACTATCCCTTTTATTTACCTGTACATTATAACTTTAATACCCAAAATTATTTTTTATTACCGTATTTTATGAAAGAAACGCCGCACCCGTCGTAAACGCCGCACTCCTCAAATTGGCCTGAATAAACTAAAAAATATCGTAATCGCCGCACCCATTGTAAACGCCGCATCCGTCGGAACGCTACTTTTGTCGACAGCGTCACATTGACCTATTTTAATCAAAGTTTTCTGAGCAGTGTAGGATGCCTCATTTTTAATATCTTAAGATGTCTGAAGTTTTATTTAAAATATTTAAATCCGATTTTAAATATTTTTATGAATTTTTAAATTAAGGAAACTCAATTGGTATTTAAAAAAAAATCGTAAACGCCGCACTTGGAAAAAAAAATTAACTTTTAAACTCGTAAACGCCGCGGCGTTTTTTCCATAAAATACGGTACAATTTTTAAACATTTCTTGTATAGTTCTTTGCTTCAGAATTTTCATTTTCTCTTGTTGAAGTTTCCTTTGAATTCTGCAAACAGTCGTTATTTCCTATTGGTCTGTACAAATCAAAACAAATGCAAAATAATAATGAGATGAGTGTTGCCAACCTCACATGAAATATAAAATAAATTAATTAGCTACTTTCTATAGTGGCCGATAGTTTGTGCCATTACAAAAACCTTCGTGGGCTTGTTTATGCTTCACATCAATTTCTATTGCCGAAATTTTTCCGGATACTTGTGCAATATTTTTTTCATAACGAAAAACGTGCCATATTCTCCATGCAAACCATTCATTGGATGGACCCAATATTTTCTTTTCTTATTTTCTTTACCCTTGCATAGCAAGGTCAACATCAGGGTATCTTCATCTTCAGAAGATAATTCCATAACTTCGTTTTCTGTCGAATGATCCATTTAAAATTTCACGAAAAAGTAAACAAAGAAGCGTGACAGGAGAAAGAAATGTCGCCGGTAGTACTGACGCTTTGGTGTGCGGCTAAAAAGCCGAGAAGGCAATTTGCTTCCGTCGCGTCTGTTCGATGGAAGAGACATGTAGCCTGTATTTATGCAACATGTTTCCCCAGTGTGGGATGCGCCTAAGATTTGAGAATGAAGCATTTGGAATTATTTAGATTTAAAGTAGGTTTTATTTCTTTACTAATCATAGTTAAGATCATGACAGTTTTGGGTTATAACTAAATTTTAAGGCTATTTTTTCTGAGGATGACTTATTTTGTTGATATTTAGAGTGTATTTTTATTAGTTTTCAGTCTCTGTCATTTTCACCAGAAAAAACTTATTGAAATTCAATAAATTGTTATAACTTGTAATTGTTAATTACACTAGTCTGCATGATATAAGATGATTAAAAAAAATGACTGCCTTTAATGCATTTTTTCATGCTGATTACAGAACTGTTCTATCACGTATAGTTTGTTTGCAATCGACCCGAATTGATTTCGAAGACTCATCGCTTAGAACAAGCATTATGTGAAAGTCACACATAACGTAAATGTACTTCTGGATACTTGCCAACTTATCTAACGACTTTTAGAATACAGTCTGATCGTCATGGCCCACTCATAAACCCACAAGAAATTTTGTTTCCACCATTACATATCAAATTGGTATTAATGAAGCAATCTGTAAAGGCTCTACCACAAGATGGGTATTGCGTCAAGTACTTACTATGAAATTTCCCTTCATCACACACGAAAAATTAAAAGCTGAAATTTTCGTTGGTCCTCATATCAAAAAACTTATGAAGGACAAAGATTTTCAAAAAATAATGAATGAGACAAGAAAATGACGCATGGTCCGTCTTCAAATGTGCCTTTTTAGGGAATAAGAAAGATTTAAATTACAGGAATATTGTTGAAACAATGGTGGAAATTTTCAAGAAGTTTTGCTCTAATATAAGTGTAAAAATGAACTTTCTTCATTCCATATTGACTACTTTCCAGAAAATCTAGACGTTACAGTGAAGAGCACTGGGAGCACTTTCGCCGGACAGGGATGAGAGCGCTACGACACAAAAAACCGATTGCTACCACTAAATTTTAAAAGTACTTCTCGCCTTATTTAATAACACAATTTCTGAGATTTAAGAAAGCAAAGAATACTATTGAAATTTAATGGTAGCAATCAGTCATTTGGGTCGGACCGCTCTCATCCCTGACCAGGATATCAAAGAGCTGGAAATTAGGTATCGGGGAAGATGGAATCTAAATATGATGGTAGACTACTGTTGGATGTTGACGAGGAACAAATGATGAAAGAGGATCTACAACAAATACAAAAAGAAAAAAGTTTGTTTAATTAAGTACTTTTTGTTTTTCGTTTTATTAAAGAAATATCATGAATTTATAAGGTCATTTTTTACAGTATTTTTAACGTGTTTAATCAAATACCTTGTATGAAATTATGATAAAATTTTTATTGCATTAATTAAAATATAGAAAATAAAACTTCTTATTCTTTGTAAAATCCTGACGTGATAGACAAAAATGGAAGTCATTTCCGGAATCAACATCAAAAATTGATTCAGGAAAATTTGTTCATAAGAAATAGTCTGTCAAAAAGTTTAAAAATGCAGACTGGTATTATATTTGAGCATTTAAGCTATCAAAAATATTAAGTAAAACAGAAGGCCTTGACAAAATTATACAAATATTTTGAAAAAGGCAACGGATCTACGTAACAAACATATAGGTGTCTTCCATAGTTGATAATGGAAAGAAATCCTGAATCATATCCCAAAATCCTTCTTAAAATTAAGTACTATTAT
This sequence comes from Maratus speciosus, assembly GCA_963932465.1. Classification (NCBI taxonomy): domain Eukaryota; kingdom Metazoa; phylum Arthropoda; class Arachnida; order Araneae; family Salticidae; genus Maratus; species Maratus speciosus. Next base: position 239,518,888 of record OZ010787.1, on the reverse strand, counting down.
TACATTTACCTTTAATACATTTAATTTTTTCTTAACATAGAATTTGAATTTTATATATTTCGAAATAGAATAAATAAAATAGTTTCATAAATGTTTCCTCGGGTTATCATTTACATCATTTATAATAAAATGCTCTATATTGTTAACATTACTATGCTTTAATAGTCGTCATAACGATAAATTTTTTTTTTGCAAAAGTTATAGTATTTTTATATTCAATTTATTATCTTTCTTTAATAAAGCAGATGGTATTCTCGAAACAAAGAGCAGGGGAAATATTTATTTTTTTATGCGTCATAAAAATTAATTATATGTTTATGTACGGATATAAAATTTATTCCTAAAGCTTCTTAACTGTTTCAAGAAATAAATATATTTTTTTATTTGTAGTGACGCACTTTATAAGCATAACTTTCAAAAAACTATTATTACAAAAAAAGGGTAATTTTTACTTTTTTTAAATTAATTTTTTATAAATTTTTGACATTTTATAATAAGTTTGTAAAGTATGGCTTTATATTTAAACAATTCTAAAACCATGCAAATCCTACAAAACTTTTTTATTGATTTCATTCATTTAAAAAACTAAATTAAATAAATAAAGTCAGACAGTCTTGAATACCTTTTTAAATAATAAAATTTATAAAAAGTAAAAAAAAAATACTAAAAACATTAAAAATACATGTAGTAGACGTTCCGCAAAGCAACCGCAAGGCCACATCAGTACAATTTAACCACTGTAAAACAAACAACAAGACAAACCAAGTACAGTTAAAGTTATTTTTTCAGAAACAGAAAATATTCGATAGGAATGAAACAGGCTTCATTCAATGTCGGCGATCGTATCTGAGTAAACCAGCCTCCTTTCATTTAAATTTAAGGTGTATGTGTGAATATTTTTTTACAAATGCTTTGAATTTAATATTGTTAATTATATGAATGTGTTGAAATACGCAGATATAAAGCATGATTCAGAACTAATGGTACACACATTAAATGGTGGCAGCGCACTACATAAAAAAATTATTTATTTACAAAAACAGAATAAAAATTCATTTTTTATAGAAAAATGCAGAGTTTCTCACTTGAAGCTTACACTTAATTTTCTTCATACAATTAACAGTAATGATTATATTTAAAGGAAATTTGCAACAGGTGTATCTGTCTTCGTGTGAAGTGTAGTGATAACATCAGAAATGGTAACCAGCATACAAATGCATATAGTGTTGAACTGGACGCATCATAATTCAAAATGTACTTGATGGTATATATGGTATCATTTCCAAAACTACTGTGAACATAAATCAATTTTTAAGATGTTATTCCAATTCACACAAAGCAAAGTAAGTCTGCTGAAAACTTTGCGTTAAATGCCTTTATTTTTCTTATGAAAACAATATTCCTTCCGATTGGATTGAGACACCCTGTATATCTGACCGAATAAATGAATTGTGACGTAGATTTCCTAATAAAAAATGTAGTATACTCTACAATTCTTTAAATTTTGTATCATAATTTGAGGTGTTGAGAACCATATGGAACAACCTCGCCAGCTCTGATTTCGAGGACCATGCTTTAAAAAAAATTCAGCAAATTTCTGTCAAATACTTTTAGGCCAGTTCTGCCGCTGCAAGAGGAAACAAAGCTTCTACAGCAATCATATGTTGATTCATTTTGCAGTGCCAGAGTGGAACAAGCCACACGTTCTTCTTTTTTAAGAGTACCTTGATATGCAAGTTGCGTCGAACAACCTATTAAATTTGCTCTATCACTTGAATAGTCTCGAAATTAATAACGTTTATTATGCATCCAATACATGGCGTGACATACAAGGCTTTGACACTTTAAATTCATTTTTCACAAAAAAATGAGATGTTACACTCTGGTTCTAGACGAACCATTTCTTAAATACCTTGTATGTGTGTGTATGTATATAGGGGAGACTAGGGAGGGTTGACTCACTTCTTACAAAATGATTTTTTATTTTTTAAATATTGAACGTAGAATAGAATTATATATATCTTTTTATTCGTTATACAATCAGTTATCAAAAGAAATTTTCTGGATAAGTGTAATATATAAGAAATTTGAAACATTATTGCTTTTAATCATGATAAAATAATGAGTCAAGGCTCCCCACATATGGGAGGGTTGAACCCAATATAGGTTAGGCTTGAACCAATTTCAGGGTTCATACACATTAAAAAATTAAAGGAAATTTGGGTATTTCTGTACCAGAGATTTAATAAAGTACTGGTCGCTATGTCTGAAGATATAATTTGTTTTTAATTAAATCAAACAAATACTACTTTAAAAAAATTCCGGTAAAAGGTCCTTAAAGCATACGAACCCTGACTTCGAGTTATATTAATATATTTGTGAGGAGAAATAAAATCAGTTTAAAAAAAGCAAAATAAATTTATGCCACATGCTTTAATTATTATAAAAAATATTTTTGAAAATATGATGCTTAGACAAACCTGTTTAGATGCAATCGCAAGTCAGAGGAGAACATTTTTGTTTTAAACAGGATTTGTCTGAGCAGGTATCAATGTACAGCTGAGAAAATGAAATTTTAACATTTAAGACAGAATTCCGTTAGAGCCAGGTTCCGTTTTCATAATGTTTCATGTATCATTATGTTCTGATTTAGGAGCCACTGTCCCGTTTATTTTGTCTCCTTGCCCTACATTTTGTGACACCCTACATGACAATTCTAGTTGTCACAATGTTTGTCTTCACCTCATTGTATTCTTCCTGGCGAACCTGGCGTCTACATACCTTCGTAAAGTTTTTCGATCAATGTGATGTTCTTTTGCAGCCGCATGAGCACTTAACTTATCATTAACATCTTTTAACCTTTTTCAGGGGCAACGTACTTTCAGTACTAAAATGTTGAGCAAATTTATTTGAAAATAGGAAAAAAGGCTGTATTTCACATACGCTTTAAATATAAAAGAATTTAGCAAAATTCTGGTGCCATTCTGACGATTGGGAATTAAAATTAAGTGTTTTCATAACATAACACTGCCCCTGAAAAGGTTAAGATTGCTAATTTCATATTTTCTTGTCTTTTATATTCTTTTCCACAGTTTCTGTTTACCATTGTAAGTAATATTTAAATGAAAAAAAGTTTCTATCAATTTTCCAATTTATATTTCATTAAACATTTTCTTGTGTTGGATACTACAGCAATTTTTCACATCTTTCTTTAATAATTTTTTAACCCTTTCTTTTCCGTCACCACATTTTACAGTAGCTTTACAGAATAAATTTATATTCCTTTTATATATATAACTATTAACCTTTCATTTTTGCACAGTGTATAATAAAAAGATTTCCAATCCAATAATAAAGGGAGCCTTGAGCATCTGGTCAACCCTCCATCACATTGGCTGTGTCAAGCCTCCCTACATAGCCCTTTTCTAAAGAATAGCACATTATTATGTTAAGCCTAACTTACTGTACAATCTTTATGCCTGAAATGAAAGCTCAATATTTTTGCATTACTTAAAACCTACTGACTTAATTTCTATGATATATTTTATCTGGAAAAGCTTGCAAAATATTTATAAGAAACACATTCTTTAGGTGGAAAAGGCCCGAAAATTTATTTTTTCCACGCCTATTTCGATTATCTGTATGAAACAAAGACTGTTGTTTGAGCATTCCAGTAGCTTTGGTTGACACCTATTGATAAAACACTGAAATTATTATCAAAATGAAAACTGATGTTTGGGTTAAGCGTTCCGTATGGTCAATCTTCCCTAGTCTCGCCTATATATATTTGACATTAGAATGTCTTTGACATTAGGAAACATAATAAACTTTATGGATACTTTTCCATCTCGTTTCTCGATTAAATTAAAATTAACTGACAGATGTCAATATATATTTGTTGCTTTAATTTTGATAATGTTGAGACACATTATGAACTTAATTTATTTAAGAGAAAATAATTGTTGCCAATTTTAAAAACTGGTTGCGACAAAGACACGTAATGGTTCACAAACTTACGATAAATATATTTTTTTTACAACAACTATATAATATATATATAATGTGTGTGTGTGACACTTTGGTTTGAAATTTTGGGAGTCGTTCTGAAATTTTACATTTATCCTGAATTAGTCAATGTTTATGGTAAACTGTGCGGTTTTTCAAGTCGTGCATGCTGGAATTTGTTGTCAGACAATGTTTCCTAATTTGCATATTTCCGTGTCATATGCCAATTATTATTTTTTTAATGTTGTAATACCATTGTTAATTATCAATTGCTATATTTAATGACAAATCTTCTACTTATTCTTACAATACTCTGTACAAGTATGAAAACAGACATTTTTGTGTTATCTGTAGAAATTTAGGCCTGAAAATTATGCCATAGTTCAAGAAATATTTGAAAATATTTCATAATTTTACGATTTCATTTATCTGTCCTTGATTTATTTTTAAGAAAATTATTTATAACAAAAATGTGTTAATTTTTTTTTATTCCTGAATTTTTAATAATGCTGTTTTTGAATGTCCCCATGTGTTGTCTTAGAATGCTTATATATATATATTTATGTATCTATATTTGGGTGGTCCTTAAAAAATTAACTTTTAAATTTTCTATGGGGCACCCTCCTATTTTGTTCTATGTATAAAATACAGACTTCCACAAAAATTTCAAAATTTTAAAACATTTTGTAAGAGTTGCTACCAAGGTTTGAATGTTTAAAAAAAATTAAAAATTTATATATTTTTAATCTAATAATAAATATTAATACAAATCCATAGTCATTGCCAAATTGAGTCATGCTATGATATTAGGCTGTAAAGACTGTCATGTGTTTCAAGTTACATAATATTTACACAGTCTATTGTCCAAACGCAGAGAGGAGTATTTCATGTCTACATTCTATTTTACATCAACTTGGCAGCATTGTAAAAGGTAGAGAATCTAAAATTCCGCCTTGAAAAATAGTTCTCCTTTATTTTTTAATCTTTAGTAACTAAAATGCGTAAGAATTTATAAGATAATGTTTATAAATTATAGAATTTGATTTTTTTTTATATTCGTAAAATGTCGTACTAAATGCCCATATTCGTATCAAAAGCAGAGCACAAAACTTAAAAAAAGAGTTTTCGGCAAGCGTTCCTTTGACTGTTCACTGGGATTGCAAAATTTTAGAAGACATTTCAGGATCTGAAACTGTAGACAGATTACCCATTATTGTTTCAGGTAAAGGTATTGCCCATTTAACTATCTGTTCCTAAACTTCAATCAGTAATAGGTGAGGCAATAGCATCTGCTGTTAACGAATCCTTGGAGTTGTGTGGATTACAAGCAAGTAAAATGTATGATTTTTGATATAACCTTTGTTAATACCCGATTATCAAGAGAATCTTGTACTGTTCTGGATTAGAATATGAACAAAGAAATGATTCGCCTTGCCATTATCACATCCTTGGAATTATGCTTGATGAAGTTGTTGTTAAAGTCTCTCTGAGTTTCAAGCGGGCCAGACATACTCTTATTCAAACGATTTAAAATTTCGTGGATGTCTATCGATTATGGCATATTTCAGACTCCCATAACTGACAACTTAATCAATGAAAAATATTGCACATAACGTGCCAGAAATTACAGAATTTGCTCAAAATCATCTTAATGATTTTCAACCAAGGGAATGATAGAGCTTATCTTTTTATTAGGAGGAGTACCAGAAAGTGATGTTTGCGTTAGAACTCCAGGTGAATTGCATCGGATTCCATGGATGTTGAAGGCCATACACTCGCTCAAGATTTATTTATTTGGAGATCAGTTTAAACACTCTAAGCAGGAAGAATCTGGAGTTCGTCAAGTTTGCTCGTTTCTGATGAAAATCTACATTCACAGCTGGTATCAGGAATAATGATTTATTACTCCTGAAGAACTTGAAAAAAGACAAAAATGTAAATGAAATCATTTCTTTGTGTGCTTTGAAGAAGTTCTTATGTCATTTCTGTACTTCACAGAAGAACTATTTGCTTTTGCATTTGTCGATGATAATGTCTTTCTGAAGGTAAAAGAAAAATGGTACATGCTTTGAAAAATGAAGAAAATTTTGAACCCTTGAAGTGTACACGTGCTAATCCTGATGTCATTCTCCAAAATGACTTGTAAGATTTTAAACAAGCAGCACTCTGAGTTTTTTTTTTTTTAAATTATGGATTTACCTGCAGGCTTTTTTTAAACAGATGTGACTAATTGGAATGAAAATGAATCCTACAAGACATGTAAGGCACTAGCGACTTAAGTCAAAGTGGTTAATGATGTAGCCGAAAGTGGGGTATCACTCATGGAGGAATACAATAAACTTGATACAAAAGATAAAGAACAAAAACAGTATTTCAAGGATGTGATGATGGCAATCCAAATCATTTCTTTGTTCATAATCTGTTCCAGAAGAACACAAGCTTCTCTTGATAATCCGGTATTAACAAAGGTTACATCAAAACTCATACATTTTACTTGCTCGGCACTCCCCACGACTCCAATATTTCGTTAATAGCAGAAGCTATTGTCTCACCTGTTCCTGATTGAAGTTTTGGAACAGCTAGTTAAATGGTCAGTACCTTTACCTGAAATAATAATGGGTAATCTGTCTACAGTTTGAGATCCTGAAATGTCTTCTAAAATTTTGCAATCTCAGTGAACAGTCAAAAGAACACTTGCTGAAAACTCTTTTTCTTTAAGTTTTGGGCTGTGCTTTCTCTACTTCTGGTACGAATATGTCTATTTAGTACGACATTTTACGAATATCAAAAAATCAAATTCTATAATTTATAAATATTATCTTATAAAGTTTTATGCATTTTATCCATTTAAGATTAGAAAATAACGGATAACTATTTTTCAAGGCAGAATGTTAGAATCTCTACTTTTCACAATGCTGCAAAGTTGAGGTGAAATAGAGTGTAGACATGAAATACTCCTGTCTGTGTTAGGACAATAGACTGTGTAAATATGTTGAAACTTGAAAGAAATGACAGTCTTTACAGCCTAATATCATACCATGATTCAATTTGGCAATGACTATGGATTTGTATTAATAATATTTATTAGATTACAAAATATGTCAATTTTTTTTTTTTTTTTTTTTTAACATTCCAACCTTGGTAGCGACCCTTAAAAAATGTTTTAAAATTTTGAAATTTTTGTGGAAGTCTTTATTTTATGCAAAGAAAAAAATAGGAGGGTGCCCCATAGAAAATGTAAAAGTTAATATTTTAAGGACCACCCTAGTATATATATATATATGTATACGGCTTTTCGCAACGTGTGTGGGTAACACTGTGTGCGAAACACTAATTTTATCCCAAAGTTTTATTGGCACACGTTATCAAGTTCTCTCTTTCACTTTTGTAGGTATTTAGTGTTAACACAATAATAGAATAACCTGAAAACCAAAAATGCTATTCTTAATCTATTAAAATATTAAATAAAAACTAGAATATAAAAGAAAACTGCGATTAATCATATTAAATCCATATACAATATTTCTGCAATCCATGTATAACATTAATCTCTATTTAAAGCGCATGAGACGAAGTAGGATTTGTACAATGTAGAAATATTTGTTTTTACTCGAGAATCAATTCGTCAGTCAATACTCTGAACTACTTACGGAGAATGCACTTAAGATTTGTGGGATGTCAACTACAAAAATCTTTGGCAAGAGTTCAGGTCTTTGTACTTTTATGTCACGTATACGTGTACCGGTAAAGATATCCTATAAAACGCATTTTAGTTCAAGGGAGATAGGGCTTGAAAAAAATTACCTTAAAAAAGAAAATTTTGGGTCCCCAACGCTCATGAAATGAAGCACGACTCTCTCGCCTTGTGTGCTTTCAAAGAATAATTTGAGATGAAACATACTTTCACGAAACCTTGCGTGAGGCACGGAACATGTTTCCCACTCCGTAGCGGAGAAAAATCATTTCCGTTCGTCTCCACAATAGACATCATATAGAATTTTTTCAGTTATTTAATTTTTGTCATTTTCTTTTTTAAAAGTCTCCTCTTTACGTTTGCGTGAGATGTCATTTAAAATGTCTCGGTTAGTTATAAAAAGTTAGGAAAGTCATACTAAAGAATAAAGAATCATAATGAAAGCACATATAAAGTATTTCCTAAGCAAAAAACTTGCCATTTTAAGTTTTTTGTTCCAGGTAATCTTTGTGTATTATAGGCAAAATTAATAATGTTAAATTAGATAAACATGTCTAAGGGGTTAGGTGCACTTTGGCATAACAAAATATATGAAAAAGTAAGCTCTATAAGAATTGCAGTCACTAATATCTAATTGACATTTTGTAACATTTTGACTATAACTATTTGACATTTAAATATAAAATTGCAAACACATATTAAGAAAGATTAATTTTATCAATTAAAGTTTTTTTTTAAAGTGTAAAGAGATATAAATATTTTATTTTTATTTTTATAGATAATAAAATTTTCCGAAAGAATTATTTTTGCATGCATTGTGCAAATGATGTTTTTTTTTAATGAGCACATATATAATGTGTTTTCAAAATGACCTACTATGAAAACTAAACTTGTAGATCGCGATAATTTTTTTTTAACAATCTCGAAATATCGAGATTTTGTTATACAAAAGTGACAGGCAGGTATGCGAGTTTTTCGCAAGTTAAGTGTGTTTAACTTATTTTTAATCCTCCTGCCAATACCTTGTCCCGAGCTACGAGCAAAAATCGTTTGCATCCACACATTGCCGGATTTCCAGCTCTTTTAGTCAGTCACCTCGCATTCTGCGAAGTCTTCGTGTACGGCTGAATGCGGGGAGTTTTTCTTCTGTTACTGTTTATTTCCAGCATCTTGCTTTATGCAAATTTTTCGGCAAATGTGTGGTATGACGTAACGGTTTAACTGAATGTATATATTGTGTGGTCGTGCTGTATGAGGTGGCTCTGTTTTTCCTTTTAAAATGGATTATGTGAGTTTAAGACGTTTAAGAGCATGTTTTTAAATATTTAATGTCTTAAGTTTTTCGACATCGAAGTAATGATGTTTGTTTTTGTGATTTTAAATAAAATTATAAAAAGTTCGACGTGTCTTCAGTATATAATCAGCTGGTAATGACTGTCTACACTGCGTTTACTCTGCTCTGGCTTAAATTTAAGTTGTTTAAGCTCGATGAATTCTCACTGGTTATGGGCCAGAGCAGTTATTATACCAGCTGTAATATGGAATAAGTTTTATATTCCCGCTGAGTGCTGTGGCTCCTGTTCATGTTTTATATGAATGGTTCCTGCTGCTGACGACTTCATGATAGTGAACGCCTTTATGGACTATTTCTGGATAACAACTCCGTGTGCTTCCAATCGGTGACAGAAATGAATTTTTCACCTACTTATGAACTGGATTAGAACAAGAGTTTCACTTCTACAGATTGTATGTAGGACTTTTAAGGACTGGACTTTTGAACTTTAAGTGCATAAGACTTGCCATATGAGAGTGAACGTAATAAGTAAGAATTTTTGTTATTTTTTACTTTCTTGAATGTTTTCTTTATATATTGTATATATATATGTATATTTCTCTCAGTAATTAATCTTGTTTATATATATATATATATTATAATGGATGAGACTGAATTTTTTACTCCAGACAACTACACAACATGGTCCGCGGACAAGAAAGTCCTCCTTATGACCGTGGTTGCTGGGGGTTTATTGATGGTACAGAAAAACCACCTGATGAGAGCGTAAAATATAAGGAAATGTGTGACTATAATTTACGCCGTGATAGGGCATAAAGTTCTATATATTTAAATGTATCGCCTGATCTTAGACCACTACTTGCAGAAACGACTGATGCTAAGAAAGCATGGGATATTCTCCAGGATAACTATCGTCCTAAAACTAGAGCTGCAGTAATCTCCCTCCTGGATAAATTTTTCGCTGCCAGGTATGAAGAGGCGGAAGGGATTGGTTTCTTTGCAGCTAGATTACGTACAATTATTAAACAATTGCAGGAACAAGGTCATCCATTATAGGATCTTTATCAGGCTTTCCAACTTATTCGTTTTTTACCCGACCAATTTTCTAGTATTGTTCTTAATATTTATCGTTATACTGACACTGATTTTAAATTTGATCCCATATTGAAAGAACTACTTTTAGAGGAAAGCCGCTTGCAACAATTCAATCTAGATAAATCAAATGTTGCATTTAAATCTAAATTAGAAAAACCTAAAGGCAAAAATATAAAACAGTATAGTAGAAGTAGCAGTAAGGATAGATCTACTCTCTTGAAACGCGATGCTATATGTAGCAAGTGCAAAATGAGAGGTCACATTGCACCAAATTGTACTTGAAAAATACCTAGTAAAGTACCCAGTAAAGAGATAAAGAGAAGGGGGGGGGGATTTGCCCAAATAGTAGTTTTGCTACAGATATGCTTGAAGCTAATCAAAGCTCTGTCAAAGGGCAGGAGTGGCTTTTTGATACTGCTGCATCCACACATTTTTGTAAAGATCTAGGGCTTTTCTCCACATACAAAACAGTTAGGGGGACTGACATGTCTGTTGCTATAGGTGACATTAAATGTCCAGTTTTAGGCATCGGAACAGTAGAGATGTATTTTTATGATAAGGGAAAGCGCCAAAATTTGGAACTTAAAAATGTCATGTACACGCCTAAACTTAAACGTAATTTAATGTCAGGTTCAGCCCTTGACAGCTTGGGAATGTCTTGTTCATGTAAAAATGGTCGTTTGACTTTGTTATCGAAAAACGGAAGAAAAATATTTACGGCTATTAAAACAAACGGTTTTTTCATTTGCAAACCAACATATCCCAACGTAAAAGACAAGAGGGCTTATTCAGCACAGACTCAAAAGTGTGGTGGTGATCTAAACAAATGGCATCGAATATACTGTCATATTAATATAAAGTACATTTTAAACACAAGTAAGAATGATGCAGTACATGGTTTGCCAGATTTCAAGGAAAAAGATATTCCAACTTCTGAAGATTGTAAGATCGCTAAGTCCCGAAGGGTCTCGTTCAAGCCAATAAGCAAAACACGCTCTAGAGCTCCCCTCGAATTGATTCATTCTGATGTATGTGGGCCCCTTCCGGTCAAATCAAACGGAGGAGCTAGATATTTTGTGAGCTTTATTGACGACTATTCTAAAAAAGTAGTTGTTTACCCACTTAAACAAAAGGGTGAAGTTTTTGAATGCTTCAAACGGTTCCAAAAATGGGCGGAAAGATTTTTAAATCGCAAGATCATAAATCTTAGGTCTGACCATGGCGGTGAATATGAAAATACGGCTTTCAGTAAATACCTTGAAGATCAAGGAATACATCATGAATTCAGTAACGAGTACACTCCCGAGCAAAATGGAACTGCGGAAAATTTCAATTGTGTGGCCTTAAACGCTATAAAAGCCCTCTTACATGAGAGCAAGTTAAGAGAAAGTTTTGGGGCAGAAGCATTACTAACTTTTGTTTATACGTGGAACCGGGTCTGCCACGGTAATCAGACAAAAAATCCATTCGAATTGTATGGAGGGAGAAAACCATCAGTAAAACACCTGAAACCCTTCAGCAATACTGTTTACGTGGGAAAACCTAAGCAGCTGAGAAATAAATTTTCAATGAGAGCCCAGAAAGGTATAATGGTCGGATACGCACTTTTCAATAAAGGTTACCGCGTATGGTTACCCTAGGAACGTAAAACGATAGAAACTATAAACGTTACTTTTCCGAAAGAAGAGTGCAGAGGAATCATACTGGGTCCAATGCGAAATACCTACAGCTCATCTGATGAATCTGAATCGGACTCTGATGAAGAAACGAATGACGAGGGTAAACCCGAAAAAGATCCAAAGGAAGAAACGGAGCCAGAAGATTAGAGCAGCGTTCCAGCTCAAAGCTCGTTTCCTAATCAAGAAAATGTCCAAAACGGTTCTATACCTGATACGTCTAAAAAAGTTCTTTTTACGCCTGGATCTTCTAAACCCTAATGGGAACGACTAGCTGTAAAACGAAAAGAAGAACCAAGACATGACATTTACTATCGTATAGTTGGAACTAAAACTAGGATAAAATCATGGACAGAAGCCAAAGCTTATTGTGAGAAACACAATATACCTTTTAAAAGAACAGATTTTGATTTTCGTATTTCTAATACTTATTCAGTTCGAGTTAAAATACCTAGTGACGAAGAGTCTGACAATGAAACAATCGAAGCTAATTTTGTAGATATTAAAATACCTACAAATTATAATGAAGCTTATAATTCCCCCCAGAAAAGAGAGTGGTTTAAAGCTATGGATGACGAGATACAAACAATGAAAGAAGGAAAAGCCTGGACTTTAGTCCCTAAACCTGACAAAACTACAATTGTTAATAACAGATGGGTTTATACTGTAAAACGTAACGAGGATGATAAAATCGTCAGCTACAAGGCATGATTAGTTGCTCAAGATTTTCGTCAGAAAAAAGGGATAAATTACGATGAAGTGTTTAGCCCAGTTATAAATTTTTCAATCATTAGAATTTTCTTTACCGTTTTAGTTTGTTTATGCGGCTGGTCACATTGTCAGCTTGACATTAAAGCAGCATATTTATATGCTAAAATAAATAATGAAATTTACATGTATCAACCTCAAGGATTTATTGATAAAGACTATACTAATCATGTATGCAAATTAAGTAAAGCTATCTATGGTTTAAAGCAATCTGGAAGGGAATGGTTCTTTGAAATAAATTCAGTTTTGATAGAATTAAGATTTAAACGCTTAACGTGGTGTAACTGTGTATATGTCTTTAATGAAAATTTGGTTCTTCTGCTTTATGTAGATGATATTGTTCTGTTTGGAAAAACCCCTCAAGATATAAAACAGGCAATAGACAAGCTACGAAATAATTTTGATCTTAAAATCCTTGGGAAAACTAAAAGGCTTTTGGGAGTGACATTTGAGCAGAAAAATAAAACTTTATGTATACATCAATCTGACTATATTTCAGAAGTATATGAAAGGTTTAGTAAGTTTAGTATTCCAATAACATCACTACCAATCGCAAAAGGAATTGTTTTATCTAAAACGGATTTGCCAACTACAGAACCGAAATTCAAGAAATGAGTAAAATCCCGTACCGTAGTTTAATCGGATGTCTTGCGTACATAGCAAGTCGCACACGTCCTGATATTAAGTTTGCAGTTAATATATTTTCTCAGTTTCAGGCAAACCCTGGCATGGTTCACTGGAATTACTTATTAAAGTTATTGGGTTATGTTAAATCTACGCAACACTATAAACTTAACCTTTCAAGTATAAAAAGTTTAAAACTTTCATGTTACAGTGATGCAGATTTCGCATCAAATAGAGATGACCGTGTTTCGATGGGGGGGGGGGGGGGGGATTATTCTATTTTTAGATGAGGCTCCTATTATCTGGCGCACGTTTAAACAAAATGCATAGCCCTTTCTACAATGGAGTCGGAATACATAACTTTAACGGAAGCTGCTAAAGATTTACAGTGGGTAATACGTATTATTCAGGAATGTATAAATTTAAGCATATTTCCAAACGAAGTCAATTTTTCAGCTCAGTTCTTGTGCGATAACCAAGCTGCTATAGATTTTGCACATTCACCCATCGAAAATAACAAGACAAAACACATTAGTGTTAGATATTATTTTCTAAGAAAGTTAATTTATGAGACTATATTCAACCTCAAATATGTAAGATCAAGGGAAAACTTTGCTGATATCCTAACTAAACCTCTCCCCAAAGAAGGGTTAAAGACTTTTGTAAGGAAAAGTTTTTCAGTTTAAATAAGTACAAAAATATTATGAATTCTTATAATCATATATAAAAAGTTTAGAATACATGGTATATATGTATTTGCTAATGTGAACTGTTTTTTAATGCACTTCTTGTATAGCAAATTTAATCTAATATTTTTAAACTTGGTTATTGTATAAATGTGGTTAATGTGTTGTATAAAGGTATTTTCGTTGTGATCGCAATTTTTTATTTTATTTTTTTCCGATAAGTGCACTTATCAACCTCCCCCCCCCCCCTTTATTTTTTTGGTTAACAAATATTTTACATGTTGTATTGTAATGCATCCAAAGGATGATGGTTTAAATGGTTAATTGATCATTTTTTAATATTTGAAATGTATTAAAGTTATGTGTACATATATTAATGTTCGGAATTGTGTTTATATTTGAATGTTTTTGAAAAGTACAGGTAGCGCAATGTTTTAAAAGCCTTTTCCTTCTATTAGTGTACATGAAAATGTTTATATGCTGAAATATATTTTTGTTTTAAACTGAAAAATTAGATTTTCAGCTTTGTCAAATATGTATTAAGTGAAAGGTTACTTTGTTAACGAAAGTGTATGTAGAAGTTAGATATTTTTTTATTGTTGCAATTGTAATTATGTATAATGCATCTGATTCTTTAAACTCTTTTGTATGTATGAAAGTTAAATTTTATACAGGAGTATGAAGTTACAGCTTCTTTAAAAATCTAAAGGTTTGGAGTTTAAAGGTTAGTTTAATGTGATTATAAACTATGTATGCTCGTAACTACGGGAGGGGGGGGCAATGACAGGCAGGTATGCGAGTTTTTCGCAAGTTAAGTGTGTTTAACTTATTTTTAATCCTCCTGCCAATACCTTGTCCCGAGCTACGAGCAAAAATAGTTTGCATCCACACATTGCCGGTTTTCTAGCTCTTTTAGTCAGTCACCTCGCATTCTACGAAGTCTTCGTGTACGGCTGAATGCGGGGAGTTTTTCTTCTGTTACTGTTTATTTCCAGCATCTTGCTTTATGCAAATTTTTCGGCAAATGTGTGGTATGACGTAACGGTTTAACTGAATGTATATATTGTGTGGTCGTGCTGTATGAGGTGGCTCTGTTTTTCCTTTTAAAATGGATTATGTAAGTTTAAGCCGTTTAAGAGCATGTTTTTAAATATTTAATATCTTAAGTTTTTCGACATCGAAGTACTGATGTTTGTTTTTGTGATTTTAAATAAAATTATAAAAAGTTCGACGTGTCTTCAGTATATAATCAGCTGGTAATGACTGTCTACACTGCGTTTACTGTGCTCTGGCTTGAATTTAAGTTGTTTAAGCTCGATGAATTCTCAAAAAGTAGTCGTGAATACTAACCATCTTACTTGAGATTGACTCCACGTCAGAGAAATGACTCCACGTCATTTGGTGCCTCAATACTTTAATACATTCAGCGAAAATTTCGTGAAGTTCTAATTAACCATTTTTCAGAAATCCTGAGCGCAATGATCAAAATCGCTGTTTTCAGAAAGTTGACTTTAAAGATTAAATCACTTCTTGATCATATAGAAAAAACTCGAAGTGACGTAACTTCTCTTCTAATGCGAATGTTTGTATGGGATTTGCTTTTAAATGTTCCTTAAGAAACGTATTTAATTATATGCTATTTAAAAAAAATCAATTTTTGGAAGCTTTAAAGGGTACCCAAGAAAAACATACTTATTTGTACCTTGTAACCTTATCGTTTTATTATACTCATTAATTTAGATTTAAAAAAAAGTATTAGCATTTCTTTAAGCTCAGAATCAGTTTAGAAAATTTTGGAATATCGTACAGAGGAGCCGTAATAGAATCATATCTAAAGGGTTGACCGTATACAATATATATCTATCTATCTATATATATATATATATTAATCAGGAATCACCAATACGTCGAGTTCAAGATTTACAAAAAAATAATGATAAATTAAAACATATTTTCATTTCTTCGCTCTAAAATTTATTTGTAGAATTGTTTGTAAAAGTAAATCCTTGTAAAAGTTTTAAATGATTTGCGAAATATTAAACCATTAATCATACATATACAAGTTCGGACGTTTATTTTTTTAATACGTGGTGGTCTGCCAAAACTGTATAAACTGTGCGGAATTAGAATTCAAGATCTGAGAACATAATAAATGGCAGAAGAACCATACCTCTATAAAGCGTGGTTTTAGCATAACACGAAAAATAAACTTTTGACGTCACTGTTAGTGAGCTGCAAATAAGGTTATTTGGAAAGACGAACTTTCATTAAAACGTAAGTACTTGCATGAACGTACTTGCATTAAGGTACTTTGTATACACGAGTATATACTTCAAATAATCTTTGAATGTTTTCACACATACTACAGTACGTCATTGAATGGTTAACAAAATTTGATTCAATAGAAAAGCGTTTATTGACGGTCATGGAAGGTATAATCACTGATTTTACTTACTACTCTAGTGCATGTTGTAATCAAACAGTCTTCGATATGCGTGATTGTTATTTTGAACATCTTCACTTGTGAACGTTATGTAAAATCTATGTATTAATTCATATCGACATGTCTAATAATGATTATTTTATATGCACCAGATAGGAAAGTTTAAGGCCTGGTCTAATTGGCATTACAGAATTTGTCTGCTTAACTGTCATCAATTGAAGGGGTTATACAACCCTAATATAGGTACATTCGTGGGAAAAGAAAGTAAACACCCCCTACTAAGTCCTCAACAAATTATCGTAGACTAAAGTTACTGGTACCGAACGATTGGGAATAAAGTATACTTTTAAATGACGTATGCCTACATATTAAATCGAATCCAAACTTCATTTTTTTCAATGGCAATACCCAATTTTAACGAGATATTTCAAATCTTCGGTTCAAACTATGCTTAGACACAAAATTTCAAGTCCTTTGAATGATGAGTTTTTGAATTATAAACATTCAAAATTGAGTGCTTCTAATATTAAATTACATTTTCATATTTTTATTCATGACTTCTGAAATTATAAACCTAATGTTTTAAATTTTTTTGTAACAATAATACTAATATACCCGAACATAAATAAGTTGAATTTGCAATTTTTATAATTTTCTGATATGAATTATGAACGATGAAATTAATATTAAAAAAATTATGAATTGCAATCTACAGTTTTTTTTGATGGATTCTGATTTATTAAGTCCTGTTTTATGGAAATCCAAAATTTCACATTTTTCTTCCAAGTAGATTTCAAATTATGCTTAAAAAATGGCAAAATTGGTGTTTAATATGATATGATATATTTAATATGAATCCGTCTATGATAGAAGTGACTAAATATTTTGAAATTTCTTATGCTATCCTGCAATCTAACAGATTTAGTTGACTGCTTAAGGTGCCTTGATCAATAAGGGAGCTCTCTCGGTTAACAATCGAGTACCGAACTTAAATTTGGATACAGCCCTTAAAATGTGCTCGTTTTAAAATAATTAATTTCTCGTAAATTTATCGGATGAATTGCATAAAAATTTGTTTTTAGATTAAATGAAGGGTGTAGAGTTCATTTATGCTGTCAGAATTGTGTTCTGCTATTGAAAAAAAACAAAGTTATGTTTCGTTTTAATATGTAGATGCCTCCCTAAGCAAATTTATATACATCATTTAAAAGTAGACTTTATCACCAATCGTTCAGTGCCAGTAAATTTCTTCTACGATAATTTGTTGAGGAGTTAGTAGGGGGTGTTTACTTTTTTTCCCACGACTGTGCATATTTATTCCCTACTTACTAATACCCTTGAATTCGTTCTTTAAAGAAGAATCAATAGAAATCAGTGGATTATAGCGACAGTTTACCTTTTCACTAATTTTTCTTATTTAAAAAAATATGGTTCAAATGGTAATCAAAAACTCACTGTATATAAATGTTCAAATAAAAGTACATTTAAAAAAAAATAACTGCATATGTAATTAAAATTTGAAAAATGTTTATAAAAATGTGAATTTATAAAAATCCCTACTACTTTTTTAAATAATGATATTTTGCACATTTTTTGTTAAAGATTTTGAAATGTATATTACACAAGATTGCGCATGGATTTAAGATACATCTAATGTTAAATTAAATATAATTTTTTTACTGATATACGTAGTGTAAAACGATGAAATCTAACACATATTCATATACTTTTATTTAAAAAAGAACAACAACAAAAAACCTCAAGGTTAATTCCATGCTCAGATTTCTCATATATATAATGAAGAAGTATTCAAAACAGTTTAAATCTCTATCTCAAATTCAAAAAAAGTCATTTAATGTTTTAATTTGTATGGGTAATTGCGCTTTGTGTCTTAACAATATTTACAATATCTCGCGATTGTCGTATGGGTAAAAATGTGGTGCCAAAATATTCACAATTAAACAGGCTTTCATTTAATATTTAAAAATAAAAATTGATTTTTTGATCAAATTTGAAATAAAATGTCGCATTGATTCGGCGACAATTTTCATTCCCGTGAATTTTAAAAATGTATACAATTAAACAATACTTTATCACATTTTGCAGTATTATATATTATTTTAGATGAACCCAATTTGCATGTTTTATATAGAAGACTATTTAAATTTCTTTCATGTACTTAAATTTAATTGGATTTTTGTAAGTTGGAGTGTCTTGAGTAAATTCATACTTCCTTGTTCAAATAATTTCTGATTTATTCTATTTTATAATTATTATGTACAAGGATACTGATTTAATATATTTTTTCGAGTCTAAGAATGATATTTAAAATTATTATATTGGTAAATATTTTTCAGCAAATTTGTTAATTACCAGATCACCACAGACATGTCTTTAAAATGATTATTGGAATGGAAAAATCAACATAGATTATATTGTTCTGTTATTAAAAAACGCTTCCCATTTTGAACAAAATGAAGATACATGCTATTTAAAAAATAATGTAGTAAATCTTAAATATTCAAAAATAAATTAAATGTATATATATATATATATATATATATATATATATATCTTTAACTCTCATATAGTTTTACTTGTTTATTTCACAGTACCATATTTTCAGAGCTGTAGATAAATGAAGAATATTAAAATGTTTATCCTTCTTAAGGTCTAAATTCTTATTTGTTATGTAATGTAATTACTTTTTGCTTTAAATGGAAAAAGCATCTGTCATTTAAGAAAAAATACGCCGATTATGGATAAACATTGTCATACAGATTATTTTGTTGTTATTTAGAATTATAGAAAATTCGAAATTTGGCAAGAAACGTTCTCAAATGCTTGGTCCAGGTTAGATCGCAAAGATATTTTCAAATATCGCTTTAGATAATTAACAATGTAAAGGAATTATCGTCCCGTCTCATTTTCGTGAAATTTGAATTATTGAAAATTGTCCAGTAAAAGCATTTTAAAGTTATATACTTGAGTTCGATTAATTTTTTGACAATTACTCCGCTTTCTGTAATTGCAATAAAATACTTCTTTTATCCGAATGCAAATTGACGCAAGATTTAAAATGTGACGACATTTTGTGTAGGAAAATATTTTCGTGCGGCTAATCATTGTCTAAAAGAAAACAAAATGTTGTCAGGTCATGAATCATGTACAAATGTGCATTTTTATTTATTCATAACATCAACGCTTTTACAAATTTAGTTTTTATGGCAGTATTAAGAAAAACTTACATCATATTAAATATAGTTTTGATTTAAATAAACTTTTGGCAAATAATTCAAAATTGATATTTTATAAATGTAAATCTACACATGGCATGACGCCTCACCCTGATATCAAAATTACACACTAATATTATGATATTCAACAACAATTTTCATATGACCACTTATATTCAAGTTCAATTAGTATCTCAAAAAAATATTTAAATTTTTCGTCCGAAATAGTACTTCATGTTCACATGCTTTCTCTAATTATTGATATTTATGCTTCTTGTATTAAAATTTTGAAAATTTTTTGGTTTATTTGAAATCAGACGTCATTTTTTTTGAAGCAAAATTTTATTTCAATAGTATAATTCTTGTGCATTTTCTTTCCTTGTTAAAAACATTTTTTTTTTTTTTTTTGCTTTAATATGACACCATTCCTCTCCTGATTATTTATTATTGAAAATTTTTATTCCATTTTCATTATTCACATGTAAATGTTTCAATTCAAAATTAATTTCTGTGGAAAAATTATGGATATTAAAAAAGTTTTAACAATGTAAAAGTACCAATACCAAAAGACCTGAAATAATACAGTTTTCTAATTCCTGCACATTTAAATATGTTTTCGTACTTATTATTTCATAATTTGAAATAAAAAACTGGGTGTAACGACGTTCGCTGTAGCCAATTTTTATTATGTATCTCTATTGCAGAATATGACCGAAAAGGGTGGTTCATATCATCATGCATACATAGCAGAACACGCCCGAGCATATGATACGTATTAAATTTAACACAGATTATTTGAATGCTAAAAAGAGTATAAAAGGTCATGCGTGACTAAATTTGATCTTATAGATATAAAACGATATTTCTTATTTTAAAAGAGGAATACGGGTTTTATTTAACCTAATACATTCATATTTACAGATATAAATCTGTCCTTTTTTACAAATTTTATTCAAACTTCCCTTGTGTATAACTCATTGAATATGTAAAATAATTAACAACTGGACAGCATATGCTAATTTTATAAACACCAATTTCTAAACCATACCTAATTTTCCTTATGCGATAATTTCTGTTACAAAAATAGGTAATTAAAACAACTTAATTTTTTAAACAACTATTTTTGTTCTTCCTATATGTTTGTGTTACAAACACTCCGCAAGACATATATAACAAGAACGAAAAATCATTTTAATCATAATGACTTTTATTTTAATCATATATTTAATCATATCATGGCAGTAAAATTAGACATTTCAAAAAGATTAATGCAATAATATGAGAATAGTGGGGAAAAAAACTATCTTTAAAGATAAGCTTTATGAAAGTATTTGTGTATACAGTGCGGCGCAAAAGTTTAAGCAGAAAGCAAACATGTTAATAAAAATAAAACTGTACAACGGAATGCATTTAAATATCCAATGTAGGTGAATACTACGATCATAAATATATATCTGCAGTTTGGAAATGATTTATCGTTACGAAAATCAGAAATTACTAAAAAACCTTTTTTGTGATGTCGCAAAAGTTTATGCACAAATGAGATTTTATGAAAATATGTCTTTAAACATGATAGGTGGAGGATCGGCGAGACTTTTGACCTGGGGTATGAAGTTTAGCGATCGCTGTACGGGTTATCAAAACGCCGAAATCTCTGCAGCTCTCGCCTGAAGAAGTTGTGGAAGTTTGGAAGCTGAAAGCTGAAAGCTGAATTTAAGTCCGTTTTGGAAATTTATTTTCAATCTGTCTTAGAACGTGGTATTTATAGTGTTTTCCAACATGGGAAAAATTCAAAAATACATATCGCTCAGGAAAGCCGAGAAAAACCACATATCGTGAGGAAGGAAGAATTAAAATAATGGCTGTAACTGGCAATTTGTCTCTTAATCAGATGAATCAGATGAATTGACTTCGATCAAACAAATAACGTTAAACCATATACAGACGGATAACGGAATCAGGATTCACCAATAAAAAATATTTGCTCGTAAGCCTTTCTGAAGCAGTGTCGCAAACAAGCAAGACTTCAATGGACAAAACAACACATGTATTATCGTGACGAATTTATTAGTGTTATTGTTCTGATGGGGAAAAAAAAGGAATTTCGATGATCCAGATGGGTTCTCATTCTAGTAGTGTACTTGAGGAAAGATCCGAATAGCATATTCATCAGACAACAATGTGATGGCTCGCTTATTGTTTGGGGCGCTTTTGGCTTCATTGGACAAACGTCTCTTTGCTTCCTAATTGGCAGACAAAATTCACAAAAATATCAGGAAACTCTGATTGAGCATATGTTGCCGTTTGGTGAACTCCTAGATATTACCAACTGGACCTTTCAACAAGACAACGCATCGATACACACTTATAGAAAAAAATGGCTTAGATCTCAGAATATCAGTGTGATGAACTGGCCATCACTCAGGCGAAATCTCAGTCCGATAGAGAATATTTGGAGAATCCTCTCACGTGATGTCTACAAGTATGGGAAGCAGTATTACTCGGTGCAAAAGGTCAAATCAGCGAACGAGGAAACATGGTATAGATGTGTGGTTCTATGGATCCACGTGTTATCAATGGGAAATCGCGCATTCAAATCATCAGGTGCAATGGAAACACCATAGACTACTAATGGACTTTTGTTCTTCGTGAAATGTTAATATTTTGTTTTATTTTGCATAAACTTTTGCGAAATCACAATTTTATTATTATTATTATTATTATTATTATTTTCCATTCAATGAATTGTTTCTGACTTCGAAATATGAATTTGTAATCCTATTGTTCAGATACAATAAAAAATTGTATGCATTCCGGTGTATATTTTTCGTTTTATAAAAACATTTAGCTTGTGTACAAACGTTTGCTCCGCACTGTACGCAAATAGTTATTGAACAGTTGGTTCATTTTTTTCTATATATATATATAGTAAAGTGAGGACAGACGCCGCGGTCGGACAGATGCCGCAGAGATTATATTGGCGACACTAGCGCTCCCGAAACCAAATTAAGAATTTCGTTGTGTGCCTCAGTGCTGTCTACTGTGTTGTATGCGTTTCCACTGCTTAACTATTAGTATTCAAATATTTCTGCCTGTTTTTATGCTTCAAACCTGCGTGGAAAGTTGCTAAAATTATTCTAATAAAGTTTTATTGCATATTTTAAGCCAAATAAGCAGAGATTTCATCCCAAAACCAATTGCAACTGCAGAATAGATCATCGTAGAATACAGACATGTGCTTGCCTTTCTCACGCGTCGCTCACATGACACAAAATGGCGGCGCGGCATCTTACCCTCCACTATGGGACAGATGCCGCACAGGGGTTGAGGGACAGATGCCGCAAAATATACTTTTGTTTTTCGGTTCAATAAATTCATCACTGCGATTTAAGTATAACTAACATTTAAATGAAGGTATATTAGCGTATTCGGCTACTTATCAAAATATTCTCAGCAACAATGCTGGTTCTCCATGTGTGAACAAGGAAAACATAGGCCCTTTACAAGTCTCACCATTTAAACTGTTAAACAAAATATCTCTTATACTAATGGTCAAAGGGCCCATACAGCCAAGTAAGAGAAATCAAAAGGATGCAAATATTACAAGCAGAGAGTTTATAAACAATAAAAAAGAAGAATGAAATAAAAAGCAAAAGACACTAGAAAGTGTCAAAGAACGACAGCTTGGTGGAAGTAAAATGTTTAGAAAACGGAAAGGAAATATCAACTTGAACGCACCTTACTTGAGGAAGAAATTAAAATATGAGTCATCTTCCGATAATGGCGAAATTGTTCTTTTATAGATTTTGATGGCAGTATGTATTGGATTGGAATTTGATGACTCAGAATGTACTGATTGTGTCTGGAGTCTTATCAAGGAACAAAGTCTAAAGCGACCAGGGTTCAGTTTCTTAAAATTCAATCGATAGCTGTATGACAAAGGCGCACTTTACTTTTGCAGCGGGAAGTGTGATGTGATTGTGGGCGAATGGAAATACAAAATTAAAGAATGAGAGGAAAGGCAAAAAAAATAGATTAGGGCCTAAATAGAATATAACTAATGCTTACATTAAGAGCAAACTGCAATGTTCGCCTGGATGTAAACCAGTGATTTATATCTTTTTTGTAATTATGCTGTCTATTGTTTCCAGTAATTATGCTATCCATTCACGTAAATCCAAATGTTTTTCGTTTCATTTTCTTTTTTTGTCTTAAGTTTTATTTTTCGAGCTTACACTTTTGCAATTTCGTTAAACTTTTCACAATTTAGTGATATATATAATTTATGTAAGTTTACAGTTATTTATTTTCATTTTAAGTAGTTTGAGGAAATAAAAATGTGATTTATTTGAAAAAAATAAACAGCATAGCTTTTTTCTCCATGCGGCATCTGTACCACACCCCATGCGGCATCTTACCCAGCACTTAAAAAATGATGTTAAAAAAGGACGTTTGGGAAAATAATTATGCATGCTTTATTAAGAGGGCTTTAACTTGTTTAACATAGAAATTAGATTCTAAAGGGTTTGATCAATGATTTCTGGTACTTAGTTTGTTGTTTTTTGCTTTATTGTACATTTTACAAGAAGAAAAGAAAAACTGCGGCATCTGTCCTCACTTTACTATATATGTTTTTGTAAGATTTTTATTGCTATAAATTAAATATTTAATGGGTTGTAGTTTTTTTTTCCATTTCATGCCATTTGATAATGCTCTGTATTCATCTTGAAACTATTATTTTGATTATATTTGTTGTTTGAGTACAGGGGAAAACTTTTTTCAGCTTATAGCTTTTTTTCCCACAGAAAACAACCGATTTGCTTATATCATTGAATTCTGTACTCTTGAAAACGTAATTCAATATATAAGTTTTTCATTTTTTTCGGAATCCATATTCTTCTTTTTTTCTTCCATGTTAATTCTTGTAATTAGGTATACGGTACTTTAATTTACACATACAGTTCTATATTGTTGGTTTATGGCGTGTAGTCAGTCATTCACAATATTGCAGTTTTTGATGATGGTCGGTAATGTTTAATTAATGGTTATATATATATATATATATATATATATATATATATATATATATATATATATATAATAGTTATGCTGTATGAGCAAGTAGCTATAAAATTTTTGATACAATGCTTTGTAATACGTTTAGTGTTTAGATTTTTGATAAAATATATTTTGTCTTTCGACAATAGAAATGTCATCTCTACTCATCCCTTCTCCTTTTAATTAGTATCGCTGTATATCATCAGTATCAGTATTAACTTGTTGAAACATTGCAATGTTAAATTTTTTATGTCGTTCAGCCCATACATTACTAGAAAAGGAGATTTAAAAATATTTAATTTCGAATTATAAGGTAATTATTTAAAGGTACAAAAGAAATTAATAAAAAAACATTAATTAACATTTAAATTGAATCGTATATAACTAAGAAAAGCGTGAGTTTTGCATTTTGTACAAAATTAAAAAAATCATTTAACTTACACATCGCATATTATTTCATACAACGCATTTTCCTTTATCAGCACCAAAACGCGCATAAGACATATCAAATCAAACACGAGTGATCCAATAATCTCTAATGTTTTATACGAGTCTCTATAAATCTATTATAAATGTAAAATTTCATTTTTTTAGTCACTATTTTATAATTTAAAAGTTTTTAAAATCAGAAATAAAAGAAAATATTAAATGTCATTTTTATCCTAATAGTTGTAATTTAAAGAAATAAAACGTGATAAACATGGTATGTTAAATGGAAAACAATTAAAGCTAACTCCCGCTTCACAGTTGATGCATTATTGCAGCGTTGATTTGCTTAAAAATCTATGTTTTATTTTTTGGTTTTTAAAATAGCAAGCATAAAAATTTATAGCTTCATCTCAAAAACATTTTGTAAAAACAAATGTGAATTGCTTTGTAATAGGGAATTTTGTTCAATTTTGAAAATTTTAAATAAACTTTCGTCGGTGTGATTATCCTTCAGGATTTAACCGAAAATCACATCCGAATGAATTAAACATTTTGAACATAATCTTTAATACTTTCGAGATTATATATATATACATATATATATATAATATATAGTATAATATATATAAATATATATATATATATGATTTAATTCCAAAAATCTTTAATTAAATTCGAAAATTCTTTAATTAATAACAAAGGACTGTATGCAGTCAGTATGTCACGTATCAGTAAAACTTGTCGCGAACGGATTAAGAACATTCCAAGTTAGAAGTGGTATAATAAAACAAAATTTCTTTCGGAATTACATACACTGTTAAACATTTGCAGCAAACTGACCAGTCATTCGTCCGTTTTTACATAAAAAGGTTATATAACCTTAATTTAACGCTATTCTGAATTTATTAATGCCCATGTTGTTGATCAAAATACGTTTAAATAACTGTTATGTAAGAGTTTTCTATAAAAACAGTCGAATGACTAGACAGTTTGCTGCTAACATTTACTAGTGTAGGTATATTTAGAGTACAGTTAGTCAATTTATTTAGTACCTATTTTTGGATAAATCAAAAAGTCACTAACTAGACTTACCTCTTGTTAATTAAATAAATTCAATATCTTCTTGTATTCTATGCAAGTGTGTTTTTTCCTGAAATAAAAAATAATTATTATTATTTTAATTCCTCAGGCATGTGTAATATAGAAAGGAAGTCAAAACAAATGTATTGCAAAGATATATCAAAATAATGTTTTAAATAATTCAAGAAAAAGATTTGTTATTATAAAAAAAATTACTTTATTGGGGATAAAACATTTTAGGAAGTAGATTATATCATATATATATATATGTATAGATATATAGATATATATATATAAACTCTTCATTGAGCAAAAAGAAAAGACAATTCGGTTTATGGAGGAAATAAACGAGTTTTTAAACTATTTTAAGATTCATTAGTCTTAATCTGTTTTAAAGTACCGATGGTATTGTAATATCCCAGCTAGAAAATGTTTGCACTTTTTATGCAAAAAAGTATAGATTGTACACAATTTGTGCATAAAAAGTGACTTTTTTTTAACACTTTGAAAAGTATGCACTTTGTGTGCAAACTGTCTGTATTTTTTATACATACAAAAAAGTGTATATTCTATGTTGTCAAAAACTGTGCACATTTTTTGCATAAAATAAATGAATATTTCGTGTTCGCGAAAAGTGTGCATTTTTTATGCACAAAAAAAAAAAAAAAAAAAAAAAAAATCTGTTGATTCCAATTTTCTAAAAATTATTTATTTTTTATGGATGTAAAAAGTAGTACTTTTATTTTAATTAGTATATTTATTCCCCTCCCCCGCCTAAACGAAAATTCTCAATTCCATTTTAATTTTAAGGTAAACGAAATAAATACATTTTACTATGTTTTTCAAACTAAGAGAAAAAAAAAATTAATTATTTAAATTTCGAAATCCAGGAAGGGGCAATGGGGCTCCTCCCCCAACCCTCCTCTTTCATTAACGGAAATTTCCTGAGTTCCTCCTTTATTTTAAGTTGCTTGAAAAAATAAATTTTACTATGTTTTTCAAAATAAGGGTAAAAGAAATTTTAATTAATTAAAATTTAAAATCTGGGGTAGGGGTAATAGTTCACCTAAACCCTCTAACTTTACAGAAAATTATTTAATTCCTCTTTTATTTTAAGTTACTCGAAAAGAGATAATTTTACTATGTTTAAGGGTGTATTCCAATCCAAACTGCTTATTTTCCGATTCATTTTAAAATTCATTTTTGCTCTCAAACGCATCAAACTGGAAAATTGTGTTATTTAGAAACTATATAATGTGCCGTGCTTGTCCATTTTTTGATAAATGCAGAAAATATTGTAAAAAGTGCTGTCAAAGTTGGCGTTTTGAACCGAATTTTCCGAAGCGCGAGGTCTGAGATTGAAATAAATGGTCATACTGAGAAAATAACTGTTTAAAAATCGAATTCTAAATTGAGCGAAAAATGAAATCACACGGCATCTTATACATCTCTTCAAAAACCACCTTAGCAAGTTTCGTGTTTTTACTTTTAAAAATGAGTCTGAAAATGTCTCAGAAAATTTCGCGCTGTTGAGGGTGAAAAAATATTTTTCCGAATACACCCTTAACAAAATCACTGAAAATAAAATTTAGAAATTATCTTGATTAAATCAAATTTAATTCAAATACGAGGTAGGGGCAATAGCTCTCATATGACCCCCTTCTACCCAAGTAAAAGTTCTTAGTTCCTCTTTAATTTTAAATTACTCGAAATAAATACATTTTGCTGTGCATTTCAAAATCGGAGCAAAAGACATTTTAATTAAATAAGTTTCAAAATCCAGAGAGGGGCAAAATGGGCTCTTCTACACCCTCCTCCCTTTCCTTAACAGAAAATACCCAGATCCTCTTTTATTTTAAGTTACTTGAAAGAATAAATTTTACTGTGTTTTTCAAAATCGAAAAAAAAATAAAATTTAGTTAAATTTTTAAATCGAGAGAGGGGAAATGACCCTCCTAAGCCCCCTTCCCCCAAAGGAAAATTCTTAGTCTATCTTTATTTATATACTTATATTATCTTTTATTTTTATTTTATATTTATCTATCTTTATTATCTTTACTCGTAAATAACAAATTTGACTCTGTATTTCAATGTAGGAAAAGAATAAATTTTAATTAATCAAATTTTAAAATGCAGTGAGGGGTAATGGTAGAGTTGCAAAAAACCCACATATTTCGAGGGACGGGAATAAACCCGGGAATTTCGGGGAATAAACCCGGAATTTTGGGGAATATTGGAAATTTTGAAGGAGTTTTGAAGAGAAACAAACACAATTATTTTTCAATTTGAAATTTTTATTTTAAAGAAATTTCAGGGAAGAATGTTCCAAAAAATAGATTTTACATTATGAATTCACAAAACTTATGATTTTACAGTCTATCTTTATAATTTATTAGCTTTACAACAATGGCGTCTGTGAGGATATGAATATTTCTTTAAAAAATATTTTTTTTTTTTTTTGTTTCTGTTTGCTCGCATAGCTCTCTTATTCAAGGCATACTTTATATTAATTTTCTAACGAGTTGCTTTGTATTTATGCATCGATTTTTTAAAATTTTGTTCATTTTCTTTTTTGTTTACATTTGTTGATTCGAAGAACAGAGGTGAAGTTTACATTTATGCCAGGGAAGATAATCTCTCATCTGCCTCTTTCACTTTTTACTCACCGACGATCAAAATACCAAATTTCTTAAGATATTTTAATTTCTCTTACTTAATATTTCTACAACTTAAGCCTATATTTCTTTTGTTTTCATGAAAACCATGCATTTTTAAAAATATTTTATGTTATTAGATTTGTTCACATTGACAAAAATTGAAATCATAAAAAATAACTGAAAATAATAAATTAAAAATTTTTCATTCTTAAAACTTTCTAAAAACTTCCGGAAATTTTCAAAATTTCCTTCCCAAAAAACCCGGTTTATTCCCGGGAATAAACCCGGTTTTTTCCACCCTCTGCAACTCTAGGTAATGGCTCTCCCATGCTCCCACCCCCTATCAGAAAATTCCTTACTTCCTTTTTTATTTTAAATTCTTCGAAAAGAATAAATTTTATGAAGTTTTCAAAATTATCGGAAAATAAAATTTAGCTAGTTAAATTCTAAAATCGAAGGAAGGGCAGTGGACTCCCCCCCTCCCCCCCCCCCCCACACGCGCGCGCAAACTCTCCTCTTTTGGACGAAGCCCATGATTAGAGCTTACAAATACAAGCGGAGATACTAAATGCATCTCTTATCCTCTATCAAGCAAAAATTCCAGTTTTTATGAAAATTACTTCTGCTTTCAAAGAGCAAATGAAAAATGTTTATTTCTTTATTAGTTTATTTCAAATTTCTATTTAAACGTTTGATTTTCGCATGCGCAGTTGCATTTCAACTCAACTCAACTCAACTCTCCTTGTGTTGTTTACATGCATCGAGCTGTGATTGCGATGTCGCTTACATGTGACTCTTGCCGGCATTCATTAGAATCTTAGAATTAGCGAAATATTTTTATCGTTTCTTTCTCAAATTTTATTATTTGTCTTTTTAACGATAACATCCACACTCTAATTTCTTACAGGGAAGTATTAACATCTCTTTGAAAGTGCCAAAAAAACTCGGCCGTTTTCGAAATAAATAATTCTTTCTAAAACTTCAAAAGTTCGTAAATGATATAACGATCTGTTATGGATTTTACGCCATTTGATTTTTTGTTAAGGATAAATCTCTTGTATTTTAAATAACGTATTCTTTCGCTTAAATTAGTATTTGCATGCTTATATTTAAAATAGTTGATACCAGTGGTGTAGTCGTAAAAAAGAAAAAAAAAAAAAAAAAAAAAAAAAAAAAAAAAAAAAAAAAAAGAGAGTATACGTACTAAACAGCGGATATACGCTTAAGGTAGAAAGTATACCTTAGTGTATATATGCTATACTAGATTAATATTAACACAATTATTCTAATTGGTAAACAAATCATATTAGATGTAAATTTCCAACTGGGCGAAAAATGTCCGGACCAGGATTCGAACCCGGGATCTCCTGGCTGAAGCCGCCAGTGCTCTGCCATCTGAGCTATCCCGGACGATTCTGGTCGAACTTTTTCACCCAGCTAACCCAGCTCGAATCCTGGTCCGGACATTTTTCGCCCAGTTGGAAATTTACATCTAATATGATTTGTTTACCAATTAGAATAATTGTGTTAATATTAATCTAGTGTAATTTCGTATCCAGCGGTTTCTGGAGTTCCATTACCTGAGATTTATTCTGTTGAGCTGAACCAGGTTTCAGACCAGATGCTGTAATCATCATGGTTAGCTGGGTGAAAAAGTTCGACCAGAATCGTCCGGGATAGCTCAGATGGCAGAGCACTGGCGGCTTCAGCCAGGAGATCCCGGGTTCGAATCCTGGTCCGGACATTTTTCGCCCAGTTGGAAATTTACATCTAATATATATGCTATAGCTTTCTTCAGAAACAGAGGTTATACGGTGTTCCTTTAAAAAATCCAGAGAGTATACGGAGTATACCTTCCACTACATCCCTGATTGATACGTCATATTTGGTAAGTAAGTTTTAAAATAAACGACTGAAATAAAGTGACACCGATTAAATATGGATCAAACTCAATATCTGGGAAAATATAAAAGACGAAAATTTCAAATTCGGCATGAAGTTAGTATAAATATTTTGTGTATAGTACTAAATGCTTTTGCATAAAACATTCAGTGTACACAAAATATTTTAATTTATTTTTTAATTGATTTTTGTAAGTCACCTATAATTACCCCGGCAAGGGGGCAATTATGGGTCACTGTCTGTATAAAAAAGTATTAATGCATATTTTTTTGATAACATTTTTGTAAGTTTTTGGAAATTACCGCTAAAGTAAAAATTTTCATCATTAAAGCTTAAAGTCTTAAAAGAGATATAAAAATAAATGAAAGTACCATTTATTTTTAAGGGATGTTTACGAAAATCCCATTTATTAGTTGCACATGAACTTTACTTTGCAGGTGCTTAGCAAGAGAGCTAAAGGACACTTTTTGGAGTGAATTTCAGGATTTTTCACGACAACTTGCTGGCGAAAGGTTGCAAGTTTATTTTTTTTTAATATTATCGACTGAGGAATTTGATGATCTTTTTTCCCTGTGACAACTGAACAATTACATGATTTTTTGCATAACTGGCTTTTGAATTTTTCGATTTTTATCAAACAAGGGTTTGACAAAACTTATAATTTATTTCCCATGATCCGTAGATATATTTTGTGAGTTTTTCTCGCACAACCAGAAAAAGAAATCAATCGAAAGGGCAGTCGAAAATGTCAGTAAGTGCCACCAGTTGTGTAAAATAATTAAAAAGGTCCATCCGGAACACAAAATAGTTAAAAACAGCTGCTGGGCTCTGTGCACTCCCGAATTGGTCTGGAGTAGGGATGCAAAACCTGTGGTCTGAGGAATTCGTCACTTTACAACTGGAAAAAACTGGAATATTTGTCTAAGTTGCAGGAAAAAATCGTAAATTTTGTCAATTTGAAGCGGGCAAAATCGAAAATTTCATTCATTATGTACAGAAAATAGCAAATTTTGTCAAACAGGCTCTGAAAAATTGTGAATTTCGTTGGTTGGGTACGAAAAAAATGCGAATTTAGTCAATCAGGTGTGGAAAAATCGCGAATTTGTTTGATCGGGCACGAAAAAAATTGCGAATTTTGTCGATAATGTGCGGAAAAATTGAAAAATAGTGAATTTTGTCAATCGGGTGTGAAAAAACTGTGAATTTTGTCAATGTGCAGTGAGAAAAAATTACAAATTCCGTCACAGTTGAGATCGTGAATTTCGTCGATCAGGTGTGAAAAAATTGTGAATTTTGTTGATTAGAAGTAGAAAAATCTCAAATTTCGTTGAATCATGGAAACATAGCGAACTTCGTTAATCAGGCGCAGAAAAAAGGTGAATTTTGTCAATCGGGTGTGAAAAAAATAGCAAATTTCATTTGTCAGGTAAGAAAATATGGCAAATTTAGTCAATCAGGCATGGAAATATAGCGAATTTGTTTGATCAGGCACAAAAAAATTGCGAATTTTGTCGATAATGTGCGGAAAAATTGAAAATAGTGAATTTTGTCAAACGGGTGCGAAAAAACAACGAATTTTGTCACTTGAGTGTGGAAAAATTGTGAATTTTGTCAATGTGCAACTGGAAAAAATTACAAATTCCGTCAGTAGAATCGTGAATTTCGTCAGTCGGGTGTGGAAAATTCGTGAATTTTGTTGATTAGAAGTAGAAAAATCTCAAATTTTGTTGATTCATAGAAAAATAGCGAACTTCGTTAATCAGGCGCAGAAAAAAGGGAATTTTCTCAGTCGGGTGTGAAAAAATAGCAAATTCCATTGGTCGGGTAGGAAAAAATGGCGAATTTAGTTAATCAGGTGTGGAAAAATAGCGAATTTGTTTGATCAGGCACGAAAAATTGCGAATTTTATCGATAATGTGCGGAAAAATTCAAAAATAATGAATTTTGTCAATCGGGTGTGAAAAAAAAAAGAATTTTGTCAATTCGGTGTGGAAAGATTGTGCATTTTGTCAATTAGGAGTTGGAAAATCTCAAATCTCGTTTATTCATGAAAAATAGCAAACTTTGTCGATCAGGTGTGGAAAAAAAGCGAATTTCATTGGTCGGGTAGGAAAAAATGGCGAATTTAGTCGATCAGGCGTGGAAAAATAGCGAATTGAATCAAACAGGAGTGGAAAAACTGCAAATTTGTTTGATCTGGCACGAAAAAATTGCGAATTTTTTCGATAATGTGCGGAAAAATTGAAAAATAGTGAATTTTGTCAATCGGGTGTGAAAAAAAAAGAATTTTGTCAATTGAGTGTGGAAAAATTGTGAATTTTGTCAATGTGCAGCGGGAAAAAATCACAAATTCCATCAGTCAGTTGAGAATCGTGAATTTCGTCGATTGGGTGTGGAAAAATCATGAATTTTGTCAATTAGGAGTTGGAAAATCTCAAATCTCGTTTATTCCTGAAAAATAGCAAACTTTGTCGATCAGGTGTGGAAAAAAAGAGAATTTCATTGGTCGGGAAGGAAAAAATGGCGAATTTAGTCAATCAGGCGTGGAAAAATAGAGAATTTGTTTGATCTGGCACGAAAAATTGCGAATTTTGTCGATAATGTGCGGGAAAATTGAAAAATAGTGAATTTTGTCAATCGGGTGGGAAAAAAAAAGAATTTTGTCAATTGGGTTTGGAAAAAATGTGAATTTTGTCAATGTGCAACGGGAAAAAATCACAAATTCCATCAGTCAGTTGAGAATCGTGAATTTCTTTGATTGGGTCTCGAAAAATCGTGAATTTTGTCAATTAGAGTTGGAAAATCTCAAATCTCGTTTATTCCTGAAAAATAGCAAACTTTGTCGATCAGGTGTGGAAAAAAAGAGAATTTCATTGGTCGGGAAGGAAAAAATGGCGAATTTAGTCAATCAGGCGTGGAAAAATAGAGAATTTGTTTGATCTGGCACGAAAAATTGCGAATTTTGTCGATAATGTGCGGGAAAATTGAAAAATAGTGAATTTTGTCAATCGGGTGGGAAAAAAAAAGAATTTTGTCAAATGGGTGTGGAAAAATTGTAAATTTTGTCAATGTGCAGTAGGAAAAAATCACAAATTCCGTCAGTCAGTTAAGAATCGTGAATTTTGTCGATTGGATATGGAAAAATTGCGAATTTTATCCATCGGCTTTGGAAAAGTTACAAATGTTATCTATTGGCCATAGAAAAATTGTGAATTGTGTCAATCTGGCATGTAAAAATCGCAAAATTTTTTAATCGGGCGCAGAAAAATAGTGCATTTCGTTGATCAGGCGTGGACAAATCTCAAATTTCGTTGATTCACGGAAAAATAGCAAATTTTGTCGATGAGGCACGGAAGAAAAAGGAAATTAGTTCATCAGGTTGCAGAAAAATAGCGAATTTTGCTGATTGGATATGGAAAAATTGTGAATTTTATAAATAGGCTTCAGAAAAATTGCAAATGTTTTGACCGGCTATTGAAAAATTGTGAATTGTGTCAATCTGGCATGCAAAAATCACAAAATTTTTTTATTTGCACAGAAAAATAGTAAATTTCGTTGATCAGGCGTGGACAAATCTCAAATTTTGTTAATTTGCTCCTTTGCTCCTCTTCGTTCATAAAGTTCACATTTTTTTCATCGTCATTCACATCTTTAGAAGAAATAGTATCACTCCTTAAAAACAATCCTTGCTATATTCGTGTTAGATATACAAACGTAAACTATTGATGTGTCTTTACCAACTGAATTGGATATGTTGACTAGGTAGGGGAACCTAGAGGGGTACCCCCCCTCTCTGAAACCATATTTTTTATCCGATTATAGGACACAGATCACCACCCCGAAATATTCTCTCTGTGTTACTGATGTGGCCCTCGGCAATGCAGACATTTTTGCAAGTGGCCCTTCTCTAAAAAGGTTGTGCTCCCCTAGCCTAGAACCAACATTAGAAATAACTCATATGTTAAAGACTGTTACCTAGAAATCCGCACAAGCTTTGCAGTTATGGAAAATAGCAAAGGAATCAGGGGCGGATCCAGAGAATCATTTCGGGGGGGGGGGGATACCAAGTGACATATAATCAAAGCAACAGTCAAGTGATATTCCAAAAATATCTTGGAATATTTAAATATTACCGATTAATATAGTAGTTCAACACGAAGTAAGTCTTTTTTTTCTAATATTTCTTACATTTTTAGCTACAAAGAAGTTCTTATGAAAATTATTTTTTCATGTTTTCCCTAAGTTGAAAGAGCTAAGGCTCAGTGCTGAAATAATTTAGAAATGCAGTTTTTGGAATCATATTTTTTGTTATTAGATTTGCATATTTTTAGAATCTTGATATAATTTGCAACAAATATAGGGAGATATTTTTTTAATTTTTCTAAAAATTTCATATAAAATTGATAAACATGATAATTAATAACAATTTAAGAAAATTTACCATGTGTAATTTAATTTTTTTTAAGATAATAAAAAAAGAAATTGAAAATATCTCTCCCAAGATCTTTTGCATAGATATACTATAAAACTATTTTAAAAAAAATAGTGATAATAAAATATTGAAAATTGAATGAAGAGTAGTATTTTTAAAAATGTATATTTTGACAGAAATGCTATACCAAAATTCATTACTACTTTAGAATCAATAATAAAAATTTGGGGGTTTTTGTTATGAATATTCATTAATTGTGCATGATGTTTAGGTACATTCATGTTTGTGAAAAAGTATCTCTCTTACTTTTTCTGCAATTGAAAGTGTTTTTTATATGAACTGGGTTATTTCTTATATTTTTAATGTTTGTTTGGTTATCGTAAATATTTTTATGCAGTTGCTTAAAAAATTGTGAATGATGCCTACTGAAATACACTTATGCTGCAGAAGTATTGAAGAGGCAAAATTAAAAGATTAAATTGTTTATAAGTAAAGAAAGATCTTGACTGACTTGTATAGGTCCAGACTCCCAAAAGCTGAAAGAAGCCAGTGACTCCTAAACATAAAAAATCCAGTCTCCACATTGTAAAACAAATGCATAAAAAAATAGCATTTATATGGGGAGAAAATTCAAAGTGAAAAATGATTTTTTTAGGTACTTTTCGGTTAGCCGGGCGCCAGTATTATATTTACATATTTATATACACACACATATATGTATATATACGTACATGTATATATAACACTGGCACCCGGCTAGCTGAAAAGTACCCTTTTTTAATATCAGGGGTCGCAGCATATAGGACAAATTTTATTGTTCTTACCAGTGACTTTTTTCAATAATCTTCATGGAATAGTCCTATTGCATATCTTATAAAAATTTCTCTTGTCGATTACTGATAAACATACTGGTAGGACCAATACAATTTGTACTATATGCTGTGCCCCCTGTTTATATGTACTACATTTGTACAAAAAAATGCTAATTGCATCAAATGTGTATAATTAATTTAGACATAAAATTCTTAAAATTTGAATAATTAATTAAATATAATATATTTATTTAAATGTGTATAGTCGGAAAATATAGTTGAGCAAGATACAGTATAAAAAAAATGTGTATAAGCTAAGCAATCACGTTAGTAGGGAACGTTAAGAAAACAATATTTCTTATTTTGATTTTGTCATACAAAAATGCATATTAAAAACGTGACATTATTTTGCACTTTATAAAAATCAAAATACACTTTCAAACATTTGTTCTTCTACAACACACACACATAAAAAAGGCGAGTTAGATATTAAAAGTTAGTGGCCAGAGATAAAAAATTTGTCGCCACCTGGCAAGTGGTGACCATCCATGAGTTTGCGCCTAATGTTCGTTTTTGAAAGCTGCGCCTAGCACTCTGGGACGATTCTACTAACCAAAGGGGTGTCACACTGAGTATTTTCTTAAGTTGTTCATTTGTTGGTGTCACTAGGATTGGCACCAGGGCCCGAAACTAGTGGGTTGCAGAGGGTTCATGTGCCCCGGGCAGCAGCATGAAAGACGAAGGGGGTGCCAAATAAAGATTTTGTTTGTCGTTTCATACAAAAATGTATATATATGAAATACAAAGAAACTTGCAAGCTAATGTTAAACCTATGAGAGCGTTCTTTTCAAATTTGTGAAACTGACTTTATAAAAAAAAAATCTGCAACCAAAATCTATAAAGTAAACACTAATACGGTTAGAATTCTTTCTAAGCAAGAAAAAAAATCATTTGAAACTATTAATATGCAAGTGAGAAATTTAAAAAATAACGCTCCCATAGGTTTAACATTAGTGATCCAGTTTCTTATAGAGCCTAGTGTAGGCTCTTAATGCTCAAGCTAATGTTAATCCTATGGGAGCCTTGTTTACATATTTGTTGTTAGCATTTATTAAATTATTTTTATTTTTTAAGGATTTTTATTTCTTTTTTTGCATAGGGTACCTGCGGTAATAACTTTTATTGTGTATGAGGAGGGGGGGTGCCAAAATCTATCCCCCGGGCTTAATACAATCTAGTTTCGGCCCTGATTGGCACTCAACTAAACAAATGCCGTTCACCCCCTATTTTGACAAAATCAAAGAAATCCTGACACATGCACAAAAGCATGGAAGGCTTTGTTATCCGAAAACAAACAATATACTGACATGAATGTAAACATAACACTTATTTTCTCAGATTCAACTAAACAAACAGCGCAACTATCAGTTTCTGACTGTAGTTTTAGATTTGTCTTTAAACCTTTTTGTACTGAATTATGAATTCATGAAAAGTTTTTCTTCTAAAGCATGTACATGAGTGATTTTTTTTTTTACAAGCATTTACCTTCAGCTGTAATTAGAAATAAAAAAAATTGTGAAAATTCCCTTGTAATGTTTTAAATTTAAAATACAGCTTCATCGTATGTTCAATTAAAGGTATTTTAGTTTTATTTATTGAAACTTCATTTTTGTGCATTTATTTCAGAAATATATATATTAATTTTGTTTTTTTAATTTCATGCTGTTATAAGAATATATATTGCTCAGCTTTCTGTTGTGTCACTGTTTACGTTACAGGTACACCAATAAATTTACGCTTGCTGTTCAGTCCAGTGTTCAATTCAGATGCTTTTCTCTGGGAGGGACTTTTGCGACTCTGGGTGGGGGACATTATAGAGTTCCGGGGGGGGGGTTGCATTTTATGACCATTGAAAATGCAAAATCTCAAATTTTCTGGGGGGGGGAGGGGGGAATGTCCTCCCGGGCCACCCCCTGAATTCAACACTGGTTTGTTCGTATTATTAATTTTATTGTTGCAGTGTGAATTATGTATGATGTGATAGCAATATATTTAAAATGCAATAATAAAACCTTTTTGTGGTAAAATTTAGGTAGCCAAAAAAAGTGTTCAAAGAAAAGTGCACAAAATCTGAGCGTATTTGGCACCACTGAT
Organism: Maratus speciosus; assembly: GCA_963932465.1. Lineage (NCBI taxonomy): Eukaryota > Metazoa > Arthropoda > Arachnida > Araneae > Salticidae > Maratus > Maratus speciosus. Next base: position 239,480,843 of record OZ010787.1, on the reverse strand, counting down.
TTTGCATAAAAAGTATAAAATTTTAGGTAGCCAAAAAAAGTGTAAAAAAAAAGTGCACAAAATCCGAGCGTATTTGGCACCACTGATTGTGTATAAAAAGTACACAATTTAGGTATGCAAAAATAGTGTAAAAAAAAAGTGCACAAAATCCGAGCGTATTTGGCACCTCTGATTGTGCATAAAAGTGAACAATTTAGGTATGCACTTTTTGCACACAATTCAGTGTGCACTCATTATGCATAAGCAGAGGTGCCAAATACGCTCGCTTTGTGTGCACTTTTTTTTACACTTTTTGTGTAAACTTTTTCTAGCTGGGGTACAGGCATCCCCCGACTAACGTACACTGTTAAAAATTTGCAGCATTCTGTTCAGTCATTTGACCGTTTTTTTTTTCCGAAAACGGTTACACAACCGTAATTTAACACTATTCTGACTATATTATTGGCCATTTTATGATCAGAATATAGTTAAATTACGGTTATGAAACCGTTTTTTCAAAAAATGGTCGAATGACTGGAGAGAATGCTGTAAATTTTTAACAGTGTATTATGCGACTTGTTATAAATTCGGAGTTATGTAATAGATCTCGAAAATTATATTTTTGAACATACTAGCGCTTTTGATATTTATTTTATAAGTAAAATATTTAGGTATAAACCACAAGCGTAATGTAGTTTAATATTATACTTATACTTTTATTTGTATATACAGTCAAAGCTATAGCAAAAGAATTTAATCATTATTGTTTATTATTCATAGTAGTCATCTAATTCATAATAAATACAGTTTGTGCTTATCAAGGACAATTGTATTTTGTGAATGCTATTCCTTTGTCTTTCCATCAGAAATTCATGGAAAATAGGTCAAATTACTCCTATTTAATTATTTCTTATTTTTATGTCGTTGGTATAGATTCAAAATTGTGATAAATCAGTTCATTAATATTAGATTTATAAATCCCGTATTCCAAAAGATATTTGAAAAGTGTTTGTTTAAGTTTGTTTTCATATTTTTTCATACTTTTATAGTTTACATACGAGTAAATACTGTCGCATGATGCTTTATTTATAAAATAATACGGTGTAAATAATATATATATGTATATATATATGTATAATAAATATTGCACTTTCTTACAACATTTTACCTAAGCGACTTACAAATTCGACTTACGTAAAATTCAAGTTGCGTAAAACTTTAACGAGACGCGCATTACGTACGTAAGTCGGTGATAACTGTACATGGAACAAAATTGTGATTTACAACAAATTTGATATGCAAAAACTTTAAAAGTAAAACCCAAATTAAAAAAAATAATAATCAGACCTAACTGTAATATATATATACATATATATATATATATATATATATATATATATATATATATATATATATATATATATATATATACATACTTTATATATATATCCATACATACTTTATATATATACTATATATATATATATATATATTATATGTATTTTCCAAGTTGTCTTGTAATAGAAAAACATTTAAAATAAATCAAAATCAGTGTAAAACAATTTGTTATCTAGAAATTTCCTATGTCAATCATTCCTATAATAACGCATTGTCTAAACTTATTACTATATATAGTTTTCAATTTTAATTAGTTAAAGAATCTTGAACTCGTAAGATATTTATATTGCTAAAATGAGTTATTTATGCTTGGTAGAATGCACCTTCGTAATATTTGCATTATTTATGTAAATATGATTCTTATTAATATGTCCGAAATTGTTCCAGATTTTTACAGTGCCATAAAGTGAGAAGTAAAACATATTTGCAACATTTACGGCCAATAAAGGACGGTAAATGCTGTTGAATATTTCCCTTTATAAGCCTATCATTTATTTTTAAATACACATTGGTAATTTACTGCAGAGAAATTTTCATACAAACCACATATTTGCAACAACATTTTATATGAAATTCTATTTTACACTATGATCCAATAAAAAGGGTAATTATTATTTTTCTTATTCTTAAGGGTATATGAACAAAATGTTATTATACATGTTACAGAGAATAAAATTACTTCATTCTCGTTTGAATTAAACTGATGGTATATGATAAATAATGCATATATACACTATGGTTCAAATGCGTTTTGTCATCCACCGCACAATTCTTAAAAAATGGTATGGAATTAAAATAGACAAAAGTAATATTTTTAATTGTATTATAGATGACACATGTATAATAAATTATGTACTTTTTAATATTTAATCTAAAGCTTTTCACTAATTTCTTTTCATTTTCATTAGTTCAATAGATCAAAGGGCAATCAGTTGGTAATTTTTTTATTTGCTTTTTTATTATTATTATACCCCAATTTCATCTACAGTTGTGTATATCGAGAATTCTGTGCTGTGGCAAGCTTTTTTTATTATTCAATATCGTAAAGTAATGTCTTAAAGTTTGGCGACTGCAGAGGCGACATATCAGATTTTAAAATATATATTTTTTCTTTTTACCTTGAATAACACTTTAATTACAATGCAATGCTTTCGAGAACATTATTCTGTTATAAATCCATCGCAAACGTTCCAACCTTGACTGGACAGTTTTTTTTAGAGAATAATTTCTTGGACTTCTTTTTTAAGATTGATTCTGTTTTTAATGCATCGTGAAAGATTTCTGTAATACATTAATCGGAAAAAGGGAAGCTGTAACTTTTATGTAGTTATTTAAATTGATTAAAGCTTTATTTAGTAAAGTGTCGAAATAAATTATTGCTCCTTCAACAAAAGAAACCGCTTTTCTATAGTTCGATTCAAACGTAGTTGCAAAAAAATCAAGTTTGTTGCAACTTTTATACCTGTTTTGTTCAATGAAGAATAAATACTCAGCCCAGCCCATTTTTTACAAGCAAAAACCCAAATCAAATTATAACACTTCATAAATTTTGTTGAAGGGACTACAAATCGTTCAAAAACATTTTTTAAACTGTTTTTTTTATAAAGCACTGCTATTTGCACGAAAAAAATAAAATTATCTAATTCAGACACTTTGTGTTATTTATTTAATGTAACATTTTTTTAGAGCTACGGCATCATGAAGACTAACATGTTGAATCCTACGTTTCACAATATAGAGGCTTGCAGGTTTTTTTTCCCCGGTTACATTCACTATGACAGTTATTTTAAAACTCAAATTACTTTGAATGCGTCTACTAGCAATTGCTATACAGAGTGTCACAAAAACATTTAAGGGCATTTTAATTTATTATCCGTTTGAAGTACGCGGTCAATGTAACCTGAAAAATAGTGAAAAATATGATAGGAAATAATATTATGTTGGCGAAATACTCCTACCATTAATATTCAATAACTTACACTTTTAAGCTTTTATACTGCTCCAGGATCTTATGTTATATTTAGGAAAAAATTCCCATGCTGCGAGAAGTAAAACGTTAAAAATTTAGTTCTTCTACTTTTGAAGCAGACTCAGTTACGATACATTGAATTTTGTGAAATTTCGGAGCTTTAAAGAACTAAGCAGCTTAGTCGTAAAATAATTGTAATTTGTCTGTTCTACTTTCAAGTGCATGTAGAAAAGTTTTTTTAAAATATAGATTAGAGGACACAGGGAGCTTATAAAAATTACAAATTGTAACTATTTAAAAATTAGTTGCAGGACCATTTGAACGACATGATGTTACTTACTTCCTTATTTTGAACAGTTTTATAATTATATTGCCTAGGTATCTCCAACATGTGAAAAATTAATGTGCTTTTCAATCTTTTTAGAACAACCTTTATATCTGTCGGAAAAGGAAATTTTTTTTACCGGATCTTTCATTTATTTTCCTTTATTAACAGTAATATCTGATACTACATTTTTTTTAAAGTTACAGTTTAAAGTTTGCGTGTAATATTCACATAATTTGAAATCTGGCGGTTATGTTTACCAATTTTGTGATAACTACAACACATTTTTTAGTTTTCCCGAGCAAGCTTATATTTTTGGTATTCCTTCAGTCATAAGGTTTATGCTACATTTGTTTCTTGATCAGATGAAATTGGAAAAATTAGCCATAATAAGCACTTGATAACGGCGTATAATAATTAGATACATACGTATAATTTCAAAAATATTTATATACAAACGATCTCACATTTTATCTTCAGACTAGTATATAATCCCTGTCAAAAATGACGGAAAGTGAATGATAAATCTTTAAAACAATAGTTATTATTTATATTTAATAAATAATATTTATTGGAGATCTCCGTCAGAAAACAACATATAAAAGATACTCATTCTAGAAAACGCTACAGTTTTAAGGACAATTACGTCGCCCCCTTTGCCCAACCTCAAAATTCACCTTCTCCACCTTCTTTAAAATTTTGAAGCGTTATCAAGTAAGCATTCACGTAAGTTAAATTTCATCTGTATTCGTTCTTCATGTTAATGGCAATTTACATATGCATAGTCGCCCAAGAATGGAATGTGTTTCATGAACTTTACTTTCTATGAAGTAAATAATTTTCGTTCTTGAACGATTCTTATGAAACTCATAATGTATCACAAAATGCATACCATATTAAGCATTTCATGCACTCAGGATTTTTCACTCAGTTCTTATCCTTTAGTTAATCTTTTCTCATCCTAATGAAAAACATATGTTACACTTAATTGAATGTTTTCATATTGAAAGACCAGTATAAAGTTTAAGCGTAATTCAAAGAAGCGAAAATTTTGAGTGTTTATTGTTATTTATAATCTTTCTTCCTGTTAATGTTGTTGACTACATTTTTAGATACCCAAGAACGGTAAACTCATCCGATAAATTGTAGAACTGTACATTTTATTAAGAAAATGTTTAATCGGGTAAGAATAGAAAGAAAGACTTTAATTATTATTTACAGAATGTTTTCATTTCATATGAAACTCTCCATTCTTGGGCGACTAAAAACTTCTACACTTTCTCGCATGTTACATATCATAACTTTGATAAGAAATAAAAAAAAATCCAGTAAAGTGTAATATATGTTTTCATTGGGATTTCTCATGAAACTCATAAAATATGGATTAGTGGCGAAAAAATATTAACAAAAGAAAAATCCAAATAACATCATTAACTTCCCCTGAAGTCAAAAATTATTTTTTTTTTCAATTCTTGGGCAATGACAATATACAGTCAAGTATCGGTAATCCGCTCACCCATTATCTGAAATTTTCTATAATCTCCGGTGCTTAGCAAAAGTAAATATCGTGAATTTTGCAAATCTGTCACTGAAAAATACTGTAAATTTCGAAAAACGATCGTGGAAAAAATTGCTAATTTCGTAAAACGATAGCTGGAAAAGTCGCAAAAACACGTAGCGAATTTTGTCAGCAAAATGTCACAAATTTTGCCAATATGTTGTTGAAAAATATCATGACCTACAAAAAATGATGGCGGAAAAAAGACGAATTTCAGTAAACAATCGAAGAAAAATACTGCAAATTTTGATAAAAGATTTTGGCAATTTGATGCTGAAAAATATCGTGAACTTCAACAAATGGCAGTGAAAAAAAATCACAAATTTTGTCATAGATCGTTGGAAAAAAAAAAAAAAAAACTAATTTAGTCAAACGATCTTTGAAAAATAAAAAAGCGTCAATTTTGTGAAATGATTTTTTTTTAGTAAAAAAAAAAGACATGAATTTCAGTAAATAATCGAAGAAAAATATTGTGAATTTCACCAAAAGATCGCGGAAATGCATAGCAAATTTTGTCAAAAAAGTGCAGAAGCACATGCCTAACTTAATTCTCTGTTGCTGAAAAATATCGGGAACTTCGAAAAATGGTCGCAGAAAAAAAATCACAAATTCGTCACAGGTCGTTGAAAAAAAAATTACAAATTTCGTCAAACGATCTTGGAAAAAATCATGAATTTTATGAAACAATTGCTGAAAAAAACCTGAATTTCAGTAAACAATCGAAAAAAATATTGCAAATTTCATCAAAAGATCGCGGAAATGCATAGCAAAGTTTGTCAAAAGAGTGCAGAAGCCATGTCGAATTTTGCCAATCTGTCGCTGAGAAATATCGGGAACTTTGACAAATGGCCGTGTAAAAATAATCACACATTTCATCAGATTGTTCAAAAAAATCTTGAAAAAAAAACAAAAAAACAAAAAAAACTTGAATGTCATCAAACGGTCTTGGAAAAAAAATCATGGTTTTAGTGAAACAATCGCTGAAAAAAAAACTCATAGAAAAGTTTGTCAAAAGAGAGCAGAAGCACATGCTTAATTTTGCCAATCTGTCGCTGAGAAATAAAGGGAACTTTGACAAACGGTCACAAAAAATGTCTTTGCTTCAATGGATTACACCTACACTTTTAACTGATATGCATGGCACCACAGTTGCAGAAAATTCTCAAAGTTTCTGCGACAAACACTTAGGGAACGGAAAACAATCTGCTAGTAAAATATTTTACAATTGAAGCATTAATTAATCAAACAACAACTTACCTGCGATGTCTTTATGCATTTTATTCATTTCTATTAATAATAATCTTATTTTTGTATTAAGTAATAAAGAGCTAAACATAATTATAAAGCGAAATAAAGGCTTGATAAAAAAAAAAAATAATCTGCAAAAGAGAAAAGAAAATCTGCGACACCAGTCTCCCATTTTGAATTTTCTGTTACTGGGCCTCGCACTATGAAAACATTCAGTAAAGTGCAAGATATGTTTTCATTACGATTTCTTATCAAACTCATAATGTATGGGAAAGTGGAGAGAAAAGATTAACTAAAGGAAAAGAACTGAATGGAAAATCCTGAGTGCGTGAAATAGTTATGATGTGCATTTTGTGATATGAGTGTCATAAAAATACTAAATGAATGAACTATTAATCGCCCAAGAACAGAATTTATTGACTGAATGTTTTCATTTCATAGAAAGTAAAAAGTAAAAAAAAAAAAAACATTCAATTCTTAGCGACTAAAAATGTTCTTAAATGAAACAGAGTTCAATAACAAATCTTAATGAAAACATACATTACTTTACTATAAAATGCACAGTTCTACAATTTATCGCATGTTGTAAAATATAATATGTTTTCCTTGGGATTTCTTATGAAACTCATAATATATGGGGAAGTGGCGAAAAAAGATTAACAAAAGGAAAACCCAAATAACCTCATTAATTTCTCCTGAAGTCAAAAAATCTTTTTTTACATTCATGGGCGATGACTATATCTTATACCAGACTTCACGCCTGTTCTCGGGCAAATGTGTATATTGCCATGAAACCATTTTATAAAATGTACGTTGTCATCGCCCAATAATGGAGACTAATAAATCAAAACGTTGAAGATTTGAATATGACGCAAACTGAGTTCAATAACAAATTTTAAAATGCAGAATCAAAATTAAAACTTATATTTCTGTGTATTTAAATGAAAAAAGGTTGAAATTCTACATCTAATATTTCGAGATGATTTCGCCCAAGAACGGAAATTATTTACTTCATAGAAAGTAATGTAGATATTCAATTCTTGGGCGAATACTCGTATGTAAATGCCATTAACACGAAGAACGAATACAATTGAAAATGTAAATTACGTGAATTGTAGAATTCTGAATTCGAAAAAAAAAAATCGTGAAATAATGTAAACAAACAGCTTCGCTCGCTCTAAGTTCGGAAATGCGGTCGCTGGATCTCTAAGTTAACGCCTTCTCTCATTGGTTGGCTTGTTCATTGCCGCGGATTGGCGGAGAGCTGTAAATAGCCGCTAACCCATACAGTTTTAAATTTTTTTTAATCTAAAATGAAATTTAAAAATCCGGCGGCGAAATTCACTTTCAGGTGATAGCATCTACACATGACAAAAATGTCAGAGGCCTAGGTGTTATAATTTCAGCATCGGCGTTAACTTGTATTTTTTTTTTTTTTTTAAAGAAGCGTTCAAAGAGTCATTCATTTGTCTGTATATTTGCTGGAATTTGAATCTGAATGGCAACAGTATGGATTGTTTAGATCTGATTTCTATGTTTATAATAGCTTAATTTTAATTTTGAACTTAATACATTATAAATGAAAATGATACACATGTTTTATGTGAAAATATGCTGAACAGACATGATTTCAAGTAGAAAGAATTATCATTTAGCTGTCATATGTTAAGGTATGTTTTTCATTAAGCCTAACATGGCGTTTAGCTACGGTCGATTCGCACACTGGAGTGGTCCTCAACGGCATAGTTACCGACAATTTTAAGCACACAGATTTTATTATAAGTAGATATAAAGCCAATATTCATACCAAAACACGAATTATCTCAAACTTTCCGTTTCATCCAATTTCCAAAAAGGCATTCAATATCTCATAAAAAAGCCTAAGTCATGATAAACATGAAAATTTCGAAAATCTAGTACATTGTTTTTCAATATACATGAATTAATCATATAGACGAAAATAATATGAGTATATTTGAAAACTAATATATTGTGGCCATCATACAGTTTGCTTCTGTATCATCTATAATGCATTAAGGGAAAATTTAAAATATGACCTATATTGTATTTATTTGAATGTTATATGGAAGTAATGATCACTCTTGTAATAAGAAATGCATAGACAGCAGTTTCTGTTCTGTGCATTCAAAGATAATTAATGATCAACGTATATATGTAGGGTAAATTGGGTGAAGATACCTTAGTTTTTGACTTTATTGTTTTAAAAATTGCCTCTTGTTTTTATTTAATATTTATTTATTTATTCTTGAAGTTTGCAACCTTATGTATAATTTAAAACCTTACTTCATTTTACAGATATTTTATAAAGCATCAAAAATGTTGTTTTTGTAAACACTTGCATTTCGGCATCTTACACATACCTATGGGTAAAATGGCAAACTATCTAGGGGTAAGGTGCCTTGTGGAGTTTAAATGTAAACAATAATCTTATGAAGCAGTATAAAACATAAAGGCAAGAGTAAAAGTAACTTTAATATTATAGACATACTAAAGATGTTAACTTACTCAATATTAGGAAATGACAAAAATATGAATGTAACAAACGTTGAAAATTTAATAAAAGAACAAACTAATATTTGAAAAAAAGTTATGTTCTACTTAACATTTAAAAGAATTATGGATCTTAAGTATGCCTATTTTTAAAGTTTATAATAAGTTTAAATACGATAAAGCCAATGTGATGAAGTGCTTTAGAGTGCAGATTTTTTTTTTCATATGCCCCTTGTTCTTTTCAGCTATAACTCAGATCTGACGCAGACTGCACATTTGTTTAGGCATTTTGAGCAACTTTTATATAACCAACAGTTTCGATGAATGCATTTGATCCAATCACATTTTTTAGAGGTTTTATTGCACTCTGCTCGACACTCTTAACACTGATTCTCATTCATTTAAAAAAATCCTCATCTTCTGATTCTTGGTATGTAATTTAATCTGTTATATTTTCAAAGCAGATCAACTTAGCTTGTTTTTAGATTCTTCGGTGTCTTGATAGAGGTTGGGGAGCGTAGTTCGTAGGGGGCAGAAGACCCTAGTTATCAGAAACTATATTATATACTATTGATATTTACATTTATTAAAATTATCTGTAACTGCATTTAACATCAAATTTTAACAATGATTAAAATTAATAATTATTAAACAATTATTTATAAGGCCAATAAAGTTTATTTATAATGCATAATACATATAGAAACCTTTCAAATTATGTTCACCTTAGATTTTAATATTTCTTTATGTCATTTTAAACATTTAGAAAACTTATCCTTTTAACTAATGTTTTTTTTTAATCATTTGAATAAAATCACGATTTGATCACTGATTTAAATTATTTGATTAAAATTGTTGAGAAGTTAGTTAATATACAAGAGTAATTTATACGATGAAGAAACAGCTAGGTATTTTACCGCAACGGAAAATAACCGGCATCTCACCCTAGGGATAGAAACCGGCATCTTACCCCCAAAAACTTTCGTCGACTCACCCCAAAGTATTGGGTAAGACGTCGGTTCCCCCCACTGACGTGAAGGAGCGGGAACCGGCCACCATTTATGCTTTTTTGAAAGGCCAGGTACCAGTACTCTCTAAAAACATCAGCTTTATTTCTCTGGTGTTTAAATAATTACTTATAAAGGCAAATAAAGAAATCACATAAAAGATTTTTTACACTTTCCAGGAGTGTTTTGACGAAATAGCAATAAAAAAGTACTACTTAAAAAAAATTATAGAACGCAAATGGAAATTAAAATATCAGTAGGGAACCCTCTCCCTTACAACTGAGCGGCGTTTCCCCATAGTGCCTGCGCATATGAAAACTACGCGATTCGGCATCTTGTACAACATGGCAACTCATCTCAAGTTACATTAAATTATTAACATTTTATATATAATTTGGTGCTTTTCTACACAATCCAATCCAATATTATATAACCAACATTCGTGGAAAAAACGTGACTTGCATTTGAGGTATCAAATGCAAAATTGAATTATCATAGAGTTTTATAATGATTATTTTACATATATCTCTTGCTTCTTCATACCATAGATGCCGAGATATATTCTGCACGCATATTAAGGAAGTATAGTATAGAAGCGGCATCTCTTCGGTGATATACAACATAATATATTTAGTATACATTTGGGTCTTTTATCAAGTAAATATGAAGTTTTTTTGGAATACCTCGCATCCCTCTATGATTTACAATTTACTGCATTCTCAAAATTTTATAACACACATAGAAACAGACTGATAGACAAACAGGTAGAAAGACATGTATCCAAAAATAGTTTTATTACTCAAGATCAAATTTTTATAACACACTTAGAAACAGACTGGTAGATAGACAAACGGTAGAAATACATGTATCCAAAAATAGTTTTGTTGCTTTCAGGACATCCTAAAACAAGTAAATCCATCAAAAACCAGAACTCGAAAATTTTGACGAATGTCGTATTGTTAACTTACGTATATAAAAGAAAGTTAAAACTAGGTGTCCAAATACTATTAAGAGGTAGTGTGAGGCAAGGAAAAATATTTATATCAAGGTATACAACAGTACTTAAAAGCCAAAGTTTATTTATGAACTATATATATACAACAAAATATATATACACAGTGACAATTTTGTTTTCTTTCTCGCCGCTTATCTCGTGATTTTTACAAGAAGACATGAGTCACAAAATTTCAAAAATACACAATTTTTCAAGCAATTTTATTTCAAATATTCCAAAGTGAGCGAGTAAGAATTCAAATAATAATATATGTAATAATACATATTTCAAATATATAGATATGAATTATGTAATAAAAATATAAATACATATTGGTCGAAATTATATTGAAATAAATAAAGCAGTTAGAGTATTAAAGGGGTTTTAGAAACGAAAAAAGAGTCTTTTTGTGGTACACTGACAGAAAAATAATTTAAATTATAATAACAGGATTTATCTGTATGAAAAATTATGTATAACGAATGTTAAGCATGATATTAAATTTACATAAAGGACAATATAGGGTAAATCTTTTCATCTGCATATTACATAATTCTCTTTTTTTAATAATAGGACATATTAAAGTTTGAAATGCCTATTTAGCTCATGTACTGTAGTTTAAACATTTTACACTTTGTTATAGGGAAAAAGGCACGAATACAATATGAATGTGAAATGGCATAAAATACGAATTATACCTCCCTGCTAATAAACCTTGCTTTATTCTTATAAAATAATTTAAGATTATAGTTCATAGCTAAGATAATATTTAAGATTATAGTTCATAAAATTCTATCACAGAGAGCTCTGTGATAGAAACGAATACCTTTAGTACAAATTTATAGAACTCATGCACTACCTTAGTTTGCCTTTCTCTCTTAATATCAAAAATACATTTAACAAAATCTATTAATACCGAAAATATTGTTTATAGAAAAATATTTTTCGTACCCTCACTTTAAGCATAATATTAAAGCATAATATTAAATTTACATTATGACTATATATTGTACGTATATTTTATCGAAAAAATATGGTTTATAAAAATACATTTAACATATTTGATTTTTAAGTATGATATTAAATTTTTATAAAGACCTTCAATTCTTTTCCTCTGTATAATTCAGAAGTCTTTTGTTTTAATAATGCGAAATATTAATGGGTAAATTACCTATTTAGCTCATGTACTTTAGTTAAAACATTTTACACTTTATTTTAGAGCAATGACAAAATTAATATGAAAGATACGTCCCAGCTAACAAACCTTGCTTTATTCTGATACACTCTAATACAAACGTATCCGCTTAGCGGAGAACTCTAAATTGTTTTCAAGAGGTTACGGATACGGAAAGTAGATCATCAGTTTTGACGGCAGCGATTAAAACGGGAGAGAATTAATTGTCCTTTAATTACCTTTTAGCTTCTATCAAGTTTGTGAAATGTGGAATGGATATTGGAGTCGTTAGCTTCATTGCTCTAGGAGAAGTTAATTTTTAAATAAGTGGTCCTGATAGGGAAAGTTTAGAATGATAAATTGACAGAGCCAGAGTAATGAGTTATAATGAGGTTATAAAAGCTAAAGATACAAAAATTTTGTACATCCTTTATAGTGTTTTCAGTAATTTGAAAGCGTTTTTCTCAGTAATCATCTTTTTTATTTAAAAGAAAATATGGTATTTAATGATTATGTTTAAAAATATTAGATGTGGATTATATAAGTGATGAAAGCAATTTTATTAAATTTTATTTTAAAATGTGTCATAATACTTTACATATTAATTAACCATCTCTGTCGTTATTTGTTTTATTTTGTATTCATGCGTACACATATATTTTTTATTGTTTATTTTGCAATAGTTACACAGTATAAAATATCTCAAACTTTAATAGACTTTATAATTTCTTTATAAATGTAGCACATTTTTGCAAGTAACTTGTGCATATAAAATTAATACCGATATATACATATTAAATAACAATAGATAAAGTTAAAAAATGCTATAAAAAGTGATAGAAAATCTATTGACGATCGTTTCGTTGCTCAAACGGCAACATGTGTTTATTTAAATAACAATAGTTATCGTAAATTAGTAATTAAATTACGCTTGTAATTTCCAAGTAACAGGTAATTTTTTTTCTTTTTTGTATGATATAGCAAATAATTGTTTTATTGATTTTACATTAAAACCAGTTTGCTGAAAGAACTGTAAATAAATGTTAAATACTTTCCTTTTAAGTCTATAAGAACATGAAAATCTTTAGATTCGATTGTAATATTTTCATATATTAATCATTATATTGGTTTTGTTAAATTATATTTTAAATGTATAGAAATAAAGTGTTTTTAAACATTTTGTAATGAAAAATTAGGTTTAGTATCACATGGTAAATAATGAGACTATTTATGTGTGCTATAATAAACTCATGTGTAGTGTAATGTTATAAATTCTTATACGTTAAAACTTAATCTGAAAGAAATTTGAATGATATTTTCTTTTAAAAGTAGTAGAATAAACATAACATTTCAAAGAATCTATTTAATTATCGAATTACTAGAATCTTGAAAGCGGTATCATAAAATGTGCAATAATAGAAGTTTTCTTGAAATATCTTTGTTACAAATGAACTGCACCATTAAATATAAACAATAATGTAAAAAACTCTTTAAAAAATGAAGCAGTCTCACTAGAATTATTTTTAATTTGACAATTTCAACTCAGTCAGAAAATACTCAATATTTATAATATTGCTGTAACAATTTAAATATACAGAATAGTAAATATGTATTATAATCAAAATTAGACACTGTATTTTTTATTTCTTTCATTTAAAATTTGTAAATTTGACAAAATATGAATCAATGAAACTTTCTTCGTGTATTTCACTTAAATTACAATTATTAGGGAAGAGTAGTCGAATTTAGACCACTTCACACATTTTGAGGTATAACTCACTTCATTTTTAGAATATCTTCAAAATATCACTACACATGGTTAATCTATTCATCTGCTAGCTAAATAAATCTCTAGAGCATATCCTTTTTGAAAATGTATTGTTTCTTAAGTTTTATTTCAATTTGAAAAAATTATCAAAAGCTATCCAAATTCAGCGACTGTTCGCCTAAGTTGGACCCCCAGTCTCCGAAATTTGACCATGCAATATTAGGCTGTTTTGATGTGTAAGGAATATGACTAATTTTATTAAAAGCAAAGTTTGCTATTAATGAAACAATCAAACAAAGCAACAGCAATGAAATATAATGAAATAAAATGTCTGAAAGTAAGAGTAATTGTTTTAACCCTTAAATGCTGTGTTCTGCATTTCGGTAACATACCCAATTTATGCTTCTAAAATGCTATTAGAATAATATAGAAGCTATAATACCTAACGTTGCCAATAAAATTCATTCTGAAAAATTAACATTTAGATGGCAACACTTGTGCTGTGTAAGAATAAATATTGTTGATACATGTTCTTTTTGCTTTGTTTGGAAGCTTGTGAAATACAGTATTTTGTTCTGCAGTGAGCAAGTAAAATTTATTTCTTATCACAGTACTTAAAATTCTTGTGAGTTTATTAATATAGAATTTTACCAAGGATTTTTTTTTTCAATTAAAGAGCAGTGTCGGCGATTAGTAACAAACAGTATTTTTAGCCATAAACCATACTTAAAACAAAATATGATTTTTTAAAGTATTTTTCCCGTGATTTATTTAAAAAAAGCTGAAACATATTTTTTAAATGATTTTTAAAAAATCAGGCATTTAAGAGTTAAATCAAAATGTAAACAAAATGTAAATCAAAGTTATAAATAACTAAGAATAGAAATTATGGAACTAAATGCCAATTGCTTGAATATGGTGTAAGAAGTGATGGAAGCCCAGCTAGAAAATGTTTGCACTTTTTTTTGCAAAATAGTATAGATTGTACACAATTTGTGCATAAAAAGTGACTATTTTTGAACACTTCGAAAAGTATGCACCTTTTGTGCAAACTGTCTGTATTTTTTATACATACAAAAAGTGTGTATCCTATGTTGTCAAAAACTGTGCACATTTTTTGCATAAAATAAATTAATATTCCGTGTTCGCGAAAAGTGTGCATTTTTTATGCAAAAAAAAAAACAAAACAAAACAACAACAAAAAAAAAAAAAAAAAACTGTAGATTCCAATTTTCCAAAAATTATATATTTTTTATGGATGTAAAAAATAGTACTTTTATTTTAAATAGTATATTTACCACCCCTCCCCCCCCCAAAAAAAAAAAAAAACGAAAATTCTCATTTCTATTTTAATTTTAAGGTAAACGAACTAAATGCATTTTACTATGTTTTTCAAAATAAGAAAAAAAAACAAATTTTAATTATTTAAATTTCAAAATCCAGGAAGGGGCAATGGATCTCCTCCCCCCCCCCCTCTTTCTTTAACGTAGATTTCCTGAGTTCCCCCTTTATTTTAAGTCGCTTGAAAAAAATAAATTTTACTATGTTTTTCAAAATAAGCAAAAAAGAATTTTAATTAATTAAATTTTAAAATCTGCGGTAGGGGTAATGGTTCACCTAAACCCTCTAACTTTACAGAAAAATACTTAATTCCTCTTTTATGTTAAGTTACTCGAAAAGAGAAAATTTTACTGTGTTTTTCAAAATCATTGAAAATAAAATTTAGAAATAATTTTGATTAAATCAAATTTAAATCAAATTCGAGGGAGGGGCAATAGCTCTCATATGACCCCTTCTACCCAAGTAAAAGTTCTTGGTTCCTCTTTAATTTTAATGTACTCGAAATAAATAATTTTGCTGTGCATTTCAAAATTGGTGAAAAAGACATAATTAAATAAGTTTCAAAATCCAGGGAGGGGCAAAATGGACATCTCCTCCCCCCCCCCCTTCTTAACAGAAAATCCACAGTTCCACTTTTATTTTAAGTTACTTGAAAGAATAAATTTTACTTTTTTTTCAAAATCGGAGAAAAATAAAATTTAGTTAGTTAAATTTTTAAATCGAGAGAGGGGAAATGGCCCTCCTAAGCCCCCTTCCCCCAAAGGAAAATTCTTAGTTTATCTTTATTTTAAGTTACACGTAAATAATAAATTTGACTCTGTATTTCAAAATAGGAAAAAAATAAATTTTAATTAATCAAATTTTAAAATGCAGGGAGGGGCAATGGCCCTCCAATGCTCCCTACCCCTATCAGAAAATTCCTTACTTCCTCTTTTATTTTAAATTCTTCGCAAAGAATAAATTTTATGAAGTTTTCAAAATTATCAAAAAAAGAAAATTTAGCTAGTTAAATTCTAAAATCGAGGGAAGGGCAGTGGACTCCCCACCTCCCCCGCCCACACACTCACGCAAACTCTCTTCTTTTTGATGATTACTAAATGCATCCCTTATCCTCTATCAAGCATAAATTCCAGTTATTATGAAAATTACTTCTGCTTTCAAAAATCAAATGAAAAACGTTTATTTCTTATTAATTTATTTCAAATTTCTATTTAAACATTTGGGCAGAGATCCAGATACATTTTTCGCTATTAGCCAAACGAGATTGACCAATCAGAAGCCTGCATATTTGCAGACAATGAAAAGGTCGAAAAAATACAGGCTTCTGATTGGTCGATCTCGTTTGGCTAACAGCGAAAAATCTATCTCGATAACGGCCTTGATTTTTATTTTCGCCTGTGTAGCTGCAATTCAACTCAACACTCCTTGTGTTTACATGCATCGAGCCACAGATCGAGCTGCGTGGCCGGCGTGGCGTTACTATTAGCGAAATTTATAAGAAGTAAGAGTAAAACTTTTTCTAAAATATGTAAAAAAAATATCTGTTGCCTAGAATATGAGCTCAACTGGATCGAAACTTCGGACTTCAAAAAGGATAAAGCCTAATACTAGGAAAAAGGGATTTATATCTTCTAAAAATGAAAGTGAAGAAACTGCAACGGATTCAAATTCCCTCACTGAGAATAATGGAGAAATGAACGACAGCAAGATGGAGGATGACACCGTAGCAAACGGCGTATTTTCAGTTCAGGAAAACTTTAACGTTTATTATTTGGATATCTCACCAAAGGAAATAATACAAGCAGGGCCCGCTTAACACTTGGAAGTAAGGGAAGCCCGACGTCACACCTGGCCCCTATTACTCTACAAATTGCTTTTTTATTTACTAAATCACTTTTTCGTATGCTTAAATAATTTGAAATTTTACCATCAAAGTTTAGAGTAAATAACACTTTTAATATTAAACTAAAACTTACTACCTATATATACATACTATGAAAAAGGTATTTTATTATATTTTTAATTGTAAATAACCAATTCATTTTGTAAATGACAAATATGGAACTACAGTTGAGGATATTTAAACTCCAAAATATCTTTTGTGATTTACAAATTGCCACATAGTAAGAACAAAAAAATTTCAAAAGAAAAAAAATGCATTTTTTACCCTGATTGAGTTTCTTTTTTCTAATAATTAGTTTTGAAAAGTAAAATTGGGGGCCCTTTTGTATCTCAGTGGGTAAGCACGGGCTTCATGGGCCTATTCCGTAAACAGCGCCTGAATTCAAGTGCTGCAGAGTGATATGTACAAGGAAATTAAAATCTGTACTTTTCGGTTAGCCGGGCGCTAGTATTATGTACACATGTATATGTCTATCTACATATGTATAGATATACATATATGTGGATATATATGTATATATGTGTATATATACAATATATGTATACATACATGTGTATATACATATATATTTATGTGTACATAACACTGGTGCCCGGCTAACCGAAAAGTACCCTATAATCTTTTTGGAAGCAAATGGGGCTTTCCCAAGTATACACCCGCGTCGTCTAAAGAACGGGATTCAAGAAATTATCCAGTCATGACCAAATTAATGAGTTGAAACCAACCCGGCGAGGGAAACTCTTAGCAACGACAAGCTCTCTAGAAACAGCGCAACAAATCTTAGACATCCAAGAATTGGAAGAAATACTGGTGTCACCTGTTCTCCAACGAAAAAGCATTACCACGCGGTTCCTGCTGCACGGCATCCCCACAGATGTATCGTGTGAAGAAATAACGGCAGACCTGCAAGATGTTGAAATATATAGCTTGGAAACTCATCGATTTACTAGGAAGATAGAAGGTCAGATAGTTCCCGCCGAAACTGTGTTGATAAATTAACCCTTTGTATCACCGTGTTGCAGATCTGCAACATACCCAAAAAGTCAATGATATTTCGACAGTAAACTTCAAAACACGATTTTGCTGATTGTTGTTATTCTTTTACACTGCTAGTAGTATAATTATTTCATTAAATCCGCAACAGATGGCGATATTTATTTTTTTTTTCACGCCAAAGTTTCATTAATCGCTTGATCAGCTAAATATGATTTTTGCTGAATTAAGCTTTGAAATAGTGGAGTTAAAAAAGTCTGCAGACAAGTATATTGTTTACAAAGGTAAGTTTAAATTCTTTATTTAAAGACCATTTTCAAGCTAAGAAATTTATAATATGTATAAAATAAGCGTAAACTTTTGTTTGTTGCAGATCTGCAACAACGTGCCATGTCTTTTCTTGTAATTGTTGTTGATAATCTCAATTGCGGAAAAAACTCAAATTTCGTTGATTCACAGAAAAATAGCGAACTTCGTTAATCAGGCGCAGAAAAAAAGGGAATTTTGTCAATCGGGTATGTAAAAATAGCAAATTCCATTGGTCGGGTAGGAAAAAAATGGCGAATTTAGTCAATCAGGCGTGGAAAAATAGCGAATTTGTTTGATCAGGCATGAAAAAATTGCGAATTTTGCCGATAATGTGCAGAAAAATTTAAAAAATAGTGAATTTTGTCAATTGGGTGCGGAAAAATTGTGAATTTTGTCAATGTGCAGCGGGCAAAAATCACAAATTCCGTCAGTCAGTTGAGAATCTTGAATTTCGTCGATTGGGTGTGGAAAAATTGTGAATTTTGACAATTAGAAGTTGGAAAATCTCAAATCTCGTTTATTCACGAAAAATAGAAAACTTTGTCGATCAGGTGTGGGAGAAAAAGCGAATTTCATTGGTCAGGTAGTAAAAAATGGCGAATTTAGTTATTCAGGCGTGGAAAATAGCGAATTTGTTTGATCAGGCATGAAAAAATTGCGAATTTTGTCGATAATGTGCAGAAAAATAGTGAATTTTATCAATCGGGTGTGAAAAAACAGAGGATTTTGTCCGTTGGGTGTGAAAAAATTGTAAATTTTGTCTCCGTCAGTCAGTTGAGATCGTAAATTTCGTCAATTAGGCGTGGAAAATTCGTGAATTTTGTTGTTTAGAAGTAGAAAATTATGTTGATTCACAGAAAAATAGCAAACTTCGTTAATCAAGCGCGGAAAAAAGGGAATTTTGTCAATTGGCTTTCAAAAAATAGCGAATTTCATTGGTCGGGTAGGAAAAAAATGGCGAATTTTGTCAATCAGGCATGGAAAAATAGCGAATTTGTTTGATCAGGCACGAAAAAATTGCGAATTTTGTCGATAATGTACGGAAAAATTGAAAAATAGTGAATTTTGTCAATCGGGTTTGAAAAAAGAGCGAATTTTGTCAATTGGGTGTGGAAAAATTGTGAATTTTGTCAATGTGCAGCGGGAAAAAATCACAAATTCCGTCAGTCAGTTGAGATCGTGAATTTCGTCCATCGGGCGTGAAAAAAGCATGAATTTAGTTGTTTAGAAGTAGAAAAATCTCAAATTTTATTGATTCACAGAAAAATAGCGAACTTCGTTAATCAGGAGCAGAAAAAAAGGGAATTTTGTCAATCGGGTGTGAAAAAATAACAAATTCCATTGGTCGGGTAGGTAAAAATGGCGAATTTAGTCAATCAGGAATGGGAAGATAGCTAATTTGTTTTATCAGGCACGAAAAAATTGCGAATTTTGTCGATAATGTACGGAAAAATTGAAAAATAGTGAATTTTGTCAATCGGGTTTGAAAAAAGAGCGAATTTTGTCAATTGGGTGTGGAAAAATTGTGAATTTTGTCAATGTGCAGCGGGAAAAAATCACAAATTCCGTCAGTCAGTTGAGATCGTGAATTTCGTCGATCGGGCGTGAAAAAAGCATGAATTTAGTTGTTTAGAAGTAGAAAAATCTCAAATTTTATTGATTCACAGAAAAATAGCGAACTTCGTTAATCAGGAGCAGAAAAAAAGGGAATTTTGTCAATCGGGTGTGAAAAAATAACAAATTCCATTGGTCGGGTAGGTAAAAATGGCGAATTTAGTCAATCAGGAATGGGAAGATAGCTAATTTGTTTTATCAGGCACGAAAAAATTGCGAATTTTGTCGATAATGTGCGGAAAAATTGAAAAATAGTGAATTTTGTCAATCGGGTGTGAAAAAACAGCGAATTTTGTCAATTGGGTGTGGAAAAATTGTGAATTTTGTCAATGTGCAGCGGGAAAAAATCACAAATTCCGTCAGTCAGTTGAGATCGTGAATTTCGTCCATCGGGCTTGAAAAAATCGTGAATTTTGTTGTTTAGAAGTAGAAAAATCTCAAACTTTATTGATTCACAGAAAAATAGCGAACTTCGTTAATCAGGCACAGAAAAAAAGGGAATTTTGTCAATCGGGTGTGTAAAAATAGCAAATTCCATTGGTCGGGTAGGAAAAAATGGCGAATTTAGTCAATCAGGCGTGGAAAAATAGCGAATTTGTTTTATCAGGTACGAAAAAATTGCGAATTTTGTCGATAATGTGCGGAAAATTCGAAAAATAGTGAATTTTGTCAATCGGGTGTGAAAAAACAGCGAATTTTGTCAATCGGGGGTGAAAAAACGGCGAATTTTGTTAACTGGGTGCGGAAAAATTGTGAATTTTGTCAATGTGCAGCGGAAAAAAATCACAAATTCCGTCATTCAGTTGAGAATCGTGAATTTCTTCGATTGGGTGTGGAAAATTTTTGAATTTTGTCAGTTAGGTGTTGGAAAATCTCAAATCTCGTTTATTCACGAAAAAAAGCAAACTTTGTCGATTAGTTGTGGAAAAAAAGCGAATTTCATTGGACGGGTAGGAAAAAATGGCGAATTTAGTCAATCAGGCGTGGAAAATAGCGAATTTGTTTGATCAGGCATGAAAAAAATTGCGAATTTTGTCGATAATTTGCAGAAAAATAGTGAATTTTATCAATCGGGTGTGAAAAAACAGAGGATTTTGTCTGTTGGGTGTGGAAAAATTGTAAATTTTGTCTCCGTCAGTCAGTTGAGATTGTGAATTTCGTCGATCGGGCGTGAAAAAATCATGAATTTTGTTGTTTAGAAGTAGAAAAATCTCAAATTCTGTTGATTCACAGAAAAATAGCGAACTTCGTTAATCAAGCACAGAAAAAAAGGTAATTTTGTCAATCGGGTGTGAAAAAATAGCAAATTCCATTGGTCGGGTAGGTAAAAATGGCGAATTTAGTCAATCAGGCACGGAAAAATATCGAATATGTTTTATCAGGCACGAAAAAATTGAGAATTTTGTCAATAATGTGCGGAAAAATTGAAAAATAGTGAATTTTGTCAATCGGGTGGGCAAAAATCGCGAATTTAGTCAATTGGGTGTGGAAATATTGTGAATTTTGTCAATGTGCAGCGGGAAAAAATCACAAATTCCGTCAGTCAGTTGAGAATCGTGAATTTCGTCGATTGAGTGTGGAAAAATTGTGAATTTTGTCAATTAGGAGTTGGAAAATCTCAAATCTCGTTTATTCACGAAAAATAGCAAACTTTGTCGATCAGGTGTGGAAAAAAAGCGAATTTCATTGGTCGGGTAAGAAAAAATGGCGAATTTAGTCAATCAGGCGTTGAAAAATAGCGAATTTGTTTGATCAGGCATGAAAAAATTGCAAATTTTTTCGATAATGTGCAGAAAAATAGTGAATTTTATCCATTGAGTGTGAAAAAAACAGAGGATTTTGTCTGTTGGGTGTGGAAAAATTGTAAATTTTGTCTCCGTCAGTCAGTTGAGATCGTGAATTTCGTCGATTGGGCGTGGAAAAATCGTGGATTTTGTTGTTTAGAAGTAGAAAATTATGTTGATTCACAGAAAATTAGCAAACTTCGTTAATCAGGCGCGGAAAAAAGGGAATTTTGTCAATTGGGTGTGAAAAAATAGCGAATTTCATTGGTCGTGTAGGAAAAAATGGCAAATTTAGTCAATCAGGCGTGGAAAAATAGCGAATTTGTTTGATCAGGCACGAAAAAAATTGCGATTTTTGTCAATAATGTGCGGAAAAATTGAAAAAATCGTGAATTCGGGCATGAAAAAATCGTGAATTTTCTTGCTTAGAAGTAGAAAAATCTCAAATTTTGTTGATTCACAGAAAAATAGCGAACTTCGTTAATCAGGCGCAGAAAAAAAGGGAATTTTGTCAATCGGGTATGTAAAAATAGCAAATTCCATTGGTCGGGTAGGAAAAAAATGGCGAATTTAGTCAATCAGGCGTGGAAAAATAGCGAATTTGTTTGATCAGGCATGAAAAAATTGCGAATTTTGCCGATAATGTGCAGAAAAATTTAAAAAATAGTGAATTTTGTCAATTGGGTGCGGAAAAATTGTGAATTTTGTCAATGTGCAGCGGGCAAAAATCACAAATTCCGTCAGTCAGTTGAGAATCTTGAATTTCGTCGATTGGGTGTGGAAAAATTGTGAATTTTGACAATTAGAAGTTGGAAAATCTCAAATCTCGTTTATTCACGAAAAATAGAAAACTTTGTCGATCAGGTGTGGGAAAAAAAGCGAATTTCATTGGTCGGGTAAGAAAAAATGGCGAATTTAGTCAATCAGGCGTTGAAAAATAGCGAATTTGTTTGATCAGGCATGAAAAAATTGCAAATTTTTTCGATAATGTGCAGAAAAATAGTGAATTTTATCCATTGAGTGTGAAAAAAACAGAGGATTTTGTCTGTTGGGTGTGGAAAAATTGTAAATTTTGTCTCCGTCAGTCAGTTGAGATCGTGAATTTCGTCGATTGGGCGTGGAAAAATCGTGGATTTTGTTGTTTAGAAGTAGAAAATTATGTTGATTCACAGAAAATTAGCAAACTTCGTTAATCAGGCGCGGAAAAAAGGGAATTTTGTCAATTGGGTGTGAAAAAATAGCGAATTTCATTGGTCGTGTAGGAAAAAATGGCAAATTTAGTCAATCAGGCGTGGAAAAATAGCGAATTTGTTTGATCAGGCACGAAAAAAATTGCGATTTTTGTCAATAATGTGCGGAAAAATTGAAAAAATCGTGAATTCGGGCATGAAAAAATCGTGAATTTTCTTGCTTAGAAGTAGAAAAATCTCAAATTTTGTTGATTCACAGAAAAATAGCGAACTTCGTTAATCAGGCGCAGAAAAAAAGGGAATTTTGTCAATCGGGTATGTAAAAATAGCAAATTCCATTGGTCGGGTAGGAAAAAAATGGCGAATTTAGTCAATCAGGCGTGGAAAAATAGCGAATTTGTTTGATCAGGCATGAAAAAATTGCGAATTTTGCCGATAATGTGCAGAAAAATTTAAAAAATAGTGAATTTTGTCAATTGGGTGCGGAAAAATTGTGAATTTTGTCAATGTGCAGCGGGCAAAAATCACAAATTCCGTCAGTCAGTTGAGAATCTTGAATTTCGTCGATTGGGTGTGGAAAAATTGTGAATTTTGACAATTAGAAGTTGGAAAATCTCAAATCTCGTTTATTCACGAAAAATAGAAAACTTTGTCGATCAGGTGTGGGAAAAAAAGCGAATTTCATTGGTCAGGTAGTAAAAAATGGCGAATTTAGTTATTCAGGCGTGGAAAATAGCGAATTTGTTTGATCAGGCATGAAAAAATTGCGAATTTTGTCGATAATGTGCAGAAAAATAGTGAATTTTATCAATCGGGTGTGAAAAAACAGAGGATTTTGTCCGTTGGGTGTGAAAAAATTGTAAATTTTGTCTCCGTCAGTCAGTTGAGATCGTAAATTTCGTCAATTAGGCGTGGAAAATTCGTGAATTTTGTTGTTTAGAAGTAGAAAATTATGTTGATTCACAGAAAAATAGCAAACTTCGTTAATCAAGCGCGGAAAATAGGGAATTTTGTCAATTGGCTTTCAAAAAATAGCGAATTTCATTGGTCGGGTAGGAAAAAAATGGCGAATTTAGTCAATCAGGCATGGAAAAATAGCGAATTTGTTTGATCAGGCACGAAAAAATTGCGAATTTTGTCGATAATGTACGGAAAAATTGAAAAATAGTGAATTTTGTCAATCGGGTTTGAAAAAAGAGCGAATTTTGTCAATTGGGTGTGGAAAAATTGTGAATTTTGTCAATGTGCAGCGGGAAAAAATCACAAATTCCGTCAGTCAGTTGAGATCGTGAATTTCGTCGATCGGGCGTGAAAAAAGCATGGATTTAGTTGTTTAGAAGTAGAAAAATCTCAAATTTTATTGATTCACAGAAAAATAGCGAACTTCGTTAATCAGGAGCAGAAAAAAAGGGAATTTTGTCAATCGGGTGTGAAAAAATAACAAATTCCATTGGTCGGGTAGGTAAAAATGGCGAATTTAGTCAATCAGGAATGGGAAGATAGCTAATTTGTTTTATCAGGCACGAAAAAATTGCGAATTTTGTCGATAATGTGCGGAAAAATTGAAAAATAGTGAATTTTGTCAATCGGGTGTGAAAAAACAGCGAATTTTGTCAATTGGGTGTGGAAAAATTGTGAATTTTGTCAATGTGCAGCGGGAAAAAATCACAAATTCCGTCAGTCAGTTGAGATCGTGAATTTCGTCCATCGGGCTTGAAAAAATCGTGAATTTTGTTGTTTAGAAGTAGAAAAATCTCAAACTTTATTGATTCACAGAAAAATAGCGAACTTCGTTAATCAGGCACAGAAAAAAAGGGAATTTTGTCAATCGGGTATGAAAAAATAGCAAATTCCATTGGTCGGGTAGGTAAAAATGGCGAATTTAGTCAATCAGGCGTTGGAAAATCTCAAATCTCGTTTATTCACGAAAAAAAGCAAACTTTGTCGATTAGTTGTGGAAAAAAAGCGAATTTCATTGGACGGGTAGGAAAAAATGGCGAATTTAGTCAATCAGGCGTGGAAAATAGCGAATTTGTTTGATCAGGCATGAAAAAATTGCGAATTTTGTCGATAATTTGCAGAAAAATAGTGAATTTTATCAATCGGGTGTGAAAAAACAGAGGATTTTTTCTGTTGGGTGTGGAAAAATTGTAAATTTTGTCTCCGTCAGTCAGTTGAGATTGTGAATTTCGTCGATCGGGCGTGAAAAAATCATGAATTTTGTTGTTTAGAAGTAGAAAAATCTCAAATTCTGTTGATTCACAGAAAAATAGCGAACTTCGTTAATCAAGCACAGAAAAAAAGGTAATTTTGTCAATCGGGTGTGAAAAAATAGCAAATTCCATTGGTCGGGTAGGTAAAAATGGCGAATTTAGTCAATCAGGCACGGAAAAATAGCGAATATGTTTTATCAGGCACGAAAAAATTGAGAATTTTGTCAATAATGTGCGGAAAAATTGAAAAATAGTGAATTTTGTCAATCGGGTGGGCAAAAATAGCGAATTTAGTCAATTGGGTGTGGAAATATTGTGAATTTTGTCAATGTGCAGCGGGAAAAAATCACAAATTCCGTCAGTCAGTTGAGAATCGTGAATTTCGTCGATTGAGTGTGGAAAAATTGTGAATTTTGTCAATTAGGAGTTGGAAAATCTCAAATCTCGTTTATTCACGAAAAATAGCAAACTTTGTCGATCAGGTGTGGAAAAAAAGCGAATTTCATTGGTCGGGTAAGAAAAAATGGCGAATTTAGTCAATCAGGCGTTGAAAAATAGCGAATTTGTTTGATCAGGCATGAAAAAATTGCAAATTTTTTCGATAATGTGCAGAAAAATAGTGAATTTTATCCATTGAGTGTGAAAAAAACAGAGGATTTTGTCTGTTGGGTGTGGAAAAATTGTAAATTTTGTCTCCGTCAGTCAGTTGAGATCGTGAATTTCGTCGATTGGGCGTGGAAAAATCGTGGATTTTGTTGTTTAGAAGTAGAAAATTATGTTGATTCACAGAAAATTAGCAAACTTCGTTAATCAGGCGCGGAAAAAAGGGAATTTTGTCAATTGGGTGTGAAAAAATAGCGAATTTCATTGGTCGTGTAGGAAAAAATGGCAAATTTAGTCAATCAGGCGTGGAAAAATAGCGAATTTGTTTGATCAGGCACGAAAAAAATTGCGATTTTTGTCAATAATGTGCGGAAAAATTGAAAAAATCGTGAATTCGGGCATGAAAAAATCGTGAATTTTGTTGCTTAGAAGTAGAAAAATCTCAAATTTTGTTGATTCACAGAAAAATAGCAAACTTCGTTAATCAGGCGCAGAAAAAAAGGGAATTTTGTCAATCGGGTGTGAAGAAATAGCAAATTCCATTGGTGGGGTAGGAAAAAATGGCGAATTTAGTCAATCAGGCGTGGAAAAATAGCAAATTTGTTTGATCAGGCATGAAAAAATTGCGAATTTTGTCGATAATGTGCGGAAAAATTGTGAATTTTGTCAATTGGGTGGGAAAAAACAGCGAATTTTGCCAATTGGGTGTGAAAAAATTGTGAATTTTGTCAATGTGCAGCGGGAAAAATCACAAAATCCGTCAGTCAGTTGAGATCGGGAATTTCGTCGATCGGGCGTGAAAAAATCGTGAATTTTGTTGTTTAGAAGAAGAAAAATTTCAAATTTTGTTGATTCACAGAAAAATAGCAAACTTCGTTAATCAGGCGCAGAAAAAAAGGGAATTTTGTCAGTCGGGTGTGAAAGAAAAAAACAAATTCCATTGGTCGGGTAGGAAAAAATGGCGAATTTAGTCAATCAGGCATGGAAAAATTGGGAATTCGTTTGATCAGGCATGAAAAAATTGAGAATTTTGTCGATAATGTGCAGAGGGGGAGAACAAAAATGGGAATTTTGTTCATCAGGTGCAGAAAAATAGCGAATTTTGTCGATTGGATATGGAAAAATTGTGAATTTTATCCATCGGCTTCGGAAAAATTGCAAATGTTTTGATCGGCTATGAAAAAATTGTGAATTGTGTCAATTTGGCATGTAAAAATCACAAAATTTTTTGATTGGGCACAGAAAAATAGTGAATTTCGTTGATCAGGCATGGACAAATTTCGTTAATTTGCTCCTTCTCTTCTCTTCGTTCATAAAGTTCACACTTTTTTTCATCTTCATTCACATCTTTAGAAGAAATAGTATCACTCCTTAAAAACAATCCTTGCTATATTCGTGTTAGATATACAAACGTAAACTATTGATGTGTCCTTGCCAACTGAATTGGATATGTTGACTAGGTAGGTGAACCTAGAGGGGTAACCCCCCCCCCCCCCCCCCCTCTGAAACCACATTTTTTATCCGATTATAGGACACAGATCATCACCCCGAAATATACTCTCGGTGTTACTGATGTGGCCTTCGGCAATGCAGACATTTTTGCAAGATGCCCTTCTCTAAAAAAGGTTGTGTTCCCCTAGCCTAGAGCCAACATTAGAAATAGCTCATATGTTAAAGACTGTTACCTAGAAATCCGCACAAGCTCTGCAGTTATGGAAAATAGCAAAGGAATCAGGGGAGGATCCAGAGAATTGTTTGGGGGGGGGGGGATACCAAGTGACATATAATCAAAGCAACAGTCAAGTGATATTCCGAAAATATCTTGGAATATTTAAATATTACTAATTAATATAAAAAGTAGTTCAACACGAAGTAAGTTTTTTTTTTCTAATTTTTCTTTCATGTTTACCTACCAAGAAGTTCTTATGAAAATTACTTTTTTCATGTTTTCCCTAAGTTGAAAGAACTAAGAAATAATTTAGAAATGCAGTTTTTAGAATCATATTTTTGTTATTAGATTTGCATATTTTTAGAATCTTGATATAATTTGATTAATCTTGATTAATCCTATGGGAGCCTTGTTTACATAATTGTTGTTAGCATTTATTAAATTATTTTTATTTTTTAAGGATTTTTATTTCTTTTTTTGCATAGGGTACTTGTGGCAATAACTTTTATTGTGTATGAGGAGGGGGTGCCAAAATCTATCCCCTGGGCTCAAAACAATCTAGTTTCGGCCCTGATTGGCACTCAGCTACACAAATGCCGTTCACCCCCTATTTTGACACAAAATCAAAGAAGACCTGACACATTCGCAAAAGCATGGAAGGCTTTGCTATCCGAAAATAAACAATATACTGACATGAATGTAAACATAACCCTTATTTTCTCAGATTCAACTAAACAAACAGCACAACTATCAGTTTCTGACTGCAGTTTTTGATTTATTTGTCTTTAACCCTCTTTGTACTGAATTATGAATTCATGAAATTTTTTTTCTTCTAAAGCATGTACATCAGTGATTTTTTTTTTTACAAGCATTTAACTTCAGCTGTAATTAGAAAAAAAAAATGTGAAAATTCCATTATAATGTTTTTAATTTAAAATACAGCTTCATCGTATGTTCTAAGGTTCAATTTAAGGTATTTTAGTTATATTTATTGAAACTTCATTTTTGTGGATTTATTTCAGAAATATATATTAATTTTGTTTTTTGTTTTTTTAATTTCATGCTGTTATAAGAATATATATTGCTCAGCTTTCTGTTGTTCCACTGTTTCCGTTACAGGTACACCAATAAATTTACGCTTGCTGTTCGGTCCAGTGTTCAATTCAGACGCTTTTCTCCGGGAGGGACTTTTGTGACTCTGAGGGGGGGGGGGGGGGTAGGGGCATTAGAGAGTTCCGGGGGGGGGTTGCATTTTATGACCATTGAAAAAATGCAAAATCTCAAATTTTCTAGGAGGGGGGGGGGAGAATGTCTTGCCGGGCCACCCCCTGAATTCAACACTGGTTTGGTCTTATTATTAATTTAATTGTTGCAGTGTGAATTATGTACGATGTGATAGCAATATATTTAAAATGCAATAATAAAGCCTTTTTGTGGTAAAATTAACGTAGGCAAAAAAGTGCACAAAATCTGAGCGTATTTGGCACCACTGATTGTGTATAAAAAGTACACAATTTAGGTATGCAAAAAAGTGTAAAAAATGCACAAAATCAGAGCGTATTTGGCACCACTGATTGTGTATAAAAAGTACACAATTTAGGTATGCAAAAATAGTGTAAAAAAAAAGGTGCACAAAATCCGAGCGTATTTGGCACCTCTGATTGTGCATAAAAAATGAACAATTTAGGTATGCATTTTTGCGCACAATTCAGTGTGCACTTATTATGCATAAGTAGAGGTGCCAAATACTCTCACTTTTTGTGCACTTTTTTTTACACTTTTTGTGCAAATTTTTTCTAGCTGGGAGGCTTACAGATGAATTTCTTTTGTTCATTTTTCATTCCAGCGAGCAGAACATGGAACCATATTTGGCAATTTGAACACTGAATCATTTCTGATATTCATTTTCCTTATAAGTTAGACAAAACCTATAATCCCTGTCTTGATTTTTCTTTTTAGATTTAGAATCATTAGACTTTTTTCTGCAACAGAAGTTTTCTTTTTCTGTCTGTAGCTCTTCCCTTTCACATTTTTTTTTTCCAATTGAATTATGCCTATTTTTTAAAACTTGATATTTCAATTACTTTTTTGCTTTGAGAGATTCCTTTTTCTTACTTTACAGGTTACTTTAAAATGTTTACTTTATATGGTGAAGATGTTAACACAGCTGATTTTTGGCTCCCTCTGTACTTTGACTTAACTGATTTTGGCAAGGGAGATAACATTTCTAATGATTCTTTGGCTTTTTTGTGGGAGATAGTAACCAATTATAAAATATTAAAAAATTAAATAAAAGTAGTGTCCAAAGAGTACAGCCCTCGAAATTCTTTACTTACTTTTCAAATTTATGATTGTATATCAAGTCGAATTTAAGCAACTGAAATTGGTCCAATAAAGGCAACTGCATCCTTTCTAAAAACAGATAATCTCAAGGCTAAGAACAAAAATGAAAGCAAACAAATGCACGAGAAAAATATGTGCAATAAACACATGAATTTAGGTATGTATATGAAAACATAAGAACTTCCCTTAGTTTTAAAGTATTTTCTTATGTTTAGTAGGAAAAAATTAGATGAAAAAAGCTAATTTTAGGTTTTTTTTTTTTTTTTTTTTTTTTTTTTTTTTTTTTTTAATTGTCTGAAAACAGCACGTGGAAGATGGTTTCCTCGTCAAATCATAAATGACGCCATTCTGGTGAGTAAAATTTCAGCGGTAGATGGCGTCTCTTTCTGTAATTAACGGCAGAATTGGAGCGGTCCATTTAAAGCGGCGGGCGGTCCAAATATGGCTACTCTCCCCTACGAATTGATTAAAAGTTCGAGCAACCCAAGAAATGAAAAAAAAATGTAAAAAAAATCCAACATTTATTATAATGGGAATATTTCCTTTAGGTTGCAGCAGTGTACTCATAAAAATCGAATAGCAGTAGAAATTTTATTTGTAGTTTACGCTGTTACCTTTATGAATAAATGTCTCCTTAAAGCGCATACTCATAATATTTTGAATAATATGTTATACCTAATGAAACATCTGTGAAATTTGCCTGCTGAATGTCAATTTAAATTCTGTAGAAAAAATAATATACCACCGCGTTCGACAAATGCATGTAATTAAATTTGCAATGTTTTCAGAGTTTAAAATTTAACAATAAAATGTTTTACTGTTTTTTTACAGTCTCGCTCAAAAGTTTAAGCACATCGCAAATATTTAAATAAAAATTAAATTGCACAACGGAAAGTTTTCACATATCCATTGTAGGTGACTACTACGATCATAAATATATATCTCAAGTTTGGAAAAAGCTGATCATTATGAAAATCAGAAATTACTAAAAAACATTTTTTGTGATGACGCAAAAGTTTATGCACAAATGAGATTTTATACAAATATCTCCTTAAACCTTATAGGTAGGGGATCAGTGAGACTTTTGTCTTAAAAAAAAAGTGTAGCAATCGTTGTACGAGTTATATCAAAATGTTGAAATCTCCGAAGTTCTTGTCTGAAGAAGTTGTAAAAGTTTGGAAAATGAAAGCTAAAGGTAAATCCGTTTTGTAAATTCTACTTATTTTAAATCGGTCTAAACATGATATTTATAGTGTTTTGCAACGTGGAAAACAATTCAAAAATGTTTATCACTCAGAGAGATCGAGTAAAACGATATTTCATGAGAGTAGAAGAATTAAAAGATTTCCTATAATTAGCAGTTTTACTCTTTATCAGATAAAAAATTGACTTGGATCAAAAATATCACGTGAAACCATACGCAGGCGAATAACCGAATCAGCATTCATCAAAGAACCAAAATTAGATCGCAAGCTTTTTCTGAAACAGTGTCACAAACAAGCAAGATTTCAATGTTGAAAACAGTATATACATTATTGTGGCGGATGGATTAGTGTTATTTCTTCTGATAAAAAATGGAATGTGGATGATCCAGATGACTTCTCATTCTACTGGCGTGACTTGAGGGAAGATCCGAAGTGTATATTCAGCAGGCAACAACGTGGTGGTTCGTTCACGATATGGGGCGCTTTTAGCTATAATGTACAAATGCTTCTTTGCTTCTTAAATGGTAGACAAAATTCACAAATGTATCAGGATACTCTGAGCGAGCATTTGTGACCGTTTGGTGAACTCCTAAGTAGTCCCAACTCGATATTTCAGAAAGACAACACATAGCTACTCATTTCCCGTTGCACAAAAAATGGCTTAGATTGCAGAATATCAGTATAATGAACCTGCCAGCCCTCAGTCTAGGTCTCAATCCGATAAAGAACATCTGGGGAATCCTCTTACGTGACGTCTACAAGAATAGGAAGCAGTATCACTCAGTGCAAAAACTCAAATCAGCGATCGAGGAAGCCTAGTACAAACTTGCTCCTAAAACCTTCTATACTCTTGTGTTATCAATGAAAAATCACGTATTCTTTCTCATTAGTTGTAGAGGAAACACCATAGACTACTAAAGAAATTTTGTGCTTTGTGAAATGCAAATATATCGCTTTTGCACATAAACTTTTGCGACATCACAATTTTCATTTTCTTATAATTTATTATTTTCCTTGCAATGAATTGTTTCCGAAATCGAAACATAAATTTGCAATCCAATCGTTTAGATACAGTAATAATTTCAAAGCATCCCGGTGCATATTTTTCATTTTATAAAAACAATTACCTTGTGCTTAAACCTTTGCGCCGCACTGTATATGTTTATACAATGATACATGTAAGTTGGGTGTCTTTCATTTATTTAATTATATCATTAAAAATAATTTTATTTTATTTTAAAACAGCAAATAATTCATTTAACATATATACTTATTGTTTATATAACGTTGATATTTTAGACCTTACTTTTCGATCTGAAAAATTTAATCTTTTTCTGCATTTCTGAAAGGCACGACATATGTGAGCATCAACGTGTACATTATCGTCTGGATTTTCTTTAAGGCTGTTCTCAAAACTAAAAGTGCAACTTTATGACAAAAATTTAAATTTATTTTTGGTCGGAAAAGCATGAAACTAACAGTTGTTCTTGTCCAGAAACTATGTAATCGAGCTGTTTTTTTCCGTTTTTTTTTTTTTTTCAAACGAAATAGATCTTTCAAAAAATATTTTCAAAGTTGACGATTTGAACCGAAGTTCCCAAAGAAAGCATAAAAATCAATCAGCGAATGGAGAAAAACGTACGACGTGATCAAAATCGCTTATAACACAATAGGTAATTTATTTATGAAAAACTGGAAAACACAGTTCAATTCCAAATTGGTTCCCAAGTCGGGCCTTCCAATTTTATATCTTTTCGTTAAAAAACGAATTTGTAAATGGGTCAAAACGTTTTGTTCTTGTTGAGCAGAGCAGTTGAGAACAGCCTTAAGGGGAGTTGGAATGCCCAATACGTTACCATGTTAAATTAATGTAGCTTTCCTCAGAAACTACGAAAGATATTCACTTGAAATTTTTTATATACATAATATGAATAATTCCTATTCAACTATAGTCAAATTTATAAACATATATTCTTTATTATTTTTTTTTATCTTGAATAAAAAAAGCTTTTAAATAAAAATAAAGTTTCATTTTCAAAAGAAAAAATCTTTAATCAAAATGAAGTTCTAAAAACAACATTTTGGCATACTTTAACGCAAAATTTCTGTATGACTTAAGCAAACTGAATTACTTAATTTTTTTTAATTTCTCGTTGTCGTAGAAAGAAAAGAAATATGCCATTGGAAAGGGGAAAATAGATTCAAAATATTAAAAAAAAAGAAAAAAAAACAGATTTTTTTCTGAAATTTATTTTCTAATTGCCAATAAAGTATATGAAAAAAAAGAAAAGAATTAAAATTGTAACGGAAGAGGATAGAGGAATTGAAAAGATACTTTTCGGAAATTTGAAAACGATTTGCATAAACAAACCATGCCAAAATGCATGAAAGAAAATGAAGAGGTTTTTGATACTGAATCTCCTTCATTGAACGACGTTACCACTTTAGAAAACTTTGACATTCAAATTAAAAGGGAAGTGGGCGAACATATCCATTAATGAACCATTTTTTTCAGAATTAATGCGTTTTTCTATAGAATGTATCGTATAGTTTGTATATTATATTTTTTATTTATGAAGAAAATAATCTCTCTCTTCTTGTTTCGTATTATCTTTAGTTTTTAGGAGTGGGCGGAGGACGGGCGTATGATTTGGTAATTTTTGCAGCAAAATTAATTACAACAAACTAAGGCATGTTTTAAATTAGACTAAAGATGTAGTTTTTCTTTGGCGCAAAGTTTATTTTATTCCCAATTTCAGCTATATATTTTTCTCGTCTAACACTCCATATAAAAGTTTTTTTTAAGTTTCAGGATTATGTAAATTTTACACATAAAAAAAATAATTCTGAGTTTAATAATCTTTTTCATTAAATGAAAAATATTTGTACACGTGACAAAACCAAAAGTTTAAAAATATACATATATAAATTAAAATTTAACTGGTTCAGCGTATAGAGTAACAAAAGTTCTAAAGTTAATATTACGTAATACGCAGTGTGGAAGCTTCAAGTTCACAAAAGAACATTTTTTTAATACTTTCCAACAAAGTTGAAAAGTGTTTATGACTTCGGTTTGTCTGTCCGTCTGTCCGTCTGTACGCGCTCTAACTCCCGTAAATATACTCGGATCGTTCTGAAATTTTTGGTTGTTAGTGACCTCTACCATAGCACGAACCCTATTGCAAATGATGTTTGTAGCATGTTTAGTTCATTTACAGGGACAGTCAAATTTTTCCGTTACATTACGGCCTATGGGAAAAAATCGTTTAAAATTATTTTTAATGATGTTACATGCTTTCAAACATAATAAATTGATATGCATTTATCAACTTGACTAAAGTATGCATTTTCTGTACAATATGCGGCCCAAAAGATAGTTATTATTCATTTACAGAGCCGCACAAAAGAATCCCTTTACATAATAATATAGAAGTGGAGGGAATTTTTTCCGGCGTATTTTAATTATGTTAAACTATTACATGTATAATGAAATAGATATACGTCGCTAAGGTTTACTACAACTTATTTCATGCATAATACGAAATGCAGAGCATTTACAGGGACAAACAAAAGATTTCAGATACTATATTGTACCCGAAGTACTGTAAAGTAGCGATGATTGCTGGAAATGCATTTTTAATTATGTTATGTGCTTTTATCTTTCACTATATTTATGCATTGTATATGGTGTGTATAAATGCTGTATAATTGATATACAGGGCTACTCAAAAGAATTCGTAATGGTTACTGGGTATGATTGCAAATTGCTTAAAGGTGATTTTTAAATGAGTTAGGCATTTTTACGCTGAACCACATTTGGTTTACTAAGAAATGTTTGTAAAACATATATAAAATGACATACAGGGTCACGCAAAGAATTGGATACATGGCCGTCTATAAATGATAATTTCTGGAAATGTGATTCCGGTAGTTTTAAAAGTGTTTTACTTTGAATACTAACTTTAGCTAAATAGTGGCGTGTAATAAAGGTATTAGGTTAACTGCAGAGTTTTACAAAAGTATACAAGTATGTTTAAATCTATTAGTATAAATTGCTGAAAGAGAAATTTCAACCTGTTATGTGTTTTCTTGCTAAAGTAAATTTCTCCATTATATAGTATATATATCAACCTACAGATCAAATACAGGGCTGTTCAAAAGAATTGGAATACATATTTGCTATGGACGGTAACTGCTGAAATCTTTTTTTCAAATGTTTTATGTGTTTTCTAAAATGTTTACTTAGTTCACTTATATACCTTATTTCCCTAAATAACGAAGTTTTGTTAAAGCATTCAAGAAGTGTTGAAAAGTGTTTCATAATCTATGCTTAACGCATGATTTTTCTTACTTGTTTATATTAAAGTGTATTTCTGTTACAGAAAAATCTGAGGGATTTTTTTGAGTAATTTTTCTCAATTACAGCATGTATGACCCCCCCCCCCCCGCCCCTCCCTCTTGTTTAGCATTGTTTAGTACACTCAGTAGCAAACTTTCATTTTACGTTTGATATTTGCTATGATATTCTATACTATTACAAAAAAAATAATTTCAAATAATTTAAATAAGTTGAATAAATAGACCACAAAGATTCTTTTCCACAAATATTCATCTTATATCCTTGTTTAACGCCCAGTTCAGTGCATTTTTTAGAGTTGAGCTGTTCAACGGTTTAAATAATTTACATATACTTTAGAAGGAGTTTTCAGTTCCAAACATTTTTTAACATGTTAAATTTTTTTCCGAATTTTATAATAAGTTAAAATTCTATAAACTTAAAAAAGGTTTTATATTTTAACAAGCTAAGATTTTAAAATAATTTAAGTTTAGAATGTGTAGAGTAGAAACATTCCTTGAGTATATTTAACCAATAGAATATCGATGATTACAAAACAGTAGTTTTTATATTCTATTGTGTCGCCAATCAGCAATATATAACCAAATAACGAAAATGTTCATTATTTTTTTTACCACCGTATAATTGTGGCTCAACAAAAATGTTTTTTATAAACATGTATATTCGATTCATATGCAAAGAAAATTTCAGTTTTTTTTTTTTTTATAGTCTTTTATTGAGAACTTTTTTGCTAGTACTAGTGGGACCTGATGGAGATGAATCAATCATAAGCAATTTTTTTATGATTGAGCAAGATTTCTCAATAACATCTTATATTAAAGTCACTGAAACGTTTATAGATGTTTACTTCTAATACAACATTGTCTGAGAAATTCTTTTGAAGAAAGCCCCATTTCAAAAGAATTCTTGCCTTGTCATTCTTCAAACTCCCTGTCCCTGAAAGGAATCAGGGAATAGAGTAACCCTGTCATCCCCTGATTTCTTTCTGTGGGGTATCCTAAGTCACATGTTTACTGGAAAAATCAGCACAATCTTGATGAACCGAAAAACAGCATTGAACTTTCAGGACCTGTTCAACATCAGAATCCACAAATTAGTTTTCGAAAACAGAGAAGATTTGTGGGACTGTTTTGTCCTTCCAAATCATCATTCTTTCTATTCACTTCTTGTAAGCAATTTGAAACGGGTGTATTTTTTTAAATGAAATATTTTTTACCTGGTTGAGCAACATTTCCATCACTCTTCCGCATATTCTCATCTTCTTACAATTAATCATAAACACAGTATGCACAAAATAATACTATGTCCTTGATAAGTTATATTTTGTGAAATACTAGTAACTATATTTATTCAGAAAATATCTATAAACGAAAATTTTAGGAAATATTTTACCATAATTCGTGGAAATGTATTTTTATTTTATGGTGCAAAACTCCACTTTTATTAAAAAACAAAAACAAAAAAAAATTAATATATTTGAAATATTTCTTAAATATGTTAAACGTACTTTATTATTTAGCATTAAAATAAACGAGATGTATGTATATTTCATATGGAATTAAGATAATAGTAAATATGTTTTTTTCAATACTACTACTAATATTAAAATAATAATAACAATTGATTAAAAAAAACAATCTTTATGAGTAAATCAAAATTTAAGTAAATATTCTAAAATTATAGTAAATATTTCATAAGAATTTTTTCCAAACAATAATGGTAATAATAATAATAATAATAATAAAAAAATACTTTAAAAGGGACAATCTTAATGTTTTTTTTTGTTTTGTTTTGCAAATAACTATATTAATAAACATAATAATAAATGTAATAGGCTGAAATGTAAACGATTTTACATAAAAATATAATTTAATTAATAAACTCTGGATAGTTTATTTTATCTGAAATGTTTATTTCAATAACTATTGGACATCAAAATATAATACTTTGAAAATTTGTTAGTATTTTTGGTTTGCACAGAGAAAAATTAATTGAAAACAACAAAATTGACACTAATCCCTTGATTGCAAGAGATGAAATCTCTCTTTCAAACGAATAAATTTAAAAGGTTTCAAGAAGTGGATTTTCCACTGTCCGAGTTAATTCCATTAATAAAAATTATCATTCTTTTCTGCAACCAATTATTTTTTTTTTAATTTTTACATCATAAAAGTACAGCGATTTTAATAAGTACTATCTGCTATGTTTTTACAATATGCACTTTAAATAAAATTTTTAAAGAAATCTGTTCTATTATCATGCTGTGACTAGTAATAGGCAATATGATATATTGAAACTTACACAGAATGTTTTCTATGTGATTGAAATAAACTAAAAAAAAAAATAGTAAGTTTATTAGGTTCCTTGTTTTATGAATGATTCCATAAAATCTATTAGAAAATTTAAAGAAAAACATATTAGAGTCTACAATATTTTCATTTTATTTTTTTTTCTTTTAGATTTTATTTCATTGTGAATAACATTATCCTGTTTTCTTATTCCTGTCCTCTTTTCTTGCTTATAAAAGAATTTCAGATTGTCCCTATTTGAAATTTATATATGTTTGATAATGATCTGATTTTCAATAATTAATATTTATATATTATTCTTATTTTTATTGAAATATATGATATGAAAAATGTTTCGTTTTGTATAAGAACAATGAAATAAATTCAAACATTAATTTTATTTAAATAAAATTATATCGAACTGCATCTCGAACTGCAAACGAGATATCGCGTCCTTGGTAATTCACGGATAGCAGAAAACAAATGCGGTATATCGTCAACGTCATTCAAAAGTCTAACAAAGGAAGAAAATATGATTAATAATTATTTAAAGTTACTTCAATTTGTATTATGCTTTCTAAGGGTTTTAATATATGATATATCTAAAATATACTTTTAAATTCGGTTTTACTATTTAAAAATTACATTTATTTAAAGCATTGCTTAAAACTAAATCCCATTTAATTTAAGAACAATGTCAGCTTAAAAAATATTTCCTTAATAACTAGTTACTTACACATATTATCAAATTCAGTTTTTATAAAAAGAAAATTACGTACAACCACTATGTTAAAAATCATAATTTTACTATACTTAATTCTGCGGTTTCTTTTTGAGTGATGGGAATTTTTGTGGTGCATTAAAAACATGTTTTATAACCCATCATTTCCTTCGATTGCATATTCCAAAATTTTAAATCTTTAGCTGATTAAAGAGAACAGTGTAAAAATTAGTGTATTTTTTAACTGTAAACCATGCTTTCTACAAAAATACTCGCCTAGGAAAAAACACAAAAATGGTATCCTTAATGCTTTGACGTATTTGTAAGGAAAAGAAACTTTAAGAATTTTAAGCAACGTCATTTTTCATTTTTTACGACAGAAAATTTTCTTTCGTAATTCTTTTACATTCTAGATAATTATAATACACAACAGCATACTTGTTTGAAATTTCAGCCAACATTCAACGTTGGTAACTAAATTCTTTGAAAGAACGGCTATTTTTAAATTTTCATATGATGGATTTTTATTCTTTAAATTATAGTTTTAAATATTCTTTTACTTGGAATCTCGTGATGGGAAAATTTCAAAGACTACACCAAAAAAACATATTTTTTTAAAACAATTTACAATGTATACCATCAAAATGTATATATTTTTTTTATACTTAAAACTAATAGTGCTGTGCTATTTAAAGAGAAAATATTCGCCGACTTGTAACACTGAGATCATATTCGTTAATACTGTTTTACGTATTTTTTATTGATATATCATTCAGATGGTGAAGGAAATCACCATATTTTGATAAATTGATATAGCTATAGTTTACGGCTTTAAAAAAATTAAATAAATGTAAGAGGAAATACATTTAGCTAGCAAAAAAGAAAAAAAAATCAATATAACTAACATTTTGATTTTTTTTTTTTTTTTTTTTTTAATCACTTTTACATTTTACAATGTTCAAACCTATCGACGCTGCTGAATTTTTAAAAATATATAATGATATATGTTTGATGAAATATAAGATTAATTGATATATATATATATTTTATCCTAAATGTAAACCTAAATGGATATTTAATTAAAAATAAAGCATATTTTACTGCAAAAACGAGAATGTTTTGGAATTTTCGGTTATGAAACTTTTACTTCTTATGTAAAATGGGAATATGTCCTAAAGTCACACTGTAAAAGGTCGTTAAGCGAAAAGCTAACTCTCTTTGTAATTTAATAGAAAGTTTATCTTTATTTACATAAAATTGATTATATACTGCATTAAATAGCACTAGACTGCAAAATTTGGGTTGTGTCATTTTTCTTAGCATTTGATAATTTATTCCAATGTATTTTGTAGCTCTGAATCAGAAAATGACCATTATTTGTTACTATCATGTAAGGATTTTTTTTCGAAATCGTAATTTTCAAAGTTAAAAAATCAAAAAATAGCGAAAATCTGAGTCTATAAAATAGATGTGATTGTTGTGTTTCTTTAACTTTCGATAATTGCTTTTTAGATATTTTTCAGAGTTGAATTCGAAAATAACCGTCATTTTTAACCTTCACGTCAGGATTCTTCGCAAATCGTAAATTTCAAAGTTAAAATTGAACTTCCCACACACTCATCGAGCCTCTCAGCTGTTTAATTGTAATAATCCACAGTACAAGCCAAAAATTTATGAATTATTGAATTAAATAAAATAAAATTGAACAAAAAAAGGTTTTATATCTATTTTATAGAATCGCATTTTCGCTATTTTTTACTTTTTAACTTTGAAATTTACGATTTGCGTAAAATTTTATCTC
Organism: Maratus speciosus; assembly: GCA_963932465.1. Taxonomy (NCBI): domain Eukaryota; kingdom Metazoa; phylum Arthropoda; class Arachnida; order Araneae; family Salticidae; genus Maratus; species Maratus speciosus. Next base: position 239,440,578 of record OZ010787.1, on the reverse strand, counting down.
GATGGTTAAAAATCAGGGCTATTTTCGGATTCAGTGCTAAAAAGTACATAAAAATCAATTTTGTCTCATGTACTTTATAGTATGAGATTTTTGTTATTCTTTTGACTGTTTAACTTTGAAATTTATGATTTGCGAAATCTCCAGAATGGTGGTTAAAAATGAAATTCATTTTCGGATTCAGGGCTAAAAAATACATAAAAATCAATTATCAAAGTTAAAAAACACCACCTTCTTTATTTCTTGGTATTAAATGTTCGCTATTTTTTTACTTTTTACCTTTGAAATTTACTATTTGCAAAAATTCCTGACGTGATGGTTAAAAATGAAGATTCAGCGCTAAAATATATATAAAAATCAATTATTAAAAGTTAAAAAAAAAAAAAAATTATCGCCGGCTTGCGTAATAATTGAGAGACCAAATCGCATGATCATTGTAATTAAAAGTTAAATAATATATCGTAATGTAGCAAAAAACAATAAAGGAAATGTTTGATGTATTAATATAAGTCAATTGCAAATGTATATACTTCCACATGTGTCATTCAAATTATACGTAAATATGTTTTAAATGACAGAATTACAGCAGATTTGTCATTGAATTCTTGTGATGGTATTGTCTTGAAATCGTCAAATAGATGGAATATGAACTGGTCATAGTGCAGTAATAAATTACTTTTAACTGTAGGTGTAAAAAGTTTTAATTTTTTCTTCATCCGTTTCCACATCGAAAGAATTTCTTCTTATGCTTAAGGATTTTTTTTCGCTTTTTCTGAAAAAGCTTTTTTGATCACTTTAGAAAGAAGCGTGCTACATAATCTTAATTTCATTATTATAAATAAAACTATTGTAAGTAATTTTTCATAAATATGGTATAACATTTTCGTCAATATTGTAGCAAGTTAAACGGAATAAGAATATTTTTAAATTTTGAACACAGAAATTGGTGAATCTAGTAAAAAATCTGTAATTAGGCGCACAATTCTTTTTAATGTAAACAAAAATACACATTTTATTTGAACTTATATATTTTGTTTCATTTGCGATCATATTAGGAATAAATTCATGTTTAATTTATATGTTATTCGAAAAAATTAGGCATAAATTCATGTTAGAATCCATATTCCAATCCATTATATAAATAATAATATAAAGTATTCAACAATACATTGTTTTATTCAGCTTCGTTTACGTTTGAGAAAAACAAAAAAGCTCTTAATTTATACTAATCAATAACATAAAGAAATATTTTTAAATGAACTTTGGAAAGAGTTATGAATACAAATCTTTCTTTTCATGTCATTATATGTCCATAATAGATTAGAGATATTATTAAAATATCCCATTAAATTCATACAGAAACTCAGTTTTATATACGATTATTTAGATACGACTCATGAATAGTTTACAGAAAAATAAAAAAAATCGTACCACTAGACCTTGAACTAGTGGGATGTGCCAATCCCAAAACTTTCTTCTATTTCATGCATGTTAATATTTCAAAATGTTGCTACAAATACCAATAATTCATTTTTATTGGTATTTTAATTAGATTATGCATAACTTCATACACTTTTCGATGGTACAATATTGAAAATTGCACAAAAATCGCTATTATAGCGCCCCCTTCTGGTGGAATTTTTCAATATTCAGACTGAACCTTATTGCCATGGTCAAAAGTATACACAAAAATTTTGGTTCAATTATTTGCATAACTTCATACACTTTTCGATGGTACAATATTGAAAATGGCACAAAAATCGCTATTACAGTGCCCCCTACCGTCGGAATTTTTCCAAATTCAGGGAGGACCTTCTTCCCATAGCTAAAAATATACACAAAAAATTTGGTTCAATTCTATGCATAACTTCTTACAATTTTCGATGGTACAATATTTAAAATACACAAAAATTGCACAAAAATCGCTATTACAGCGCCCCCTACTGGCGGATTTTTCTCCAAATTCAGGGAAAACTTTCTTGCCATGGTCAAAAACATACACAAAAAATTTGATTCAATTCTATGCATAATTTCATACACTTTTTGATGGTACAATATTCAAAATGCACAAAAATCGCTATTACAGCGCCCCCTACCGGCGGATGTTTTCCAAATTAATGGAGAACCTGCTTTCCATAGCCAAAAACGTTTAAAATATTTGGTTTAATTCTATGCATAACTTCATACAATTTTTGATGGTACAATGGCGACAAACGGACAGACAGAAATTTTGTATAAACATGTGTTTGTGATCTCCCATCCCTAAAACGTGTAAATCCGCCAAACACCGGAAGTCGAAAAAATTTCGATTGCAATACTTTCTTCTATTGAAGATAGAAGAAAGTAAAAACAATTATAAATATAATTTCTTTCTTTGCAGAATTTTTTTTTCAATTGCATGAAAAAGGCAATATTCTGGCTTATAAAATTTCCTTTTTTTGTACTAAGCAATTCTACGGAGAACGTTAATTTTTGATAGAAAAAAAAAAAAAAAACAAATCCTTTTAATACAAAATTGCAACTGAAAATTTATATTGATAGTTATACCTCATCATTGACATCTTTTGGAATTTACAAAGGTGGTCATATAGGCTTTCACTATTTAGTTTTTTTATTTTCAAAAGATTTAAGGAGTAAATTACTTAATAATATTCTGTCGAATGATATATCTACACAGAGTTTTGTTCGAAGTCATGCTTTTTAAGTTATGATATAAAAACATAAATATTTGAAAAACACAGTATGCATGTGGCTTAAACTTAATTTTATTACACAGACGATGCTTTATTTTAAATCGAGAACGTCGGACACAATTTCATAACCACGTCTTGTTCAGTAATGATACTTCAAAACCAATAGCAAACTACACTGTGCACAGTCATGGCTGACAACCGATATTCAAAACCTCCTGCCTCCTGGTTCTCAATATTTTCATTATGTGATGACTGCTACTATATTTAAAAATTATTGTACAGAATTTTATGGCATTGGATTATACAAGAAATATTTGTATCAGTAATTCTAACATAAATTTTGAACAAAAAATATATTGTTTTACTTTTTCTCATAGTAAAACATAATTTATTTATAAAAGAACTTTCAGAAAAAAAAAATATTTTTGAATGAAAAATATATTTATCACATTCCCCAAATAAGTAAAGATGCTTTTAGAGGACATTATGTGTAACATTTATATAAGAGGTATTGAAATTGAAAAATAAATTAATTAATAAATAAATGCCGATGCCACAACATTTCGTCTCTTTAAAACTGTAGGACTAACCTTTAGGATATAAAATTTTAAAATAGTTTCATTTAGAGTTCATGATTATTTCAATTAAAAAATAGCATAAATTAGTAAATTGTACAGAAAAGTAAAAGTAAAAGTTATAGCAATGGAATTTTCTAATTTACCTAATTGCTATGAAATGTAACTTTTTTTATAATGTATGATTATATATGAAATGAATTTTTAAAAATAATTATTTATTTTTTTTAACATGTTTATGTATTTAATGTAACGCTTTTGTAGAAATTATATTGTGAAAATTTATATATAAATATTTAAAAATAATTCACTGTTCTAGAAAACCAAAACATACGCGAAATATTCGGAAAAATCAAAACAATGTATCCTTATGAATACTACATTTATTTAAAGGAAATTTACCTTTCACTTAAAATAATCTCTTTTGAAAGAAGAATGGTATCATTTCTGGAGAGGAAAATCAGAATACTGCATTTTTATTCTCCTTAGGCAAAATTCCTCTTAAGATATTTACTTTAATGAGAGATAATATCCATTGATACTGAAATTGTAAGACAAATATCTATAGATATCAATCAATCTGGAATTACGGTTCTTGAGTATCATGAAAACTTCGCTCAAGGGAATTTACAATAGGGCTATCTATTCAATAATCCTATTCACGGTGTTTGCCTTAAAGCACGTTAGAAGTACATTTCTTGTTTTACCAAGATTAACATCTTAATAAATCTCTAATATTACGCGAAAGATCTTTAATGCTTTATTCATTGATTGCCGTAAGTACAGTTTTCAAAGTTATATTTCAGTTTAAAAGTTTAACATCTTTTAATGGATCGATGGAATTAATGCTTGCGCCTGATTGAATATTACAGGAAGAAATGTATGCAAGGAGTAACACCAAATGGTTCTTGTAATGTAAAGTAAACTGAGGTAGTTAAAATGTTAGTTTTGACATTTGAGAGTCGATCATTTATTTTCTAGTCTCTACACGATAGTTTTAGGCTATATGAGAACTGACTTTATGAAAATAGGGAATTCACCGTCTAACGACATTGAAATAATGGGATGAATAAAATTTATTAATTAGAACTCTCAAAAGTTTTGAATTACTGTTACATGAAGAATGAAAAGACTACGTAAAAATTCAATGATTTAAGGGATTGTTATTACAACTGAAGAAAGCATGTTAATCTAACTTCTCATGTAGTAGAAGCGATTAATAAAGTTTCAAGATCAAATAATTTTCATAAAATACAGAGAGAATTTGTATAAAACGTGTAGACTTGAAATTAAGTATTTTTAATCTGAACAATAACAATTAAGTTTGAGGAAAAAGTAGTATTTATATAAAGATATACATTATTAGTTTTATTTTTCGCTGTGGAACTTTTAAGTTATTCCTTCCGTAAAATAACACAACCTATTGGTTCATTTCAGAAATATCCCTTTTTCAATTTTTTCTTACTATTGGTTAAGATAGACCTTTATTGGAATTAAACTTAAGGTTCTATAACAAAAGCATAAATAATATTTACAAGACTCTTGATATATTGTTACACATGTTAGAGTGATAAGTATTAAAGTATTAAAAACAAATAAAGCATATGTATAGTTACGATTGCTAGTCGTATAGCAAACGAATAATTAACAAAAACAATAATTTTTTATGTAAAGGTGTTTTTTGTTAATTGGTCCTCAGATCTACAAATAGACCGTTTTGGGTGAAATTCGTTAAAAATTAGTAAAAATGTAATGTGAACCACAGGGCAAAGAAAGAAATTTTAACAGTAAAGTTATAGTGGAAATTTCGATTAGTAGGTGAAATTATGGCGCTCAAAAAATTAAAAACAAACCAATAATATATATATTTTTTAAATAACAAGATATGATTTTCGAAGAATGATTTTTTTTTACATTGAATACTGCAATTTTAATGATTTTTATTCGTACGTAACGTCTTATTCTATATTGCATTTAAAGAGCCAGCTAATGATCGAGATTTAAATGTGAAATGTCATTATTCAAATGTCATCGCAGATTTTATTCATTCATGGTCCATATAACATATGCAGGGTGTTGTCGAATTATACCGACAGATTAAAAGTGGTGATAGTAGGCATAAATAGGATAAAAAAATTACCAGAGAACATGGTGTCGATACAACGTGTTAATTTAAAAATACGGGTTGTTATACCTAACTCAATTCGGGTTGACGGTAATAACTTTAAGAAAACTAAAGTATATTATAATAAAACTTTTAATTGACGTTATCATCTTTGTTGAAAATGTGATAATATAAATAAAAGTGGTAGAAATTTCCATTATATGTGCCAGCAGTATGCACCTGACGATCCACATTTTGTACTGGGATTACCAGTTCATACGGTATCATCGATTGTTTCAGCACCCTGTTTTCCAGAACTTTCCGTGCTATTATGACATTTCACACAAAACAAGATACATATCGTTGCATTTTCATTGCAATATATTTTTTTTTTCAAAATAATTATCGTCAACCCAATTTCAGTTAGGATGAAGCACCCTTTATTTGTAACGACATAAGTGGTTTGCGAACCTATGTTCAATGGCAATTTTTCATCCTCTTTATAAATACTATCACCCCATTGAATATGTCCGTCGAAATCGACAACACCCTGTATACCATCACTTTATCAGAAACAAAATACGTGAACAGGTTCAACATAGGTTAGAATTGAGTCAGTTTAATTATAGCCAACCTATATGCACGTTTAAGTAGTAAGATTACGTTTGTTTAAATATTAAACATTTTTGTAGTTTAAAATTCAAAACAATGGGCAAACCAAAACAGTTCTACAACAGTTTTGTAATAGAATTTTTGCCTTATTTAACTGCACAAAAATATAACAAATTCTGTGAATAACGCTGTGATTACAAGTTCTGTAATTTCAATATTAAATAAAAATTTTCTGATCTTATATAGTGGTTCCAGACTCTGATAATTCCGAGGGATGAACACATCTGTGGTGTAGGAACCTTATTTGAAATGTAATCGTTTTATTATTACATTAAGTATGTATTAAGTCTCATGAGATTATTTATAGCATAATTTCTCTTCCAGAGTATTGTTGTTTCGTGTCTGTTTGTTATTGATTTGTAGAATTCTATCATTATTTTTCATCTTTGCTTCAAGAATTGTTGGCCTACTGAACAAGGAAATTATTTTAATGCTCTGTTTATCAAATTTATATATATATATATATTAGTCATTTGCTTATGTATATTTTTAATCATTTAGGCATTAATCTTGATTTTTTTTTCTTTTTGCTCTTCACATAGAACTATTCTAAAATACTGAGAATAATATACACTATATGTCCAAAAAGGATTGGACAATGTTGGTTCTACACATTTTCTCAAATATCATGCATGTCTATTTTATTTTTAGAACTTCGTCAGTATAAAGAACATATTTGACGTGATGCTTTCATGGGAGATTTGATCTCGAATGAATTTAGGGAACTAACAACAAATTGAAGAAAAGAAATAATATTTGGGATTAACCTGTAAAATAAAATGCGCGAAATGTTCTGCGACTGTGGTACATGACTACGCGGATATTGATTAATATTTTTCTTAATTTGTGTAAGAATAGCACCGAAATTCATGGAGATATAACGATTTCTTTTAAAAAAATATATGAAGAAAGTTTTTTGCTCATAACGGGCGGGGTTTTAAACCAAATTTAACGCCATTTATGGCAATTTGGCAAAATATAGTAAAAACAACATAGTGCAATTGGAATGTAAATATAAAAAAAGTTGAATGTATAATGAGCTGTAGTAAGAAAATTGTTTTAACTGCGCATGCCAAAATATAACAAAGAATTTTTTTTTCATGATTTGGGAGTCAACAATAGAGCAACAAATATAAAAAGACCCGCCGAATATCTTGTAGTTTTATTTCTGTTGCTCTATAGTATTGACTCTTAAATCAAAAAGAAAAATATTTAGTACAGTTCGCGCATGCGCAGTTAAAAATAAATCTTACGACTGCACATTTCATATTTCATTAAAAATGTCGTGCATTTCTATTCCAATTGCACTAGATTGTTTTTACTATATTTTTCCAAAATGGCATTAAATTGAGTTTAAAACCCTGCATGTCATGAGCAAAAAACGTACAAACTTTCTTGAATTTCTAAAGAAATCGTTATATATCCATGAAATTCGGTGATATTCTTACACAAATTAACACAAATATTAATAAATATCCGCGTATTAATCTGCGCAGTGACATAGGATTTCATGCATTTTATTTTACAACCTAATGTTGAATATTATTTATTTTCTTCAATTTGTTGTTGATTACCTAAATTCCTTAGTGATCAAATCTTCATTGAAAAGTATGACGTCAAACATGTTCTTTATACTCACGAAGTTCTAAAAAAAAATCTCCAAGTACGCCTGTAGATATTTGACAAAACGTCTAAAATCAAAATTGTCCAATAATGTTTGGATATATAGTGTATTTAATTTAAAAATATATATATGTTTCTGATAATATTGTGGATTGTTAAAAAAATTCTTTTTAAATTTTGATAATACCCTAATATTTTCATATGAATTAACGTATTCTAGTTAATTTAAAATTTGTAAATGACAGGATGACAAAATAAAACTGCGTTATTGTTATTTTTTAATCATTTAATTGTGTTTGTAACATTTTTCTGCGTGCGTTACTGAAACCAGGAGTTAATATATAAATAATTCAACTGGAAGAATAAAAATTCATTTAACGCAATTAATCCGTGTGATCAAAATTGCTCCTAACTGCTTTCAATTTGATAACATGCTTTTTACAAATTAAGTTATTTATTATTTACAAAACAATCCGTGTCTTATCTTATGATCGTGTTTTCAGTAAAATTTACAATATAAACGCTGAAAATATATGACAATAAAAGCTTCATTTGTATTCAATATCTACTTCTCTACTTTTAAGTCGCACCTTTCAAAATACCATACATTGTCTAATCCATGCAGTGAAATATGCCACATTTGTAGTTACAGACTATATTGAAAAAAAAACAAAAACATCCCTGTGTTGTTGTAATACACAATGTTCAGGAAGCCAGTAATGGAACGAACAACATTTAGCGAATAAGTAGCTGAGATGAGAATTTATTCAGCAGCAACGCACGCGATATATTTTAATATATGCACGAATGCATTCTTCAGAATTACTTTTTTTCAAATTTAATGGGTGTTGTCGGCTGTAACGTAATGAGATGGATTTGCAATTACATTAAGAATATTTCGTTTGGCATAATTTACAAAGGCACTTTTCAAAGTATCTAAAAGTGAAGAACATTTCAGAGGAAAACGAGCACTTTGTGTGAATTTTTAAAAGTTTAAAACTTGAAAGATGAACATTTAAATTAACGCACAGCGAATTTTTAATTTGAATTTCCTTAAAGTGTATTATGATAACCATTGTGATTTCCATTAGCATGTAATTGTGTATCTTGAATAAACTTTCTCTTTGAATATTAACCCGGGAGAACTCGCTGCAATGATTTTCTCTCACAGTCGTACATTTTTAAGACTCTTACTTAAATCATTTTTCATTTTAATTAAAATTTCAAAATGTTTTTCAATTATTTTAGCTATTATGTGAATAAAAGTACTAAGCCAACCAAAAAAAGTTGATATTATATGAATGTAAAGTAAAAGAAAAGCAATTGGGCATTCTCACTAGCGAGTTCTCCCGGGTTAATACTCTGGATTTTGGAAAAAATTTGCTCAAAGTATAGTTTATACCAATTTTTTTTTTTTTTTTTTTTTTTTTTTTTACACGTACTATTCCGTTATGTGAAGCAACAAACGTTTATATACAAAAGAAAATCCCTGCTTCTATTTGAAAATTTTCCGGGAGTTTAAAATAATAACAGATTTATTATAGTTTAGAAATAAAAGATAAATACTTCTATAGTTCAGTACTTGAAGTGACATTAAAAGTTTTAAAATTCACAAGTAAAAAATACTGTTCTTATCCATATATTATAGAATATTTACAGAAAAGCTCTAATTGAAATAAGAAAAAAGCCTCTTTACATTAGTAATTTCAAGATTTTATACTATACTGTATTATATATTAACTGTTTATAATAAATACTTTAATATATAGAATAATCAAAACTGTTCCAAAATATGCACTCTTACGAGACAGTTCAGTTTATCCAAAGCATAAAAAACGACAAAGAAAGTTTGAATTAAAAAAATAAGTTTTTTTTTTTTAGATGCAAACATTCTTTTAATTAAATCAAGTTTTATTTTTCTGTTAAAGTAAATAAGAGATTCATTATTAAAATTTTAATAACTAAAATACTTACGTTTTTCTCCGCATTTTTTATATTTATAATAGTAATGAATGCATCTTAGACTTTATAAATATACAATACAATAAAATGAGCAAAAAGAAAATCAGCGAAAATCAAGGCATAAGCCTTCATTTAATTCCATTAATGTTCTCAGTTATAGATTTCGACATAAAAATGAATTTAGCAGCTTTTTAACGAAATTTATAACTCCTAATAAGAACTATTCCATTAAAATATATTTCTGCATCAATAAACACATATTAAGTATAATCTATTAAAAATATTTTCTGAAAAATATAAATATACATTTTTCAAATTTATCGGTTTAGGTTAACGATCATTTTTTAACTAATATTCCTTTATCGTATTATTATTAACGTTACTGCGTTAACTGCAAAAATATTGATCCATCATAAAGTGCATCATCAAATGATTTTCATTTGTATGGCCTGAGTATTATCTCTTTTGCTGATTTTTCTTCATTTTTTTTCATGAATACTTATTATTATGAACAATTGAAATTATGGGTAGTTAGGGAAGTTCGTGCCGATTCTGCAATTCTTGATTTCTCAAAAGTTTGAAAGATCGTGCGGATTTTAAGTAATGAAGAATCGGGGAATCGGCACGAGCTTTTCAGTAAATCTAACGGAATATCCGTTCAAGATATAAATAGAAATTTATCTAGAATCAAGAAATATAAAGATTGAAAATTATATCTTTCATTTTACTTTAAGTTATATTTTCATAATGAAACATTGACGTTTTAATAATACTTTGAAAATATGATTAGTAATCTAATTAATTACCATACAATAGAAAATAAATTACATTTTTCTTCATATATATTATAAATTAAATGAATTGTTAAAAAATTGCTTTATGTCTATCTGTTGCTTTAAAATAAAACATAGAAAATACTAATTCTTCCTATTGGGGAATTTCTTTTTTTATAAACACTTTTACACTGAGAATGCCGAAAATATCTGATATAACATCATAGAACAATATGTTGTAGGAACTTCAATTAGTCATTTCGAATCGCCTTTCATAGAAAACGTTTTCAAAACTAAACAGTTACATTTGATTACAGATTGTTCTTAAATGGAAATGCTTAATACAAAGATTTATTTACAAGAAAAAAAAATCTTAGTTTGTTATACCCTCATGATTGTAAATAACACTAATCTACAAAATAAAAACTTTTTGTCCTTTTAAAGAAATTATATATTTTTATCCTAATATGGTACACAAAATATGAATTATCCATTAAAAATTTATTGTTAGCTCTCGCTGTTAAAATATGGCTAGTATGAAAATTTGCGATTTTAAGTGAAATGTCAAACAAATTAACACTGTGAAAAAAAAAAAAATAGATGAAGTTAACGCTCTCATTACAAAAATACCTGATTCTTAAATAATTCAGTGTGTTAATATAAATATAACCATAAAAATGCGTAATTGGCTGCGATTATTTTATAAAATACAGCTACATGTGTGGTATAATGCTGCTACGTTCTATATATTATGTATATTACATGTATTAAACTATAAGTAAATTCAAGCAGAAGAGTAAATCTAACTGGATGTATCAGAAATAATAAATGTAATTATGATATAATTAACATTGTATAATGTAATACACTATTTTACATTTCTATTAAATTTAGTTTTGAAATATGCAGTGTTGTAAAGAAGAAAAACAAGAGAGAACATTCCATATTTTTTCATCACAAAATTGTTGCAGTGAAAAACTAAAATGGCCATTCGATTGAAAGTTATGTCGTTTTTCTGACTGAAAAATCTGATTCTACTACGGTCTCTGTACTTTGGAAAAAATTGTTCACACCTGACACATAATACATATTTTTCTTTTTTTGATTTTTTAATCTCTTTAATTTTTAAATCACTTATTATTAGTTTTGGTATATATATATATATATATATATATATACATATTTATTTATTTATATAAATATTACATATTATTATTATTATTAAATCATTTATTTATCTTTAATTTATTTATTGCTATTATCATTTATTTATTTAGCTTATTTTCTAATTGCTAATTTTTATTTTACTTAATTATGTATTATTCTAATCAATAAATAAAACTATTTAGTTCTATTAAATTGCTTCATTTTTTTGCCCCGCTGATCTCTATTTCTCTCTTTGGGTGCTCTTGTGTGATTGGCTGATGCCTTCTGCTTTCCTATTGGCTGTTTCTTCAACATGACCTTTTCCTTTGCACGTTCTCTGTCTGTCTTGTTGCTGTTTTCATAGTAGTAGGACGTGTTCTGTGTGCCTGATGAAGAAAGACTAGATCTTTTGAAAGGCCTTTTGCATTTATTAAAATTTTTATGGTGTTTTAAGAAGTTCCTTTTAGTTTGTCATTCCACACCAGCTTGTTTAAAATTTAATGATAAAAAATGGTTTTCACCTATACTCTGTAACCAGGGAAGCCCGTTTTTTATCCCTTAGCACCTATAAAATACAAAGGTCATTTGAGTATTTCAAACAGGAGGTTATCAGGCAGCTGTGGAATAACACCTTTAAAACCGAAGGAACGTTATGATTTAAGGCATCATTTTAACGAGTGGTTCCCTCATACATCAAAGTGTTACTCCTAGAGCAAAAATTACATTAAATTATTACAATTTTTCAAAGTGATTTTTCTATCAATGTACTAAAAACTTTCGAAAGAAAGATGTTTTTTTTGAAAATGACTGTTCTACAAATCATAGCGCCTCCTATACTGTAGCGATGTATGAATGGATGCAGCAGTGCAATGATTGTTTCCCTTTTGCTTATATTTGTCCGTAAATCTCAAGTCTTTTATAAACTAGCCAAATGTATTAATGATTACTGGTCAAAAAAGCGATTAAGGAAGAGATCAAGAAAATTCAAAAGCCGATGACATAAAGTGCTTTTTAATTTTGGCCAAAGCAAATTAATCTACTACAATTAAAAAAAATCATCTTAACAATTTGAAACAAATACAGTTCAGAGTCAAATATGATAGAGAGTTAAAAATGTACAATAATATTTTTCACCGATCTGTACATTTGTGTTACTTCGTGAAGATCCAAAAGTTTTACCTTATATATAAAATTATATATATATATATATTCTTTAAATGTAGATAATGTAACACTTAGTTTAATTTAATTCATGATTAGAAAACATTTCTTTGGAATCTCATTATGCGAGTTTTAGAATTAAAAAAAGTATCTTTCTGAATGAACATCTGTTAAAATTAATAGAATATTTCAATTAAATGCAAATAAGGTATATACTTATAAAAAATATTACTGGTTATAATTAACGTAATGGACTCTTGAAAAAAGTATCGCTTTCAAATGAAAATAAGACAAAAGACCTTCTAATTATTGACATTTGGTTACTGACAAGTGCTTCAGGGTAAAACTATTTACGCTTTTATTATCTCCTTTACTAAGACTGCATTAAGAAGAGTTTTACATTGCCTGTTTGAATTGCATCGTTAACGATTTATGTGGAATGTGACTGAACATTTTGAAAAGTAATTAAATGCTTTCACTTTATATTATACGCCATCTGGAGTGTAAAACTACTTTTATAGAAAGGGAATTCAGTTTTCCGGTGAAAAAGTTTTACACCTTTTGCATTCGGTTTCCATGTTGTTGTTGTTTTTTTATATAACAGTTGAGAGTAAATAAGATTTTTAACATTTCTTCTAGCAATTGGAATTTAAATAATATTTTTTAAGTAAATGAAATTAAAAAAATTAATTTCTGAAACAGGAAATCCTGTTATATTGTTTCCAAAGAGTTACAACTTATTAATAAAAGTACAACTCATTAGAAAAGTACAACTTATTTGAAAAAATATGTCACACAATCTTATTTTTAATAAACTGAACTTTAATCATGATAGGAAAAATTCCGCATTATTCTATTTAGTCTTTCGTCTTTGTAACTCTTTCAACTATGTAAAGATAAGTAAAATGATTTATTATATATTTTATATACTATGTTAATTTTTAGTGTTCCGTACTTAAAAAGTAAAATCGTAACCGTTAAAAGATCACTCCTGTGTCTGTCTGTCACAGCCATTTTTCTCGTAAAGTATGGGACTTGGAAAGTTCAAATTAGGGAATAAAAACTATTGACCCATATATTTCCAGATTATTAAACATTCACAAATACATTTTGGAAAAACGTAGAGGAGTTAATTAAGTTACTTGAAAAAAGAAATTCTTTCTAACATCGTTTCATTCATTCTCACAGTTAAAAAAAAATATTTCATTACAGTATTAAATCTAAAACATTCATTTACAATACTGCGGCAAATAAAGTTTTATATAATAAATAATTGAATGTTATTAAATTATTATTTTTTTGGTTTTATAAAACTCAATATTATTGCATTTAAGAATTATCATTTTTTGCGTTTGGTGTTTAAAAGTGGCAAGAATGAAACAACAGGCCCCAGGGATTAATTTCTGACCAAAAAAAGTACCAGAGCTCTAATAGTTTGTAGTAATAAAATCGTAGTAAATACTCCCGCAGCGTCCACGTGCATATTTATATTTCATACATTATTTTCAAAATTTAAAGCAATTTTGCTATCAGCAACAGAAATTTTTTAATATATTTTGACTATATCCACATAATAAAATATAAAAAATGAAATAAATGAACAGAGCAAAAACATTAAAACAGGAATGGGGAATTTTCATGAAAACTTACACGTTAAAGATATTTTTAAATTAATTATCAAAGCAAAACAGACAGCGCCTTTCCTGTGGACTTCATTGAGCAATATTTATAAGCGCCTGTGGGTTTCAAATGATATTTAAACATTCACTAAGAATAAAGAAGCGATGCGCTCCTGTGAGCTTCAGCGCAAAATAATCATCGCGTGGAACTAAAAAGATTATCATTAAGAATATTTTGCAAACTCGAACAAAAAACAGCGCGCAAACACAAAACGATCACTGGTAATAACGCTAGATATCGTTGCGCTTAATTCTGGTATTTCTTGTCGCCATTCAGAGACGATTGAGACAGAAAACCATCGAGACAATGCATCTGAGTGCTACATAGAAGCATGCTTCGGCGTGTGTGACTCACGCGTGTGTGGGTTTCGGTTTTTCAGAAGCCCTGTTCCTCTTGGCTCCAGAGTGCAGTATTTATGAGCTCCGGTGAATTCCGACACACTTTTTGAACATTCATTAAAAAGAAAGAAATACCGGATATGAGCTCCGGTGAGTTCCGGCGCAAATTAAACACAACACTGAAAGGCCTACTATTAAAGAATAATGCGAATCTGGATGGGACTTCCCAAAAACGTCCAAAACTGCTTGTTCAAGTATATCCCGAGAAATGACATATTACTTTGAGATAGCATTACCATTGTTTAATATAGGAGGGAACAAAGTCGAACTGAAAGCAGTTCGTATTTTTGTAAACTCATACACAGAAGAGTCTACTGAAGGTTTCGTAGATTAAAGGAGTTTTACTATATTTTGCATAAAAAAGCATGTTTTTTAAAGAACTGTTTTTTTAAGTAACGTAAAAGCTTCAATTGGGTGGTTTATCTATATTATACTATATAATATGGATATATATGGACTATATATATATATAAATTGTACCATAATACTATGTACGTTTAGATAAGATGCACTTTTCATTCTGTTAGATATTTTGAAATATTTCTTCAAATGATATAGAGCATGAGTCGGGCATATTCCATTCGGCGGTCATTTGTCGAACAACTCAGGCATTAGAAAACAGTTTTTGAGATAGATTTTGAAAAATTGTGATATTTTCTGGACAAAATTACTTATCATATGTATATCACTTTTAATAATTAAATATTTTCAAAAGTATAATAATAGGGAAATTCGAGTACTTTGAGACCAAAATGCCAGTATTTAATCCAACACTGAACAAAGTCGAACTTAAAGCAGTCTGAGTTTTCGTAAACTCATACGTAGAAGAGCCCATAGAACTCGTATATTAAAGGGAGCCTTACTATATTTGGCCGGAAAAACATGGTTTTTTTTGTTTGTTTTTTTAAATTGTTATCTGAAGTAATGTAATAATATCAATTGAGGGGTTTATGTACTATATTTATCTAAGTTTGGATAAGACCCACGATGTTATTTCAAACGGAAAGTTTTGAAATGTTTATCCATATGGCGGAGAGTATGTGTCGTGTATATCCGATCGGGCGGTCATTTTCTAATAACGCAATAATATCAATAAAGTGTTTGAGATAGATTATAAATAAGTGTGATATTCTCTGGAACTTATACAATTTAAACATATGTATATTACTTTTAAGAAATAACTACATTTTATAAAGTACTAAACTTAAAAGTATAACATAAAATTTACTTTTCTTTGTCAAATGGCTGCCATTTTTTTAATTATGAAATATTTAAACAACACTTTCGTACAAGCTTCTTAGAATATCGTTCTTTACCCCCTTCCTCCCTTTAAAGTTTGTATACTTTAAAAAACTACGTTAAAAAGTCTTCGATAGCAAGAGCTAGCGTATCATAAAATTTTCGTCCTGTAAGAGTATGTGGTTTCAAAAGTGCAAAAATGTTATTTCCATACCCCTTCTTTGAGAGTGTGTTATCTATAGAGTGTCTTAAAGGGTTTAAGAAAGGGAAGGGAGAGTGTCATCACTAACTGTGACTAATTGTCTTAGAAAATATTTTATTTTCTTTATGGGTTACTCGCTTACTCTCGCAAAAAAGTATATCAGTAAAGAGAAAGTTGACAGTAAGGAATATAGTGCAAAAATTATATCTACGAAAGAAGAAGAAATTATCTGTGTACTTTAACAAAATATCTTTCTATATCTGAACATAAAATATACGAAAACATTTGAAAAATTACGTAACGTATTTAAATTAAAATGTGCCAGTTTATGATAGAAGTGTTAAAATTTTATAAAGATTAATCTATTCCTCGATGCCAGTTTTCCGCAGTAGAAAGGGATATGTCGCAAAAAACACCAAACCTATTGATTACAAGTGCTTCTTTCGATTCCGGGGAGTGTAACATAATTAAGATTGCGGTTTATAATTTTTAATATATATATATTTGAAAAAAAAAATAGAGTACACCCAACAAACACAGAACTTACGGGCCACTGATGGGTTCGTTAGCCTTGGCCGCAAGTGTTTGATTAGGGCCCGCTATCATTGGCCGTTACGGCTCCGTCAAAAAAGTGTCACGCCGGACACAATATGGCCACAAGAGAATTGGCCGTAAATACAAGAAGTTGCCCACAAACGCGCCATCAACGGTCAGCCAAAACTGATATTTAACCTCAAACTGGCCACAATTATACATTTAATGGCATTCATGAATAAAAGCTTGCCACAGTTATGCCATTAAGGGTTATTTTACGTAAAAGTTGGCCACAAGAGAAACACACTTATGCCATCAATGGGCATCATTAACGAATGCAAGCCAGAAGCTGGCCAGAATTTTACTTTTTAAGGCCCTCAGAACAGTTCAGTAAATGAGGGGTTTTTTTTGGAAGAGGGGGGGGGGAGAGGAGGGAGGGGCAGAGCCAAAAAAATTTTCTTTTAAAAAATATTTTGATAAAATTTAGAATCTAAATAATAGATTTTGTAATTTTTATCTGAAAAAGATTTTAAATATACTACGTAAAATTTGGAACAGGCCTAGGAAATTTTAACATTTCAATTTTTTAAAGAAGTGCTCATAACACCAGCCTGACTTTTATAAATGTTTTATCATATACTTCAATTAAAAAACGTTATGGTATTATAAGCACTTCTTATTAAAAGTTAAATATTAATTTAAAAAAAGAGTTATAGAACAAAATGCATTTAGATCCTAAATTTTATCAGAACACTTAAAAAAAAAAAAAAAAAATCCAATGGAGCATAAATGAGCCTTATCTATTCATCTCCCTTAAACAAAACAAACTTCAACTTAAAGGGACAAGGGACCTTAAAATCCTTAAAAATAATTTTTTTTATATTTTGTAAATTTCACCTAATTATAATTCAAGGGTACATTATATGCATTTATCACAAAAAAAAAAAAAAAATTATTTTTATGAAAAAAATGGAATTTTACGCGTTGTCTTAGAAATCTTCAAAATGCCCCCTGTGTTCTCCATATCAATGAAAATCCCCAATATTTTTTATGTAAGTTTGGTTTATATATATAAATGAAATAGGGCATCGAATTCTATATATTTGAATTTAAAAAAAAAATTAAAAATTTTTTCGAAAAAATTTCAATTTTTTTTTTAAATTTGTAAAATTCCATTCTTTTCATTATTTTTTTTTTTTTTTTTTTTTTTTTTTTTTTTGTGATAAATGCATATAATGTACCCTTGAATATTATTTAAGATAAAATTTACAAAAAATAAAAAAAAAAAAAAAACAGAAAAATTTAAAAAAATTTCAAAATTTTTAATTTTTTTTTTTACTTTTAATATCAAATGTATAAAATTTGATGCTCTAATTTATTTATATATATAAATCAAACTTTTATAAAAAATATTGGGGATTTTCATTGATATGGAACGTGCAGGGGGCATTTAGAAGATTTCTAAGACGATGCGTAAAATTCCATTTTTTTCCCCTCAAAAATAATTTTTTTTTTTTTGTGATAAATGCATGCCATAATGCAACCTTGAATAATATTTAAGATGAAATTTACAAAAAAAAAAAAAAAAAAAAAAAAATGGAAAATTTTCAATTTTTTTAACCTTTAAATTCAAATATATAAAATTCGATGCTCTATTTTATTTATATATATGAACCAAACTTCATGCAATTTCTTACCTGGATGTTTCTTCCAATTATCCAGCTGGAAAATAAAACAAAATACGAGAATACATTTTAACTTTTGTAATCTGGGAAATTGTTTTTTAACATTTATTGATCATTAGAATTTAACAATTTTTTAAGATAAATTACGTATGTAATTTGGTCATTTAAGTCTATTAAAAAAAGCTACTTTCACATCGTCATTTCTTTAATGTATAATAGAAAAAAATGCAAGTATTTCTATAACGTAATGCTGCTGTTGTATTCCGTCTTCTTTCCACCACCTCCCTCTTATACACAAAAACACATCCTCGTCATACCTCATTTCATGAACTATGAAACATATTTTCAACATATACTTTTTTTTTTCCTTCAAAATATGACTAATTGCCAGAAAGCCAACTGCCACCACTTTTTTTTTGCCTTTTACATTCAAAAAGGCACTTTGATAATTTTCTGAAATATTGATGGCAACGGGCACTAAACACACATGTTTGCCAGTCATGTATTAGTCGTTCATGTTTTCTGAAATGGACTAAAACATTATTCATAATAAGAATATATTTTTACTTTTCTTACTAGAAATTTTGATTGGAATTATAACAGTCTTTATACAACAATGAATCTTTAATGCATCGTGTTCAAGCAGTGTTAATTTATAGTTAACTAGCATATTAGTATGATATATCAGTTTATCAGGTCATCAAAAATTAAAAAATATAATTTACATAAATCCACATTTTTATTGAATTATATATTATATATATAAAAAATATATTAATTTTTATTTAACCTCCCGCTTTTATTATAAAACAGAGAGACAGGTTTTCTTAGAAGGAGAAAACATATAATGCATCACTTTTTTTCTGTTATTTCACATGACTTACCTAAAAGAAAATATATTAAAAAACTCTAGAACCAAATGTCATTTTTTCACAATTTTATTTTTCATAATAAATGTAAAACAAACAAAGTAAAAAAAAAAAATATATTTTATTTGTTTACAAGTTGATCAAGTTTAACACAAATATTTTACATGAAAAATTATTCCTGTTATAATTATGCTATTTGTCCATAAAAGTTGGTAAAGAAGAAAATCCACAGCCATCTTCTTAGAGAAAATTTTTATTTCCAGATTTTTATAATTCTTCTGTAACAAAAAACAAAAAAAATTAGTTTTGCGGAAAAAACTTCAAATGTTTTAAAAAATCAAATTACAGAGATACAGTTAAAGTTGTTTATTATCAAAACAAGCCATTAGGTTAGCATCAAAGAATATAATATCCAGGAATATACCCCCCAAATGACATGCAAATGATGAATAAGACAGATGACAAAACATAGTTGTGAATCTAAACTACAGCAATCCCTAAATGTTCGCGGAAACGTCTGCGAATGTTGAGACTATATTCCTGTGCATAAAAGGGGGTTAGGTATTATGATTTTTTTAAATAGAAAAAGCAACTGAAACACAAAAATATATTTATTAAAGATTAAAAAGTATATGCTGTAAATAAATTTGAATAATTATAAACATATTGTACAAAGTTTTGTTGCTAGTTCATGGCTGAAAATATTTTTTGATATACGATTGTTTGGAAGAACAGAGCTTTGGTTTATGAATTTCCATATAAGGAGAAGTTGCAGTCTCGATTTCTCTTTTAAATTCAACTCTTCACCAGTTAAGGATCACATTCTATTGCTTTCTCAACAAGTTGTTGCTGAAGCTTTAAAATTTCCCATAAAATTTTTGTAGAAACATTTTCACTTGCAATAAAAATATTGAATTTTAGAAAATTTCGGATTTTTTTATTGTTAGCATCAAGTTATGTTTCGAGTTTCTAGGAATTACTGATCTATATTTTGCTTCAATACGAGGGTTGAAATTCTCAATCAAAAACCGCAACTAGATTTCAAAAAAGGAAAAAAAAAAAAAAAAAAGTGAGAATTGACACGGCAGTACTTGCTAATGTTGCTTCCTTCAACCAAACAGATCTGTCTTTCGATAGCCACTATTCTTTTTAAATTTGATGCTCAGATGCAAGAAATTTTGGAGGCTCTAAATTCTATTTTTTTTTTTAATTTAGTCTTTTTAGGGAGCCTCATATAAGTGTGAGGGAAAAGAGAACACAAAGTTCAAAATTTTAGGCCCTTTTACTATTATTCTTATTAAAAGGCTTAGAAAATGTTTTTTACCACATTAAAGGCCTCTACAAGCGGGGTCTTGATGTATTGTATTTGTCATATATCCCCTTATATTCAGCCTGTTTCTTTTTTATCAGTTTCTGTTTCCATAAAACACTGATGCTAATTATATAAGTTATATTTTGTAACTATTTGCTCTATTGGCAAAACTTAGCAAATTGATCTTTCTTCAACAAATTTCAAATTGAAATAACCTGGAGTTGGAAAATCTATTGCTTTTGCAGCATAACCCATGCTATTCCCACTCCAGTCTCTAACAAAACAAACTTGAATTATGGTGATTTTTTTTTCAACCCAGATTAAAATAAAAATTTTCAGCAACATCATTCACATTGGCCATAGAAACCGATTTGATAGTCTTGCAACTTGAGTTTAATCAGGGTAGCAGCAAAATTTAACGGAGAATTCTTTTATTTCAGAAAATTTTTTTGCAAATGCTGCTGAAATTGCATGAAACTGAAAATCACATAAAAAATTTGGAAGAATTTCACAAATTACAGGGAACAAAATTTACTATATTGGGCTGAAACCGGGATTCCTTAAAAAAAAAAAAAAAAATAGCGCAAAACGTGGAAAATGCTAAAAATAGCATTAAAAATTAAATAAAAAAAAATTCTTAAAAGAAAATTTAAACAAAATCTTGATTCAAGGTGCCCAACTTCAGATAGACAGGTAACTTGCTGCCAAATCATGTAGCTTTACAGTCTCTCCAAGAAAATCCTGGAGAGAGAAACACCTGTCTTTATCATTCTAGTCTAATAAAGCCGTTTGTGCCTGACATTGCACAATTCCACAGAAAAGTAGTATCTATTTGTGGATATTCTTTGTGTTTAAATATTTACATCCCAGCAACATGGATGACAGCTTTAAATTGTAGAAAAATCACAGAATATGAAGACCATTTTTTTTTTTTTTTAATTAAGGCCCTACTTCAGTCAGGCGAAAAGACCCGTTCGCTAATGCTATTCCTATGGAAGAAATTTATAAAGATATCTCGGTCGCATTTCAATATTTTTAGATGATTTTTTTTGCAGTGGCTAGCTGAGGTCGATCTGTATGCAGGACATTTTCTACTTTTTCAATTTCGTTTACAAGTATTTTTAATCAGGACACTTTCATTTTCAGAACCGGTTCCTAAAATGAAAACATCCTCTTGAAAAAAATCACCGATGAAAATCGAAAAAGTAAAAAACGTACTGCATACAGATCAACCTCAGCTAGCCACTGCAAAAAAAATCATCTAAAAATATTGAAATGCGACCGAGATATCTTTATAATTTTTCCCCATAGGAATAGCATTAGCGATTGGGTCTTTTCGCCTTACTGAAGTGGGCCGTTAATATTATATTTCTGTAAATGAAAGGTACCACTGGGGACAGAAAAGAATTATGCTATAAGTGTGCATTTTTCCCCTCTATCTGTGATAAGCGGATGGATTACACACACAATAATAAAAGGTTCATTAGACTAGAGATCAGAGCGGGCATAGCCCACATAGATACTCGTTGTTGAAGGCAGTGGAGTTAAGAAAAAAAAAACAGCAAAACTCAGCTGGTTTTGTTATAAAATGAAACTCATGGAAAATCCAATATAAACATTTCTTCAAAATCAGAGGGGCCATGGAAAATAAAATTCTTTACTATGTCTCTGATGAAATGAAAAAGAAAAATTGATTTGAGTGTTAAGTTTAACTCTTGTAAAAGCTTTATATAAAAAAAAAACCTTGTTTATCCATGATGTTTTGAAATTCACATATATGAAATAGATTGGTATTATAGATATTCATGCAAAAAATGAGCTATTTTTCAGATATTTTAATATATAATTGATTTTATATGCTTTACATTTACTGATTTGTTGACTGTTGTTATACTGATTTTATATTAATTAAAAATAGATAATGCATGTTCTTAATAAAGTTTTTTGTTTAAAAAATAATAACAATTGCAAAATACTTCCTCGCCTTTAATATATCTTAACCTAAAAGAATATAACATATCTTAAAAATAGAATTTTTTTTACTTAATAATGTTTAATACTTTCAATAAACAAAATAAATGCTTTTAAAAAGCAGATTTATTCAGAAATGAAAATAACAAAATAAAACTTAGAAAGAACCAGCTGATAACACTTATTATACATAAAACTAGCTGACTTCTCCCACTAGAGGGCAACTCCTTTCATTGGGGCCTCTAATTTATTTGTAATCTTGTAATATAAAATATCGAACAGATTATAGCATGAATTTTTTCCAAAAAAACAATCTCGAATTGGATGAACCTTGAACCTGATCCCCCCCTGTCTGTGGTCCTATATGGCAGATTTGCTGCACATGCACTGCAAAATTTTATAAAAAAATAAACAATGTAGAACCGATTGAACCACAAACGAAGTCCCCGCATAGCGAAGAGACACAGTGTGAGTACACCTTCCCATTATTCCTTTCCTTGAAGAGTGGCACATATATGATTGGTACTACTTATGTGATGGTTTCCCAGCTGGCATGTTTCCAATGTGACTTCTTTGTATGAATTTGTAGCATCACTTTTGTTGTCTACAGCAGACTGTGAAGGGGGATTCAGTCTCATGAATATAACAAAAATTGACTTGAGAAACAAACTGACAATCAAGAATTTAAGTAACTTAATAATGATTAATTTGGAAGGGGAATTTTGAAAAGAAATTCCATTAAAAAAAGAATTTGCTGTGTGGTATACAGCCAAATCTCGAAGGGTCAATCTTACAGAGTGATGTATTTGTTTGTATATTGCATAACTAAAAATAATACTCATGTATATAGAAATTTTGTATAAATAAAACTTTTTTTTTTTTCTTGGCTAAAGCTTTTTTTATTTGGCTAGAAGTTATTGGCTGCAACTAGCCCAAAAGCTAAAAATCTCTTTTTCCTAGATTAAACCCTATAGGTGGGATATAATATATCCCACCGCCCCTCAAGGGTTAAACAATATATTTTTCTGGTACGAAATTTTGAATATTCTGAAACACATATGAAGCCGATCGCTGTCTCATAGAAACATGGAATTTTTATTCAAACCGTTCGGGATCTAGCGTCCTATAAAGTGAACATGTCTTTTCATTGAGTATTATTTTGTCTTTAACAAGTAGTTTTGTTATTATCTTCATGTTATAATGATAAAATCCTAATCCTATTAATATTATAAATGCAAAAGTGTGAAAAAGTTTGACTGAAGTCAACTGCAAAACTGGGGATTAAATAACTTTTGTCATATCCATTCTATTCATTTTTTTTTTTTTTTTTTTTTCGAATGTGCAAAATTTTTACTTAATAAATTTTACATATTTTAAAAAGTGATTGTGTTTCTGAATTTTTTTCAAACTAATATTTCATCTAAATAGTAATATTTGTAATATAAATTCTGAGAATAAATAAGGCAATGATTATTATTTGGAAATAAAGATTATAAAAATACAGAAACGTAATTACTCGAAAAAACAGTATCAGCTATATTGTGCCAACATTTGTAGTGAAATGTCAATACTGCAGAAAAATTGCTATACATTGTAATTATCTTCAGGGTCAATATTGCACAAATATTTAATTTATGTTAAAAATATTAATAGAGAAACTTCAATATATTTTCTGGAAATATTGCACAAATATGTGCAAAATGCAAAATTTGACTGAAAGCGTGTTTTATGTTTATCTACAATTTTTATTTTATGTATTAGAAACATATAAAATTGTAAATTTTATTAACTTAGGTGAAAATGTTGCATATTGAAAAAAAATTAATATGGTGGATAATGAATGAAAAGGCTGATTTAATGCTGACCTCAGTCAAACATTTTCACACTTTCACATCTATAATATAATTAAGATTAGAATACTGTCATTACTAGATGTAGATGATAATAAAACTAATAAGACAAAATAATATTCAATGAAAACATATGTTCTCTTTATAGGACGATAGATCCTAAAAGAGTTAACCCTCCAGCCGTGGACGACTTTTTAATTTTCTTGGATAAAACCGTAGCATATTTTTAAGTTTTAAAATTAAGATTGCTTGATTCCCACACTTTTTTGAAGTAGAAATAGTCACTTTATTTAATTACAGATTAAATAATGTGATAATAAGCTGAAGTATAAAAAAATCATTTTTAAAAAAAGTGGTGGGAATCAAGCAATCTGAATTTTTAAAAAGTAGCCCACTAGAACACAAAAATAGCATTCCCTGTGGAATTGTATAGAATATGTGAAATGCGATATGTGCGTTGCCAGCGGCTGGATGGTTAAATAACAATTCCATTATTCTATTATATAGCGATCGGCTTCATAATTATTTCTGAATATTCAATATCTTATACCAGAAAAATAAAATGAGAAATACCTGTGGCCAATCTGAACCGAGTAGGTATTGTGAATATACATAATACTGCAGACACACAGCAAAATCTTTTAAAAAAAAAAAAAAAAAAAAAATCTCTAACCAGGTCCCTACTGTCTATGGTACCATAGAGCAGGCGTGCTGCACACACACTGCAAAGTTTTACAGAGGAAAAAAAAAATCTGGAAATTGAAAAAAAAAAAAAAAATTATTTACTTATATGAATATATGTAGTAATAAAAGGTATTCAGGGCTTGAAATTCAAATTTTCATAGGAAGGGAGTCTCCCTACCAACATTTATAAATGGAGGGAGTTGAGCTATTTGGGAGGGAGAAAAAAATATGAAACCCACTGTTATTTTACGTGCTTTTTAAAGATTTGCATTAATTATTTTGTCATGTCTGTATTAATGCAGGCAGGACAGAATACCATTGAAGCAATTTAAATCAACAACTCAGAATAATGATGCAAACTGTTTTTTATTTTAAAAAGTAAGAAAGCAGGAGTGATTCTGAGTAAAAAAAAAAATTCTGAAACTGACAGCAAATTTTCTGAAAGGTTACAACAGAGGGGATGAGGGGGGGGGGGGGATCACTCCCTCCACTAGCTATGACTTTTTTCGTGCCCCTTTGACGAAATTTCTGTTTTTTGCGATCTTTTGACGAAATTTGCCGTTATTTCGTGATCTTTTGACTAAACTTGCCGTTTTTCTGCGATCATTTGACGAAATTCAAGTTTTTTGCACGATTCTTTGACGAAATTCAATTTGCGGGGTTTTTTTCGTGATCTTTGGATGAAATTCACGATTCTTTGACGAAATGCGTGTTTTTTTCGCGATACTTTGACGAAAAGCGTGTTTTTTTTGCGATACTTTGACAAAATTCGTATTTTTTTTTGCGATGCTTTGATGAAATTCGTGATTTTTTTTTTTGCGGCCGTTTGGCTAAACACTAAATTCGTGTTTATTCCGCGATCCTTTGACAAAATTAGCTTTTTTCCGCGATCCTTTGACGAAATTAGTTTTTTCCCGCGATCCTTTGTCGAAATTAGTTTTTTCTGCGATCCTTTGACGAAATTCTCTTTTTTCGCAAGCCTTTGCCGAAACTCGCATTTTTTCCGCGTTCCTTTGCCGAAATTTATGATTTTTTTTGCTATACTTTGATGTAATTTGCGTTTTTTTGCGATCCTTGGATGAATTTCAAGTTTTTTTTCCCGCAATCTGACAAAATACACGTTTTTCCGCGATCCTTTGACAAAATTTGTTTTATTCGCAATCCTTTGTGACGAAATTGCCGATTTTTTCCTCGAACAATTGACAAAATTGATTTTTTCGGCGATCATTTGTCGAAATTGACGATATTATTCTGTTGAACTGATGACCAATTTTTCACAAGTTTCAGAACCTAATGCCTTAAATTTTTGGAAAATTCGTAACGTGGATTTTCGTATTTCGGAAAATTAGTTCGTGTTTTGGAAATTTCGTTCACCCCTGAATTCGGCACTTGGTTGCGGAAAAAAAATAATGAAATTTGTCTGTCGGTCGCATCAAAAATTCGTGAGTTTCAACGATCTTTCGCAGTTAAAAAAAACCCGCAAAATGTGTCAATTAGTCACGCGAAAATATCAGGAAATTTGCAAGGCGTTCGTGGGAGTTAATCGTAATTTCAAAATGCAAAATTTTCAGGAAAAGGGTGACATTTTTTGGACGACAGTCTCCCGCCCGCGATATTATTTTGGGCGGGATTTCAAAATTTTGGGCGCGAATCCCGCCCTGGTATTGAATAATAATGAGTAAAACAGAATAAAAAATTAAATATACCTTTAAATAAATTTTATTGCATGTGACAGTTTTAGGATTCTTAAAATTATTTTTGGGTTTGGTAAATTCTAAAACAACTTTCTACACAGAGACCCAAAGTTTTTTTCAGCTTTTAACTGTGCAACGGAATTTTCTGCCACAAAATAAAATTATGAAATAAAGCCTTTAGAGAAAATAGTGTTTGTGGTTGAAAGCAGTGTAGTGTTTATTTCAAAATAAAGACAAGATGAAAATTTTTATGCCTTTAAATGTCAAATATAGCAAAATATTAACAAAGAAAACAAATGGAGAAAAAAAAAAAAACACATAAAAAGCATTCAAAATTCATATGCTTGCTGTATGTGTTTGTGTTAAAGAAGTTTTACTTTTTATAATTCATGGATCTAAAGCAGAACTAAATGATACACTCAGGATTGATAAATTCTAATTTATAAGATGTCAACTAAACTAATTAGTTTTAAATCAGAGTTAAAAATAACTTGATTATATCTACCACCAATATAACATAACAAAAACGCATATAAAGTTCACACAGATGAAGTGACAGACTAAATCGGGATTCACAACCTTTTTTCATCATTTGACAAAACTAAATAGTCCCTCTCCCTCATAATAAGTATTTATTTTTATTGCAAACGACTAAAAAGTAATTCATAGTATTAAGGGGGGTGGGGGGGTGGGAGGGAAATGAAGCTTGAGAGAAACTTTGCAAAAGAGAGTTAAGAATAAGTATTCTAATTGTACAAGTGTAAAAAATGGTCTAAATGTGTAAATTTAAGTTTGTCAAACATGTTAAAGAGCCCCAAAGTTCGCAAATAACGTACAATAATACAGTTTTAGATGCAAAAAATTCAATTTACATTACAAATACAGCAAATTAACAGATATTTACCTTTGCTTGAATGCCAAAATGAACAGAGTTAAGGTGCACAACTGTCTCCTTGAATTGATGTAACATCACTACACTCCCCTGAAACTCATGAAAATAAATAATTTAAATAGGTTGTAATATTAATTATCATATTCAACTAGAATTTTTTTAAATATATAATTGAGCACTTAAATGATACCAGTGAATTGGGTTTTTTAATTCTTTTGGATTTGGGAACAGCCTTAAATATAACAGGAGTCGATGCAGGTTTTTATTCTTGGGGCCCATTTTCTGAAAAGTAAGTGATTTTTGTATAACATTTTGTACCTAAAGTTGACATCCAGTTACTCAAATTCGAAATAAGAATTTATCAACAAAAACTTCTTTAAATCCTCTTGCTAAAGTTCGTTTTTCGTGACATGGTTTTATTTACAAATTACACATTTTAAAATAGTTTTTATGAAAATGAATGTTACAAAGGGAGCCTATTTTATTAAAAGGAATTTTGTGAAGTGGCCTGTTTTATTAAGTTCATTTTTGTAATGGGGCCCGTTATAAAATTTATTTTGTGAAGGGGCCAATTTTATTAAATAGATTTATGCAAAGGGGCCTTAAATAGGACCCAAATTGTGCCAGGATCGACCCCTGATAAACCAAGAAAAATCTTACTTATAATACTATTAGTATTTACACTTAGTATTTAGAACTTAAACAACTTAACATTATAGTGTTGATTTTATGCCAAATTGGCAAGGCAAGGTGCTAGGCAGCCCTTTCTCACTACTTTATGCACCTGGCAAGCCCTTTTTAAACCACTTTATGTACTCAGTGGTCCCAGTAGCAGAAATTTCTCCAAGTGTTTGCGACAGATACTTTAGGGCCAAAAAATAATCTGCAGGTAAAATATTTTTACAATTGAAGCGTTAATTAAGCATTCACTTGCCTGTAGCGTTTTTAGGCATTTTACAGCTTTTTATTAATAATAATCTTAACTTTTTGTATTAAGGAATAAAGAGCTGAACAAAAAATATGAAGCAAAATAAAAGTTCGATGAAAAAGAGTCTGCAAAAGAGAAAAAAAAGTCTGCGACGTCCGTCTCCCGTCTCAAATTTTCCAGTCACGAATATCGTCAAAAATTGCACATTTTGCCAAATGATGGTAGGAAAAAAACATGAATTTTATCAAAGATCGTTGAAAAAACTCATGAAATGATCGCGGAAAGAGATGCAAATTTCGGTAATTGATTGCGAAAAAAACAAAACAAACAAACTTGAATTTCATCAAACGATTGTGGAAAAAAACTTTAATTTTGTGAAACGATCATTGAAAAATATCATGAAATAGTTGTGGAAAAAAACCCATAAATTTTGGCAAATAATCACAAAAAAATTGAGAATTTCGCCAAATGACCTTGGAAAAATATTGCGAATTTCGGTAAACAATCGAGGAAAAATATTGCAAATTTCGTCAAAAGATCGCGGAATCACAGTGAATTTTGCCAATCTGTCACGGAAAAATATTGCAAATTTTGGCAAGACACGGAAGAAAAAAATTGCAAATTTCTTAAATTGATCGTGGTAAAAAGCATGAATTTTGTCAAAGATCGTTGAAAAAAACATGAACTTTGGCAATTGATCATGGTAAAAAAAATTTCATAAATATCAAATTATCAATGTATTTATTACTCTTTAAATACATATAATTTCTTTACTAAAAGCACTTGAAAAATTGCATTTTATGAGATAGCAAATTAAATTATTAGATTTCATATTTATCTTATACTATAACTGAATATGGTATTAAAATGATCTCCAGAAAAAATAAAATGTCTCATAATCTATATTACTTTATAATCTGCACAACCTTTGGTCCCAGCTTGTGCGGATTAGTGTTGATTCTAAGTCGCTTTAGCAGGGCGCAGCGCCCGGCGGCTCTTTTAAACCCTTCTGATGCGCCCGGCTGCCCTTTTTACATTTCCTATGTGTCCCGTGGCAATTCAATTGATCTTGGGAAAATATCGCAAATACTAGGGCTCTAAACAAACCGGTTCAAAATATTTTTAGTGAACAAGGTACAAGTGTGCCCTTTTTGAAAAAAATAGGCCCTTTTTTTAAGAATAGTATTCCCTTTTTGAAAAGATGTACCCTTTTTTAGAATAGTGTTCCCTTTTTTAAAAAATTCCACCCGGCAGCCCTTTTTTTCTATAGTCAACACTATGGATTAATGAACTTTGCATGTATATCAAATTTCAATGCATATATTATTCTTTAAATATATAATTTCTTTTATAAATGAGCTTTTATGGGATAATATATTACATTATTAGATTTCATATTTATATTATATTACACTAAATATGGTAACAAAATGTTCTTCAGAAAAAACAAAATTACTCATAATCCACACAATATTCTATTAATCTGGAGAACGTTTGGTCCCAACTAGTACAGATTAAAAACTTGTAAAGATATTTGCCTGTAGTACTTAAATTATAATACGACAATTTCCAAATAACTCTTGCATTACTTTAATAAATTCCAGAAATTTCATATTAAATAAGGCCAATATTACTATATGGTAAAATGATTCTCAAAGAAACAAACAAGATCTGTGTAACTACCCAAACAAGATCTGTGTAACTACCCAGACAAGATCTGTGTAACTACCTAGTGAAACACTCTGTATACTTAAAATAAAGTTAATCTTACTGACATATTGGCAAAGCAATTATTCTGTGTGCATGAAACCTGAAGACATTAATATTCAAGTAGTACAAATTATTTTAGTCTGTTTTATTGTGTTCAAATATGCATTTATTTCAAAACAAAATGAATGAACAGATTAATCAAAGTATTGCTTATCGCTGGCTACTACTTTTTGCTACCTCTGAGGCAATTTTTTAATTCCATTTCAAAAAAATAACTTCAATTCCTTCTTCTTCTAATTCAGCAGCTTTTCTAATATTTTCCCATTTCTCATGAGGCTTTTTTTTTTTTTTTTCCTATCTATCTTGCCAGTCTTTTCATTTACTACCTTTTTTCTTCTATTTTGTGCTTATTTTCCAAATCTAATTTGTATCGTTTACAGCCTACTTTGCACACAAGAAAGAAGTTTTTAGTTAATATCTATATATAGTATCAACAGCTCCTGATTTTATGACAGTATAATAAACATGTCTCTGGTTAACTACAGGGTTCTCAGCAAAACATGTCTGCCAATTTGCCTGGTCAGATCTCAAAAAATTCGATGACCAAACGGGCTTACAACAAAATTAGCTATTTATTTCCGCAATCATTTGACAAAATTAGCAATTGCTTTGCAGTCATTTGACGAATGTCACACTTTTTTTTCCAAGAACACCCCGCTTTATTTTTGTCTTCCATGACTTTTTAGAAAATATTTGTAAAATCCCTGATTTTTCTTATATATTTTAAAATTTCCCCAATTACTTTCCAGATTTTCCATGTTGCTTTGAACTTGCATTAAAAAAATTGCTACCATAGTAAAAAATGACTTAATTCGGGTTTCCAGCAATATATGTCTGGCAATTTCCATAATTTTCTTTGACCAAATCTTTTAAACTTAGGGGAAACTCGGATATAATTTCAAAATAAAATTGCAGAACTACTGTTTGAGGCCACATTACATTTTCTTTTTTTTTTTTTTTGGGGGGGGGGGGGGATTAATAAGTAAACATTTAAGACAGAACATTTTAACATTTATTTTTAACAACTTCTGTAACTTAATTGTTTTTATTTAAATGGGGAGATATTAAACCCTATGAGCCCCTCTTTTCTCTATGCCCTAACAATATTCTCCGCTTTCTGATTTATTTTATTGATTGCCATATTATAAAATATGCAAGGCAAAGTAAAAAAAAAAAAATTAATTTGATTAAAATAACAAAAATTTTATTAATCACACAAAATTAATTAAAAGCAGCTATTTATAAAAAAAATTGGTTGGTGTTATTACATTCTGGTAAGTGCAAATTAAAAATTAAATTTCATTACTTAGGTTTTGAGTTAAGTCAAAAGATTTTTATGAACGTATGAACATTACTGAAATTGCATTTTCAGCAATGTCTGCACGGTGATGGGGTGTCCATTACTGGAAATTGACCAATTGCACATGGGTCATAAAATCTTAACAATAAATGAAATTTTCTAAATGGCCATTAGCATAGTATAAAATTCAAAGTTTTCTATTACTACCAGGGTTTGCAAAGCTGGACCCAGTCGGAAAATTCCCTGTGAGTTTTTTCAGACTGGGCCCCACTTGAAAAAGCCCACCAAAAAAACTAAAATGTGGATTTTTTTCAATTTTTAGCAATATTTAAAATTTTAAACAACATATTACATTTAATGAATTTATGTCATTTCAGGTAATTTTGAAAAAAAAAAATAATAATACATAAAAGCCATTACATAAACAACTGAAGTAAAAAAAAAAAATGTATTTTAGCACATTAAAATATTTGGCAGAATCCCAAAACAGGCGAGACACCCCCATTTGGCGACTTTTCTGACAAGCGCCAAACACCCCACATATGCCAACCTAAAAAGTAACGTGATTGGTCCACTTTCCTCAATGCTTCCAGACTGTTTTTTACTACGTCATCACCTGGGCTCATAGGAAATACAACATTTATAAATAACGACGTATTAGAAAACACAGGAAAGCTGATTTTTATGAGATTCAAAATAAAACAAATGATTTAAACAAAATTTGTTGAAAAAATGTGAAATTTTTAAAGTACCTTTCCAAATCAGAGTAACGATTTAATGATTAAAATTTTCATTTCTCAACAACTTTCAGAAAAAATCATGGCATCATTTAATATTTTAAAGTACATGCCTATATCAGTGTAAACATTGAACAAATCATTTCTAATTTACGGAACTTTGAACGCTTTGCGTTCATAAAAAAATAATATCACTGAATACAGCAGTTCTCGCTCTGTAGCAATCAGATAACTCGTTAAAGTGGTAATCAGTAATCGTGTATGAACACTTACGCGTTCATTAACCGAAAAAAAAGAACATCACTGGATTCAGCAGTCTCAAAATACAGCAGTTCTCGCTCTGTAGCAATCTCAAAATGTACAAAACTCATTAAGCGGCAATCAGTAATCGTGTATGAACGCTTACGCATTCATTAACCTGAAAAAAAACATCACTGGATTTAGCATTTCTCGCTGTGTAGCAATCTCAAAATTCAGCCGTTCTCGCTAGTCTGTAGCAATCTCAAAATGTACAAAACTCATAAGGACAGCATACATGAGAAATATACAATAAACGGCTAATATAAAACGTTACAACAAAAAGTGCATAAAATTATTAACATACCTTAACAGACATCTCCTTTCTTGAAAACCAACTCTATAAAATGTTGAATTGCCATAATTTCGTAAATTTTTAGTCAAACTTCATTTAACTTCCCAGCAAAAAAAAAAATGAACAAATACTCACAATTTCAAATTAAACTACACAGGTACTTTAACTTTCAAATTTTATAACTAAAAACAGCAAAAAAAAAAAAAATAAAATAACACCAACAAACTTTTGACTTGCCGACATTCTATTTTTACAAATGCAGAGTTCAGTTGTCAAAACACCGCTGAGCTAATTGTGAATAATAGTTTTCATGAAGGCGTAACCATCCAATACACAACAAATGAACCAATCCCAATTCAAGATCAGACCACTGTAGGTGTGGAAAGAATTTACGAAACGAACTGGTAACAAGAAAAATCCATTTATCGCCTCGCCAAATTGAACGCTGTCAAGTGTCTAGGCTGTTTTGGGATTCAGCCAAATATTTTACTAATATAGAACATAGTAGGTACACAGGCAACATACAAGACATTACATAATTATAGGTACAAGCATATAAGAATGTCTTTTTCTTTACAGCATAAAAAATTCAAATAAACTTCATGAAAATAAAACTTCTAACTACAAAATCATTTTTTTTTTTTTTTTAACTATCTTCATATAAAAAAAGAAAATTACAAATTTAAGACTTTACATGTAATGAGTTGTAAACTTTTACTAATTTCATTGCTTTTTGGACTCTGAGATGGATTTGAATTCTGAAGCAATCATAAGCTTAAAAATAAAAACAAAGAATAAGAGATTCTTTTTGTATTTTATTCCATTATGCTTGTTTATTTATTTATTTTTTATGCATTTGTAAAAAACATAGGTACTACTTAGTTATCCCGTCGACCAATTTAGCCAAATTACATAAATTGAGATAATTTTTATTTTTATATAACAAAATAACAAATAAATTATCATAACATTAACAGAAATACAAATAAAATGTCAAAATAAAAATCACTTGATGACGTAAGCTCGTGTAACTTGCTTAAAGTCAAGTGAATGTGACATTTACGATCAACCATTATTGCCATTTAATCTTACAGTTTGGCAATAGATTTTTGGTCGACGGGATACCAAGTAGTACCAAAAAATATATATACAGAAAGAATTGGTTTAAAGAGTTAGTGAGAATCCATACTACATACAATAGAGTACATTAGATAATATGTATTTTTTACTCCTTTTCTTCCTACTTATAGCTATATTTTAAATTTTAACAATCTATTCATTATTTGATTTTCAAAGCAAATTTTGTAGGTGGAGCAAATTAACAATTTATATTTTATTTTATGTTAAAAACTAATTTGTGAGAAACACTGACATTCAATCAATTTATAGAATTTATAATTTGTAAAATAGCATTACAATTAAACTGTATAAGGGAACAATAAATTTTTTTTTTGCTGATATATATAATATGTATAACGAATATAGTATACAATAATGTAATATCATATATATATTACACTTTTGATAAAACCCATGTGGGTTGGGTTTTTCAAAAAAAAAAAAAAAAAAAAAAAAAAAAACGAGTTTTTGCGAACTCCGATTACCAAAGCAAAATCATGCAAATTTTACACGAAAATAACGAATTATAAATATGTCAAAATGAATTAAACTCTTAGTATATTCATTAAGACTTTCACTGAAAAACAGTGGAACTTTGAAACATTATTTTTTGCTCCCCGATTAGTTTGATTAAGAGTGTCAACAATATGCCTGGTTATAAAACATGCAAGAGGGAGTTATGAAAAACAATAAAAGCTAATTTTTTATCAACCAAAAACATTCAAGGATGTCCACCTACCCTATATAATTATATACTATACAAAGTTAACAACTTATTAATAGCATATTCGGGGGGAGATTTAAGATCAATACGAAACTAAACTAAGGTTGCTGGTTTGTTTTTTTAATGCAGAACCACATGGCATAGATCACCGTATGCCGCCGGCATACGGGCTGTGGGTATGCGAATTTTCATATTTCTTTAGCTTAACCTTAAATCTGTCCCTGAGAATGATGAGAACTAATTTTAACTAATTCTAATAAACTGATTGAAATGATATATAAAAAATAATCTTACCTAATTTGTAAATCCAAGGCGATTCACGATGGCGAAAAAGAACAAGAAGAGTGCACGTTGTCGATTCAATCTTCAATCGTTCAATTCTGTAAACACGCCAAAATAATCCCTAAAAGTCCTCAGAAAAGGAAAATCCTACACTTTTTTAAAAACTATTTTTTAATAGAAATATTTTTCAGTATATTTATAACTTAAAAATTTCTCATACAATATTGAAATAATTTTTAAAATGCTAGTTTTGAAATGTTGTTTATTTTAAAAGTTGAAAATATTTTAAATGCATCTACGAAAATCCCCAGTTGGAAAAAAACAAAGAAAACGCGTCAGAAAAGGGAAATTTTCATTTCGTCTTTCCCTAGCTGTATTTCCCTGCAAGGAGAGGCGCAAAGCCACTTTGGCAAAGCAATGAAGTGTGTTGTTTGAGTGTGTGTGTGTGTGTGGGGGGGGGGGGGGGATTGAGGCTGTACATTTGCTATATATTTTTATTTTAATCTAAATTTTGTTAATGTTTGAGGGTTTTGAAACATGTAAAATAACTTATTTTTTGCGACTGACAAAAAGTAGTCAAAGTCACTTTGAGAACAAAATAACAATAATAATGATAGTAGGTGTTGATTATTCTCTGATCATACAGAAAAATTTGAAACAAGCATGCATATGTACACATAGACAACCTTAATAGCAATGTTTACTTTTTTTCTTGCCCTCGCAACACCCCCCCCCCCCCTAAAATCAATAAGGATTTCATGGAACATTTATGAAACACTAACAATAAATTTAACAAAGTTTTGTTTTTGTTTTATGCTCTTTTTATTAGGAATTTAAGGTATGCTGTATATATTTTTTAAGCATTTTGATTCAAAAAAAATTTTTTTATTTTATTTATTTATTTATTTTGTCACATTTTAGTTTATAATTTTTCTAAATTTTGTTTTGAGTATTGTACTTTAGACTAAAAATGCCTCATATGATACTGAATAGAATTTATATTGAGGCTGTACATTTGCTATATATTTTTATTTTAATCTCAATTTTGTTTATTTTTGAGGGTTTTGAAACATGTAAAAGAACTTATTTTTTGCAACTGACAAAAAGTAGTCTAAGACACTTTGAGAGCAAAATAATAATAATTAGTAGGCGTTCATTATTCTCTGATCATACAGAAAAATTTAAAACAAGTATGCATATTTACACATATACAATCTTAATAGCAATGTTTACTTTTTTCTTGGCCTTGCAACCCCCCCCCCCCCATTAAAATCCATAAGGATTTCATGGAACATTTATGAAACACTTTAACAAAAAAATTAACAAAGTTTTTGTTTTATGCTCTTTTTATTGGGAATTTAAGGTGTGCTGTATATATATTTTAAGCATTTTGATTCAAAAAACATTGTATTTTATTTATTTATTCATTTATTCACATTTTAGTTTATAATTTTTCTAAATTTTGTTTTCAGTATTGTACTTTAGACTAAAAATGTCTCATATTATACTGAATAGAATTTTAGCAACCCAAGGTTTATTTACATTTAAAAATTTATTTTGGCAAAACAAAAATTGTTTCAGATGTATATTCTATTAATTAGTTGTCTGTTTGTTTTGGCTATAAGATCAATAGAAATTGAAAAATAATACATTCATTGTTTTTAGTTTGGCCATAAAAATGTAGCACATTTTGAGGACTTTTTTATATATAAAAATATTTTAAAACTAAATAAAAATGTGTAATTTGTTTTACTGCTTTAAATATAAATCTCGCAACGTATTTATATATTTACTATAAGCCAGATTTAAAATAATTAAGTTTACTTTTTAAAAAATGAAGAAAAAATACATTTTCTCTCTTTAATTAAATATTCGGGTTAGTTGATATTAGCCCTCTACTTTCTAGACAATGACGGGCCATTACATTTTTTAAGTAAATGCAACCGTTCTCTCAATGCTGAAACATTAGCGGTCCGGCAATAGCTGCCGCAACTAGCGGCGGGTCATTTACGGTACAACACTGTTTGGTTACAAATGGCCTTAACTCCTTTTGGCCGCGATATATACGTCATTCGGCCCTAAGTCGAGTGTTTGTTGGGCACATTTTAGTGAATGTGAAATTTTCGGGATATTTCACCTGAACGTACAATGCTGGCAGTAAATATTTAAAATAAAAACAACAGCAACAACAACAAATATTTGTAAATAAAATGAATGGGGAAGGTGTTTATT
Organism: Maratus speciosus; assembly: GCA_963932465.1. Taxonomy (NCBI): domain Eukaryota; kingdom Metazoa; phylum Arthropoda; class Arachnida; order Araneae; family Salticidae; genus Maratus; species Maratus speciosus. Next base: position 239,403,178 of record OZ010787.1, on the reverse strand, counting down.
TAATGCTGCTTTTGTAATAAAAATAAATAAATAAGTTCCTGCTTAACAATTCAAATTTGTCTGATGCACCGGAGCGTATTTAAATAAGATAATGCAAAAATAAAAATAATTTTATTAAAAAATTAATAAATTGGTTCTGCGATTTCAGAATGGACTGAGAATAATCTCTTAAAGAAATGTATGTAAGTAAATCTTCACAATAAAATCAAATGAAATTAAAAAAATATATATACCAATATCCATTTGACGTAATCATGACTCATATACATCTATTCTTCTCTGTGAGTTATTTGTATTTTTATTTTATGTGCTTTTATGAATGCAGATATAAAATATATAATATTTAAAATATTTCCTTTTTGGGATCGTACACAATGAATTCTGATAGTCATAGTTTATTTTATCAATTTGCTTTGTGAATATCACTCAGTCCACTACACAAGTATTGAAATCCATAATTCACTATGAAATTATTAAAAGTATGAATTAAATTATTAAACAAAAAACCTTTTTCTGGTAGTGTAAATTACAAAAATAGGAGCTCGGCTCAGTTCTGTACATTTGACAAACAGATCTACGTAATGTATCATGGGTGCTGGCAAGGGAAAAGACGTTTGATCGTACCTGGATTTTGGAATTTAACTAAATTTTATTTTATCTGTTGATTTTGAAAACTAAATGGTAAAATTTATTCTTATCAAGTAAAATAAAACTAATTAAACTTTTAGAAAAAGAAGAATTGCGGTTTGTTTTTGCTAGCGGGTCAAATATATCTTACAACAGGGATTCAGGGTGGCTGACCATACCCTAACAAAAAGATATTATTCTATTCTCATTTCCTTTTCTGTACGTTTATTACAGCCGGTAGAAATTTATTTTTATATATTAATTATTTTTAAATTGTTAAATTTCTAAATTGTCTTTTATATTGCTATGTTTTAGAAATTGTCATGAACGGGGTAGTTCGTTAAAAAGGTTCTCAGTTCTTTCAAGTCTGTGCGTTCATGTAAGTTATTACGATAACTTTGTTGCGTATAATTAGGCTTTTCTAGTGATTTTCATTTTTCATGGCTGATTAAGATAATAATTTAAAAATTCATTTTAATTTCTTTCATTTTATTTTAAAATATGAAATAAATACAATATGAAAATCATCTTATATTAAAATATTGAAAATGTGTATAAAATGTTATTGTGAGTAAATGTGATTTTTCCAGACTTTTTCATTGCGGAACAGAAGACATATGTGACCTAGATATTATTTTAAACCCGATTTCATTATAGTTACATTATTTTAAAAATACATTTTTCAAGGGGAAATATGACTATGCATAAAAAAATGTTAATAATAAGTTGTAGTTGATGTTAATTTACAAAAATGTTTTTTTTTTCATTCAAATTTATAAATACTGAAGTTTTATTTCTAAGCTCAAAATTACTTGAAAAAATAACGTAGGTTATTTTAATGTAAATAACGTGAATACATGATATATTGTAAATATCTTTTCTTATATAATGATAAAAAAAAGAAGACGACAAAATATTAAAAAAAGAAAAGTGCCCGATTGATGCCATTGAACTCCCAGTCTATTCACACTAATAGTATATTATACTCTTATTTATGTCTATTATTCATAAAATAGAACTCACTCTTTTTGAGCAAAAGGGTAAATAATCAGGGAAACGCCTTATAAGAATAAACCGGTATACCAAATTTTAAGCAAATCTGATAATTCTGCATGAAAAATCCATTTATCTAAATTAAGGGGAGTTAACCCTTCCCCCTTTTTACTTTAACCAATGAAACCGCAAAACGCATCAGAGAAGCGCCTTGTCAGAATGAACAAATATACAAAATTTGGAAGCAAATCGGATATTTCTAACAGGAGTTATTGCGTTACATACATATATACGAACGTACATACATACACATCCTGCGGACGCATTAGCTCTCAGGTTTTGATAGCCTGTGAGCTAAAAAATACCATAAAATATTTTTTACAATGCAAACCTGAAACACTTTTAAGTCGTCAAAATGAGTGCTATGTCATCCGAGTTGAAAATCCAATGAACGCCAAGGAAGTAAGTAAGCTCTGTCAATGTTTCCCCATCTTTTATTTTTAATTTAATTTTAATAATAAAAACTTAAAATCTTCTAAAGTTTTACATAATTTATTATGAATGCATTTTAATTTAATTTTTGATATTACATTCACTTATGAATCAATTTTGAAGTTTAAAAGTTGCGAATATATAGAATATATTTTTATTAATTTATATATAAAAAGCTTATCAATTTTCAAAAGAAAAAAGTAATGCGTAGCGTTAAATTTCTGTTTAATATAGATCTTAATTACTAAATATTTTGTACAGACGTTCGCACGGCTTTCCTTTGATAAGGGAACTACTTATTGTATTTTCAATTTGAATAACACTATGTTTTATCTATTAAAGATTTTAAAAATAACCTCACTATTTGAAAGCAATATTATAACGCATAATTAACATTTTTGTTCAGATGTGGAATAAAATGTTTGACCAAATATTATATTTCTTATTGAGATTACAAAACTATCGTTTTTTTTTGTTGTTGTTTTTTTCTAAACTTAAAAGGCTGGTGTACTTTTTGAGCGGATTTCGTAATTTTTATACTGCCGGCGGATGAAATTTCATAGACCTATAATTAAACATCGATGTTATTAGATGATTAGATCTTTCAGACGTATAAAAAAAATATCAACCGTCCATGAAAAGACAAATATATTTCGCTTTATTTCAATAAATCAAAAATTCAGCTATACAGTAAGAATTATAATAAAGTTGAAGTGTTTTGTAGGTCAGTAAATAGAACTTGAGAAAGAGCAAGATCAATTATTTAAACCTTGTGCGGGCAAAAAAAAAAAATTCTTCGACTTTATTTTTTTGTATTATCCAAACGTGGCGAAATCTATTGTAGTTCTTATACATAAAAATTCGAATAACTGAATAGATAAAATATATGATACGTAAGATAGTCAACATTTTCTAATATGAGTGTGTGCTTGTTATAATTACTGAGCTCCACAATAGAATTCTATTATGTATCTGAGTAGTTATAATATAGCACTTCTCATCACATCTCAACAATTCACATTTAGTGTCTAATTTAAATACTCGCAGCTGTAAGTGCTAACATTTATTTTCTTTACTATATTGCAATTTTGTCCTTTTTTTCTTATATTTTATTTTATTTACTGTGAAAAGAAAAAAAAAGAGAGAGAGAGAGAGAGAAGAGAATGCGTTTTGCAAATTTTCTTTCTCCTTTCGAACTAAATTTTCCCAGAATTTAATTTAGATTAGCCAAATTCAAACATAGTACACTAAAATATAATTTATAATATATAATAAAGTATATCTATACTGAAAGATAGTTGAGAAATCAGGTTCCTTGCAAAGGCTATCGGTATCCCAGCAATATCAGACGGCTTATCCGCAACGGTATCATGAAATTCTTTGCACAAAAAACGGATAGACGCTTTTTAGTCCAGGCAATAGGGAATTTTACCTAGCAAAATTAATGGTAGTTCTGGAAATCGGCTTACTTTATGTGTTTTGGGTCGCCGAATCCGAATTTGTAAATTCCCACCAAAATTTCCCCCGCCACCCCCCCCCCCCAAATTTGGGTAAAATGCCCCCTCCCCAACGGGTTTTTATTAAAAAAATCTTTTAATTAAAAAACTATTAAAAAAGAAATTCAGAAAGTAGACAAAATTTGCAACAAATTAGATATATGATATTATGACTTAGGATGAAGGGGAAGGGGAAATCTACGTCGGAACATGCGCGCGGTGCTGCGTGGGCTAAGTTGCGCAATTCCACTTAACCACTCACACGTTTATATTCGCCCTCCCATCTCCCCCCCAAACTTTCCTTATAAGGTTTACTTTAAGTTTTTTGGGTCGCTGAATCCGAATTTTTAACTTACCACCAAAAATTTCCCCCCCGAAAACCCTTCAAAATAGTTGTTATTAACTTAAATTTCTATTGTTTTAGGGGAAAAGCATTAAAAAATTCAGAAACTAGACAAAATTTGCAACAAATATGATATATGACATTATGACGTAGGAAAAACGGGAATAGAGGGGGCTGCCTCGGAAAATTCCCCGCGCGCTTTTCTCAAAAACCAATTTTTTTCAAAAAATCAATTTTTCGGGGGTAGCCGGGTGAAATTTTGTTGGGAAGTTAGAAATTCGGATTCAGCGACACAAAAAACATAAAGTAAGCCGATTTCCAGAACTACCATTAATTTTGCTAGGTAAAATTCCCTATTGCCTGGACTAAAAAGCGTCTATCCGTTTTTTGTTCAAAGAGTTTCATGATACCGTTGCGGATAAGCCGTCTGATATTGCTGGGATACCGATAGCCTTTGCAAGGAACCCGATTTCTCAACTATCTTTCAGTATAGATATACTTTATTATATATTATAAATTATATTTTAGATCCAAATCCAGAACTTGTATTAATTTTGCCAGGTAAAATCCCCTATTACTTGGACTTCATAACTTAGTGCACGTAGCGCCGCAGTGTATTTTCCGAGTCAGCCCTCTCCCTCTCCGTTCATCCTACGTCATAATGTCATGTATATTATTTGTTGTAAATTCTGTCTAGTTTCTTAATTTCGTAATGCTTTTCCCCTAAAACAATAAGAAATTTAAGTTAAAAACAATTATTTGGGGGGGGGGATTTTGGGGGAAAGTTAAAAATTCGGATTCAGCGACCCAAAAAACTTAAAGTAAACCTTATAGAGAAAGTTCGGAGGGGAAATGGGAGGACGAATGTAAACGTGTGAGTGGTTAAGTGGAATTGCGCAACTTAATTCACGCAGCACCGCGCGCATGTTCCGAGGCAGATCCCCCCTTCCCCTTCATCCTAAGTCATAATGTCATCTATCTAATTTGTTGCAAATTTTGTCTACTTTCTGAATTTCTAGACACTTTTTCTCTAAAACAAACAAAAAAAAAAGATTATTTAATAAAAAACATTTTTGGGGGCCTTTTTACCAAAATTGGGGGGGGGGGGGGGTTGCCGGGGTGAAATTTTGATGGAAGTTAAAAATTCGGATTCAGCGACCCAAAAAACATATAGTAAGCCTTTTTCCAGAACTACCATGAATTTTGCTAGGTAGGGTGCCTATACGGTTTCTATTGCCTGGACTATTTTTACTAACGCTGTAAATGTATTAAATTCAAATTTTTATAACTCGGTAGGACTTTTTATTACGACAATTTTTTTGTATTAATTTAGTTTATAGAGCATCGAGAAAGTTGTTTCTAAATATAACCTATTGGACCCATGATCCGTATAAAAACTCTTATTTCTCTCTCTTTTATAAAACAACTTTTTTATTTAAATAGGTTTAATATAATGCAGGATAACATTTGAAATATTTTTGAAATGAAATAGATAACTTTAAAACTAACTTCTAAGCAATTAACTATTGGAGAACGATCAGAAGGGACCCAGCATGTATGAGTTTCCATAAATTTTAAATTCAATAACTATAAATCGATTTAGAAAAATTTGATTTTTTGTTTTGCAACGTACGGAGATTGCTCATACATTTTGTAGGGAATTTGAAAAAAAAAAAAAAAAAAGAAATGCGGAAACAAATATAAGAATTTTATTTTTTAATGTTTTCAAGTTGATAGACTTTTTGTTGAACTATCATATTACATTAAATTTAAATCATAGCGAAAGTCAAAATCGTTACAAGAATGTGTGAACACCCTCTGTAGCACAGAATTTAAATTCATTTAAAGCGAGTTATTTTAACAATTGTGTAAATCCTAAATGTTAAATAATGGATTTTCATTTGAAAACAATCTCTGACATTCTAGGTTAATAACTGTGAAACTAATTACAGGAATTTCGAACAAATTCGTAGTGAAGTTAATTGAAAATTGCAGAGTTTTTTCATTGCTTGTAGTTTTAATGTAGAATTTAAAGATATATGACTGTTAATATATAGTCATTGCCATATAAAGAATGTTCTAAAGTTTCAATTGTTATTAGCTATTATTTCAAATAGAATAGTACTGGTGTTAATTTTACTACAATCATTACCATAACAAAATAAAAAGGAAATTTTCAATTTAATTCTTATACTGCTGTTAATATTCACAATAATATACATCTTAAACAAAACTATTTCATAATGTGCGTCATAATGAGTCTCTTCATTTTAGAACTTGAAATACGAAGCTCATCATTTCTGGTAAAGACAATAGCTACAATATAGCATTCGAAGCACATCTATCGATTATTATGTATCCTAAAAAAATGTTAGATGAAATTTAAAAAAGAAATGTTGTAAAAATGTGTGCATTTGTAACAGAATTCATCATTTTCAAAATATTTCAGAATAAATCAAATGACGAAAATTCATGGGAAGTGACTAATTTTCATTTATGTGCTGTACTCACAGGGATGTGTTTCATTTTATTCAATGGAAAGAAATTCGCACTAACTTCCCTATTTTTTTTATTAATATTTGGACAAAATTTAGCTTATAATATCTAACTTTAGAGAAAATTATGGCAGTGAACACGAATGAATTAAGTGTGCCGCATTTTCGATCCACCCGAAATCCGTAACTTTTTTCAAGCAACTTCGCTTTTTAACTGACAAGTATATTTAATGAGCGTATAACAGTCTATGCGGCTATCAGATTATTGATTCTTGTCATTTATCTGAAAGGATGCCAAGTGCTCTCCCAGTTAATATAAATAATGAATTTCCATTAAAAGGCATGGAAATCGGACTGTATGCTGGGATTGCGATTTCAGAGAATATTGATACGTGAGATTTTGTAAAAAGGTATAGAAACCTCAAAACCAAACGTGAGGTGAAACTCTTCATCCAGTGAGGGGGCACATATAAAATTATTTCTGGAAATTTGCATATTGCTTTGATTGGTAAACGTATTTCTAGCGTAACGTATTCAAAGTTTTTGAAAAAATTAGAATTTTATTAGCAATATGTAATTTACATTTTATCTAAATTGAATTTTAGCGGTAAAATGTTTAAAGTTTAAAAAGTACATGTGACTATTCATTATATTTTATTAACGTGAATTAGTATTAACTTAAGGAGTTTAATTCCTGAACTTAAGGAGTTTAAACCTTTATTATTTTTGTTATTGTTAAATGTCAAACCTAAATGAAGTCATAATAATTAAGGTATAGCCATATACTATCATTACTATATGTAGATAGTAAGAAAAGTAATTGTTAAGACAAAATAATACTCAATGAAAAGGCATGTACTATTAATAGTACTCCAGACCCGAAAGGTTTAAGATGTAAGAGTTACCATTGGTAACACCGAAAACAATATTAATTTTCAGACTGATTTCGTTTAATGTTATTTTTCTTTATTTTTTAAAGATCGGAATTTCGCCGATAACAGATTAAGATGTTCATTTTTCAAAGTAGCCGTTTTACTATTTTATTAGTGTGTAACTATACTATAAGTTACACATTTTGTTCATAAGTTTATAAAAAGTATTAATAGAACTTTTGAGGTCTTATTTGGTTTGCTAGTTTTATTGAAAGAATTCCAAAGTATTTCTTAAAATATAACAAATTTCTTTTATTCCTAACAATTTTTAAATTAATTGGGTAAGATTTAAACTAATTTGATAATGCCAAATTTAATCGAACGTTAAAATAAATTTAAGGGTTACACGTGAAATACTCTTATTAAAGTATGTTTTAGAAAACAAGTAATATGGGACATAAAATGCATGGTAATATTTACCAATAACAGTAATGCATTTTATGTATGAAAGAACCTAATATTCTTTATCGAGTAACATTGTACCATTTATTAAATGAAACGCGACACATTACTTATTTTCAACTGTCTGCATATATCGTGTAAAATGAAACTGCTTTCATGATATGATCCCAGTCTAAAAAATGTTTCTACTTACTATCCATTAACATTTAAATGTTTATATAATGATAGATATTATGTCATATATATTATATGCGACAATTTTCAATATAATTAGATATGTTGTGGGGAAATATATTAACACACTAACGTAATAGTTTCGGCGTGTTTTAAATAATGTTTTAAAAACATTAACAAATATTTAAAGGTTTTATTCATTTCGATTAATGACAAAATTTAAAATTCTGTTTTTGTTTTGAAATTTATTAATTATTTTATTAAAATGCTATTTTTTTTCTTTTAAAATTTTATCTGATGAAATGTACATATAATGTCGTACATTTTCAATGAATATTTTCAAATATGTTTTAATATAATTTTTAAATGTCGCATCTGAAGTAGTGTTGATTATAAATGACATTGAAATTTAATTATATATATACATATATATCGAGATTGCAAGGAAACTAAATGCGAGCAGAATTATTTATCTAAAACATCGAATTTCATATTTTCATAAATTAAAGAAATACTGAAAGTTACATGTTAACTAAATGAAACCTAATAAGATAAAAGGAAAGGTTTAATTTTACAAAATTTAACAATAATTAGGTTGTATGATGACATTTATAGAAAAAAAGCAAAAAATATTTAATTTCAATAAGAACGATAATTATTTATATAAATTGTTCTTCACAAATTTTTATGATTTTTAGTCTTTCTAATAATCTAAATTCCCAATATATCTGACTTTGTTTTGGAACAAATTTCGATAGAATTTTTTTGGTTATTTTATAGCTCTATATTGTTCTATTTTGTATCTGTAAATCTCTTTTCTTACCTTCTTCCTCTAAATCTACTCTCTCCTTCTAACCGCCTCAAAATCTGCACACTGTCTCTCTACCCTGCCCCTTCCCTCCCCCACTCTTCTTTACCCTTTCTCTCTTTGTGTGTGTCTACGTGATTGTCATTTAATTTTTTACATTTATATACTATTAATTTGAGTACATCTTACTTGCATTTGTAAACCACGCACCTTTTATGGCACATGGAGAAAAAATTAATAAACGCACTAAACTCTCTAAAAATATTCTTGAAAAAATAATGCTGAATGTAATTTCATATGTTTTATATATTAATATTATACATAATTATTTCAAAATAATCTTAAAAAAAAGAAAAAAAATCTGAATTAAAACACCATCAGTAAAAAACTAACAATATCGGTTAAAATTTTTTTGAGATGAAATGCGTAAATTGTTTTGTACTTATACAAAGGATGTGTATATTTAAACGAAAGGCACTGAATGATAGTAAACGATTTTCTGGTTACGTGCATTTAAAATTTTCTAAGTCAAAGAAACTAAGAATTAAAATGTCATTCGGGTATATGCACAATTTTTATAATTAAGTTTCGATTTAAATTATAGTAATATTTTATAGTTCATTATTTTTTTTTCAAAAGTTACTGGATTTCTTTTTTTATTATTAACAAGTTTCACACAGGGAAAAAATATATTGTATGACATAAAGGTAAGCAAAATTCATTAAAATAAAATTTTATTATACACAATTTATTTTATAAATATTTTTTTAAATAATATATATCTGTCAATAAAAATTAATAAAAAATGTCTGAATAAACGTTTCTTATATACACAAAATTTAACCCATTTTTATATGAAAACCATAACGCTAATTTTAATTTATTACATAGAAAAACAAATGTTTTTCTTTTAGTACTGTTATTTTCATACATACAAAAATAGATGAAAATTCATAATTATATTCCTGAAATGGATTCTCAAAAGAAAACTGGATTATTTTCATTCTTTCGTGACACACTTGTAAAATTGCCGTAAAATTCTGCTGTAGTATCGTCACACAACTAAACTTTAGAGAAAATTATTTTTCCAAGACTTCTCTAGCGAACGAAGTTTTGAAGTATTTGCGTCACGCTACCTTAAAACCGTATTACAGAATGCAATACTTAATGTTGAGAAACTGGAAGTTATATCTAGAAACCAGATAAATATATCCACTAAATACTCTTATCAGTACTTATGACATGTAGGATGCACAGATACAAAAGATTGGATTTTCATTATTTTGTTACGGATAAAGTCATTATCGAACAACTTCTTTTATAGAAAAAAGGGTTCCAGATTTTTTTATATATAAAACTAGAATATTCTTTATTCTTAATCTAATTTTATGTTTTTTTCTACAATTTATTGCTTAGTATGCAAAACATTTTTATGTATTTATATAAGTTTCTACAACAAACTTTTTTTTTTGTCATTTTATACCAACAAGAACAATTAATTAACAAAAATATTTGTTAGAATGTAATATTTTGCACTGTAAAAAAAATGGTAACGTTCCATGTAAAATCCAGGAACGTTTCGCCATTTCTCAGGTTTTCAGAATAATTTAGCTCTTTCCTGTGAAATTCTGGTTTTCTTATCTGAAACGTTCCTGAACAAAAGTTGGTAACAGCAAAACTCTGCGGCCGCCATTTATAATTTTTTTTGCTATAATCCGTTGCTCGCGCGCGAGTGTCGAAAACGAATTCCTTAAATGAATGTAAAAAAATCAATATGGAATGCAAATAAATCAATATACGACATAATCCTTTACGTCTCTATTGTCAAGACAATTCAGATGAAAATACAATACCTCTGTGACATCGCTAAGAGATTATCTCTCTTACTTGTCTGTGGGATGTTTAACGAGCAGACCGTGTAAAAAAAAATACACCTATTATTTGGATCTCCATTAACCAGGGGACCATCAAACATGATTCTCACCGATTTTGATTAATTTAAAGTATGTTTTAGAGTTCTTATCTCTAATTATTCTTGTGAAAGGATTTCACAAATGAGCCTTAGATTTTCAGAAAATAGATGCCGAGGTTTAGCATACGTTTCAAATACCCATTAGTTTGCAGCTCTCAACGTGTCTTTCGTGGTGTGGACGCAGAAAGCTCGCACGCCACCCGTACGGCCCGAGTTCGATGCTACCTCTTGACTTTTTTTTTTCTTTTTTTAATTAATTTTATATTTTAACACTTTATTACAATTTGATTTAAATTTGATATATATTTGACACTTTGAATTGCTGCAAATTTGAATTTTTTTTCGGAAAAAAATATACAATTACGTTTAGGTTTTTTTTTTTTTTTTCCATGAAAATTTATATGTATTTTATCTAACTTGTAAACTAACATAATTACTGACGAAAATCCAAAATATTTCATGTCTAGATTTTTTTTTCTAATTATTATTTACACTTATATATTTTTATATGTTAAGCAATGTTCAGAAACAATATATCATATATATATTTACTTTATTGAATTTTAACTGAAAATTTATTTTTTCGTGTAAATTATAAATAATAATTTTAATGTCAATTTCAAAATATTTTTTCATTCTAACAAATAATGATAATAAAGCGAAAATTGTCAACTGAAAATGTAAAAATCGTCTGCGGATCCCGCATGCTGTGAAATGTCAGTAATGTTTTGCTGTCAACAGAAATATTCCTGGTATTTCGCAGGAAACTTACTGGCATTTCTGTAGAAAGTTTTTAACATATACAGTAAAGTTCCAGTCATTTTCAAGAAATGTTTCTTGGAAATAATGGGCAACTCAGCTGCACATTTTTTCCCAGGAACGTTGCGGAATTTTTTTTACAGTGTGAAGATCAAAGAATGCAAAAGAAGATCCTAATTCCACGATAATAACATTCTTATTATAAAAAAAAATACTTCATAAAAAGTCAGATATCTAAATTTACTTAATGATCTGTGATGATAAAAACCCCACATAGTCACCCATAGCTTATTTTCTTTAAACTCTCATCTTAGAAACTTTGTTAACTTTCATGAACATAGTAGTTTCTCTGGCGTTACCATTTTACATAATACTTTAGTGATTTTGGAAATAAATGTGTAAAACATTGTGAGGATGGAAATTTCTAATAGAATAAATTAACCAGCATTTACCTTTTTTATGAATGACAAAATAGTAAACAATTTTGAATTTGTATAAAATGCACAATCAGATAGTTAAAAAAAATCTATATTTGTAACACCCGTAAAATTTTGAACCCCCTAGTTACCAGTTATTGCACTAAATGCATGTTGAAGACGTTATATTATACAACATGGATCGTCAATCAGCTCTCTTGGACTGTGCTTGTGCCCACATACCATTTTTTTTAATATTTTTTTTTTATATTCCAACAAAACCTATCTATATTTTTAAGTGTATATAAGTATATATATATAGGTGGCCTGTCTGAAAAGTATCCAAACTTTAGCCGAAAAAATATATAAGTTACCTGACGGGATTGGGACCCTAATCCAATTCAGAATAGGCAACTTGCACTTCCATACACTTAGGCCACCGTTCCTTCCACTGCCGAAAATTGCGCTAGAAATCTTCTTTTGGAATGATAAACTCCGGCGTCACGTTATGAATATGTCATCTCTATTCTCAAAACGAGTCCCTTCCAAATGGCGCTTTCAATTTCGTAAACAACCAGAAGTCACAAGGAGCCGTGTCTGGAGTGTAGGGAGGTTGTCAAACAACTGGGATTCCACGTTTCTCCAACAAATCCTGAATCAGGTGCGATGAATGAGGAGCATTGAGGAATCTTACGACACCTGATGAATCTTACGAATTGTTTCGGTTTGAAAATCCTTAATATTTGATAAAATTTGATGCAGTATCTTTGCTCAACTCGTTCAATTATCTTGTAATGAACCCAAATCCGACGAACATGTGTGACAGCACCTCACTCGGTGGCCAGTATGCAATGACTAGTTCACTGAAATACGGAGAAAAATTCAAGCACGGGCATTAAGCTGTCTCCTTCTAATGTGCACAGTGGCGTCGCCTTAGAATGACTACTGCGCTCAGGAAAAATCAAGGTCGGATAGTTATCAGGCAGACCTTGTATATATAATTTGCACTCACTGCCAGTAAATACTTAGTTTCATGGAAAGTAAAACGTTTTCAGTATGTGCTTAGTCTGGTGTTATAATAAAATCTTCTCTAAAAATACATTGTAAGATTTACTTACATAAAAAATATAGAATATTTAGCGTTAGTTTTTTTTTTTTTTTTTTTTGCAACTTCGTTATTTGGGAAAAACCTTTGCTACATTCTATATATACAGATTTACATTTATATCTATATCTATCTAAAATCAATAGATATGATTATATAGGTTTATTCAATGAGCACGCTACGCTAAAAAAAAGAGATGTGTCTGGAACTAACAAAAAATTACGAAAATATAACAGAACCTTGTCTGAGTTATCGCAAACTCCGAAAGAGCGATTGTTTTCTTCAGAAACGTTAGAAACCAAAATATAATCGAGATTTAGAGTAGTATTTCCGAAAGAATATTTTCTTTTGCTGCCCATTTGAAAAAAGAGAAAACAAAACATATTTGTGTAGTTTTTACAGTGCATTAATCCGTTTTCAACAGAGTTTTTCAGATATATAATTTCTCAAGTAAACATTTTCATGTTAAACAACCATGCTCCACAGACAAACATGCTAAATTAACCTCACTAAAATAAGTATTAAATTAACAATTTTTCGTTACTACAGTATGTATAAATTCTGTTACGCTGCTGAATACGTGTATTAGAGAATCAACAGTATCCGATAAGCCAATATTACGTTTTGTGAAAAAAGATTATTACACTGTAAAAATTCGGATTTTTATTGCTTTTTGAAACCGGTAGCAAAGGATGCTTTTATTAGAGAGATTTCGGAAATCTATTGGCTTCTGAGATTAAAGGAACACTTTTTGAAATCGTCGATATGTAAGAAGTGGTTATGTTATTTTTTTGGCAATGGTTTCCTAGAGGCCGAAACATTTAACTTCTATACACTGTGCCCATGTTTGTGTATGTTAACAAGGGGATACACCAACGACAAGGATTAGAAAATTAAAATGCTCCCGTAACACCAAACTGTATATTGACTCCTGCTCCATTGCAATTGTTGACATGAAACTGGCTGATACGTGCAGTTTGTAATGCTTTCTTTAAGAATTTTCGTTGGCAATACTCTTCACAAGAAACTTTTTTGACAAGTTGGAAATTGCACGTCGAACGTGGCAGATGAGATGCGTTCGTACTATAACTAGTTTTATAAATATGTTTTGCACTGCATATTGTACTGAATGTATATTTTAGTGCACTTCAATAAATCATATCAATTTCATTCCGTTTGAAAGGCTGTTTCATCATTAAAATGCACTTGAAATAATTTTTCCCACTAGCCGTAACGTAACAGAGAACTTTTTGCTATCCCTGTAATTAAATTATACATCCGATTTTCATAAAAATTGAAATGACTCAACAAAATTATGCAACAATAATATATTTTAACCCTTTTAGTGCGGGAGTCGACAGAAGTCGACATAAAGGTCTGGGTGCGGGAATGCAAAAATATGGCGGATATAAGTCTGCCAGATGTAAAACAATTGAGTAAATCTTGTTATTTTGTGGTTGTCACTTACTTTTAATAAAACAGAAACGTTTCCTGTTGTTTTTTAATAAATCGCTTTTTTGGTCAAAATATTCCGCACAGGGCATTAGCCCCCACAAAAATATTCCGCGCTGAAAGGGTTAAATTTCAAACGATTCGGTTGGATAGTTTTTGCGCTGTTATATTCGGAAGGACAGACAGACAGACATACAGGCAGACAGATGGACTGAACGACGACTATAGGTGCTACGTATTTATATAATTATAAACGCACCTAAAATGTACTTTGCAAATGTAATCTTATGACTACATTCCAAGTGAAACAAATTTTTCACACAGCATTTATTTGTTATAGTTTTTAATCGCACGGTTATATAACAGACGAGTATATCATAATGCATGAAAAGAGACTTAAAAAGGAAAATTTATTGTAAGGTAAATATAGCGGTAAATCCAAAACATAAAAAAAAATGTTTTTGGTATGCAAATGTTTCATATTTCACGAAACGAGATTTTGAGATTATAACCGGCAATGGAGACGTACATCATTGCTTAATCTGGGAAATATTTTCATGATCGGATTATTTTACTTTAAAGCTAGTTATACCGCAATCATTACAAGAGATTGATATTTATTATTACAAATCATATATATTAGGATTTCCTTGTCAATATTATCTCATTGCCCTAGTAGCATGAAGGCAAAATATTCCTTTATTTTTTACTTTAAACTGAGAAATTCATAATTTACGTGAAATTGAAAATATACAGGGTGTCCCAAAAGTCCCAGACATATTTTGAAACTCAATATGAAATCAAGTAATTGTCATATAGGAGCGTGTTTTGCAATAAAAGGCTTCTGACGATGAAATTTTTTCTTCAAGCGAATAAAAATAATTAGTTTCAAACTTCGATCATAGATGGCGCCACTTCTTCCTATATTTGGTTTCAAACATGTGTTTTTTTCTGATTTTCAGAGTAGTTTTAACCCAACTCGATTTTTTTCTTGTTGAGTTATGTCAAGGACAAAGTGTTGGCTTGTACTGTGACTGACATTGAAGTACTGAAGACCAGAATTACGTATGCGATCCAGTCAATTCCACATCAATGCGAGCGAACACGTGGATTGAAATGGAGTTCCGTTTGGATGTGGCTCGAGCTACAGAGTTGCACACATTGAAGTATGCTATTGGATTGAAAACATTATTGCTCTGTAACTGCTTTTGACAAAATAAAATCATCTGTAACGGGTTGTCTTGAAGTTTTGATGATTCTTTCCGATAATTTAGGGTGCAGCGCCATCTATGGGCAAAGTTTGGAACTAATTTATTTTATTTGCTTGAAGAAAACTTTTCATCGTGAGAAGCATTTTAGTCCAAATCGCACGTTTGTACGACAATTATTTGATTTTATATTAAATTTTAAAATGTCTCATGTACTTTTGTGACATCCTGTACTTATTTTCACTGTCAGCTTTTTTTTCAAAATCTACAGCTCAGTATTTCAAACTCGGAAGCAGTTCTTTTAAATGAAAGGAGGTTAAAATCATTTTTGGAATATAAGCAGTATGTTGGTGATGAAAGGTCACATTTGTTTTTCATGCTATGTTTTCTATCTTATAAGTAAGATAATTTTGTTGTTAATGTCTATTCATGTATGCAAAATATTTTAGTTAATTTTGTTATGTTTCTCATCTGCTCTAATTCTGTTTTATAACTTTTTGTTATTTTTATATTTACAGAAAAAAAGTCTAATTCGTTAAAATAACTATAAAGGAAAATGAAATTATAAAAGATAAATGAGAATATTTATTATTTTTATTATACAATTTCTTTAGACCTAAATAATAGTGAAATGTATTAATAAGTTGATCCAACAATCACGCACTCTGGAACGCGCTTGCTCTCGCAGACATTTATCAAGTTCTTTTATCACATAAAATAATGCTCTGTCTTTCTTTTATTCTGCTTTAATTTTAAAATATTTATTTAAATTTTATCTTTCACGGGCAGTCGAAATTAATTACAGGATTTTCATAATTTTATCATTTTTTCAATGTTCATGTGAAGCAGAAATTGTAGTCAGAATTTTAAAGGATGATAATGCTCTGTAGAAATGAAAATTTCTGTAATACAATAGGTGATAGGAGCTAAAGTGTGATATGTAAAGGTTTAGAAAATGTTTTTAAACATTCAAAAATCATATGTTCCATAAAAAAATGCAAATATTTACAGAACATCATTTTGTATCTTATTTTTTGTAAGGAAATACAAATATAAAATGACAATAATAAAAGATTAAAAAATTATGTTCAGTTAAATTCATTTGGAAGAGAAATTCGCAATTTCGTCTGCAATCTACTGAGAAATTTCCGTGGCTACTGTACATAATTATAGTCAGTTTCTTAACTTTCAGAGAGTACTTATGTTTTAAACATATCTGGTGTGTAAAGAGAATATTTTTCAAAAAACACTTTACCCATGCACTTAATTTTCATGTTACCTTTTTGTCAGTTTATCAGTCAATTATTTAATTACTTTTATCGTAAATAAGGCACACGTTTATGTTACATTAATTTTCTTGTATTACTTTTCGCACATTAAGATTTTCGTTACAAATTCTTTATATAAAAATCCAAATTTAAGATTAATTATTGTTATTATTGTTTTTAAATTCCTTTTACGTTCAGAATTAACTCATTATATTACAATTAGAGCTTATAGAGCTTTGGATTATATTTAATTTTATCAGTTTGAGCTGAACGGGAAATCACATATCTGCATTTTGTATCTGACCCCTAAACATGATTAAAGAAAATACGCCTAGAAGAATAAATTTTCCAAAGTCTGGGTTACTAAACTAATGGTGGGAGCAATCAGCCGTGGTCCACATGGCAAAAGTTTTGGTTCTAAATTTAGCATGAGGGTCGTACCGAAAATGAAGGACAGTCCATTTTATTGATGGAAAGACTGAAATGGGCTTTGACTGAAATCAACGAAAATTGTGTTAAGAGCAATTTTATCCTTAAATTACCCTGCATTTGGATTCTCTTCATTAATTGATGTAAAAACTTTTCCTGTGCAGTGAACAAAAAACCGCAGAAATATGATTTGACTAGAAGTCATGACAGAGATTTAAACATAAATTTGTAAAGATATTAAGTATTTTTGATGAATTATTTAAGCAATTCAGGTAAAACATCTTTTACAACATTTTTATGTTACTTCTCATACTGATTAAAATTTTTTAATCAGTTTTTTTAGCGTTTACGTAAGTGAGCTATTAGTATCGTACTATTTCAAAGCTTTAGAAAGAATTTTGTTTGAATGGCTTTTCTTGTGTTTTTTGTAAACATTAAAAAATATAAATTATTATTTTTGTTATAAAGTGCATTGCATTAGATGGTATGTATGGAATGAGATATATAGAAATAAAATTGTGTTTGATAATAATTTAGAAAAATGTATAGCCGGTCAACATAATGTTAAACAGTTGTCAAACGTTCAAATAATACACTTAGTACCTCAGCTTTATTTATCCAGAGTTGGTCAACACTAGAAGTTTTTGAATAACACTATTTTGAAATATATATTTGGTTTATTTTATCGAGCGATTAAATAAACAATGTTTTATACGAAAAGACTGGTATTTAAAAATACGGAATGTTGGCACGTCTGATTTAGCATATGAGTGCAAGACTGACTATTAACTTGAAAATCATTCTTGTGAATCTGCACCATTTGTTTGGTTTATAGAATTTTGAGTTTCTATCATGATGTCACTTGGGGCTGTTTTACACCCCCCCCCCCCATTATCGAAACTGTAATTGTTTTTAATAAATAATGAATTTTAATTTCCATTGGCTAAGTGACGACTAATAGAAATCCTCTATAAGTTGTACAAATAAAATTATGCACACGATCGGAAGATATCGTGACAATTGGATTACTTCTTATTTCTGTTTTGTAGCATTATATAACATGTTCAGTATTTAGTACATTATCGTTTATTTATTACTTTAAAATAAACTTGAAATAATCTAATCTAAAACATAACATTTAATTTAAATGCGATCCATATATTAACTAAACTAATATGTAATCGTGTTGTTTTTAAAATAATATTTTTAAAATCACAGATCCGTTTTGAAATTTAGACATTAATGTGATGTTAAGTTTTTACTAAATATAATAAAAGTTCGTAATTTATATATTATCACTAGATAAATAAGTATTTTAAAGTAAAGTACTCTACAAATATTACTGACAGTAATGTGCATTGTAAGATTGCATGATAGTATCTCAATAAAAAAAAAAAAAAAAAAAAAAAAATTGATGAGTTAGGAGAATAACATAAAAATGTTCAATCTTGCACTTTGATTTAAAATTCTCTAAACGATCCATCAGATCTTTCGAATTTGTTATTTTTTTTAAAATATGCACTTAAATAATTAAAAATATATAAAGGATCTTTCTTTGGATTTATTATTATTTTATTTCCTTGTTGTCATTTATCTAAGTTTAAAAATGTCAGAAATTCAATATATTCTTTTTAAATTGCTTTGTAAATACACAAAAATATTCTTTTGATTAAAAATAGGTTGAAATTAATGTGTAACATCTTGTGTATAATGAAAACGTACCTTAATGAAACAAATTGTAAGACTTAAAACTTCACACTCATCTTTTATTTTGTATTAGATTCTTGCTTCATAATGTCATAAGTCAAATCTTGCAAATCAAAATTCAAATATAATTTCTAAGTAACATTGTAGTAAGGTTTATACTGTTAAATAAAGAAAAAAATTAGCAAAAACGTGACTAGAAAATGTTTTCGGTGGTGAATATATTAACACATTCAAATAATTCAAGGAGAGTGTAGATATTTGGAGTGTGGTTGAAAAAATATATTCACGCAACTATGTCGAGAAAAAACTTTTAATTTCCATGGAAACTATGACGGCAGCTAGGTAATTCCTTAAGTGTACCTTTATTACCATTCGGTAAATGATTTATAACATACATTATAGCGAATTATATATCCTTTCTGTTTTTAAACGTATAAAAGTTATTTATAAAATGTTACAGGAATATTATTATAGTTACATTTTTGCCATATTTATCGTGTTTTGTATGTTAAGAGCGATTTAATTTCAGTATTTCAGGAAGCCTATAGATATGCAGAATCCCCATACAGGTGAAATTTTCTTTAACTCTGCTTTCAAACAGAGCACCAAACACTTACCTGGAAAAATAATTGATTCCTATGGATTTTATATTACTAAATATAAATATATAAATACTAGTATCGCGTGCTATTTTTTGGAGTAATGGCTTGCTTTTAAAAATAAGGTATTTTATATCTTTCTGAAACTTTAGTGAAAATTGTGTAAATAATCAAAAGTTTATAATATTATTTAAGTTACCTATATACAGTATTCGTAATTATCGAAACAATAGGCTATCTCCTTAAATATTGCGCCTAGGCACAATCTTCTAATTGAAAAGTTTCATAAAAAAGGTGCAAAATTTGATGAGATAAGACGCAACTCCATGGGGGGTCTGTTTGAGAAAATACTAAAATTAAATTTTTATACGGCCCCCATGGAATAAAATTTCCAATTAGGAAATTTTTCCTTATCCATTCCTGGGTGGCCGCCCCTCCGGGTGGTTCCGACCCGAACCCTTGAGTGGGGGAGGTGACCGGAAGCTCGACAGAGTTCGTTGTGTAGGAATGCGAGGGGGCCGGATGGGGACGAATCGCCACCTCCTCGAGAGACCTGCGGTTGACAGGC
This sequence comes from Maratus speciosus, assembly GCA_963932465.1. NCBI lineage: Eukaryota > Metazoa > Arthropoda > Arachnida > Araneae > Salticidae > Maratus > Maratus speciosus. The sequence goes on along the minus strand of OZ010787.1, from coordinate 239,382,933 downwards.
AAAGGGTCCGGTGGCCACGGGTAACGGACGTTGTGCATGGGTGCGTAGGCCCCTTGGGGTCTTAGCTCTAACGCACCCACGGCAGCCAGGTTCTCTGTCCAAGCCGGATAGCGACCTTCCATAGGTCGATCCCGGTGCCGGTCTGAGGGCCGGACGGTGTCGCCGGGCAAAGACTAGCTAATGCGATAGGACCCCATCCACCAATTGACTAAGAGGGAGCCTGAGGTGTGAGTGACGGCTTTGTATTGGAAAGTCCTTGGTGCTCGCTAGTATCGACGGGGCTCGCAGGAACGCCATGCAGGGACTCCCGGAGCAACCGAAGGGCGAGGGTTTCGGACAGCGCCCAGGTTACTTTTTGACTTGGGTGGCTCATCCCTCCAAGGACCGCAGCTGAAGCAGTTGTGAGCCGACCCTAAGGTGGGTAGGGTTTGGCGGTGCCCCCGTTGACCAAGGAGAGGTCGCGTGGGGAGGCCAGTACGGCTCTGGTTGCTCCATGTCGTGCCGTGACCCTTGGGAGGGGGTCGGCCGGCAGGTCCACCATCGAACACTGTCCCAGCGGGGAAACGGGCCGGAGGCTCGCCGGTAACGCGGCGGCTTATCGTGCCTCAGAGGAACTCTTGGTCCGATCTAGGTCCTTCGTGTCTATGCAATACTGGAGTTTGCCTCACTCAATGATGAGGACCTAGAGGTGTCTCTACCTAATTTTCGAACGCACTAACAAAGGTAGCGGTCGGTCACTGCACTGGGTCAGGGGTCTTCGGGCCTGGGTACCCTCGACGACTGTGAGGCAAGGTAGTGGTGGGCGGGCTTCTGTCGGCCTCCGCTGGCTTCTCTGTCTTCGGCGGGGTCGAGTCGGCGGGAGCGGGCGGGACTCCGTTCCATCCAACCCCCTAGCGAGGCGGAGTCTATTCCGTCTAGGTGGAGCTTTCCGTGCCCGCCTGGGGTCGCTAACGGCACCTAGTCTGGGCCAACTGGTTCCCTGCGTGATCCACGAGGGGTTCCGTCGGTCGAGGCGGGTGGTCTGGGCGAAAAGCCCGGAGCTGGGTCGCTTTACGGCCGGAGGAACTTTCCCCGTCCTCCCGGGTTTTCAAGCTAGGGGCCATTCATAACCTTCCTATCGGCTGTCCCAGATAAATGTATTTGCCGGAAAATGGTATTTGATCTTGGGGGCCTTCCGTAAAGTAACTCCGGGTCGGGAAGCCTAGGTTCAGTTCGTGTGCCCGTCGTCTTTATAGGCGCCCGGTTCCCGCAGGGCTTGCAGGGTCTACCGGCTCGGGAACCAAGTTTAGGGACCACTTGGTTTTTCTAGCTGGGTAGTGAGGACTGTCGTAGCGGCCGTTCGTCTCTGATTTGGGAGCAGCCGTCGTTCTGTGCGCTGGGCAGCGCGTCGGGATTCGACGGAACGCGCGTGGGGTTCCGCTCTGTCGGGGCTAGTCTGGCGGCGACCTTCGGGACGCGCCACGGGTCTGGTCTTGTGGGTGGTTCCCTGCGTGTGTGTATGGGCTTGTAAGAGCCTGGGACCGGGAGACGGTCCCTTTTTGGGACACCCCCACCGTCTTATCCATTCCTGAATTAAATGAAAAAAATCCATCTTGATATCTGCAAAACTCAGAGAGATATGTTCGTTTTAATAATTCGATAGGTTTCAATGGATCATAGACAAAAAGTGAAATGCGTGTAATTCAAGAAACAATGTCACTGTAAGGTGTCCGGGAAACATTTGTTTTATTTTTTTTTTATCTATATAGTTAGAATTTTGAATTCTTTTGTGATGGTTAACCTTACAATTTGTAAACAGAATCACATCATAAGACCTCTTACAAAAATTAAAAATATATATATATATATTATTATATATATTTTTTTTAATTCAGAGTAATTAATTTAAAATTGTTATAACTCGAAATATTATTTGTCGAATTGAATTTTTTCTTTTAATTAAAAACAGAGATAAATGTTTTAATATTGATTCAGAATTTAAAAAAAATATTAATTAAAAAAAATTAAACATTTAAAATAGCAGTTTAAAAAAAGTGCAACTTATTTTAAACAAATCACATTTCCAAAAGTGAATATTTTTTTTTCAAATTTTTGAAAAAGATATATTCTAAGTTTGAACCATTTATCTTTAACGGTTATTGATTTATATCAATTAAACGATGAGAAATGCTGAAAAAAAACCTATGATGCAGAAAAATGCATTTAAAGTTTTAAACAAATATTAACTCCTAATAGAATGTTTAAAGAATACTACATACATATTTATATAAAATTTTACAGTATATTTTAGATTACTATGTGTTCGCATTACAAAAACATAGTTACCAAACCTTCCGCTAATCCTCCGTAATATGTTGGATAATTTGATCCAATTAACCACTTTAAAACCAGAAAATTTATTTAATGAATATTTGACTTATTTAATTTAAAGTTTTTAAGTAGAATTTATTCAATTGAATTTCTAAAAAGAGTTCTTGGTTCGAACGTATTAAAACTGGGACAAATAAACACACTTATAATGGCAGATTAGTAGGAGATTGGCAACTATTCAAGAAATACGCAATAGCACAACGTTAATGATTATTTGTACTCTTAATCTATAATATTTGAATAAAGAGTTATTTTTAAAAAAACAATGCCGTTTGGAATAAATGAAAAAAAAAAAGATTTAAAAACATCATAACTTTTGAAACTGTATAACAAAAAATAGATTTTTGAAAATATTTCTGTGTAATTTATTAAAATATATTTCCAATGCTTCCCTTAACAGAAGTTTCATTATCACTTTTACTACTTTTACAAAACTTATTGCCTGCCAGACACGTCCTAAGAACAATAAAGACACGGCCCGGCACGACCCCGCCAGCGGAACGTGCCGGATACTGGCCTGCAGCTAAGCTTGCACTCATGGAGACTTCTAGCATATTTCTCAAGCAAGTTTCACGCAAAAATCTACCTGCTGTTATTTTATATCTAAAAGTTAAGGCATTGTCTTAACTCGAGTTTTAATATTGCGTAAATTTATGTTCGATCCTTAACTTGCATTTCAAAAGAACTGGTATCGCGTCGCTCAGAGGTATGCTTAACAAGTAAGTCACGAATTGTGAATTTTAATATCTCTGTGAATTTTGCAGATATCAAAATGTGATTTTTTTTTTGTTTCATTCAGGAATGGATAAGGAAAAATTTCCTAATTTGAAATTTTGTCATACGGTGACCGTATAAAAATTTATTTTTTGTATTTTCTCAAATAGACCACCCATGGAGTAGCAACTTATCTCATCAAATTTTGCACCTTTTTTTTTATAAAACTTTGCAATTGGAAGTATGTGCTTAGGGGTAGTATTTAAGGAGATAGCCTATTGTTTCGATATTTATGAATCACACTGTATAAATGCATGTAAAACATTAGACGAGGTACAACGGCAAAATTTTCCGGAAAAAAATATATTGATGGACTACTGCTGGACACAATGAAAAGGGGCGGGTTAAAGACCCCCAAAGAGCAATAAACCAGACAAAAGAAGAAATTGTCTTGGCTTTTGATGTTAGTTTTTATTTATTGCTTATATAAATCATTTCAATTAAATTTTTCATGTTTCTCTACAATTTTCTGTAAAATTGTATTTGAATGTACACTTAAAAAAAGACATATTTCTAAGAAAATATTATATAAACACTGCAAAAATGTACAATAACTCCTTCTGTGTTACCCATGATACCGAAACGCGTTCTTTAACTCTAGAAACCTTAGAAACTAATATGAGATATCGAGATTTAAAGAAGCATTTATAATAATACAATTTCTTTTGCTGCCAATTGATGTTCGGACACTTTTCCGACTCGTTAATAGAGTGTACTAGCTGACCCGCTCGGCGTTGCCCGGGACCGTGATAATATTCTTAAATGAACCTGAAATTTGTACTCGATTTTGTCTGAAATACGTGCCTGGTGATTGTGTGAAAAACTGGTAAAAAAACAAAACCAAAAAAAACTTATATTTAGCGGTAAAAAGGCTCAAAATAACTGCAACGGGAAACGGGTCTCGGGGGGGGGGGGGGTATGTTTCCGACGACTGCGTATCTTTTGTGCTAAAATATTGATATTTAACTGTAAAAATCACTGTTATACACGTAACTATTTATTATTTTCACAGCGAAATCCTGTGTGAATTTCTTTGATTTTCAAACTAATTGCATCACCCATAAATCCGACTATACGTGATTCAAATCAATCTACTTATAATAAAAGCTGAGTGCTGAGGACCGGCAGAACGATGCCGGTGCGAACCACTCCAGTGTGTGAATCGGCCGTAGCTAAACGCCATGTTAGTCTTAATAAAAAACATATCTTAACATATGACAGCTAAATGATATTTTTTTCTACTTGAAATCATGTCTGTTCAGCATATTTTCATATAAAACATGTGTATCATATCAATTTATAATCTATTAAGTTCTAAATTAAAATTAAGCTATTACAAATCAAATCTAAACAAACGATACTGTTGCCATTCAGATTCAAACTCCAGCAAATTAAGAAACATATGAATGACTCTTTGACGATTCATAAAAAAAAAAAATACGGCTAACATCTGATTCAGCTTTAAATATATTTTTTAAAGCATATTAAAGCCTTTAAGTTTTTTGAAATGCGTTTTTCATTATTGTTTACATTTATAAGCAGCAATTTTATTTACGACTGTTTACATTTACAAGCAGTCAGTTTACGACATACATATGAAATATTACGTAATTTATTGATTAAATATTTTTAAAAAATATTATCAATGTTTTCAACAAATATTAATAGTTTTAATGATTCAATTTAATGATTATTCATATGAATCATTCATATGAATATTGATTCATATCAATGATTCATGTATTTCACTCTTCTGTAGTGGCAACAGTGAAACTCTGTTTCTTTAGGAAAAACCGAGGGATAAACGTGCTTATATTCAGCCACTGCTCGCTTTGATCTGTCAATAGTTATTTTTGAATGTTTTAAAAGTTTTTTTTTAATTTTTATTATGGACTTTCCGAATGAATCGCTTTCGGAAAGAAGGAGCCAATGGAACAGGAAAAGAATTGCGCGATCGCGGCAATCAGCGGATTTCTCAGTTTGCCTGATAAACTCAGCTGAGTTTACACCGAACAGAATTAAACACCCATACGTACAATTTTTTGTTTATTTTTTATCTAAACTATGCATATTTTAAGTTCATGTTCATAAAGTGTTTATCACTCACAGGAACGTTTCATTATAATAAAGATTTAAAAATCAAAATTAATTTTTTTTTTAATTTTTCTAAATTTTTGTACCGTTAAAAAACATAGCTTTATGTATGTGTATTACTTTCAATGATGCACATAATGGTGTATTAGTTTTGGCCAAATATATGAATCAAATTTTAAAGTTTCATCTAAAATTAAAAAATAAACATCTGATTTTTTAAAGAAATGCCACATGTTTTTTGTTTTATTTTTAAGTTTCTTAGTTCACCTATGCTGAATTTTTTAAGCTGAATTTAATATATTTCTGTGAATTATTTTTTGCTGTTTGAAAAATGCAACAGCATTTTTTTTTCAACTATGCATATATTTTTAAAAGCATTTACAGACATGCCACTTTCCAGCGAAAACATGGAATCCCACTTTTTCGGCACAATTTATCATCCCTGGGATTGATTCAAATCAGTATTAAAATTTGTTGACATTTTTAGGACGAGAAGGGGGGGTGGGGGTTGGTAGCAGAATTTGACAAAATAAAAATGCGAGTACAAACTGCGGCAAATTGAGTTTATTTCTAATCCTTTCCCATGGCCTACTGTGCATTTAGTCCATGTATAGAAACAAACAGCATGAAAAAAAACATAGCCAGGAGCTTGTAACTATCATCTGTCTGCTTTCCCTGAAGGATTGCAAAATATCGTAGAAAAATGGTGGTTTCGTCAAACGAATATGAATTCCGTCAAAGGATCGCAGAAAAAAACACAATTTTTCCCAAAGGGTCCTTTAGAATGCATGTTTCGTCTAAGGATCATGGAATATGTGAATGTCGCCAAATAATCGTGGAAAAAACATGAATTTCATCAGATGACTGCAGAAAAAATGCATTATTTGATCAAAGTATTGCGAAAAACGTGAATTTCGTCAAATAATCACAGAAAAAATATTTTCATTAGAGGATCACAGAGAAAACGAAAATTTCATCGAAAGGTTGCAAAAGTGCAAGTTTCAACATAAGATCCTAAAAAAAATGTAAATTTTGAAATCGGGGGATCTTGAAGCTTATTGGTTCATCAGTATCAGGTGAACCTTTAGTCAGCTAAATTTTCTGTTACGTAACTAATTTGCTGCATACATTCGGATGCACCTGTGCTTCTGTCAACGTATTTTGATAGTAAGGTAAGTCTCGCTTGCTCTGCAGTTTCTTTCTTTTTTTTATTAGGATTTTTGCATTAGCTGTTTAAAATGCATCCTTTATTGGCCAATATATTGATTTTTACATGGTTTACCATTTTAGAGACGGACGATTCAGCCAACGGCTGCCGAAAAAATTCCGATTCTGAAAACATCGAGGGTGTATTACCAAACATCCATCAAAATTTAAATTTAATTCAGTTAGAAGAGAAGTACCATACCTTGACGATGTTTCAGACCCTGACTAGTATCCCTTTTTTTAAACATTAAATTATTGATTTTTTTTTTTAATTTTAACTGATTGTTTGTTTTTTGTGTAAATATTTGACATTTTTTTTGTATGAAACTCCCCCTTTTTTAATGAATCGCCGTCTCATTTATTGGTATTTCTTTATATTTATACTTTTACTTTTATTTTATGTTTAATAAATTTTTTGGCAGTTGTGAGAGAGATTTTACCTGCATTCGTAACAAAATTTTCAAGATGGCAGTAAAACTTCGTTTTTAAATCTTTATGTTACTTATAAATCCATGTTTTTACATAATTTTCTATTTTTTTTTGCAAATCATTGATTTATAAATAACATAAAGATTTAAAAATTGTGTTTTTACGTCACCTTGGAAAGATTTTTGGCACAATTTTTTTCGCCAAGCGGCACAGGATGCGGAACTCTTCACTGAATTTTGTCAAAGAAACGAGAGAGGGGTAATTCGTCAAAAAGGCGCAGAAAAAACGTGAATTTTGCAACAAATCCAGATAAAACACTCATTTCGTGAAAGGATTGTGGTAAAAACAATCATTTTGTCAAAAGGCTGCGAAAAAAACATGAATTTCATCAAAGATGTGCAAAAAAACGAGAATTTCACCATAAACATTAAATTATTGATTTCTTTTTGTTTGTAAATTGTAACTGATTGTTTGTTTTTTGTGTAAGTATTTTTAGTTTTTTTTATATATATTTTTCTGTATGAAACTCCCCTTTTTTTCTGAATCGCCGTCTCATTTATTGGTATTTATTTATATTTATCTTTTTATTTTATATTTAGTAAGTTTTTTGGTAGTTGTGAGCGAGATTTTACTGGCATTCGTAACAAATTTTTCAAGATGGCGGAAAAACTTCGTTTTTAAATCTTTATGTTGTTTATAAATCCATGTTTTTACATCATTTTCTATTTTTTGGGCAAAATCATTGATTTATAAATAACAAAGATTTAAAAACAAGTGGGCAAGTGTGATCACAGATCGCACAGAGGGTTTCGTTTAATATTCCTTTCAAAACACTTTATCGTTTTGAAATATCTGTTAGTTCCACATTTCACAACCAGGGGGCGCACTTGATTCTAAACAAACCTGTATCCGAACGAAAATCCGTTTTACATACTATCCGTAGATATATTAATCGAGGGGATTGGGCCCATAGCACCCGAGATAAGTAGGCGCACCTGGCGGAAAAAAATGGAACTAAAATATATAAGGCTATGGTGCATAATATGAAAGAATGATCAAAGGGGTGTCGGCAAAATTTGGAAAATTTCTCCCCGGGTTAAAAGGGCGGAGGTTAGAAAAATTGCTTAAAATACACAAGTTAGAGCCCAGACGCGTAAATAATAAAAGACTTTTTGAAAATTTTATGATTTGTCGTGTGGTCTGAGGCATTCAGCTATACATATGCAAAATTTCATGTCACCAACTTAATTAGGAAAGAATTATCTCTTAGAAAGAATTGCTTCAAATACATATGTGGTAGCTCAAAGGGTTAAACGTAAGACTTTTTCAAGATTTTATTATTTGTCGCCTGGCCTCAGGTGTTCTGCAATAAGTATGCAAAATTCCAAATCTCCAATTTAATTAGGGGCTGCTCAGTTAGAAAGAATGGCTTAAAATACACAAGCTGGAGTTGAAAGGGTTAAACATAAAACTTTCAACAATCTTCTCTGAATTTTATCAAAGAAACGCGAGAGGTGTAATTCGTCAAAAGGGCGCAGAAAAAAGCGAATTTTTCAACAAATCCCGATAAAAACAATCATTTTGTCAAAAAAGGCTGCGAAAAAAACACGAATTTCATCAAAGATGTGCAGAAAAAATGAGAATTTTGCCATAGGGTTGTTGGAAAAAGCTCTTTTTTTTCCCCGCATGAGGTGATTCATATTTTCTTCATTTGAAGGTTGACTTTTACAAACACTATTTTTTAATGCTTTTGAGGAGTTGCCACTATCTGAATAATCATGCATATCAATCACCTGTTTAATTGAGTCTGACTTAATGTTGTAAACTTAAAATAACACTGTCCCGTCATTTTTGACGCGGACATATGCTAGTACTCTATGATTAGCTAAAATGTTAGTATATTGTGTACAAATTTCACTGCTATTGTATAAAATTAAGTGTATATATATATATTTTTTTTTAAATCGGACATGCGTAATGTTCATCTTGTGGGAAACTAACCGAAACGTAACAGCAACGTAACCACAACATAACCGTAACTTAAATATAACCTAAATGTAACCTACCCATAACCTAACTGTAACTTAAATGTAACCTGCCCGTAACCTTTCTGTAACTGATCCCTAACTGCTACGTAGCCGTAACCTTACCGTAACCTAAAATCATAAATGTAACCTAAACCTAACCGTTACCTAACTGTATCCTAACCGTGCACACTCTGCAATGTACTTTAGTTCCAAACTTTTACCATTGATGGCGCTGTACCTTAAATTATCAGAAAGAAGCATCAAAAACTCAAGACAATTAGTTACAGATCATTTTATTTTGTCAAAAGTGGATACAGAGCAATAACTTATACAATTCATTAGCATACCGCGTGTCATCATTATGCGTACTCTTTGTAACTCGAGCCATATCCAAACGCAACCCCAGTTAAATCGACGTGTTAGCTCGCTTTGATTGCGGAATTGATTCTATCACAAGCGAGATTCTCATCTTAAGTACTTCAATGCACAACTTCATCTTAAGTACTTCAATGCTTCAACACAGCAGAAGCATATAATTAGTCCTTTTTCGCTGTGAGTCGTTATTTCTACGTAACAGCATAAACACTAATCTGAAAATCAGTAAAAACGCATGTTTTAAACCAAACATACGGACAAATTTTGCCATCTATGATCGAAATTTGGAACTAACAATTTTCATTCACATGAAGAAAACTTTTCATCGTGAGAAGCATTATAGTCCAAACCGCACTCCTGTAGGACAATCACTTGATTTTATAATGAATTCTAAAATGTGTCAGGGAGTTTTGGAGCACCCTGCATTTCCCAAGAGAAAGTTCAATTTTGTGCAATAGTTATCTGTTTATACACTCAAAACAAATTCTGCCAATGGCATCTAGAAAATAAATTGTGGCTCTATAAAAATAGTTCCATGTCATCCTTATAAATTCTAGTTTCCTTTGCTAGAGTGTTCTAATTATCCCTATTAAAATTCAAGGGCTTTTTACTATATTATCATGTCTTATATCGTAACTTATTTAAAAAATCTCTGCAAATAAATGCAAACACAGAAAGTGAGTTTTAGTAACTATAATTCTAGCTCTTGAATTAAATCTAGAAATTAAGTGATAATATCTTGCAATTCAAACGATTCATAATATAATGTATCGTTTCATCCCCTAAAAAACTATAGCCTTGAAATTTGCGATCATTTTGTCTATTCAGTTTATTTCTTTTCCTTATTCGCATAACTCGGAAATCCATATTTCTAGTTTAGGGATTTAGAAAATTACTACCTATTCGTTCTAGCTGAAGGCGGTATATTTTTTCTTTCAGTGTAAGACAAAAAAAAAAAAAAAAAAAAAAAAAAAAAAAAAATCATACATCGTACAAAGGCTATGAATTGCTTTTCAACACCACCAAAATTTTTAAACTCAATTTCATCTTTTGAAACGGCGAGAAAAGAAAAGCAGTAAATAGTTGAAACACACTTTTAATCGTTACCTGTCATAGTTGGTAAAGTACACAAACTCTTTTTTAAGATCTTTATATTATCTATAGATTTTTTACAAACCACGCGGTATAATAAAATTGAATTAAAATAGAAGAAATGAAATTCACTTGAAAGTGAAAATACACAGCGCAGTTAAAGACATAATTTAGAAAATTCCGTCTGTATGTTTAACTGTGTTCGTACTACTTTGTGCAGCCCTGTGTATGATCTACAGATTTTTTTTATCCACCACACAGCTCGTTAAGACTTAATTCAGCTATAACCCTTTAAGACCGGTCTGCTGTTTGAGTTTCTTTGAAAAAAAAATGATATAACTGAAATTTGCAACTGATAATTCACTATCTGTTGACAAAATTCATATAATATAGTTTCTGTTAACCAACAAAATCCCTTGATTCCGGCATTTATGGAATAGGTAACCCAGGAAGGTAGAATTTTAGTGAATGCCTAACCCGCATGATCGTGCGGGTCCAGTCTTAAAGGGATAAAATGCATTAGAAGGTCTCCTCTGACAATCATATCCGTAGATAGCAAATGCCCAATTCATTTAGCCTATGAATTTTTGCGTGTGCGTTTATTTATATTCTGCAAACATCACACAGTACAGCCAAATATAGCTCAGTTGGAAAATGCATAACATAGTTCAAAATATACATTGACCCTTTAAGAAGCAAGCAAAAATGTCTCTAAATATTAAATTCTCACCGGAATAATTGAAAACTTTTATTTTTAAATAAGGAAAAGCAATATTTCAATATTTTCCTCCAAAGTTAAAAATATAAAATTTAGTTAAATTCTTCTGATGAGAATCTTATTTAAATTAGGTGGGATACATTTTATCCTTCCGCCCCTCAAGGGGTTAAGCAACTCGTGACGACAAAGGTGATACATAAAAATCTTTTATGCCATCCTATATACAGTGTGTCAACGTATAACCTGACCGACCTTTATTTTCGCAACCGTTGGTCCTAGATGCATACTTCCAGTTACAAAAATGTTTTTAATAAGTTAAAGAATTATTTTAAAGTGATTTTGGTCAAGAAAACATTTCTTAAAAAATTACGAAATTTTAATTTTTATACGGCCCCCCAGTCCTATAAGTTACATTTGGTAAAATTTTCCTATTACACTAACAAGTAAGACAAAAAAATTTCCGTTCATATAACACTAAAATCGACCGAGTTATAAAACTTTAAAAATGCATGACTTATTCCATTTTACTGCATCTAAACACAGATGAGTTCTGCCATGCTTTGAGGGGTCATATACAAAGTGCTTAAATTATTCGAAGAACTTATTTCACGTGTATCTGCGCTTTAAAAAAATCGTACAAGCATTACAATTAAGTTAACTTTTATTAAGTTTCCAATTGACTGAAATAAATGCATTTTAACATAAGTTTTATTTTGTAAAGATTTTAGACTGTTTCTTTTCATGATTTGTTTTTTTTTAATATGTTATTTTTTTTAAATCTTTTTTAACCCTTAAATGCCTGATTTTTCAAAAATCATTGTAATAGTATTTTTCGACTTTCATTTTTTAAATAAATCATGTGAAAAATGCTTTAACAAATCATATATTGTTTTAAGTATAGTTTACGGCTAAAAAACAGTTTGTTACTAATCGGCAATACTGGTGTTTAATTGAAAAAATAATTTCCCTTGATAAAATTCTATAATATTAAACACACAAGAATTTTAGGAACTATAATATAAAATCAATTTTACTTACTCGCTGCAGGTGAAAATAGGATATTTCGTAAGCTTCCAAACAAAACAAAAAGAAAAAGAAGCAACAATTGAAAAAAATAAATCTATCTTTATTCTTAAACAGCACAGGTGTTGCCATCTACATGTTGAAAATCGATTTAATAATATTTTCAGAATGTACTTTATTTGCAACATTAGGCATTATAGCTTCAATATTATTCTAATAGTACTTTAGAGCCCAAATTAGGTATGTTGCCGAAAAGCAACACCAGGCATTTAAGGATTAAATTCAACGATCGTATGTATGTTTTTCCAGTTTAAATTTGTACTCGATCTTTAACTCACTTTCAAATATCCGATCGAGATTAAATTTTAGAAACTGACATAAATCCGATGACAATCTAATATTATGATTTTCAGTGGTTAACATTTATACTTATTTTACAGGATAACACAAAAAAATTTGGCTAGATTACCGCTAAGAAGTTTAAGAAGAAGTTTTAGATTAGATAACACAAGACTGTGTTGGTTGTGTTTTTTAACTTTTATGTATTTTTTAGCACTGAATCCGAAAATTTCATTAATTTTTAACCATCATGTCAAGATTTTTCGCAAATCATAAATTGTCGAAGTTAAAAAATAACAAAAAATCAGATACTATAAAATAGAGGAGATGACTGAATCTTTTAACTTTTAATAATTGTTTTTTATGCCCTTTTAGTGAATCTGATTTTTAGGAATACACTTAATCTGAAAATGACCTTCTTTATTAAACATTGTGTTAGAAATTTTTGCAAATCGTAAATGTCAAAGTTAAAATATAGCGAAAACCTGACACAATTAAACAGATGTAAAACTTTTTTTATTTTATTTTATTTTATTTTATGCAGTAATTTATTTAATTTTTTGGCTTATACTGGCATTCTTAGAGCTAAACAGCTGTGGGGTCCGATAGGTGGTGGTGGTGGTGGTGGTGGTGGGGGGGGGGGGGTTCAATCTTACCTTTGAATATTTCATCTTTGAAATTTAGAATTTGCGAAAAATCCTGACGTGATGGTTAAAAATGAAGGTCATTTACGGATTTAGCGGTAAAAAACACATTAAAAAATTACCAAAAGTTAAAACTGAACACTCACATCTGTTTTTCAGTATAAAATTTTCGCTATTTGTTTTTCTTTTTTGAACTTTAAAATTTATGATTTGCAAAATATCTTTACGTGATGGTAAAAAATGAAGGTTAATTTTGGATTCAGCGGTACAAAATACATAAGAATAAATTATCAAAAGCTAAAACTGTTAATTTTTATCATTTTCTTTAACAAAACATCTGTTTTTTTCCTTCTTATATGTTTATTACAAATTGTATATTTTACATTAGCATGTCAGAATGATTAAAGATTTCAAATTTATATTGCGATGTTAATTTTACTCTCAACCACTCTTTTAGTATATCTGAGGAAATTATATTTCTACTAAATTTGTGAATGCCCCCTAATTTGCTGCAAATATATCCTCCAACTTTAAACAGTTATTACTCGGTCAATTTTAATCGTAGAGAAACGGGACTTCATTTGCCTTACTTGTCAGTGTAACAGGAAAATGTTACTAAATATAACTTATAGGACCGGGGGATTGTATCAAAATTTAAATTTCGTATTTTTTTAAGATTTTTTTTTTGACCGAAATCGTTTTAAATATAATTCTTTACCTTATTTAAACCATTTTTGTAATTAGAAGTATGCATCTAGGATCAGCGGTTTCGAAAATAATGGTCGGTCTGTTTATGTGTGGACACACTGTATAATCTGTAGAATATATGAGGGGCTCAGAACTATAGTAGACCAAGTCTATTTTGAAAAAAAAGAGATACAGTAAATTCTGTCTAAGGCGGACTCTGTGTAAGCCGGAAATCTGTCTACCGCGGAAAAATTTTGAAGTCCCGGCGAACCCATAGAAAATAACATTAATTCTTGCTGCATAAGCCGGAATGTGCCTAACGCGGAAACGGAAAGGGTTTTAAGGTCCCACCGAAACCAAAATTTTACATAAGGCGGAAAAAAGATATTTTAAAAATGAAAGGTATTTTGTTTATGAAACTTTGAAACTGATATATATATATACGTCAAATACTCAATGTCGAGCATAAAAATTAAATTCCGTAATACTTTTAAAAAATTAATTCGAAAGAACAGAAACTGTTTAAATTTTAAGGAATTCTTGCTTATCCATTTTTTACTATATAAATATGCACTTAAAAGTTATTATTTCTAATAGAATGCACATTTATGAAAATTTGCATTGTCTAAAGTACAATATATTATGCTTTAAGGTTGTACTCAAATTCAAAGGGATAGCTTTCTGTCTCATTCCCGAAAATTTAGTTTTTTTTTTTGTGTGTATGTGTAAACTTCAAAATTAGTAAGCATGCAGCATCAGTACTAAGAAATTGAATAGCGTTTCTCATTTATTTATAAAGACAAAGGATCTTTCAGAATTTCAGTTTTCAACAGATTTTACAGTCAGGACAATCAATGAAAGATCGTAATCTGCGAGCAATTCATTATCTCAAGATCCAATCTTATTATCGAAAATATAAAACGCAATTTGACTGACGTATGCTTCATTCCAATAAATCTCGCTCTTTTGCATAAGCCGGAATATTGTCTACCACGGAAAAGTTTCTCAGTCCCGAGCGATTCCGCCTTGGACAGAGTTCACTGTAGTCCATTTAGAAGGTGCATGAAATCTGTTTTATCCTCGTACAGAGTGAATTAAGTCTGTTTTCTCATACTTTCTCATATATGTCATCTGTTTACAGACTTGGTTTACTGCGGGAGTGTACAATAAAGATTTTATGCGCCTTCTAAATGGACTATCTCATTTTTTTTCAAAATGGACTTTATCTACTATGGTCGTGAGCCCCTCATATACAGATTAAATAGTATATTAAAATTGTTTTAAGATTGAAATTGTTTACTACTTGTGAAAACTCATTTTTAGCAATTATCGCTCAGAGACTGTAAAGTATTTTTTGTGTGTCTCTGTAAATATACTTTAGATGCTAGACACTTCATATTCTATTGAAAGCATGCTTTCGTTCATTACAGTAATGAATATTAATTTCATTGTGTTAGCGGTATCGTAACATAAATATGATCCATTACAAACCTTCACACATTATGTAAAATTTCTTTCTTTGGCACTGAAGCAAGCTAAAAAAGTTATATATTCTATTTTCACGTCGTATATTGATCTTTAATAACATAACGATGATATTGAAATTCATGTAAACAGGCGGCAGAAAGACAGAGGACCCAAAATCATAAAAACATTTGAAGTATATTGGGAAGTGTTAAAATTAAATGCCACAAGATTATCCCGGAGCGTAATTACAAACTACCTAATTTACAAGGGAAAAAACGTGGTTTTGTTTGACGGTCAGTAAAGAATAGAATGCTGTGGAGAGGAAAGGAAATCTATAACAAGATTTCCTTTCTCACGGAAAAGTATTATATTCACAAAAATTTATCCTTTAGCAATTTATTTGAATTCTTTTCCTCAGTATAGCAGGATGAAATTTTCCTAATGAACCTTAAACCGAATCCGCTTATTGCAGAATTCAGATATAGCAAAGTCGGAAGTAATAAGTTTTCTGGAGTAACCCTTGCTTAACTACACCTAGTGAAGGAAACTGTTCATATAAACTCCCAAATCTATAAGATGAATTTCCTGCATTCCAGTAAAAAACGAGCATTGTACAAGTACATATCTTGGTTGAAATTGTCAGCGATTCTGTTTTATTTTTGTAGATACATTAAAAAGAATTGACGCTATTTTATTTTAATTTCACATGATGATTAAAATATCTATGTAAAATGAAATAACAGTGCTCGAATTTAACAAGCAGAGTTTATTGTGAACGTCTGAAAGTTCGTAAGGAGTAAGCAAATTACTTGGAGATATGATTTTATGGACTACATATGTACGAATTTAATATAAAATGTCTTACAATCTAAAGATTTATAGGCAACATGCAGTGGCGGCTCGTGACAAGCTATATTTGGGGCACTAAATACATGTCTGCAAAATTTATTCTTCTTGTACCACTATTTCTTAGAAAAATATGTTTTTCATATTAATTGGTAAAATGTTCCAACTTTAAACAAGGCAAATGTTTCCTTTGAAAAATAATGGTATGGGAAATATAAAATTATCCACCATGCATTTAGTGCCCCAAAATATGACACTCACGAGCCGCCACTGGCAACATGATATAACTGCATTTCTGTTTGGTAGAAGCCACGCCCTTAGTCAATGATATTTTTTGAATTAAAACGAGAATTATCGTTTCCCGTCGTGAATGTATTAAGTTTCTAATAATGAATTATTTTTACTGCTGAGCTTTAGAATATTCAAGTGTGACCCACCTGTAGTATACGCCGTCTATAGCATAGTTGAGTGTGACCCACCTGTAGTACACGCCTTCTACGGAACATTCGAGTGTGACCCACCGGTGATGCACGCCGCCTGATGCGACAGTCAAGCGTGACCCACCGTTGATGCACTCCGGTGTGAACGTGTTAAACAACGTAGTCATGCAAAGGCGTTCACAATTTAAAGAGATTTCGTAAGCAGAGGTAAAATGCCATCTCTCACATTGTTCGAACATTTTACAATTTTTCAATTACAAAAAATTAACTATTCTTGACCGACAAAACCACTCTGAAATAAAAAATATTTAATATAAAACTATTTCCGTATTTGCAGCACTCTCATAGAAATATACTGTTTTTGCCAGAAAAATAAATAGTTCCTCTTTCACAGAAAGTTTTTCTAGATCCAAAATATTCCTGAGCAAAGAAAAGTTCTGATATTTTAAGCCGAGCAGACATTTATTCTAAATAAATAATAAAATTCATATCAGCAAGTATAATTTAGTTACACATGCATATATATTTTTTGTTTCAGAACACAAAATTTAAACATGGTTGCTTTTGGAAAAACTAAGTCCGTTTTTTCATCTATTTTGCATATTTATGCCTCTAAGCGTCGAAGCAAGAATATTTATGCATAAAATCGCAAGAAAAGAAAAGAGCCTGACCATTTTGCGAGGAAGTGAAATTCACGGCCTATTGGCATCATGTTAAATGTGGAAAAATATTCTTACGCCTTGTTTCAGTAGAAAGTGCTGCTCTTTATATTCGATATTTGTCAAGAAATCTGAAACAAAATGAACAGAATGAGGAAGTGTGTTTCTATTTCACTAATAAAACATGTGTTACCAATTTTCATTTTGAAAGTTGTTCTTTCATGCGTCGGTAAATACAGAAGAGAATGAATTGAGAGAAGAAATTTTGGTTTTAAATTTTCATTTAAAAGTGGGCTTGTGATAGGAGAAACTTATATTTGGTTACATTTTATGCGAAATTCACCTTTAATAGGATTAAATAGCTTGAACTTTTTTTGTCTGCATATTTTGTGAATTTGTTTTCAGTTTGTTATTTTAATTTAGACTTTTTCTGAATAAATTTTCACTTCCTTTGGCATATTGTAAAATATATTTGGTTAATTTAAAAAGATACGGTGTACTGTATCTGAAATAATTTGAACAAACCAAAATTTCCGCTTTTAGTCTTTTAATTTATACAAAAATTAAAAAAAAAAATAAATAGGATGAAAATGTTTATTACAGTTTATTATTTAGTAATCACATTTTTCTATTATTTTAAATTAAAAAAAAGTATGTTTATTATATTGCTATTTCAAAACAATATCCCAAATATTTTACTTTAAATAGAATTCTGTAATAAATAAATTTATTTAAGTTAATGGCTTTCATTACCAAAAATATATAAATAAAATTTTAAAAAACAGATGCATTCCTGTTACTTAAAATATATATATATTCATAAAATCTATTTTAACCCATTTGTGCCTGAATTTTTGTTTTCTTAAATTTCTTCGTAAAATCACTTTAAAATGGTATAAAATGAACTGGAAAAAATATATTTGAAAAAGTACGCTAATATTGTTTTGTATTTATTTGATAAAATGTAATAAAAATAGGACTATGCATAATATTTGTAATATCATAATATGCATAATTATATGTTTTGTCAAAATGTATGCAAAATAATCTTTTAAATTTTATATCATATACTATAATTAATATTTTTATGAACTACTATAAAATATATTTATTTCTTTGTAGAGACTAATAACATTATATGCATTATTAATAATAAACAAAGAATAATCCTATTTGGGACTTAAAAACAGTTTATTACATAATAATCTTGAAAAGTACTTTACATAAATAACTGTCCCCTAAATGACTAAGAAAAATATGTACACATTCGTGGCTAGCGCCCTATATTTTCTACGGTACAAAAAAGCATAAAAATATCTTGAACATATAATTTCACAATTTAAAAAAATACATTTTTTGAAAGATGGTTACGCGATAAAATTATGACTTATTTATTTGTCTCTTGCATAGGAAAACTACAAATAAACGTACTTTTTACATTTCGCCATCTTGAAAAATGATACAAATCTATAAACACTGAAAAAAGCCTTCATTTAAGCATATAAATATCCGTCTTATTCTGTCATCTCTCGGTAACAGATGAAGACATTTATAGATAATTATTTCATATGAC
The DNA here is from genome assembly GCA_963932465.1 of Maratus speciosus. Taxonomy (NCBI): domain Eukaryota; kingdom Metazoa; phylum Arthropoda; class Arachnida; order Araneae; family Salticidae; genus Maratus; species Maratus speciosus. The sequence goes on along the minus strand of OZ010787.1, from coordinate 239,364,170 downwards.
TTTCGTGTTAGAAAAAAGAAGAAATTTATAAAAATTTATTAAAATTCGAAGATTCCCAAAAATGGGACGCTAGGCATAAGTGGATTAATTATCGATTTAGGTTGCTAGATATTTGTACTGTAAGAGGACAATAAACTGTGACACACTTCAGAGGTAGCTTAACGTCGGTTTCTTTCTTTCTTTCTTTCTTTTTTCTTTATTAAAGAAAAAAAGACCAAATAACAATTTACAAAAAAGTATATATAAAAACTCGCCGCAAGTAAAAACATAAATATATAATTTCTAATACTTTAAATCTTTGGTTTTCAATAAAAAAATTATTTATTTACCGAAGTAATAATTTTTCATTTAACACAAAATAAATAACACATGCAAATTCGTTGTGACAGAAAATATTTCTAAATAACTAAGGTTGAAAAATGCTTTGTATAATCACGAAGGTAATAAATATGAAAAATTATTAACTAATCTTTTAGATATTCATATCACGTGTTTTTAAACAAAAACCAATTAAAGTTTTTGGAAATTTGATAGACACAGATAATGAATTATCGACAATAAATGTGGAAATATCCCTCGCTTTGTTTCGGTTATTTGAAAATAGAAGTTTGTTAAATAAACTGGTACATATCAAAAGAGTTACGAACAGCCAATAAAGTACATAATTAAATAAAGGTAAATGCTTTTTATTTTACTTATAGAAAGTTCTACATATGGGGAAATGCAAGAAAGAATTTAACCTAAATTTCTATTAACAAAAATGATTGAAAAACAATGATTGCCTTTTAGTCTTATGTTAAACCATCTTACTTTTACGGGGAGGAAATTAATCGTTAATGCGTCTAAAGAAGTCAGTTAATTAAATATTTTGATGAATAATGGAAACATTTTCTTTTTTAATTTAATTCTTCGTGTTTATCTGTTTTCTTTAATAGCAATAAATGAGTATGAAAACTGTACGAAATTCTTTAATTTGTAAATGTATTATTAATGAGCGTTTTTCTAAGCACATGTGGAAATATTTACAAAATTCATTCTGTTTCCATTAAGCTTAGTTTTTAATTATTACTTAGATAATAAAAAAATGCATTATGCTTTCAGAACATTATAAATTTACAGAATTATAAAATGCTTTGCAGGATATAGTTATATATTTTTAAGTCCATCTTCATTTTTTTCTGCATTTAAAGGGCAGCGTTGAAAATGTGAAACAATTTTCAAAATAGAATCTCTGGCAAAAATTTCTTTTTTATTCCTATTAATTTGTTTTATATATTTGTTTTCCTTCTTTTAAGAATATATTAAAATTTAAATCTACTTTTCATACGCCAAGAGGGATTTAAATGATGGAAACATATTTAAAGGAAATTCCGATAATTTCAGATTTTGAAATGTCTATGCTTTATTTTTCAACAAGAGCTTACACTTTCTTTGCCCGCGTCTTATATAAGCAAATTACATTTTTGAATATCTACTTAACTTTTCAATAAAGCAACATTAAAATATTTTCCTACAAAAGTGTATATAGTGTTTTAAAAACCTTTTAAGTAAATATTGTTCAATGAATCATATTTTAATTGCTGACTTTGATGGAGAGAAAAGTTCAAAGCGAGAACATATAAAATCGCTAATATTTTGGGTTTTAGAGAAATAGAGACAGATTGATGTAGTATTAAACTTTTGACAAAAATAAATGAGAAAAATATTTATTTCTGTTAGCAGAATCAGAACAACATAGTGACTGCTTTTGTCAATGAAACAAAAACAATTATAAAATAAAACATTATTAAATAAAGACGTCTTAAATAAACGTGTTAAATTGTCAGTTGTTTATATGAATAGACGATATAACGCTCAGAGCAATTTTTGTTTTCTTTTTTAAAAAATGCAGAAAACAGAATCAACTTCGAAATATCACAACACAATCGGCAGGAGAGTATATAATTTACTTAGAAGAGAGCACTGCCCCTGTTCCCTTCGTGCGCTAATCTCCGGACTTTCAAAATAGCGCGCTACGAACATGTTCCTAATTCAACAGTTGGTAGAAACTGTTGTACTGTACGCATTATTATTTTCCAATACGAAGAATAAAATTCTTGTATTTAGGAGCATTTTTAGATATTTAAATTTTTCATGGACGGATAAGCCGAAATAGAGATTAATTGAATCTATCTTGCATATAGATATTTTATGTAACAAATTAGAAATTCATTGCTAAAAATCGGAACTAATTTGTAGTTATTTCACGAGTCTTGCATTAGAAAGAAATTTAAATTCAAAGTATTCATCATCTCTTGTCTGTGAAAAAATAGTCATAGAACATGCCGTTTTGAAAGGGGTGTGGGGAATATTACGAATTTTGACAAAATATTCTTTTTCTTTTTTCAATTGTGCTTTACATATTGTCCTGTTGCTAATTAAAATGTCTCAATTACAGAGGATTATAGAGGATGAACAAAAGAGGTAAATGTTGATGTGTTGTTAATATTTGAATGGGATATTTGACAAACTAACATATTATTTTAACTAACATATTATTTTAAAGTAGGTAATATATTTATAATGTACTTTAAGCACCACATTTGAAAAACGTTTACCAAATTTTACCAAGAGAGACATTCATTGGACGACATTTTGCGTTACGACAGACTTTTCTGGAACATAATTGCGAATGGCATACGTACATTTAGTGAAATTTTCTGCACTTCTGTGCACGAAGAAGGGAGCTAAAATTTCAGTCTCTTTAGGAATTGTTCAAACAGCATTTAAACCCATATTTTGAAAAAAAAACCTTTCATAAATGATAATATTTTTCTCATAGCTTTGTAAAAAAAAAAAACTGTGAATGACACGTACAGCATTTTCAATAGAGGAATTATTGTATCGTTCAAATTCGTTCGGTTAAAAAAAAATAAATATAAAGAAAATGCATTTCAATTATTACCCACTGATGCTAATGTGTATCATAAATGCCAACCATTACACTCTTTCCTTACCACTATTTTTCAAATAAAAACATTGGCCTATTTAACGTAGATCATCTCGGTTTGGTAAGTTAAATATTTTTAATTAAAAATAGTGGTAACAAAAAAGCGTAAAAGTTGGCAGTTGTACTGCACGCATTCTTTGACGTAACCCCGTAAAAAATTAAATTAGTGAAAAAAGGTACGAAACTCACACTGATATATTTTTAATCAAAACTATGTTTAGAATTTACAGTAATGGTAAGTACCTTTTCTATTCTTAACTCGCAATATAGAGTTTAATAGAAAGTATGAGTTTGATAAAATTGTTTTACTGGAATTTTGCATACATTTTTTTCAATTAAAACATAATTCGCACAGAATTTAAAGAGTCTGTAGTCAGTTCAAAATGCATTTGGCGTGTTATAGCGAGTGCTATCATTATAGAAAAGAAGAGACCATGCGCAAATAAACCTACGTAAAAAATTCTGTAATGCCAATTTTTTTTTTCAAATTTGACAACGGCGGAAGTTTATTCTAAAGGTAGGAGTGAAATTCATCCGTAAAAGAGGGTGTAAAACACGTCCGAAAACTTAGTTGCGGATATAATTATTCAAAATATACATTATACATTATAAGTTAATCCTTTGAGGGTATTTTGGGGGGTGGAGGGAGGGGGAATTACTTCTATGTTTATGAAAATAAATGTAGCTATTCCAATCGCAAATGTTAATGTTTGACGAAATTGAATGAAATTTAACGAATATACTTATTTTTGCGTTCCATTTTTATGACAATAGGCTGCGGAAGAATTTTTAAAGATGTTTGAAAAATGTTCAATTACAATAAAATTACGTAGGCTTAATAACTTTCCAGTTTTCTTATATTTTTTATCATACCTAATAAATTCGAAAAAGTAGCACGTAATTTAAATTTCAAGGACGAAATTTATGTTTAAAATACAAGAATGACCTACTCTGCAAAGAGTTTTAAGTAATTACAGCAAATGGGCAGTATTGGAATTGAATTATTTTTGCAGCCCTGTAAAAGGACTTATAAATACTATACACTCCCTCTAAGAAAACAACATACTAAAATTATATTATTGCCAGTGTTTTACAAACCCTGCCTCTATGCGTACATTTTTTTTTTCATAATTTCGTCTCCTAAAATCGCTTTATAAAATCGTTACACAAAATCCTCTGCATAAATTCATTAGAATAGGATTATATGTAGAGAGAGTGTCGACATACGTTCTATATTTTTAATATTTGCTTAAATATTAAATTTGCATAAGTTCACTTTAATCATTAAACCATTTGTAGTAAATACTGAGCTGTTTTATACTTTGAAAAAAAAAATATTTATTAAGGGTAATATATAAAATTCTCTCATATTTTCTTCGCTTGTATGCTAGATAAACAAACAAATTACAATTTTAAATATCTATTTCAGTCTTCAATAAAGGGAGCAACATTAACTTAATTATTTACTAGAATGAAAATGAAGTTTTAAAAACTTTTAAATTAAATATAATTCAATCATCTTTTATCTAATGAGTGTAATTTATGAAGAGAAGTGTATAAAGAGAAATATAATATAAGAAAAAGCATTTATATTTTTGATACCAGATCAAAAATACCGTTTAACGTAGCATTACATTTTCATCCAAATTCAGGTATCCGAATACATAGAAATGTTCAATTTTGGAAGAATTATATATATATATTTTTTTGACTTTATTAAATACATCATTTATTTACCTTGACAAAACACTTTTAATATTTAGGTCAATTAGGAGCCATGATATTAAGGAATTTGTAAGCTCCACAAACCGTATATTATCATTAAAATAAGCAGTATTAAGCTTATAAATCTATCAAATGAAATTGAAATACCATAATATTTGCAATTATACATTTTATTTTTTTTATATAATTAACCTTTTATAAGGGTACCCGGCAACGAAGAATTTAATTACGATCTGCCGATACTTATCATGTTGATTAAAAATGTATTTTTCTCAAAATCATTCTCTTCTAATATTTTCCACTTTTTAAATGAAAACTCAAAATGTTTTTATTTTTAATTTTTAAAGCTCGGAATTATTTTGTAATAATGTTTCCTAGGAATGAACAAAACAAAATTCGCAGTCAGAATAATTTGAAAATTATGGTAGGATATTTAAATAACGACGATGCAAAATATGCTAAATATCTAGTATTGATTGTTCAACTATCTCTAAAATGTTTATTTCTATCTTGAAAGTTATAGGTTATTCCAGAGGTAATTGCTTGTAGAATGTTTTGATACTAAATTTATTTCAGCTGGGTGATTAGATTTAGATATATCATTTTTTAAGTTCTTCTAAATTTTTCTCAAAATTCTCCACTAATTTATCAATTTCTTAAAACTAAAGCAATGTAATGAATGTATAAGTTTTGCATAGTTAGTTTAAGATGTTTTTCTTGTTTGAAGGAATCAGAATTAAAACCAATTAATTGAATTATTAAAAAAAAAAAAAACTTTCTGGTGAACACGATATAAACATCAATAATCAAACTTATCAGTTGTTTATATTTCTAAAACGTAAAATTTTGTTTCAGATGTTGGGGGAGGTGGGGGGTGGTATCAAAATATCATAAACATCTTTCAGATACCAGAATACAATCTAGTACTGACGAATACTTTTATTTATTTTCCTTTTCTTCTTTTCAGACTCGCTTAAATTTTTAATTTTCTCTAAATATGATCGGAAGCATTTAAATCATTAAAAACATATGTTTATAGCATATATTCATATATTTGTTCTGAGTTTTGAAATATCCACAATTTAGTTTCATTTAAGAACATGTTATAGAATCCTAAACAATTACACTTTTTAATAAATTACCTACTAAGATCAAAGTAGAATTTAAAAATCGTCTAAACTGTGTTTCATTCAATAAGTCACCCCCCCCCCCCCCCCAAGGGCCTATATTCCTCGTGCAGATAATCGGCCGTCATAAATAACACCCAATAAACACCCTCAATAAGCCATAATTTTATAACTGGCCTTGATGGAGAGAAGAATGAAAATAGAATGGCCACATAACAGTATTTATATTTTAGGTACCAGAACAAAACTACAGATTAAAGTAGCAAACATTTTAAACGAAATTACCTGAAAAACATCATTTTGTTTTCATCTTTGTACGGAACCAGAAAATTAAAACTATAGAGAATGATTAAATTATTTCATATAAAACAAACAAACAAATAATTATGTTTCTAGCAACATGAAATAAATGAGAGTTAAATTATCAGTTGTTGATATTTCTGAAACATAATACTTAGTTTTATTTTTATTTTTTAAATATAAGAAAATCATTAAATTATTGCCCATAAAACAAAAAAAAATGATTTTCCTTGCAACATGAAATAAATACGTGTTAAATTATAAGTTCTTGATATTTCTGAAACATAATACTTTGTTTTATTTATTTTTTAAATATAGTACGGAAAATTCTAAAAAATATGCAGATACCAAATACAATGTAGAAGAAAAAATATAATTTTATTTATTTATTTATTTTATTTTATTTTATTTTATTTTTTTAATTTTTAGTTTTAATTTTGCATTTCAAACACTGGGAGACATTGAAATGAGTAAACATATTTTCTTAAACATCAAGATTTTCTTAATTTTTTTAAATATCCAACATTTAAATTTCATTAAGGTTAAGATATTCAAACCTCTTATATTTTCTTTGCTTGTGTTCTAGATAAACAAATTGCAGTTTTTCATATCTATTTATTTTTTTTCAATAAAGGAAGCCACATCAAAATATGTATTTCCTAAGGGCAAAAGTAGAGTTTTACAAATCTTTAAACTATCTTCCATTCAAACATCCACAATCTAATGACTTTCCTTGATGAAGAGAAGTATACAAAGGGAGGCCATATGAGAGCGTTTACATTCCATGCACCACAGAAAAATACAGGTTAAAATAGCATTAAACTTTAAACTGAATTAGACGAGAAACATGAATACGTTTTTCTTGGTAGACAGAACAAATAAAATAACAGTAAACGTTTCACTGATTGTCAATAGAGCAATGCTTGATGTTTGTATGAACAATAAATAAAGCTGTATGAAATTATTAGTTATTTTAGATGCAGAATCCATTTAGATTTTCTTGTTAAGTAATAAAATTTTAATGTTCACAAATGTTTGAATAATTGGTGGGGAAACTATATTTACTTATAATGTTGCAAATTCAGCATATGATTTATTCATCGGTATTTACGGGAAAGAAGCAAACATAAAAAACGAAGCTATTTTTAAATATAAAATATATTTGAATATTTTAAAAGATTAAAAACGTACTTAAAAGTATGAAACTGTACATTAAAAAAATTTCTAAGCAAAAATGGATTTTAATTTGTCATCAGAAAATAATGAGCTTTTCAATTAAACGTATTACTTTTGTGCTATTTTCTACAATAATATAGTTAAAATAACATAAGTTATATAGTTAAAATATGGCCTTACAAAAAAGATTTAAAACTCCATAGAAGTCGGTTATGTTTCTCTTTTAACCCATTTTTCAATGTTTTTAAATTGCATCCGGTACACTTTCGTTGATAAAATTATGCAGAATGACTCATAGTTAGATTTTACAATCTAATAATCTAATAATAATAGTGAAAATCATAGTTACATTTTACAATCATATACACAGAGAGATGATGAGTAAAGTAAAATTTAAATATATTTCAATAATTTTCAGCAATATAAATAAATATTTTCCTAAAATAGCATATATCTGTAAAATTTATTATTAAAAAAATGCTTTATTATTTTAATAAGTTTTCGTTATTTTAGCTTTCTTTAGATTAAAAATGATTACTTTCAGTTGAAAAATGTTGAATGAAATTGAAAATTCTTTTTTATAGCACATACTGCTTTTACTCATTATGCATGAGGGTACGAGAAAATCTCTAAATACTTACTTCAAAATGTAGTTTTAACGGTAACAAAAAGAAGACGTGACTAAGATCCGAAATAAATTGCTTTTTTTTCGATTTTATTTCTCATCATTTAAAAATAATTTTCTCCATTAAGAACAGAACTATCCATTAAAGCACGGATTAAGATTTATGGTCTTGTTAGAAGTTTATAAGTGTGCTGTAGAAAACCATTGGGAAATATTATGTGGAAATATAATATGCATATTATAACTGTAGTCATAAACTTAAGAGATTGACTTGTAAAATAAAAAAAAGCATGTGGATTAAGTAACTGGGGGTATTTAAGCTCAAAGAAGGTGTTATTGAAAAAGGGAGTTGATTTAGAGAGTGTCTTATCATTTACTATTCGACCAAGTTAAAGTTAAGTGTCGTGAAATTTCTTTTCAGGTGTAAAGTGCTTTCTAAAGGGGGGTTATTCAGATTTTTTTGTTTTATCAAAAACGCTCTGAAAAATGGTGAAATTAGTAGGATTACACTTCCTTATTTCAAGGAGATGAGATGACTGTTTTTTCCATGCTGTAGTTTTTCGCAAAGAATTTAATTGAAGAGTTGTGCGAATACCTTAATATCGCTAAGATGAACTTTACAGAGAGATATATGCATATAAAAACTTTATTTCAGTAACCCTTATTAGATATATATTACATATTTAAAATGATAAATAATTTTTTTGCAAGGAAATAATATGTAGACATGCCTTTTCATAAGATATATTGTGAATATTGAGAAAGTATTATCTTTATTTGTTTCTGAATTTTAAATTCTAGTATTTCAATGAAATATATTTGGAATTGGTCTTTAATCTAATAGAGATCTATTCATGTTTTAGATATATTTTTTACCTTTGCGTTCATCTAGCACTGTGCTCACAATCTTTCACGGAATTTTCATTCCATTTAAAATTCGTTCTTTTATTAAAAAAAAAAATATATTAAAATTTGCTCGAGATTTATCGTTAGATGATATTTGTTCGGATATTTATTAGATTCACAGGGTTTCAGTTGACCATATGTGCTGAATTAAATCCGATATATCTAATATTCTTTAAGCAGCCATACGTCCTTTTGTATAAAACATTTACATATAACGCCTAAAATCTAATGCATGTTAAATCTAACGTGTAAATATTTTTTCAGTTTTCTCATGAAGGAAATGACAAATTTCTTCTTAAAGAATATTCTTTTATTGACCAAAGTAATGATAAATTTGTATAATATTTGTAGTACTGACGTAAATAAATAAACAATATTTCAATCCACTTTTTCTTACGAGTATTTCAAAGAAATTATAATTTAGGTATTTTATTCATCTGGAAATATGAATTTATCTCACGAAAATTTGAAATGATATCGAAATAACCGCAAATTCATACTCTCGAAATAATTTTTAAAAGTTTATCCTTTAATGATTACTTGTGTAATATAGCAAATCTTAAATATTTTGAAACTAGAATATTTTTGACTCATTTTAATTTAGTTTTAGTAAATGTTTACAATGTTTTGTTTTTACAAAAAGAAAAAAAAAATGCCGCATCTAAAATTATAGTTATAATTTGATTTCTTTAAAAGTGGTAGCATAATTTAAATTTTATGCTTGAAGTAACCCCTTTAAAATTTTTCTTTATATATTTTTGGTTATTTATAATTATATCTACCTATATCTACGATTTTTGAAACCACTAATTCTTAATGAAAATTTTCGTCTTATTTAATAGCACACTGTAAAAAAAAATCTGTAGTTCTACAGATGTAAAAATACATGCTTACTAAACTTTCACCTGTAACTGTACGAAAAAAGCTGCAAATCTACAAAACTAGTTTTTGTAAAGCTACAAAAATCTGTAACTTTACAAATGAATCTGCTAAAATTTCAGTAATCTTACTAAACTTTTATTTGTAACCCTGGCTGCAGTTACATTAAAAGTTCTCGGAATCCCAGTTTCCAAAAAAATTCTTAGTAACCTTACAGACTTTTTGATTTTCGGCGCAAAAGTGTGTCTGTTACATGAAATTTTGTTGTTGACGTTACATGAAAAGTTCTAGGAATCCCAGTTTCCTAGGAAAACTTTAGTAACTTCACAGATTTTTTTTTACAGTGCAGATATCTGAGATCATCATAATCTGTGTTTCAGCAACGGTATTTTTACGCAACAAAAAATGACGTAAAATTTCAGAGCTTTTATTCGTAAGAATCAAGTTTTAAGATGAATTTTAAAGGTATTATTCATATATAATTAACAACAGCAAGTATTTAGTAAAAAATATCTTATTGACACTACGATACAAATTTGTAATGTCTTTAGCTGTTTTTTGCCAGACCATTGCTTTCAAATACTTGCATACAGTTTACACATATTTTAAAAATCTACTGCCAAATATCGCTTATTGAAGGTGATGTTCACAACATTAACAATTCATTTGCAGAGACACGCAAATTATTTGCATATATTATGGTCAATTTTGAAAAGTCCATGTTCAAATTCCTTTTTATATATGAAAATTGGTATTCAGTGTATATTAACAAAATTGTTCTGTAATTTAAAATATATATAACACATTTATGAAAACTATACTTTTTTTATCTCAAAATAAAATTTTAACAATTCGTTTTTTGTAGTCTATTTTTCAATATAATTCACGCAATTTTCATAACACATAATTACTAAAAGAAAATAGAATATTTTATATCGGCTATTATGCGCTAATTTTGTTTTTTAATAATTCGATAATTGAATTAGTATGTTTATCTCCAGGAAATTTTAAATATTGAAATTTTGTTTTCAGAATTAACACTCAGAAGAGCCAAAAACATTTTTTTTTGCAAGTTAATAAAGGGTACCAATATATAGACATTCACCAAATTTTATTGGCAATAGTTAACTTTGGAAAAAGTATGTTGGTGTTTAAATACGTCATGCAAGTGCACATTTGAAATTATATATGATTCTCCCATTCCTACCATTTGGTTCTAGTTTGGAATAACATCTTTCTCAAAGAAAAGTCTTTTTAGATTTTTCTTACAAATTTTGTAGAAACATATACAAAAGATAATTTATGTTAGAAATGTTGTAAAATTCTAGCATTTTTGTTGTTGCTTTTTTTGCCTAGGCTCTGGCATTTAAAAAAAAAAAACAGCGGGGACCACTTTGCTAAATTTATTACACATTTTGTTTGAATAAAACAAAACAAAATATGATAGTCATTTTCAATGTACAACATATGTATAAACGTTCGTACATGACATTAAAATGTATATTCTAGTACTGTAGGTCCAAGATATTTTTACGTTTCTTTCGAAAATGGAATCTGTTCATTTGATAGCTGAAACCTGACAGTTTTCATTGTATTGTTGTGAATATTTTCAGGATTGTAAATCATTTAAAAATCTCAAGGATTTTTGTTTCAGAGTCTGTAATTGATCTGTTTGTATAGTGTGTTTTTCAGTTAACTGGTACTGTTCTTCCCTTCATCTCATTTGATGAAACCTATTGATTTCTGCTTATCTGTAATTTGAAAAATTCACAAGAGATAGACATTCTTATTTCTTTTTGACCATCGTCTTTGCATTAAATTGTATAAGAAACATGTTATATTATAATTATAAGCACACTGTAAAATAATCTGTTGATTTTACAGAAAAAAACTGTCAGACAAAGTGTTCATTTTATGTTAAACAAAATTTATTTATTACAAACTTTCTGTTATTTTAATGGATTTTGAGGGTTAGTTAATAAATACAAGTTGTTTCCGTAAAATAATTTTTTTTCTGGCGAATATAAAATTTGTTTTACAGGCTGCCATTTTATTCTATGAAATCAACAAATTTATTTTAACAGTAGGTGTCCAATTTGGCACCATATTTGAGTTCTTTGGATGATGGCAGCACGAAAAAAACGTATGATTTATATAATTATATTGAAAGCTTCATGGTGTTAGAAGTGGTCAAAGATTCAGGATTTCAATACTAAATCCATGAGAGTAACGTCTCAAACAAATAACTGAATTTCCTTTTATTTAAGGAGATGCAATGCGGAACATATTTATTGCATTTTTTCCATTCAAATTATCTTTAATAGTAAACTTATTAAATTATGATTTACATTAATTTTTACAACGAGCCACACTCGTCAAAAACATGGGTGGTAAGTTTTTAGCTGATCCCAATCATTCGTTTTCGAGATATAGAGAAATTAATTTTAGAACACTATAAAGGTACCGACTACTCTTATCAAAGCATCCACAGAAAAGGAAATTACGGAAAAGTCACCGTAAAAAATTAATGATTTTTCTTTCTTCCCAAGGTAAGTTTAACTATATTTATAAGTGCATTAGAATTATTATGGTGCGTAATCTCAGTTACTCTTCCTTTTAAGATCGGATGTTATTTTCCGAAATTTATGGATAAATTTATGGATACCCTAATACATTTTCTTTTATAACTGAATGAACACTTAAGAAAAAGTATATAAAATGTATCTTTTTAAGATATGCTTATATCCACAGAACTCAAATTTGTTGTTAAAGATGAATATTATTATTTGAAAAATCAACGATTGTGCAAATTTTAATACCTAAGCGATTCTTTAAGGTATAAGAAGCAACATAAGATTATGAGGAAATTCATACCAATTAAAACGGTATTTTTCGTTTATACGAGGGTTACTCTGAATTTATTGAGATACGTGCAGACGAGATTTTACAACATAAAAATAACGGTTTAATTTTAAAATACAAAGTATTTTAAGTCAGCAGACGATTTTTTATTGACTTACTTCAACTTGTTTAGCGTAGAATAAATTTTAAACAGAAGAGAAAATGGAGTTGACGCGAGAACGTTTTCGCGCTATGATTTTCTACGATTTTAAAGCAGGATTAAATCAAGAAGAATGCATTCAACGGTTGAAATTAGCATTTGGTGATGAATCTCCAGCTCGTGCTACTGTATTCAGATGGTTTAAAGAATTTAGCAGAGGTCGCAATTTTCTTCAGGATGAAGAACACACATTAAGGCCGCCGTCGGCAGTAATCCCGGATAATGTGTCTGCCATGCGAAATATGTTAATGGATGATAATCGCTGTACCTATCAAATGATACAGAAGGAACTTAACATTGGATCCGCAGCCATGCACAAAATTATTCATGAAGAATTGCATATGAAAAAAGTAGCTTGCCGTTGGGTTCCCCATAATCTAACTGAGCACCAAAAAGAGGAGCGTGTCAGAATCAGTAAAGAAACTCTTAAATTGCTAAATGATGATAGCCACCGCATCATTTCTAAAATTGTAACGGGTGATGAAACGTACATACCGTTTTTTGACGTTCCAACACGCCAAGAAAGCAAAGTATGGGTCTTTGAAGATGATCCCATGCCGACAATGGTGAAAAGACAACGCGCACTGAAAAAAGTGATGTATGCCGTTTTCTTCAGAAGTACGGGATTGGTCAAAGCCATCAAGTTGGAACGACAGAAGACAGTAACAGCAAACTGGTATACCACTAAATGTCTTCCAGAAATTCTACAAGAAGTGAATGTTAGGGGACTAATGCTTCACCATGACAATGCATCTTCACATAAAGCCGGATTAACAGTTGAGTTTCTTAAACAAAAACGAATTAAAGTGATAGAACATCCGCCGTATTCACCTGATCTAGCTATGTGTGATTTTTGGTTATTCTTTAATCTAAAAAATAATTTACGTGGACGTCGTTTTCATTCAGAAGAAGAGACTGATGTGGCTATAAATGCATTTTTTAATCTATTCCAAGGAATGAATGGCTTGAGGCATTTAATCTGTGGAAAATTCGTGTACAAAAGTGCATTGATGCTGGAGGAGACTACTTTGAACACACATAAAATTTTGTAATTATAACTTTAAAAATCTAGTTGTATCTCAAAAATTTCAGAGTGACACTCGTAGTTTGCATAAATTAGAACTCTTGTTATTTCCAGGGATCTTTTTTTTTTTGGATTACTGTAGATAGTAATAGAAAATAATACTTCTGACACATAAATACCAAACATAACGGTTATTTAATTCTTCAAATGTGCTCTTGAATGACATTTTAATCGCAAAATAATAGTTTTTCCGCAAAATGTAAGAATTGCCAATGAAATTGGTGGATGTATGTATCTTGGTACTCACTACATAAAACATTTCGTTACAATCAATTTGCTGAAAAAATTTCCTTGTTAGACAAGCTTTTTATGCAAAAATTTCTTGATTTTTTTAAATTAATTTTCAACCAAAATTTATTTACAATGAGGTATGAGAGCGTTCCGACCCAAATGACCGATTACTAACACTAAATTTTAATAGTATTCTTTGCTTTATTAAATCTCAGATATTTTATCATTAAAGAATGCAATAAATACTATTAAAATTTAGTGGTAGTAATCGGTCATTTGGGTCGGAGCGCTCTCATCCCTGTTTACAATAATTTCAAAAAAATTTACAATACAGTAATTTTTATTTTTATTTAATTTTTATTTTTTTATTTTTTTATTTTTGTTTTGAAATGTATAAAGTTTTGTTTCCAAAAATAATTATTTAAAGTAAAAAATTCTAAACGATATTTTTTATATATCGTAAAAATTAATTTATTTGATAGGGTAATGGTAAATTAGTTTTCCTACTTCATATTTTTTGCTTAATTCTGTAATAACTGAATTTTAAAGAAGGAATATGACTATTTAAAAAAATTCACATACATAAAATGTACGTAAATTGTAAAAATAGCTATTTTTAGATTTAAAAAAAAATCGCACTTCTTTTAAAATCAGAAAATAAAATCCAAATAGTCTATATTTCAAATAGTTTTTTTTTTCCTCGGTCAGGGTAGGAAATCAAAAACATATCTGAAGCGTTTTATTAGTTGAATCCCGCATTTTATTCGTGTTCTGATTGGTCTATACAGTAATCTGTATTATCCCTTTACTTTCACCAGAGATGGATACTTCTGTTGCCACTATGACAAAAAAGTAATAAAAACTACAAAAAACTACAAAAAACTTAATAACTTAGAAAGAAATTGAGTTACAGCTTTCAAACAAATTGCATTTAAAAGAGCATTTTTTTTCTCTATACGACGGTGTAAAATGTAATATTGTGGGATGTTTAGAAGTTTAAGAATGAAATTTCATTTAAAATTGGTCCAGGAATATTAATGTTTAATCCATGGCGTACTTAATGTATGACCAGCTCCGTAGAAGTTTAAAAAATTACAGTACCGAAAATTGTAAAACTGAAATTTCTTTTAAAATTTGTTCATGGTGGGTCCAGGAATGTTAATGTTTATTCCATGGCATACGTAATGTATGATCAACTCAGTGAGATTTTTTATGTCTTAAATTTTAGTCTTGGAAAAAAACATTTTCTAAATAGTCGTTGTAATTTGTTAAATTGCTTTTATTTAACCATTTTGAATAATGGTTATTGTCCTCTGTCAGGGTAGGAAATCAAAAACATATCTGAAGCGTTTTATTACTTGAATCCCGCATTTTATTTGTTTTCTGATTGGTCTATACAGTAATCTGTATTTTCCTTTTACTTTCAACAGAGATGGATACTTCTGTTGCCACTATGACAAAAAGGTAATAAAAACTACAAAAAAAAATTAATAACTCAGAAACAATTTGAGATACAGCTTTCAAACCAATTTCATTTAAAAGTACATTTTTTCCTCTATACGACGGTGTAAAAAGTAATATTGTGGGATGTTTAAAAGTTTAAGAATGATATTTCATTTAAAATTGGTCCAGGAATATTAATGTTTAATCCATGGCGTACCTAATGTATGACCAGCTCCGTAGTAGTTTAAAAATTTACAGTACCGAAAAATGCAATCCATGGCGTATGATCAACTCCGTGCGATTTTTTATGTCTTAAATTTTAGTCTTTGAAAAAATCAATTTCCAAATGGTCGTTGTAATTTGTTAAATTGCATTATTTATTTATTTATTTATTTTACTTCCCGCAAAAATGGGGTAGTCAAGTTGCCACCATTAGAGAAATAGAATTTAAAACTACAAAAAAATTAATATTTCAAAAATAATTTGAGATACTGTTTTCAAAGAAATTGCATTTAAAAGAACGTTTTTTCATGAAAGTCATATAAATCAATCACTATACGTAATCACTTTTACGTAAAAAGAGGTCAGTGTTTTAATCCAAATTTGTTTTCAGTTTTTTTTAAATAAGATTAATACGTACTAGTGATTTTGACGAAGTTTTACAAGCAACAATAATTTAGAAAGAAGATGTGAAGCGAATACGAAAGCGTATATTTTTATGTGTAAATAGTTTTAGAGATTAAAAAAAGTATTTAAACAATTTGTTATTCTGAACCAATTTAACATTTAGGCTTGAACAACCATTGTCTTCTTCGAATATGCACGTAAAAAATCTTTTTTAGCACATTGTTATAAATCTGTAATAACTTCGAAAGCTACAAGGATATAATTGTAATATATTAATATTAATGCCATTTACAGAAGATACCATTTTTGTTCTTTTTACGTATCAGCAACATCTTACAAGATCTTACATGTCTGACATGAACTCAAAAATTTTACACGACAGAAATAATTTGGATACCACTAGAGCATGTTCGCTTGTTGGCTGCATACGATTTTTCTTAAATTCAATGCTTATGCAAAATAAATTCGTATAAGCTGAAAAGTATTTAAATATTATGGAGAAATATGAAATAAAAAAAATTTCATAATGACTGGCTATAATGTATTTTTATATCAATTAATTTATACTTTATGCCTCCGTTTTCCTTTTAGAAATCTATTGATTTGTGAAAATTAATCCTTTTGAAGCTCAATAAGATTAAATATAATTAATATCTTAGCTAAAGCAATAAGATTATATTTTAGTTTCAGAATACTCTGTTTCCACTTTAAACAAATAATGCTCAATTAATATGAAATGCCATTCTCTAAATTTCATTTAAAAATGCACATTCATTTTATTATTCAAATGAATGTCAATTTACATAATGTAACATGAATCCCATTATACAGTTACTTTTAATGTAGAAAAGGGACCACATAAAAATAATTAAACATTACTTCATGACGAATCCATTAATAAAATCTGTTTCTATTATTTTATTTCTTGTTAAATGTCCTTATATGTAGGTTCGCTTTTCATTTTTATCCTTTTTAGTTTATTGAATTGCTCTCCGGAGGGGTTTATTCTATGAGATTAAATATAATTCTCCATGCATTGAGGATTGTAGCTCGAAGCGGATTAGTGGTAATGCTTCAATAAGCGCGAGTTTTAAAACAAATTTATTACTGGCGCATCAAGTGAATTGCTTACTCTTAGAAGTAATTAATGCATCAGAGCCACTCACAAGGGATGAAGATTTAATCACAAGTTTTATCTCTTGCTGACGAAGTATTCAAAAATTAGGGAAACACTGAATATGTTATGGTGACGCTTGAATGCAATTGTTAGTCTAGAGGGAGCAATATAGTCTGCTATTATGCTATGATCATGCGACATAATCTGTAAATTATGACATATTAAATCAACACAGAAAACGTTGAGTGTAAAGCGAGGCACAAGGGATTATTTTTCATCAACTTTTTGAAAATGAGGGGATAATTTATTAAATTTTCTTGATGTACTTAGATTTAATTACATTAAGATAATAAATAAAGGTTTTACGTTTTTAAAAACTTGCAAAAGTTGAACTTTATTTTTAATACGTTGAAACCTTTTCCATATTTGGAAACCATTTGTTATAGAGTTTCAATTGATGTCGTATTTTTGAAGACTCAGTTAACGATAATGATAATTGTTGGTAGATAAGTGTAGTAAAAATTTTCTTTATTGAAAATCTTAATGCCAACAAAACTGCTTACTAAATACCATCTTCAATACAATCCTGCTTGAAAATAATTTCATAAAAATAATTAGTTTCTTTTATTATAATAAACACACAAAATGCGCATTCCAATGTAGTGGTACAGTACATTTAAACATTTAAAAATCAATTTTTGGCTTTAAAGTTGTTCTTAATCTTGAAGCGTTTCTGAACAATGTGAAAGAAAAAAAAATTCGAATTATAATAATTTATAGACAGCTAGTATAATGGAAAATATTTGGGTATTGAAACTTTATGATGCGTTCTCTCAGATTAAATTTTGAGCTTTACGGCACTGTTATTTTCGAAATATATACGCTACAGATTTTAAAATTTAACCGCATATGCGTTTTTTATAGTTTATATGCTAAAACCATAATAATTGGCATACTTTTTTTTTGCACATGAAAAATATGATTTATTAGAATTAAATTTTAAATTTTCTAAATTGTGTGTTAAAAATAAATGTTAAACAATACTTTTTGTGTATATTTCGGTTTTAAGTAAGAGATAAGTGTATTATGATTCAATTTTCGACAAAAATATCCTTCTATATGTATAATTTCCAGTTTTATCAAGCGCGTAGAACTTTATGTTTTTTTATTAAAGTAATACTGATATGAAATTTAAAATTTATGAGTATTACTTTTGTATATACAACATTAATTTTTTTGTGTAATATATTTAAATATACCGGGTGTCCCAAAAATGACTGATGGATTTTAAAATTCAGTAACTTCCCAATAGTGACAGATATTAAAAAATTCTTGCAGGAGGGTTATGTATGATGTAAGGAGTATTTTGTTTGTGATTTTTTGGATTTAGCAGTTACTACTTGCAGCGCCATCTATTGAATCTATTTGTAACTAAAATTTAGAATCGCAGCATAAAAACTCCTGCCCTCTTACACAACACTCCTGCAAGAATTTTTTTAATATCTGTCACCGTTTGCAAATTATTGAATTTTAAAATCCATCAGTCATTTTTGGTGCACCCGGTATATACTTTAGGCAGAAAGGGGGAAGAAAAATCTTAATTTCATATTATTTGAGCTTTCTTACTTTGAATATAGTGATTTTTTTATCGTTTTCGATAATTTCAAAGCTCTTGTGTCCCCTTGACTAATGCTTATGAATTATCTATTAACACTAGAACGCCCGGAAAGAGTCGATTCGACTCCGATCATATGATTAAATGTCAATTGGAACCAGAAATTCTTTCAAAAAATAAGTTAAATCTAAAAAACGCAGATTTACGTTAAATAAATCAGTCAAATAATTTTAAATAAAAATTCTGGTATAAAATATTTCTATGAAACTTGAGTAAAATTTCCGGGCGTTCTAGTGTTAAGCAGTTATTTATGTTTCTCTATTAATCTTTCATTGCGCAGCTTTGAACATGTGCAAAGTAAACTGTAATTAAATTTCTGCGATTTCATTTAAAATTACATCATGAAAATTGCAACTTTCTTTACATTAAAACGCCGCTCGTTTAAAATGATAAAAACGAATTTCTTAAGAGTTGACGTTTCTATAGAAAGCAGCTGATTTTGCCGGTTACGGTAAGAGGACATCTCAGTTAAGCGCGTAATGACATCTTGTGAAAGTTATATTTTGCGGTTAAAATCCGAATTTTGCCATATAAAAAATATTTCTTATCTAGAATTATTAGCGAGTGTAGAATGGTATTTAACAAATAATTTCTACAGAGTAAAACGTTAGTAATGCAATCAGATGTGCAATTTTGCACAGTATTGCTTCTTGACTATTCCCTTTGTAGAATATTTGAGTACTGGTTTCCCCATTTTTTGAGTTTCTTATGCTGGTAACGACAATAATTTCCAGTGAAAGATTCCTTCGAATATTCGTACACAGGATAACATAAATTAATGTAATCTGAGCTGGAATGTGCATCCTATAGAGAAGATGCGTTTGACTTCGACGATTCAGATGCAGATCCTACAGTAAATTACAGACATGGAATCGTCAGATAGTGAAAACGAGGCTACAACTGCTGCAAAACAGTAAATTCAAATATTAAAGACTTATCTGTGGCTGCAGCTTCCACTTCGGTCAAAAAACGAATTGATTCGCAAAAAAATATTTTGTGGAAAAATGTAGCGGTATTTTTACCCGTGACCTACCCATTCAGAAGAAATACAAAGTTACAACAATAAATTTTCGATATATCAACACCATATCAATTTCAGATATTTTTTACTGACGAAAGCAAAATTGTAGATGAAATTAATCTATACAGCGTCCAATAAAACTCAAAACAAGCTAATTGAATATTTTGAATTTTATAAATGTAAACCCAGCTATGACATTTAGTAGGCTAAATTTAGTAGAATATATATTGTAAGTGTTTTGGCTCAATCTCCTACTGTTAGTGGCCGATGGAACGACATTTCTCTTCCTGAATTACTAAAACGGAATATATCTCAAAGAAACTTTGAGAATTCGTACAGAAGCTGACATTAAATGATAGTTTTAATCAATCAGACGTGTGTACTGTGAGAATATCTGCCAAGTATCTGAAGAATAAATATAAGAGGCGTGTTGTTTTGTTGGTTGGGTTTTTGGTGGCAACTGTGCATAGAAATTTGCACAATGGTTTTGCCAAACATTTAAAAATGTGCAGCAAACTGTCCAGCCATTCAACCGTTTTTCTAAATAACGGTTACTTGACAGTATGGTTCTAATAGGTAAAGATAGATTAGAATAACGTTTAAGGAACCGTTATGCATATAAACGGACGAATGACTGAACCGTTTGCTATAATAAAAAAAATGCGCTGCAAACTCTCAGGGCTAAAACCAGAATCGAAGATCAGATTAAAGACCTGTTGATTTACCAAATTGATCCATAAAGATTGTCAAAACACGAGAAAAAATTGTAATAAACAAACAAATATCGGTAGTATTACTAATAATTATTATGAAGGGATGTATTTGTATTATTAATAAATGTAAGGATGTGATTTCACATGAATATGTTTTATTAAGTATATTTTTAATTTTGAAGAGTTAATGATATATTCTTCATAACTTAAAAAATATTCTGGAAAAAGAAAAAAATTCAGTTTCTTGGAAATAAAAAAATATAACGACACATAAAAAAGAACTTTCTAAACGAAAAAATAATTTTAATGCTGAGCAGGTTTAAGCATTCTTTTTTTTGTTGAATGAATTTAAAAGTGATTTTCAAAATATTTTTTCATAAATATTAGCGACAAATATTAAAATTCTATACATCGAACAGAAACAATTTCTTTAATACCCAATTTACATGAAGTAATCACTTTTCGAGAAAAAAATTACGTTGGAACGGAACAAAAAGTTTCTTTTTATTTTCAAACTGTACCGAAAGTGTCGATTTTAAGGTTATATAAGTAGTTGGTATTCTGCGTGACTTGAACTTTTAAAGAGGAGCACGAATACTTTCGTGACAAGTTGTTTTGGATCTCACGTTAATAAATGTAAATAGCATGCGGCCAGATGTTAAAAGTAAACGCATAAATATGGTTTGTAGTCTATCTAAAATACTTTCACGTTTCTCCAATAGCTATTAGCAGAAGAACCCTAATTTACTGTATCTTCATAAGAGATATTGCCAATTTACAAGTGTTGCTTTAATATACATTGCTACTTCAAATATTATAGTTTAGTGCTAACGCAACCTTTTATTGCGTGACTAATCATGGTAAAATTTTGAACGGAATAAGTTGTGTGTTTTATTTTTGCGTTGTCTATGAAAAAATAATTGCCATGTGATTATAACATTATTGGAATTTACCATTTTTATTATATGTAAAAACACTGGAATATTTCAAATTAATCTGTATATTTTTACATATTCCTTAAACTTGCATACCATGAGTTTTTGATATAAAGAAAGCTGTGAAAATAAACTGTATCATAAAAGGTACTCGTTGTTTTTTAAGAAATGCAAATAATATGATCTTTTTAAAGCGTGAAACATATAGTAGTGGCCTAGATTTCGAAAACCTCTTTTAGCAAAAGTGTATTTTTGAAGTTTGATCGTCCATAACACCATTTTCTGTTAAAGTAGTACCATAAATTATATATAAGAGGAAAGGTAATTTAATCAAATATCTAATGAAGTAAATGTTTTTCAATTATTAGTACTTCATCAACAGTTATGGTCAAATAAACAGAAAGAGACACACTACTTGCTTAGGTTAACATAAAGAAGCTTTTCTTTATCTGAATGCAGCCAATGACCATAAATGTTTAGAGAGCCAATCAAGTATCATTCTCTTTTGGAAGTGGGCCAATCAGGTAATAGTGGGATTCAACTGTTGTTGTCATCTTTTGAGGAAATTTTAAGAGTGTAAGGAGGCTATTTGTTAGTGTTTTATGTGATTGATTATAGTTGGGTGTAAAACAAAAGAAAATTAAAGAAATCTCAGAAAAAGTTGCCTGGTCATGTTGAGAACGATGTAAAATTGTCTATTAAGTGAAAAAAGGTTACAGTTATGAAGAAATTAATAATCAAATTGGTGAAAATGTAACCAAAGGTGGCATTTTTAAAATTTTTCAAGCGGTATAAGGAGACTATATCACTACAAAAGTAAAATGGTGAAGGCAGAAAAAGGTGTACAGCAGCAAGTGATGATACAAGCATTACGATGTTGTGCATAGGTAACAGAAGAAAATCATCTGTATGTATTCCAGGTGAATTGTCACAAGCCAGGCTGACGTTGACTGCAAGGACAGTCCGGCGCCGTCAGAAAGGCTTTGTTTTCAATGTTAGAATGACACAAAAAGCTATTTGCATCTCTCCAAGAAAGGTTAAAAGGATTAAACTGGGCTCCAACTCCTGTTAACTGAACGG
The DNA here is from genome assembly GCA_963932465.1 of Maratus speciosus. Lineage (NCBI taxonomy): Eukaryota > Metazoa > Arthropoda > Arachnida > Araneae > Salticidae > Maratus > Maratus speciosus. The sequence continues at coordinate 239,341,456 of OZ010787.1, read as the reverse complement.
AAAAACAACGGGGCAGTGTTATTTCATCTGACCAGCCCAAAATCACCTTGTTTGGGAGTGATGACATAGATTACGGAAAGAAAAAAATCTGAGAAGATTTGCGTGGTAAATTCATTATACAGACAGAGACGCATCAAGTCAGTGCTATTTTATAGGGTTGTATTACATCAATAGTCGTGGGCAGAATTTGTGTCATTGATAGGAATATGAATGACCAAAAATATGTAAAATAAGTAGTTCAATTTATACCAAGATAGTGATGCACTTTTAATTCAAAAGGAATGAGCTCATTTATCGGGTTTCTAAAGTGCGCAAAATGTGGTTTCAAGATAATTATATTCCAGTGTTGGAATGGCCCGGGCATAGATACGTAATCTATGGAGCCGACTAAAGTGACTTGCTGCGCAGAAACCATCCAGCAGTTAAATCCAAGTAATAGAATCAATAATTCAAATTGACACCGTATTATAACAGCTTCAAATCTAAAAGACTGGTTCATTCCATAGGATAGTGGTGTAAGACCGTTAATGATACTCAACTAGGTATTAACTAACATTGTAATAATTTTTGCGTATCTCATTTTTCAACATGTTTCACAACTGTTGTTCCAAGAAACATTCCTTCATGAAATTTTGTTGCATTACACTGTCGATTAAAGTTTATTTCTATCGGTACATAATTTTAAAGTATTACTTAAAGAGAAAGGGGTATTTGAACAACCAAACTTCAAAATGCACCTTTTCAAAAAGGTTTCCAAATGTTTGACTCGCATAATTTCACAGATTATTTCTCACTGAAACTTCATATAATATTCTTATCTTTCTACAATATGCATTTAATTTTTTTTTTTCAAAATTATTATAAATAATTCAGATTCCAAAAAAGATAGTAATTTAAAATATTCAGTCATTATAAATTGTCTGCAGATTTTCAGAAGTGATTTTTAAAATTGAATTCCCGCAATGTTGCCGAAGCTAGTTGCATTTTTTACTGTGAAACTCAAGCATCCCTTCTGTGATATTTTTTGTTTAGAAACACAAGTCTATATTCAGTGTTTCTTTTTCATTTTTTTTCTCAATTTGCTTTAGTACAGGGTTCACCTTTCAGTTGAAATACCAGTATTTTTATTTTGAAAAATTCAACTTATATGTTCGAGTGATTGCAAACAGCGAGTTTATCTCTCAGAAAATACTGGTGTTAATTTGACCTAAAGTCAGAGAAATTCCCTGACCCGTAGAAACCCTGTTGTTGAATCTCTAAGCTTCCACTCAATTCTATGCGCCTCAAACAGTTTATAGTATTCAAAACTAAATCGGAACTTTATCATCTTATTTTTTTAAATTTCGTACAAGTGTCCGAAGTTTGCACAATCTAGCGGAATTTAATTCATTTTGTAGTAGTTAAAACTTACACAGGATAGGAATATTTTAGATAGAAAACCTGCAAACACATAACTTTCGGCACATGATCGGACCGCAGCCGGCATTGTCGGTTAAGTGTCGGCATGAGCACATTGGTTTCGGTGAAGTGTAGGCAGCATGTCGGCAACTGAAACTTAAGAGTCTGCTTTTTCGACTGCCGGTTACCGTAATCGGTGCCCTAATGGTTATATATCGGCAAGCACCGGTAAGTGATGCAGGACCGATATGTGATTTCTGATAGTGGTCCGATTAGATTTACCAACATCGGTCCGAATTCGGAATTTTTAGTCTTAGCCGACATTTTTTTTCTTTTTCTTAATTTCGTTTGAGTTTGAGTTTTGATAAGATATGTATATTGCATGTATTTCATATAAAATTCTAAAGTGACAAAAAAAAAATAGCCTATATTTATTTATTTAAAAAAAGTTGTTATTGAATTCATTTTAAAAAGGACTTAAAATTATTTGAATCATCAAAAGAGTTTTTTAAATCGCTCCTTAAAATTATTATTCATTGTAAATTTAATAGTAGAAAAAAAATCATAAATCAATTTAACTTATTTTCTAGCTATTTTATTCATTTTAAAAGCAATAGCTATGTTTCTTATTTTATTTAAAAATCAAACTATTAAAAAAAGTGTTTCAAATTATTTTACAAGCTTAAAAAAATAAAAATAAAAACTACCCAACTTTTTAGCATTAAAATTTTAAAGAAAGATTCAGAAATCTCCCACTTCTAAAAAAAAAAAAAAAAGATAATTTAATATTTCTATTTTATTTGATGATTAAAAAATGTTGATAAGTAAAAGAATAACTATTGCTACATAATCACTAAAAATATATTCTACATTAAATCATCAAATGACAAAAAAATGAACTCTTATTCTAATTAAAAGTAATTAATTACCAACTTATTTTTTTATTAAAATTAGTTTTTCTATGTTACAGATATATATTTCTTGAATTAACAAGTTTAATTTCATTATAATTCCTAAAGAGAAAATTGTATTGAGACAAAAAACTCTGAAATTTTCTTATTTTATTTAATAAGCATTCTTAAATTTATAAGAAAGATTCAGAAATATCTCCCATTTAAAGTTATCTTCCAAAAGAAAAAAAAAATTAAATTAATATTTTTGTTTTATTTTTAAGTTAAAACTATTGATAAGTAACAAATTAATATTGCAAGATACTCATTAAATATATGTTCTATTTTAAATCATCAAAACAGCATAAAATGAATTCCTATTCTAATGAAAAGTTATTAATTACCAACTTTTTATTTATTAAAATAAATTTTTCCATATTAAAAATATATATTATATAAATAAACGCAACGCATGTAATTACATTATAAATCCTAAAAAGAAAATTTGATTGACTGAAACCTCTAAAAAATTTTTTTAATAGTTAATTATTCTTAAATTTATATATATTCTTAATTATTCTTAAATTTATATATATTCTTAATTATTCTTAAATTTATTCTTAAATTCTTCTGCTTTAACGAATTCGCTAAGATATTTATTTCATTCATTTAAATATTAAATTAAATTTTAAATACAAGTGCGTAAGAAAATTACAAATAAATAGTAATAAAAAAAATTAAATAAAAACACTTCAAAATTCCAATTTTCCCATCTACCACTTACCTTAAACGACAAAAATTGCTTATCGATATGCCTTCCTCTTATTACCTCATTGAATCCTCCCCTGTTCTGGTCTCAGTGGCTAAGTGGTTAAGATGTCAGCTTGTGTCCCTGGGTACGTCGAATCAAACCCCGCCTCTTCCCGCGTGCAAATACGTTCATTCCAAACATACATTCCACGATGGCTCATAGATGGCGCCATCAAAGCAGATCTTTTTTTCAATTCATGCTAGTGTCGGGCTGCGGCCAGCATTCATATGGATAGCTATCGGCACAGCCTTCTGCCGATACAGGACCGGCTGCGTGCCTCATGAATTGGGCCGCATTCGCGCGTTGTATCAAAAATATACGGGTCCGGTAGCGGCAACTGGTATCGTGCCAACACCACCGGTAGTGGCAAGCAGCTATCGGCCGATTGCTTACCGATAGCTCTGTATTTGCTGGGAAGTTATCAAATTTGACTATTTATATAACAAGTTTTGACAGTTAATGCCCGGTAGCTTAGTGGTCCAAGCGTCGCACAGTGGGGCAGGAAGCCTCCAAAGTTGGCAATAAATAAAATTTGAACAAAAAAAAACACATCATGCATTCTATAGACTTTACGTAGTAAAACTTAATTTTTTTACATAAGCTGTCGAGTTATTTATTAATTAATTTACAAAGCTTTTTAAAATATTTTCTATACAAAAATAAGTTAAAAAGAAGAAATTAAGATAGTTTTATGCAAATTAAGTATTTATAAATCATCCATAATATCGCATTAAAATGCAAAACAACTATTTTTTAAAACTCAATTAATAACTTTAATGATTCTGAACACACCTTAAAGTGAATATCAGCGACCCGTTTTGAAGGAATGAATCCCCCCTTTCTCAGCAAAACTGTTTCTGATGTCTTAGTAGTAGCACACACTTTTTGTCTGAGGAAGAAGCGTTCTTTCCTTCGAAACCCGTTTCTAGTATTAATTTTATAGTGTGTTTTAAAAATTTTGGAATATTTAATCGACATCTGTGTCATCATCATTGTCACTATCCTTATCACCAGATACATTGAGAAATAGAGTTTTTAACAAATGTGGAGCTTCTCGTTGCAGATGTTCTAACTTTTTCCATCTTTTCATTTGTTTGCTAGTGCTCACTGAATCCGAACTTATAAGTAAAAAATTGAAAATATCTCTGTTAGTTTTCTCCCGGCTGCACTTTCTCGTGTACTCTCTGTATCATTTAAAGTCTTTATTCCTGGTTTCTTGTGCTTCCTCAGTCATCTGTTCCTATGGGCAGCAGAGCCTAGCTTATATTTTCTGGTCCGAGAATCAAATAATTGTGTAATGTCGGGGGCATGTTGTACCAAGGATACTTTAAGACAAAATATCTGGCTGTATCACGCGCAAATACACGATAGTTTTCGACGACACAACATTTTAGCTTTTTTAAAAAGTTTAAAGAACTACTACATTCTCAGTTTGTCCAATTCTGGAGCTCTTTTACCAAAAAATCATATTACTTTTCAAAAGTTTTTTCTTTTCGAACTTTTCATGATATTAAGAAGTTCTCTTCTGGCAATATATGATGTATTTAAATTCGTGCCTAAAAAAAAACAATATGTAATCATGTTTATGTACAGTCGTGAAAGTAAAAGTAAACACACCTATTAACCCTGCGACTAATTATAATAGAAAAAAATACAGGTACCAAACGATTGGAAATAGACTACTTTTAAATGATGCATTTAAAATTTTCTTAGGGGGTTCTCTACAAATCAAAACCAGACCAAATTTTCACTTTTTCAATGGCAACACCCAATTCCGGCAATATCTTTTAAATCTTTGGTACAAACTATGCCCAGAAATGAAATTTCAAGTCATTTGGATGATAAGTTTTCGAATTATAAACATTCAAAATTTAGTGTTTCTAGCGTTAAATTACATTTTCATATATTAGGTTATTCGTTTATTTCTTAGGGTTCGTTAGGTCTATTCTGTTAGGTTTCGTTATTATTTCATAACGATGATGATCCAAACACAAATACATTGAATTTGTAATTAAAAAAAATTATATGATCATGAATTATGAAATTAATAATCGAAAGAAATATGAATTGCAACCTGCAATTTTGTTAGATTTATTTTTCTTATGTCCTGCTTTATGGAAATTCACAATTTCAAATTTTCCTTTCAAGTAGTTTTCTAATTCTGAGTAAAAAAAGTCAAAATGACTGTTTATGAGACTAAGATGTCCAGAAAAGCATAATTTGAAAAAAAAAAAAAAAAAACATATTTTACTCATTTTAAAGAAACATTTGAAAACATTCTGGCGATAGTCGAAACATGTTAAGCGAATGTCATGTTTATATTGGCAAGAAATAATACATTACTAAAAGTGACATAGTCATTCTGTAGTAATTCTGCAGTCATTCTGTAGTATTTCAACAATCAAGTACCCAACTTCGATTGGGATGCAGACCCTAAAATAGGCTCATTTTAAAATAAATCATTTCTCGAAAACTAGTCATATGGATTTCATGATAATTTGAATTTAATCAGATTGAAGGGTGCAGAATCTATTTATGGTGTGAAACTTGGGTATTGACATTGAAAAAACATTGACATTGTTTGGGTTCATTTTCATATGTAGATGGCCCCCTTAGCAAATTTTATATACATCATTTAAAAGTAGACTTTATGTCCTGTCGTTTGGCACCAGTAACTTTCTTCTACAATAATTTGTTTCAGAGTTAGTAGGGGGTGTTTACTTTTTTTCCCTGACTGTGTGTACAGTAACAAAAAATTGAGAATGATCAACTATAAAAATGACCATATAATTAAAAAAAGAGCAAAATTTTCTGAAATATTTACCATCCGAAAACTCAAACCTAGTAGAAAAAATTATAGTTTACACTTAATTTGCTTTAATTCATAACTAAAACCTTCAATGTTTGAAAACACTGTGAATTTTTTTTTTATAAATTTCAATACTATATATTATAAGCGTCACTTTATATATAAAAATCATATTAAAAACAAATTAAATGATAGTGTATTTTTGTTAGATACCTGAAGTTGAAGGTTCCATAGTCAAAAAATATTATCTTTAAATTATTACAGCGTAATTAAAAAACGAATGTTGAAACAAAATTATTGATCTTTTTTCATTTATTATCATCGTGCGATTTGCAGTTTAACATCTTACTTTAATGACGACCAAGATAACTTTGCGCACTTTTTAATACTAGGCAGATGCTTATTGACTTCTGGTCTATTAAAGTGACGTATGTCAGTAGTTCAAAATAGAATTTCATTTTTTCGATTTTTTGCCAGATTTGAAGGCTTCTTGCCCCACTGTGCGTCGCGTGGTAACCCACGCTAAAGCTGTAGAATTCGATTGGGGAAAAGGGGAATGGGAAATACAAACCGTAGTTCCAATCTGCAAGCCTGATAGAGAGTTTTCCTACGGATTCACGCTAAATTTATCCCTTCGGAGTCGATAAAATAAGTATCAAGCGTACTTGTAAACTAAAAACTATGGGTCCAGCGTTAGTTTGACCACTTGAAAGGTACATATGTTGTATAGAATCCCAGGATCCATAATTAAGAAAACTGAGAGTAAAGAAAAGAGTTGAGCGTACTCAAGAAAATAGTTAAGCACTGTAGACGGAGTGCAGTTAGTAATAACGCTTAAAACGGTGTTTAAAGAATTAGATTTGTTTTATCTTAGGGTGTACATTAGGGTGGGCCGAAAAAAACTTTTTTTCGATTTTCGATGATGAGAAGGTGGAAAAGTTGCCACTGGTGGCACTAAGTTTATGCAAAAAATTTGAGATTTTTCGGACAAATCCTTCAATTGCCGCAAATGGCTTGAAGTTTCGCTCAAATACTGATTCTTGAACTTTTTCAGCAAAAATTTAAAAAATGTTAAATCAAATTTATTTTCGCTAAATTTCCTTGAAATGTCATGTTTAGTGTTCGAAATGTTTAAATAAGCTCTGATTATCTATTATTTATTAGATATGTGTATTTTGAATTAGGCGATTTTTTTTAGCCTTTTCGCGTATAACTGAGCAAAAATTGTAAGTATTATTTGGTTCTTTCGTCGGTTTCTCTCTTTTGTCTTTATTATGTTCCTCGCTCTTTCTTCGGTTTTTCAATGCGTTCAGAGTCATATATTTGAATGCCGGAGTACAGCATGTTTTGACAGCAATTAAGGATGATATATTATTATAAGGATGAGGGAGTTAATAGGAGATGAGAATAACTGCGAGATGGGATGTTAATTATTTTTCTGCTCTAAAATACAGGCATTGTCAGAAGATTCGAAAAGCGGGAGTTTTGAAACAGGCAGTTCGTCTGAAACAGAATTTGAACCAGGGCCTTCAAAAGTAGAAACTCTCAAACGCATATCCCTTTCTCACACGGCGTTCGCCGTATTTAGTACTGGTAGTTAAGCGCTTCATCTCTGCTTCAGGATGCAGGAATTGTGAGAACCAGGAATAAGGATCTCGTCATCGATAAAGACTTGGTCAGGAGACAGAAAAAGAAACTTGAAGATACAGAAGGAGGCATATCTTGGAGGATGGAAAATTACAATCATATTTTTCGACGGTAAAAATAATAATACGATCTTCGTAGAAAAAAGGGAACGATTCGAGAGAAATACGAAGCACATATCACTAACGGCGTGCGAAAATGTACGTTTTCATTTCTACGAGCCTAATCCTGTTTCATGGACACCAGAAATGCAAAATGTTGAAGATTTGTGTGCTCTATTAAGATAGCTCCGTTTAAATTGGCAAAAGTCTTAGATCAAGTGGTTCTACCATATAGTTTATACAGTTGATGTCGTTGTCAGAGTGGAAGATCGTTCGTATGAAGAATGCCTATCAAATGTTGCAGTTTTCTTCTTTATTTTTTCCAAAGCAGCCTTTATTCTGACTTTGAAAATTATACAATGATTTTGCTATTTCTTCGCAGTGACCATAAGGTGGTTTCAAGTAACCCAAATATTCCCAACCACGTTCAGACAACATGGTAATGTTTGTTCCGTCTTTCTGTCGACGGGGTTGCTACTCTCCTTTTTTTCTATGAAGATCGTTTTATTTTTTTTTACTATCAAAAAAGATGCTTGTAATTTTTCTTCCTCCAAGATCCTTCTCCTCCTACATCTTCTTTCCAAGCTCCTTTTTCTGCCTCCTTACCAAGTCTTTATTGGTGAGGAGATCCTTATTCCGTGTTGTCACAATTCCTGCAATTTTTGCTCACTAATACGTCACCTAATTCAGAATGTACATAACTATTACATAATACATAATCAGAGCTTATTAAAACATTTCGTACACTAAACCTGACATTTCAAGAAATTCAGCTGAAATAACTTAAATATAACATATTTTAAATTTTTGCAAAAAACGTTCAAAAATCAGTATTTGAGCAAAACTTTAAGCCATTTGCGGCAAATGAAGGAATTGTCCAAAAAATCTCAAATTTTTTGTGTCAAATTAGTGCCACCAGTTGCAACTTTTCCGCTCTACCCATTATTGAAAATCGAAAAAAGTTTTTTTCGGCCTTTTTTCGGTAAGTTACCTAGAATATTTTCTATAGAATATTTAAAATATGTCGTATTTTATCTTGTCATATAGAAAACTATTTTTTGAAAAAAATTTAAAATGTTAGTTTATTTTTACTTATTTTATATTACATAAAATTAACAAAAAATATGTAAAAAACAGAATTCGCAATAAAAAATTAAAAACATATTGATCATAACAAAAAAGTGTGCGTTTGCTCTTCGGAAACTTTTCGAAAGACGTCTCGACGAAAGCTAAGCAGAGACGATCCGATGGGCGCAAATGGATTTCAAAGCCTGCAAATTTTCAACTATTAAAAAAAACAAAAAAACAAGAAAAACAAGTCTACGTAATTTAATATTTCTAAAGGGTCAATCCGATTAAAAATATACGTAAATTAACGGTTTGAAAAAATAGTAATTTAGAGACTTGTTTTATTTCGAATTTTTTCAAAGTACGCATCCACTTATCTAATCAAGTTGTGAGAAAAAGAAAGATATCTTCTTGATCAATGAATGTTTTCCTTTAAAACGTCGTCTTCGGTAAAATAAATATTAATATCAACCGCTTCAAAAAATTCTTTTTGGAATCTGTTTTCGGGGTTTTTGTTTTTTGGCTACGCTTATAATTCCGCCTCCGCTCTTCTGATCAGAATACTTAAAAAGCAGAATACGACACCATATCTACGTTCATTTTCTTTCCGGAAGGTGTGTCTTCTTTAAAAAATATTAATATTAATTATTTCAATAAGCTTCGTTTCTGAAACTTTATAATCTCGCGATTTTCTTTTCTCCAATGTTTAAAAACATACATCGTCTTTAGAAATCAAAATACGAAAAAACAAAAAAAAAAAAAATATCAAACCATGTCTAGGTACATGCTTATTTAAAACAACGACTTTGGTTTTAAAAAAAAAAAAATATGGATATAACTTCTCTTTCAAAAAAAATCTTTTTCAAAACCAGCTGTCGCGAATTTTTGTTTCTGCAATTTCTGAAAATTGGCACCCACTTTCCTGTTCGAGAATCAGTAACAAAATACTCTTCTAACCAACGTACATTTACTTTTAAAACGATGTCGTCGATATAAAAAAAATTAATATTGTACCTTTCAAAAAATTATTTTCTGAAATTCAACTTTCTCTATCTAAGTGCATTTGGAAATCCGTTTCTCGTTTTACTTATTCTTTAGAACATTTTCGTTTTCTGAGCATGCACTTGAAAACCTAATTTTTCAACAGAAGAGGTATTTTTTGAGTTTAATAGAACGAGATGGTTAGCTTTTTATATTATTCACGGTTTCTTCTGAAATTTTTGTCAGAATTGAAATTTTAACTAAATTTTAATTAATCTAAACGCCAGAAATTCCATCGGCAATCACTATACTGTGCCCCTTAGTTCGATTGTATAATTTTTCATTTAAAAATATAAATTTACTCAAATTCCAGATTGTTCACTCGAAAGCCAAATGGGCTCCCAAAATTATTCTATTTTATAAAGATTATCATTTAAATATATGAATTCATACATAATTGAATTAAGGTATGTTTAATGTTATTATCTTCCGCCTGAGCTATGCCGGTCTTTCGTTTAAAAGTATAAAATCTAAACAGAACAAAGTCTATGTAGCACGCATTTATAGGCTTCCGAAGTCAGTAGGTCTCTCAACTCAAGGTTCGTTTTGCTAAATTTTATTTAAAAACATGAAACCATAGAAATTTGTGGGTGTACGCTGCAGAATACCATGAAACCTCCAACATTAGGATCGTTTGAAAAGATTTTAATTGAAATATAACAAATCATTAAAGACTGACGTTAGGTATATTTAACGTTAATAACGGGCCCGGGCAACGGTGTTCGAACAATATAGTTTCATATGTTAGATAAATTAGAAATATATAAATCTCATATTTCTTTTGGACTCGTTGATTTGTGAGCATTTAAAATTTTCATTTTTAACATTAACAGCCAGTGACATTTACAATAGACCTTTTAGGTGCACTTTTTAAAAATTTATTACTTTTTTTTGGACGTGAACCTCTGAACTTTTTGCGTAAAAATCTTTTTAATTGTCATATTCGTGATGCACATTTTTTTTTCTGCAGTGTAATTAGAAGATAGTTATTAAACAAGAGTTGTATAAAAATATATTGTAAAAAACATATTTGTTTTATTTATAAAGACTTTTTAAATGACTTGAAAATTAAATATTTCTTTCGGGCGTGTTTTACTTCGGAAGGCATGAATGAAGATCACACACTATAAAATAGTTGTGTTAACTTTTTTTCTTTATCTCAAATAAAAATAAAATAAATTATCACAATTTAAAGGCTTTTTTTATCCTAAATAATGATTCGGAAGAATGTCTCTGAATGTACTTTGATGACTGTAATTAATTTTCAAAGTAACTGCCATGAAAAATCTAATTAAAAATTAAAATTTAAAAACTTTTGTTTGATTTGAAAAATAGTTAGAAAAGTTTCCAATCTGACATTGTTTGTAATAATGAAAATTCTATAAAAGAAAATAGAAAAATATTTTTATCTCACTTACGAAAATCAGTGCACTCCTGCTCCCGTTTTGCTTTTTTCTGAGGATGATTTGAACATCTGAAAGCGAAGGAAAAATTTTAGGCACATAAAGGAATATAATTAGGAATTAAAGGAATTAAAAAGTATAATTACGCCAATTAGCTGATTAATAATAAGAAAAAGGAAACGTTTTAAATTTGCTTTGCAAGGATATAGATTTTTTACTTTTATTTCTTGAAATAATTCTGTTGAGATTACAAAAAAAAATATTTGTTTTTAAAAACGTATCTTTCGAAGATTAATGCTTTAGTAATGTTTTACCAATGCTTTAGCAAATAAAATTTCGGGTTTATTATGGAATTTGGAACGATTCGTTTTGTTAAAACATTTAAAAGAAATAAACCTTCATTGCAATGATTTGTAACAGATATTTCATTTAAATCTTGGTACGAGTACTAGGTACATTTCTAAAAGTTTATTTTAAAGCGTTCAAAGGAACTTAGCGACATATCTACTAATAATCCATGCATTTATATTTGATTACAAATATGAATACGCTCTCTGCCCTGTAAAAGATAAAAAATTATAATTTTCCTCAAAATTCAAGGAAAACTTATTCACAGTATTTTACATTATATGCTTCATTCACCCACCTGTCAGTGAAGAAGCGAATTTCGCAATGCAAGAATTCTAGTGGTTTTGGAACAATGAACACGTTAAGCATTTTGTTTTATTTCTGCAAATGCCCCTACTCAAAGACAGTGCTCAACATGTACTTAAACAAATAGAGACAATCTGAAAGAGCAGCAACTAGCGAATATAGCCAGAGGACACTATAATCTATGAAATTTTTCTAGATTTCAAATGACTGAACTTGCAACAATTGGGTGAGTACTGTCAAGTTTGATATCAACATTGTCATGCCTTTCGGCATTACTTTTTTTTTATTTCTCTTGATACAAATTGGTGAATATCGTCAACTTGAAAATCGGCTTTATCATATCTCTCGGTCATAATCCGGACGCTTTTCTTCAATTCTTCTTTCAAAGTGGTTAGTTGTAGCTAAAATAATTCATTCAAGCTTTTCGGTTGACACAATTTGAAGTAGACTACGCCAATTTTGACCCATTAGATATATACAACACTAGTTTCTTCCATGAATGTTTTGCTACGGCACTGGTGGACCTAATTTACTAGGCCGCACATAGGCCTTGAGTCGTTTGGGATTGGCTTAATCACTTCTTTATGAATCTTTCGTATGAATTCGAAACAAAACTTTGCTTCTATTTTTTATCTGAAATAGCAGTTCTAATGATTTTTCGGCTGACACATTCATAGGGGAATCAATTTCTTTATTTTGAAACATACCTCTATATTCAGGCGCAGCAAAATGCATGCCAAGATAATAAACAAAGCATTCTGCAGCATTTGTAATACTGCAGACAATTCTGTATGTGTTTGTCAACGATGTTCATTGGAGATGGAGACACGCGTATAAAACTGATATATTTAATATAACTGAATCTTATTTCGGCTCAAATAAAAAATTAACTTTCGCGCGTCACTGTAAGAACAGGGCAAAAATGACCCTATAAATACACTTAAAACTAAATATTGACAAATGTAATTGCACTAGAATCATTAAAAAAATTGCTCATAGTACTAATCTTTAGATTCACAGAAAAATTCTGTGTATTTCAAACGGAAATCCGCATCATCATTATATTAAATGGAATTCACAGTTACTCGGCAGAAAAAAATTATGTATATTTACAGAAAAAATAATTAAGTGCCTTTATAAATTTTAACATTTGAATGTCTCGATTATGTGTATGCAAATATTTTTATAATATGAAATTATTTGTTTTATTCATGTTAAATGGAATTAATAGGACCTTTCTCTACTATTAATAGAGAAAATTGTCGTGGAATATCAAGGTCGATGACACTATCATCAAGTATGGGTTCACTAAGTTCTCTCTAGGAGTAGGAAGGCGTATTTTTAGTAATTCCCTTTGCGCCACATTTAGTTTGCCTATTTTTAGGTTTATGGTTTTTGTTTTGTTTTTTAGGCTTCTACATCATTCAGGCAGAAGAATTTGATTCTCGTTTCTTTTGTTTCGAGAAGAATTGCGCAGGAATCGGATCATCTCGTTCCGGTAGGGCGAGTCGTTACAAGACTTACCTTTGAGGATTTTCAACCTCTAGTGGTCACTTTTTGGGGAACAGTTGAAACTGGAGATAAGCTTAGCTGTGAAGGTGGCCAAGCAATGGATTCAGCTTTCAAAATGACCCACCAGACTGAGTGGAGATTTTGACTATCCCGCACTCGCTTGCTCGTTTTTACATTGACTTTCCTAGCCCATTTTTAGACCAGTAATATGTTCAACTTTTACTGAAGGACAGCCATTATCAGTTAAAGATATTCTTTTATAAAGGATCTCAAACCGTAGCTTATTATCTTATCAGTGTGTTGGTAACAACAAAACATGCAATAGTTTTCTGTTAGAACGCACATAATTTCGAATTCACTTATATGATAAATTTTCGACGTCTGAAAATATGCTATTTAAAAAAAATAGCGACTCCGAACGGCAGTGATACATCAGCAGTTCTATCTTTTTTCTATCTTCTCCTTACCGAAATATGGTAGCTTTCTTCCCGGCAGATGGCCGTAACTTTTAGTATCTTATTTAACAGCTAGACCCTAGCCCATATTTGGACCATCCCATCTAACACTCCAAACCTGAAACAGACTAGAATTAAATCATTATTTAAATGCTATTTATTGTAAATTGCTTTTAAAAAGATGTTGAATAAATATTCAACATAACCGTTTGTTTTTCTGCTTAACTTTGCATAACACATAAAATGTATATGTTCCAGTAATTTTATTGTTATAATTCTGAACAGAGATCTGTGTAACGCAAAACTACATTTGTTTTCTATATTGTTTTACAAGATAACCTGTATAATACATTGAATTTTTATAGTTTAAATATTTTTTCCTTCATACCCACGAGTGCAATTTATTAAAGACGGTCATGAAAAAAAAGGATGAAGAACCACCCAAAAGATAATATAACCAATACGCTGATGTTGAGTATTACATTTACATGCTCAAAAGCATTTCATGAAATACACAATCGGCATTGCAAATTTTCAGCGAATTTCTGAAGACAAAACCCGAGTAACATTATTTATTGAAAATGCGTCGAAATATCTTTCATGTGAATCATGGCTAAACGTTTTCTAAAGGGTTTATTACAAGGTCTATTTCTGAATGAAATTTCAGAGGTTTGAGAGCTTAAAAACTTCATGGATTAAAGTAGTCATAATGAAGAGAAGGATATTTTTGAACCGGATAAATGATATTCAAGGTTGGAGTAGCACAGTGGAGATTTATTCTAACAGAGAGAAAAATGTCCAGATCAGGGTTCGAAGCAGGATACCTTGGCTTGCCGTGCCAATGCTATACTTATTGCTTTACTTAAGGGGGTCCGAGACACAATTTTAAATAATTTTTATTTATTGAGTTAAAATTTTTTGAAATTTTTTTGTGATGGTTAACCATGTTATTTGTAAACAAAATCACATGATAAAACTTTTCATATATATATTTTAATTTTTTTTATTTAAAATTCATTAAAAATGTGGGGTAATTTAAAATCGTTAACTCAAAATATTATTTGTAGAATTTATATATTTTTTTCATTTAAATAAACAAAAATATGTAAGTTTTACATTTGATTCAGCATTTTTAAAAATATATATATTTTTTTTAATATTCAAAATATTTAAAAAAAATGGTTTAACATTTTTTAAAATTATATTTTCAAAAGTAAATATGCATTTCTAATTTTCTGAATGAAACTTAAAGTAAATCAATTGAAAAAGACAAGTTCCAAGTTTGAACCAATTATCTTTAACGATTCTTGACTTATAACGATTTAATTGCGAGAAATGGTGAAAAAACTCATCATGAAGAAAAAACTCATTTTCGGAAGAAGTCGTTTTCATAACAACTTTTGCTTGAAAGCTAGATTTTCAAAACGAACCAAAACGAAAAATGTAATATTTTCTGTTTTTATTAAGATAGAAATATGATTTAAACGTCATTTTAAGCAGAAAAACAGAGAAAATTTTTTAATGCAGACAGCTTTTTTTTTTTTTTTTTTTTTTTTTTTTTTTTTTAATTGGAGATTTTTGTGTCCCGGGGCCACTTAATGCTATACTATTCGGACGGTTGCAAACAGACATAATTCACTGTTATTTATTGGACATGGCTGCGAATTGCAGCTCTAGTTTCATTCATCACCGTTTAACTTTTGCCTTTGGATATTGGAAATGCGTGATGGCATGGAAACTCCAGTATATCATGTAATTCGGTCATAAGGAATAGATGAACTTTATAACACTTTCATAATGTAAATGCTATACACTCTAAAAAATAAATGTGTAAATTAGGTAATTTTACACATATATATGTGTAATTTTCTAAGATTACACACTTGTCACAAAATTTACACATTTGTTTCAAAAATTTACCTGTTTTTATGTGTATTTAGCCTCTGAAACTAAGTGTCTAATTTGTTATCACTTGAAAAACACAAATAAATGTGTAAATGAAAAAAAATCCCTAAATCTACACGAATGGATGTGTTATTGTAATTTATACATAATTATATATACACAGATAAGTATGTAAATTTCTAAAATCATGCACTGTTCATAAAAATTACACATTTTTTACAAATATTTACCTGTTTTAATGTGTATTAATTAAGTCTGTCTGTTGTTATCGGTTGATAAACTCACATAAGAGTGTAAATGTAGAAAAATCGTCTGCTTTGACTCTGACCACAAATAAACTGGCGAACAATGAAAAAAAAAAAACATCTGCTTCTCAAAAGGCTGCCATTTTTAAGGAGATGCCCGAACACAAGTCTGCTTTATTAGTCGAAATTCTAAAATATATATATATTAAGGTGATAATAATAAAAGTCTACTGGATTATCATGATGAAATGTTTTTATAACAGTGTAGTGCTAATAATCATATTCTCATTGTGTATTTTTAATTGTATTTTTATATTCTTTGCCGTTTATCGCCCGGAAAAAAAATGGATAATCATTACAAAGGTATGTTAATATTTGGATTTAATGGGGAAAAAAAGGTGTTAAGTATTAAAGTTTTTATTCTAAAAAGTGTATTACTTTTTAGATATGATTCATAGTTTTATAAAACTGGGTGCTTTTTCTATGTGAATATATAGGGTAGATGTATCAGTAATGTACGCCCTTCAAAGTTTTTTCTTTAAAAAAAAAAAAATAAACAATAAAAATTTAGCAAGTGTCGTACTTGTCCTGAGATTTCAAGACCAGGAAATTCTTCGGTACCAATATTTTCTTATGGAAAATCTCTTTTTAAATAAGGCGAAATGTTGCGTGTTTAACTTAGATTAATTTTTCTATTTTGATCTTAGTTGTTAGATTTATTTGGAAATAATCTTTGAAAATAACTATTTTGTTTTCTTAATATGCTTTCATTAATTTCTTGTTCAGAATACAATCAAAATAACCTATATAGCTATTATTTTGCAAGGTGTCATTTCTGCAACAGAGACTGGCCATTATTGGAACAATGAGTGTCCAAGTTATTTCAATTATTTACAATTAAATTTAGGTTGACATTGGGAAATGCGACTTACAGATGAATGATTAAATAATGTTCATAGATTAATATAATATTGAATGAACTAGAATATAATAATTATAACTATTAATAAAAAAAATAATTCTTAAACAAATTCCTTAAGGGTGTCCATTACTGGCACACCTACTCTGTATGGTGTATCAATAATCTTGGTCTTAATTACATTCTGATTCCCTTTTTTATGATAGCAATTCTGCAGTATTTTCGGTTTTGTATTATTTTTAAACGGTACATTATGTTCAATGGTAAAAAGTAGTATTCTATAAGTGACAAAACTGCTCTAGTTGCAATTTCCCTTAGTTCGTAGTGTAGCATCCTGTTTTTTGAAAAACTGTAATGTAGCGAGTAGTGCGATACAAAATAAAAAAGAAAAGTGCCCAGCTAAACTGATGGCATTGAGCTCACAGGCTATTCACACTAATTGTATATTATACACTTATTTTAAATAATAATGCCCCTCAAAAAAATAAGTGTAGGGGAATTAGCCCCCGTTTCCCCCTTTATACTTAACCAGTGAACCTCCAAATCTCATCAGGGAAGCCCCTTATCATAATAAAATGGTATACCAAATTTGGAGCAAATCGAATAATCCTGCAAAAAAAAAACATTTATCTAAATTAAGGGGGTGGACTAGCCCCCCTTTATCTTTAACCAATGAATCGCCAAAACGAATCAGGGAAGCTCCTTAACATAATAAACCGGTATACCAACTTCGGAGCAAATCGAATAATTATGCATGAAAAACCGATTTATCTGAATTAAAAGGGGTGGACTAGCCCCCTTTCCCCCCCTTTATTCTTAACTAATGAACCCCCAAAACTAATCAGGGAAGTTCCTTAACATAATAAACCGGTATACCAAATTCGGAGCAAATCGAATCATTCTTCATGAAAAACCCATTTATCTGAATTAAGGGGGTGGACTAACCCCCCTTTTCCCCCTTTATCCTTAACTAATGAACCCCCAAAATTAATCAGGGATGTTCCTTAACATAATAAACCGGTATACCAAATTCGGAGCAAATCGAATGATTCTGTATGAAAAACCCATTTTTCTGAATTAAGGGGGGTGGACTAACCCCGTTTTCCCCCTTTATCCTTAACCAATGAACCCCCAAAACTAATCATGGATGTTCCTTAACATAATAAACCGGTATACCAAATTCAGAGCAAATCGAATGATTCTGCATGAAAAACCCATTTTTCTGAATTAAGGAGGGGGGGTGACTAACCCCGTTTTCCCCCCCTTTATCCTTAACCAATGAACTCCCAAAACTAATCAGGGAAGCGCCTTATCACAATGAACCTAGGAAAAACTTTTGAAGCAAATCGGATGTTTCTATCATGAGTTATCGCGTTACGTACATACATACGTACATACGTACATACATACAGAACGGGCGGGCACATTAGCTCTCAGGCTTTGATAGCCTGTGAGCTAAAAATAGTAACATGGCTTTACTTTTGGGTCGATGCAGTTTTTCTTTTTTTTCTTTTTTTTTTCTTTTTTTCTAGGGACATATTTTGTGTAAAGTAAAATTTATTTTTATGAATTTTTTTTTATATTTTTTAAAAAATAACGAAAGATGAAATACAGTTACTCAAATTCGAACCAAATGTTAATTAATAATGACCTTTTTAAGCCGTTCTCCTAAAGTTTTGCTTTCTGATAAACTTGTTTTATTAACAAAATATACGTTTTTAAATCTAACAAAATAAAAAATAATTAATGAAGAGTATGTTTTTATGAAATTAAATTTTGTTATGGGGCCTATTTTATGAGGAGGAATTTTGTGAAGGGGCCGATTTTTATTAAGAGAATTTTTGTGAAGAGACCTGTTTTGTGAAAAGTAATTTTGTGATAGAGCCTATTTTATTTAAATTAATTTTAATTTCTTTTATCTTTACATGAAGAAAGTATTGGATTCGTGAAAATTTTCGACTTTAGGTTTTCGTGCTTTACGGATTTACACGCTTTAGGGGTCAGAGATTCCGAAAAACATGTGTTTACGAAATGTCTGTCTGTGATTCTTGACTGTGTCCGTCTGTCTGTATGTATGTGACATAAATTTTGTGGGTACTCTATCTCAAGAGCTAATGCACGGAATTTAATAAAAAATTATATTCAGTTAGTCTCTGATATAAATTTGTGCTGATTAGTTTTTGGTGTAAATCGTTTCACAAGTGGCACTGCTATGCAGCCTTTTTCACAATTTCCACAATATCTCAATCTCCAGAACTCCATGCCAGAATCTCCATGCACGGATTTTCATCAAACTTCAGATTCAACCAGTCCTTGACATGAAGTGACGTTTACATCTTGGTGCAAATCGCGCAACACGTGGCGCTACTATGCTGCATTTTTTACGATTTCTGCAATTGCTCTATCTCAAGAACTAATACTTGAATTTTTAACAAACTTCAGATTCAGATATACCTTGATATGAATTAGGACTGTTTAGTTTCAGGTGTAAATCACTCAATAGGTGGCGCTGCTATGCAGCCTTTTCCACGATATCCACAATAGCTCAATTTCCAGAACGAATGCATGGATTTTCATCAAAATTCAGATCAAGTTACTCTTTGACATCAATTGATCATTTTGGTTACATCATTACATCATTTTGGTGTAAATCGCTCAACAGGTGGCGCTGCTATGCTACATTTTTTTGCGATTTCCGCAATGGCTCTATCTCAAGAACTAGTACACGGATTTTTAACAAACTTGAAATTCAGGTATACCTGAATATGAATTAGAACTGTTTATGTTTTGATGTAAATCGCTCAACAGGTGGCACTGCTATGCTACATTTTTTGAAATTTCTGCTATAGCTCTATCTCAAGAACTAATGCACGAATTTTCATCAAACTTCAAATTCAGATATACTTTAATATGATATGGTGCTATATTGATGTAATTTCTTGTACTATTTAAATGATTTAATTGATGTGATTTATATAGAAGAAAGTTTTGTGATGGGCACAACATACTAGTTTTAAGGGGCTTTAGAAATAATTTAATTTCAAGCTGTAATATCTAAGCAGAGCCGCAGCAACACTATTTGAGTACTGGAGCAAAAACTTCATTAACTTTTACGTTGATGATTGACGCATCATTAAAGATAACTGATGGCACCGATGAAGCCTGCTATTTTAATTGGTGATGCCTGATGCAGGGGCACCGTCCACCCCATCCTTGTTGCGGTTCTGTATCCAAATATGATAAATACCGTAAGATGGTGTTACTTTGGACAGGTGGGGTAACTTTGTGACACCTGGTCTAGTTCGCGTATTTCGTGTTACAGCTTCGGGAAACGGTCGTTAGGTGATGTGGCACACCGTACTAGGAGACTGCGACGCTGTTTGCTTTTCTACCATACCGGACGGAGCGGGAGATTCGCATAGCCGACAGTAACAGTAACGTCATCTATGGAGATTCGAAATACGAAAACTATACCAGGAGTCACAAAGTTACCCCACCTGTCACAAAATACTTCATATTACGATATCTTATATAAGCAGATTGCATATTTCTTTTCGTTCTCTGAAAAACCTTAAATTAGGTATGCTGCAGACAAAAAAATTTTAATAGATTTGTTTTGCTAGAAATATTTCAGATTAAGTAATATTTATTTTAGCATTAAACAAAAATAATAAATTAAAATTATTTAGTCTGAGTTTCTGAAGCATTTCTATAAAATGCAGAAAAAATTCTGAATACATTTAAAAAATATATATATATTCCTAAATAATACTTTGTGTCAGTTATAAATGCAGTTAGAGCTAGGTAATTTTCAATGTGGGGGGGGGGGGGTGAGGGGGAGAGGAATGTATAAATATTTTTGAAAGAAAATGTTTTTAGAATATCAAAAACAACAAGAGAGGTCATAGTTGTAAGGCTTCATGAAGGAAATTGTCTTTTTAACTTTAATTTGAAGACAGTCTCCATACTTTAAGTGGATATTTATTCAGATTATACAGGTTCTATGCATAAATTGTGACTTAAGACTAAACCAAATCAAACAGAAAGATGACTTGTAGTAATTGTGATTTTAAATGATCCTGTTTTATGTAAAAATTAGGTATGTCGATGATAGGAAAACCGTTTGTCTATATGTGGTGTGTTAATTACCTAAATACGCTGGAGTACACTGTTTATGATCTTAAACATACTATAAAGAAAAAAAAACACATCAAGCGTATGAGCTTGTTCTTCATATTTTTTTCCGATCATAAAAAACATTTAGTTCACAATTGACACATACTAAAATATAAAGATAAAGCTATGTAGCCAAAAACATGTCTATTTTGATTATTACACGAAATTTTATGTATTTTGAATATTATATAAATCTGTGTTTTGCGTATTATGCAGAAATATGTGTAAGAACAGAATATTACACGAAAATCTTTATTTTTCATATTACTCAAAAATATGTGTGTTACATATTACACGAAAATATGTGTATTTTACATATTACACAAAAATGTGCGTATTTTGCATAATACACAAATATTTGTGTATTTTGCATAATACACAAAAATAAAATATGTGTAATTACAGAATATTACACAGATATATATGTTACACTATTACACAGAAATATGTGTATACTTGTGCAATATACACATTAAAGTGCGTATTTCAAGAGCGAAAAGATAACTTTTACACACTTAGTGTTATCGTCAAATTACACATTTTAATGTGTATTTTTAAATTTACACATTAGGCGTGTATTTTGGCAATTTACACACTACTTTACACATATAGACAAATCGTTTTTGTATCATCGATATACCCATTTTTATGTGTAAAATTACATATTTTTTTTAGAGTGTAGTTATAACTCGGATGAATTAAATTAGAGCTGAATTTCGCAGCCATATCCAACAAATTATTTTAAATTATATCAGCCAAGTACCTTCCGAATAGTCCAATAGGTAGAGAATTCTCAAAGTCTAGGCTTCCAGATTCGAGACCTGGTCGGGACACTTTTCGTTCTGTTTGAATAAACCTCAACTGTGCTACTCGAACCTTGAATATGATTTATCCATTTCAAAAAAAAAAAAAAAAAAAAAAAAAAAAAAAAAAAAATTCTTCCATTATGACCGAATTACATTGTACACAGGAGCGTCTGTGTTAATACACACTTTCATCATATAAATGCTATAGTTATAGCTCGGATGAATGAAACTAACGCTGCAGTTTGCAGGAATGTCCAGCAAATAAGAGTGAATTATGTCAGCCAGGTACGATCTCAGCACAGGTAGGCAGAATATTGGCCAGACAAGCCAAGGTATTCGGGTTCGAGTCCTGGTCTGCACGTTTTTCGCTCTCTTGGAATAAACATATACTGTGCTACTTCAACCTTGAATAGACTTAAAGTAGTTTTAAGTATCCGAATTACTATGCGAAACCATCTGTAACATGCAGTATTACTGACCATTCAGAAGTCTTATGAAACTATATAGATATGAGGGTGACTTTGAGACGCCTAACAGCAGGGTTTTTAAACAAATATTAACATTTTATTTCGAATACCACTATTTAATTTAAGATGTATTTGCCCCATTTAATCTGAAATTTTCTGTTGCTAAATAAAGCGGCTATTTATATACGAAAATATTTTGTAATTTGCTGGTAATTGTAATTGGCAGAATGTTAATAGTTTTCAATCAAAAAAAATATTTATTAGCCTGTATAAGAAAAAAAACTTTTTTTTGTTCTCTTGTAACAGCACGTATACAATAATATAAAATACAAGTCTTGTAAAGAAATAAATTGATCTACGATCCTTTAGGACAAAATGTGCTTCACTGACAGTAATATTCAACGATTTACTGTGAAATTTATGTCTTTTTTACATTTTTTTCCTAATTTCACTTAGCATAGAAACTTTATTTATTTTTTTTAATCACCATTTACTTTAATCACCATTTTGAGTTACAGTCGGAATTAGACGTCTCTTAAGGATAGAAAGAAGTGAATGCGAGAAAATCATAAACACGTGAAGGGTGGTTGTATCTATCTACGTATAGATAAAGAAACAAGAAGATGGTTCTTAACATAACGTGGACCTTCAACATATATAAAGAAAGAGATTCTTTAAATGAAAATAAACGATTATAAATAGGTAACAGTTTTATGAATTCTTCAAGTAATAGACAATCTCAGATAATTACTAATAAGAAAAAATAAAAAAATGACAAACTTCCATGAAAACTAACAGAAACAAAAAACGGGAATTTTTAAGCGATTGTTTTTTGCAATAGAGAAGGAAATTGAAAATGTTCTTTAAATTTTTACCATAATTTAATTGAATATCGGAAATTTTTTTAAATTCGAATTGTAAAATATTTCTCGAAATGATTCCCAACCTTGCTTTAGAATTTGTCTTGCATTATCTTGTAACTGAAACGTATATTACTATTTGCCTACTACAACAATAAGTAATAGCAATGACCCATAACCTAGTTACCCTTGTTGGCGTAAATGTACTTAACTCCACCTCATGAAGGGAATCTACAGGTTTTTCTTCTAGTATGTATAATTGGGTTTTTTCATTTTTATGCGATAAAAGATAGACGTCTTAAGATTTCACTATAACTCACTTGGCATTTCTTTATCTATTAGTAAAGTAAACGTCTTCTCGGGATTAAAAATTAGTTAAATCTGCTCTTACATAAGTACAGGAAAGTTAATTATTTCGTGAAAATTTGGCGATAAGATTATTTTTATCTTATTTATAATTTTTCTAAATTAATAAAAAGCCTAAGAAAAGTGATTCCTAAAAATATATTGCACTATAATGGTATATATCTTCTTAAATAAAAATAAGTTAATTTTCACAAAAAAAAAAAAAAAAAAAAAAAAAAAAAAATATTCACTATGAATTTACTTTATCCAGTATCTTTTTTTCAAGTTATAAAATTAGACTCTATTTAAACAGAATACTTTAATTCATTTTAAACTTTATCTATAAATTAATACACACATAGTATTTAGAATGATAGAAATATACATCAAACTAATTTAAAGAACATTCTACAGTGTAAAAAAATGCAGATTTTTCTTCTTACATAAAAGAAACATTTACGAAAATTTAATTTTTTTCTTTTAGTGATCTTGGATTAAAGAACCTTACCCTTAGAAACCACTTTCCGAAAATTATAGGTTTGTGCGATCAAGGTAAAAGTGTCTAATTAAAAATTACCTATTCGCTTCACATAAATTTCCGAAAAGATATTTATGTAAAATTTGGGAAACATATTGAAATGAAGTTTATAATTTTATTTATTATGCAAAAAAATCACAGAAAGTATCAGAAAGCTTTCTAGAACCTTTGGTATCGGCGAATTCCACTATGTTGTTATAGACATATCTTCATATATGAAAAATCATTAAGCATTTTGCAATGTAGATTAAAATTTACTAATTGAATCTGTAATTTCAGTAACTACATATGTTCAAATTCTATGTTTATATAAGTTTTTCATGAATCAATAAAAGCTGTGGTGCACACAAATGCTAGATAGTTTAAAAACTTTTATGTGCTTAATATACTTCTTGAATCTTTAAATATGTATGGGGGTTAGAAGTTATATTATTTGTAGAAATAAATATAAATATTTAAAAGATTTGGGCTTTTGTTGTCAATTAGATTTAGGAAGTTAAAATGATCCAAAAAAGATATTAATTATTTTTTAAAAACATATTTGACAAAATAGACATAAATTACTTGCATTTGTGTTTTAACATATAAATAGTCGAGCAAATTAAGGCAACAAAACTTATCGCGATATGTACTTGGATCACCATATATGTTTCTAAATTACTAGAGAAATAGCATAAGGTTTTATCAAATTAATTTTAAGTCGACTATAATTAACATTTTATACAATATTATTAAAAAAAATTATATAGGCATATGTAACAATACTTTTAAACATTGCTAATTTGTAGCGCGCACATTTTAATTCGTATCACTCAATGTTTGCAAAATGTATCAGCGTAAGTAATTAAGTGATAAGGATTGACATAGTCGCAAAATATTATGAACTTAGAATACCACAATTTGCGAAAGGTTATATTCTCCTTTGAGCAGAATAAGCCTAAAAGCAGAATTTGCCTAACAATAATAATTATCTCATTAAGTAATATAAATATTACTATTTAAGACACTAATCGAAATATGTAATCTTTACAACCATAGGGCCCATATTCTTAAACGTTCTCGATCGCACATTCTTCTTGTTCTGTTATTGGTCACTAGAAAACATTTTGGAATTATCATTAACTGATGTTTTCGGATTAAAATACAATTTTGTACGGTAACGGAAAAATAAACCTATTTAACTATGTAAGGGAACTTATACAGTCTTTGGAATCACCGAGTCACTAAATGATTAAGATATTTATTTAAATTAATTTTATCTTTTAATTAAACATTTTCTGCATATATTCCTAATTAATATGATAAATTGCTCACTCTTGAAACAGTAGTCATTTAAGTATAAACATATTATTGTGAAGTATATATATAACACATGTATTTGTAATTTTTAGAGTAATGATAAATAAGCAGGCAATCATCTAATTCGGATGGAGGAGGGAGAGTAGATCAAAATATTTTCTCTATTTTTTTTACTTTTGAGTTGATTTCTATAAGAAGAATTTGATGTTAAATGATTTCATGTTAATATTGTTGATGTTGCAGAAAGCTTAGTAATTTTCTGACACATGGTCTCCACCGATGTAGAAAACAATGTAGGTTTTTTAATCATCTACTGCAATTGCTTAATTTAACTATTAGATTGATTTATATTCTCTTAAAGAAATGTAAGATTTCTTAAGAAACAAGTTTTTTGGAAAACAAAGAACGCCGATATTTTGCAGTTTTCTTTTGTATTTACGTGATTTCCTATCTATAACTATCAAGATCTATACAACCAATTATAGAAAACTCATATTATCTAATTTTAAATTGTTTTCCTACACACAGAAAAATGATTAACAATTTAGTATTTAAAATGTTTTACACATATAATTAGAACACAAAAAAAAAACGAAACACAAATTTTCAATGGAAAAAAATGTTTTTGTGCAGTGAAAAACTAATACAAGTTAATAGGTATAGCCATTTCATTTAAAACTATACAAAGGTGTAACAAACCAACTAATGAATCAAAATTGAAGTATAAAATGTTTCAACTATTAAATTCTCTTACCAATGGCATGTCTGATAAATTAGTGAAGGTACACTTTCGCTTCTCCAAATTGGACCAATTGGGAATAAGGGTGCCCCCTGTTCCCCTATTTTTTCTGATGAACATAAAATTTAATAAATTTTTCAGAAAAGTTTAGAACAACAAAAATACTTACTTCAAATAAATTAAACATAAAAATAAAACTTGGTTTACGTTCCAGTAATGAGCCACCTTGTCAATTATTGGTATAGTTTTGCAAATAGTGAGCCATAAGCGGGGCACACTTCAAAATTAATAAAATACATATTTTTATGTTTTCGACTTATCTAACAAATTATTTAAATTGTAAAATATTATATTAACGACAGTTTAAAGCATAATAAAACATATTATTTAAAAAATAAAATCCCTGCCGGCCCGGCCTACAGGCAGAGGTAGATTTCGAAGTTAAGTATACCAATTTCACCAACAAAAACTAAGTCATTATTAGATATAAATCCACTTTAACAGTTTTATCTGTCTGCTTTTGACGAGTTTTTATTTCCTTTTTATAAAATAGCTGGTTTTATCAGAATCATGTTAGGGTGGTATTAAAAAAAAATACTTTTCCATGCTCAACAACTCGAAAGTTTCTGGCATAACACCAGATTCATTTTTAATAGGAAAAACATGAAACTAGTTGACGTGATTTTTGAAGAGAGTTATGAGCGACCTGTGTTTTTATTTTTCTTTCAGTTAATTAAAACTTGATTAGTAAACAATTATTTTCTCAGTAGGGCAATATTTTTTGTTTATAACACAATCGCTTCGGGAAATTCTGTTCAAAATGCCCACTTTGACATCATTTTTTGAAATATATTCTGCCTCTATCAAAAAATCGATCATTACTGTACATTATATAGTTTCTAAATAAGAGAATCTAGCAATTGGATGCGTTTGAGAGCAAAAATGAATTTAAAAATGAGTAAGAAAATAGACAGTTTGGATTTGAATGCACCCTTAATAAGATGATTTTTTTCTTCAACCGCTATGTATTTTTAATTTGTTTTTGCTGTATGAATTTTCCCTATCAAAAACTTGTCTATATAAATATTGAAGACAATATTAAGAAGATATATGATAAATTCATGGAGATTTTATAGCTTGTGAATTGACGGAGTTATGAAAATTTTTCTTCTTCAACCCCCCTTTTTGTTTTCGTTTTAAATTTTTTTTTTGCGGTACGAAATGGTCCTATAAAAAACTTGTGAATATAAAAGTTGTAAATAATATTAAGGAGATGTATAATAAAATTAATTGGGTTTGATAGCTTGAGAATTGACGAAGTAAGGAATTTTTTTCTTCCAAAAACCCTATTTTTGCCCCCTTTGAGCCTTTTTTTAATTTTATCAAAAATCTGTAATGCATGAATTTTTGGCATTATTTTTAGAAGTAATAAAAACTTTAAACTGGCTTGATCTGTACAAAAATTACGAAGTTATGGGTTTTTTTGGTTTTCACAAAACCCCTCCCTATTTCCATCCCCTTTGTCCGCTTTTGCCCATTAGCGAACTTGACCGAGATTTTATGTCCCTTGATTTTATGTATCAGTTTGGAAGAGATTTGTGCAGAATTGCGGAAGTTATCGTGTCCAGAAGAAAGTGATAAAACAATTGCTTCGGGAAATTCCGTTCAAAATGCCCACTTTGACATCATTTTTTGAAATATATTCTGCCTCTATCAAAAATCGATCATTACTGTACATTATACAGTTTCTGAATAAGATAATCTAGCAATTGGATGCATTTGAGAGCAAAAATGAATTTAAAAATGAGTAAGAAAATAAGCAGTTTGGATTTGAATGCACCTTTAATAATATGATTTTTTTCTTCAACCGCTATGTATTTTTAATTTGTTTTTGCTGTAAAAATTGGCCCTATCAAAAACTTGTCTATATAAATGTTGAAGACACTATTAAGAAGATATATGATAAATTCATGGACATTTTATATCTTGTGAATTGACGGAGTTATGAAAATTTGTCTTTTTCAACCCCCCCCCCCTTTTGTGCTTTCTTTTTTTTATGCAGTACGAATTGGTCCTATCAAAAACTTATTAATTGGATTTGATATCTTGAGAATTGACGAAGTTATGAATTTTTTCTCCCAAAAAACCTATTTTTTGCGCCCCTTAAGCCCATTTTTAACTTTATCAAAAATCTGTGATACATAAAATTTTAGCCCTATTTTTAGAAGTAATAAAAACTTTAAACTGATTTGATATGTACAAAAATTAAGAAGTTATGACGGGTTTTCGGTTTTTACAAAACCCCTCCCTATTTCCATCCCCTTGGTCCGATTTTGCCCATTAACGAACTTGACCGAGATTTTATGCTCAATGATTTTATGTATCAGTTTGGAAGAGATTGGTGCAGAATTACGAAAGTTATCGTGTCCAGAAGAAAGTGATATATATAGATAGACAGATAGATAGATAGATAGATAGATATAAAGTTTTTTACTGAGAGTGGTTTTGGGTTCTTTGGGTCATGATCGGTGTAGATCTGCAAAAATTTTTCAGAAATTCCAACATAGGAACGATTCCAATAGGTAGTATTTCATACGAAATCTGCCTAATAGTATTTTAAATAAAACTTATTTCTTTAAGAGACTAGGGGGCTCTGTCCCCTACGAGCTACGCTCGTCAACGCCCGTTCAGACACCACAGACTCCAACAGCACGCTAATTTGATCGGCTTTAAAAATATTTCGGAAGATTGAATTATAATTTGAATCTGACGTAATTTTTTTTCTCTTTTAATATTCACGTAAAAATACTTTTGTTAGAAATGAGATATTATGATCATCTTAAAATATCAAATAAATGTCCGGCGCAATTTTTTCATTTAAACTGTTTTGCAATATTATTTTTTGTTCATTTTACGTAATAAGTGTAATGTGACGTAAATGTGACCTAAATTGTCCTATTTAAGACTTCTAACGCATGTTAATGAATTTATTATTTTACAATATTCTTTCTCTTTTAAAATTCACGTGTAGGTATAGTTTTTATGACGTAATTTTCAATGAGTTCCTGCTTTTTATATTTTCTGTTTATAATAACCACGTGTAAAATAAATTTTTAATTTGAAGCAAACATTATTGCTTGCGCTGTTTATACAGTTGGCAACAGTTTAAATTAATACGATTTTCTAAATTTTGTAAAAAATATCTCTCGAAATGCTGACAATTTGAATTTAAAATAGAAATAAAACCTCAAAAAATGAGACAAATTAAAATACTAAAAGCAGTCTGCACACCGGGAAATTCTGACGCATAAAATGATCTAAAAATGATTAAATTCCTATGTACAGTTTTTGCTCCTATAAAACTTTTTTAATGGAACGATTTTGTCCAATTTTGGCATTAAATATCTCTTAAAATAATTCTTCGATTTGAAAACTGTCTGCATCAGCGTGTTTATCAAACATTTCTCTATAATACTACCGATTTTCATATTTTTGTATGCAACAGTTTTTTTAATATTACCGAAAAAAGGCCATGATTAAGCATTCAAATTGGATGCCGATCTGCCTGGAATATCTACGCAGATTTTCATTGGTCCATTTCCAAATCAAAACTTTTTTTATATATAGAAGGATTTCTAAGCATTTGCCAAAATATTCGTTTTTGTTCAAACTAGAAAAAAATTCTTGATTAATGAAAAAACACACGATTATTTCAAATAGTTTATGGACAAGTTATAGTTAAATGTTTCACTCATATGCCAGTTATATTTAGTCATATTGAGTTGTATTTCAGAATTCTGTTGTTTGCTTTTTTTTACACATAAAAAATAACTGACGCACTACTGGTACATGGTCCATTATAAATACATTTAAGTTATATATATACTCTGTGGACATCATTGTTCAGAAAGGCGAGTGGAATGAAACTATATTTCGTTTAGATTTCGCAATAAATATACACCTATTACATTTTCCCCTATGTTGGAATTTCTGAAATTTTTTTACAGATGTATGCCAATCACGAGCCCTAGAACCCAAAACCACCCTTAGTTCAAAACTGTCTATCTATCTATCTATATTATCTATTTATATCACTTTTTGTATGGACAGGATAACTTCCATAAGTCTGCAGAAATATTTTCCAAACTGATACATGAAATCAAGGTGCAGACCCCCCCTCCCCCCCTCGGTCAAGTACGTGCATGAGCAAAATCGGACCAAGGAGGTAGAAATAGGGAGGGGTTTTGAGAAAACAGAAAAAAACCTATAACTTCTTAATTATAATACATAACAAATCAGTTCAAAAAAGTTATTACCGCTTGGAAAACGGCCAAAGATTTATGTATAACAGATTTTTGATATCATTAAAAATGGGCTCAAGGGACGAAAAACAAAGTGTTTTAAGAAGAAAAAATTCATAACTTCGTCAATTCATAAGATATCAAATTCACTTAAATTTATCATAAATCTTAGTAATCTTATCTACAACTTTTATATTGACAAGTTTTTGATAGCAACAACTCTTACAGCAAAAAAAAAAAGAGGATGAAAAAAAAATCATAACTTCGACAGTTCATAAGATATCAAATCCGCTTAAATTTATTGTTATTCTTCTTAACACGTTCTTCTGACACTGAAGTGCTGAAAATTTACAATGTGTAAAGTAATTTTGAAGAAAATATAATCATGTAATAAATAAAAAGTAGGTAAATTTTAAATATTTGTTCAGTAATTATTTAAAACAATGTATATTTTTTCATTTTTGTATCATATTTTAGACGTCAGCCATTGGTGAATTGCGCGTTTTAAACGGAAAGTTCGCTGTCAGCCACCGGTGGCTGACGTGGCGCTTAACGTGTTAATATTATCTACAACATGTATATTGATAAGATTTTGATATGACCAACTCTTACTGGAAAAATAATAAGGCTAAAGAAAAAATTAGCGCATTTTGGCTGTTCTCAAATCCAAAGGGGCAATTTTATGACATAAATTTCAATTCATTTTTTTTCGGAAACCGATGAAACTGGAAGGTGTTGTTATACAGAAACTATGTAATTGAAAGACGTTTTCCGGTTTTTTGTAAACACAATAGATGTTTCATAAAATACTGTTTGAACCGAATTTCCCGACGAAAGCAGAAAAAACCTTGAACGAAGAGAAAAAAAAAATGCCTTGTGATAGGCTACCAATTTTATGCCTTTACGATTAACACTAGAATCTGTGACCCAAGACGTGATTTTTCGCTCGTATCACTGTTGTTTTTCGAAATAAAGCTTCTAAACTTTTTGACTTTTCCTAATTGCTCGGTGCAATGCCTTAACACGAATTTAATTGAATTTCAATTAAGATTGAAAATGTTTTTATCTTTGGGTCTGTATACCTAGAATTACCGTGATGGTCATCGCTGACCCGAACAAAATACTGTCATTTTTTTTTTTTTCAACTGGGCGTTCAACTCTATAGTTTTCAATAACGGAAGAATAATGTAAGGAGGGGTACCGCACTTACCTTTCAGAAATGTGGGGGTGGGGGAAGGGGACGTTATTTCAAAGAGCTGTCAAAATCTCAAAGTAGCTATTCCGAAATTGGAAATAAAAATTATCTTTGGTGGCATCTGTTCACTAAATTTCATATTATGAAATATTCCAGAAGCTGAATTGCATTAATCACTATTTAAAAATCGTGAAACCATATTGCGCGTATAAATCTACCATACAAAACAAGAATAACATCACTGAAGGCCATGGGTCAGCTACGCCGGATGTTCTAGATATACAAGAAACACTGTGATTCTACTGTTAAAAATGTATATGTCATTGTATGAGAAAGTAACAGGCTTGTTGAGCAGTGTAGTTGAAAATAGCCTTAACATGATTCTGATAAAACCAGCTCATACAGAAAAAGGAAATTAAAAACTTGTCAAAAGCGGCCAGATAAAATTGTTTAACTGGGTTTATCTCTAATCTTGATTATTTCTTGTTGGTGAAATTAGTACTTAACTTCGAAATCTACCTTATTCTGTAGGCCGAGTAGGCAAGAATTTTTTTATTTTATGTTATCAGTTGCTTGTTAATTTGATTTAGATTTTACTTAACATTTAAAGCCGTCATCAAAGTTGGTAATAACACACGAAATTGGAAAATCATGATAATGAAAATGCAAATTAATTAACATTTTATGCAATTTTTTTCTATATACTTGTTGTCTAATATGAAGATATTATCAAACTTTTCTACCAAATCAGCATTTGCACGCACCGAAAATTAAATTTAAGAGCTTCATTATGCAAAGATTTTTATGTTACTTTAAATATAAGAAATATTTGATTACTAACTTAGTTCAAACTTTTAAAGACTAATGATATATTTTGCAAAGTTTTGAATTAGTAATGAAAGAATTTTTTTAGTAAAGCTAGAATTTTTTCGGGAATTCCGCATGCAAGCAGAAGCATGTATTTTTTCTAAAAAAAATCCAAATCTTATGTATAGATATTTCAAATATATCTGTATGAAAAGCTTGTTATTACTAGAAATATTTAAAAATATCTTTGATTACAATTTTAAATTATGAACGTATTAATTTCAAAAATAGCGACATAAAACTCAAATATTGCTTAATTAAATCTTTTAAATAGAAAGAAAGCAATTTATTCTGCATATATTTATTTTGTGTTTAATATAAATATAATTACTCTTGAATCTGACTCAAACAACAACAAAAAAATACTCGTGTAATTAAATTTTGAATTCTTTCAATAGAACTCATATAATCCGAAAAATGCTGTTCGTATAAGTCTTTAAAAAAACGAAGTAAAATGTCATGCAATTATTTGTTACTTATGACTCAAATTTAAAAACGATTTTGTTCATGTTAGATTGCAAGAACTTTTTCTCCATTACGTCATCTAGAAATCCTGTTTCCTAATATTGACACGAAAGAAAAAGAAGTATCAAATATTTTAGTTAATTACAGGGACATGTTTAAATATGTAATTTTTATCGAGGGCTAATTAGCTTCACATTAGAAAGTCGGTGATTAGAAGAAAACTTTCAAAAGTGATGAATTAGATTTTGACTGAATTAGAATGGAATAATTAAAGGAACACAGAACATAAGTGTATTTCTTTTTTTTCTAATCCAAACAACGCAAGCTTCAAGCATTTTTAAGAGGTCATAAGTAGTAATTAAGACACGAAAAAAATTGCGCATAAAAATAGCTTGCGTGTAATACTTCAAGAATTAAAATAAATAGGATTTAAGCTAATTTACATTTTACCTTGAAGCATAGCATTCCAATAACTATGTATCAATAACCATTTTTTAAAATTAAATATGATTTTCGTGATAATCTTACTTTATGATTATAAAAATGTATGTTAAAAATAAGACTAAAAACATTAAGTAGTGTAAGAAGCTCATGACATTTAAATGAGAAACTATTGAATTTAATTAAATAGATTATTTATGGTAAAACGTACATTATTTATGCTGCAATTTATACTATGTGTATCACGAAAATAAGAAATCGGCATTTGGTTTAAACAATTTCTTTCAAATCTACCCTCTCCTGTCTATGGTTAAGAGCCAGAACATCTAGAGATGTTCATGATATATATTAGGATAATTTATAATTAAAATTACAGCATAAATACACATTATGCAAACATAGAAATCGTAATCCACGTCAGAAAAAGGGTATCTGTTTTTAATGAAAAGACGTGCCAACACAAGGAAATTAGATGCAAGACGGGTAAGAATAAGACGAGACAAGAGGAAAAGCTAGAAAAAAGTTAGTGGTTTATAAAAAATCACAATAAAAGGGATAAAAGAAACGCATCTGATGAGAAAAGCGTTTACACGCAGGTATAATATGAGTGATAAGAATATTTTAATGGCACGAAAACGATAGGAAGTAAAGGAGAAAAACGCAAAATATTAGTAAATTATAAAAAGGAAGGAAGAAAAATATATATGTTTAGACCTAAATGTATGTATAATATTTGTAATAGCAAAAGAATAAAAATATAAATATAGAAGAAAAAAAGGAAAGCAGATAAAGGTATACTTTGCTTCACTATCATCGCATCAAGCAATAGCAATGCAAATTTGAATAAAAAATACCGGTGTGCCGTATGAATAAAAAAAAAATAGCCCGTGATTTCAATGATTTAGCGCGTAGAACAACAGACTGTTAAATTTTTTTATTCCGCTTTCGACAAGATAAAAAATATATATATATCATGTTTGAAAATTACTAACACGATGTTAGGAAAGGTTTTTAAAGTTCGAATACAACACGAAATTTTGCGAAATTTCGACAAAAAAAAAAAAAAAAAGGCGATCGCTGTTCCCAAAATTCAAAATCAATTTTCAGTGGTAAAATTTTTACAGACTATCTAGGAATTGCCCGCTGGACAAGCGTAAATTCAAAGAGAATAATTAAGAACAACCAAAAAATAATGAAATGAGCGTGGTAATCTTTGCTGGTGCCCATTCGAAGACATTAGTATCACCAGAAATGACCAAATTCGGTGTGTTCGACGGAAGTATTGCAGTGAAAATTTCAGGATTTCTATGGCAAAGGCACGTTAGTAAGGTATCTTACAGCAAATAATTTTGATTTCTGTATCATGTTAGTCAGTTATGAGTGATTTGTAAAATTAACTTGAACCGTTGTACAAAAGTAGAAAAAATGCATTTTTTTTAGGGAATTTCAATTTTCTCTAAAACACATTGTCTTACATTTGTTAAAACTGCTGGAATAACGCGCCCGTTGCAAAATTATTACCTCTTTAAAACTTCAAACATATTTATATACTCGATAATACCCAATTTATATATTTCTGATGTGGTCATTCGCATTCTTGCAACTCGGTCATTGCACTGAGCTTGAATATCGGACACCAGTTGTCTTTAACTTCTTTAATAAACAAAGAACTGTACTATTTGCAAGTTATTTTTTCTGCAAAATTAGCTATTATTTTTCAAAACAATGTAGGTACAACCAATAATTTACCCCACGAGAAAAAGTAAGCACGAATAAATCCGCACAATACGCAGTATAGCTGCCCTACTGTTCAACTACACTGTAAAAAAAAAAAAAAAATCTATAAAATTACTAAGAATTTTCTAGGAAAGTGGTATTCCTAGTACTTTTTATGCAGCTCCAACAAAACAATTCCTGGAATTATTCCCGGGTTACAGATAAAATTTCAGCTTTACAAATCTGGTTTTGTAGATTTCCATCTTTTTTTTTTTTTTTTTTAAGTGTACAGATAAAGTTTTAGTAAGCATACAGATTTCTGTAGCTTTACATCTATAGAATTACATATTTTTTTACAGTGTAGATTAATGAAAAAATATCGACTTAACACTTTTTTCTTTATTTTTTACATTCGCGCTTAATGCGTATGACATTATAAAAATAAATAATTTTAGTAATTGTTTAAATTACGTTTAGGAAAATATTAATCCATTGACTAAATTGGAATATAAAAGTAAAAGTACTTCTTTAAGCAACCCAAACATGGATAAATTTCATGTAGAAAGACACGTTTTATATAACTGATTCAGAAAGCTGGGCAAAAATTGCTGACGCATGAAGCAATTTTGTTCCATTTCATTAGTTAAAACATGTCTTTCAATAAAAATTTCCCTGATGAAGATGCAAAAACAAAATAGATAAAATGTTTTTAGAAGGATTTGTATTCAAAATAAATCCAATTTAAAAACTATGTGCAAAGTTTTTGACCATTGCTAAAATATATAAAACATACGAAAACTGCAAAAACGTATATATAGGTAAATGTTAAGGTTATTTTTATATATTTTTTCGGACAACAATGACTTAGAAATTTCGTTTTAAAAACTTGACAAAAAATACATTCACAAAATAAAAAGAAATGTATCATTTAGTACTTGCATTTTTAAAATAATAGATTACTTAACCATTTGAATTCAAATAAAATTTATTAAGGACAGTACATCATGACATATATGCTTAAATATCAGTAGAAAATGCTTTAGTAAACATGATTCTGAAGTTTATAACACGGAATGGTAAATGGATTTTTTAATTTAAGATTTTTTGGATAGAAATGCATTTCAGGAGTATTTTAACTAAATAATATATAAACGATACAGTTTAACCTAATCATAAATTATAATGGGCCTAGGAATTAAATTTAAAATTGACAAATTGAAGTAAAACTAAAAAATTAAACTAAAATTGTTAAATAAAAGGGAAAAAAGTTTTTGTAGATCTAAAAATTATATAAAAAAATAGTGTGTCCACAAAAATGTATACAGAACTTAAATATGTATAACGTATTTTTTTTAAATTAAGATACACATCATTTCGACTTCTAAAATGGAACTGCAATAATGAATGTTTTATTAAATTAATACCAGTATTCAAACTGATGGCCGTTCTGGTGCAGATATTGCTGATAAAATAATCCAGCGGAATCGCAATCATCGAGAATCATTTTATTAGGTATTTATGAAAATTTTTATTATCTCGGTGCTCCAAATGTTGCTTGTGAATATTTTGAACAGTTCCTTTTGCTTCTAATATACATCTAACCATAGCGATTGTAAGTCGAGTAGAGGGTATCTGCTTCAACCTCTTTTTAAAACCGTCTCTGCATTTCAGCTGCATTTTCGAACTTCAAATAACACTTGTGAATTTCTTCTTCTCAAAGCCTAGTGTGATTTCACCAATTATTTCAAGTTCTTTAAATTCAAAAGAGAAAAGAATCATGACAGTTATTAGCAGGAAAAATGTGTACACATTTTTGTGACACCCTGTATAAATTAAAGTATTCATGAAGATTTATTCTGTATGCTAATTATCAAAGTAATAGTGTTAAATACAAATAGCATCCATTATTTATAGTGTATAATTCTGATTAGATTTATAAATCTTCCATGAAATGTACTTTTATTTGAATATTATGCGTCATAAGTATGTTATTTCTATAATTTTCTTTAAGTTTTTAGACACCGTGCCCCATTAACATGAACATTAGAAAATAAGTTTTCACCACATGTACTATCACACAATATGATATATATGCCATTGCCTCTTGTATTCTGCGAGTATCATATATCCGATTATTTTGAGGCTGAATGAAGCTCTTTAGCGTAAGAAACACGTGGAACATTTAGTGAATAAGAACTTCTAAGTGTTTTAAAAAAGTGTGTCAAGTCGAAGAAGTGGGAACTGCACACGTGTGAAAATTATTAGAATAATTCTAAATTTGCAATAAAATCTTGTTATATCAAAGAAATAATACATTATTTAAAAATATTAATACATTTATTATTTACTGTGCATCCTTTTTTTTATTATTATTATTATTAAATATTCGGTACGTCTTGGCATACTTTGTATAAGTTTTAGGCCATTAACTTCTATTTCGTTGTCATGGTGCCAAATTAGGATGGGTCTTTCTATCAGACCATTCTTGTTTAAGATGTCGCATTTCTTTCATTTTTTCTTTACAATAGCCCAAACACTCTCTATGGGGTTCCTATCTGGGCTGTTTCCAGGCCATGAAAGTATTTTTATATTTTTGTATCCAAATATGTGGTCACAGATGAAGCTTTATGACACAGCGCTCCATCATGCATGAATATGAAGTCTCCATTTGAAAACCAGTCTTTTAATTGTGGAATTAGTCTTTGTTGAAGCCTTCTATATACCGTTACTGGTCCATAATGCCTTCTACAATGTATAAACATCCAGTACCCTGAGCAAACATCGCTCTCCAAACCATTAATTTAGTAGGATGTTTAACTGTCTGTACTATGCAATTACGGAAAATACTTCAATGGTACTTTTCCTGACATATTGATTCATCAGAAAAACATACCTCAAAGATAAAAAATACTTTAAGGTATGTAATTTGTAGAGAAATATTCTTATAAAGAAATTTTTAATGAAATTTATAAACAGTTTTGCACCTTTAGGCAGTATGCAAAAAACATGATTTCAGGAAAAGAAAGGAACAACTTGAATTCAGCTGATTAATTAAAGGAAAATTAATATTTCTCATCTTGCTCCAGTCATTTCCGAATTGTTCTTGCACAAATTTTGCCCAAGCAAGTGTCTTCCTTGTCATAGGAGATGTGATTTTAGCCTTTTTCCAGAGCACGACGAGCACTGAGTCCAGCTGAGATGAGCTTTCTACGGATAGAAGGATCACATACACTTACTACATGTGCTTGTAAAGAGATTTTTAGTTCATGGCTAGTTTCTCTTCTGTTAGCGTTAACAATCTGAATTAAACTCCTTTCTGTTCTTTCAGAAAATTTACTTTTCCTTCCGCATTTCCCTACTCTAAAATTTTCATATTCACATTTGGATTCGAAATATCTTTTTATTCTACACACAGATGCTTGCGAAATTTTTGCTTTTTATCGATATCGTGCTGTCTATAGTGATTTTCTTGAATGAGACACTTTGCCACAGCTAGTTTTCTAGGAGAAATATCACTTGCTTTACTTATTATCACGCAATAATCCTTTGACAAACGAAAAAAAGCTACCAATTAGTATAAACTGATCAAAACAGCGAAAAGATTTGTTTCAAGAATAACATAATACTGATGCCAACTCAAGAAAAGAAAGAAAATACTACCACAGCAAGCAGACTATTTTAAAATTTTATTTTAAATTAGTTTGTTAATCAAGCAAATTCTATATGCAATGCAAAAATTTTGATTACTTTGTATCAAATATTTTTCCTTTTAAAAAGTGGCAACATTTAACATTATTATATTTTCAAAAACATTCTAAAAAAGCGAAAAATTGACTGGATCAGCAAAATAAATTACCTTTCATGAAACATTGCAGATATGTACAATATTAATCAAGAAAAACTGAAAAAAATCACAATTATTCTAATAATTTTCACACGTCCGTACAATTTTTAGAGCGTTCTGCATCTTAAACTGCTTTTCAACTAGACAAATTACTTTTATCTAATAATTATGACCCCTGTAGATGCAGAATAATTATTTATTCAAATATGATTCAAAGCAGCAACTTTTAATACTATCATATCATAAGCAATATGGTACCATTCTTCATAAAAAGGTCTTTTTCAGAAAACAAAGCTTTTTTCTGGTCAAGATCATCCATGACGAATTCATTCTATCTCTAACTATAGATTTGAGCTTGCATTAAATTAAACACTCTTAAAGTAGTTGTTCTCAATTCTTCGGATTTACTTTTTGAAACACTTAGCCACTATTACTAGACAAACGTTCAAAGTCCGGCTTACATTTGAGGATTCCACGTAGTCTTGAAAATAAACCTACTTACATCGTGAAAGATGCGTTCGAATGAAGCGAGAGGAAATAGTAATGTTAGACACAGAGTTATGATTCTGTACTATTACATGTAACAGAAAATTTAAATTATCTTACCACTGTCTTAATAATCTTCGAAAATACGCATAAATCTACTTCATGAGTCAGAAAGTCTGATAAGCACACCGCGCTATACGTGAATTTTATATAGGGAAAGGTGGGGCAAAATCGGGTACCATAAATGTTTGTTGTTCTTAAATTCAATCAAATGGGAAAACAAACTCTGAACACCGTTTTTCATTTTAAATGAAACTTTAGCTATATTAAAACATACTCTTTTCAGAAAAAAGTAATTGATTATATAAAAAACATCTTTTTTCAGACATATGCAAAAATCTGGTATTACCCCACTGGTTGGGTAAAACCGGGTACCCATTTAAAACTCGTGGAAAACTCATTTTCTTTTTTTTTTATCTTGTTTAATATAGTAAAAAAAATACATCTTTGTTATATTTAACAAAATGAAATTGCACATGTGTTCTTCCGTGTGTCAAAAATAAATCTGTAGCAAATTATCTACATTGTATATGCCTACTTATTTTACGCTGGAAGTCTTAGAATTATTTTAACTACAAAAAATCACAAACAAATTTATTATCATATTCTCTTTCATACTACATGCTTCGTGTGCCCATCCGTGACATTTCACACATTGTATCCAACTTTCTCTGGATTTAGTTTCATTATCTTCTTCATCTTCTGAGGATGCCTCATCAACCTTTTTTAGTTTCTCTGCCTGTTGATTCTTATTTTCTTTTTATGAATCTTCCTTTTTCGTTTTGCAGAGTGTTTGGCTTCTTTCTGATCAATATCTATTTCGAGCTTTAATTTATAGGGTGAAGTAGTTAATATAACAGTTTCCACTTCTTTTGCCAGCTGTTTTCACAATCCTAAAGCCTTCCTGGGGTGGGGCAATAACATTTTAACTGAAATTGGAAATACAGATTGCTGACTACACAATATCAGATCTCGATCCTGTGATATTTCAGAAATATTTATTGCTGCAACTATGCCAACCTACAGCTGCGTAGACTTAGGTGCTTTATCATTGACTTTCATGGGTTTTTCTGTCATTTCCGAAGAAGCAAATAGATCCAGGAAAAACATCGTTGTTGTAAGGAAAAATTCCTGTTTTCTCAAACCGTCTAATTGGAGTATTTATAACTACTGCTATAAAATATGCAGCTTTGAATGATTTTCTAATTAGTAAATTGTTACATATCGCCCAGTATTGGAAGTAACCACTTCCTCACCTCTTGTTTGTAGTATAAGTTTAGAGGTGCTATGAATAACACATCAAAGGGTTAACAGTACTTAACAGCATTAAACTGCAACTTAAAATTCCATGCTAAAGTATTAACTATACTAAAAGAATCATTCCCTGTTTTGACCCACTCTTAAGTTACCCAATCTCCAACGTGACACAGATTTTTAAACATTACGTCATTACTCTCAGTCCTATAGTAAAAGATCAGTAAAACTTTTAAAATACTTGCAAGAAAGCAAATAATTTAATGTAGAACTTACCAATATTTAATATTCTGGAAAACAGTTAATATATGCGTAAAACCTAGAAACAAACAAAATAATTTTTTAAGTGAAATTTAAACGCATTCCTTCACACAAAAATAACCGCACACAATAGTGCTTCGTTCAGCTACAAATGTCGTAATGATTTTCGACAAGCAATTCCTGGTGTTGGCTGACAAATAAAAGTTCAAATTAAGGAGGAACCAGCGCGACCCGGTTTTATCCGCCTACCCGGTTTTGTACAACTCTCCCCTACTGGAAGCAAATTTGGAGCACGGATAAATTTGGATACGTGCAGACAGCTAAGTCTTGTCCTCGGCTTGCATTCGTACTTTAAACATTAAAAAAGTTTAGAGAAAAATAATTATATACAAAAAATGAAATATTTAATTAAAAAAATGAAAAATTCAACACAACACATTCTCATTACTCAAAACCCACTGTTTCCTACAATAAAAAAGTATTTACCAAAACTTTGCAAATCCATTCTAAATTCATCTTGACTTCGCATTTTTTGGAACAAAATTCACTAACGCTTACATATAAAGGATGTCGACACTTATAGTCTATGAAGTCTTAACTTCTTCATACTATGGTCAACAATTCTTAGACTATTAGAATATCCTGAGAGAACTACATTATCTTCTACAAACGATATTGAAACTCCACATGAATAAATTCATGACTTTACAGAGAAACCCCCTAGGAAATTTTATTTATCCAAGAAACACCCGGAAACTCTGCTATAACGTAAAAAATATATCAAACTGCCATTCCACATCATTCATTAGTAGACTATCTACAAATTCGAAGGAAACATACCTTAGAAGTTTTAATTTGAAAGTATATTCAAATATATTTAAATGCGAATTACAAAAATATCACATTAAAAATTTAAAACTTGAATACACTTTTAGAATTGTGCTTTAATATAATGAACAGCAGTATGTTTGAGAAAGATATCAATGAATTTGTTTGACAAATTTAAACGCGTTTATGCAATTTATGATTAATAAGTAGAAAATATAGAAATAAAATTCCCCTAATTTATTATTCCTTAACTACGGGTTAGAATAATTCTGTATTACCCTCTTTTAAATTTATGTTAAATCATTACGTGCTTTGCGTTAATATTGCACTGTTTTGGCTTCATAATATAAACACAACACGTGGCTAATGCAATATTTTTCGACGCTCTAATTTAACTCTCTAGCAACGATCATCAGCACGGAATGTGTATCTATCAACTTATTATCTCGGTAGTAATTTGCGAGAAGAAGCTTTGATAGCAGGAAGTCAACGAATATTCATATTTGACGGC
The DNA here is from genome assembly GCA_963932465.1 of Maratus speciosus. Classification (NCBI taxonomy): domain Eukaryota; kingdom Metazoa; phylum Arthropoda; class Arachnida; order Araneae; family Salticidae; genus Maratus; species Maratus speciosus. Next base: position 239,299,142 of record OZ010787.1, on the reverse strand, counting down.
TATTGAGTGTTTCTTAGGAAATATATTTCTATATCATTTCCCGCAATTTATAAATAGCTCTTGGCTTTGTGTTGCGGCAACATGTATTATTTAACCTTTTTATTCAATAATAGAAAAACCTTGAATAAAATAAGTTCAATTCAAAATTACTTTTTAGCTTATTTAACATAGCTTAGCGATTCATTTGGATCTAGAAAGGCAAATAATACATTTATTTCTTTTATTTAAAGAATTGCAGTATTTCAGCGAGATTTTTATTTCACTATGTTCAAGCATCATGTCAAATTATGTCGTTTACAATCAGTTTTTATGGTGGATATTTGATGTAAATTTGAGATTAAATTTCGTAAAATATTTAGAATTGTATTTTAATGCAAATTTTAACCAACCAAAAATGTCTTATTTGATTAGCATCGGGTTAAATAATGCTTGCTATCTTATTTGCCAAAAAATTAACAGAATTTTAGTACGTATTAAATTGTATAAGGCGTATAATTAATTAAAATGAGCCATTGCTGTTTTTTATATAAAATATAAATAAAATAAACCATAATAAAAAATCTCATGAAGATTTTTGTCTTGTATTAGCTTTCGTAATGAGATTTCAGATTAACTTCCATTAGATGACATTTGTACTAATTTCGCATTTCGATTTTTTAGATCTAAGGCATAGGTTTTTGGATAAAAAGAAGTAATATTTTGAATTCCAATGCTTCTTTATATCAGTATTATAAGTTCTTGCTAAGCTAATTTCAGTCTCGATGGCGCGAGAATAATGACAAACATAAAGTCACTTGAATGTGTTATCTATTGAGTGCAACTAATGTCTAAGTAAACCAAATAAATTTTTTAACACATTAACTCTTGAGATTGATTGACTTTACACGAAAGTATCTATGCATGGGCAGTAAAAATTGGTTCGCCGGGAGGATTACCCCCCCCCGGTACTCGGGGGGGGGATAGTATTCGGTTAGCTAATAACAACGCATTGCTGTCTGTTTACATTGCTACATAACTGAATTGAAGACCTGAGTGAAAGAAGCTGTTATGTAACAAAAATTAGAATTCGAGAAACTTGAAGTGAAAGCTTTTGTTGTAATTTAGTCATTTATTTAATTCCTTTTTAGAAGCATATATTCAAATGTTAAGTTATACTAAACTCTCCTAGAAAAGAATAATAACATTTAATTATTAAGTATTAGAAAATAATTTCACCATTTAAATTATTAAATGTAAAACAATTAAATATTAAAAGTTACTGTCTCAGATCTTCAAGACTAAGTAGAATTTTAGTATTTTAGTTTTATCATATGATATAATACCGCATAATGCTTTCATCCATAAAATAAAACAATTTTTGGAGAAAATGAACAAATTCTCCCACTAAACTCGTCAGTTATTTAAAATTGGAACTAACTAGTTTTTATCGAATCAGCAATCAATCAGTTTTGAATTATTCTATTAGTTGTCATCACAGCAATAGTCCTGGCAGTTTATTGTAATAGTGCAAAATTTATACATTTTTAGATATTATTTGAAAAATACAGCTTTTTGTCTTGTTACTCGCATTTCGTAAAATCAGGAAATAGTTTTTCGGTCCTTAGCATAAGGTACTGAAATAACTCTTGTTGATTAAAAAAAAACAGCTTATATACGAAGCTAACTGCATTCCTGTCTCACTGTTGAGCTAGAAATTAAAAGGACAATTAACTAAATCCTTATCTTATTCATTTCTTTACCCATACTGATAGTACAGGGAAATTTATTTTTGAAAAAGTACAAAATAATATAAAATTTCACTAAGTAAGTAAGAGATAAAAAAATATATGCATGAATCGTTAAATGTATTGTGAATGAACATAAAATTAGTTAAATAACTTTGAGTCAGTACACTATCTCTGTATTTTACACTTAGCTATTTAAAGTTTATATTTAGTTTAGCTCGTGAAACTCAACGCAGAACGACAGCATGAACGAAAAATGTTGAAGCAAACAGGAAAATTGGATAATTCCTTTTCCATCATTTTCAAAATTTTCAAAGGGAATTTGTATGTCTTAATCCTTTATCCAAAATATCCAGTCTACAATATTTTAATAATTTTATGATTTCATAAAGTATTTTTTATGGAAGCCATTAGAATTCTTGCGTGCAGAGATATTATAATGCAAATACCTGAAGAACTCTTCAAAGAATAAACGTATATTAGACGCAATTTTTACGACAATTACAACCATATAAATACTGGTTTAAATTACTAAGTAGTTTTCGAAAACAAACCTAAAATGTAGTTGGGAAAGACGGTCACCTAAGGGAATTTCTCCCATACAATCATAAATTTAAAACTTAGCGTTCATTGAGCATTTTATGCACTCGATAATAATAGCGTTAAATTATTTAAAATCTTTCATGATATTATTAAAACTTTCACCGGCATATAGACTAGCTTAGGATAAGTGCGGTCAAAATATAATTTTTTTGGAAAAATTAATTATTGAGCGGAGAATGATTACAATCACAGTTTTCATACTTTTTGTTCTATTTAGAACGATTCTGCAAAAAGGATGTTACTGCATGAGAAGAAATCGTGATAAATAGATATATTGAAGTGGCCCTAATAAAAAACAATGCCTTTGAAGAAATTGTCTTTAACATTCAATGATTAGCAAAGATTGTGCTTCTTGTACATCTTACAGTTTTATAAAGCTTTATTAAGTTTTTTGTTTTTTTTCAAATACTTGTTCTCCTTTTCTTTTCAATTCCAACTTCTTTACAGACTGCCATTACCCGAAAAGCAAGCATCAAGCAACGACAGTGCTACGCACGCTTTGTTTTTATATTTTTAAACAATTAACCGGCGTAGCCCGTGCTTATGATAAAAACCTTCATAATACCTAAAATAATCGTTGATGAATTTATACTTTTAAACAAAAATCTTTGCAAACGAACTTAATATTGTGGACCACACTGTCTTTGGCAGCGTACGCCCTCTAATTAGCATGGTTTTATATTTTTAATTCAAAATCTATCCAAACAACTAATGACTATGCTTATAATAATTTCCAATGTAATTTCTGAAGTTTAAATATATTATGTTTTCAGTCCTGATCAAAACTTCCCAATAAAACCCAAATAACATAAAACATTTCCACCCTCATTCTTTTAAAACTCAAAATGATATCTGTCTCTGTTGAAAATGTAAAGGTCTCCCTACGCATTAAGAGATACAAAAACCCTCCGAAAATATAAACAGAATTAAAATGAGGAACTATCTTTAAAGGCACTGAGAGAGAGAAAGAGATACTTCCGGAAATTATTATTTTTTTTTATATAGTAGATATTGATATTTTCTGAAGACGTCGTTACAAAGGAAATGGTACCCAGGTTATTTTTTTTTTATTTTAACTTGCAAAGCGGGTGTAGAGTTGGAAGAAATGCAGTAATAACGAAACTCGAAAACTGCATTTCGAAAATAATATTTTTGAATAGTTTAATATAAATATTTTTGTTAACTAAAGACGTCGTTATAAAGTAAGCAGTATGCAGATTCAGTGGGTTTTTTCTATATTTTTCGATTTTTATCGGATGAGCAAACATAAATTAATAAAAATTACAGGGAAAACGAAAATCCGAAAACGGCATTAGGAAAATAATTCTTTTGATGCCGATGCATGCTTCTAAATAAGCGGAAAAAAACAATAGGGATCATGCGAATATTGATTATGTTCTTTAATTAATAGTTCGGTTAATTAACAAGAAAATTAAAATTCTGAGCATTTGATGCATTCGTATCTGCCTTGGACTATCTTCAATAAATTTTTAGACATCTACGTGTATTTTCTTAGCCGTCACGAACAGAAGCACGAAGAGACACATGGACAAATAACTTTCTTTAATTAATATAGATAACAGCCAGAAAAAATAAACAAACAGAAATTTTGAAACAAAACATATGTAAGGTCCTTATGCATAATTGTGATGGTCACAAAATGCGACAATGAACTTGTACTTCAAATCTTAATGTATAAATCGTATATAAATGCTATATAGTGAGACACTTAACATATGGAACAAATCGCAAAACATTTATCTGCTTTTAAAACGCTTTCGTTAAAAAAATTCCCAGTAAAATTCACATCGTTCATTATCAAACGCCTCCATATTCCTTAAATGCGGCGAAAAAACCCGAAAATAGTTCATTATATTTCTTTTTTAACATTCAAGATCCAATTAAAATAAGTACGCCAACGTCTATATTGTTTCTTTCATTTACCTGAAGTGTAAGTTCGGGAAAACACGACAAGTTTTCAAATTAGTAAATTAGTGTTCTAAATTATTCTACGCATTTCGGTGACTTGTTTTCTTTAGTGACGAACTGAATGCTCTAAATGCGGAGAGACTTTTTCGAGATTAACTAAGGTAAGTTTATATGGCATTTTCATATATTGTTTTAAAATTATGTTTATAGCAGAAATTGTGTTTAAAGAAACTGTATTGAATCAATAAATTAAGAATTTCAACATGACCCTCCAATAGTGTTTTCCGTGACCGAGTACTTAAATATGTGTTTATATGATCAAAATAGAAAACTTCATATCTTTAAATTTTTAATTAAAAATAAATGGCATTTTGCAGTTCAATCGGTACACTGTAAAAATTATGGTAAAGTGCCGCGTATATTCCAGGAACGTTTTTGTTTCTCATACGTTTTTATAACAACCAAATAATTTTCAGAAAAGTTATAATTTTTTTCTGACATATTCGTAGTAGATAATTCCTTGTCAGATGGTAGAGTACCGTTAAATATCTTCAGTCATCTGATTAGCTCATTTTGTTTATCACATTTGTTGTCACATATCACCTTTATCGTCTGAGCTCTTCATATACATATAGAACTGCGCAAATCTCCCTTGGGAACCGCAATTCGTGAAGTAAAACGAGAGATCATCGATTAAGGACGTATTTTATTCATCCGGTACCAGCTTACGTTTAATGACATTGAGGAAATATGTATATGAAAAATGATTTTAGTAGAAACTGGTGGAAATAGAAATTTTTATTTGTAAGTAAAATCAGGGCAAAATTAGTACCCCGCAAACAACTTCGAAAGCTGTTAAATAATTTAAATTTAAGAAAACGAACATGTATTTTCTAAACCAAGTGTGGAGAACCCGTGTGCCAGTGGGCCAACTGTTATCTCTATTTCTGAATAGTGGCTTATTTAAGGACAGAAGTTCTAGAATTAATGTTTCAAAATTAAAGAAAAAACAGACTTTTCAGGAAATATTTTAACTATGATAAAATGGCTTGAAAAGAAGAACCCTTTCTGGTATATACTTAGAACATTACCATTTGTTATCCAGTTTTACTGCTTTCAAATGTGTTTACGACGTGATATTTTTACTCAGCTTTTAGTTACTGGTGAAAAATTTAATGTCCACCTGTTTTCACAAAAAGCAATGTTGAAATATACATTTAGCCTGCATTTTGTTTATACTTTCCTAATTCTAGAGCATGACTTGGACAAAAGAGATACGCTGGTTTCGCATTGCGTACCAAATGGGATGAAATCGTGCGTTGCTGTTGCTATGTGTGTGTTTTCGCTGCACTCAAAAAAAAATCTAGTTCATCACGAATAACAAAACGTTTACGGAATAAATCTGGCAAGTTATGGTGACTAAGTCACCTGAAGTCAGGTCTTGAAGTCACTTCCCAAGTCTCTAAGCTTCCTGAGAAATATAAGAAATATATATTTATTTAGTTACATTACAAATGAAACGTTCCGCTGTAATGTCAGTAAGCTTCATTGAAAATGAATAGAAAAATCCCTGGTGTTTGGCAGGATGTTTACTAATATTTCAGTGGAACCTATTCAGTAAAATTTCGATTATTTAAACGAAACGGTCTAAGGAAATATTGGACAACTTGGTTGCCGATTATTTCCATGAAACGTTCCTCCATTTTTGTACAGTGTATAATGCTCCAGAATCATCTTTCGAAACGCAATTACACTCACAAATATCTCTTTTTGAAGATAATCCATTTTATGCTTTTAAATGCTGTTTGTTAAAAATAGTTTCACCAACAAATCAAATTTAGGAAGGAATCTTAAAGTACTGGGGTAAAACTTTGGTGAATGCTTAACAAATGAAGGATATGTATAAAAAACAATGATAAAATTAAAGAGCAAAAACAAAGACAAAAATTAAAAAGGAGAGAATAATTAAACCTTTAAAATGCAAAAACTTGAAGTCAGTCACTAAAATATTCTGCAAGTAAAGGTGTAGCAGTTACGAAAAAGTCTAAACCTCAGACATTTCTAGGTCTATAACATCCATGAACTAAAAAGAAAATTTGAGGCCAACACGTAAAATGAAATGCAAAAATCAGTTAAAATCAAACTGGAAATCGAGAAATTTGGTAAAATTTGTTATATGTTTAATTCATTATTTACTACTTGTTTTTTACATTATCAAAGTTAAACGATTGTAAAGTATGAATATTGTAGTATGCATTATTTATTCATTATGCGTTCAAGATTATGTATCTCAAAGTTATTTTTTATATCTAAGTTACTAGTATATTAAGTAGTTCAATAATAAGCTGTTTAAATTTCAATTTTATGTATTTTAAGTCTTTATTATCAAATTCAAAATTTATACCAATTAAATGAATATTTAAAGATGAACTGATATATATAAAACGCATTGTCACATTTAGCTCTTTGATCGTCTCATTTAGGTTTTAACTACTGTAAATGCGACAAAAATGGCCTAAATGCGACAATCGTTTATTGCTGGCTTATATTACTACAATGATGAAATTTCTACGAAACGAGTTAATTTTGAACTAAAGGTACCATATTCAATAATTTCCTGCTTAATAAAATATAAATTTAATTAATAAGATGCCAACTATGCCCTAAATGTGACAAAAGCATGGAAAATTGCGTCGCTTTTACAATGGTCATTATATTTTAATACATTTCAAAAGCAAATAAAATGCTATTTTCTTATAAAATAATAATAATTGCTTATAAAATAATATAATAATTTCAAATAATTATGTTATAAATAAATTATTAATATAAAAAATGAATAATTCTTGAAGAATTTTTTTTAATTACTGTAATTACATTTAAAATTCACCGCGTTCATTATACGTTAAAACTCTTCATGAACTATCACAGTGTAGTTCATAGAGATGTTTTTCCCACGTTGGTACGATATTTTATTTGGCAAATAAATTAGTTGTCCATGAAATTTTATTAACGATGTGAGTACTTCAATTATCTGACTAATGAGTTAAATTGAAATTTGTTTCAATCTCGATGGATTTCAGAATAAATTAGAAAATGCTGTTGTTTGAAAGATCTGTTTGATGAGTGGTTATTTAAGAGTAAAATAAGGATGAAACAAATTTTTGGTTTAATATCCGTAATTTAAGAGCTTTTAAAAATCAGAAATTATAATTCAGAATTTATTGTTAAAGAAAAATACATTTGTTATAAAGGGAAATTTGTTTAATTATGCATCTCAAGTGTGAATTGTAATTTTTATTACTTTTTTATTGAATTAATGAATAAAAAGAAAATTTTTTCTATGTTCCAAATATTTGAAAGGCTCTGAATTTAAAAAGTTTTTTTTTTTTTCAGGTTACCTTAGAAAATCATAGATTACAATTTCAATCTTAAATTTTACTCTCAAATGGAATAAAATGTAATTGCTGAAAAATTCATGAGCATAATAGCTAATTTTTATTTCATAATTGATTCTAAAAAATATAAATTTCCTCTCTGTAACGAAAAATAAAATTAGATAAAAATCAAAATTAGGTTTCAAATATAAGTGATATTTTAAATATAATTTTCCCCTCTATTCACCACTGTATGTATATATATATATATGCATATGTATAAATATGTGTATAGGATTTGGTCTTATAATTACTTAAAAATTGGATCGACTGTTTTATCGACAAATGAATACATCTCTTCACTTTCTAATTTTATACAATATTCATTACGTACTCAGACAAATAATATGATAAGTTTATTGACATCAATTACATATATTTCCATATGAATAATTGAATTCACCTAATCGATTCACCTGATCGGATAAAAACTATAGAAAGGATCAATCCCTCTCGCTTCTTTCCTTCCAGTTTTTTTCTTTTTTTTTTTAGATCGTCCTTTCTTGAGAAGATCGTCCCATAATCGTCTAGTGCTTTCTTTATATGATATCGTGTATGTATTATTTGAACATTTAAGTTTATTATCTTGCACTTTGATGATAATAATTTATAAAATGACATTATTTATTATTGGGAATATATGTGTGTATATATATATACATGTTCCAGCCAAATCCTCAAGTTAGTCCCCAAGAATCTTGGCCATGGTGGATGGGAACATTCCATTTTTTGAAGGTAATACTCTATTCGTCTAAAGAATTTCTAGCCTCTGTGACTTAGTCTGATGGAGTGGATTCATCGAGATTATTGCATTCTTCGTATTGGTATAGTATTTTATATGAATATTGTATACAAGTATTCGATAATTTTTATCTATTCTGAGAAGTAACTAATGCTGCTGCTGCTGCCGTAATTAAATTTATTGTGACTTTCTTCTTTTCTTGTTTTGTTGCTTAAGTTTTTGTTGCTTTTGTTGTTTAATCTGTTGCCTATAAAAATATGAAAACTGAGATTTTTATAAATAAAAACATGATAAATACGTTGCAGCTGTCAATTATTAAATCGAAAAGTTTTTTAAAGATTTATTTAATAATGGAATCGGCAAAAATAGTTCAGTTAAATAAGTTTTAATGAATGAAAAACTAGAAATTTAACCATTTTGGGAAGCATATACCTCATTAGATTGTGGTGTACAGTGTCCAATAGGTTATTAAATTTGTCTAACTTTTTAGGATTTTTCCATTATTTTTGTTAAATTTTATTATAGTTTCATTGTGAATGGAGATTTAATTTATAGTTTTGAAAATCCGTTTATCTCATGTCAGATTTTAAAAAAGCTCACATAATGTACCAAATACATTTCATTTGACATTTGCAATTAATTTGATCATTACACGTGGATTTTAAAAAGAAACACAACTTTAAAATAATTAAATTATAACGTGCGGAAAGCATTTGATTGAGAAAATAACGTCATTTAAAAAAAAAAAAAAAAAACCTATCCCCAAATGAAAAAAAATAATAAACCGCTTCTATTTGTCGTTTGAAATATTTGTTGTTATACTTATAAATTCTTTTTATGCTGTTATACTTAAAAATGGTTTTTCACGTAAGTTTCTGGAAAAAAAAAATTTCATTTCCTGTTCATATTCTCCATTTAAAAGAAGAAAAAATGGATTTGAAATTAAATATGCTCGGATTTCTTGCCCCTTGAGGAATTTCGCTTTGTAGGCTCCCATATTATCAAACAAATATATCCAGCGCTTTAATTAATTTTAGGATGAATATGTAATGCCAACATAAAGGAAATCACACTCTCATTAAATTTAGACTCTGTCCGTTGTCCGTGCTACTGTTCAGCCCCCCCCCCACCCCCTTACTTTATGTTGTTTTTTTACTAAGGATAGTTTTCTGATCAAGCCTCAAGATAAAACATATAGATATGCTTAATCTTTTAAATAGGTTAATTTTTTAGCGCCGCGTAATCATGCTAGAGTATCAGTTTACGTACTTATTATATAGGGTTTCTGTGTCCTTCGCCCCCATACATAGTTTGTAAGCTAATCGTGTTTTCGTTGGTAAATTATGTTAGTTTACTTTTGAGGCAACTTGACACTTGATGATCTCAAACACCTCTTTTTTAAAGGGCAAAGTGTTTTTTTAATGTGACTAAAGAATAGCTTAAATAAAATATAAAAATGCAATTCATTCCTTTTTTACGTTTTTGAAAAATGGAAGTAACCCAATGGTGACCATTTTGAAGAAAATTCATTAAAAAGATTTAAGATTAAAATAAAGTAATGAAATTTTTTTTTGTGCGGGCTCATCTGCAAATGAACAGCTTTTATTTAAAAAACAAATGATAAGATTTGTTAACTAGAAAATATACAGACCATCAAATTAAGCTCATGACTTTTTATTTCTACTTTGGCCGCATATATGTGGATGGATGGATATATCTATCTATATATATACAGTAGACACTCATTAATGGATCCTGCTTAAGACGTATCTCCGGTTAAAGAGAATAATTCTGTTTTCCCTTTCATTCGCTATTTGCAATTAATCTTCAAGAATATTAATAAAATTATATGTTAATACCTTGTACATAAATTTAATTTAAAATGTTTTCGAACTCGATTTGTATCACCCTATTAAATGATGATAACAGGTATGTTGTAATGATTTCACATGGCAGCATGTTACGAGTTATCGCTGTATAATTGCGAAACACCAATATGCAACTTTTAAAAAATTAGAATGTTTTTCATTTCTGATAGCTTATAGTATCTAGAATAAAAATGCAACCAGATTATTCGAAATCTGTATTTTTAAAAATATGCCGCTGTAACTAATTTCCACTAAAGCAAACTTTAAACTTTTAAACCATTTATGCCTAGAGTCCCATTTTTGTGACGTTTCGAATTTTAATATATTTTTATAATTTCCTTCTTCTTTACAACATGAAAATTGTATGAAGTAATTGTCTATAAATATTTTTATCGATTACCGAGAGAGGACAGCATAAGATTGATATTTATTTGCTGAAATGAAGGCCTTTTTTCGGTGTTAAAAGATTTTTCATTTTTCAAGATAGCGAAATGTAAAAAGTAATTTTATTTGTATTTTTTGTATCAAGGATCCAAATAAATATATCATAATCTTAGGTTGTAGATTTCGTTGAAATACATATATTTTTCGCAAAATATATGTATTTCAACAAGAAGATATAATTTCGCAAATTAAATTGCGAAATTATATCTTCAAACCTACGTTTTATGCATGTTTGTAACATTCAAAATATAGGGCACTAGGCGCAAATGGGTACATATTTATATTAGCCATTTAGAAGTTAAAATTTATGTTATTATTTATGTAAAGTTATTATTTATTAATTTATTATTATTTATGTTATTAAATTTATGTAAAGTCCTTTGCAAGAGGATTTTGCAATAAATTGTATTTTAGCCTCAAATACGATTATTCTTAATTTATTATTAATAATACTTATAATGTTATTAGTCTCTGTAAAAAAATAAATATATTTTTTCAATAGATCATAAAATAATAATTATAGTATATAATATAGAATTTAAAAGATTAATTTATATAAATTTAGACAAAACATATAATTATGCATTTTTCCACATATGGATATTACCATATGTAATACGTTTTCGTTTTACCATATAAATACAAAAACATTTTTGTGCAATTTTTTTAGCATTTTTCCAGTTCATTTTGTAACATTTTAAAGTGATTTTTTCCGACAAATTTGTGAAAACGAAAATTCAGTCATATAGGAATAGCATGAAAATAGCATTTTTGTTACTTGACCACCACTTGGAATGTCCGAAAACCAGTTGACGATTTCTTTAATTTATATGCAAACATTTAGAAATAATATACGTAAGTTTTTTTTTTTTGTATTTTGATTTTTTACAAGGATATTTATATGGGGCCATATTCATTATTTTCGCTGCTGCAATTTTTTATAAATATTTAAATTTTTAAGATAACCTACGCTATACCATGACTAACATGATAAAGATTAATTATTTTACGTTTTTTAAAAATTATTATGTTAGTAATGCTCATTGAAAGCAGACAGCTCATCCTGCATTTTCTGACACCTTCGTTTATCAAGGACTAAATGAGATTTTTAAAACAAAACAATACAAAACAATCTTCAAACATAACTTAATGTATTGTAAAACTTCCATTATTTTACGTTGGTATTCAAATGCACAGTGCACGTACATTTCTTGATTTTTTTTTTTTTTTTTTTTTTTTTTTTTTTTTTTTTTTTTTTTTTTTTTTTTCTTTTTATCAACGTTGAAACTGGTATCAAGAGTTAACATAGAGGGTAGTTCTCGAGATTTTTTCCGATTGTAGTAATCTGAGATTATACATTGTATAAAAAGATGTAACAATTAGCTAACCTTAAGTATTGCTTTAAACTACACAAATGATCACTGAGTCAATAAGCAAGCGATCTAATATGTGTCTCCTCAAGAATTAGATTATGCAAGACGGCAATATATTTAGTTGTCAAGCCAAATCAAGCCAATTATGCAAGACGGCAATATATTTAGTTGTCAAGCCAATCAATCACCAATTTTTCTTCGAACTCAAAATGTTATCGCTTGTTATTTATCAGATTTAGGTATTGCCGACTATTTTTCAAACCAAGATATAGTTAAAAGAACACTGTTTTCATAGTAAATGCGAAAAGCATGTGCATTGCCTTAAGCAAATTGGCTTTCTGACCTTATATACAGCAGTGGAAGGAACGTTAGGTCATATGCATAGGTGTACAAAATGACTATTTTTAAGAAAATGCTTTTAAAACTGTGCATGTAATATTCTCTGTTTCAAAACAAATCTGAAAACTTTCTGAAACAATCTTGTATACGACATAAGTTTAGTTGGAGTAACTGGACCCACGAGGGGTTTGGGCCATAGGCTGGTTTATAAAAAACTGTTGACGTTTTTAAGTTTTAGCTTTTGTGAACAATGCACCTTAATCTCTACTTCCTAAAACAACGTGTGTCAAATCAATCATAACTGTCACTTTGCTGTGATAGGTTGTCAAAAATTTACGTTTATTTTTTTTAAAACAACGTCAATAGGGTTGAATTTCCTCGGTTTTTTATTAAAAGAATGTAAGTAGTTTTATTAAACAATCTTTTTTTCAAAGATTAGGCATTAATATTATTAATACATTACTACATTATACATTACATTATACATACTACATTAATATTATTAGGTATCTATACACATTTACTTAATGTTTCAAATGTAAGCCCGTTGTCCTAGTTACCCCATAATTTTTTCAAGAATGGGATAACTGTACCTTGCTGGATCCATTACCCCAATAGTTATAAATAATTTTTTTGAGTTTCTCTTACTACGGTAAATAAATTTCTCCATTGTTTTTTTGCTCACAATAAAGAAAATTATAGATTATCTTATTAAAATTACGTAATAAAATCTAAAAAAAAGCATATTGGGTAGTATCAAACCAAATTTCTTGACCGCCTTGAGAGGCGGTGATACCATTATGGCATCAAATAATTTTAATCCCTAATTGCCATATTGGTCCCGGAATTTTATAATAAAATTTCACCTTTATTAAGTACGCGAAAATATACTTTTACTTGTTTACAAATAGATTCTCTTGTAAATACTGGTGTCATTACATTATTTCAACATTTTACGAATGCAAATACCTTGCCGCTGAAAGCGAGATAGCCAAACTTTGAAATTGTACGATACACAGGGGTCGCATTCTATAGGGAAACTTTTATTGTTCCTACCACTATTTTGAAAATAATATCTTCATCGCACATTTCTTTAGACTATGTTAATTAAAATGATCATGAAGGTAACTCATTAAGGGTTCTGGTAGGAACAATAAAATTTTCCCTATATAATGCGACCCCTGGATAGACATAAAGTACTTAACTATTTATGTAGCCGTTTGTTCACAGATTTACCTTGCTTTTTTTCCCCTTAAAATACCCATGTGACTTTTATACTTATTACATATGCTAAAATACATAAGTAATTACTTAATTTTTATATTTTTGGTATAAATAAATCTAATATTTTCACTTTTAGTACTTTTCTTTAGACCCATTGACAGCAAAGGTTTCCCTTACAACGCTCTCTAATTGATATACTGGGTGTCCGGTCTCAACTGTGTCCAATGGCTAATTCCTAAACCGGTTAGACATAGACATATAGTTCCAATTACTAAAATGTTTTAAATCAGTTAAAGAAATATTTTAAAAGTGATTTGGGTCAATAAAAACATTTCTTTAAAAAATTACGAAATTTAAATTTTTATACGGTTCCCGGTCGTATAAGTTATATTTAGTAAAGTTTTCCTATTACACTGACAAGTAAGCCAAAATAAGTCCCATTCATATGTATTAAAACTGAGCGAGTTATGAAACTTTAAAAATGCATGACTTATGCCACTTTTCTGCTCTGATAACAAACGAGTTCGGCTTGGCTTTGAGGCTCACATAACAAGTGCTTAAAGTATTCGAAGATCTTATTTCATTAGTATGTGCGCTTTGAAAAAAATCGTACAAGTATTACGATTAAGTTAACATTTAATACGTTTCAGATTGGCTAAAATAACATATGTTTTATTTGGTCAGGATTTGAGACTGTTTCTTTTATGATTTCTTTTAACATAAATTATGTTACTTTTATAAGTTTTTATGTTACTTCAACGATTGTATGTATATTTTTCCAGTTCAAAATTTGTACTCGTACAAAATTTGTTCAAAACTTTAACTCACTTTCAAATATCCGATCGAGATTCCATTTTACATACTGGCGCAAATCCGATAACAATCTAATATTATTATGATTTTCGGTGGTTACCATTTATACTTATTTTATAGGGTAACACAAAAAAATTCGGATAGATTACCGCCAAGACGTTTAAGAAAAAGTTTTAGATTAGATAATACAAGACTGAGATGGTTGGGTGGTCGGGACTTTTATGTATTTTTTAGCACTGAATCTGAACATTACCTTAATTTTTAACCATCATGTCAGGATATTTCACAAACCATAATTTGTCAAATATAAAGAATAACAAAAATCGGATACTATAAAGTAGAGGAGATGGTTATGTTTTTAACTTTGATAATTGATTTTCACGTACTTTTTAGCACAGAATCTGAAAATGACATTCATTTTTAACCATCACGTTAGAGTTTTTTTGCAAATCGTAAATTTGTTAAAAAATGTCTAGCGAAAATCTCATACTATAAAACATATGTAAAACATTTTATTTTATTATACGTTTTTTATTTTATTTCATTTTATTTTATTTTATTTTATTTTATTTTATTTTATTCGATATTTTTGCGTATCCTAGGATTATTACAGGTAAACAGTTGAGTGGTCCGATGAGATGGGGGAGGAGGTTCAATTTTACCTTCGAACTTTTTAACTTTGAAATTTGCAATTTGCGAAAAATCCTGTGTGATGGTTAAAAATGAAGGTCAATTTTGGATTCAGCGGTACAGAATACATAAGAATCAATTATTAAAAACTAAAATACTTCATATAATCCAACTTTTGCAGGCTAGTGTAATCTAATAATATTTTAAAATACGTATCATTTTGTGAAGAATTGAGGCTGTTAATTTAGAATCATTTTATTTATCAAAAATTCTCTTTTTTCTTTCTTCTTAAATGTTTATTATAAATTGTATATTTTGCATTAATATGTCAGAATGTTTAAAGATTTTAAATTTATATTGCAATATTAATTTTACTCTCAACCATTTTTTAATATATTTGATGATTAAATTTCGCCTAAATTTGTGAATGACCCCCAATTTGCAGCAAAAAATATGCTGCAACTTTAAACAGCTATTACTTGGTCAATTTTATTCGTAGAATAACGGGACTTTTTGTGTACTACTTGTCAGTGTAAAAGGAAAATTTTACTAAATATAACTTATAGGACCGGGCAACCGTATAAAAATTTAAACTTCGTAATTTTTTAAGAAATGCTTTTATTGACCCAGATCGCTTTTAAAATATTTCTTTACCTGATTTAAAATTTTTTTTGTATTTGGAACTATATGTCTAAGACTAACGGTTTAGAAATTAGCCATTGGACACCGTTGAGACGGACACCCTGTATAATTTACGTGATCTGCCTGGTTTAAATGTTTTTAAGTTGTTTACACTTTTTCAAACAGGACCTGATATCCCATAAGAAAAAAAAAGTAAACGCGTGTGGAACACAGACTCTCCTGGTCCACTTACCCCATTTTTATGGGACAACTGGACCCATGAGGAAAGAAAGATGAAATATGCATATTTTTATATTTTTAAATATTAAAATGTAATTTTGAGCATTTCTGTCTGATAAAGGGAATGTAACTGAACACATTTACAGAAGTTTAGACTTTAATTCAAATAAACATTAGCTTTTTGAAGCTGAATTGTCAGAAGCTCCAGAGTCATATTGTAAAATCATGGCCCAGTTGCCCCAACAAACCTTATGCAGAGAGCTCACATAACATGTTACTTCACTATAATTGTAACTTAAATGTTTTTGTGGTGAATATTATTGTGTAAATTTTATTAAAGGATTTTGTTTTATAAGGTATTTCAAAAAGAAACGAGCCGGAGTCTGGAATGTGCAAACTGGTGACAGAATGTTAATATTGTTGCGTCAGTTACAAAGAGGGTTTCCGATAAGAGCACACAAGCCCACATTCCCGCAGCTAGAGGGTCACGAGTGCATGTCATGTGACTAAACATGCATCAGTCGTTCAACGCTCATTCGCGTTGTTAGCGACTGGTGATGAGTCTTCGTGTCATCACTTCGAATCAGAATCGAAACAATAAAGTCTGCAGTGGAAACATCGAGGGTCACCACTACCAAGAAAATCCAAGGTCATCCCCACAAGTGCAGGAAAGGTTCTGCTGACGTTCTTCTTTGACCAAGACGGTCCCCTTCTGATAGACTTCCTGCAGCACGGAACAACAGTGAATGCCCAGCATTACTCGCAAACCTTGACCACACTTCGCCAAGCGATCAAATCAAAACGACCAGGCAAGCTCACCCGTGGGGTCATTCTGCTCCACGACAATGCAATGACTCATATAGCCAACATGATTACGGCAATCGTGCAGAAATTCAAGTGGGGGTTCTTGGTCCCCCTCCATACAGTCCACACCTCTCTCTCTGCGATTACGCCATTTTTGGTCCCCTAAAAAAGGCTCTGAGGGGCAAACGATTCACCTCGGACGACGACGTCAAGCAGCTCGTGCGGAACTGGTTCACATCGCAGCCCCAGGAATTTTACGAGACAGCCATTCACCGCCTTGTGTGTCAGTGGGACAAGTGCCTCAACAGCTAGGGCAAATATTTCTGAAATATGTATACTAGTTACTGTTCCTAGGCCTCCGGTCGTTACTTTTTGAACGTTCCTAATATATTAAATATGAGAAACTATAATTTATATATATATAATTAAGTTTATATGAATATGAATGCAAAATACAAAAATATTCTTAATACAAAAGTTCACATTTTGTTTATACCCCATAAAATTGCTTATTATAAAATGCACAATAAAAAAATCTTAAACTTCGGTCGGTTAAAAAGTGCACGATTATTCTATTTTTACTGCATTCATAATGCAAAAATAAATATACAAGAATTTGTATTTACTCCATACTAACTTTCTTAAAATAAATAGTGATTTAAAAATATATTTTTAATCGGCAAAAATGGAAATCATTTCAGTTATACTTGTCGTACTCTAGTATTTCCCACTACTAATTCCCACCGGTAAGCCTCATCTGAAAAAAAAGCTACATTTGACAAGCATACAGATATTGGCTCAAGTTGATCGTTTGGGTCTGATGCACATCTTATATGTTAGAAATACGAAAATCGGTCACACGTGCGTGGAACGTGATTCTAGTACTGAATATGATCTAGATATTTTTTGGAAGGAATAAAGAATCAGAGAGAAATAGAGTTTTCTTAAAAAACGAACAAAGTGGATCCGTTCAAGAAAATAGAGATTTTCTTTTTCACTAGTGCTTTTATATTTTTTTTTCGTTTAATTCTAGTTGAAAAATACATATACATGTCGTTCAGGGAAAACCAAAGGAAATTGTTTCATGTCTGTAGCAAATTTACTTTCATGTGTTATGTTTTTGTTTCAGTAAATTTAGAATTTTAAAATAAAAAAAAATATGTGAAATGATTGAACCAAATAAATTTTAGAAAAGGGTTTAAATTTGATGTAGACAATTATAAAGATTATGGCACTTGTGTTAAAATAAAACAAAAAGACAGAAAAAATAGCTTTATTTCTAAAAGAATTATGTAATTTCTTTTCAAAAATTACTTCGAATAAAAGTATTTTCTTTAAATCAATCACTGTTCCTCCAGCGTCTCTTAGAGGCACATTTTAATTGTTAAGTGCAGATAAATTTCTAAATTAACTGTGCAAATAACGTTCTTAAAACTTTCGAAATTATTAACGAATTTCCTATTAAAGATGCTACCGAGTGAGCCAAAAGTTCGTCAAAACTTTAAAAACTCATAAAAAGGATGAAATTATGATAAAGGAGTGCGGTTTGAAAAAAAAAAAAGGGTTCACAAGGTAGTCGGTTTTTTTAGCGGTAATATATATATATATATATATATATATATATATATATATATATATGTATATATATAAGTTAAAAAAATCACATGTAGAGGGCGTTGACGACCTGAAACACAATGAACAGGACAACAATAGTGTTGTAGAATGTTCTGGGAGTTCATATTGAACATTTGTTATTGGAGGAACAAATAGCATCATTGTCCTGTTCATTGTGTTTCGGGTCATTAGCGCTCTCTACATGTGAATTTTTAACTTTTTGTTTCTAGAGAAAATCCGACTACCTTGTGAGCACTTTCTTGCAAACCGCACTCCTTTATCATAATCTCTTCCCCTTTTATAGATTTTTAAAGTGTAACGAACTTTTGGCTCGTCCGATATTTAAAATTAATTCTTTAAAAATAAATATAATAGAAAATTTCTCTTTTATTACATCTGTATAATTTACTCCAGAAATGTATAGTAGTACTCCAGAAAAGCGTAGTAGTACATGCTCCAGAAAAATATTGTAGTACTCCAGAAAACTAGTAATAGAATTCACATATAATGATTTTTTCTTAATAACTAAAAATTATTAGTAAAACTTAAGTCTAGACCGATAGTAAGTAGTAAAGTCTATGCCCAAAGCAATAAAATGATTTCAAACAACTCTTAACAACAAGATTTAAGAATTGCGAAACAAACTGTTTAGTAGTGTCATATAGTTACGTTAATATCTATGGTTTTATTGTTTTATAATTGGTTTTACAGTACTTTGTTCTTCTAATTTTGGATACATAATAATATACAAGAAGGAATGACCGAGCTAAGCTTGATCAAAATTAGCTTTGTGTTTATCTCGATATATTATTCCCACTGAATCATTCTTGCTGTTTTAGATGCAATTAGCTTGACCCTGAGACATAGTGACCCAAAATGACCCACTAATCGAATTTTTTCGAACATGCGACCGAACTTAATGCTCTTCTCGAGCATGAAACCGATTGAATACAAAATTTAGTTAAAATCGTTAGTCGTTTTCTAGATAAAATAAGCTTGACCCACGTTGATTCAAAAACCAACTTACCAAAATTTATCGAACATGTGAGCTGTTTCAATGGTGTTTTTGTACTGTGAAACGGTATGACAAAAAAAATTGTCAAAATTGTTTGAACATTTTTGAGATGCCATTAGCTTGACCCCGACCCATTATCACCAAAATGACCCACTAACAGAATTTTCTTGAGCATGCGACCCAGCCCAATGGTTTTATCTTGTCTAGAAACGGTGTAGTACAAAGTTTCGTAAGAATCTATTGAGCCATTTTTTAGGTACAGTTAGCTTGATCCTGATCCATTAGGACCCAAAATGACCCATTGATTGAATTTTCTGGAACATGCGACCCTGCCCAATGGTCTTATCATGCCCGGAAACGGTATCATACAAAATTTTGTCAAAATGTTTTGAAGCAATTTTTAAATACGATTAGCTTGAACTTGGCCCATTGTGACCCAAAATGACCCACTAATCAAATTTTCTTGAACATGCGACCTAGCTCAATGGTCTTCTCGAGCACGAAAACGAAAGAATACAAAATTTAGTCAAAATCGTTTAAGCCGCTTTTTAGATACAATTAGCTGGACCCTGACCCATTGTGACCCAAAATGACCCACTAATCGAATTTTCTCGAACATGTGACTTAGCCCAATTCTCTTCACATGCTCAGAAACGGTATAATATAAAATTTGGTCAAAATGTTTTGAGCATGTTTTTAGATTCAATTAGCTTGACCCTGGCCCGTTATGACCCCAAATGACCCACTAATAGAATTTTCTCGAACATGTGACTTAGCCCAGTGGTCATCTCATGACAGAAACGGCCGTATATTAAAAAAATTTGTGAAAGTGTCTTGAGCCGTTTTTAAGATATAATTAGCATATTATAGCATATATTATACCCTGACCCATAATCACTCATAATGACCTACTAATCGAATTTTCTCGAACACGTGACCCATCCCAATGGTCTTTTCGTGCCCTAAAACGATAGATTGCAGAATTTCGTCAAAATCGTAGAGCAGTTATCTAGATAAACTTAGCTGATCCCACTGTGACCCAAAAATGACACACTAATCGAATTTTCTTGAACACGTTACCCATCCCAATGGTCTTTTCGTGCCCGAAAATGATTAGATACAAAATTTAGTCAAAATCGATTGAGCCGTTCTCTAGATATAATTAGCTTGACCCTGATCCATTATGACCCAAAATGACCCACTAATCGAATTTTCTAGAACAAGAGACCCATCCCAATGGTCTTTTCGTTCCCGAAAACAGTAGGGTGCAAAATTTCGTCAAAATCGTTAGAGCCGTTATCTAGATAAACTTAGCTTGACCCACGGTGACCCAAAAATAATCCTTTAATCGAATTTTCTCGAACATGTGACTTAGCCAAATGGTCTTCTCGTAATCCAAAACTGTAGAATATAGAGTTTAGTGAAAATCGTTACAGCTGTTTTTTATATTAAAATAGCTTGACCCACAGTGACCCAGAAAGACCCACTAATCGAACTTTTTGGAACACGTGACCCATCCCAGTGATCTTTTCGTGCCCGAAAATGGTTAGATACAAAATTTAGTCAAAATCGATTGATCCGTTATTTAGAAATAATTAGGTTGAACCTGACGCATTATGACCCAAAATGACCCACTAATCGAATTGTCTCGAACACGAGACCCACTCCAATTGTCTTTACGTGTCAGAAAATGGTTAGATACAAAATTTAGTTAAAATCGATTGAGCCATTCTCTAGATATAATTAGATTGACCCTGACCCATTATGACCCGAAATGACCCACTAATCTAATTTTCTCGAACACGAGACCCATCCCAATGGTCTTTTTGTGCCCGAAAACAGTAGGGTGCAAAATTTCGTCAAAATCGTTAGAGCCGTTATCTAGATAAACTTAGCTTGACCCACGGTGACCCAAAAATGACCCACTAATCGAATTTTCTCTAACATGTGACTTAGCCCCATGGTCTTCTCGTAATTCAAAACTGTAGAATATAGAGTTTAGTGAAATTCATTAGAGCCGTTTTTGAGATAAAAATAGCTTGACCCACACTGACCCGAAAATGAGCCACTAATGGAATTTTCTCGAACACTTGACCCATCCCAATGGTCTTTTCGTGCCCGAAAATGGTTAGATACAAAATTTAGTCAAAATCGATTGAGCCGTTCTTTAGATATAATTAGCTTGACCCTGACCCATTATGACCCAAAATAACCCGCTAATCGAATTTTCTCGAACATGAAACCCATCCCAATGGTCTTTACGTGCTCGAAAACGTTAGGGTGCAAAATTTAATCAAAATCGTTAGAGCCGTTTTCAAGATAAAATTTACACACACACACACACACACACAATTTTTGCTCGCATTATAGTATAAGATATATAAATTGCTTTACATAATGAAATAAACTTTCTGACACACTTACTTTAACAGATTAAAAAATAGTTTATTCGTTTACTTATTTGTTTGTTTGTTTAGACTTTGTTTTCATATTTATTTGTTTGGAAGTACCACAAAACTGTAGAAAATCATAGCAACAAGTTTAAACACAACATAATAGGCAATTATAATATTGTGCGTTCATACTTTTACTAAATAATCGTAAGATTTAAAGTATAGAAAATGAATCTAACACGAGATTTATTGAAATAGGGCAATTCCATCGTAACGGACGTAACATTTGATCATCGAATTTCGTTTTCAAATCTATGTAGAACATTTACTAATAAAGCTGGAACAAATTTTACAATTTAAAATATTTCTTACTAAGGACTTAATACCCAAATCCCTGCAGATTATTTCAATCTCTCTTTTAGTCGCAAAAAATGCAATTGAAAATTCTGTAACTGACGTAACATAAAATATACAAACATTTTTTCTGCCTTCATTGCCTTAAAAATTATCAAAACTATTCCGTTACAAAACGTGATTTAATGTTCTGAACAACACTAAGTAATGCCAAATTTTAACAGCAACTTGTTTAATTAATTTCTGAATAATAAAGAAGAAAAAATTGGCATTTGCACGTGTAACGGACGTAACTTTTATTGTGTAACTGACGTAAGATTATGACTTTACAAAGACAATAATGGTACTTAACTTAGTTTGTAAACCGAAATTTACAATGCCTTTTTATTAGGATTTTATTATAGAATATAAAAATATCAAGATTTTCAATCATATCCTTAAATTAAACATATTATAAATTTTACTTCCCCCCCTCCCTCGAAATGATAATTTTCTGTGGAATTTCCCATTACCAAAGTGACTTGCAAGATGCATCTTGTCAAATTTCACCTAACACTATGACGCCGATGGCGTAAAAAGAAGGATTAAGAAGAGCAAAACCACTTTCTATGTGCCTTCTTCCGATCTTAATGTAGTTGAATATCAGTGAATGACTTCAGAAATTAAACAATCTTTATCTACCACAAGATATTATTAATTAATTCAATTCATTTTCGCAATAGAGCAGGGCTCCCAAATATTCCGCTTTTTGAAAACTAGTATTTTCTACGAAAATTTTTTTGGTAAGTTTTTCGCGGACAGCGCGCCCTATCCAACGATGTGGCAGTTCTCTGTTGAGAAAGTCGCGCACACGTGAACCACTAAGCGGACTTTTAAAATTGATGAATGTATGTACCTTGTCATGTATCACCCGTCTTTGTAGGCCCTACACCTCTCAATACACAGTGTTTTGAAATCCGATGAATCATTTAGGCTAACGCTGTATTTCATCAATCACCATTCATTACATCTTACTTTCATTCTTTTTCTATGTGTTGTAAAATTAAATGGGATAAGTACATCAACACGAAGTTATAAAATATTATTATTTTTAATGAATTTATGTTTTACTAAACACAGGTAATTCCATATTAAATTAAAAGTAAAGCAAAATTCTATTTCTTCTAACACAAATGATTGTTTAAAAGAGGAATTTTAAAGCGTAAATTTCATAGAAAGATTTGTAAAAATATAGGTAAAATCAATTCTTCAATTCAAATTTTTATGGAACCCCCATAAAAATTTGAAAATAATCTTTCATTCCAGTCTATATAATTAAAATTTTTCAATAACTTTATATAAATAAAATATTATTGCCAGATTTCTCTTATCTGCTGTGGGTATTACTTTTTCTTTTTGAATTTTCTCTAATATTCAGTATTTACGTGTATTAATTCATGGAAAACAAATTATGATTATTAATTTCAAAATTATACAATAGTTCAAAGTATCAAAGAAGTACTTGAATACATTTAAATAAATTCATCTGCATAAAAGTTGCCTTATATCTTAACTATATTATATGTTTTTATTTTTACATACGCAAAGGAAGAATGTCATGGAATTGGATTTAAAAGTAAAAAAAAAAAAAAAAAGCGTAAACACAATTATTCTGTTAATGTTGTTTTTAAATTCTGTTTTCTTTCCAGTCATCATGAGTTCTTGATAATTCTAAACAAACGAAACATCTCCTATAGAACTATCGGGTATTTTTTTTATTGTATACGTAGCATAAAAACATTATGATACAAAAGCAAAATATAGACACAAGGTGTCCACAAAATGAAATATACAAATTCAACATTATATTAAAGTAAAGTAACAGTTAAAAAGAATTTATTTTAACGTTGAAACAATAAATACATATCAAACATTTTTTTATGATATTGGTAGATCTCGAATAGTGCTCCTCTAATTGTTCGCAGGATATCAAGAGAATATTCTAATTCACTCCACTACAATTAAAAATATCCAGTGTAACCAAAAGGAAGGCTTCGCGTTGTTTGAGCTCAAGCAAATATGTTACCTTTGCCTTATAAACGATATTCGTAATCAACCCCCGAAGAAAAAAATCACAAGGTGTGATATCAGGAGAATTGTCTGGACATGGCTTTGGGCATCCACGTCCAATCCAACGTCCGGGAAAATTGTGATCTAAAGATTTTCGTGCATTTGAACCCAAGTGCAGAAGAGCTGCAAAATGATACATTTTCCTGTGGCGTAACCATTTCTGTTAATTTTCGTACTTAATGATGGTTTTCATCGTATGAGACACTCAGTACCATCTAGCGTTACGATTACAAACTTCACCGTTTTGTCAACCTTCTAATAAGTAAAATACGAAATTGTTAAACACATTTTCTTTAACGGAATATTGAAGTTCTGTTTTTCATTTGGGGACAGCCTGTATATTCATGAAAAAATGTATTCCATATTTGAGAATAAAATTGAAGTAACAAATTTCTGAAAAGTTACACTTCTACTATCAATTAATCTATACCTTTGACTAAAGATTCAATTTTAATAGCGCTATGTTTAATTTTTTATTTTATAGATTACTGATAATTGAAATACATATCAGATTTCAATAACAAGTTGTTTACAATCACGTAATTTATAATATAAATCAAAGAAAAGATCATTCTTTCATCAGATTTACAGAATCAAAAACTCAGACGAAAAAAACCTTTCTCAAGTTGTTTCTGAATGTTAAAGAAGAATAAAGTAAATTCTCACTAAAAGTAGAAAAATACGTTCGTTTGTTGCATGATATTTATAAATTAAGATTAATTAATATTTTAAATTTAAATGATAGAATAATATAATAATACGAAAATAGGAAATGAAAAAAATCCCCCATAGCTAAATGTATTCAGGGTAATATCAATCGGATGATGCATACATTATAAGGTAATTTTTCAATTTACCTTTGACGAGCGAAACATAATAGTTAATAGTAAATATTTACTAATTTTATTAGGAATAAAACGGGTGTGTTTGGTAACTTATTGATTTCAACTCTCGTTGTCTGAGTAAAGAAGAACATCAAGAAATTAAAAACAATCAGATGTATAATATTTTAGTTTAAATGCTCAGTTTAAATTTATAGACAAAATCTGAGATTGAAAACGACTCTTACCATTTGGACAGCAAATTAAATATAAATTTATTTTGCTAATGTAGTATGTGATTTTAATGTAGCATGTAAAATTTGAAGTAACATCTGAAGGCTCGGTTTGAATTCGATTAAATGAATATAACAGTCAAAAACATAAAAAAATTCTACTCGGATGTGCCAACCGCAAAACTGTCTTCTATCCCATACTTGTTAATACTTCAAAATTCGCTATCACAGTGCTAAACTTAAATGGTAATTTATTCCCATCATAGGAATTTGCAAGGTATGCGTTCGTTGAATTGTGTGCTCGCTTTTTTCAAACAAATCATTTAATTCCGGCACTCACCCACTTAGGTGTGCGAAACCAAAATACGCACCCCAAATATCATAATGGTTGGTTGGTTGTATTTATGACCGCCAATTATCTGCATGAGTGATATAGGCCCATGGGGAGGTGCCCTTCATGGGGTCTTTCTAAGGGAACCTAACCCGTATTAACGCTTGAAATCCAAGGTTCGAAGAAAACCACGAAAACTCCGAACGATTAGGCCGACGGGCGCGATTGGGTTCCGAAATACCATAAAGCGACACCAGTTGGGTAATTGCACCCAAGCCTAATAAGGGTCTGTATATGTGAAAGTGTAACAGAATATAATTTTGAATAAAATTCCGTGCATTGGTTTTTGTGATGTATTGCATATATCATTTTGTGATATTTTGTGATATATTGTGATAGCAGATATTGTGAAAATTGTGAAAAGTTCAGCTTAGAAGCACCAAGTGTTATATGATTTACGCAAAAATCCAATCAGCACCAACATATGTCAAGGTCTGACACAGTATGAAGTTTGATGAAACTCCACGCATTAGTTCTTAAGATGTATCGCTAAAATCGTGTAAGTCCTGAAAAATGCAGCATAGAAGAGCCAACTGTTGATCGATTTACACCAAAACCTAATCAGCAACAACTTATGTCAACGTCTAAGAGAATCTGGAGTTTGATGAAAATCCGCGCTTTTGTTCTTGATATAGAACTATTGCGGAAATCCTATAAAATGCAGCGTAGCAGTGAACCTTTAGCGCGATTCCCATCAAAACCTAATAAACAACAACTTATGTCAACGTCAAGCTGAATCTTAAATTTGAAGAAAAACAGCGGTTTTGTTCCTGGGATAGTGTGCTATTTCGGAAATCGTAAATAATACAGCATAGTAGCATCACCTGTAGGGATATTTATGCCAAAACCGAATCACAGACAATGTACTATGTCAAAGTGATGAATGTCAGTGCATTAGTTATTTCAGCTATTGCGAAAATCGTGAAAAATGCAGCATAGCAATACCACCTGCTTGGTGATTTACACTAAAAATTTATAAACACCAATCTATTTCAAGAAATTACTGAATTTGAATTTTTATGAAATTCCGTGCATCAGTTCTTGAGATAGAGCACCTACAAAATTTTTGTCACAGCCCTACTCACAAATAGATATTTTTTAAAAACAGTCAAATCGTGTTCTGTACCCTCTAAATCGTATAAATCCATTGAAAACTGGAAGTCGAAATTTTTCACGAATCCGATACTTTCTTCTTGTAAAGGTAGAAGAAAGTAGCAGCCAAACTAGTTTAGTGAAGAAGCAACCAAACTCCCTATGCAATGAAATATAATCACGGAAAAATCGCTCTCAAGAAATCCCCTGAAATATGGAGATTGTACTGGCAATCGGGATACCAGTAATATTTCCGTCTTTTAACGGGGAAAAAATCTGTAACTTCTATGAAAATTTCAATGATTTCCGAAATGTAACAGACATTTTCCGTATTTTTTAGGAATTTTTATTTCGTGAAAATAACTTTTATACGACCAAAAAACAAAAATAAATAAATAAATTAAAAGGCAACATTATACGGGGAGAAATTCTCTATTTGATCTAGTCTTTATTAGACAACCAACACTTACCGCGATAGGACACTCTAAATAGGTACAGTCGTGGAAAAAAAAAGTAAACACCCCCTACTAACTCCTCAACAAATTATCGTAGAAGAAAGTTACTGGTACCGAATGATTTGAAATAAAGTCTATTTTTAAATGATGTATATAAAATTTGCTAAGGGTGCCATCTACATATTAAAACGAGCCATAACTTTGTTTTTTTCAATAGCAGTACACAATTCTGACAGCTTAAATAACTCTACACCCTTCAATTAGCCTAAAAACAAATTTTTATGCAATTCGTATGATAAGTTTCCAAGAAATTAATTATTTTATAACCAGCGTATTTTAAGCGCTGTATCCAAATTGAAGTTTGGTACTCGATTATTAACCGAGAGATCCTCCTTCTTGACCAAGGCCCCTTAAGCAGTCAAAGAAAGCTGCTAGATTACAGGACAGCAGAAGAAATTTCAAAATATTTAGTCACTTCTATCATAGAAGCCTTTTAAACTATCATTTTGCCGTTTTTAAGCATAATTTGAAAACTACTTGGAAGAAAAATGTGATATTTTGGATTTCCATATAGCAGGACTTAATAAATCTAAATCCATTAAAAACCTATAGGTTGCAATTCATATTTTTTTTCGAATATTAGTTTCAAAATTCATATCATAAAATTATAAAAATTGCAAAATCAACGTATTTATGTTTGCGCATATTAGTATTATTGATACAAAAAAAATTGACACATTAGAAGCATAATTTCAGGAGATATAAATAAAAATATGAAAATGTAATTTAACATTGGAAGCACTAAATTTTGACTGTTTGTAATTCAAAAACTTATCATTCAAATGACTTGAAATTTCGTGTCTAAGCATGGTTTGAACTGAAGATTTGAAATATATCGTTAAAATTGGGTATTGCCATTGAAAAAATGAAGTTTGGATTCGTTTTAATATGTAGATGGTCCCCTAAGCAAATTTTATATACACCATTTAAAAGTAGACATTATTTCCAATCGTTCGGTACCAGTAACTTTCTTCTACGATAATTTGTTGAGGAATTAGTAGGTGGTGTTTACTTTTTTTCCCACGACTATACCTTTGGTTTTCCATTTCTGTGATAAGACCCCATAGCTACAATTACACAAACCAGTCTTCTAAACATTGTCACTTTTTTTAGATAACTTTCTAACTAGTAGGAGAGCTGTTGACCATTTTTGAGTAGGTATTTGAGGCACCCTGAAAATTTGTGCAGCACTTCTTTTGTAATGCCTGAATACAAAATCGAATGTCTGGCTGAAGGATCGTGGCCCAAAACCTGTGCCAGACACGTGTCAAGTGCCATTTTTGACACTACCCCAAAAAAGTATTTGAGGTACGCTGAGATTGAAACAGAATAATATTTATACTTAGAAAAAAATATTTTGAAAATGACAGACACTTTAGTCGGCCCCAAAACTGTGCCAGACACGTGTCAAGTGCCATTTTTTGACTAACCAAAAAAGGATTTGAGGCACGCTGAGATTGAGCACAATAATATTTATGCTTAGAAAAAAATATTTTGAAAATGACAGACACTTTAGTCGGCACAAAAACTGTGTCAGACACGTGTCAAGTGCCATTTTTTTGTCTGGCACAGGTTTTGGGCCACGATCCTTCAGCCAGACATTCGATTTTGTATTCAGGCATTACAAAAGAAGTGTTGCACATATTTTCAGGGTGCCTCAAATACCTTCCCTAAAATGTTTAACAGCTCTTGGACTAAACGCACAAGTAAGGTGTGAGTAAGGCTCAAGTAAGTTTTCTTAATAGATACTACATAGTAATTGGTCGATTCGAGAACTTTTAAGAATCGATACATTAATTTTCGAAAAGTTTTCAGAATCGATTCTTTGTACCCAAATGCAGTAGCATTGAGAACTGCAAAATGCTTCGTTCAAATCAAAACAGATGAGTGGCGACATTTTGTCTATTTCACACAAGGTTTAATCTACGCAAAATCGTTCGCTTTTTAAAAAGATCACCTGTCATATTCACATCAGGCTATAGGACTGGATGAATAGCGTCTATTTTAGTTGATCAAATGTTTATTTTTTACACAATAGCTTCTCTTTTGTTAATGATATCGTGTTATAATTCATATCTCTGAGAACAATTGCTTTTCGTGTAATGTTTTAAATTTGCATAAATATTACGTTTGTCATAATGCTTTGTTTTACATATCTTTTTTGAATATTGAAAAATTCTTTAGAAATTTAAATGGTAAATTTCATGATACTTTAAGTTGAGTTTAATAAAAAAAAAAATTTAGTTTGTTCAAGTTATTATACTATGTAATGAAATAAAAAATAAAAAATGAAACCAGACATCAAAATATCGTAAGTTTAGAATTACATCTAAAGAGGAGACAGTGGTAATTTTGCTACTTGTCAGGTGTGCAAAAAAGATTTATAATTTTGTGGAAACACTACTAATCCGAATTTTAACATCGCTAATTTCGAATAGTAACTCTTCCTTTATTCAATGACAGAAATTCTGCGATTAAATGAAATGACCGCTCAGAAATAGTAACACTGAAATTCAGGGACACCCTGGAACCTTGTTATAATGGATGTTGATGGATACTTTATAATCTTTTTCCTTAGTAACACTAGTGTGCCTACTTCAGAATGTATGCAAGTACGGGCGTTTCGTTAGGGGAAGGTTGTGATGTACAATTCATAAGTTCTCTTATCAAAATCACTGGCAAGTGGGTGCGGTATTGACATTTCTTCTCCTAAGAATTTGGAATTTAATAAAATGAATTTTCTTTATTTGATTATTAAAAAATGTTAAAATTAATTATTTCATGTCATTTTAAAATAGAAAAAAAAGCTAAGAATTTTTTGTCAGGAGTGCTCTATACCTCCTATCCCTACATCCGCCCCCTCTTCGGATAATACAAATTTATATTTTGTTTTTCTTTTAACATAGATGCGTTTCTAACTTGTTTATAGACGGGCTTCAATGTGTCAGAGTTCCCTTGATTCAAAAACGTTTGGAAAACGCATTTATATTTATTTTTTCTTAATTGTTAAATTCTTATAATGTTTTTTATGTACATATTTTTTTTTTAACTTGTCTTGCACGAGAAGTTCTGACAAAAACAAAAACCTTAGTTCATATCATTCCAGGTTTATGTTCTGCAATTGAAAAAGCAGACTAGGCTGCCGACCGATAAAAACATGTGTTCCAAAAACTAGACCCTCCTAGATTTATTTCTGTCAACGCCAATGTTGCTTAGTATTTAAAGTTATATGTTATATTTTCAATACATTAGGAGGGGAAGACGCGGTTCTCCCCTGTGTAATTCCATGAAATTAAGCAATTTGTCTTTAATAACTATAATTTTTTTTAAAATTCTATTTCTGAAATGTGCAATTTTATTTTCCAATATGAGTAATTATTTTGATCATTATATATATTTAAAAAAAAAAAATAAAAAAAATTGATGTTTATAATGCTTAAATAAAAATGAACAAAATTTTATTCATTAGAATTTTTTTCTTAAATTTAAATTCATATGATCGATTTACTAAAATATATATGTATATATGTAGCTCAGTTGAATTGGTGACACACTTGAAAAATAAAACAAAATTTCATAACAAAATTGCGCCGATCATCCTATTACAAGGTTCCGGAGTAAAGTCTCAAACTGCACCGATTTGAATCTTACCGTTCTCTAGAAAAGTTTATGAAACCATAGAAAACTTGAGCTATAAGAAACGAAAACCGCAGTTTTTGTTAGGAGACTTGTTGTATTCGAATGCTCCTGTCTGAATCGAGGCCACTTGAGAATTTGGCTAAATCGAGAACATGGACATTTTGTATTCGAATACTTCCATCATTAATACTACATATTTTTCCAACCGAGTATCATAACAACTATTTTATGTATTTTCTTATTTGAATTTTATAAGTTTTGGCTTTTGTATTCGATTATTTGCAAAAGGAAAATTTAACTTGTAGAGTAAAAGTTTAGATTTTTTAGCTGATAAAGATATTTTTTTATAAAGGTACCAATATTATATTTTCTTTAATCATGTACTTTTTCAAATTATCTGTGATCATAATTGTCTTAAGTTTAAATATTGACTGGATGATGTTAAAAAAAAGTTTTTACCGTAACTTATATTGATAAAGGTAAACAATATCTTTATGATAAATTATTATATTTCAGATATGATGGATGTTTTTGTGTAGGATACTGTTAAATTGAATAACTAAAAAAATAATAAAATGAAAACTATATCCAACTCAGCTCCGATATTTCTGTTAATTTTCATTTCATAAAATATTTTTTCAAGCCAATGCAGTATTGGACAATATTGGCGCTCCGGTGGAAACATGTCTAATATAAAACGAATATTTGTACAATATTGGTGTTTCCATGTCAATATTTACAATGTAAAATAAGCATATGCAACAATCAATTGCTTCGCATTCCAAACGCAGTGCAAACAATTTAACGTCATTTTAGAAATTTTAACTGTTTTAATATCAGTATGAAAATATAACATTTAATTTACGGAAAACTTCCCGATTTTTTTACGGATTTGTAATATTATAAAATGTCAATTACGGAAATTGTATTGTTTTTTAGAACAATGAAACTATTACGCAGAATTTTACGGAACATTTCTTGCATTTTGATTGTTTTTGTTTACTGTGATTTTACGCATGTAACCGTAATTCCTCTTAATATAAATCTTAAGCACTGGAATAGCATAAAATTGGCGGCGTTTGCAAGCATATTTTTCATGGCATTACTACCAGCTCTTGTATATGTGTACAAAAATTTCTAATAATGATCTCCGTCTTATCTAATCATTGGAAAATGCGATTTTATTGTTAACTATTTTATAAATATGTCTACTGAAATTCAAGGGACCAGAAGGACACAGAGAATAATCCGCTTACAACTGCGGAGCATTCAAGATACTATGCATCTATACTCACTGAAATGTTATCAAATTTGTCTCTGGTTTATACAAATTTATTTGTATATTTATTTTTTTTAATTCTGCTTTATATAAATGTTTAATAAAAACTATTGCTTTATTACTTATTTCAGTTTATTTTCGTTATATTAGCTTTTGAATGCTAAAATAAATAAAAATAACTAATTCATTTTTTTTTATTCTTACGAAAAAGTTATAAATTTTTAAAAAGTAGAATTACCATTCCTATGTAATTTAATTGATAAAAGGAAATTGTAGGAAAAATTACAAATTTATAATCGATTTCATATTATCAACTTTATAATTGCATTATGTTCTATTGGCTATCATGTTTTTTCGTAAAATGCAAACTTATGTTGAAAAACATTAAGCTCAAGAAAAAAAATCTATTTCTAATGTATACAGCAGTCAAAATAGGCAGCGACGAGCCTTAAACATATTATTAGGTTAAAAAGATCACGATGAGAAGCTCCTAGGCGAACAAAGCATGTAATCGAAGCTTCTCGCCTGAGGTTATTATCGAAAGGTACACGTTATGGCACAGTTGCTAAGGAAAAACACGCAAAGCTTTCGCGTGAGTTCTAAGATTATACTTTCCAAATGGTTCAATAACTATTGTACTTTATAACCAACGAATATATGTTTACGATGCCTCAAAACTATGCTTCGAAACGATTGAAAAAATGTTTGATGATAAGAACAATGTTCTTTGGTTTTTAACAACATAGCAAAAGATAATGAATTCGATTCAAATGTATTCTTAAACGCAATAAATAAACAGAAACAGTTATTTATCTGCGGTAAACTCACACGCATATATTTTTTTTTCTAAGAGATTCGCAACGCCAGAAAGTTGAAAGACATTGCCATTTTTATGTAAATAAGTAATATTCATTATATTGATGAAAAATATTTATTCAAGGAAGTGTTTATTGATGGATTTTAAGTTTTGTTGTTCCAGTTACATAAATACAAAAAATCTAAGAAAAAAAACCATGCTTTAACCAACTTAAGGTCGAATACATATGACCGCACGGGTTCAAATTTATTGAATTTCGAGATTTTTAGGCAAGTAATTTACTACTAAAGAGTTGTCATACTTTGAAATATAAAATATTAAAAATGCAGATCTGAAAGAAAGATTGAATATACAAAAATTAGTTTACCTTAATTTCAAAATGTATTTGTACTGCTCAGGAAATCTTCCCTGACGATCTAAACGGATATCATTGATAGATTACCATTAATTAGAATGATTTTTTTTCTATTGTAATTATATTTATTTCATTCAATAGTTGGAACACTATAAAGTATAAAATATAAGGTAACTGACAAAATAAAGACTTTTAAGCTTTTAAATATTAAGAATTTTATAAATGTATTCTGGTATTCTATCAAAACGTGTTATATATTAATGTGTACTGTATTAATAAAATGAAAATTTCAAACACTATAAAAAGTATTAGATAAGAAGATGAAATATTTGTTTTATAGATGAAACAATATTTAAAATGGGTATTAGATGAAATTTACTACATGTTTTAAAGAAGTACACATTTTTGTAACTGTCGGAACAATTTAAAAATGTTATTTACTTTTAATTGTTTAAATAAAATATCGTGATCTTATATAATAGAGCATTCTTTTTTATTCCCCAACAAAAACTTATTTCAAGGTAACCATTTAAATTTATTTGGTGATAATTAAATCACTTTACATTATATTTTCAATCATGTTTAATAGTTGCCATTTTAAAATATTAATTTTATTGTGTTCGCCATTGAATATTTTAATAAATGATTTTTTGAATATGAGTTGAAATTATGAATGATATATTGAACTATGAATCATTGATTTAATAAAAAGAAAAGTACCCATTTAAACTGATGACACTGAGCTCACAGGCTGTTCACACTAATTTTATATTATACTCTTATTTCAAAGTATAATGCCCCTTGAAAAATACAGAAATCGAAAAAAACCCTTTAGCTAAATTAGGGGGAAATTAGCTCGCCCATTACACCCACCCCCTTTCATACTTAACCAAAGAACCTCCAATTATAATCAGGGAAGTGCCTTATCAGAATAAACTGGTATACCAAATTTGAAGCAAATCAGATAATTCTGCATAAAAAATGCATTTATCTAAATTAAGGGGGGGGGTAGCTGCCCGTTAGCCCCTTTATATTTAACCAACGAACCTCCAAAATTAATCAGGGAAGCGCCTTATCATAATGAAACTATATACCAAATTTGAATTGCTGTGAAATTGATATATGCAATTGGGGTTTATTGTGGCATGTTCGGTATTGAAAATGAAGTGTGTCGCATTTACGGTTCATTTACTGGGACACTCAAAAGAATACCGTTACGTTACAATATTTGGGGAAAAACGCTCGCGGCGTATATTAATAATATTACATTATTTGAGAAATATTGAAAGTTATATATATCATTCAGTTGTACTACAAGGCACTTACTGTAGAACATAGTGTATATAGAATTTATGGTTTATTTACAGGGATACACAAGATAATTTGGCTATAGAAAAAAATGAACAATGATCGAACTGTTGATGCCTATTAAATTAATTTATGGAAGTGCGTTTTCAGTTGTGCTACGCGTTTTTAATTTAACTTTTTTTTAATATACTGGAGTATAAATTCAGTAATGATATGCACATGTTCTCAAGTACATTTTCGTTTATTGATGGAAAGTGCTGAATGGAAATTTTCAATTGTGTTTTGCGTTTAACTGCACTAATTTTAATATACTATGTGGTATATGTACAGATCTATATATCATATACAGGTCTCCCAAAAAAAAAATTCGAATAATTTTTTCGACTGTTGATGTAATAGCAGAAATAGGGGTTTCCAAATTGTTTATTTAGACATAATTTTTTAAACTTTGTTACATTATTCTGAATGTTTGGAAAGTGTTTCATAATCTATGCTGGATGCATGTGTTTTCTTTCTTGTTAAGGTATATATTGGCAATCAAATTTTAAATTTTTCAAAAAGAACCTTTCCGATCATTAATGGCAGTACATGTATAACCATCTGCAATATTTCGGAGCTCTTGAACCCTGTATAAATTTAGTAAACTTCTATTTTATGACCCTTCTTAAAAGTAATATTCGAATTTTAAATGAAGTCTTTTGTCTCTATTTTTCACCAGCAGGCGGTAGCAAATCAT
Source organism: Maratus speciosus (assembly GCA_963932465.1). Classification (NCBI taxonomy): domain Eukaryota; kingdom Metazoa; phylum Arthropoda; class Arachnida; order Araneae; family Salticidae; genus Maratus; species Maratus speciosus. The sequence goes on along the minus strand of OZ010787.1, from coordinate 239,263,680 downwards.
AAAAAACGCACTTGGCAGATTTTTTAAATTAACTCTTTTTAAAGACAACATTTGAATTACCTGAGAAAATTCCCAGTGAAACGATAAAACATATCTTAATATTGGTTGTAGTTGTTTCATATTTATTAATTATTCTTTGCCAATACTGCGATATCATTTTCAAAATTACAACATCCTAATATTGGGGCAATAAGACATAAGATGGGTGCAATATCTTTCACTTTTCTTCAAAATTTATTCTATATTGGATGTCTTCTGGAGATTGTTTAACAAACATGTTTAAATGCGGATTAGTTTAATGCATTTTTTAAAATAATAATAATTAAAGACGTATATAGGCATACAATTATTTTTCTTATTATAAGTTACATAATCTTTCGTGCTGGGAAATAATTCTTATTATAGACATGTCCACGATAACGTTTGTATTACAGAAACTCTATTGTTAATTGGAATTTCATTTATCGAAACATTCAACTCATATTACCTTTTTTCAAACAAAACCTCGTAATATGAAATCTGACTGAAGAAAACTTCTATATAAACATTTTATACAGTATATTCACAAAATTCAATATATTAAAATAGTACAAAATTTCAAAACGAAACAAACGAAAAAATTAACCATACACGAATGAATGAGATTAAGACAAAATCTAATGTATATTCCTTGATCAAAACTGCGTCTTACAAAACAAGGATTACAAATAATGGCGCCAGATACGTGTGATCGAGTTTCCCAAGGGTATTATTTAAGCGGGAAGCTAAATTTTCGTAAGTGGCTTAGATACTTTGCATTAAAGTAAACCTTGTTTGAGCTTCAATTTGCTTCCGTGCACATTTTTTCCCCAGAAATCGATATTTGCCTCTTTACTCTGAGCATATACATTCCAGATTCATTCTGTGAGGATTTAGAATGGATGAATTAATGTCATTAAGGACCGCGATATTTAATAAACTCGTAATTTTTATAGCAAATAAAAAGGCTGTGAAAAGAAAAAGGATGCTTGGTATGTTAAATTTTCATACTGAACAGCGTTAGTGATAAGGCTATCAATGCATCATTAAGAAAATATTGTTTTAAGTGTTTTGCTTAAACATATTTGAATACCTGCTAATAATATTTCTTTTTTTTTTTTTTAATTTTCTTACCAGATGCAAAGAAAATACAATTTTTTAAAAATTAATTTAATTTTTTGATTAATTTAATATGCATATACAAATTAAATTAATCATCTATGTATTTCTTACTTTTAAAATAATTATTCTGAAATTTTATCAGAAAATAATGCGGAATTTGTTAAATCATTTACATTAATTCCTGATATTTTAGATTGTTACACGATATTTAAATATTTATAAGTGTCACAAAAAAGAGTAAAAAAACATTTTTTTTTTGTAAAAAATACTTTCTTATATGTGTAAATATGTAAATTAAAACTTTAAAAACTGTTGTCGTAAAACAAACTAATATCTTCCAATTACCTTTAAAACGATTATTTTATAAAAAAATTAAACACTTTATTTTAGACTATAATTGTATACTAGTAAAATCTAATTTGCAGTTTTATAATCTGAAATGGATTTTAATGCATAACATATCATTTTGTAAATGTAATATATTGAACATAACTAATTCATTGATATCATAAAGAAGCCGCGTTTTAAAGAATTTCTACTAAAATTTTCAGTTGTTTAATTTCCATATAAAATGCCAGCTTTCGCTTTAAAACCACAAAGTAAGATTGTAAAATTTTTCTTGAATTTCTTTAATTTTTAGCGTATTTTATTTTGTTTATTATAGAAATCAATTCATAAATGCTTTAAGTAATCACAGACAGTTGTGACTGCACACTGAATAAAAGTTTATCATCAAGAATGAATCCTTCGAATTATGCAATTTAATGAATATATATTCTGTTAAATGATTTCGTAAACTGTTGTTTAAATTTGGAATTGCATGCAGCTGTGCAAACAATTACTCCCGTTTTTGAGTGAATAAACACGTTAAATCAAGTTTAAATACTATCATTAAAATTTCTGGGAGTGCTTTTGTATGTGGGTATAAGTCAATAATATAAGAACTTAAATATTTAGGCGAGGTATATTAAAATATGACGATTTATCGCCTCATATTTGAAACTTACTCCAATTTCAGTTGAGCTTAAACAATATACATAACAAAACTTTTAATTAAAACGCCATTGTTTGGTTTTAGTCTAGATTTATTAATAGGCATTATTCAAATGTTCAGATTATAAACAATTTATTAGTTACTAGTTAATATTCACTCGTCGGTTTTCCAAATGATCATCAAATCAAGTTATCCTCTTTCCAAAAGAACAAAGAGTTGGCGGACTCACCGCCTACGGAACCATTTGTCCGGGAGGCATACGGCTGCTCTTGTCTTCAATTAAAAGTAACTTGAATTATTATGATTTTTTAAACGAAAATATTTTCATAAGAAACTATGTTTCGTGGCCATCACTGCCTTCTTTAGCGTACACAAATCATTAATTTTCATTTTTTTTTTTTTTCAAAATTGTAACTTTTCTTGCAACAACTTCACCCAGCAATCGCCTTGATGAAATTTACCTTTTCAGAATCGATTATCCTGTTACTAGGAACCGATTTCGAATTCTTTAATCTGTGATTTGATCATGAATGTACTCAATATTTACATTAGTAGTCAACATTTGCATTAAAGTCCTTCATTTCGTTTCAGAGAAAAGTGCATCGTTTTAATTTCTTTAATAATTAAATATTAAAAATATTTCTTTTTTTCAGTTTCTTTTTTTATTATGCCCTTATTTTTGACGTAAATAGTAAGTTTAAAAAATCTCAAACAAATTCGAAAAATCGCTGATAGGAATAGATTTTATTGAAAAGATGACAAAATTTACTGAGTTGGGCTAAAAGATTTAAATCGGATTTCTTTCCGGCAAAAAAACACCAAGAATCTCATAAAAATCGTTAACATTTCATAAATACTTATAAAAATCTCCGTCTTTTTAATCTTTTGTGATTTTCAATTATTTATCTGTTTAAAAAATCACTATTAATTATACACTCTAAAATATTTTTAACAAATAATTTGTACTCTGCTAGGAATGTTCTTTTTGAGAATTGATACTCTTAGTACATGTAACTATATTTTTCGTAAATACGTTCGCTCAATTCATGTTTATTTTATGTGTAAATTTTGCCATTTATTTTTACATTTTTAAACTTTCATTTCTCATAATGTTTTACATTATTTATTTCTGTTATTAGCTGTTCGTAGTAAAAAGGATTAAACGTAGTTAAACCAAGAATATTTACCTGAATGCCGCTTGTTTGTTTTTTTTTCTTTAAAATTACAATATAAAGTTTCTGCATTTCAGACTGTAACGATAGATGCACTTCATTTCAAAAATGAAGATTTGAAAAGTAAAAATCCATCATCATTAAACAGAATTTAGATGCTAGTAAGTATATGAACTAAAAAAGAACATTACGCAATAAAAATAAATTGCCTTCTCTAATTATTTATACTTTGTAAATTTCCAATTTGCAAAAATCCAAGTATTATTAGAGCAATTCAAGAACTTTACAGACAATCAAAAACAAAGTTTAAAATAGGCCAAAGTATATCAAAAGGTTTTATAACAGATAAAGGACTCACACAGGGATGTTGTATCTCCCCAACACTTTTTAAAATTTATGTTGAAGAAGCATTGAAAATGTTGAAGAAATGCAGAAGAATGGGACTTAATATGAATGGAACGTCAATTTTTACTCTATAATTCGCAGATGACTAAGTTATAATTGCAAAAAGTAAAACTGATTTAGAGGAAATGTCAGTGAAAATTAAGGAAGAATATGAGAAATGGGGACTTCACATGAACGTCAGCAAGACCAAATACCTATGTATAGGAGGAAATGAGACATACCTAAATCTAACTAATAACATAAGAATAGAAAGCTGTAAGCATTATCGATATTTAGGTGTAGACATTAATAGAGAAGGAAGAGACTCACAGGGAATTAAATACAGAATTTGTCAGGGGAGAAAGACTGTAAAACTATTAAATTCTATTTGGTGGAGTAAGGAGATCTCTAGGAAAAGAGAGTATAATATATACAACTCTATTGTAAAGAGCATATTGTTATATGGAGCAGAAGGATGGAGAATTATGGAGACAGAACGAAAGAAACTAGCGGCAGTAGAAATGGATGCCCTAAGAGATCATGCAGGATATCAAGAATAGAAAAAATAAGAAATGACAGAATCAAGGAAATGATGAAAATAAAGGGAACCATATTAGGTGATATAAAAAAAAGCAATTAATCTGGTATGGTCATGTCAAAAGAATGAATGAGTAAAGACTACCCAAAATAACACTCAATTATGAAACAAACAAAAAAAGGAAACGGGGAAGACCACGAAAGAACTGGATGGATGATATTTCAAAGTCAATGGGGGATAGAGGTCTGGAAGAGGAATGGACCCTTGACCGGAAGAAATGGAAAAAGACTCTTGTAGATTCTTCGGATGACGGCATCTGACGCCATAAACCGAGTTTATATATATACAAATATTCTCTACCTTCAGAAAAATGTTAAAATAAAAATTCTATAGCGTAATAGTTGCAAACTTCTCCAGTAATCTTTTTTACTTTCTTCTATTTCTCAATAGAAGATAGTATTGAAATCGAAATTTTTTCGACTTCCGGTTTTCGAAGAATTTACACGTTTTAGGTGTCAGAGATCACAAAAAACACGTTTATACTAAAATGTCTCTCTGTCCGTGTGTCCGTATGTGCGTGTGTCGCCATTGTAACATCAAAAACTGTATTCAGTTATGCATAGAATTGAACAATTTTTTTATAAGTTTGTGGCAATAGCAAGAAGGTTTTCCCGGAATTTGGAAAAATTCCGCCCCTAGGGGCGCTGTAACAGCGATTTTTGTGCATTTTAAACGTCGAAACATGTATGAAGTTATGCAAAGAATTGAACCAATTTTTCTGTGTATGTTTTTGGCCTTAGAAAGAAAGTCCTCCCAGAATTTGGAAAAAATCTGCCGGTAGGGGGTGTTGTAATAACGGTTTTTGAGCGATTTTTGTGCATTTTGAATATTGTACCATCGAAAAGTGTATGAAGTTATGATAGAATTGAACCAAATTTTTTGTGTCTGTTTTTGGCCATGGCAAGAAGGTCTTCCCTGAATTTGGAAAAATTCCGCCGGAAGGGGGCGCTGTAATAGCGGTTTTTGTGCAATTTTCAATATTGTACCATCGAAAAGTGTATGGAGTTATGCTTAATTCTAATAAAACTAATTATAATGAAATATTGACGTTAGATAGAAGAAAGTTTTGGGATTGGTACATCCAACTAGTTTCTGATGTAATAAAAAAAACTGTTTTAAAACTTTACCTTTTGTATGGTTAAAGTTTTATTTTCTTATTTAAATTTCTTTTTTCAAAATCATAAATTTAATATTTTTCGGTATTTTTATAATTTTATCATTTTTGTGTCTCATTTAACCCTTTAATAACTAAACAACACAATTGTATAGGCGAGACTAAAGAAAAAGAAAAAAAAACACATTTCCTCTTTTTGTGCGATTTATAGTCGAGCCTGCACCCACAAAATTGCGTGGATTATCCCTTAGCATAACCTAACATTGGGCGTTTTTTTAAATAGTTTTTTAATGAAGTATGATCCTATTAATTCCGATAAACCACCAAAACTTTTCATTTCTACAAAAAATCTTCAGGTCTTGAAGGGATAATAGAATAAAAACATCATAGATAAATGGTACTTTTCACATGAAGTGATAAATGTGTAAGCAGAATTTTCTTAGTATCTTTATTTTAAAATAATTATCATAATGTGAAAAGAAAATACTTGGTTTTGCTTTTAATTTTTAACATAAAGATGTAGTTGGGTATGTTTGTTTTGAAAATGGGATATTCGAAAATCCGAGTCTCAGAAGTCCGAGGCTAAGATTAATTCGATGAGTCAAATATAAAAAAAATCTATTTCTTTTCTTCGCCCGAAAGAATGCATGAGAGATATTATTTACTGGATAGCAGATTCTTCGAAAGAAATTCAATCTACAGCACTGAATAAATCGTTCTTGAAAATTTTACCTAAAGAGGTAGTATCCACTGAGAATTGTAATGATTATGATGGCGAAAATATTTTTTAAAGGATTTGGTAAAGGAGGTACCTGGCTGTGAAAATTGTAATGCAGATGACGTTAAAAAATGGCTAAACAGTGTTGAAATGCTGGAAATAACTGAATCGACTATTGTAGAAATGATAGAAGATTAAGAGGAATGTAATGATACAGAAGGAAATGACTCTCTGCCATTTGAAAAATAATCTCCGACAGAGAAAGTCCTGCATCTTTAGAACTAGCTTTGAAATATGTAGAACAGCAAAATGAAGTCACCGTTGTGCTAACGTTACGCATTTTAAGCATTGGCTAGATATTGCATCTAAACAGAAAAATTGAATTTTTTTTTTTTTTTTTTTTTTTTTTTTTTTTTGTATCACTACAAAATGAATAAAGCTATGTAATTGAGTAAATTAATAATTGGTAAGAATTTTATACTGTTTCGGAAAATCCGAGTGTTCAGTAATCCGAGGTTGTGTCAGTCCCAATTATCTCGGATTTTTGAGACTCTACTGTATTTAGTTTTTACCGGACTGCCAAGAAGGTTTATGTGTTTGACGCGTATCTGGGTCTGTGGATTTCTTTATACTCACGAAACATCCCAACGGCTTTATGGATTTGAATTAATGAGGTCTCTATCGATTCGATTTAACCGTCCAATGGTTATAGGCTAGATTTTGCTTTTATAAACACAAAATGGCGGCCGTAAAATACAAAATGGCGTTAGACACGAAAAAATTTTTCTACGAACTACATTGAGTGGCGTATCATTGGATAGCTCTTTGAAAATGATGGCGATGTTTCATTGACTATTTTACAGGCAGAAGCTCCGTTTAAATATTACACAACCTGACAGTTGGTTAGGTAGGATCTCTAGCTTTACTGCAACTCTATCCTTCATAGACATCTATAGGCCTCATGAAAACAGTGTTTATAGATAGGAACTAATAATTAAACTAAACTTAAATGTCATCAATACAAGTAAATAAAAGATATATATAAGTAATATAAAAAATAGTTTTACATTGATGAGAAATAATTAATTAGTTCGCTTTTTACGCAGTCGGGTTTTTTGATTTTTTAAATTTAATTTTTACTTTTTGATATGTGTAATGTGATATGTTTTTGAATAATTGAAGATTAAAAATTTGAATTTCGGAACATTACACCCATGCTTGTAATATATGTATGATAAAATATTTCTTATGTATGTTAAATATGAATAAATAATGATAATAATACTCCTCTTGACTGTATTCTAACCCAATTTAATTTATTTAATTGACAACCTGTGAATTGGTTGAAATAGCAAAGTAATTTATGTTGTATAGACCGTAACCTTGCAACAATGAGTGTCAACCAATGCAGATGCAGATAGTGGCATCCACTATTTGTCGTTTTCTTGTCTGTCTCATATGGGTGTCGGCACTTATAAAAAAAAAACTAAAGCAATAGGATTAAGACAAATAAGTATTTGTATCATAAAATCATAATCGTCATCAAAATTGATTTTTTTTCAAATTATAAAATGATTTCAAAAGATACACGTTTTTCATACTATATAAACAAACCCTGCTGTATATGCATTTTTTTATTCTGTTCAATCATTAATGTTGGAATTAGGAATCTCTTGTTGAAACATTGCTATTAGATATTAAGATAAATCATAAGATATAACATTTCTGATTTCCTTTTTTAAAAATACAATAATTTTATCTTTCAATTATGCACGTTTTCACTTTTACATTCTCAGATTTTTTTTTTTTTTTTCATATAAAATAGACAAACGAGACAAGCCACCAAAATTCTATCGTTACCACTGATCCTGCATCCCTATACCCAGGGATGCAAGCGCTGCGCCACTAAATGGCTGATTGATACCTCTAAATTTTTATGGTATTTCTCACCTTATTTCATGACAGAATTTCTGAAATTTCATAAGGCAAAGAATACTATTAAAATTTAGTGGTGAAAATCAGCCAATTGTGGTCCAGTGCTTGCAGCTTTCTGCCTATACAAAATAACAATCGCGATGTTTGAATATCATACAGACGTTCTTTTGCATTTTATTAATTACAAACGCCAAACAGAGATTTTAGTTATTTAAATAAACACCAAGCTGATATCTGAATATTGTAATAGTCATGTTAAGTAAAATGGCGTCCTATATTAATTTTTTTTATTAATTATAAAACATTACTACATTTTTAAATGCAGTTTTTGTTTATGTATGTGATTAGCTTTAATGCAGCATCTTTGTAAATGTATTTACAAAGTTTACTGAGTTTTTAAAATTTAGATGGAAGTGTGATAAAATGTGTAAAATACTTAAAACTGAATTTTAAGAATATATATCTTTTAGCCTATTGGGATAATAAAAATAAATGAACTTTTTAATATTTTGCATCTACAGTATTAATTGAAATTAACTTTTCGAGAGGAATTTAAATTCGGAGGAAAAACAGAAATAATGCACCATCCAAATTGGATGGCTGCCAAAATTAGATTTTCTTACATATTTTGCTATGATAACTCCAAAATGGATTTGGTTATACATTATTTGCATGTATAGAAGATTAACATATGTACAAATCGAATTAGCACATTTATTACAGCATTGTAGATACTGGACAGAAATGGAAAAAAAAATGTTGCAATGAACTTAAGCTAAGAAATTAAAAGTGTTTACCGATACCAGTAGAAAATGCGTATCCCAAACTTGATAAAATTATATCAGATGTATTCAGAAAAAGAAAAATGCAGTATTTTGCCTATACAATAAACCAATCTAAAGCATTTTTAAACATTAGTTCTTTAACTTTTCATTACAAGATTGAAAAAAAAACTTCTATGTAGCAAACGTCTTTTTTTGACTTAACGTTTACGCTAAAAAAATAATTGCTTTAACTTCTTTATTTGATTTTTTAAGATTGCATATGATTTCAGCTAAACTATTGGTTTCAAAGCTTTAGCTGTGGAAGCATAGATAAAAAAGCCGATATATATGTTTCAAATAAAACTTTAGCTGCAACGGAATTGCTATTTTATACAGCACACTACAGTATTTTAAATTCGAAGAGTAAAAACCAGTTTGGTACGAATACACATCACTTTATCAATAAATATTATTCCAATAGCACCTGTTTTTGGCATCAAAACATCTTCTTGATACAATATCTGCTATTCGCTTTTATGAAATGATATTTCCACGAGATCTGTATCATGTAGTATGAATTATACAGACATAAACAGGAAATTTCCGTAGGAAAACAATTTTAGATAGTTTTCTGGTTTCTCTTACGATACAGCTTTTTCCAAGCAAAACGTTGGGAAATCTTTTGTAAGCAGAATTTAAAATATTTAATAAAGCACTATTTTCTTATTTGATAAATTCCTACCGAAAAATAAGCATGTTTATTTTTTAAATTACATCTTGGAATGTATTTTAATAATAATAATAATAATAATAATAATAATAATAATAATGTTAATGTCCATAATGTGTCTGTAATTATGAAACAAAATAAACGCCAGATAATTATTAAATCTGTATCAATTTAAATATAAGTTTTAAAGAATAAGAATGAAATCTAAATGTAGGTATTTCTATGCATTAAATAAATACAAGTACAGTAAAGTATGTTGAGGAAATCGCCGGTTAATGAACATGTTTTCTTTTAGAGAGGTTTCCCTCTCAAATTGTATCTGTGTCAACAAAATATTTATTGAAAAAGAGCGAAAAATCATGCCTCAGGAACAAATTATGAAACATTCTCCAACTCTAACGAAATATTATTGAGAAACTTAATTTTTTTTCATACAGTGGACTTTATCATAGTCCACGCAGTAATTGAAATCTTTTCTCTGTATGAACAATAAATGCTACGCGATGCTTGATCTACAGAAACCATTTAATAACGCACTTTAGAGATTCTTTTTAGTTTCGATATATTTGAATTATCATAAAATTCTTAAAATGCATAACAAACGATATTTTCTAATAAATCATAATGAAATGAAATTTTTTACGCGTCCCTGTAAACGAAAAATAAATGCTACTTATTCTATACTCTATACTTCTTATTGATTCATATCAAAATCATTATTTTATAGTATTGCAACATCATTAAAATGCACCAAAAATGAATTTTTACTATAGAACATAATGTAACAAAATAATTTTGTGTTTCCCTTAAAACGATCTATAAATGCTACTTCATTTTACTTACCGAATGTTCTACTGTAAACATCCGTAATGTATAAAAATTTCATAACAATCCCGATATATTTACGAAAGTTAGCGCATCGAAAGACAGACGACATACAGCCAGACAAACCAAATTCTTAGTCATTTTTAAGCTGTCGTGAAAAGTGTTAAAGGTATAACAGATGAATCAAAAAGCTGAGATTTTTGTATTGAAGAAATATAAGTAGTATTAAAACACTCTTTACAAATTAGAATACATCAAAGTGAAAGATATATTAAATAATAGAGACTAAGCCTAAGAATATCGCAAGTTTAAAACTAGTTTATTCACACGAAATATTTTGAAGGAAATTCAGAAAGAAATATTACTTTGATGGTCATTATATTAGAATGACACCTTCAAAACAATGTTCGATTAATACGTAATTTAAGCCACGAACCGCATATGCCATGCTCTTTTGCTCCCGAAAATGATAACTGCAGACACAGCTCATACTGAAGGAAAATTTTGTTTGGAAATTTTCCTTAACTCTTAAATTTTCATGAAAAAAAAAGGCAAATCATGTGTCAGGCATAGATTATGAAACCCTTTCCACCAATAGCATTCCGATCTTCGTTTTTTTCAAGCAGTGAAATTATAGTCTGCTTTTAACTAAGTTCTTTTGTGCATCTGTGTAAATGGAGGCAAACGCAATACTTAATCTATAGAAAACATGTTGTAATGCAACTCAGCTGCTTTTCAATTTCATTGTGTTTGAAGTATCATACTGTCATTAAAATGACTCGAACATGATTTCTACAAATATATCATAATATAATGAAAGTTATTTGTGCATTCCTTTAAACGAATTATAAATTCTACTTAATCTATACACCAGAGAAAGCCTATTTTAGTCCTTCTTTGTGATGCATGACAATTTCATTATATTTGATGTGTTATAACATCATTAAAATGCATTGTAAACGATTTTTCTCTCTAAAGCATATTTTAAAAGAATTATTTTTTTGTATACCCTGTAAACGAACTATAAATGCCCCATACTTCATTTTCAATAGTAAGAATTCTTTAGAAAGTTTCAATAACGTATAAGAATTTCATGGCTATCTGAGTTTATATACAGGCTGTCCATAAAATTACGTCCCAGCTATAAATTTTAATAGTATCAAATATTGTTGTAGAGTATTGGTTCAAGTTCCAAAATAAAGAATAACTCATAGTGTTAGATAAGCACATGTGAGAATACTGATTTGTTATTTACCCGCTTGCAGTGTAAAATGGCGACTCCTATTCGTAAAGCGTTATTGCTGGGATGATGATTTAACAGCGCAGACTACCTGAAAAACTTAATTTTGGGCTTTAGAAAAGATCGTGTTTATCTTCAACCGCCTAATGATTTTCAAGAGTTGAGACGCAGAATTGAACAGGCTATTGCTTTCATTACTCCAGACTTGTTAAACAGTGTGGGAAGAATTGGACTTTAGGTTGGATGTGTGCCGTATAACTAAAAGTACACATATTGAACATTAAAAAAAAAACTATGTTAGTTTACCTTCAAGTGATGTATGATTTGTTGTAAATAGTCAAAATTAAACTGTCTGAATTAAATATACCATTGAAAATGGAACATTCTTTCATGGACGCACCCTGTATTATGTATTACTATTGTAACCGAGAGTTAAATCACGGACCGACAGACAGCAGACTCACTGACAAACCCATTTTTTAACACTTTTCAACTATGTCGGAAAGTGTTAAAAAAGGGATTAAGAGGAATAGCTGCTATTAACAAGATATACAGGAATTAAATTTTTCTTCAGAGATTCAGTAATAATTGTATTTTAAAATAGCTTCACCTGCCATTGTAAGATACCTATAAAAATTATTCTAGCCTCAGAATCGATTGCGCATATTCCTTTAATAATATTTTTTTTAACTGACAGAATAGAAAACTAATTAAAAAAATGTAATCTTATAATTCTAAACTATAATTTTATAACTTGTTTACGTTGCAGCAAGGAAGCATTGTTATTTTAAAAAGTATATTTTTCACTCTAAACATGCATAGAAACAAGTTTCATAGAAAAAAAACTAGAATATGACACATATTTTGTCTGACACAGTTAAAGCAAGTTTATATAAAAAAAGCATCCTTAAAATAATAAGTCATTTCGCTTTGTTTTTAATTTTAGGTTTAAAACCGTTTCACTTTAATTACAAGTTATTCTTAGTAAAATGAAATCTTAATATTGTGTATCACTTAAAAAAAAAAACAAAAATTAATAATTAGGATTTTTGTTATCATAAATTAAATTTAAACATATGAAAAAAAAAAACTTTAATGTAAGCAAAATATTGTATCCTTTTCCATTAATTTACAACTGAGATGTATAAATGAAGCTCTTTATATACCATGACATTCTAATAGTATGCAGAGAAGAGAGAATTGAGATTTCAGGATTTATCTAATTCCATTTATGACTTTCGCAATGTGACTAGTTTAGATTTCTCCAATATAATATGACATTTACTTTCAGAGGGACTAAAATGTTGAAATGTATTTAATATATTTCATATTTCAAATTATAATTTTCTCTTTAGGAATGGGGGTACGATTATTACTTCAGATAGGAACCTATTATTGTAGTCGATTACATGAGACATTTTGCATGAAGTTGAGTAAAATATCATATGTTGCTAATTTTAGTTCTTTAAATATGACATAATATACTAAATAAGCATTTCTAAAAATGGCGTACTATCAAAATTTTGATATGCAAGCATTTATTTTTATCCAAGGGAAAGGATTTTTACAGTTAAAGATAAATGTTAAAAATTTTGTAAATGAATTAAATATATATATATATATATATATATATATATATATATATATATATATATATATATATATATATATATATATATATATATATATATATATATATATATATATAAAAGACGCCCATATTTATTAATTTATCTTTACTTATCTTTTAACAGAATCCTTCTTCTAAACTTTTATAATAGTTTATAAAATCGCACTATTATATTTAATAAATAACTTAAGGATTTAATACCTTCCAATACCATATCAATATGCCTTAAAATTGCTATACGTACAGCAAATGGATTTTATTACTAAAAATATGAAATATTGCTTTAATTAAATTATGTCTTTTACATATGAGTAATTTATGGCTAATGCTACACAGCGTTCAATATGTTTTTATTCAGCAAATAATGGCGAATTCAAAATAGTGTCTTTGATGAATGCATAAATGTAGAGAATGTTATATTGCATACAAATTTAACACTTATGTAATGCATAAAACCTTTTGCAGTTTTATACTTGGAAAACGTTTATGAAGCATTTAATTATAGTTTGATTTATAAACTTCTGGAATGAATAAAATTGCAAACCTACGTTTTTAGTTCTCGATTTAATCGTAAATCATAGAGAAATTAGGAGTGAGAAGTGCAAAACACTTTTTTCTTTTTCATTATTATCAGGTTATTTATTTTCCAGGCTTTTATGCAGTTTGAAAATAACGCTTTCTGAAAAATATATTTTAAAGGATTTAATAAAAAATTGATAAATATATTAGGTGAGTGCTCATGTATAATATGGTATACATGTATACATGTATAATTGGCTACTATAGTCTATACGTGTAGTAATTTTTAAAACTGAGTGGAAATGTGTCCGAGAAGGGACCCGAGCCCAGAAACTTTGGCTTTAATAGGCAATTCTCTTACAATTGTGCTATCTGGACGACATCCCAGGAACAGCAATATTAACTCAGACAACCATTTGGTAAGGACAACTGATTTGTTATTTGAAACATCACAACAGAATAAACCGCATGTAAACGAACTTCAATAAGCAACGAATGTGTAATTACGCTTTAATTTCTTAACACAATCAACTGATGGGTAAATAAATAATAGTAGTAGTATTTTTATTTTAACCGAGTAAAAATGTGTCCAGGCCGGGACTTGCACAAAGAAGCTCTGGATTTAATTATCAATTCACTCCCAATTGAGCTACCTGGACGACATCACAGCAAACACAATATTAACTAATATTAACACAATATTCATTTACCAAATGAATCATACGAGTAGTAATTTTTCAAACTCAATTTTAATGTATCTAGGGCGGTAATTGAACCCTGAACCATTGGCTTTAATTTGCGATGGTTCCCCAGTTGTGCTATCTAGAGTACATCATAAGAAACACAATATTTACACAGGCAGCCATTCGATAATTACAACTGGTCTCCAAAGAATAAACCGCAGGTATAGAAAAATATTTTTGTGGTAGCGTGCTGTACTGCTCTTTTACGTTTTAATGGTCAATTCTAAATCACTCTGTAATATAGTTTATAATTTCCTAAATGCACATAAATTTTGAAATTTTAATACGAAATATTCCTTACGTGCATATTCACGGTTCACGGTATTCATATAACTGTTGTTAGATTTCGAGAAAGACGCACTTTGTATAGATTAAATTAATCTTGTGTTCGGTTCTTTAATCATTCTGCTCCAAGGTGTAACAATAGATTATAATAAAATGGTGAATGTTTACTATTTACATTTCAGGATACCTACTGACGTTGGATGATAATTTACTATGTGCTATATAATGACATTTTGCATTTTATCACAAGCATGTTTAATTCATTAATTGTAGATTCAAACCATCAAAAATATGTACTGTAATTTTTTTTTCTAGTGAATTTCACGAAATAATTTCAATCTGAGTAAGAACAGTCGAAATAATATAAATATATATACCGGGTGAGCCAAAAGGTCGTTACAACTTTAAAAACTCATAAAAAAGAAAGAAAGAATGATAAAGGAGTGCAGTTTGCAAGAAAGGGCTCACAAGGTAGTCGGATATTTTTAGGAGAAAAAAAACTAGTTAAAATATCAGATGTGGGGGGCGCTGACGACCGGAAATACAATGAACAGAACAACAATACTTTCCAGTCATTTGTTCTTCCAATGACAAATGTTCAACATGACCTCCAGAACATTCTACGACACAACTGTTGTCCTATTCATTGTGTTTCGGGTCGTCAGCGCCCTCTACATGTGATTTTTTAACTAAAATGTTTTTGTTACTAAAAGAAATCCGACTATCTTGTGATCCCTTTCTTGCAACCTGCACTCCTTTATCATAATTTCTTCCTTTTGTAAGAGATTTTTAAGTTGTAACGAACTTTTGGCTCACCCGGTATATATACTATTTGATATCTTTCAAGCTCCTTTAATACTTAAAGGCATTGCTCACATGTTATCAATTATTAACCTACGTTTTTATAAAAGATGGATTTTCAGCATTATTTTTATAAACTTTTCACCACTCTAGTATTAATATAGTTTCCTAATCTAATACCATTCGATTTTTTGTATAACAAAAAAATCTTCTTCAGATATTGCATCTAATATGAGCATCCAATATAGCATCTAATATAAGTGTATACTATAGCATGTAATATCCAACTGTATCATCTAGCCGTTCAGGAGTGTGCGTAATTTATCCAATTATGTACCAAAACATAGATATTCGGTGACTTCGGGGCTTATATTTTAGGATTCTTCTGCATATTGCACTTTATCCTTGCCATATTTTATCTATTTACTATAATCTATCAATGCACAAAGGGTCGCCGCTTTGTGGTCCCCGAATTCGGGTCCTCCCTTTGTTAGTATACTAAACGATAACTCATATGGAAAATGCATAAAATTTTCTTTAACACATTTTATGCAATTCACACCATCAGATGTTATTACTTAGGAATTCTTCCGTTCAGCCTTGTATAACATTTATAGAATATATACACATCACACAATGCACAAAAATAGTTCAAATTAAAAATGTATACCAAAGTAGAAAACACATCCATATTCCCATCCATATCCTCATTTCAGTCATGTAACTATCTACTTGAGTAAGTCTCCGTAAATGAAAGATAAATGCTATACACTCCATGAAGTATATAAAGCCCGTTGTAGGGTACCTGGATGCTGCATAATAATTTTTTGAATATAACATCATTGAAATGCATTGTAAACAATTTTTCCTTTTTATCATAATGTAACGAAATTCTATTGTGCGTCCCAGTTAAAAAATTACAAATGCTACGCACTCCGCAATCTGTACAAAGAACGTTGTAGTGCAACTTCGTGACGCCTATCATCATGCTTCCGGTATTATAAAATACACCGCAAATTTCCGCATAGACGACAATGTAATGGAGTGTCCATCTTTGTAATTTATGTATGTTTGTAAGTGAACTATAAAAGCTACATAATCCATTCTCCATAGGAACACAATACAGTAATCCTCAATAACATATATCGATATCGTGTAAATCCATGTATACTTACGAGAGATACAACGTGGACAGTCATACAGACGGACAGTCAAATCGAAGACATAAGCATTTCTCAACTATGTTTGAAATTGTTTAATAAAAATTAACATACATTTCCAAACATTTACTGATTTTTTAAATAATTCGTCAGTTAAATTGAAATTACATTTATGCCAACAATGGGAACCTGAATTTAAACTCTGTCTTTTTACTTCCAGATCTTATATTGGCGTAAAATTATGTTAATTTATGATTAATCTGACCTCATCATTAATCGGCTGTATTTTTCTTGTTAAATTGCTCTGACTAATCCATTGACATTTGTGGCAAATTTTCCAATAGCTAATTTACATTATTGCAGCAGCAAAAAAATGCTATTTATTGAGATAGATTTTAAAGAATCATGCTTGAAAATTATTTAAAAAGTCATAATCGTCGTCATCTTTTAGATAATTGAACAGTTAAATTGAAATTTCTTTTAAGGTAAAAACGTCAATTTAAAATTAAAATCTGTCTCTTTACTGGTAGATTTTATCTTGGAACGAAATTATTTGAACATGATTAATCTGATTTTATGATTAATCGGTTATATGTTTCTTGTTAATTTGCCCTGAGCAATTCGTTGACAATTTTGGGAAATTTGCCAATAACTAATTTGCATTATTGTAGTAGCAATCGAATGCTCGTTATTGAGATAGATTTTAATCCACCATGATTGAAAAACTATTTAAAAAGTCATAAAAAGACATTAAATTGAACTACCGTTTTCATCCAAATTTCATTCGAAAATATAATTCTCTCCTATTTGATAAGGAAAAATTTAAATTGTTCGATAGTTAGAAATGATGCCACAGTGATAAAACGAAAGCGATATTGCCAGTCGCTGGAACCACAATTATATATTTTTACAGATAGCAATTGGCTTTTGTCGGATGTAAAAAATTGGAAATATCGCGTGCTTTGTAAGCGCCAAATTACCACAGAAAATATACGAAAATAGCCATCGTTTTTATGTTTTCATTAAATTTCCATTAAAATAAACGGTTTTGAGAATTCGTCATTGTACATAAATAATAAGATATACATTTCAATATCAATATTCTAATTTGATTCCATATTTCGAATTTACAGTATATTTTATCTGCATGTATAAAGTTTAAAGTTATTTAGTGGTGAAATTCAGGATTTATATAGATTCATATTTTCACCTTTCTTTAAATATTTTTTCAATATTTTCATTCATATATTTTATAATAATTATTTTTTAATGCTGAATTTTTTGTGTCGTTTGAATATTAAATATGCTAAACTCAATATAGAGATTTTCACACATTTTAATTATTTTACGCATAAACAATGATTTATGAAATTAATGTTCGAAAAACTTAAGAAATGTAACTTATGAATATATTAATAGAAGTCGGTTACTAGAGCTTTTTAACATAGGTTAACAAAATTTGACTCAATCAGCCAAGTAGTTTTGATTTATGCTTAGAGCAATTAAAAATATTGCACTTGGTTTGGCACGCATTTTTTAAAATTAAGAAAAAATTGTTATAATTTAGATTGTTTTAAATATATTATTGTATAAAAAATACAGTTTCATTTTTTAAAAATATATTGATGCAATCTATTTTTAATTACAAAAATTTGAAGAAAAATATTACAATATTGTATATTTATCAAAATTGTCTTAATGACAAAAATAAAGATTTTTTATTATTATCTTCCATAACATTTTATTTACTAAGAATGTAATGAACTCCAATTTATGAAATAAAGTAAAAACTTTCAAAACTATACCTATTCAATTTATCACTTTTTTGAATTTTCGTATAATTTTCTGTATGAAATCCATAACAATAACTATAAAATTTTAGGAAACTGGATATTGGATTCCATAATTCCATACACACGCATATATTTTCAACAACTTATTTAGTTGCAGAAGCCAGATCACATGAATTGTAGACGATTAGTTTATGTAAATACGACCATAACTTTTGGAGATATCTTTTGAACGCTTTTCGTGACTGCAAATACATGAAAATCATGTTTTTTAGGAAAACGCAATTAAAGAATTTATTTCTGAAAATCTATTCGCAAACATTTCTTAAAAACCTCAAGATTTTTATGTTGTACTTTAATTTAATCTTAGTAATAGAAAATAGTTTCTTTATTTAGATAACTTAAATGCCCATTTTCAATTACTAATGATACAATTGCGGGTTTGGGAAAAGAAACTAAAATAACCATAACTGCATTCCAAAAGAGTGTGTTCACAAAGTACTATTACTATTACAAAACATTAAATCCCATGAATTAGTAGATATAAATAAATGGTAACTTTTTAAAAAACTGTTCAGCAGCATTTAAAGTTTGAGCAGCAGCGCTCAGAACACTTCATGTGCGTTTTTGTTTACCCGTAGGATATCTATGCATTATTAATCAATTAAATGTATAATCTTCTATCCTGTACAATCAGCTTTATCAACGTAATGTCAAAATCAGTGAATGCAAACAATAATTTAGTTACTAAAAACACTTAAAAAAACTCGAACATTTATATCAAATATTTAGCGAGTTATAAAGTTTTGTAATAGTAACGAGACTTCGTCTGTACACTTATGATGAATGCGAATTGCTGCAGGCGGTCATTTTTTTTAATCACAGGCGCAACATAAAGCAATATGTATGTATATATAACATAGCAACATCAAAGAAGTGTATTATAAGTATTTCCAGGGAATGAAAGATAGCCTTGTTTCAGTGGCGTGGCGTTCGGTCATCGCTGGATGCGGCGATGACCAAGCAATATTTTAAAACTCTTAATAAGTTTTTAAAACTCTACGATCCAGTTTTAGCAGAACATTTGGAGTTCATGTATAAGTGAAGGTAAGATTTAAAGTTTCTTTTTTGAACATTCAACCATTGAATTTTAGAGTTAATAATTTTTCACCACAAACTTAAATAATTGCGATGACCACCGAAAATTTTCACGCCACGCCACTGCCTTGTTTATAGGGAAATAGTCTTGTAAATTGATTTTGTATAGAACTATTCATTTGTAATTCAGAAAGAAATCCAAGCAGCTATATCATTCACAGGTTTTCAACAGTATATGCATACACTGTAAGTAGCCTTAAATTATATATAATTGTTTCAGATAATTTAAACTATGGCAAGGGTGATGTCTTTTTACATATGAATAGCTTCTTTTAACAGATGAATGAGAACTACAGATTAAAAGAATTCATATGATTTATGTTGCACGGTCTGAATAGATACAAAATATTACCTAAAATATATTTAAAAAGTAATGTGTTTTGCAAACAGAATGGTATTTTTTCTCCAAACTACATTAAAAATATTCTAGATGTATTAGTGACGGTACTGTGAAAATCTGTTTCCAGTGCCAAATTAGAAGGATAGAAAGATCACTATCTTCCAACTTCTCTAAATATGCTAAAGCAGTGCTAAAACAAGATGTTTTATACATCCTCGAAAGCGTAATTCAATGTTCTACTATTAAAATGATTGATGAAAATTGGAATAAATGAATATATTAAATTTAAAAATCAAAAAACCCGACTGCGTAAAAAGCGAACTAATTAATTATTCCTCATCAATATGAAACTATTTTTTATATTACTTACCTTTTTTTATTTACTTGTATTGATGACTTTTAAGTTGTGTTTAATTATTAGTTCCTATGTACAAATACTGTTTTCATGAGGCCTATAGATGTCTATTATGAAGGTTAGAGTTACAGTAAAGGTAGAGATCCAAAGTACACAACTACCAGGTTGTGTAATATTTAAACAGAGCTTCTGACTGCAAAATGGTCAGTGAAACGTTGTCTTCATTTTGAAAGACCTATCCAATGATATGCCAATCAATAGGGTACGTAAAATTTTTTTTGTCTCTACCGCCATTTTATAGTTTATGGTCACCATTTTGAATTTATAAAAACAAAAACTACCCTATAACCATTGGACGGATAAAACGAATCGGTAGAGACCTCATTCATTAAAATCCACCCAGCCGTTGCGATGTTTCGAGGGTATAAAGAAATCCACATACACAGATACGCGTGAAACACAAAACCCTTCTTTTCAGTCGGGTAATTAAGACCGTTCTAAATATTCAACACATTCACTATACCTTTTAAATTAAAGTAGAAGTAGTTGACTTATCAATGACATTTTTAAATGATAAATCTAGCATAAATCTGGTGACATTAGAAGATGATTGCAAGAGAATTCAATAATATTGATATTATAGCAATCTATGATATTATAGTATTTTCTATCGATTTAAATATTTTTTACCATACTAAAAGGGTCTTTACGTATTAACGTCATGCTCGTCAATCCCGTAACAAAACTGTCACACCCGCAACGCGAAATTAAAAAAATATAATCATAGGCAAAATCATGTAAAAATGTAATTACCTTTTTAGAAAGAGATGTTGCATGTTATTATTTAAAGAGTCATGCGTTCAGTGTCCTACTGTTTCGTAATTTACAGGTGTTTGGAAGTATGCGATAAAAAATGAAAAACACATAACCTCGACATACAAAAACTTATCCCAATGATTGATAATAAATATTTGCTGAATTATTCATAGAAAGAAAAATTAGAATTTTAAGTAGTCAATATAGGGTGACCACGCCAGTAGATGATACCCTTCCAGTATTTCATCAATTTTTTGAAATACACTGCTCAAAACATTTAAAGGATATTGTAATTCTTATATAAAATAATGGTATAAGCAATTTTTTTTTCCGCAGAAAATGAAAGAAGAGTTTCACAAATGCAATTTTTTTCTAATTTTCAAACTTCTGTGTACGCAAACTTTGACGTAAGAAAAAGACGCTTTAGTGGCACAAATGAAATTTGGCTTTCAACTTACTGAAAGACAAAGTGGAAAACAATGATCGGCTTTCGGTAAGAGTTTTTTTTTCGATGAGTGCGATGTGTCAACGAAGACATTTAACCGAATCAGAAGCTTAGAGGGTGTTGGTAGGTTAGCGGTGGCCAAACACATGCCGAAATAGCAGAAGCCACTGGAGTTTCACAAAGTGTGATTCCTAGGATCTGGAAACGTTTTTTGGAGACTGGAAATGGGACCAGGAAAAGGTCGTAGACGTGCAACAACGCCCAATGAATATTGACATTTAACGCTAATGGTTCGAAGACACCGAAATATGAATGCCACTCTTCTTCAACAACACCTTCGCTCGGCTACTGGACCCACAGTTTCGACACATGTTCGACACCGCAGTTTCCACTGACCGAAACCCGCTCCACTCTGTAGGTCTGTACGGTCGCAGACCAATGATATGTGTTACGTTAACAGCAAGGCACCGTGGCGCCCGCAGGGAGTAGGTAAAAGAGAATGTAAACTGGAGGAGAAATGAATGGCGTAATATCTTTTTCTCGTACGAGTTCCGTTTTTATGTTCATCCTGACAATAGGTGTATTTTAATCTGGAGAGAACGTGGCACTAGAAACAATCCCGCGTTCGTTCAAGGAAGTGTGAGATTTGCCGGTGGGGGAGTGATAGTGTATTGCTGGCATCCTCATTGATGGGCGTACCGAACTCCACATCATTGGAAATGGAGCTCTGACCTATCAGCGATATAGGGATGAGATTCTGAGTCCTATTGTAGTCCTTTACGCTGTAGCAATTGGATACGACTTCATGTTAATGGACTACAATTGCAGGACACATCGTTCTTACTTGGTGGATGATTTTTCTTTTCAAGGAAGGAATCATACGAGTGAAATGACCAGCGTGTGATCTGGACAAGAACCCAATAGAGTATGTTTGGGACATTCTACACGTACGAGTTGCTGGTCGCCTACCACCCGGCAAACTCTCTAAGAACTGGAAGGAGCTTTTCTGGAGGAGTAGGACAGAATACCCCATCTACTCATTAATAGCCTCATTGACTCCATGCCTCAAAGGTGTTTAACGTTGCTGGTCATCCGGGGAAAACATACCATTTTCTAACAAGTTGGAAATTGCTCGTCAACCGTGGCAAATGAGGTGCGTTCGTACTATAACTAGTTTTATAATTATTTTTTGCACCCCATATTGTACTGAATGTATAATTTTTTGCACTTCATAAAGCGCATAGTCTGATACATCATTAAAATGCACTTCCAATATTTTTTTCCCATTCCCCGTAATGTAACGGAACACTTTTGACTGTCCCTGTAATTAAACTATACATCCGATTTTCCTAAAATTTGAAATAGCTCAACAAAATTTTGCAACAATTATATCTTTAAAATTTCAGACCATTCGGAAGGCTGTAATATCATTAAAATGCACTTGCAATAATTTTTCCCATTTGCCGTAATGTAAAGAAAAACTTTTGACTGTCCCTGTAATTAAACTATGCATCCGATTTTCCTAAAATTTGAAAGGGCTCGACAAAATTTTGCAACAGTTATATCTTTAAAATTTCAGATCATTCGGAAGGCTCCAATATCATTAAAATCCACTTGCAATAATTTTTCCCATTGGCCGTAATGTAAAGAAAAACTTTTGACTGTCCCTGTAATTAAACTATACATCCGATTTTTCTAAAATTTTAAAGGGCTCGACAAAATTTTGCAACAGTTATATCTTTAAAATTTCAGATCATTCGGAAGGCTCTCATATCATTAAAATGCACTTGCAATAATTTTTCCCATTGGCCGTAATGTAAAGAAAAACTTTTGACTGTCCCTGTAATTAAACTATACATCCTTTTTTCCTAAAACTTGAAAGGGCTCGACAAAATTTTGCAACAGTTATATCTTTAAAATTTCAGATCATTCGGAAGGCTCTCATATCATTAAAATGCACTTGCAATAATTTTTCCCATTGGCCGTAATGTAAGGAAAAAAATTTGACTGTCCCTGTAATTAAACTATGCATCCGATTTTCCTAAAATTTGAAAGGGCTCGACAAAATTTTGCAACAGTTATATCTTTAAAATTTCAGATCATTCGGAAGGCTGTAATATCATTAAAATCCACTTGCAATAATTTTTCCCATTGGCCGTAATGTAAAGAAAAATTTTGACTGTCCCTGTAATTAAACTATACATCCGATTTTTCTAAAATTTGAAAGGGCTCGACAAAATTTTGCAACAGTTATATCTTTAAAATTTCAGATCATTCGAAAGGCTCTCATATCATTAAAATGCACTTGCAATAATTTTTCCCATTGGCCGTAATGTAAACAAAAACTTTTGACTGTCCCTGTAATTAAACTATACATCCGATTTTCCTAAAATTTGAAAGGGCTCGACAAAATTTTGCAACAATCATATATTTGAAATTTCAGACCATTCGGTTGGGTAGTTTTTGCTCTGTTACATGCGGACAGACAGACGGACGGACAGACGGACGGACAGACGGACAGACGGACAGACGGACGGACTGAACGACGACTATAGGTGCTACGTATTTATATAATTACGAACGCACCTAAAAACGATTTACTTTGAAGAAAACACCTTTCTATACGTTTTTTCTCATATGCACAAATTTTAATTTTTCTCCTTTGTACCCAAATGCTCAATACAAATTTTTCTCCGCATAACATGTGTATTTGTTTTCTTATATAGCCTACCAAATTGTCGATCATAGGTCAATCACCTAAATAATTCCCCAGCAGCAAGATACGTCCACAACCTCAATGTCCTTTAATTCTTTTGAGCAGTGTATTACTCCATTTCAGGGACAAATGAGTTTTAGACGTGGCACCAGACATAAAATTTTGTTTGAATGTTAGTGCATCTGTTGTCACATTATTGACAGCTGTCTGCAGTAAGAAAAGCCATTTTATGATTTTTTTTATTAGAAAGTGTAAACAATTAGTATTTGATTAGATGGAGATAATTACGGTAAGTTAAAATAATCCACTTCCATCTTGCTTATTTCAACTAATATTTTCATAAGAATTTTTGTTGCTTACAGCCTAAGGATGATACTTAACCTCTTGAGGAACACCGGTATATATTATATACCACCTACGATTAATGAAGTTTTACACCAGAAAAATTTTATTAAATTTTACTTCTCTAACTTTGGTGGAAAAAAGCTGTAAAATTGCTTTTACTTATTTTGAAATGGAATTTTTCAAAGATTCCGGTGGGAATTCAGCATTTCACAAACGTAATTGCTTGCCCCTCAAGGGGTTAAAAAGACTATTTTTTTAGATTTTCGATTGCCTTCTTTCGCCTGATCAACCACTCGGAAAATGGCAATTAAAAATCTATTTATTTATTTTTTATTTAATTGCAGCGGATTTCATTTTCGTCCATTATAGGATATTCATTAATGATTGTAGCAATACACATAATGATTGTTATAGCATAATGATTGTTAGTTTAGTTCTAAAACTCAAAAGTTAGGAAAGATAATAAAAAACCCGTAATACTGACTTTATTTGATCAACTACTGGCTGAGTCACCCTATCATTTTATTTATAATTTCATGAATAGATTTTTTTTATGAAAAAAACTTTTTTTAAGAAGTTCTAATTTAAAAAAAAGACCCACGATCTTTATTTTGCATTCAAAGGCAGGGTGGTGTATGATTATTTAGCATCTTTCAATTTTGGAATATTTAGTCAGACTTTTTAAGCTTTTGATCAGTAACTTTGAAGCAGGCGCTATTACAACTCTTATTTTTGGGAAAAGAAAAAAAAATCACACGACTCATGCTTTGTGGGATTGAACTGTGTACAGTTGCAAAAAATCCTTCATTTTAGAACGGTGATCACTGCGTTTAATGTCCCCAATCATATTAAGAAAATTATATATCTTAAACTATAAAGCATGAAAATTTATTTGATAAGTGACATTATGAAGCCTTTAATATTTATCTTTAATATCGGAATCTTAAATCCAACAATGTTAGGGATACAGTTTCAATTGTAACTACATGTCACTGACCAAGAATTTAATATGCGATATTGCAAACAGACAGTGTTAATGTATTCGTAAACTCATATATACCGATTAGTGTTCACGATAACCATTTAACGCGTGAAATCCATTGACTGTGTTAAATATCAGAATCGAGATATAACGTCATAATCTGCCTTATTATTACTGGAAATACAAATGTCGTTTCTACTACACTTTTGAACATTTTGAAAAAAAAAAATTAAATTCAAAGCAACTCGCAGATTTATTAATTTAAGAATGAGTGAAACGTTTAAACAAAAACTACTTATGTGCAGTTTTCGTAAAATGTATTTTCCGAAAGAAAAATTTGGAAAAAATTAAATTATTTTCACTTCATATAAATGCAATTTTAGGTAGCTTTCTTTACAAAAAAGCTACCTATTGCAGCCGTTCGGAGGAAAGCGATATCAAAAAATTTTGGTATATTTTCATCGATCATGACCCCTAGACCCCGAAACCACCCTCCGTTCAAAATTGATATATATATATATATATATATATATATATCTGACATATGTCACACTGTAACTCCCGTAATTATGAACCGATTTCGATGTAATTCGGTGTGTACATAGTATATACCAATGTCTCGACCGAGTTCGTTGGCCAGCTTCATCCGCCGTTTTGTTTCAAAATGGCGGCCATTTAAAATTTTTAAAAAAATTTAAAACTTGAAATGTGGTACCAAAAAATTAAAAATGGAAAAATATTTTTTTCTTATGTATTTGACCTTTATACAAAGATTCCGGAGCAGTTTTTGTTTCGTCTATATCTTAAAAAATGGCTGAGTTATAGCATTTTGAATTTCTAGCGTGGCTGACATTTTGAAACGTCCTGAATTTTGTCACGCGATAAAAGGCGTATTTATGAACCGATTTGGATGTAATTCGGTGTGTACATAGTACATACCAATCTCTCGACCGAGTTCGTTGGCCAGCTTCATCCGCCATTTTGTTTCAAAATGGCGGCCATTTAAAATTTTTAAGAAAAATTTAAAATTTGAAATGTGGTACCAAAAAACTGAAAATGGAAAAATATTCTTTTCTTATGTATTTAACCTTTATACAAAGATTTCGGAGCAGTTTTTGTTTCGTCTATATCTTAAAAAATGGCTGAGTTATAGCATTTTGAATTTCTAGCGTGGCTGACATTTTGAAACATCCTGAATTTTGTCACGCGATAAAAGGCGTATTTATGAACCGATTTGGATGTAACTTCGTTTATACATAGTACATACCAATGTCTCGACCGGGTTTGTTGGCCAGCTTCACCCGCCATCTTGTTTAAAAATGGCGGCCATTTAAATTTTTAAGAAAAATTTTAATTTGAAATGTGGTACCAAAAATTGAAAATTGAAAAAATATTTTCTTCTTATGTGTTTGACCTTGATAAAAAGATTCGGGAGCAGTTTTTGTTTCGTCTATATCTTAAGAAATGGCTGAGTAATAGCATTTTGAATTTCTAGCGTGGCTGACATTTTGAAACGTCCTGATATTTCTCACGTAATAACAGGCGTATTTATGAACCGACTTGGATGTACCTTGGTGTGTAAATAGTACATACAAATATCTCGGCCGAGTTCGTTGGCCAGCTTCATCCGCCATCTTGTTTCAAAATGGCGGCCATTTAAAAAAAAAAAAAAAAAAATTAAATGAGATACCAAAAAATTGGAAAATGAAAAAGATTTTTTTTGTATGTGTTTGACCTTAATACAAAGATTCCGGAACAGTTTTTCTTTCGTCTATATCTAAAAAAAATGGCTGAGTAATAGCATTTTGAATTTTTCTTGTGGCTGACATTTTAAAACGACCTGATTTTTGTCACGCGATAACAGGCGTATATATGAACCTATTTGGATGTAACTTGGTCTGTACATAGTACATACCAATGTCTCGACCGAGTTCGTTGGCCAGCTTCATTCGCCATCTTCTTTCAAAAGGGTTGCCATTAAAAAAAATTAAATTTAAAATTCAAAATGAGGTATTAAAAAATTGGAAAATGAAAAAGATTTTTTTTAATGTGTTTGGCCTTGATACAAAGATTCCGGAGCAGTTTTTGTTTCTGAAAATTTGTTCTTTTGTTGATATCTTAAAAAATGGTTGATTTATAGCACTTTGAATTTCTAGCATGGCTAACATTTTGAAACGATCTTGTATTTGTCACGCGATAACACACGTATTCGCCTATTTCGATGTAAGAAGGCATGTTGATAGTATACATCAACACCTCGACCAAGTTCGCTGGCCAGATTCATCAGCCATCTTGTTTCAAAATGGCGGCCATTAAATTAAAAAATATGTATATATTTAAAGTGAGGTGCAAAAAAATTAGAAATTGAAAAAGGTTTCTTTCTTAAGTATTTGTTCTTGATATAAGGATTCAGGAGCATTTTTTGTTTGTATTTACCTTAAAAAATGACTCAGATATAGCAGTTTCAATTTCTATTGTGGGTGACATTTTGAAAAATCTGATTTTTTGCATGCGACAGCACTCCTATATATTAACCGATTCCGATGTGAGTGAGCATGTGCACAGCAATTACTAAGGTCTCGACCAAGTTCACTGCTTAGCCTCATCCACCATGTTGTCTTAAAATGACGGGCACTTTAAGAAATTGCCGAATTTGGCAGCCAAATATAGTTACTTTAAAGAAAAGCAGCTTGGATAAAGCTGACTAATTTTGCGAAATTGTCATTCATTATATTGATAAAAATTAGTATTGAATCTCCTATATTCGGTTTCCACTAAATTGAGCTTCGTGTGTTTGCATGATATAAGTTGGCTTTTTTAAAATAAGGATTATGAAAGCTACCTCTTCCTCCCGGCACTGGCCGGAAGGACTTTTTTACTTAGATTTTTATTGCGTATTGTAATAATACAAAAGGCAGCGCATAAAAAAATAACTTTTATTGAATTTTCATTAAATATTAAATAAATATTTTAAACATTTATTTTCTTGTCCTTTTATGTATATCGTGATTCCTCATTTAATGTCGCTTATGAGCATTCAATTTTCCTTTCAAAAGCCTAAATATTGTTTAAAATATCGTGAAAATACTATATTTTTTTTTTTTTCATTTCGACATTATCATAAATGTCATTGTATAAAATATCAGGCAAAACAACGACAAACATAATAATTTTTATCATTTCGTATGCTATAGTTCTTTACTTATTTTGCTGTATTTTATTATGAATATCAGTCGGAAATATTGTTAAACATAAATGTGTTAAGCAGTAATACAAAAAGAGAACGATTTATTTTATGTACGCTAGAATATTCTCCACCAACTTAATCGACGAAATAATACATTTGAAAAGACAATGTTCAAATGATGTTACTTTTTATTGCAATATTTTTCTTTCCGTGACATTTTGCACTTACACAAAACACAAATAGTTTTATTTTATAACTATGCAAAAATTCAGTAAGAAGTATCTTCTATCATATTTTTAATCATTGTAATACTCATAATTCATTATTGAATTTAAGATATTTATGGATTGTTGAAATATTTCATATTTTATTTATTGAGTTTTTGAAATACGCTTAATGTATATTTTTGAGTGCTACTTTGTTATATCATATATAGAATTTTAATTCCTGTAGGTAAATCAAATCTTTATTTTAAAACGTATCATATAAATGATAATTTATTATATGTCATTTCAACAGTCACCTAAAAATCTTCATCTTATTTTCATTCAAAAATCCTACAAATTAATATCCCTAAGTGTGCGTGTGTGGGGGGGGGGGGAGGGCTTGGGTAACATCAGTTGGATTAAGATAAATTCTGATGGGTTTTGAAAACAAAATTGGAAACATATTTTTATTAATAATTAAATAATTATCATCAGGACGCTCATAACAAGAAATTGATTTGTAGCTTCAAGCATAGAACCCTTCTGATTAGTATACACTATTACTTGGTAACGGCTGTTTTGTAACACAAAAGAATACAATTTTATTCTAATTTAATATAGAAATCTGACAAAACATGTATTTTCAATATCAATATAATAATTCTTTTTTAGAGTTTCTTTCATCTGACGAAACACTATTCGTCTCACTCCTCTGTCTGTCTGTCTATCTGTCTGTCCTTCACAGAGCCCGTTCTCAGAAACTATGTATGTTGGAGACTTGAAATTTTGCATACTTATAGCTGGACATCTGATATTAAACGGAAAATCATAAAATTTTGAAAAAGTCGTAATTAACGGACTTTATTAATTAAAAACTTCCAATTTTACGTCTCATTAACCAAAAAAGGTATAAAATGAATGCAGGTACGAACGGACTCTTGAAATATTTTCATTTCTCCTCCGGGTTGTCACGCATCTGCGCTTCAAAACTGCAGGTTTGCCAGAGCGCGCTTTAAGCAAAAAAGTGTACTGGACATTTTTAAATCGACTTGTATCTCAGAAAGTTTTTGAGCGAAACATTTTTAACTTACACAGACATATGCAGAAAAAAAATACTTTCAATTGGTATACAGATCGTTTCTCTGCGTTGTGTATAACACGAAAAATCCACTAAAAATCGATCGATAAAAATTTAATTTCTTTAATTGCAAAGACAATGAAAACAGATTTCATTTTCGCCGGAAGCAGGTGTCAGACATGATGGCGCTTGCGGTTTTCCGTAGTATAATATTTTAATACGAAATTTAAACTTTTTAAATATTAAATTTTTAGATTAAATTTTCAGACATCCCGGCGTGAAATTCTTCGCTGATTTCATTCATGCCCATTTCTAACTCCTGTCTTAATTACAAGCTGAGATATTAATTATTATTTAATTAATTACTTTATTGCTATCAAATGCGTATTGTATTAAAAAAAACACTAATGAAGGCACGTGAATTCAAGAACCGCGATTTCATTTAAATTAAGAAATCTAACAAGGCAATCTGTTTGAAACTTGAAGATAGTTAGTTCATAACACATAAGAAAAGTTTAAATAAAGGTTGGTGCGCGAAATTTCTGGTAAAGGGGGGGGGGGCGCTAATTTCACTAACTGGTTTATTTCTATTATGTACTTATTTTAAAAGGCAGTCACGTGATGTTTCATTGCAGTATTCTTCTGAGCGGTGTCCGATTTTTAAAAATACTGCATAAATGTTATTTATGCCAGATAAAAATTTCAGAAGTATTGATACTACTATTTTCGAATAGTATTTTCAGCAAAAATATTAAATTCTTGGTTAAGACCGCCATACCCCCCCCCCCCCGACCCATGTATCTACCGATAGTTTGTTTAGAGGAGTTTCGTTCAGATACACTTTTGCCAAGAATAGAGTGCGATGCCTGGTAGTGGAATGTGGAACTAACAGACCACGATTTCATTTTAAGTAGGAATTCCAACAAAGCGA
Organism: Maratus speciosus; assembly: GCA_963932465.1. Taxonomy (NCBI): domain Eukaryota; kingdom Metazoa; phylum Arthropoda; class Arachnida; order Araneae; family Salticidae; genus Maratus; species Maratus speciosus. Next base: position 239,232,579 of record OZ010787.1, on the reverse strand, counting down.
TCTGTTCGAAACTTTAGATAATTTATAACAAATACTAAAAGATTATAAAAAAGAATGGCGCGTCACATTCCGGGTATGGGGTAGGGAGGAAAGGGTAAGGGGCGCGAACAAAATTAGGCAGTATAACAGGGATTTTTGTACTATTTTGGGTGCGGTTTTTTGATGGCGTGATGAGATAACTATTACTAATTCAATATCAAAAATTTTATAAGTGTTCATACCCCTATTTCCGTATAGTAATATAAGCAAATATCTTAAATTCTTGGTTAAGACCGCCACCATCTCGACTAGCATATCTTCTGATAGGTTTTTTAACGGAATTACGTTCAGATACAGTTTTGTTAAGAATAGAGTGCGCTCCCTCGTGGTGGAATGTGAAACTAACAGACCGTGATTTCATTTAAAGTAGGAAATATAACAAGGCGATATGTTTGAAACTTTAAGATAGTTTATAACACATAAGAAAAAGTTTATAAAAAATGGCGCGTAAAATTTCTGGCTGGTGGGGAGAGAAGAGGGGCGAAATATTTCTTTTTTTTTTTTTTTTTTTTTTTACTTTTGCGTTTCACAACGTTTCAGGTGCAGTTTTTTGACGGAGTCCTTAGATACATGCTAATTATTAAATATAAATATGTCAAAAGTTAAGTTACCACTATTTCCGAATAGTAATTTCAACAAATATCTTAAATTCTTGCTGAAGATCGTCACTACTTCGAGTAACATATCTACTGTTAGGTTGTGTAAAGGAGTTTCGTTCACATACGCTTTTGTTAAGAATAGAATGCGCTCCCTGGTGGTGGAATCTGGAACTAACAGACCGCGATTTCTTTTAAAGTAGGAAATCTAACAATGCGATCTGTTTTAAACTTTAACATACTTTATAACACATGATAAAAATTATAAAGAAGAATGGCGCGTCGCATTTCAAGGGGAAGTGAGGGAGGTGCGGGAACAAAATTAGGAAATATAACTTGACGATCTGTTTGAAACTTTAATGTAACTTATAAAACATAACATAAATTTTAAAAATCAGACCGCGTCAAAAATCATGGTGACCATTTGCCCACTCCAGAAGGGGGGACACTTTTCTAAATTTGGCAGATGCCCGTCATGTGATATATCGTGGCATTTTGGAGGGGGGGGGGGAAGAACAAAATTGGGAAATATAACAAGGCGAATATGTTTGGAACCTTTAAGATAGATTAGGATGGGTTTGCCAAAATTTAGAATGTATTCCATGGCGATAAATGTACTGGACGTTTTGAAAGGAATATTAAACGAAACCCTCTGTGCGATCTATGATAACATTTATTCAGTTGTTTAACTTTAATGCACAATTTTGCACAGTTTTTAAAGGAAAAAATAGGTAAGCATTTGAAGCAACTTATGTGGAAAAAAAAGGAAATTTATAAGTACAAAATGATTGTTATTGCAGATAATTATCTGTCTCATGTAGCTTCACTCATATTTGAAATCGATAGCTTATTTATTAACATTCCAGCATAGTCCATCAGTTCAAAAAACAGCATTTCGAGAAATACGCATTAAACATTTTTGGAAAGATATTGCCGCTTATGCAGGGGCGCCAAAAAAAAAAAAAAAAAAAAAAAAAAAACTGATAAAGCACTTTTTTTTTAAAATCGCGCTGAACAAGGAGGAGTTCCAAACAGAAAATAAATTAAACACAATTGTTTAGGCTAAAAAATATACTTTAAAAAAATTTTACACCTACATCCCCTCTTAACAAAAAATTTACTACAACATTCTTTTCTCATTCCTTTCCGTTGTCAATTTCTTACAATTCCTATAAAAGTAAGTATTATTCAATATTTCAACAGATGTCTTCCCCCAAAAAGAATATATCATGTTATAATTATTCACTAAAGATGCTATGAATTAATTATTTAGTAACGTTGTATTTTCTCCTCTCTTAATCGAATTATTACGATGTATATTTAGTATAATTTGGAAATATTCATAAATATCTATATTTCAAGAAAATATTTATGACTCATTTTCTAAATAAACAAATGAATCGCAATTCATTTACAAGCGAATGTTCTCTAATATACCGGAAAAATAAACAATGTAATTTATTATTACTTCATGATGAATAGAATTTTATTAGAGATACTTTACAGGCTTGAAATCCCAATGAATATCTGAAAATTGCTAAACAAAAATAAACATTTGTATCTGTTTCCTATTATTACTTTTCTAATTAGTGTATTGAATGGGGATGATCAAAGTTAGGGAGAAACAAATAAGTTTTCTCGGGAAACTGGAATGCATTTCCTAATCAAATAACTTAAGAGTTATTAAAAATACTTTCTTCAACCCAATGTTTAATACAAGTCTTCTCTTAAATCGGGAAGTAATTTTCAATACATTTTCCGGATTTCTCTTGAAGCAAAACAATACAAACGCTTATTAATTTCTTTAGAATGTTAAAACTAAATTACTTAATAAATTGTTTTTACAGTCAAATTTTGGATAATTTTCATTAACAGTTGTAAATGTTTACAGTGAATATTGTCAATTTACCTTAATAAAGCATTTATAAAATTTCCGTCTGTTACCTCACTTTGGCAGTAGTATTTTCGAACTCATGAATCTTAATTATTTTAGAAAAAATGGAACACTATCCATTATCTCATTGTTTTCTTTATTTATAACAATCATTCTTATTTAACACATTTAAGAGTGTTTTCCTTAAGTACGACCAAAAATTACAGTGGACTGGAATAAAAAATAACTTTGAAATATTTATACATTTTAATATTTACGTGTATTACATTCTTATGGCATTTTTCGTTTAAAGTTTTAAAAAATACACTTTAAAATATACATAATTACACTTCATTCATGAATAAAAAGTAATTACGTATGCAACATTTTCAATGTACAACGAATGAAGTGTAATTACGTATCCAATGTTAAATCGGAGTTCTATTACCAGCAATTTATTCTCTCGAGCTGTTTTAGATAATAGACCAGATGTCATTATCAAAAAGGTTGTCTGGGTGCATTATGTCTTCCAGATTTGCACAGAATAGCTCAGTATATAGTTGGTAGAGCGTTTAAAGCTTAAGACAAAAATCTGTGGTTCAATTCCTGGTCTGGGCAATTTTTCATTCAGTTGGGAAAATTACAACTGGTATAACTTCTAACTTTTATTTATTTTTTTAGTGCTACATACTTTTTTTTAATTCTAAAGGAAATTATATAATATCCTATACTACTATGAACTATTTAATAACAAGTTTTAAATATAATATATATGATCAGTAACAATGGAATTATATAAAATTTCCGCAAAATATTTTAACATTATACAGTGCCAAACAACTATATCCAAATTCAAAACCACTGGAAATTTAGCAGAATTTGCATACGCAATTCCGAAATTTGGGGACGAATTGAAGAATAGTTTGAAAATTCAAGAATTGAATTAGAAGTACGAGAATCTGTTGAAATTGACGACTATGCTCGGAACCCTTGGATCAGCAATATTAAAAAAATCGGTACTATTTACAACTCATACTGTTGTAGTATACTGCTGACAGTTATTGGACGAGAAAAACTTTCATGTTGAGAAAACGACGCAAATTTCTAATCTTCTTACTCCATGATAATGCTTCACATCATACGGCTGTTTTCAGTGAATGAATATTGAAATAAAAATACCGAGTAACTTTGAAATACCGTGTCAATAATTCAGAATTTCTATTGGAAACTATTACATGTTTAAAAAAATGTACCCGGTTAAACGGATGGCATTGCGCTCACAGGCTATTCATTTTTTTTTCTTTTGAGCAAAACAGAAAAAAATTAAAAATTATAAAAAAACAACGTTTTTATACAAACTAATATAGTTCAAATGAGAAAAAAGAGCCTCCAAAAGTAATCACGAAAGCGTCTTATCTGAATAAAAATGTATACCACGTTGGAAGCAAATCGGATGATTCTGCATGAAATCCAATTTGACTAAATTAAGAGGGATTAGCCCATCGCCTTTTCCCCCCATTTATACTTATCCAATGAACCCATATGAAACCAACGAAATTATACATTCCTTTCATACAGAACCTGCGGCACATTAGCTCTCGGGAATTCATAGCCTGTGAGCAAAAAACGACAATAGGCACTTGCAGGATGATTATATGAGATTTGTGCAGCCACCGAGGCGTTTAGGCGTATTTGACCTGACAAACATCCCTCTCATTCAGTGACGTTTTTAAAAGTCTAGATAATATTTTATGCATTAATTTTCACTTTTGTTTCCGTACACATTTTGTTCATACTCTTAGAATGTTTATACAGTATTCCCTTAGCATACCCTTAGCATTCGCAAGTTTTAATTTTCCGCGATTTAAAAAATTAAGAATATTTCAATATTCGCGAGTAGTTAACTTGTTTATTCGCGAATTTTGTTCATAAAGAATATTTTTTTTACAAAGTAAACACGCTTTGTTTTACCAATTCAATAAAACTATTTGACTCTGTGCAGCTGCACTGTACTGTATAGACTAAGTTTTGAGAACGTCAGCACTTGTATTGAGGCAAAATATAGATCACTAATTCCGAGAAACCCAAAACATAAATTGATGCTAAAACTAAATTTGCTAAAATTCAAAATTTTTATTGCAACTGAAAATTATTCTGCAAAGATTGAATGGGAAATGTTGTTGAAAGTTTTAAACTTCAACAACATCTTGCTGAGGAAGCAATAGAATGCGATCTTTGACTGGTCAGAAGTCTCAAATAAAAAAAAAAGTCTAGACCGCAATTTTTCCTTAAATGGAAATTCATAAACTAAAGATCTGTTCTTAGAAGCAATCGTATATCAGTACATTTTAGCCTTCAACTGTCAACTAAACTTTATACAATATGTTTATAATTATTCAAATTTATTTACAGAATGTGTTTTTAATGCTTCATAAATGTATTTTTACGTTTCAATTACTTTTTTCCATTAAAACACAATCTTAAAACCTAACCCTATCTTATGCACTGGAAGATAGTGTGAACATTCGCGATTTTGACAATCGCGAACCTAACCTTAGCGAATGTAAGGGATTACTGTATTTTCAAAATGTCCCATCTAGGAACTCGTCCCATTAACTTATAATGAATCAGCTGTGAGGTCACTTAAATTGTTTTAATGTTTTGCGGTCGACTTTTTAATTCAGATTGTCCGAGTGTTCTGCTGTTTCTCGAGAGCTCTATCTCGGCCAACATAGTTACCGGCCTAAGATCTGCTTTGTTAGGGCGGTGTCTTAAGACGGATTTGATAACGCCAGATCATGTTCTCTCCGCCATCCCAATCGGCCGAGAAAGCCGTATTAGCGAGAAAGGAAATAACTAACAGTTTTTTAGATTGGTTGGGTCGACCGCAAATAAAATGATCTGATGTGATAACTACTTTTCTAATACGAAACAAGCAAAGAAGTGTTTTTATGTCTAGTACTGTAATCGTCCATGGTGTTATTGTGTCATATATCCTGGGTGCATTTTCTAACAGGGTGGGGCGTTGGTAACTCCATCATGGATGAGGTTACACTACGTGCGACGTGGCCGGTTGCATCACAGATGATATCCTGTTATCGGCATAATTTATTCCCCCCGGCAAACGGGTCATTTCTTAGCATATCATTTGTTTATTTCTGGAATTTATTTTCTGAAACACCGTTTGAAAAATTTATTTCTGAACTACCCGATCGGAGTCAGTCGAGTTTGTACTATTAATGCTCTGAGGTGATGTTGCGCCTTGCTCAAAAAAAAAAAAAAAAAAAAAAAAAAAAAAAAAAATGCCGTTTTAAAACTATCTATGAAACTTTTCAGCTAAAGATTCCTACACAAATATTCACACGGTATAGTATACGTTAATTTTAAATATTTTTAATAGCCAAGAGGAAACTCTTCCTATTATTGATCTGATCTCATAAAGAATATTTCTATTTTAAATCGATGTCATCACTGATTTCTCTTCAAATTTTATTTTCCATGGCAGAGTAATGAAAATAAGTCAGAAAGTAAATTTCCGATTTTATTTCTGCATTTGACTAAAATAACAGTCCGACTGTTTCTTTATATTCTTTTAAAAATTCTACATGACCAGGCGACTTATAACATTGCACCAACCAATAGTCATTGTATGATTATGGAAAGATTACAATTGCCTACCGCAGAAAAAACTGTAATTATTAATCGGTCCGTTATGTAAAAATTTAATATTGTATCACAAAATTTGTATCTTATCTTAAAAATTAAAAATATATAAATTTTCTTAATTATTGAACACGCTTTAGGTTCTTATCAAAAATTATTGAAGAATATGATAACATTGATCGTCACTGGCAGTAATGATATTAACATGAATGCAATTAATTTGCGATTATAATTACGGGAACTGCTTTGTGTACGGTACGTAAAACATTCATAACTCATATTAATCAAAGAACAAAATTAAGACAGATAAAGTAATATACATTTAGTGTCATTTACAGATCAGTATTCTTCAATCGCACAAAGAAAGCAATCCGAAATAATATCCGAGATTACCTCTTTTCTTAATTTACTTAAGTATTTGCTTCACATAAAACTGGGATTAAAATAAGCCCAAGAGATTACATAAAAGGCAAATTCTCTTTAGCTTTAACCTATTGTCTAAAAAAATTCAAACAAATAGTATGAATATCTTATTACTACATTTTTTTTTTTATTCTCTTAAGATACACAGTAATTTTAATAAAAAGAGCACTTTAAAAGATTGTTTTATTTTTAAGCATTGCTCAATAATCTTCTTTCAATACACATAAGATTATGTAATCAGTACTCGAAGAATTAAAATTATTTATATTTTGTAGGGAACTATTTAGTTGGGTATTTTAAATAGCGCAAAATAATGGGTTCAAAATTTAAATAGCGCTCTTAATCTTAATTTTAAATTATCATACCATAATATTCTGTAACAGTGTACAACATTGTTATAAATACGTGGTAAGTAATGATGCAAAAATGATGTATTTATTGATTGCATTCATTATTTTTCTAAATTTATGGATAATCTCACAATGACTTTTTTAACACTATATATATATATATATATATATATTAACTGCAAAAAAAAAAAAAAAATTGAGAGGGGGGGGGGTGACTGATTTGATCTAAGGAGCTAAAATAAAGTCTCCAAAGTGGGTGTTACCCAGGGCTTGCAACGGTCCTAAATTTTACTGCATTTGCTACCAGTATTTTAAATTTAAAAAAATCTTCCTGGTATTTTCTATTAAAATGTGCAACAGATATACACAATAAAGAAATCGTTTAAAAATAGTGGTAGTAAACTGAGAAAATTTTAGGAACTCTGCGGTTTCCATTTAAGACATGAAAGGGGTTACGATATTTTATGAGTATACTGTAAAAAAAAAAAAAAAAAAAAAAAAAAAAAAAAAAAAAAAAAAAAAAAAAAAATGTAAAAATACAAAACTAGTTTTTGAAAAGCTACAGAAATCTCTAGGCTTACTAAAATTTGACATGTACACTGTACAGAATAAATATGTAAATCTACAAAACTAGTTATTGAAAGCTACAGAAATTTGTATACTTGCTAAAATTTTATCGGTAACCCGGGACAATTACGTGAATTTTTTTTTTTTATGTAGTTACATAAAAAATTCGAGGCATCCCAGTTTCCTAGAAAATTCTTTGCAACCTTACAGATTTTTTTCTTTTAGAGTATAAACGTGAATCTATTACATATTTTTTTTTTTTGTTGCAGTTACATAAAACGTTCTAGGCATCCTTTCCTAGAAGATTCTTAGTAAACTTATAGATTTTTTTTTTTTTTTAGTGTAGACTGCATACCAAAAATATTGCATGCATAGCGTTAAATAGGCTGTATCATTCTATGCCAACTGTTATATTTAATTTTTTAATCGATTATTTGAAGCAGAGATAATAGTGGCTGATCGCATTTTATTCCAGGCCTGCTTAAAGGATAATAAACATCATATTTGATTAAAGTAATTCAGAAAGTCATAAAATACATTTTTAATTAATAAAATCTACAACAGTAAATAACGTGTAAAAACCTCTTTTCTATGCTTCTTCCAAACTTTGGATTATTGTAAAAGGTGATCGTAAAAAAATAGAAAAACTAAACTTTCATAAATTGAAAAATTATAGACTGTAGTATAACGTGGTTTTCATACAAGTACACAGCAAGTTATAATAAATTTTACACAAAATGTTTATTGCGAGAAATCTTATTTAGCACCACAAATTACTTCTTTAATGGTCCCATAATTGCCTGGAATATTTTAAACATCATGGGGAAAATATGACAACAGAAAGCCCGTTATCTGTGCAGAGTGTCAAATCATTTCTTACGACCTCCGTGATTCGACTAAAATGAGTTTTACATGAACTTTTCATGTCCAAAACATTACTTTTATTTTCATTACATGTAATATGTAATACCATTTTGTTACTGCTTACCATATTTGCTTTAAATCAATTTTCCGCCCAAATATATTTTGTTTTGTTATTAGATACAAATTAAATTGTCTTGGTGACTATAGATGAAACTTTAAATAGACTTCTAAACATTATGTCACATCTTTATCAATTTTAATAATTTAATGAATCATACATATTAATATTCTAATTAATTAGAATACTTTTTTATTCCATGCAATTGCACTATAAAAAATATAAATGTGTCTTATTTTAAGGGAAATATAACCACGAACGAAAATAACGAATAACCCTTAATAACAATGATTACGAAAGACGTTCTTTGTGTCTAGAAACCCCAGAAACCAGAATAGATTCGAGATTTAAAGAAGCATTTATAAAAGCTCTGCCACTTTATCACAAACTCTTCCAAGTAGTTATTACAGTGTATTAATGAATCTTCTTAAAATATTCACTATTAAGATTTCTATCAATTCTCAATAAAGCATTTTAGCTGCATAATTGAATTTATACATGAAGAGTAATAACATAACAATAATTTTAATGGTAATTTTTATGCTTTAATTTTTCATGTTTGTCTATAACACAATTTTGTTTAACATCAGAATGTTTACTTGAGAATTGATAGCATCTGAAAAATCTCTATTTCAAATTAAGAAAACTGATTAATTAATTATAAATCCATTTGGAAACGATTCCGAAAATTAGTGGCAATCAAAATTAAATTTGTTTTTTATGAATTATTCTGTCAATCTCGATATATCTGTTTATGAGATTTCTAAAGAAAAATAATTCTTTTCGGTATCCTTAGTAACTCGAAAGAGATTATTGGACATTTTCGTTAGTATTATATTTTAGTTTTTAATTGTGTTCATACAATTTCACTAATCGATAAGTAAATCACATGAGTAGTAAATATTTCAGGCCGGTATTCGCACCCAGAACATTTGGTTTTGAGCTATTTGTACGGTATCCAGCGAATACAATTCACTCTGAATGTTTATGCCTTCTCGTCTGTTATTTGAAACAGTATGACATAATAACCGAAGAAAAAAAACTCAAGCAAACTACGGGTGCATAATTATACTTTTTTTTATTTTAACACATTCAAACTGGTCGGCACTTTTCCAAGTGAGTGGTAACTTTTCCAACTTCTCAGAGCCTTTGCTTTAATCGCCAGCATTCTACCAATTGAGCTATCTGGGCAAAATTTACTCAGTCAACCATTAGGTTATGATAAAGAGTCCATTATTTGAAACAGCTCGATAAAATAAACTGCAGGTAAAGGAACTCTAATAAACTATAGTTATTTAATTATAATGATTACTATTACTTTAACACAATCAAACTGATCGTTAAATAAATCACATAAGTAGTAAGTTTTCCAAATGTCTTAAAATGCGTCAATCCCGGGTTTTGAACCTAGAACCTTTGGCTTCAATTTCTAGTGCTCTTGCAATTGATTGTGTTAAAATAAAACAAAATTTCTAATTATATAATCATATTTTATTAAAGTTTCAAATTTTGTTTCTTGTAGTTTCAGAATTAATTTATTCTGTGAATACACCGTTATATAGCCATTTAAGATCCAACCCGCACGATCGTGGGGATTAGACATTCATTTAAATTTTTGCTTCCGAGTCGTATGTAATAAAAACTCGAATCGAACTATTGTTCTGGTTTGCAGATAGAGTAAAGTACAGTAAATTCTGTCTAAGGTGGAATCGATCAGGACCGAGAATATTTTCCGTAGTAGACATTATTCCGACTTAGACAAATTTTACTCTATGTCAATGGATTCGAAGGAACTTTAAAATCTTTCCGAGTTAGAGAGATTTCCGTCTTACACAGAGTCCGCCTTACAGATAATTTACAGTAACATCTTTTATCTTTCTGTAGCAGTTACAGTCCGTGTTTTACTTTCTACAGGCATGAATAGCTTTATTTACAAATACATCGGGTCTTAAAGGGTTATAGTTTCAGAATTTTTTTTTCTATGTATACACTGTTATTTGTACTAAAAATCAGTAAACCAACGTTTAAAATGCACAAACAATGCGTAAAAAGCAGCAAACAGCTGTTTCGAATCTACTAGCGAGATTCTTCTTAGCAAGGCTGAGCAAAGTGATAGACAGAGACGCGCTGCTTATATACCCTGTGTGAGTAGCGAAGGCGCCAAAAACATCCAATGAGAGAGAAGCAGTGGGAATAACTGGGTGGACAAGTAGCGACATCTACCGGAGAAGGAGAGAAAAATAAACCAAAAAGGGGGGGGAGATTAAATTAATGCTTTCCAAATACTTGGAAAATCAGGAGTAATAGATAAATCATTGACTAAAGAGTGAGAATTTTTAATGATGTGGTAAGCTTCCCAAAAATCAAGATCAAGGTTAGAAGAACATTTTTGGATAATGGTGGCTGAGGAAAAATCGAACCTATGTTGAGAAGACCAAGAATGTTGAGCAATAGAAGAACGTTTGAGCTCCTGATTTTTAACATAACCTTCATGCTCTTTTAAACGAAATCTTAGAGCTCGTTTAGTCTGGCCAATATAAGAAAGGCAACACTGGCAAGAGATTTGGTAAATACCCCAGTTATCTAGGCAATTAACGGGGTGTTTGAGATTTGAAAAAGTGATTTTATTAACAGGAGAAAAAATAACATTAAAATCAAACCTTCTTAAGATTTTAGCAACTTGCTGACTGATTTTAGGAAAAAATGGTAAAACAACTGAAGTATTAAAGTCGGAATTGGAATGCTTTTCAGGATAGACGGATTTCGTCAATTTCTTATAAATAGAATCAATAATATTAGAGGAATAACCACGATCAACACCAATAGCTTTGATGTAATTAAGTTCATCGCTAAGTAACTGAGGAGTGGAACAAATATTGGTAGCCCGAAAAACAAAAGTATTGAAAGCAGCGAATTTCTGGTTAGGGGGATGAGAAGAATTCCTGTGAGGTGGGAGACTGACAGCAAAAGGTTTACGAAAGACGGTAGTCTGAAAGTCATTTTCACAACGAATAACAAGGACTTCCAGGAAATTCCCATCCAGATTTTTTCCCTATCTTGCACTGAAGAAGAATCTCGCTAGTAGATTCGAAACAGCTGTTTGCTGCTTTTCACGCATTATTTGTGCATTTTAAACGTTGGTTTACTGATTTTTAATATCCCTGCACAAAGGCTTTAATTGCTATTTTACTGTTATTTGTAGTTTCAGAATTTATTTTATTCGCAGAATACACTGTTATTTGCAGTTTCAGAATTTACTTTATTCTGTGATTATACTCTGTTTGGATCTTAGCAAAAACAGGGAATCAGGTGGCAAAATACAAAGTATCAAACGTGCTTGGTACACAGTGATCTTTGCGCAAGGCCGAAGAACCTATATTTTAACCGAAACATTAACGAGTGTGAATATATAAAACATGAAATACTAAGATACTAGTTAATCAATTAGATACTTGATTAATTTTATTTTATTCCTCAAGAGCATCAATATATATGTCAAAAAAAGTGTGTTTAAAATGTTATTGGACACATGGTATTAATATATCGTAACACCAATATTACATAAAAGTACAAAACTGGCAGAAACAATTACAAGTTTCAACTTGACATGTTAGTGGAAATATTATATTATTATATTCTGATGAAAAAATATCCATTACTTTGTTTATATTATTTAAGATTAAGATATATTTAGTTGTATTTATAATAATATAGTGTTTTTCTGTTTGTTATTTATAATTAGTATTGTTTTATTGTAATAATAATTATCAATACATTTTCTGGTTGTTCTCTCATAACAATGATATAGAAAAAACACTACAATCAGTTGAACATATATGATTCTTTACAAAAGAGCCTGAGAGGGTTTAGTCCATAAAACTTACATTTGATGGCATACTAAAATATAAAGTTTTCAGAAATTATTTCTACTTAATATTTATCCAACGAAGCTGTCGTATATTTGTTTTTTATCTGAATATAACACAAAAACATGAAATTTGGCACTTCCAATTTCTGAAATGAAGTATTAAGTTATTTGTACTGTAGTCATTTAAGTAGCAGCAAATCTTTAAAGAAATGCATTTTAATAAAAATTAATAAAATACTAATAAAATGATGTTTTTTTTATGATGATGAATTTTTTGCGTTTAAAACGAATATTATATAGTCTCTTGCGTAATCCATTAGCTTTTTTTTAAAAAAAAAATTTTTTAATATAGGAGATACGAATTAAATTATCTTTAGGTAACTTGTTTATAAATTTAAAAAAAAAATAAAATAAATCTGTAAATTCTTGACTAAAAAAATTTTAAACACAACCCAATCTAAAATTATCATGTTCTCATGTGTTTTAATAGCATACATTTTTCATAAATATTCCTTTTCTAAAAGTATTACAAGAATAAACCAATTTTAACTTTCAGAAATAATGGAGAAATAGAGTACTTCTTTCTTTAAAAAAAAATCAAAAGATTTTTGTAGCAAGAAATATTGCTTTTAAATATATTTAAAATTTAAGTGGAGAAACTGAATGATCTTGCTTCAAATTCTTTTTTCTCACTTTATCGGATACCATCTAAATGAAAACTACAATCTTAAAAAGAAACTTTAAAATAAAATAAATTATATATGTCATGCATTTATTAATATGAAAAACGCGTCTTTTTCTTTTTTTTCTTCGGTAAAGGGGGTTGAAACTATAGAAAATACCACTTATTAAAATTAATAAATGAGTTTGAAACATATCTTTTTATTATGAGAGGTGATAATTATTACCTAATTGAAATACGGAAAAGTAAAAACATAAAGGAAATGTTTTTTATCATGTGAGATATCTCTTTAGCTTTTTATAGTAATTAATCATGGAATTAATTAATTATACAATGATAATTACTTATCTGATACGCAAGAATTTTCGATAGTCTGTCATTTAAAATACTCTATGTATAAAATCGGAAAAAAATATATATAAATCTGGAAATGAGAGAAATATACTTGCACAGTTAAGTTTTTTAGTGTTAAAAGGATTCCTCTTTAAGGAAGGATAGGAACTAATTTCACTAATTTATAACTAAGTTTTAGACTTTTCAAAAGACAATGTACAGCAGTGGTAAAAAAAATGGGGAATAAAATGTCCAGTGCGGTTATGAACGTCATTTGTTGCAGAAAAAATTATGACGACAATCGAATGGGAATTACTTTTAATCTTGTTTTGATAATTTTAAATTTTTTAGGGCGCTAACTTCATATTAAAAAGAAATAATCCTTTAAATTAAAAAGAAATAAGAATCCTTTAAATACCTCATTAAGCCTATGTTATAAGTAAATTGTTTTCAAAAATCTTATCCGCTGATAGAACCATATATTGTCCTTTTTACCGTTTAGTTAATTATAAACAAAATTATTTTAATAAATTTGTGCCGTAGGGGCAGTTGAAATAATTTTAGAATTTTTAATGTCCTGCCTTTCCTATTTATAAAATATGATATATGTAAAATAAGCGTAATGTACTATTTATCTGATTTTATTATGTAAAATTTGGAAAAAAAATTAACACATAAATGTAGTTTTTGCACGTTTTATAATTATCTTTTGCATTGCTTATCGAAACTTCTAGCAAGGATGTAAATTATTCAACCTGAAAAAATTTGATCAAAAGGAAATTTTATATTTTTTAAAAACTTATGATTTTAATAAAGAAATAAAAATAATGTTTGCCTTTTTTAAAAATATAATTAACAGTTTTACACTTTATTTACTCTCATAATTATCGGTTTTACACTTTATTTACTCGCGCAAGTGCGAGCTCGGAACTCATTTTTAGCAAATACTTTTTAAAAGCCGTAGAGCTATTATGTGCCGCAGGTTCTGAATGTACATACGTATGTATGTATGTACGTACGTAACGCGATAACTCTTGATAGAAATATCCGATTTGCTTCATTTTTTTTCCTAGGAGCATTCTGATAAGGTGCTTCCCTGATTAGTTTTGGGTTTTATTGGTTAAGTATAAAGATGGGGTACGGGGGGCTAATCCCGCCTTAACTTAGATAAATGGGTTTTTCATGCAGAATTATCAGATTTGCTTCAACTTTGGTTTACCGGTTAATTCTGATACGGTACTTCCCTGCCTAGATTTGGAGGTTCATTGTTTAAGTATAACCAGGGTAATGGGGGCTAATACTCCCCTAATTTAGATAAATGTGTTTTTCTATCCGATTTGCTTCAAATTTGGTATACCGGTTTATTCTGATAAGGCACTTCCCTGATGAGATTTAGAGGCTCATTGGCTAAGTATAAAGATGTGAAACAGGGGGGGGGGTAATCCCCTTAATTTTTTTCGAGGGGCATTATTTTTTGAAATAAGAGTATAATGTACAATTAGTGTGACTTGCCTGTGAGCTCAATGCCATCACTTTAACTGGACACTTTTTTAATTATATGTTTAGTCATGAGTTTCGATTAATATATTTTTATTGTACAGCTTCGATTTTGTTACCTGATAAATAAAAAATAATAGTTTCAAAATTAATGCGCTTTCAGCTTGATTCTAGTGTTACATTTTAAAACTAACACTAACGTTTAATTTTGTACGATGTATGAGAATTACATCAAACAAAATATGTTAAAACTATATAAAGCGAAAACTATTACTTCCGAAAGGCAACCAATAAAGCTAATGGCATGTAAAAACTGAATTATTAATATTAATTAGCTATAGTGATAAGCAGTTTTAGAAATTTTAAATCACGCTGTCTCGCGCCGCCGCCGAGGAATTTTACCCGGCGTACACCTGTAGTTGTTGCCCATAGCAAAGCTGCAAATCCAAGGCAGAAAAAATAAATTCTTATTTTTTTTTATGTTTCCCAAAGGTTGAATTCTTAAAAAAAAAATAATAGTTTATCAATATGAAATTAAAATAAACAAGTTGAAATTGCACGTTAAACTTGGCAAATGACGTGCTTTTGTACTCTAACAAGTTTTATAAATATTTTGGCACCGCATATTGTACTGAATGTATATTTTAGTGCACTTCATAAGTGCATATCCATTTCATTCTGTTCGAAAAGCTCTAACATCATTAAAATGCACTTGAAATAATTTTTTCCCATTGGCCGTCATGTAACGGAAAACTTTTGAGTGTCCCTGTAATTAAATTATGCATCCGATTTTCATAAAATTTGAAATGACTCGACAAAATTTTGCAACAATTATATTAGATTTAGCAAAAGTTCTTGGAAATTTTTATCTAATAGTTACCAGAGTTTGTATCGTATATAGGAGTACTAGTGGTATATCTAGGTGTTCAGGAATTTCGGCTCCAAAATATCTACTGAACAGTATGATTTGCGTCTGTTGATCCTGCATTATTGGAGAAAAGGGTCTAACGATTCTGAAAGCCATCCATGAGATTAATGAGGATGAAGGTGCTGGTATGGCGGCAAACTTCTTATTTCCAGAAAATCCGTAATCTGGCAGAACGATGGCAGAAAGTCGTGGACTATGATGGTCTCTACTTTGAAGAAGAGTCCTTGTTACTTTTGTTGTTAATTTGCGCATAACAACGCAACTTTCACAAATTTCCCAGAACTTTTTACTCAACCTAGTATATTTAAAATTTCAGGCTATTCGGTTGGGTAGTTTTTGCTCTGTTATATGCGGACGGTAAGTGCTACGTATTTATATAATTACGAATGCACCTAAAAAGGTATTTGAAATTTATTTGGCATATTTATTGTTGAGAAAAGCGATAGATCTGAAAATAGTGTTTCCTTTTATTTATTCACATTTTTTATGTAATATTTTAATGTTTCATAACATGATTTTTTTTTTTATTGAAAAAATTCTTTTTTTTCCTCCAAGCTTGCATTTATGAACTAATATAATACTCTTATATTATTTGTTAACCTTGACTATAAAAAAAAATTCCGGAAGGTTCCGGACAAGAGTCGTGGCATTTAGATGCCACGACTTTTTGCTGTTACGTATCACAATAAAGTAGTGAAACATTCCAATTTTTCAGAAACATTCCGTAATATATACTCCGAAACCTTTCATAACTGTTATGAAAGGTTTCGGAGTATATATTACGGAATGTTTCTGAAAAACTGGAATGTTTCACTACTTTGTTATGGGAGGTTTCGGAGTATACATTACGGAATGTTTCTGAAAAATTGGAATGTTTCACTACTTTGTTGTGAAACGTAACAGCAAAATCCCGTGGCATCTAAATGCCACCACTTTTTTCCGGAACCTTCCGGAAATTTTTTTACAGTGCATTGGAGTTGCAAATTAAAAAAAATATTTTCAACTGTGTTCTGTAACTCGGTAAGCACTTGTTGAACCCTACAGTTATTTAAAGTACAAAGTAGCCGCAACAAAAATAGAGATGTAAAATATCCACTATGCCAAACGAAGCATTTTTTAAAATTACTATTACGGCTATGCTACCCCATGATTTTATGATACTTATAGCTGATAAATTTTATAATTTGAGAATAGTTTATATTGTTATATAAGTTACATGTATTTAAATGCTTGTTCCTGACTGTTTAAATGCCCACTTCCGGTTTTCAGTTCTGTACAATTTGTTTTTTAATATCTTTGCTTTAAGTAACACGAAACAGAATATTAACTGCTTCGTAAAAGGGCCATTCCACACAAAAGGAGCAAAAATTAAAAAAAAAAAAAAAAGTCGTGGCTACATGTTAACCGATTTTAATAAAATGTGATACAGAGATTCAATTCATATTCAAATAAAGCATTGCAAAATATTTCGACAAAAAAATATAAAAATTTGGACATTCTGGACATTTAAAAAACTTGTGATTAGAATGGCATGTATGAAATCGTACGAAGTTGAAAGTTTGAAGTTCCATATCTTGAAAACTATTTAACTTAAATCTTTTTTTAATATTGTAATCTCTGGAAAATTATCTTCATATTTATTTAGTTATAATAATTTTGTAACATCATGATTAATCTTAAATTTGTTGTAAAAATTGTCAATTTTGTGAAAGTTAAAAACGTTATAAAAATCAAAGGAATTCAAAAACATCTGTGAAATTGATGTCATATGTAATGTTACATATTAAGATCGAATTGCTAAAGTTTTAAGGCTGCCATGTATTTCCTACATCTTTAAAAAATTTAGAAACTTAAAAAAATGTTATAAAATCATAATTTTTCCTCTTATTGATAGGCAAAAAAATAATGAAGGAAAGGCCTGACATTACAGTTATTGCACAGACATAAATATTAATAAGTGCACGATATGCTCAAAGAAATTCAAGATGGTCCTTTGATTCCTAACGTAACAAAATTAGGTTTAAAAGTAATATTTGTTGCATTCCAATGGCTTTCCTCTTTAAATCCGCGCGCGTTTTTTACACTATCGCACGATTTCAAGGAAAAAAAATAAGCAGTGCTTCCATCTATGGATTTAGGAGTAATATATAACTTTTTGTTCAACGTAATCTTTTTTTATATTTAAAATATACACTTTTATCTATAATATCAAATAATTTATATATCTTAAAAGAGGTTTCCTTTACGTACAAAAAGGCGATAGAAATATTGCATTTTACTCTCAACATTTTTTATTATTTATTTTTTTTCTCATTAAGGAATACAAAGGCAATAATGAAAGTTTAGATATTTAAAATATATACTTTGCGCTATAATGTCAAGTAATTTTAAACTTGTGAAAGCGGTCCTTCATGTAGAAACAAGCAATAGAGATATTCCATTTTTTCCCTAAAAAATTTTCATTTTTTTTCTCATTAAGGATTAAAAATACAATTACTAACTTGCGCCAATCTGTTACTTATTATTCATCCTAAATTATAATTATTTTTTAATATAATCATTTTATTCCTAACGCTAATAACCAAAATTGAAATTTCCAGCATGTAGACGATACCTCGATTTTGTATCAACTTTTACTGTAAATTTTAATATTTAAATAAACAATCTGAAATCTATTATTTTATATTTACTCATAAATAGATACGATCTACTTATATACTGATTTTTATTAAAATCTGTGACATGTCAGCCACATCAGATTTGCTCATTTTGTATGGAATGACCCAAAAGTGAAAAAATTAATATAAAGATATTTATTGCATAAAAACAAAATGTAAAGGTTATTTTTTTTTTACAAATGTTTCTTTTTAACGCATTTAGGAATCCTATAAATAAAGCAATCACATTAAATATATATTTCTTCTTCTCTATAAATTAAATATTGAAAAACTGACAGAAAAATCTGTAAGTATGTGTAACAGTAATTAGTCGTTTATGTTACGAAAATAAATGGTTGAATACGGTTATGTCATGAAAAGATATACTGTTTCTACGAGCTTTTTGTTTTTAAAATTTTATATCCAGCATTTAGATTAAAACAGTATTAATTTTTAAAATATTTTCTGGTATTTATTTTCCGTTGGTTTTATAAAAGTCTTTTACAGTGTGAATCTATAGCCTGTTAAGTAAGATAATCTATACAAGATGATTTTTTAATTCCGTTTCACCCGAATTATCCCTTAACAATCTTGTCATACTAAAACAGGATGAGGTAACATGCCCTCCTAGCGGAAAAAAATGTTAAATAGCGTTTCTATCTCCTAAACAGTACGAAATACCGGAAAATTCAATTACAATGTTGTAGAGTTTTTTTTTGATTTAGTATGAAATTATGTCTTACATGTTAAAATAAATTTCATAATATTATTTATATCCAATGACCCGTTTAAATATGCCACTCATTGCGGGCACAAATGTGGCATTTTAAGACGGATGCACGTTTACTGATAATATTATAATAAATATTATTTTGTAAGCGGTATGTGACCTCCATCGACAGCAATAAGTGATGACTGGCCTATTTAAGCTGGTGAATTGGCATAAATTAATCACATTTCAGGAGTTGTAAGGAAGTCATTTTTGCAAGACACTTATTGGCAATAAATAGAGGATGCTCTACAACTTTGTAAGTGACATTTTTTCTATGTCTGATAGAGTTTAGGAGATAGAAACTCTCTTAGTGCGACTCTAGGATGCGCTCCGAGCTGCCTCATGGTATTCTAAATACCCCTTTTACACTATCTAAATATAACGTTCATGAATGTAGCTAACTCAGCTCAACAGTTATTTAAGGTAAAACGGAATTAAAGAATGACACAGTAAAATTACTAAATTAAATTTAGAAAAGCAAAACTGACAAAAAATTGAGAACTAGTATTAAATTTGAAGAATCCTACTAATTTTTATATATTTTATTGAAAACGCACGTTGTTCAAAAAACTATGCGTAGTTTAATGAACATATCTCTTGTTTTTATTAAAAGTATGATTGATATAATCATACATTTTAATGGTATATTTTGAAATGTATCTACAGTAAAAAAGAAAGATGAAAGAAAGAAATTATAAACTGTCTGTGCCCAGTGGCTGGGTTAATCTACCACATGCAGAGGTCTGAAAATGCTGACGATTATAGACCATGACAGGTCCTAATACACTTGAGACTCAGATTTTTTGATTTTTTGATAATGATCCGTGATATTAATTGAACACCGAAATTTAAAATGTCAAATGAAAAGACGTCCCGCCGGCAGGTGCGAAAAGTGCGCTGAAAGTGCGAAAACAACTTTTTCTAACGTTTTGGAAGCTAACATCTGCCGAACCGTTCGAAGTTCGGAAGAACGAAAGACAGCAAGTTACATACACTTTTTTAAGCTTTCTAACGGAACAATCCGTTCCGAAATATACATAATTTAACCCTCCCCCAAAAAATTATATTAGAAACCTCCAACTCGCGTCATTTCTCCTTTTATAAGGCAACATCGGCAAAACTTTTCGAAATGCCCAGATACCGAAAAACCGACGATACCAAACTTCGTACTTTTAGGTGTTAAACTCCGAAGTCCGTTCGAAAAGTATTAATGTTAATCCTTTCAGAAAAAATTTTTCATGAGAGCCCTATCTGTGTTTTCGCGATTTCTGAAATCTTATAAATCTGCTACCGAACGTCTGATAATAATAAGAATACATATATATATATATATAAATACCAGACCATATCTATGTTCATTTTCCTTTAGGACGCTATCCGTTTCGAAAAATGTGAATATTAACTCTTTGAAAAAAATTCGTTTGCGAAATTCACTTTTGCAAATTCCGTTTCTTCTGCGATATTTAAAATTCGGCAATGGCCGCTTGAATCAAAATACAATATATATATATATATATTGGGTCATTCATAGTTTCTTATTTTACATACTGGTTTCCTATGTTCATTTCTAAATCTTCTTTAGAACCTTACCAATTTCTTCATATATTTGTGATTTCAAATTTATTATATATATATATATATATATATATATATATATATATATATATACTACACCACACCGCATCTACGTCACTTTCCTTTAAAACGACGCCTGTATTTTTAAAAATATTAATATTAACCCTGTAAAAAACGTTCGTATCCGTAAGTTCTTATCGAATGTTCCATTTTTTCCTTCAATGTTTTAAATGCTGCATGAGCTTCGGAAATAGAAATAGAAAAAAACGAAATACATCAAGGCTCATTTTTCCTTTCAAATTCTGGTATCCATTTCAGAAAATATGAATAGGGACCGTTTGATTTTTTTTTTTTTTTTCGAAATGCGATAATACAAATTTCGGCTTGTTCTGCGATGTTTACAAATCATCAACTGCTTCAGAAATCAAAATATGATGAACCCAAATATATAAATTTTAAAAATAGCAATATTAATTAATATTATACCTTACAAATGCGTGAAATTTGGCAAGTCACATTCGCAAATTTCATTTTTCTGCATCCTTTGAATTTCTGCATTTAAAAATATAAAATCTTTCAACATTTTTCAAATATATTTTTAGGGCTATTATAAAGGACCTGGACAACGCCGGATGGGTCAGTTACTGGAAAATAAATAAGAAAATCTAATTGACAATAACATATTTAATTCATATTATTTTCATTTCATGCAAACAAAGTATTTGAGTTAATATAGAAATTTTTTGTTAGGCAGGCTACAAAAGAATATGATACATGCATCAGAAAAAAAGGAGTAAAGAAATTTGGTAATATTGTGGGAATGATTTTTGCAAACTATGTGAACTGTTAGATTAGAATCGCCATCTCTGATAAGTAAAAAATGATTTTCTAAATAAAGTTTAACAAGCTCTTCTAAAAATTAAAATTCTTTAAACGTCGACTACGTAAGACATTATCTCTGAAAAAAAAATTCTTGCTTCAGCTTGGATGGATATTTCCTCAAGAGATTCAAGATCGTGCTGTCAATTCAAATAAGCAAAACGATTGACTTTTTGATAGAACAGGAAATAAAATGGTGAACAAGTTGCAGTGAGAATAGAAGAAGGAAACTTCATTTCGATGCTACAGATAGTGTTTTTTCTTTGATACTATCAGGATGACATCGAAAGGTAAGAACAACTATATGCGTTTCTATTGCTTCAATTGCCTTCCGTGATGTGGAAATCTAGATTTTGGAATTAATTTTACGTATTTTTCTTCTCGTATTGTATGTAGAAGCTGTAAATGCTTCATTTTAACTAGAATTTTATATTTCTGGATTTTTTCCTTTTATTTTACATTATATAAGAGAACACAAAATTTTATATTTCCATTTATTGAGACGGTTTTACGATGTGAGAGGATTTTTATAAAATACGTGAATATATCATATTTTTATTAGATATATTTTGTTTTACATTTCGCAACAAGCTATTTTTATCTTGAAAAAGCTTTCATGTATATTTCTGTTCTCAGTCGGATTTTTTGAAGTTAATATCATGATACCAAAATTTTTAAAAAAAATTGTGATATAAATAGAAAATCACGTAAAAAAATTAGATCCAGACGATTTAATGTTTTGTTTTCACTCATGCATTTCATCGCTAATTTTGCCAGATTTTGAGTAAAATGTATATAAAAAGAATGCTTCAATTGCGATGATATCGGTCATAAACATTTTAAATGAAGAGACAATAGGCATTTTGCTTGTAATTCTGTGACAACATCGCAAAAATAACTGAAACGTTTCTTAATGTGTGAAGATTTGTTTAAAAAAAATCAGTGTAAAATCATAGTTTATCAAAGCTTTGAAAATTGTTCTCACAGCTTTAAAAACTTTTAAAATAAGAACCAATCACAAATCTGTAAAACTAATAGGTATCCGAGGCAAAAGTGCTCTTTTGTGCAATAATCGTGTCTGCAAACCTGTATAGGGGAGAAGGTACACAATACTACACTACTGCTGCGATCGGTAGGGATTTCGGTCTATCTTGGTTTGTATCTTGGTATCCACAATGCATGTTAGGGTGCTTTAACGTCAGTCGTCAGTGTCATTTCATTTAAGTCATTTCTTTGTGAGTAAATCATGATAATTTAATTCCTAAAGGAATGATAAAATCTATTTATCTAAGGTAATAAAATTGATAGGGTTGTTTTTGGATGGCCGATGGCCAAAGGGTGTGATAATAATTGTTATTGTGTGGGCAATTTATGGGGAAATTTCTTAGATATTTAGCCTTGGTCCATATTACCACCCGCTATTTTTAAAAATCTCGTTTTGGGGTGAGATACAAATTATATAATCTTCAACTGTTTTTTACTTTAAATCTTCGGTCTAGTAATCTGTACTAATATTACAAAGAAGTAAAATTTGTGTGTTTGTGTCTTTATTTGTAGAGATCCCTGGAACTACCAAACCGATTTCAGAAGTAATGGTATAAAAATGATAGTGTTAATCCCTGTTCTAACACATGCTATATCTTATGTCGTTGTCATTAACCCAAAGGGGCTGCCTGAGCAACAAACATTCCAAGAATGCCATTTTTTTGTTACTCAAGGGCCTGCAAACATGAAATTTGGCATGGTAGTTACGTATAAGATATAAATGATCTCTAAGAACATTTCCTAAAACATTTGAAATTTAAAAGGGGTGAAAATGCGCGAAAAGCGTTCTAAAAACTTTCTGAATTGCGATTTCTACGCAATATCAGGAAGTATCAAACCGATTTCAAAAGTAATGGTTGGACATTAATGGTGACAGCTCTTGCTCCAATATAGGCTATATTTAATGTCGATGCTACTATCCCAAAGGGACTGCCTGAGCAAAAAAAAAGTTCTAAGAATGCCATTTTTTTTGTTACTGATGGGCCTAGATGCATGAAATTTGGCATGGTAGATACTCATAAGATATAAATGATCTCTAAGTGTAGTTCTTAAAAAATTCGAAATTTAAAAGGGGTGAACGCGCGGTATGCGTTCTAAAAACGTTCTAAATGGCGATTTCTACACAATCTCATGAAGTATCAAACTGATTTCAAAAGTAATGGTTGGAAATTGATGGTGACAGCCCTTGCTGTAACATAGTCAGTATTTTATGTCAGTGTCACTACCACCTGGGGGTTGTAGTAGCTAAAAACATTCTAAATTGCGATTTTTGTGTTACTGAATGGCCTATACACATGAAATTTGGCATGGTAGTTACTTAAGGTATAAATGATCTCTAAGAACATTTCTTAAAAAATTCCAAAATTTAAGGGATAAAAATGTGCGAGAAGCATGCTAAAAACGTTCTAAATGTCGATTTCTAAGCAATCTTAGGAAGTATAAGTTCGATTCCAAAAGTAAGGGTTAGAAATTGATGGTGTCAGACCTTGCGCTAATGTAGACTCTATTTTATGTCGGTGTCACTACCACCTGGGATTTGCAGGAGCAAGAAACTTTCTAAATTATGATTTTTGTGATACTGCATTATATAGCAGCTTGAAATTAGGCATGGTTCTTATTTATAAGATATAAATGATCTCTAAGAATATTTCCTAAAAAATTCGAAATTTAAAAGAGGTGAAACTGGGCAAAAAGCGTTCTAAAAACGTTCTAAATTGCGTATTCTACGCAATCTCAGGAAATATCGAACCGATTTCAAAAGTAATGCTTGCAAATTGATGGTTATTTTCCCTACTCCAACATACACTATATTTTATGTTGTTGCCACTACCCCATGGGTTGCAGGAGCAAAATTATTCTAAATTGCGTTTTTTATAACACTGAGGGGTGAAACATTTTGAAATTTGGTATGTCAATTTTTTTAAAGATGCAAATGCTTTCTAAGAACCGTTGAAAGAAAAATACAGAATTTAAAAGGATGAAGTGAGCAAAAAGGTTTGGAAAACTTTCTAAATTACGATTTTTATGCAATCTTATGAAATATCAAACCGATTTCAAAAATAATAGTTGAAAATTGGTGGTGATAGAACCTGCTCAAACACAAGCTATATTTTATGTTGGTGCCACTACCACCAGAGGGTTTCAATAGCAAAAAACATACTAAATTGCGATTTCTCTCATACTGAAGAGGCTAGAAACTTGAAATAGGACGTGGCAGTTACTTATAAAATATAAATGCCCTCAAACAACAGTCGAAAATAAATTCAAAATTTAAAATGTGGGAAGGGAAGGCAAGAAGTGAAACGCATTATAAAAATGTCCTAAATTACGATTTCTATGCAATCTCAGGAAATAATAAACAGGTAACAAAATTAATGGTTGGGAATTAAAGGTGAAAGTCTCTGATCCTACACAGGCTATATTTTATGCAGGTTTCACTACCACCTGGGGTTGGCAGAAACAACAAACGTTCTAAAAATGTCTTTAAAAACTTTCTAAATTACGTTTTTTATGGAATATTAGGAAATAACAAACCGATTTCAAAATTAATGTTGGCAAATTAATGGTGACAGTCCCTGTTTCAACATAGGCATTTTATATTGGGGCCACTACCACGCAGGTAGATCATTTCAGTGTAAATCATTTAAGACAATAAAACCTCGTTTCTTCTATCTTAACAATGTTCTTTGAGTGCAATTACAAGATCTTTTTATCACACTACTCTAATCTATAACCAAATAAACATGGTACTATCTAAGGGAATCGTACAAATTTTAAAACTCATTTTTCGCTTTCCGTTTAGTTTAATCAAGCTCATGTAGTACCTGTTTTTACTAAATAGTGATAGTATTTATAAACTAGATAGTTTTAGAAAGTTATACTATTTAGTAGGTAGTGATGCTATTTAGTATAACAGAGGTAAAAATTCTAATTGACATTTTTTTCATATCTCCAAAGATTTTTAAAATATGCTCAGTAAGATCCGCTCTTCGAAGCAACGGGCGTTTTCAGTGATCTCGGTGGTCAAAGTATATTCAATTTCCTTGTTAACATGAATTTCCTAAATGTATTTATATTCGTTCACAAATTAAATGACTGAGCATCTAGTACCCTTTCTATCCGATATAACGCATATTTACACAAGTGTGATGTTTGTTTTTAAAACTAATACAGCTATTTTTTACAATCTTCTATACTGTTTTGAAACATTTTTTGTAACTGACATTCTATTCCACTTATTTCAGACAAACGTAAATAATATTCTAGAAATATTAACCGTTTTAACATAACTTATATTTTTAAAATAACCTGTTAAACTGTAAACAAATATTTTCATTTGGCAAAATGAGTTTTATTAGTAAGTATTATGCATTTTCTAAGAAAAATAAAAATAAAATAATCCATATGCATTAAACTTTTAGTTTCATTCACTTTATTAAATCAATGGTATGCAGAAAATTTCTGCTTAATATTAAAAATTGTGTCGATAAAAAAGGGCTTAAACATGTTTGAAATTCTTCGGTATTATTCTGAATTAATCTTCTTACATCACAAAATTTTAAATCACAATATTTAACGAATTTAATTTTTTTAAAAACAGTTACCAATTATAATACACTCCGATTCAAATTCATACTAACATTATATAATTTTAAGCTGAGTTTTTTTTTTTTTTTTCAAAGTGTTGATGTTTCAAGTTACGCAAGCTCATAAGAATAAGTTACGTAATTTTAAGATTTTGCACGAACGACATTAAATGTTCGTCGCCTAAAAGTTACTTCTTGTTGCGTCACCGGAACAGTAAAATGGATAGTTTTCAACAGAAACGTAATGCGGAGTATGGAGAATTTTCCGTTACTTTCTGAAACTTTTATTTGAAAATGCGGCCTTGGGGGTTACATACATTAAACGTGAAATATTGTAGGTGGTAAACACATGGAATGTTTCAAGAATAATGGTATTTAACAACATCTATAATATCGATAAATAATACGCTTTCACAGAATAGATCTTCGAATACTACCTAATCCAGAATAATATAAATATCTAAAGATAGAAAAGACAATAGCATGTTCTGTTATTTTTACCATGAAACAAGGATATAAAAAAGAACAATAAAAATTTAATCATTACCAAAATGAATGGGTAGTTAACTTCATCGGCGTAATTAAATACTTACTTTTGGATTGCTTTAAAACCAAGTTACTATCCCTATTATATTCCACGGCAGTGAAACAATTATGGCAGTATGAAAGATTCATACATCTATTTTAATATTTTCTTATAGGAAATGATTATTAGTAAATTTCATAATTTAGTAAAATAATAGAGCTTCTTTTAAAAAGAAATTCTGAAAAGTTTTCTTTTTAAATATAAAAGCATAGAGCGTGTTTTATATATTTCATTGGACATTACGCTGAGATACAGCCTCTTGTAAAATATATTGAATCAGCAAGTAACTTCCCCAAAGCTCAATGAAATGTTAACATCTATTACAATGCTTTTAAGTTTGTAAAACTTTGCTATCAGAGATTCATAAACATTTCTAAAACACATGGGTTAAAAATAATTACAAGCAGACAGAAAAATATATGGAATAGCGTCCTATCTGAGAAACAAGTTTTAAATATTTGGTGAAAAAACATAGTTAATACCTTATATTTCCACCCTACCTTGATTCTCACTTTGATTCTGTCAAAC
Organism: Maratus speciosus; assembly: GCA_963932465.1. Classification (NCBI taxonomy): domain Eukaryota; kingdom Metazoa; phylum Arthropoda; class Arachnida; order Araneae; family Salticidae; genus Maratus; species Maratus speciosus. The sequence continues at coordinate 239,205,150 of OZ010787.1, read as the reverse complement.
ATAGATGTTATTTGGGTCCATGTCTGAAAATGTTTTAACCCCTTAACGGTCGCATTAAATTTCGGTTTAAAAATTAAGATTGCTTAATGCCACCCTTTTTTGAAAAAGAAAAATTCACCTTATATAATGAGAAGTAAAATGATTCCACAAAAAAGCCAATTACAGTATTTTATAAAACTGGTGGGAATCAAACAATCTGAATAAAAGACATAGCCCGTGAATATCACGGGTGCGAAAATTAAAGGCTTAAACATGGAGTGTTTTATTTTCTGTGTTGATTTTAAATGTAGCTTAAATAGCATGTTTTTCAAAATATACTATATATCTTGTCTGGAATTGTTATATAGATTACAAACTGGCCACTCCATTTGAAGAACTTCATTTTCAGAAAGAAAATGTTTTACTATCCGGGATCTATGTCGCAACGCGTTGTCATCTATAATTACAACAGCACTCTTTCCAAATTGCTCTTATAAATTAGGAATCACGACATCTTTTAAAATTCAAACATCTTTTTCTGAAATCACATTCCCATTCGCAACAATCCCCATCTCTATTAGAAGATATGGAGCCGAAAATATGCATCCAAAATATGTTTAAATCAGGGAACTTAAGACGAAAATTTTTACATTATCCCTTTCACTTTATAACTTCAAAATGCATTTTACTCTATCGTCATCTAACGATTTTTTTTTATTCATCGCTGAAAGCCACTTTCCGGTTATCAACATACCGACACCAATAACACTGGACAACAGTGGTTTTGTCCTTGAACTAAAATTAGTTGATTCTAGATCAGTTTTTGACGCTGATTCCGAATATGCTTTCCGTTTATAGTCCAGGTTTTGAGAAATTTGCATATTTAAATTTATGCAAATTTAAGCTTTTTTGTGCTATTTTATGCAAATTTTAGATACAACATATGTCACATCTAATTACATTTTCTAGATAATGACTACTTGCTTCAGATAAATGTCCCGATTTGCATATTCTTAACATTTATTTATCAGTTATTAAGCCTAATTTGCATATTTTTCAAGTGTGTAATGTTTACATCACTATCAACTTTTAAATAGTTACCACAGAATTGGCGTAATGTTTTTCTAGAAGGATTTTTATGCTGATTTCAAATCTGCAGTCTGTTTTCTTATGTCATGTCTAGTTTTTGAGTAAGATGAATTTCTACTTTTGCACGGCATTAAGACAGGTTTGATATAAGATGCTTTTTAGTGGTGTGTAATTCATTGACAAGAAGGTGAACAGGGTCAAATTCATATCAGAGACATAATCATATCAGAGACAAATTTATATAATCGAAAAAAATAATAAGTAGTAGAATCCATCCCAACTAGTTGAAGTTTATCATACGTCAAAGTATCATATCAAATCATATCAAAGTATCATAAAAAGCTATTTCTGGCTTTTTTGACCAAAAACTAATATTTCACTTTTTTCAAATACTAGACGTGATAGAAGAAAACAGATACAAGATTTAAAATCAGCTTAAACCTCTAGTTTAGAAACATATCAGCGTACTCGTGCGGAAGAAATATTTGAACGTCAAGAAGCATTATTAGAAAAACATGAAAAATATGCAAATTAGGTACAATATTTCACAGTCACGTATCAGTATAATCTCAGAAACAACGTTTTTGGGAAGTAAATTAGGTAATAATTATAACATAAAACAAAAAATCCTGTCTGATATTGCTTTATACCGCCAATTTGCAAATAATTGTATAAAATTTACTAAATTTGCATAAATTGAAATCTGCAAATATCTCTCAAACTTGACGTGCTGGAGTAAATCTAAAACTAGATTCGGAATCAGCACAAAAAACCGCATAAAAAACAACTAATTTCTGTTTTAGGACAGAGCAAAAGTTCAAATTTGTTGACCAGTGTAATTTTTGGCTCACCATAATCTGGCTTATTCATACCGCACTGTCAATTCTTGTTTTTCAATGGCTTTGTGATAACAATACCCTGCTAATTTAATTTCTTGAGCAACATTCTGCTTGGTGGTTTTTAAACAAGAAAGGGATATCAAACCTTTTTCTTCGAATCAATCTTTTTTTGGACAGAAGTTTCAAAAAATAATTATGATAATTATTGATTTCTTTTTTTTTTTTATTTCTGTTGCGTCTGTGTATCTAATACATATTCATGATCGTTCATTAGAAAGAGTATCATAACAGATTTTCAACTATAATAGAAATATATTCTTTTGATTGTCATAAATCAAATAGAATGTGCCTGAGATTGTTAAAAGCAGTGTGGTGAAAAAACAGTTCTTATGCCTTAAGTTCTTCCCTTTAAAACTTATCCCCCAATGTCAATATGACAGATATTTGTTGTTTTTTAGACATTTTCCCAGGAAATGTTTTATTATATTCAAGTAGAATGTGTAGTTTTATGTGGAATTTTAATAGGAAAAATGTTTAGTTTTGTACAACTGGCTTCTGAAAAAAGTTTTTTAGTCCTTTATAGCATTATTTAAATGTAATTTTATTTTCATCTTTCGATATTTAAGTAGATAAATTTAAAGCATTTAGAAATTAAAATTATAGAAGAAAATACAACGATTTATTTTTAAACGTATTTTGAAAAAATAATTATGAGCTCGTATATATTGTGCACAACTGTTATGTAAAAATAAACAGATAGATACGCAGGATAAAATGTTACATTTTACTGTTGTATCTGTTTTTAATATTAGTTATGGATATAAAACAGATAAGTTTCTTTCAATGAAAAAATAAATAATTCTATGGTTAGTTTTTATTTAGTCATCATTCAAAAACGAAAAAAGAAAAGTTATTAAGGTAAGAGATAATCATATTAAGTCTCTCAATTTTTCTACACTCCCTGTTACTGTTTTTATCAAATAAACGAAGTTTAAACAGCTGCTAGCTACACGTAAGATATTAGCCATCAGATTACTATAGTTGAAGAAGCCAAGATGGCACAACTATAAATTACACGAACAAATTGTGTCTGTGGGGTAAAAAGGGTGTTCTTTTCAAATTTAGGGGCTTTTAAAGTCAGCGTGATCAAAACCTTTTTCCTTGTGCTCATTTTCTTCATTTTAAACCAATTTTGCTTCAGAAACAAATATGACAGACTGTTGTTCCATAGTCTCTTTGAATGGAAATTTGCTATTTATTCAGTTAAACGAAGCGATTTTACAAAGGAATTTAAGGGAAGAAATGTATAATTTTGCACAAATTTACTGAATACAATCACAAGTTTTTATTTAATACCTTTTAATGGCCTACAGCAAAACAAAACTGACCAAAGGAAATTTAAAAATGACAAATCTCTCAATTCTTAAACATCCTTTCAGAAAATCTGTATGAAATTAATGAAATTTAAATAGCTGCTGCTAACGTATAAAAAATTTTCCTCTGTTTACTAAAGGATTTAGCTACGTTTAGACAAGTTCTAATTAATGGTAAAAAAAAAAAAAAGTCTAAAATTACTAATATCTTTCCAAATTTAGAGGGCATTTTAAAATAAGTTTTCATCTATATATATAAAGATTTTCTTTTAAAGTCAATATGGCAGACGTTTGTTTTTTCATAATCCCTTTCCAAGAAAACTTATTTTTTATTCAAATAAATCAAGTTGTGTTGAAAAGGATGTTATTGGAAAAATTGCTCTATTTTGTACAACTGATTTGTTTGCAAATATAGTTTCAACATTTGACATTATGTATTTTCAGAAATTCGTATTTTTTATTTAAATGTAATGTTTTTAGATAATTTTATACCAAAGAAGAAACTACATAGCATTGCTAATTTAAAATCCGGATGGAATAGAATAAGATTTTTTGGCATATCATCTCAAAGGTAGACAACATATTCTATTTTCACGCATAGTTTGTGTTATGTATATATTATTAGATATTACACATACATATAAAATACACCATTTTCGTTTAGTCCAATGAAATTGTATAATTTTTAAAAATATAATGTTTCACAAATACCAGAAACGAAAACAAAATCCATTAACGAAAATATCGAAAGTAATTATTAGTCTCTCAATTTTTCAACATGAAGTTTCATGAAATTAACGAAGATTAAACTGCTTCTAGTTACACGGCAGTCAATTGAAATGGATTTATAAAATAATACAGTCAAACTGAGACAAGTTGAGGCTCGATGTAAGAAAAAATTCTGTAATTGGTGTCTTTAATCCTTCCACGTCCAGAAGAGATTTTGAAAAACAGCCAGTTCATAACAATTCAGAAACCTTATTTGTTCTACAATAAAACATATTTTAAAGAGGAAAAACGAAATTGTTGAGTAGTTGCTGCAGAGAAGAACTGAGCAGCTAAGAGAAATCGGCTACTTGAAATTCTCAAATTTCCAAACATATATACACTAGCACTTAATACTACTTCATTTTCACTGTATGTGATTCTCTGCTCAGAGCTTAAACACTTAAACTTAATTTTATATTTTAATGTAAAATTACATCGCGTTGTGCATAATTTTTGAACATGTCCTGACCTACGACAATAAGGTGCTTTTTAAAATGAAATAAAACTACTAAGAGCTACAAGATTAAAAAAAAATAATAGGGGTAAATTAGCCTGTAAGGAAAATTTAATAATTAAATACATGATAAAGCAATGAATCGACAATTTACTATGTTAAGAAAATTACAGTATTTATTTACAAAATTTACATAGAAAAATATCCCTAATGTAAAAATATCCATTGGTTAATGTGATCCAGAACGGTATTTTTTAACTTCCTTACAACAATAATGTTATAGTTTCGCAAACAACTTGAACACAATATTGAGTAAAAACTATTTCACTATAATACCATGGCATTTGTAGAAACGGGACAAACATCAGCATGATAGTGGGTCCGTCTACCATTCTGCCGGTGACAAGATATATGGTAAACTTACCGAAGATAGCGTCACACAACACATTTAATAAAACATTTTCTACTATTTCATTAATTTGACTTGTACGCTTCTTACGACCTTATAGACTATATCTACTAAATGAGAAGTGCCGACTCAGTCATGAATATATTTAACACTGATCAGGCTGTAGGTGTAGCAGACGGCACTTTGCCAAGAACCTCTCTTAGAGAGACCGTAAAGGGATTAATCTTCGTCGATCCAATTTAAAACAGCAGATAGAAAAACTCGACATGTCATCTGCAGACTGCAAGTCAAAGAAGTCTCTCGTGATGCTCTGAAGTCAATATCTCGAAGTTCTATATACTATAAGTTATATCGCTTAAATTCATACTGAAAACAACCTGGTAATTCTCACAGGCAAAATTGAGTGCGCCTCCATACCTTCTAAATTCTGGATGACGCTTATGCTCATCCAAACGTCGTTATTTGTCTGTACTGATTCTTCCGTCCGTTAGACATTTTGGCCTGCTTCTAAATCTGTGTCATAAAACTGTCGTATTTTCTGAACTACGAACAGATACTCCAGTTTCCAGGAAAAAAAAAATAAATTTCTTAATAAATTACAATTTTAAGGTTAACATGATTGAAATTAATTTATATATATATAATTACTTAATTAGTCTGAAATTTCACATATATGTATTATTCTTCATTCTGTAGAACATACCAAAACTCGACACATCTTTAGGTCATGTGTTTGCACACATGTTACTAATTACAGAAAGTCATACGTCGAAATCTCGTCCTCGATATTGAATGTGAACACCACATTTTTTAAATCTATTTTCTGGTCAACATTAGCCGTCTGTTTACTGTAAAATCTACCCAAATTGCAACAACGGCAAACTAGAGGTATGAAAAATGTCTGGAACTACTATTTTGTATCCAAACTTTGAAAAGATTTCTAAGTACAGCGGGGTGAATAACCAGTTCGCATGCCTTACGTTTTCCACTTTGAAATTTTTCTTCAAAACGCAATAAGGCAGACGTATATTGTTTCGTAGAAAATTTGCTGTGCTATTCAAGTTGATGTATAGCTGCTTTACGTGGTGTTTTAATGGTAAAAAGTTTAATTTTATACAATTGGTTTCTTTATAACCTTTTTTAAGCTTTTTATACTATTGTTTAAATTTAAATTGTTGTTCAGATTTTCTTATTTCTCAGATGATAAATACAAAGTATTTCGACTGTAATGCTGAGCTGCGGAAGGAATAGCAAAGTCTTTTTTTTTTCAGACGTGTTTTGAATATTTAATTAAGAGTTCATATAAATTATGTATGACTTTTGCGTAAAAATAAACTGTTAGATACGTTGGATAAATCGTTATATTTTACAGTCCTTTATGTTCATAATATTATGTTTAAACATAAAACAGATAAGTTTCTTTAATTGAAAAAAGATAGAATTCTATCGCTAGTTTTTATTTAGTAACCATTCAAATACCAAAAATACAAATACATTAATGAAAAAGTTATAGTTATTAAATCAATAAATTTTTCAACACATTTATTTCTGTTTTTATCAAATAAACGAAGTTTAAACAGCTACTAGTTACATATATGATAATTGCCATAGGATTACTAAAGATTTTAGCCAAATTTATACAGGTAGAAACTAAACGCAAGTTAAATAATTAGTACTTTCTTTTCATGTTTCAGGAGATTTTCAAAGACAGCGTGATTAAAAATTGGTTCGATTGCAATATTTTTCTCCACTTTAAAAGTTGCTTAAGCCTGTGTGACATAGTATTGTTTCTTAGTCTCTTTCCATAGAAATTTGCTGTTCTATTTAAGAAAATGGAGCTCCTTTCATTGAGTTTTGAATGGGCAAAATGTATTATTTTGTACAAAAGTATACTGTGCAACCGTTGTTTTTTGAACTTTTGTATCTTTATTTTAATATTTTTTAAGTTTAAACAGCTGTAGGTAACATGTAAGAAAATTGTCGGCAGTGTACTAAAAAAGCGAACAAAACTGAGACAACTTCAAACATGATTTAAGAAAATGTTTATAATTACTACTATACTTCCAAATTTATAAGATATTTTTAAAAACAACCTGTTCATAACTCAGTTTACCTGCCTTATTTTTTAAATTTAAAACGTATTTTCTTTCAAAGTCAAAATGACAAATGTTTGTTGTCTCATAGTCTATTTCCAAGAAAACATACTATTTTATTCAAGTAAATGGATCTGCTTTGCTTTGAGTTTTATTGGGAAAAAGTTTAATTTTGTACTATTGGATTTTATACAACTGGTTTCTTTACAAATAATTTTTAGATCTTTAAAATGATATATTTTCAGGCTTTGGGATTTCTATTTAACCTTTTCAGGGGCAAAGTACTTCTATTCGTAAAATGCTGAAATGAGGGGTCGACACCAGAATCTATAAAAAAAAAAATATTCCAAAGTAATCAAAAGCTTTTGTTCACGTATTTAATAAAAGGAAAATTTTCATTATAATATTCTGGTGTAAATGTGGCATTTAGGAATAAAATTTAGGTTGTTCAAAAATAAACCACTGACAATGAAGTGGTTAAGTGGATTTTATTTTTTAATGTTTTGTTTTGCATAAGAAGATGACTACGAAGTATTGCTAATTTAAAAGAGTAGAGGAAAGGACAAGAATTTTATTTTTGCATACATGAGTTAGATGTATTTTCTGTGGTTTAGACAACGTACTGTGTTTTCGCGCATAGTTTATGTTTTCTGTCATTTATTAGATTATACACTTATTTATGAAATTCTAGATTATTTTCGTTCGGTGAAAAGATTCTTTTTTCAAATTTAATCCTGCTCGAAAACTAGAACGGCAGACAAAATCTATAAACAGAAATATCGAAATTGATTGGGCTCTAAATTTTTTAGCATGCCGTTTTTAAATCACGGCTAGTTACGCGTAACAAAATCGCGGTCCGTTTACTACATAATCTAGTAAAGCTGAGAATGTGCAAACTAGACGTACGAAAAGTCTATATTATAAAGAAAAAACTAAAATCTGATAGTAATGCTGGCATCATATCGATGGTGGCAACACCTGACCAATAAATTTAACTTACATTGGATTATTTTAACCTGCCACAGTTTAAAGTTCTATACGATCGAATAAGGAAAACATGTTCTTTGAAATTAGATTTGTTTCAAAACTCCATCTTAAATTGGTCAGTTTTTATTGTTTTTTAAATAATTTTCAAGCATGATGTTTTCTTAAATGTATCCCTATCGCTTGCATCCCGAATGCGAATCATTAATCTGTGTGCCCTTAAACCAATATAGATAATTCAAAACTTGTTTTCGGCTAAAATTTCATAACGAAATTAAAACTTCATTCATAAATAAATAAAAGAATGGAATAAAATAAAGTAAACACAAACTTAATAGACATGTAATTGAACTACGTGTCTAAACCACTCAAATTATCAGAATAAAAAAGGCTGCTGTAAGTAGAGGAATTTCAGTCGATTTCTTCGGATATTAACTCCTGGTATGCAGCCAATACAAAAGACGAGCTTTTAATAAATTTCAAAATTTTATTTTCCAAAAAAAAAAAAAAAAAAAAAAAAAGGATGTTGTTATGGAGCAGTCTAAAAATATATTAGAAATATATATGTAAAAGTCTACTAATTTTTTTTTTTATAAAAAAAAGTTTTTCACACATATTATGTAAATCGGGTAAGCCGGGATTGATACCATAGTGTTTATAATTACTACTATATTTCTAAGTTCAAAATAGATTTTGATATACAGCATGATCAAAACTATTCTTAAGGATTTTTTTTTCTATAGGGTCATTTGTGCCCGTTTGGGAAAATCAACTCTTACCGGAAAATTCTGCCCGGTAATTATTAGACATTAGATATCGGAATCGATGTCTAATAATTAAATGCTAGAACTTTCAGGTACGAATTGATTTTCCCAAACGGACACGACTTTCCGAATGACTCAAAACTTTAAAACATAATTTAAATCCTAATAAACAAATCTAGTATGTAGTTAACAAAATTGTCATCTCATTACTATAGAATCTTGTAAAATTGAGAGATCCGCAAAGTAGATTTAAGAAAAATGTATAAAATTACTACTACATTTTCAAATTTAGTGAAGATTTCTAAAGACAGCGTGGTCAAAATCAGTTTCTATGCTTAATCTTTTCAAATTTTAAACATATTTTCTTCAAAATCAATACGAAAATTCTTGTTGTTTTATATTCTCTTTTCAAGTTAATTTCCTAACCTATTCAAGTAAGTAGAGATACATTGCGTGAGACTTTAGAATGGGGAAAATGTTTAATTTTGTGTACCCAGATTAGGTTATGTTAAAAAGGTTGAATACAATTTTTTAAATATATGTATATATACATTTTTTTTATTGGCGGGAGGGTGAAATATATTTGGGGCATATATTTCAGAATTTAATTAAATCTCAAATAAAGTATGTATCTCTAAATGCAATTTAAATAACTGTTATGGAGAAAAGAGATTGTTTAAATAACTTATCTGCACTTTGTTTTTAGCTTTGTGTGTAATGCATAAGACGAATATTTCATATTTAAATTTTTTTTTTCTTCTTACAATATTCAAAAATATAAATAAAAAGAAATTACGATTGTTTCATTAAATAGATTGTTTTGTGAGCATTTATAGTATTATATTTTAAAATGTATGAACAGTAGTAGTAAACGAAATATTGGTTATATTGGGACCAATAATATGAGTAATGTTTTCAATGAAATATCAGTTTTACTTAACAATGAGTGTACAATAGAAATATTGATTGAAAGCTCCAGCAATAAAATCTTACCATTATAGAATTAATCTTTTTGAATTGAAATTTTTTCAATGATACGCAAATGTTCAAGATATATTTACATGAGAAATACTTCTATTATCACCTTTACACTTTATTAATTATTGCATCAATTTTAGTATTATTGCTAATTAAATTGCAAAATGTGTGTTTCTAAGATTGATTGGATATTTGAAAATTGTAATACCCGAATGTCGGGTAAATATTTTATTTCTCATAGCACAGAATCACAGAAATACTGTTTTACTACTTAGGTAAATACCAAATTAATGCTAATTAAAATAAATTTTATTAAATATAAAAAATTTAGTAAATGTGTTTGTTACGCAATTCTCCAAAATACTATCATTTTGCCTGTTTTTATATGCAATATTTTTTCCAGGATACGCAGAGAAATTGAAAAGGTCAGAATAAATTCAAATACGGCAGCCGCAGCATTAACTTTTTCTTTTGGATACAGAGATTCTGTAATCTAAAATATTTAATATTTGATACATATTCCTTTTTTTGCTCACTCTCAATTTTATGGTCACACCTTCCGTTTACGTGGTTCAAATCTCCTACATGCGATGGACATTTATTCTATTTTAAAACGTTTCAAGAAACGAACGTAGTACATTTGATTATTAATATATAAAAACTAGCATTTTATATTTTCAAGCAATGTAACAATACTTTCTTTACAGATTGATCCAATGTGTCTATAACTGTTAATTATAAAAGAAAATATAGTAAGTTTTATAAAATATGGTTTAACTGTCCCTGTCTTTCCCTATATTTCACATATACAATGATTTAATATAACCCTTTCTATGTAACATCCTTAGCAAAAATTTTCATATATTGAATAAGTTATTATGTTAGTATATAAACTAATTTATATATTTCGGAAAAGGTATACGAAAGAAAATTCTATATAATTTAAAATTTTGTACATCTTTCAATGTTAAGCAATCTACAATTTTAGATGGGGAAAATGAAAGTTAAAAATGAAAAAATGAATATATTTATTTAAAAAAAGATTTAAAAAAAAAAGATTAAAAAAAGAACTTTTTTGCAGTGTATTTAAATTAAGTGTCCTCATGAAGAAGTAATATAGCTATAATAATTACAGTAAACCAATAAAGTTTAATTTCTGTAATACCCAAAACTTATCGTAAATGCTCTATCAAAATACAAATAGCAATCTTTGAAATATAGGGAACCTCGATAGCACTGGGTGATAAAATCAGTCTTAGAAATTATCTATATTCATATGTTACAGATGAATCTGCTGTAAACACAACTTTGAACACTAATTGATATAAAGTACGTAAAATCGCTCTGTAGAAGATTTTAGTTTTTTACCTCAGCTGCATTTTTGTGGAGTGTAATAGTGAAATACTTAGGAGAAAACCGTTTCGAAAAAAGATATTACTGTGTCACGTACATCGGCTATTTCTTAAAATGACATTTTAAGTTTATTTCTTTTAAGGAGTCCCTTTCCTCGGAATAACTTTTTTACTTTTTTCCAAGTGTATCCTAATAAAAACAGATCTATTCTAATAGATCTATTACTTTATATGACTCGATTTAGTGGAAAACCCTAACTAAATACCGCTTTCAGTTACCATTGAAGCTCACATTAATTCGAAAGTCTCACGCTATAGATTTTATTTACACTTAGTTGTATTAAATTACTCAGTTCAATAAGGCTGTCTTCTTTTGGTTAAAAGAATAAGCTAGAAAATAAATCAAGCCCTCCTAGAGGGTACATTCTATAAGACCACTCTATCGTAAGTAAATTTGCCAGAAAATCGCTTCCTCTATTAGAAGTTTAAATAAAACACGAAAATTCCACTCAAAGTCTGAGTAATGAATTTAATACAAATATTAATAACCACATATAAAATCTTTTGATTTTTTTATGTGAAAATACACATGTTATAGAGATATAAATTTTGAATAAATATTTTTATTCAAAATAAATAATTTTAATAATAAAATAATTTTTTAAACAATTATTATTAATAGTTAATAAATAATTTTTTTAAACAAGAATTATTTTGTTATTTATCACAATGATAGTAAAATATGTGTTATAAGCATGGTCTAAAACATGCTTCTCTTTCTTGCAGTTATTTAATGGAAAAGCAGTAACCATAGACACATAAATCTATTAACAAACCGTCTTAAATTTTTCGAAGCTATTTTTATGTTTCGTTCACACCCATACCAGAGCACGTAGTCCAATGATTAATTTTGAAACGACGACATATATAGAATTTGAACAAAACGACGAATATACAATGTGTATTTTATTACGACAAATATGTATTTAATGAATAAAGCATGAGTACATCTATAGGATTTACAATTGGTTGTTTTCGGTTATAAACAAAAACGAGCAAAAATAAGTGGTAAAAATGCATGTCTTTGATTGTGGGAAATAAAAAAAAAATACATCAATAGTTACATAATAATATAAGAGTATAGAGTATGTACATCTTTTCTCGTTTTTATGAAATAAAACATCTTTCTTTTATTCAACTAAGTATTTCATTCATCAGAAACATTTATTTTAAACTTTTCTAGTGCTTTTTTTTAAACGTTTTAGAGTATGATGGATATGCATTTTTAAGCAAGCTATAGCGCAACGCGACATTGGATATTATTTATCTATTTTAAGCAAACGTAAACATTAGGGTGGTGCGAAAAAAGTAAAGTTGATATTTACGAGTCGCTATAGTGGGGAAAAGTTGCGATTTGTCAATACCAGAGAAAAAAACAAAATTCTTTAAATCGGACTTTATCTTCCGATCCCGCAAACCGCCTAAAAATTCAAAAAAATTTTAAATTTCCGATTCTTTCAGAATTATTTTTTTTTCAGGTATATATATATATTATAGCTATAGTGAAAAATATTTGCAGATTATAATGTTTAATAATAATAATAATAAACAGTTACGTTTAAAGAATATCTCCGATCGTGCAAGATCAATAAAAATCTTGAAAAATTCAATTTTCAGTGATTTTGATGAATTAAGAAAATGATCACCTGAGATCAGTTTGCGTTCCAATGTTAACATTTGCATATAAATTGTAAAGCTCTTTGTTTGTTTATATATTTGATAATATTTAAACAAACCAGAATTCACCAAGGGAAGGTAGCTGCACTTCGAGTTCAACCCACAGCCTTCCTTTCATCCAACCAGTGAGGGTGTTTACTATTTACATTACTTAAATACATAATTTGTAATAATAGAATCAAAACACTGCATTAAAAAACTAGTGTCGTAACAGTATAAGATATACAATTTATTATTTCATCTGTTTAAATCTGATTTTTAGACGCAACTTTGTACTGCAAATTGGTGGTAATGTCTGGTATCGTGGACATAGATTTCAGTGTGGCCCTGATGAATACATCTCTTGATTGGTGGCCACATACCTTAAACGATGCTTCCGTTACCAATTTGACACACCGCTTGACAGCTTGCGTGTGGCAGGGAAATTTTTTATCATCCAGCCTGAGATATTACCTGATTTAGCGGTGAAATGTATTTCTTCATTTGTTATTCTCCGAAAAAGAGGTGGAGCTGATAATTTTGCTCCATGCAAATCAATTAATTCTGTATAGTCTGAAGCATCGAAGTTTAAAGTAGGAGTGGTAAAGATTCTGATGCCTTTACATTTTGAAACAGTCTGCTTGGCTTTTAACACTCTTCTTAGCCATAGCTCTTTTATCTGCCTCCTCTTCTCAAAGACCTATGCCATCAGTAGGTTTTTCGTGTGAGCAAAGAACGAGTTTCTGTCAATTTCAGAGACTACACTTTCTTTAGGTTGTCGCTCAAGTATCGAAATGTTTCTATAGCTCTGTATATATGAATAGGCCCGTTTGTAATATACTTACTTCATTTTATTTCAAACCAAACTGGAATTTAAGATTTTAAAATAAATGTCAATATGTCTTTTAAGGCATCCGATGGGTTTCCCGCGCTCGCGTAAAGTCGAAGCACAAATTTATTCTATTTGCACAAATGAGGCATCTAGCATGTGAAATTGGGCCAGGGTCATTTTGATAAGTCATTTGGAAAGTTGCCACTTTTAATTGCTTGACATACGTCAAAAATATATCTTTGGTCCTTGCTCAACAGCTGTCTGTCAACTTCTGGAATTTCACAATCAGTCAATTGAAAATTTATCACCAAGAGCTTTTCACAACAATAAGATTCTGCCCAATTTGTCTACTAAATGATCTTGGGCCAGTTTTTTAATCATCCAAATGCTGAAAAATATGGCGGAAAGGTAATTCAACAAAATGGAATAAACAAAAAACCCACTGAAGTGGTCGTCCTAGTTGCACTTCAAGCTGTCTGATAGCAACACCTTTCTATACAGTATTAAGATTTGTACCATCACAGCCTACCAAATGTAAGTATTCTAGTGAAAACCCTTGTTCAGTAAGACATGATGCTATGAAAGCTGCAATGTCCTTAACAGACCTGGAGTTTGGAGACACATGGCCTAAATAAACTGAGCCAAGTTCTTTTATGATAGAATAGTGTTCCTCTTTAATAGTTCGACAAACCTGTTTAGATCCAATCCTTTCTTTAACTAGGGTATTTTGTTCCGTCAAAATATATGCCATGTAGCTCATCTGAATCCAGTTGACTTTGCTGTAAGTTTTATGGAGTTAGGTGAGACTAGGTGGGAGCGCGTGCGCCAACTTCAGCGCTGTATTGCAACATGTCTAGCGGCAATTGGGTGCACTACTAAACTTTTCAGACCTGGAACGAACTCTTCGTGGTAAGTTCTAGGTTGTTTAAAAATAACCTAATATGCTCAATAGTATCAATTAACATTCAAATCTTAACCCGAGACCGCAAACTGACCTCAGTTGATTATCATCTTAATGCATGAAAATCACTCAAAATTGAAATTTTGCCGATTTTTATTGAGCTTGCGCGATCGGAAGATATTTGCTAAACACAATTTTTATTATTATTATTATTAAACAATACAATCTGCGAATATTTTTCAGTATAGCGAAAAAATATATAAACGTAAAAAAAAAAAAAAAAAAAAAAAAAAAAAAAAAAAAAAAAACATTAATTCTGAAAAAATCGGAAATTTTCAACTTTTTTGAATTTTTAGGCGGTTTGCGGGATCGGAAGTTTTGAAGAGTCCGATTTGAAATTTTTTGTTGTTGTTTTTCTACTATTTACCAATCGCAACTTTTCCGCACTATATCGACTTGGAAATATCAACTTGATTTTTTTCGCACCACCCTAGTAAACATAATAATTTTAATAGTGTTATAACCAAAATACATAAAATAACCAAAATACAAACCATTTAATATATACTATTCAACAGACTTAACTACATTTTTATTTGTAAGCAATTAAATTGTTCTTTTGAAAAATATTTAGATCGGTTCTATCTCTTAAAACATGAGGAAAAGTTTCAGAACTATATAGTGTAATTATTATTAGGACTTTAATGAAATAATTTCGGGTCACTTTCTTTCATTTTCCGTCTTGGAGACATATAACTAACTTTTCGGAAGTACAATAAACGATAGTGTGAAATTTTATTGCTCAGAAAGTCGTAGATAATATAAAACATATGTTACAAATAGCTGCTGCTCAACTGACGCGAAAGAGACACGTGATCCATTTTTGTTTCATATTTGATCTATCTTCATTTATTGAATACTCGAGAGATTCTTATAGAAGAGAAAGAGTATATATATTTTATTTTAATGATTGTTTCAAACCTGCAGTTAGATTTAAAGAAAATTTCTTCAAGATATTTTTTTCATCTATTGCAATATCTGTTTTTATACTTGTCCTGATGTTTACAAATTTTGAAAAATATCTATTATAGAAATAGATACAGCGATATTTTCTTTTTACAGTTGGTATTTTTAGAAGTTCAATGTATGTTTACATTTGTTGCGATAATTTATTCGATGAGCACGCACAATTAGTCTCTATAAGCAGTTTATAAATTACTTGACTAGGTTTGATTGCACAGGCTGAAACTCTTACACTTAACGCAAATTCGTCCTACACTGTAAAAAAAGATAAATGTTCCTTGACAAAAAAATAAATAAATAAATAAATAAATAAATAAATAAATAAATAAAATAGGTTTAATAAAATATATTATAATTGCTTCCTAGTTAACCACAATTTCGGAAAACTTTTCTTTATCTTCGGAACTTCGCAGACTAATGATTTTTCAGATTTAAAGACACAATCTTGAAACATAATTTTCTTTTGCTGCCCATATTTTCGGAAACGCTACCGAACAGTTTTTACATTGTATAACTTTTCTCAACCCGATATCAAGACGACTATAACATCCAAAAACCAATATTTCTAGTTTAGGGCGGATCAGAAAACTTATTAACACAATATAAAATCGATTTGAAAACTTTTCAGTAAAATTGTAGTCAACAAAATAAACCTTTGTTTCATAAATTCTTCCTTAAATCTGCGAAATATTTTTGTTTATGGAATTTCTGGAAATATAGATACAATTTTCGGAATTGGGGGTAACTAAAAAGACAATACCATATACTTTCATAAACATTCTCGCGTGATCAGGAAGCATTTCTCTGTTTTAAGACGGAACTCTATGGAAAGCCAATATGTATTTCACTAAGAGATTATTAGACACGTAAGCCCAGAATTTAATTCACTCCTACCTTTCTATAGAAGTAAAGTGTACAATTAATACCGAGTACCGAAATGGTCAAAATGATATGTTAAAACATTTACTGCAATCTTTTTTTGCTTCTGACAAAGGAGAAAAAATGCTCTTGAAATAACTCCAATAAGGTAATAGATACCCGAGCTCATAAGATTTTATTTTAGTTTTCTAAGAAAAAGTAATCTTTTCAAATGCATATATCCAATAAAAGTAGTTCGCTATACACAAATTATTTGACAACACCTCTTACTTGATAAACGACACAGAAAATATTGCTTTTCATTACCCTAAATCTTCCAACGCTCTCAATATATATGTATGATAATTCATTTATAGATAAATTAGTCTTTTAAACCTAAAATTCAATTCTTTTCACTTATACTAATTCATACAAATAAATTCTGTGGTAAACAAATAGTGCGCCAAAAATTTGTTAAAACTTAAAAAAAAATCAAATTTTCTTATAGGTGTGCCAAAAAGTAGGATGTTTTATGTTAATAGAAAAATATATAGTTCAAAGACATCCGAAATAAGTTTAATTTCTAAAATTCATAATATTTAAAAAATTTGGCCTATAGAAGCTCTTTCAAAGATTCGGATGTTTTGTATTGATAAAAAAATAATAATGTTTAAAGAGATCCGAAGAATTCAAAAAATATTCACCAACTGTAATATCAGAGTGAGTTTTATAGTAAAAGATTAGACATATTGACTGCCTTCGCTTGTGGGAAATAAAAAGTAAATGTTCATATCACCCCATTGTGATATAAATATAAAAGTAAGAAAAATTTTCAATTAAATAAAATAATAACAAGCGTATTCTGCTTTAAAATCTCCAAAAATGCTTATATACTGTTAAAATTTGTCTCGACATCCAGTTTATTAATTGCTTGACAAGTGTTTCATAGGAAAAGGATGTAACTCCTTTCGTAGCATAAATCCATCATTTGCTATCAAAAACTAGTATGGAATTTCACTTCTAACATTCAGTTCAATTCTACATTTCTTCCATAATTCTTCCCTAAGAGTAAATACCGTATACCAAAATGGTCAGTTTAACATTTATACTGCCTTCATCTCTGGAAAATGGAAAGAAACAGTGTTCTTAAAATATCTTCTCCCGGGCACTAGGGATGCAAGCTCGAGTGTTTTCCATTTTTATCTTTAAAAAAAAAAAAAAAAAAAAAAAAATATTTAAAATCTGCATGACCTCTCTAACCTACAAAGATATTCCACTGTAAACGAGTTTATTACAACTTCACCAGAGCTGATATCACGCTCGCGGGCGTAAAATCTTTTCTTTTGAATAAACTCTTCCTATGCTGTCAAAAGAACTAACAGATTTCACTTATAGATAATTCGACTCGTAAAATTATAACCCAATTCAACTCTAGCTACTATATCGTAAATACCAGTGCCGCCAACTTATTTGGAACCTTCGGTCGCGAGCCCACCCAATAATTTGATGTCTCCGCAAGCTTAATTTCAATTGATTTAATTCGTTATTTATTTATTTAATCCCAGAAATGAAATTTGGTTTTATTGACCTTCTCAAAATAATTTTGCTTCAAAAATAGTAAGGATATCAATTAGACTCATAGCAAAACTGAAAGTCCCTTCAGCGGATGTATAATTAAGTTTCTCTCAAAAACGAGCTCCCTGTATATTTTACAATCTGTTTTAATGTCTTGAAATGATAAAGCACTTAGGTGACTAAAATATACGTTTTTCTTGACTTTTAGTGTTTTGCACATTCAACAGCTAGCAATTACTATTTTATTTATAATAAATATAAATTTATTTATAAGGAAAATTTTATGACAATATAATTTAATTAAATTATTTATTAAATTATAATTAAATTATAATAATTTTATTTTGCTTAGAAAAATAATTTAACAAATTAATTTGAATTACAACCATAACAATAAAGAATAACAAATCTGGGCCGTCCATGTCCACTTCAAAATAAAGAAATGCAGAAAAAAAAAACATTTTAAAATGTGTTAACTTAGTTTAACAAATATTGAAACCTTACAAATTTGTTATAATTACTTATTAAATTGAATACTTGAATTCTAAAACAACTTAAATAAACTTTTTAGTTTTCAAATTCAGGATTTAACATAAACCATGCTATCTCAATTTTTAATTCTTCTATTTAAGAAGTTTGTAGTTCCTATATGTTTAACTTAATAGAATCGGAATAAACATAAAGAGGGTATTGAAGCCACGGGATTATTCAGATAGTCATTTTAACACCTTAATTCTCGCTCCCGTCATATTCACGGGCTGTGTCTTTTACTCAAATTGTTTGATTCCCACCAGTTTTATAAAATAGTGAAATTGGCTATATTTTAGTATCGTTTTTACTGTCATTAAATAAGGTGAATATTTATTTTTCATAAAAGTAGTGAACGATAAGCAATTTGAATTATTCAACCGTAATTTAATTCGAGCGTTAAGGGGTTAATCAAACTCAAGCATTTAATAAATTTTAGTATGTTAGCTTTATATATATGAATAATGTTTTAATATCTTACTGGTGGCAGTCTAAATTTTTAATATTAAAAAAATTAAGCTTTAGAAATATATATTTTCTGTAGTTAAGTTAATAATATACTGTTACGGAACATATTTTTTTGTAATTTTATTTTAATTTTACGGCAGAATCTTTTTAAATATTTAAATTTATTAATTATATCACGAAATTCGTGCTTTTAGAAACATGGGATCACTTCTCTATGTCATAAACAAAAATATTCCTCAAAATATTTGTGGAAACGTTTTTCGACTTGTATTCATTACTTTGTGATCTTCGGATAAAAGAAATGCTTAAAACTGTGAACATTTGTGTTAATAAACATGATATATATTTTCACATTTGTAATTATTATGCACTTTACAAATATTTTTAACATTTTTTTTTTAATTAGTGTTTCGCTAATGTTACTATGTATAATATACGTATATATATTCCTGTTACATAGAGAAATGTTAGGGTAATTATACAGATTATAATATCAAGGCACATAAGGCACGTAATAATAATTACATTGTTACTTAGGTTAACTTTCGAATGTTATAAAAATTAGAAACTAACATTCTCTAACAGTTAAAATATTTTGTGAATAATGAGAAAAGATTGAAAATAACAACTACAGAAAATCATTCGAAAAGTATCTTAATTTAACTTTAATCCCTCGAAACACTTTTTTGTGAATTCTTAAATTTAAAAATTTTGTCCATTTCACATAAACTCGTTTCTATAAAACCAATTTGGAAGCATTCAGATATATTTTCACTTATATCACCTGTCAAGAATTTTTAACTTCCTATAATTTGTTTTAAAGAACACACAAATAATTAGGTACTTATATTTGCTTACATTTTGTACATTGTACTTAAAATTGTTTTAACTTTTTATGACTATATTTCTCAATTTAAAATCAGGTTTTAAGTGATAAAATATAGCTTTATTTTTCGAAATAATAAAAAATAATTGAGGTGTTTTTCTAACTACAGACAAATATAAAGAATAGATTTATTTATTAAACATAGAAAAAAAAGATAAAAAAAATAGGAATAAAGTAAAATACTGCAATAATATTTTACCTATTTTAAATTTAAATAGCTTTAACATAAATATATAAATAAGATTCCACACTCTTAGAGAAATTCGATTGCGAAAATCTTCTACATTCTACGATAAAGATATAAAGATTTTTCCTCTTTATTTCGTTTTTTTTTTTTTTTTTTTTACCCCTCTCCTTCTTTCAGTTTTCTTCCTTTAGATTTTTCGATCATTTTCGAAATGATTTGAGTTTATGAAGCACTGGTGCTTGGAAAATGTTTTATTTTTACGAATATGTTTTTTCGCGAATAACGTGTCCCAGTATCCAATCGATGTAGAGTAGGAGATGGTAAAAACCTTTTCCGTGTTTCTATCACGTGTTTCACAAACAATGATCAATAGCCGTTGGTCGGAGTTATTGCAGTTTGACGTGACTTTAACCGCAGTGGGAGGGAAACAACAGAACTATCCAAGTTTGATGAAGAATGTCCGGTAAATAACTTTTCTCGACTATAAAAAGTAATAATAACTTTTGTTTTTAAAAAGTCCTATTTCAAAGCCGTTGCCATATATTATTTGTTTTGACATCTGTTTAAATCTTGCTCCTGTATATTTTACGAGAAGAATTAAATGTATTAGAGTTTGTTTTATTTTTATTCTTAACTTTAGAAATTACCTTAAAGCATAATTGCGTGGGTATATCTAACGTTAGTGATGAATGTTTAATGTAGGGTATTAAAATTGAAACAATAAAATCCAGTGAAATGCAATTCTTTATTAAGTAAATGATTACTAATGAAAATTATGTAAACTACATTTGAAATATTTCTCTAAAAGATATAAATGTCTATAACATAGAGCTTACACGAATAGAAATATAATTTATGTGAGTGAGTCCAGGTGTGTAAAGTACACATGTTTTTCTTGCAAAGTGGAACACACATGTGCACTTTTCAATATTACACATATGAGTACATAGAGACAAATTTAGTTATGGATAGAATAATTTTAAGTGTCATAAATTGCACGAAACATTTATTCAGAAATTTATATAATCCATATGAAGTAAGTAATTTTGATAGTATCTCTACCTACACAGTTTCACTTAAACACTCCATTCTCATGGATTACGTAAAGTACTCTCTTTTTTCTTTTCTTTTATATTCAAAATAATATGAACTTTTAAATCGTATGAAAAGAAAGAAAGAGCTTTTCTATAATTTACAAAACAGCTTTATTTTAAAATTCATATATGCTCTTCGCCTAAAGAGAAGTATTCCACCAAAGAAATTTCAACAACAAATATTACATTAAATAAATTAACACAACCTTTTCGTGTGAAATATTTAACTATAGTCTTCGTGAGGTTTACTGGCATTTTATCAAACAGTATCAAAAGAAATGGCATTCGCAAATTTAAGACTTAGTCTGCTTCACCCATTCCCTTAGACTATTTTCAAAGAAAAAAGATATTGATGCGAAAATCTCGTAAAGTTTGAAACATGAAGTAATCTCGCGATGCACTTACATTGTTTTAGAAGAAAGTTTTGAGTGTGATAGGCCCATCACCGTCAGAAAATAGGAAAGTTTGGGAAATAGGGCTTTCATAAAATGTACTGGAAACTTTCAACCCTGAAACAGAAATCTAGGGAAATTATGAAATTTGTTTTAAACAGTTTTTCATTCAGGATAAAATTAGTATTTAAAATAAATTAAAAGTACTTACCAGAACGTATTTAACCCTTTTACGTCACATTTGGAGAAAAATGACCTTTATTTAAAATAAAAAACTAAATATGCTAGCCCTGTACACTGTACACGTTATTGACAAATTTAAAGAATATATAATTTTCTTAATTTTAACGACTATAGTTATTTTGCGTGTTAGCAATAAGTCAAAAGGACAAGGAAGAATTTTTGAAGGACGTTTGGGTAATATCTTATTACTACAGGATTAAGCCTGACAAATTTTCAGTATTTTTAAATGTCCATAAGAAAATATTAGTTCTGCCATATAGGTCCTAAATTAAAAATTCCATGCCGGCTCCGCCTACAAGGGGATTCACGCTAATAGACTAATGATGGGCTCGAGGTAGCTAGGAGTCGTTCGGTAGCTTCATCGCCCCGAACCCCACCCTTCCCGCTTTTCGGTGTCTTTAATTTGTGTAATTTCCCTTTTAAATTTATCCGGTTTCAATTTTTGATTTTTTTTTCAACCTGGCTTTTGCTAGAGAGTCTTTCATTCGGGACGTGGCTGGGGACCTACGTATCTTGCTTCCGCAAAAGAGTCAGACTAGAGTAGAAGAATAAAGGGCTGCGGACGAAGATGGGCCGCTCGCCGCGGCGGTCGAAGTATCTTAACGCGAAGTATAACCTCAGGTGGTCGAAAAATCAAGCCGGCACCGCCGGCGCCGCAAGTAGATTTTCGTAGTTAAGTGCTAATTTCAACAACAAAAACTAAATCATAATTAGAGATAAACCTACTTTAACAATTTCATTTGGCCGCATTTGACGCGTTTTTATTCCATTTTTATATAAGAGAAGGTTTTATCAGAATCATGTTAAGGCGGTATTCAAAAAAATATTATTCCATGCTCAACAACTCGAAATTTTTTGGCACATTTTCAGATTCATTTTTAAAAGAAAAAATATTAAACATGCTGACGTGATTTTTGAAGAGATTTATAAGCGACATGTGTTTTTATTTTTTGTTCAATTAAATAAAACTTGGCATATAAACAATTGATTACTCAGAAGGACAATATATTTCATTTCCAACACAATCGTTTCGGGAAATTCGGTTCAAAATACCGACTTTGACATCATTTTTTGAAATATATTCTGCCTATTTAAAAAAGTCGACCATTACGGTAAATATCAAACTGTATAATGTACCGAATGTTTCTGAATAAGAGAATCTACCAATTGGATGCGTTTGAGAGCAAAAATGAATTTAAAAATGAGTCAGAAAATAAGAAGTTTGGATTTCAATACGCCCTTAATACAATGATTTTTTTTTCAGCCGCTATGTATTTTTAACCTCTTTTTGCTGTAAGAATTGTTCCTACCAAAACCTTGTCAGTATAAATGTTGTAGATAATATTAAGAAGATATGTGATAAATTCATGGGGATTCTATATCCTGTGAATAGACGAAGTTATGGATTTTTTTCTTCTTCATCTCCCCCCTTTTTGTTTTCGTTTTTAATTTTTTTGCGGTACGAAATTGTCCTATCAAAAACTTGTGAATATAAAATTTGTAGACAATATTAAGGAGATTTATAATAAAATTAATTTGATTTGATATCTTGAGAATTGACGAAGTTATGAATTTTTTTCTCCCAAACACCCTATTTTTTGCGCCCCTTGATCCTTTTTTTAATTTTATCAGAAATCTGTAATACATAACTTTTTGGGCCTATTTTTAGAAGTAATAAAAACTTTAAACTGATTTGATATGTACAAAAATTAAGAAGTTGTGAGTTTTTCCGGTCTTTCACAAAAACTCCCCCTGCTCCCTTGGTCCGATTTTGCCAATTAACGAACTTGACCGAGATTTTATGTGTCAGTTTGAAAAAGAAAAAATATAAATATAATATATAATATATATATATATATATATATATATATATATATATATATATATATATATATATATATATATATATATATATATATATATATATATATATATATATATATATTATATATACATATATATATATATATATTATATATATATATTATATATATATATATATATATATTATATCATGGAAGACGGTAGTATTCCGAGTGACGCAGCCTTAAGCCTAAAATCGTATCGTATCGTATCATAGAATTCGTAGATGGCGGAACTCATATATACAGCTAACTCGACATCAAAGAAAACGCGAAAAGCCGCCTTTTAATAACTCAGCAGATATAGGTCTTATTGTTCTGAATTTTCTAGAACAGTCTTATATCTGCAGTCTAATCGTATACTGAAATTTTTACATTTCTACGTGCAGTATATTTTGAGATCTAAATAGCCATTTTTAAAGTGAAAACGTTGGTATCATATCGAGGAAGTTCCTAATTTGAAAATCTCGAAAACGGTTCTAACGATTATTTTTAAATTGATACATAATATAAATGTGATTAAGGCGAGGTGAATAACACTTTTCTTTTTTCTGGGAAAACTCTCGTTCGTTAAATAATTCGATTTTTTTTTCTCTCGAAAATGACACGGGCGATTTTCTAAAAATCAAATAAATATGTTTCAGATGAACCAAATAACAATTTACTTGTTTCCAGCAAGACTCTTGTTCCTTTTATAATGCGCATGAAAAATCGGACTATATTTCTTCGCCATTCTATGGAAATTTCACCGAAAATGGATGACACTGTATTCATACACATGCTTTCTTTTTAACCACTTTTGGGGAGAAAAGTTTTGTCTTCCCACTGGCTGAGTGACTAATGGCCATCGTTCTAAAAAAGTCCTAAATTATGATTTCTAAACAATTTCAGGGAATATAAACCGGTTATAAAAGTAATAGTTGCGAATCAATGGTAACAGTCTCAGGACCTACACAGGCTATATTTTATGCCGATGATTCTACCACCTGGGGTTCACAGGAACAACATACGTTCTGAAAAAGACCTTAAAAACCTTTCTAAATTACGTTTCTGTGGAATATTAGGAAATAACAAACCGATTTCAAAATTAATGTTGGCACATTAATGGTGACAGTTCCTGTTTCAACATAGCCCTTTATGTTGAGAGAGGTGATAGGACTTGGAATTTGACACGATGGTTAATTTTAAGATGTAAGAAGATGGTTTCTAAAAAATTCAAAACTTAAAATGAATACTGAAATGAGCGTATTAATTGAGCATAAAAGTTTCAAAATATTTTCTAAATTATCATTTATTTATTTTTATTTCATTTTATTAATTTAAGTCTCATTTCTGCCTAATGCAGTGTAATAAGGATGTTTAATGAAACTGTGTTTTAAATAGTAATTTTTGAATTATTCCTAAAAGTAATAAGTACCTTTTAATAAAATAAAATATTACCATTTAATAAAATAAAAATTTAGTTAGTAACTTTTAATAAAAATTAGACATTTAAATATCACTTGGCATATTTCAAATATTACGCGAGCAAAGCCGCGGGGTTTGCTAGTTTAAATATAAATCACACGATCAGAAACGTAAAAAAACAATTCATTTCAGCTCTTCTTTTTATAATATCATTTTTTATTATTATGACGGTCAATCAATATATAATCACTGACATCCATAATATTATTATTATTATAATTATTATTTTCCTTGCATAAAAGCTATTGTGATGTAATAATTCTTTTATAATAAATAATTTAGTTGAAATGTTTTATTTATAAATATCAATGAAGTTTGATTACAGTTTACATAATAAGCATATCAGACTTCTGGTGTCGCCATCTTTTGACGCAATTGCGTAGTATTATAGAGAAATGTTTGATAAAAACGTCTATCCATCTATGTAACTATCCATCTATGAAACACCATCTATGTAAGGATTTAATAATTATAAATTAACATTTTGGATTTATTAATTTAAGGATAAAGTGTTTTTAAAGGAATATCAAATGAAACCCTCTGTGCGATCTGCGATTATACTTACCCAGTTGTTTTTATATACAAACTGCTGTAAGGAAAATTGTAATAAAATAGTAAAAATTAAATCTGCATTAAATTCCATAAGTATCTTTTTTTTAAATCATTTTATCACTAACCTCAAAAAAGTAATGATATCAATGCAAAAACCCTTGACGGGTTAAAAGTTTCTGACGCAGCACTTTATCTTATGCTCTAAGAATTTTAAATATGGAACTTAAAAATACTGATATCAAATTTTGAGTGACGTTATGCTATTTCTTAAAAAATATATTTGTATTTATTTCATCATTTTATTTTTGTTTTATTTATAATCGCATGTGCAAAAGTTATGTTCAACATGAAAAGCTGCATAAAATTTTATTCGCTGTTGCTTTATCATTTACATCTCTCATAAATTCAAAATATGAGTTTTAAAAGATATGATATAAAATTTAAGTGACGCCTTGATGTGACTTTAAAAGGTTTGTTTTAAAATTCAATTTAAATTATTTTTGACTTGGTTAAAATAATTTTTTACATCTACACAATACTTTTAATTTTCCAATTCACTGTTAAATATATCACTTTCATTGAATCTATACTATGCATTGAAATGTATTTATTTCAATAAATTGATTTATCTTTTGTGTCACGCTATTGAAAATTGTGAGTAAGATTTATGTAAATGGTTTATTTGCGTCAAACTATCCTTTTTCATACATTTCATGTAGTTTGGACACAATGACGCAAATAAACCATTTACATAAATCTTACTCACAATTTTGAATAGCGTGACACAAAAGATAAATCAATTTATTGAAATAAATACATTTCAATGCATAGTATAGATTCAATGAAAGTGATATATTTAACAGTGAATTGGAAAATTAAAAGTATTGTGTAGATGTAAAAAATTATTTTAACCAAGTCAAAAATAATTTAAATTGAATTTTAAAACAAACCTTTTAAAGTCACATCAAGGCGTCACTTAAATTTTATATCATATCTTTTAAAACTCATATTTTGAATTTATGAGAGATGTAAATGATAAAGCAACAGCGAATAAAATTTTATGCAGCTTTTCATGTTGAACATAACTTTTGCACATGCGATTATAAATAAAACAAAAATAAAATGATGAAATAAATACAAATATATTTTTTAAGAAATAGCATAACGTCACTCAAAATTTGATATCAGTATTTTTAAGTTCCATATTTAAAATTCTTAGAGCATAAGATAAAGTGCTGCGTCAGAAACTTTTAACCCGTCAAGGGTTTTTGCATTGATATATATATACATATATAATATATATATATATATATACAGTGTGTCCACGTATAACCTGACCGACCTTTATTTTCGCAACCGTTGGTCCTAGATGCATACTTCCAATTACAAAAATGGTCAAAATTAGGTGCAGGTTTAAGATAAAAAAAGTTTGAAGCGATAAAACAATTTAGTGAAGAATTACAGTATCTAAATTTTTATACGTTCCCATGGTCCTATAAGATATATTTAGTAAAATTTCCCTGTTACACTGGCAAGTAAGGCAAAAAAATCCCGTTATTCTACGATTAAAACTGACCGAGTAATAGCTGTTTAAAGTTGGAGTATACTTTTTGCTGCATATTAGGGGTCATTCACAAATTTAGTAGAAATATAATTTCGCAGATATATTAAAGAAATGGTTAAGAGTAAAATTAGCATTGCAATATAAATTTGAAATCTTTAATCATTCTCACATATTACTGCAAAATGCACAATTTGTACTGCACATCATAAGAGGATAAAAATAACAGATTTTTTATTAAACAAAAGGATGAAAAACAACAGCCTCAATTCTTTACAAAATGATACATATTTTAAAATGCTGTTAGATTACACTGTCTTTCAAATTTTGGGTTGTGGCATATTTTTTAGCTTTTGAAAATTGATTCTTATGTATTTTTAGCACTGAATCCGAAAATGACCGTCATTTAAAACCATATCGTCAGGAATTTTCACAAATCGCAAAATTCAAAGTTAAAAAGCTAAAAGTTAAAATTGATCCCCACCTCCCGTCCCAACCTCATCGGACCCCCGAGTTGTTTAGCTGTAACAAACCCAGTATAAGCCAAAAAATCTAATAAATTATTGAATTAAATAAAATTAAACCGAATAAAAGTCTTACATCTATTTTATAGTATCAGATTTTTAGCTATTTTTTAAGCTTGAAATTTACGATTTGCGAAAGATCCTGACATGATGGTTAAAAGTGAAGATAATTTTTTTATTCAGCGTTAAAAAATACATAAAATGTAATTATAAAATTTAAAAAACACAACCATCGCAGGTTTATGTTATCTAATCTAAAACTCATTCTTAAAATTCTTGACGGTAATCTATCCAAATTTTTTTGTGTTATCCTCTAATATATGTATGTATAAGATGGCAAGAGCCGAAAATCATAATAATATTGCATTGTCATCGGATTTAAGTCAGTATGTAAAATTTCACTTAGATCGGACATTTGAAAGTAAGTTAAAGTTCTAGTAAAAATTTTAAACTGGAAAGAAGATCATTGCAAGTTAAATAAAACCTTATGAAAATAACACAATTTTAGTTAAAAGAAATCATATCCTCAAATCATTACAAAATAAAACATATGTTAAAATACAATTATTTTAACTAATGTGAATCTTAACTAATAAAACTTAATCGTAATATTTGTACAATTTCTTTCAAAACGCAGATAACTTGAAATGAGTTTAAATACTTTAAATACTTAAACCCTGAAATCATGGCAGAAATCATCTACATTGAGATGCATAAAATTGGTTTAAGTCGTGCATTTCAAAGCTTCATAACGCGGTCAATTTTAATGTTAGATGAATGGGACTTTTTTTGTCTTATTGTTAGTGCCACAGTAAAGTTTTACTAAATATCACTTATAGGACCGGGGGACCGTATAAATTTTAAATTTCGTATTTTTTTAATAAATGTTTTTCTTGAAACAAATCGCTTTAAAAATAATTCTTTACCTTATTTGAACCATTTTTGTAATTGGAAATATGCATCTAGGACCAACGGTTGCGAAAATAAAGGTTGGTCAGGTTATACGTGGACACACTCTATATACGTAGCTATATATATAGATATGTATAAAGTTTTTTTACTGAGGGTGGTTTTGGGTTCTATGGGTTATGCTCGGTGTAGATTTGCAAAAATTTTCCAGAAATTCCAACATAGGGGAGAATGTAATAGGTAGGATTTCATACGAAATCTACCTAATTTGAACAGTGAAACATATGTTTGAAATAAAAGTAGTTCTCCCGATGGGATACGTATTTCAGTTATACTTTTAAACAATATACGTATATACGTATAATACGTTTCTTTGAAATACGAATACCTTAAAATATACGTTTAAACGTATCCGGATACGTATAAGTGTATATCGATTAAACGTATATTTAAACATACGTATATTTAAAGTATACGTATATTTGAAGTATCGTATTTAATTTAATAACAATGGACCTCATCAGTCTTAAATCAGTGAGTGGAGAATAAGCTGTAAATCGGTGGTGTTATCGTAGCAATCTGCATATTATGTTTCATATATAAGATCTTGTTATTTTCTCTTTAAATAATTTAATTAATTTATTATCTTCTAATTTTCATTAAATTAAGTGATAAAATGTTATATAAATTTGCTGGAACAGGATAAAATGTTTTATAAATAAATAATAATTGCTTAAAGAAGCCATTATAGTTGTTTTAATTATGTTCTCATAATGGTTTAAAAAATAAGTGTGGTATTGGTCTGTTCACGGACTGCTTGTCTGAGTAAATATGGTAATGTATGTCTATTAAGAAAGCCATGTTTTGGATGGATAAGGAGCAGCAGACATTGGTTTTGCCTGTTCTGAACGGGACTTCAGTTGCAGGTACCATAATAGCAAAACGCAGTTGTTTGAATTCTGAAACTGTTAATAATATGGTTTTTATTATTTCAAAACCGAAAGTTATTTCTGTGATTTGCAAAAAAATACTTCGCAAATGTTTACTTTGAATTTATTTAGATTTTTTGCTCATATCATGTATTGAGAACAGATACCCCGTTATTTTATATTCTGTATAAATAATGTATACAAATGGTATTCATTGTAAATAACTAGCAAAATATATACAGTGTGTCCATGTATAAACTGACCGACCTTTATTTTCGCAACCGTTGGTCCTAGATGCATACTTCCAATTACAAAAATGGTTTAAATAAGGTAAAGAATCATTTTTAAAGCGATTTGGGTGAAGAAAAACATTTATTAAAAAATTACGAAATTTAAAATTTTTTACGGTCCTCCGGTCCTATAAGTGATATTTACTAAAAATTTACTGTGACACTAACAAGTAAGACAAAAAAAAGTCCCATTCTTCTAACATTAAAATTGACCGAGTTATGAAACTTTAAAATGCATGACTTATACCACTTTTTTGCATATCAAAACAGATTGTTTCGACCATGCTTTCAGGGGTCGTGTATAAAGTACTTAAACTTATTTCAAGGTATCTGCGCTTTGAAAGAAATCGTAGAAATATTACGATTAACTTTTATTAGTTAAGTTTCAGATTAGTTAAAATAATTGTATTTTAACATATGTTTTATTTTGCATGGATTTGAGACTATGATTTCTTTTAACTAAAATTATGTTATATTCATAAGGTTTTATTTAACTTGCAGTGATCGTCTTTCCAGTTTAAAATTTGCACACGAACTTAACTTACTTTCAAATGTCCGATCGAAGTTAAATTTTACATACTGACTTAAATCCGATGGGAATATTATTACGATTCTCGACTCTTACCATCTTATACATACTTATATTAGGGGATAACACAAAAAAATTCGGATAGATTATCGGCAAGAATTTTAAGAAAGAGTTTTAGATTAGATAACATAAACCTGCGATGGTTGTGTGTTTTAACTTTTATAATTACATTTTATGTATTTTTTAACGCTGAATCAAAAAATTACCTTCACTTTTAACCATCATTTCAAGATTTTTAGCAAATCGTAAATTTCAAGGTTAAAAAATATCGAAAAATCTGATACTATAAAATAGATGTAAGACTTTTATTCGGTTTAATTTTATTTAATTCAATAATTTATTAGATTTTTTGGCTTATTCTGGGTTTCTTACAGCTAAACAACTCGGGGGTCCGATGAGGTTGGGACGGGAGGGGGGATCAATTTTAACTTTTAGCTTTTTAACTTTGAATTTTGCGATTTGTGAAAATTCCTGACGATATGGTTTTAAATGACGGTCATTTTCGGATTCAGTGCTAAAAAATACATAAGAATCAATTTTCAAAAGCTAAAAAATATGCCACAACCCAAAATTTGAAAGACAGTGTAATCTAACAGCGTTTTAATATATGTATCGTTTTGTAAAGAATTGAGGCTGTTGTTTTTCATCCTTTTATTTAACAAAAAATCTGTTATTTTCATCCTCTTATAATGTACAGTACAAATTGTGCATTTTGCAGTAATATGTCAGAATGATTAAAGATTTCAAATTTATACTGCAATGGTAATTTTACTCTCAACCATTTCTTTAATATATCTGACGAAATTATATTTCTACTAAATTTGTGAATGACCCCTAATATGTAGCAAAGAATATATTCCTACTTTAAAAGCTATTACTCGATTAATTTTAATAGTAGAATAACGGGACTTTTTTGCCTTACTTGCCAGTGTAACAGCGAAATTTTACTAAATATAACTTACAGTAACGGGGGACCGTATAAAACTTAGATTCTGTAATTCTTCACTAAATTGTTTTTTCGCTTCAAACTTTATTTATCTCAACCCTAATTGCAGCACCTAATTTTGACCATTTTTGTAATTGGAAGTATGCATCTAGGACCAACGGTTGCGTAAATAAAGGTCGGTCAGGTTATACGTGGACACACTGTATATATATTTTTTTTGCTCGACTTACACTTTTTGAGCAAAGAACGAGAGTATAAATTTTTCAGAATTATTGTGAATCCTTGTTAAGTATGTTTTTTTCATTTTAATATTTTAAAATTTCTTTATTCGTGTGTGTTACACTCAGTACTGCTTCCAGGCGCAAATGGTGTTCTTTCCACGGCGCTAATGTTTTGTACTCAGTTAATGTATAATACAAAACCATTTTTTTAATCATGACGCTTATGGTATTTTTTATACGAAATGTTAGGGCATTGCGTTTACGATTTTCTAATATTGACAAATATAATTTTTTGTATAAAGTACCTATAAATTTCGATTACTTATAGGCTCGCAAATTATCGACTTGCAATTACACATGCTTAAAGTGACTTGCCTTCTCTTTTCTTTTTTAGAATAAAACATATTTTCAAAATATTTTAAATTTAGAAAACAATATTCTTAAATACAATAAAATTGTGATTACAAAACTTGTCAGGAGTCACATTGATCAATGACCAGTGTCACTATAAAATATAAAGTAAAATTAAGTCTGTTCTGTAGCCGCATTCAAAAATAATGTTTCTAGCGAAATGCCCATGCCATAAAGCCAAAAGAAGCTAGGTGCTGTGCTAAAAATCTGCGAAAGGTAGCTTTGAAGCTACCCACTACCTATAGTAAAACATATCATAATTAATAGCTTAGTTTTTAGGGAAAATAACAAATATCTAAACTGAGGAAAAGTATTCAGATTTTGTTAAGTACCTGCGTAACAACCTGAAGGTAGGTGAACATGGTCCTGTTACACCGCGAATCTAGATGAAGGACTTTAGAGGATATTTCTCTCTGTCTCTTGCCCTCAAATAAGCATTAAAACATCTATTTTCCTGCCTTAAACGAAAAACGTTTCGACGTTTATACGTTTAACCGCTTGGGAAAGATCCGTATATACGATGTACCGTATATGCTGTTTTGCTTAATACGTATAACCGCCGTAGCCATATTATACGTATCTGAAATCCGTATCCCGTATAATGCGTATTATACGTATACTCGTATAAACGTTTAATAGGGAGCACTAAATAAAAACATAATAAACGGTGCAAAACGATTAAGTGGACTTTATTGTTCTTAATTACTTACTTAATTCTGAAATTACTTAATTGTGAAACAAAAATGAAGTTTAATTAGCAAATAGACTTGCGTTAGCATTGCTACATGCAGATAACAACTAAAATAGTTCAAAAATAATTAATACGAAGGCATATTAGGACGCCAGTCAAGAACAAGTTCAAAGGAAATAGTACCTTCTTCATTTTGGAAAATCTGACTTCTTCATTTTCTTGAAAGATGTGTCAAACAAATAACTTACGACAGTATTATAAAAATACAGAAAACAGTATACTAATTAGGTGCGCCTTGTTATTTTAAGGCCTATGTAAATTAAATCTGTTTTATATGTAGTTGCATTTATCCTTATCACTGAAATAAAATGTATTAACATTTTTTTTTTTTTTAATTTTGATATACAAATATCTTTTTAATTTATTAAATATGTAGTGTTCAAATTAAACAAAATGAAACAATATTTAAACATTCATGCATATGTGTTACTCGTAAAATTTGCTAAACAATTCTAATAATTTATTTTTACATTTGTAGAGAATAGTCGTAAGAGTTTCATATCAGAGAGACAAAACTTTCATATCAATAAACACATTTATCTCGATTGGTTGGTTGGTTGTGTTTATGACGGTCAATTATCAATACGAGGGGTATAGGCTGTAAGGGGGGGGGGTATGCCCTTCGTGGAGGTCTTTCTAAGGGAACCTAACCCGTATTTATGCTTGGAAATCGAAGGTTTTGAAGAAAACCACGAAAACTCCGAAACGATTAGGCCGACGGGTGCGATTGGGTTCGAACCCAGCCCCTCCCGTCTACCAGCTTCGAGAGCAGAACCTCTTGGCCACTGGTGGGGCCACATATATCTAGGAGAGAAGTATAAAAAAATATATATTAATAATATGGAAACATGCATTACCTGTAAAATTGCCGTATTTTGGCAGTCTATAAAGAGCTACTTCAAAAGCAAAACAAAAATCAGAGATTAACTAGTTTGAATTCAAAAATATTATCTCAAAGTGAGAATATACATAACACAAGATTATGTTTTAAAGTATAGTATACGATATACTAATATGCAATAATGTTCAGCATTTGATAATTAGTTTAAACCGGTCGTAAAGAATAAAAGTCCTTCCGGCCAATGCCGGGAGGAAGAGGTAGATTTCATATTCCTTATTTTATAAAAGCCAACTTATATTATTCAAACACACGAAGCTCAATTTAGTGGAAAGTGAATATAGGAGATTCAATACTAATTTTTATCAATACTAAATCATTATGAATGAGAATTTCGCGAAATTAGTCAGCTTTATCCATGTTGCTTTTATTTAAAGTAACTAATATTTGGCTGCCAAATTCGGCGATTTATTAAAGTGCCTGCCATTTTAAGACAACATGGTGGATGAGGCTAACCAGTGAAATTGGTCGAGACCTTAGTAATTGCTGTGCACATGCTCACTCACATCGGAATCGATTGATATATATGAGTGCTGTCGCAGGCAAAAAATCAGATTTTTCAAAATGTCACCCACATTAGATATTGAATTTGCTATATCTGAGCCATTTTTTAAGATATAGAGAAACAAAAAATGCTCCTGAATCCTTATATCAATGTCAAATACTTAAGAAAGAAACCTTTTTCAATTTCTAATTTTTTTGCACCTCACTTTAAATATAATTTTTTTTTAATTTAATGGCCGCCATTTTGAAACAAGATGGCTGATGAAACTGGCCAGCGAACTTGGTCGAGATATTGATGTACACTATCCATATGCCTTCTTACATCGAAATAGGCGAATATGTGCGTTATCGCGTAACAAATACAAGATCGTTTCAAAATATTAGCCATGCTAGAAATTCAAAGTGTCATAATTCAACCATTTTTTAAGATATAAACAAAAGAACAAATTTTCAGAAACAAAAACTGATCCGGAATCTTTGTATCAAGGCCAAACACATAAAAAAAATCTTTTTCATTTTCCAATTTTTTAATACCTCATTTTAAATTTTAATTTTTTTTTTTAAATGGCAACCCTTTTGAAACAAGATGGCGAATGAAGCTTGCCAACGAACTCAGTCGAGACATTGGTATGTACTATGTACAGACCAAGTTACATCCAAATCGGTTCATAAGTACGCCTGTTATCGCGTGACAAAAATCAGGTCGTTTTAAAATGTCAGCCACAATAGAAATTCAAAATGCTATAACTCAGCCCTTTTTTTAGATATAGACGAAAAAAAAACTGTTCCGGAATCTTTGTATTAAGGTCAAACACATACGAAAAATATCTTTTTCATTTTCCAAATTTTTGGTATCTCATTTTAAATTTTAATTTTTAAATTTTTCTTTAAATGGCTGCCATTTTGAAACAAGATAGTGGAAGAAGCTGGACAACGAACTCGGTCGAGATATTTGTATGTTCTATGTACACACCAAGGTACATCCAAATCGGTTCATAAATACGCCCGTTATCACGTGACAAAAATCAGGACGTTTCAAAATATCAGCCACGCTAGAAATTCAAAATGATATAACTCAGCCATTTTTTAAGATATAGATGAAACAAAAACTGCTCCCGAATCTTTTTATTAAGGTCAAACACATAGGAAAAAAATATTTTTTCAATTTGTAATTTTTTGGTACCACATTTCAAATTTAAATTTTTCTTAAAAATTTAAATGGCCGCCATTTTTAAACAAGATGGCGGATGACGCTGGCCAACGAACTCGGCCGAGAAATTGATATGTACTATGTATAAACGAAGTTACATCCAAATCGGTTCAAAAATACGCCTTTTATCGCTTGACAAAATTCAGGACGTTTCAAAATGTCAGCCAGGCTAGAAATTCAAAATGCTATAACTCAGCCATTTTTTAAGATATAGACGAAACAAAAACTGCTCCGGAATCTTTGTATAAAGGTGAAATACATAAGAAAAAAATATTTTTCCATTTTCAATTTTTTGGTACCACATTTCAAATTTTCAATTTTT
Source organism: Maratus speciosus (assembly GCA_963932465.1). Lineage (NCBI taxonomy): Eukaryota > Metazoa > Arthropoda > Arachnida > Araneae > Salticidae > Maratus > Maratus speciosus. The sequence goes on along the minus strand of OZ010787.1, from coordinate 239,169,419 downwards.
TTTTAAATTTTAAATGGCCGCCATTTTGGAACAAAATGGCGGATGAAGCTGGCCAACGAACTCGGTCGAGACATTGGTATGTACTATGTACACACCGAATTACATCCAAATCGGTTCATAAATACGAGAGTTACAGTGTGACAAAGGTCATATATATATATATATATATATATATATATATATATATATATATATATATATATATATATGTCAATTTTGAACGGAGGGTGGTTTCGGGGTCTGGGGGTCATGATCGATGAAAATATACCAAATTTTTTTGAAATCGCTTTCCTCCGAACGGCTGCAATATGTAGCTTTTTGTAATGAAAGCTACCTAAAATTTAATAGGGCAATTTTTGTTCATCATCTGCGTGAATTTAACCAAAAGTATTTTACCTTGTAAGTTTGTTTAATCTGCATACAAGGGACAAAATTTCGCATAAATGATAACCGTTTAAAATAATTGAAAAATATAAAATATCTTGAAACAAATATTTAAAATAATTTTTTATTTTAAAATTTTTATATTAAATAAAAGATATGTTACAAGGACTTTTTTAAACTGCAAAAAAGAAAAAAAAAATATATATATATATATTATATGTATATTTTTTATATTTATTCAAATGTTAGATTTTTTACTGAAGTCATAAATCTTCTGTCCCAAAAGTGGGTATTTATCGTATAATTTTTATTTGTTGTTTCAATTAAATTATAACACAGAAATTTAAAATATATAAATATTTAAAATTATAACAAAATCCAAAGCCTAACTGTACCATTTTTAGCATTTGTTTTTCAATCTTAAACAGTCTGATTTTGACTTATTAAAACTGAGAATAGAGTCAGTTAAAAAAAAACACAGGGTTTACAGTAAATCCAATTACAATAATTTGCACAAATGTCATTTCTTAAGTATTACTTAAGAACGTAAAGAGTTTAAATTCAAAGTTAATACATTTACAAATTTTAAATCTTGTCTACATCATTCTGTATTTCGAAATATAATACTTAATCATTTATATAGAATAAAATGTTTAGGTCTGTAGATGTTAGAGTACGGAGGAGGGTGGTGTTGTCTGGATAATACGCAATGGTTAATTTATAAAAAAAAATTGGGGGCTTTTGTATTATTACTATATTTTTGATACGTATTTTATAAGGATGTTGATTTGATATTTTATATGTAATTGGTGAATTTCATTAATAATTAGCTTAATTATTTTTTAATCTTATTTACAATCATTTGTTATAAATTTTAATTTAATAAGGACAATATCATATTAATTACTAATAGTATGCCATTTTTATAGTGATTAATATACATATAAGTATATTTAATATAAATAAAGTTATAACGTATGTATTAAAATTGGGTAATTATTTTTATTATTATTCCTCTATTCTTATTAATGTTTTAATATTTATCTATTTTCACTTAGTGTTATAAAATTTATTATCGGTTTAATGTTTTTGAATGTGCCACATTCATACTTTTAGGATTTTTATGGATGTATGAAAATAATCCACACACTATATTTGTGCTTTTTAGGTAATCGGAATTTAAGTATCTGTTTACCTTCTTTATACTCCCATATGTTTTTTATTTCCTGTTCATTTTATAATTATCTTATATATAATAGTTTTTATTAATGATTTTTATATTTTTAATAATTATTTATATTAATTATTAATGAATTTATTTTGTTTTATAGCATATAGCTATATGCTATATATTATCGATGTTCTATAATTATTTAAATTCTTAGTGTAGTTTAAATAAGTTAGCTAATAGAATATTTTGTATGCTTTTTTAAATTTTATTAACAATAGTTTTTTTAAAAAAATACATTGTGTGGTTTATATTCGGTTTATAATTATCTATATATAAGGATTTGTTTGGTTTTGCTGTTAATAAAACAATTGTTACATACAAATGCTTACAACTGTTTATCTTGTGACAATTGAATCATAAAAGTAATACTAGATGGCAGCACCAAAATTTGTATTTTTTCGATAAGTTCTAAATTTTACTTTTTCCAGCTACATTTCAGTTATAATTTACTACACCATGGGAAATTTTTAGCTAAATTTTGACGATATTGTTAAACAGTTTTTAATTAATTTAATAGTGCATTTTAAATATGTAATTACTTTCTATTTATTTTATTTTATATTATATTAAAGGTTATTTAACATTTATTTCAAAATGTATTAAATGCATCCTATGGTATCAATTACTGTGATTTCTTAACTGTTTTATTCACCTTAATCTTTACGATATTTTGGGTGCCATGTGCGCGTGGATTTATTCTAAAATATTGAAATATTAATCGGTATGGTGTTTATTATTTCTATTTTATATCCTATAAATATTTAAATAAGTTTTATTGATTTTTCCATTTCATATTATTTGTTTCTATTCTGTTTTCATTTTTAATCAATTCACTTGATTTTAATGGTTGTTTGGGCACAGGGGAAAATAACTTTTAGCTTTAGCTTATTTTTCTCACAGAAAACAACCATTTTGCTTATATCATTGAATTATGTGCCCTTGACAACGTAATTCAATATATAAGCATTTCCATTATTTGTCGGTGTCCACTTTCTTATTTTTCTTCCATAATAATTCTTATAATAAATTAAAAAAAATTTTTTATACTTACAGCTTTAATTCTTAATATTACGGTTTTTGATGGTGGTAGGTTATGTTTAATTAATGGTTTTATATATATATATATATATATATATATATATATATATATATATATATATATATTATAGATTCGTGAAATTTAATTCCTGGTTTCAATACAAAGTTTCGATGGATTTTTAAGCAATAGCCACTAGAATAATTTTAAAGGATTATTCTTTTATATAACCCTTTCTTACTATCTTTCTTTCCGCTGACAAACTCCCATCGACCGGGATATGGTCCAGATGAACGGGTTTCCATGCCTGGTATCAGGGGGAAATCGCCTGACCGGCGCATGGCGGTAGTCTGCTGGACAAGCGCATATTTCGTCTTAATGGCTACTCAGTTTTTCTGTATTTGAGTTCTATGTTGCCCGGTTACTTCAAGTGGATTTTATTGTTGATATGACGCTGCACCGCACGCATATACATCATGCCGTGGGAATGGAATAACTTATATAACCATTTACTCTTTGTCGGTATTTTTAAAAACCATTAAAATAAATTTAATATAAAATTTATTTAATCCGTCTATTTGAAATACTAGATTTGTCTTTTCGTACAGAAAATTTTACATGTTCACATTTTATCTTTTCACAAAATGTTATGTGAAAAACAAGTACAATCGCAATACATTTATTTCCGTTCTTTTATAAGAATTGCAAGATTTTCATGACAGTTTATTTTGTTAATTAATCTCATTAATCTCTCTCTCTCTCTCTCTCTCTCTCTCTATATATATATATATATATATATATATATATATATATATATAATTTTACAAAAGGATTTACAAAAGTTATAACTACCGATTTTAAACTTTTTTACTTACCGATCTCTTTTATAAACATATCTACAATTTATATTATCATTATATAAATTTTATAATATATCTCCAGATATTAATAAAAATAATTTTTAAGGAAGAGAATTTTCATGTTTTATAACTTGGAGCTTAAAGTTTACTGTAGTTTAGTGTTGAATTTTTGAGATGAGCGGTTAGCGTGTTTTAGAATTGTACTCGTATGATTTATATCAAGCAAAAGTATTAAAATGTGGCACTATATCTCATTAAGTGTTTAATATACAGGCGTAAAGTGAATATTTGCGTGTTCGTGGAATAAACTGTACTTTTTATGAACAAACCTGTTCTTCAAAATTTACAAAGTTTCACATGTAATTAAAAGTCAGTATAATATTTCGAAGACAAACGATCTTCTAGAAAACGTAAATGATTTACTTAATATCTTAACGTTTAGAATTAACACTTGCATTTTAATAAAAATAATACGAACTTTTCTTCTTAAATTCAAATACTGTTTACAATAGTTATGCTTGACATAATTTTATATATATATAATAATCTTAACTATATTTTCCATCCTGATATGCTGTAGTTTTGACTCCTAGCATGTAATTCAGGTATTGTGCTCTAATAATTTTTAATATCCTGTATGAGGTGTATCTTTCTTTAGATCTCTTAGATTTTTATTATCTTTTTTCTGTAATGTTTGCGTTATGAGGAGCTAAATTTTGTCATTTTAGGCTTAATGCCGACAAAATTGGATGAAATAACGCATCTTCTATTAATGAACTCACACTTCTTCTGACGATTCTGTGGGTCATTCATAGTTTCTTATTTTACATACTGGTTTCCTATGTTCATTTCTAAATCGTCTTTAGAACTTTTGCAATTTCTTCATATATTTGTGATTTCAAATTTATTATATATATATACATATATATATATATATTTAACACCAATTACATATGAGGGGCTCACAACCATAGTAGACCAAGTCCACTTTTTAAAAAAAATGAGATAGTTCATGTACAATAGGGTGGAGCGAAAAAAAATAATTTTTTTAAATCAAAAACGGGTAGGTGCCAAAAGTTGCCTTTATACTAGTACATTATCTGCGTGCAATATTCCCGCTGAAAAAAAATGGCTTGAGTCTTCTCTTTTGGTCCAAATGTCGAAATTTTGGGTAAAATTTCACATTTTTTCAACAAATTAAAAAAAATTCTATAGAGATGGTTATTATTTAAAAGTGTTATTTAAACCTTTATTATTAATGACTTAACATGTTTAAACGATAAAACGATATCTTTGTTCTGTATAACTGGAACAAAACTGACAACTTTTGGTGAAAAAATGGCGTTGCCACTCTGTTGTGTCATACAACTAATTGTTGTTTAGAATACAGCTCTTACGTAGTTGCTTTCAAATCTACCTAGGAGGTATCACGTGGAGGTGGCTGCATTTCACGACTCAGCAGTGCATAGCCCGACCACCCTTCCATCTAAGCGCAATGTTTTATTTATATATTTAATTGTGATTTTTTATCAAAGACTGGCATAAGTTTTCTATGTATCAACCTAGTCCATCTCATCTTTATATCCACAGACATTGGGTGATGCTGCTGTGACACTCCTTCACGTATATTTCTACTGCTTGTGTATCATAAGGTAAGCAGAGTAATACAGTGGAATTAACGGAGTCTATTCAGCCCTCTAGTATCTTCAACAAAATTGCATCCCGTTACTGCATAGTGATTGGGAGTTCTGCTCCTACAACATTTTACAACATTTAGGTATTTCATCTTTGAGTATGCCATCCTTTACTCTACCCATTGCATTTTTACATGTTGATAAGCTTGTTGTTTAATGTGGTGGCGATCGTCATCAAAATTGCAATAAGAATTTGCTCTCGATGTCCTAAATAATTTTTTTTAGTATTTGTTTTTTTTGTTTTTTTGTGTGTTTTTTGCCGTTTTCTATGATGTTTAGTAGCCAAGTAATTTCCCATAAGTTTTTAGATTAATTTTTTAGATGTGGATTATATTTGGTGTAAACCATCTTGCGGCATAAACTTGGATTCCATACTTTGTGAGTGAACCAGACTCTGATGGTCAGTCAGTGGTTTTATAAAGGCGAATAATTTTATGAGACTTTGTGAGCCATCTTGCGTAGGAGAAGTTTCTTGGGTTCCTATTCGCTAGTTCTTCTGAGCCATATCTTGATGAAATAACTTTGCAAATGTCTAGCATGTATTTCTGGTATGCGCTGAGTACCCTTTTCTCGATTTCAGGAAATAATGTTTGAAAATTACCCTATATGGCTTCAAAAATTGAAATTAGAAGGGAAAAAGCACGTGGACAAAGGTTTTCCTATTGGTCCGGTGAATCCCTGTGGGTTAAAATCTAATTATTACCAACGATCTTGTCTAATAAATGATGCAGAGAAAATTCACTGGACTTGGAGGTGGCATATGATCAATTGTAATGGTTCATTCTAAGCATGTCCCTCGCAGAATGAATGACAACGACTAACAGAATTATTCGCCTTCAAATGAGCACTCACTGCCCATAAGAGTCTCTATGTTCATTCAAAAAGTGCTATGTTACCCAAGTTTGGTTCCAGGATAGTTTACAATCAAATATAATCCACAGCTAAAGAAGGTATCTAAAAACTCATGGGAAATTACTCGGCTATTAAACAACATACAAAACGGAATAAAACAACTACTAAAAAAAAAGTTATTTAGGACAATGGTTGATTTGCAAACGCAGAAGAAATTCTTAACTCAATGCTCTCTGATGATTTCCATCACATTAAACAGCTAGCCGCTCAGCACATAATAGTTGAAAGATGTGAGTTAATGATTGCATACGCAAATCTGAAATATCGATAATCAACTTTGAAGCGGCTATTTATATAAATCTAATTCATTGGAAAAGTGTTGTGGTAACAGAACCTCTAATCAATATGCATTTATCGGGTGCAGTCTTTGTGAAGATAATAGACGGCTGAATAGATTACATTAATATCATCCGCACTGCATTACACTCTTTATCTTCTGTTACACAAACAGCGGAAAAATACGCAAAGGAGATCCCAGCAGCAGCATCCAAAGTCTGTGGATCCAAAGAAGATATGTACTAGGTTGATACATAGAAAACTTAGGCCAATCTTTGATAAAAAATCACAATTTAACCCCTTGAGGGGCACCTGTATATATTACATACCACCTACGATTAATGAAATTTTACGCCAGAAAATTTTTATTAAATTTTACTTTTCTAACTTTGGTTGAAAAAAGCCGTAAAATTGCTTTTACTTATTTTGAAATAGAATTTTTCAAAGATTCCGGTGGGAATTCAGCATTTCACAAACGTAATTGCTTGCCCCTCAAGGGGTTAATGTATAAGTAAAACATTGAGTTCAGATGGTAGGGTGGTCCAGCTATGCACGTTGTGACATGAAATGCAGTCACCTCCACGTGATACCTCCTGGGTAGTTTTCAAAGCAACTAATAATAGCTGTATTCTAAACAACAATTATTTGTGTGACACAACTGAGTGGCAACGACTTTTTTCCACCAAAAGTTGTCAGTATTGCTCCAGTTATACAGAACAAAGATATCCTTTTATCGTTTAAATATTTGAAGCGTTTATGATAAGATATTATTATTAACCATTCATTAATAATAAATGGTTAAATAACACTTTTAAATAATAATCATCTCTGTAAATTTTTTTTTAATTTTTTGAAAAAATGTCAAATTTTACCCAAAATTTCGACTTTTGGATTAAAAGCGCAGACTCAAGCCATTTTTTTTCAGCGGTAATATTGCAGGCAGATGATGTACTAGTATAAAGGCAACTTTTGGCACCTACCCGTTTTTGATTGTAAAAAAATAATTTTTTCCCTCCACCCTAATGTACAAGGATCAGTAAACTGTGTTTTATCTATTGCCAAAGTGCATCAAGTCTGTAGTTTACATAATTTATCATAGATAGCATCTGTGCCCACAGTTGGTGACGTAATACAAAAAACCTTCACAACCATACTGAATTAAGTCCATATATTAGCGTACTACTCTTTCATGTGTGCTCCATTCTTGTCTAAATATTGCCTCATTGCTATCAAAACACGTTGTATTTTAAAGAAAGTAATGATTTCAAAACTCCTGATGAAAAATAAACGTTCAGGCATCATCAGATGGATAAACTATGATTTGAAAGTAGTGCTGTTTTTGATGACCCTCCCCCCTCATCTCGGTAAACAAACGGTAAACATACCGACAGTGTTTTTCTTTAAAAAATCATAACAAGGAAAAAATCTCTCATCTTATAGTTCGATCTTCGGCCTAGAGAGGAATGTACGACAAAGAATAAGACCACTATGAAATAGAAATTCTATTAAAAAGTCTTCAGCACAAAGCTTAATTTACAATTCAAGCCGCCAAGTACAGATACATGTAACTTATGTAATGATATATCAATTAAAATTTCGACAGAAAATAAGGAAAACACTAGAATAAGTCTTGAAACCGAACGAGAACGCCACTTGTGGAAATCTAAGCAGTCTAGAGAGAAAATGAGTCTTATAAAATTAAAGCCTCAGATGAAACTTACTACTGTACATTCGACTTGCAAAAAGCACTTCCCTTTTCTAAGTTTTCAACCTCCATAGCCTATTATAAATGCAATCTATTTGTTAAAAACTTTGGGATGCATTCCTTTAATAATAATGTGAGACACATGTACGTCTGGGATGAAATAGAGGGAGAAAGAAATTCTCAAGATTTTTCTAGCATTGTTGCAAGACACATAAGAGAGAAAGCCTCTAAACATGAGAAAATTATACTGTATTCTGAAGCCTGTGGTGTCCAAAATAGGAACATCAAATTGTCTCTTATGCTGTTGAAACTAGTTAATAGTACGAACATAACAGCAGAGTCAATTGAACAATTGACCACAAATACATGGTGTCCGCCCACACTTTCCTTCCGAATGACGCAGAATTTCGTCTCATTGACGCAGCAAGTCACATTAAACAACACTTTTATGTTCCTGGAGACGGGAAGGAAACAATTATGAATGCAAAGAAAAGATGTCCTAAATTTGATATCAGTGAAGTTAAGAATTCCGACTTTACTACAGCTTTGGAACAAAATATCACAAATAGGGAGAATGATACCGAGGGAGCTTGTTTTATCAGATGGCTACGAGTAGTGAGAAGTTCTTCCTTCATGTTACTGTTCAAAGAAACCCTCAATAAGGATCAACATTTTAGTAAAATAAATTTGGGAAAACGAGCTCGTGGGCGCAAGTTACTTTCTTTGTCAAATATCAATCAAGGTGCGTTGTACGCGGGCCGTAAAAAATAGTTTTGGCCAAAAAGAAAGATATGATGTATCTTCTGCCATACATTCCGCTAATTCAACATATATACTTCAAAAAACTTCCAGTGGAGATCAATACAGGTTCCAATCTACCTCCATACTGTACTCAACATCATGATGGCAATGATATTTCTGATAGTATTGTGTACAGTGAATGATTTACGTTAGCTGGTAATATGTCTCACTCTTTATGTTTAATTTGGAGTAGAAAATAGAATAAGTAAATATAAATCAAAATCAAAATGTAGAGTTTTTGTGGTCATAATAAACAAGCCTTCATTTACACATGGAAGTTTCACAACCATACTGGACCAAGTCCTATTCTTTTTCTAAAACGTATAAATTTACAATAGAAATACTAATTTGTCATTTGTAAAAGCAGACCACAATAAAAATTTTACTTTATCTTGAATATTGACATATATAATTCTTATAAATCACTTAACCAGAATTAATTATTTATTAGCACCTTTAAAGCGTTATTATTCACAATAGATAAAAATGAGCTTGGAATACTATGGTTGTGAGTCCCTCATATAATCAAAATTAATATAGAAATCTTAATCTGTAAAGTTTTAAATATGAAATATTTGGAGCTATAAATATTGAATTATTTTTAACGAAAAACTTTTCATAAGTATTTAGATAGTTTCAAATAACATAAAAATATAATTAGAATTTTAACTATTTCGATTAACAAAATATTTTTCTTAATTATTCAATTTTAGAAAAAGGAAAAGAGATTGATTCATAGAGTGAAAAAACAAATGCCTACGAATATATATATAGTATATGTTGCATTATTGCAACATTTGATGATTTTTCTAGTTGAAATGAAGTAACTGACTGTCACATAACAGTAGTGGATCACGTCCAGCAGTAATAGAGTAGTATAAGTTGTGAGAACTGGTAAATTCGACCATGTTGTACTAGTATAACGAAAACTGGAATTCTGTTGTGCCAAAGACTACGACATTGACGTTATGTGTTCATTTGGAAGTTGTATCAGTCGACGAGTGAAGGCCATGGAATACGTTTTTCTGTGAATGTTTCCCCAGAAATAATTGAGACAAAACGTAAAATAAACTCAGCATTTTATTTAAACATCTTTCGGCGGCGCAGTTTCCACCAAGAATATTAGCCATCGCTTCATAGTTGTAATTTAAGGATGAACAAAGTTGTACATAATCGAATACATGGACGGTGACCAGGGGGTGGTATGAAAAATGGAAATACGACTAAAATCTGCTGAAACACAGGGAGCATCGGCTTTTTGTTCGTCAAGTGTAGGATTACAAATATGACCTAGGTCGCGCTCTCAACCAATTAATAATTAAGAATACCATGCCATTGAAAGAGTGATGACAGAGCGAGTGGATGAATTTGAAGGTAAAAAAGATAACCCCGGAATATGCGGGGGAAAATAAAATGGAAGGGAAAATAAAATGGTTGCTAAAAGAACATTCTAAAAGAAAAAAGAGCGGTAATGGAACATTTAATTTAAGAATACTAAAATCGTAATATTTAAGTAATTTAGACATGTGAGACATTAAATTAACTATAAAATTTAACAGAATTAACGATAGAGATAATTTAAGAATAAGGATTTAGTGAATATAAAGTAGTAATTTAGAATAAGATAAGGAAAACGTAAAATTCGATTTAATAATGTAATATATATATTATATATATATATATATATATATATATATATATATATATATATATACATAATTTAAAGGTTATGCTAAATTAAAATGTGTGAACGTGTTTCATATTTCAACTTTTAGAATTTAGAAAATACGTTTTATTCCTAAGAATGAATAATAAGGTAAATATTGTAAAATTATTTTTTACTAAAATGCATATGCACTTATTGTTTAGCTTATTAGTAACGTATAACTATTTATTTAGATAAAAAAAGTTGATCACGTTATTCTATAGACATAATAATGTCCTCCGCTGGATTGAGCTATACCTGAACCGAAATCGCAAAGTCAACAGTTAATCCGACCGGAAACTCCAAATTCTATTTAAAATCGTCCCAAAGTCAAACAAATTTCTTTTATTAACCGTAAACTAACACGATTCAGAAATAATTCCATTCAAACCCGACCAACAACCTGCAAACAATTGATATTGATTCAAATTTTAATGTAACTTTAAGAAAATAGGCTACAAAAATATCTCTAATGCAAATGTAATATTTTGTATTGAGAAAATAATATGCAAAACGCTATCCTTTTCAAATACACTGGTTTCCAAAAATTAAGGAAAAACAACAAAAATAGCGATTACTCAAAATGTTACATGTAGATTTTAATAAAACTGAGGCACAATATACAACACATAGTAAGGTATAAATTAACATTAAAAGAAATTACTAGACGATTGTGATGTTTCAGAAATTAACACAAATATAAAATAAACAAAATAAATGTGTCAGTTTGTTATAGGAAAAGTACCTTTAATATGGAGTATGATTACCCCTAGAAGCGTGTGATACTGTCAATTATGCGATCGATAAGTTCGCTGGGAAGTGCGAGCCATTTCTATTGTAAAGCTGTTGTAGGAGTGGGAAGGTCTGAGGAGGGGAATTGAGAACAGCAACATATCTTCCTAAAGCTTCCCAAACATGGCCGTTAGGATTCAAGCCCGTTGATCGAGCTGGCCATTCCATGCGCTGAATTGTTTGGTGCTGAAGATAATCTTCCACTATGCGAACCCTCTGTGATCTAGAGTTATCCTCCAATAACAGGGAATCATTACCTATTGCGCCGGCATAAGGGCGAAAATAAGCATGAATAATGTCATCTCTATAAACTTGAACATTCATAGTTCCACGTGGAAAGACATGAAAGTCTGTACGTCCACCCAAAGAGATACCACTCCAAACACTGACACTGCGTTCCCCGTATGAATCTCTTTCACGAATGTTTGATGGATGATAGCGTGTTCCCTGCTCTCTTTAAATCAAATAACTCCTACTATCACTTTGGAGGCTAAAATCGAGATTCATCCGAGAAGTGAACACGCCTGCATTGATTAGCCGCCCAGTGGACATGTTAAAGTGCCCATCTTAAACGCTTCATCCGGTGACGTGAAGTGAGCGGCACACAAATTGAGGTCTCCTGAAGTAAAGACCACCTTCATGCCCGTAAGGCATGGTGACGTCACGGCGACGTCTTTGTGAAGTCACACTGTGACTTTGTGACAGTCGATGTGACGTCACGTGACGTCGGTGTGACGTCATAGTGACTAAAATGCGAAGTCATTATGGCCGTTTTAGAGCTCGTTTGTGACGTCACATTGTGACCACTTTGTGAAGTCACGGTGTGACAAATTTGTGAAATGTGTGTCTTTTGTAACGAAATTGTCATTAACAAGTGATGGTTCTGTGACAGCAGTGACAATGTTGTTTATCACATTGTGACAATTTTATGAAAATTGTGTGATTTGTGACGATTTTGTCATTAACATTGTGACGAATATGTGACTACAGTGACAATGTTCTGAAGTCACACTGTGACACACTTATACATGTAAAATCATTTACATCTATAACGTTATTATACTTTGGCGATACATCGCAATTAAAACTTGTGGCCGCTATAACAATGTTATATCAAACGAATTTTACTGAATAAAAATGCAATGCCCTGCAGACTTCAATCTTTGTTGCAACTATTTTTTTTCTGTTATAATCAATGAGAATATTGAACACGATTAAATATTCGATATATCAGAATATTTATGTCAAAATTATTTATTTGTTCTACTAAAAAGCATTAAAATTACCAAAGAAACATTCTTGTTTAAATATTTGAAGCTTTTTATATTATTTAAAGTATAGAAATATGGAATGAAATTAATTTATAACATTTAATACGCATTAACCCCTTAATTCTCGCTCCTGTGATATCCACGAGCTGTGTCTTTTATTCAGATTGTTTGATTCCTAACAGTTTTTTTAAAAAGTGTAATTGGCTTTTCTATGGTATCATTTTACTCGTCATTAAATATGGTGAATATTTCTTTTTCAAAAAAAGTGGTGCCAATAAGCAATTTGAATTTTTAAACCGTAATTTAATGCGACCGTTAAGGGGTTAAGAACTCTAAGTCACTGGTGAAGGTGATTTTTTTTTCGATTAATACAACATCTATAAAAGAATTGAAAGATAAAAATGAATGCCAATATTAATTATATTTTATATGTCTTACGATATTGATTACAAAAAAAAAATCAATATATGATTTTAATTCAAACGCACGTTAATTCAAGCAAGTTGGGGCAAAGAAAAGGGATACTTCTTTGTTATAGAGGGCCCTCTTAATTTAATTATGCCAAAGTTACAGTTACTATCTCGCTAAGAGCATCGTGAAGATTATACATGTGCGTCATATATATGTATATTATATATATAATTTATATGTATTCTCCAAACGCTTACTATGTTCCATTTAGTCATTATATACGTATTATTTACGTCTTTTATGCCACATATATATACTATATTCATATATGTCATGTACATGCACAGATATATATCTATATATATCATGCACATAATATACACATGTCATACATATAAATGACTATAACTGGACATTTTAGCTCTCGAAAAGTTGTTTGTATTGTATCATATATTATTATAAAGTCATATATGATTTATAATTTGGTGATTCATAATCAGGATCCACTATATCACAAAAGTACCTAAACAAGTTCAAACTATTTCGATTCTAAAATAGTATACAATGATTTGTCATGCTAGCGCTTTATTCTGAAAAAAAAGAAAAGGCTACAAACGCTGCTGCTTCTGTAATTGCATCGTAAACTGTTAACTACATAAAGAAAACAATCGTATGTAAAAATATCAAAGCTATTAGTTTTATAGCAACATAGATAATAAATATGTTGAAACAGTTTTTAAATCGAATAATTATTTTAAGAGCAATTTAATGTCGAAATTGCTTATATTTACTGTCAATGTTAGAAATATGTAATTTTAGGTATCTAAAAAATGATATAAGACATAAAAACAATAAATCGTTGATTTTTTTTTGTTATATTTTGAAATAAGCAGAAAATTGCATACTTCTCATTTGCAAATACAAAATTGAAAAATATATAAACTTACCTTTGTAAATATCTATTCGTGGTTTTCTCCAACAATTTTTATTTTACAAAAATTACGAAGTACATTTTAGCAATAACGATCCTGAACTACTCAAATGATAAATGCAACTTTGGTATGAAAAATTAATTCAAAATTGTCAGTATCGGTATGTTGAGAATTCTAAAAACAATTTTGATAAAAATCGCTATGTTGGAAGATAGCAGCAATAAATAAAATCGCATTTTTAAGCTCAGTGTAAAAGTAATTGCGACTTTTTACTATGTTGCAGATATGTAGCACGCAATACAAGGGGTTAATCTATTTTACATCAGGGCTTGTCTGCAGTAAAATACATACTACTTAAAAACTACTTTTTTAAGTAGTATGTATTAGTAGTAGTATGTATAAGTAGTAGTACTTTAAAAATAATTTTAATAATTGATTCCCAAAATTACATTTTTATTCACGAAATTATATATTAAAAAAGTAACAACTATTACTATCTATGATTTTTTAACGATAATCGTTTATTGTTTACATAATAAAACTATTAACATTATCGTTTTTTCTTAGTATTCACGATTTTTAGAAGTAAACCATTTCTTCTGTCCTTTCTTTTAATACAGCTTCTCCGTTGTATCCTTGAGATACCCTTTTCTTATAAATTCCTCTTCTGTGCAGATGAATAATATGCAATGCAAATTGTTTCAGAACATTACTTAATACAAAATAGAAAAGTTAAGTTTACAAATAATTGTATTCTATAAAATGGCTTTTTTTAATAAACAATATAATTATCTTTAAAAGTTAATAAGTACATTAACGATTGATTATAATACTTGTTCATATACTTCCATATTTATTAAAACTTGTGATTTTAACCAGATATTTCAAATAATAAAACAAATAAGATTAAAATGCAATTTAAATCGTTAACCTGATCAAAATGGTTGATAAGCAAGTTATCCATTTCAACAAAATAAATAATAAATGCATGAAACTTATGCTTATAAGAAGCTGACTAAAATCATATAATTTTTAAAAAAAGCAAACAGGGAAAATAATATTTTTACATACCGATTTTTCCTTGACGTTATTCTTTCTGTACTATTTTTTTGCAGCACAAATTAAGTCCGATAATAATTACAGTAACAAAGGCTGAATCATTTTCACCAAGCCAAAGTCACTGTAAATTTCTCAGACTCATATTTTGTTTCATGCATTAACTTGGAATTGATCAAATTTGTTAATCCTTGTCAATAATACGCATCCAAGCAGGTCTATGCTGTCAGAAAATCTTCCCGCGTCTGTCGCGTTCTAAAAGCTTCTCTATTTACTCTTTTCTGCGGTCGTGTACTCCGCAGACGATTTTAAGTACCGATGCAGGTGTCTTTCGTTTCCGCTTATTTGTTTTAGTATACAACAGATTCCGAACTTAAATGCGTAATAATTTTCGACGAGTGTTTCTAATTAAAATTTTCTATTTGAAGAATTTTTTGATGCATTTTACCTTTTATTTTTTGTCAGTTTCATAGATTGTAAAGTTTCTTTTTTGCAAATATTGATTATAATAATATTCGTAATTGGAGTTTATTAGATAAAACATTGTTTAAAATTTTTAAATTCGTAAAAATAAATTTAATAGTGATAATGAAAAACCTTTTCTTAAAAAAAAGGTAAATTTTGTATCACTCGTAATAAATACAAAAAATCTTTTTTAAAAATAAACAAGAAAGAAAATTCATGCGTTAAGCATAGATTATGAAACAATTTCCAACACTTCCTGAATGCTTTAACAAAACTTTGTTATTTAGGGAAATAGGGTAAATAAGATAACTAAGTAAACATTTTATAATACGCATAAAACATTTTAAAAACTGATTTCTGTAGTTACCGTCAATAGCCAAATATGTATTCCAATTCTTTTGAACAGCCCTGTATTTGATCTATAGGTTGATATATATACTATATAATGGGAAAATTTAGTTTAGCAAGAAAATGCGTAACAGGTTGAAATTCATCATTCAGCAATTTATACTAGTAGATGGAAACATACTTGAATACTTTTGTACAGCCCTGTAGTTTACTTAGTACCTTTATTACATGCCACTATTTAGCTAAAATTTAATTCAAACTAACACATTCTTAAAACTACTGAAATTACATTTCCAGAAATTATCACCCATAGACGGTCATGTATCCAAATCTTTGCGTGGCTCTGTATAACATTTTATCTATATTCAACAAATATTTCTTAGTAAACTAAATGTTGTTCAGCGTAAAAATGCACAACTCGTTTAAAACTTACCTTTAAGCAATTTATGCTCATACTCTGTAACCTTTACGAATTCATTTCTGTAGCCCTGTATATGAACTCTAGCATTTATACGCACTTTATAGTATGCATAAATATAGTGAAAAAGCGCATATCATAATTAAAATGCATTTCGAGCAATCATTACTAATATACAGTAATTCAGATACTATATAATATCTGAAATCTTTTCAAATACACCGCAAACAATGTATTCTTTTGTGTGGCCCTGTAAATGAACAATAACTATTCTTTGCACCGCATATTCAGTAGAATGCATATTTTAATGGACTTCATAAATGAATATCAGTTTTACTATGTTTGAAAGAGTGTAACTCATTTGAAACGATTTTTTCCCATTGGCCGTAATGTAACGGAAAATTTTTGACAGTACCTGTAAATGAAATAAACATGCTACAAATTTCATTTGAAATAGGGAACGTGCTATGGTAAAGATCACTAACATTCAAAAATTTCAGAACGATCCGAGCATATTTATGTGAGTTAGAGCGTGGACAGACGGCCGAAGTCATAAACACTTTTCAACTTTGTTGGAAAGTGTTAAAAAGGTCTCTCGAGGAGAAAAAGTATTTTCTTTGTCAATCTGTCATTCTTTTCATATTAATTTTCTATAGAATAAAACATCTTGTAAATTAACTATTTTTTAAGACATTTGTGGAAAACAAAGAAATGAAAATACGAGTAATTAATTATGGCATGGGTTTGCTTAAATTTTGTATACTTATTTTACATTCGGAAAATATTAATTTTATTTAAAAAATCTGAAGGAAGTAGAATTTTTTTAAAAAAAATAGTTACTTAAAATAGTTGAGCACGAACAGGAAAAAAATATGACTTGAATGCAAATTATAAGGCAAGCAATTCATATATGACTAAACTTTGAAGTCGCTTTCTAAGTGCATTAAAAGCTGCAGACTTAACTGTAATGGAAAATTTTTAGTTTGAAACCGCAGACGTTTCTCGATTACTGTTTGAGAATCTTCTAGTATAACAGGTAATCATTTACAAAAATCATTATAAAAGATAAATCGAGGTGTGTATAGCTAAAACATTTTTTAATTAGATGGAATTCGTATAATTAGAAAATAATTTTGTGTCGCTGATGAATTAATTACATTTTATGTTATGTAAAATAATAAGTTTTGGTCAGAGGCACAGGGATTCAACTATAATTAATTAATAATTATGTATATTTATGTATGCATTAATTACTCTTTTTTTTTTGGACATTTTCGTTTTCGACCGAAAATAGGAATATTACCAAAATTCGGTTTCGGTATGGTACAATATGATGTTTTTTTTTTGTCACACATGTGACGTGACGTACGTTACATACCGTGACATTACAGTGACGTCACATATATTTTTAATTGCCGTAAAAATATTTTTTAGAGTAAATTTTATTTTTTGAAGAATTTTTTAAATATTTTAAAGTTTTCTAAGAAGTTCACATTTTAGTCACAATGTGACATCACTAAGTGGTGGCATTTTGGTCACAGATGTGACGTGACCACAGTGACTTACAGTGACGTCACAACGACGTCACCGTGACCATGCATGCTATGAGGGTGTATCTTTCTGCGCACAGTAGATGTTGATACAAACCTTCCAATGGCTGCAGTAAGGGAGGTTCTAACATGAGTGGGGTTTGCTGTTCTATTCCTTAGTACACATAAGTACAAATATCGGTCATCGGTGCTTGTCGTAACTCTTGCCCATCCTCGGCTGCGCCTTCTGGAAGCCGAACCAGTTGCTTAAAATTGTTGCCAAAGCCTATGAACAACAGAAGGACTCACATTTAACAATCTGGCCTCCTCTGTCTGACTTTGACCTGCCTCCAATCTTCCAACAGCTCTATATCTCAGTTCTGCGAGCACATGATACCTCGAGGTCATACGAATGAATTGGCTATCTCAGTTTTTTTTAATCTCATAATTACAGAGACACATGCAGCCGTACTCTCTAGCATGCATTTTTATGCTCCTCGCAGATGACGCAATCCGATTACAGCACCACTAGTTTGAATTTTGTAATTTCATTCATCATCGTATAGTCAACAACATGTCCAAATTTCATACAGATAGGTTTATTTTTTAACGAGTTATCGCTCTTTTTGTGATTTTTCCTTAATTTTGGAAACCAGTGTATTTAGTCCTTCATCTAAAACCATATTCTAGACTTTCATTTGAAAAATGAGGTTAACGGGAACGGGAACCGAAAAATCAGAACATAATTCAAAGTCGACCCAAAATGAATCATTTTCTTTCAACCCGAATCGCAATGAAAAAAAAATCAACCCATCTGGAACCGCAAGGCAATTTGGGTACGGGTAAAATTCGGTTCACTGACCCGATGCCAGACTCTAACCCAATACTTAACAACTAATTCAAAGCTCAAAAAACAGTAAATCTAAACAGAGTATTCTTTATGAGTTATCTGAAGAAAATACCTGCTTAAATATTTGAACTTTAAAAATCTGAATAGTATATGTTTCTTTATTTAAAATTCGTCACGAAAATTTAGTTACACAAAATGCAACACACTTTTTTTTTATTATTATTATATGTTATTATGGCCATTTAAACAGAACTGAAAGTCAAGAGTTGAAAAGTATTTTAAAGTTGTAAATAAATTGAAATTAAATCTTCATACTTAACCTTTCACAAGTTTTTGTAGCGAAATTTTTGAAAAAATTAATTTTCTATATTTTAATAATAAATCAGATAATATAGAAAGGTTCAACAAAAGATTAGAAAAATACAAATAAAATATTTTATAAGAAAAATAGCAATAATATTTATTTATAAAACTTAATGTTTCTGTTTAGATCAAAAAGCACAATAATAAATAAAATGCATATGCTTCAAAGGATATCTAAAGAAAAATTTCCAAAAATATACATAAATGTCCAAAATAAACATTGCATACATTATTCAAGATATTCATGCGATCCGAGCAGTAAAATTTACATAAATACATCTATATATCGATGCTTATAAATCGATTACATCTTGCATAAATAATACTTCAATTCTGGAAATCAATATTTCAAAAAACTTTATCATAATCGATGGATTTCATGACATGCAAGTTCTAGTAAAGAAAGTATAACTTGCTGAAATTCAGAAAGAATATCAAAACAAGTTCTTTATTTTTATTTGTTTAAGAAAAGCTTTTAAAAATAATTTTAAGAAATGATGATGATACTTAAAAATCAATCACAATTCTGTTTTATTTATAGTGAATTTCACATATTATACAAATAACGACACACTCATATTCTATTAATGCAAGTGAATTTTTCAATAAAGAAATTGCTTGAAAATAATTTAATTTTAACACACATTTTAATACTCTGATTAATTCATTTTTTATTTAATGACGTTAATATACTTTAAAAAATATTTTTTGGAAGACGGCAGACTTAAAAAACCAGTAACATATAAATAAAGAGAAACAAACAAATGTATATGTTCGTTTAAAATTTTTATTCGAAAATTTACTTGACTCATTAAATCCTAATAAAATACCTTTTAATATCCATTTTCAGCTATTTTTCCGTAAATTTTAAAATACCCTCCCCCCCCCCCCTTATAAGCAATCCTTAAAGCGTTCCAGGAAGAATTCAATTTCTACCAATTCTTTTCGAAATTCTGAAATATATATAGTGTAAAAGCACCAATAGTCGGCAACTTAAACGCCTTCTTTTAGTATATAGCTCAAAGCGGAATTTTAAAAAGCAATACAACAATTTTAACAGTGACACATGTTAATGTATACGTTTCTTTTACTGTTTCAGCAATTGTTTTTTAAAAAACTGATTATAGTTTTTATTTATAAAAAGTTAAACTTAAAAATAGTAAAGCGCCAGTAGTCGGCCACTCAATTCTAGTGTTCGGCCATCACTGGACCAGTTGTCGGCCACTTAAATGCTTTGTTATTGTAAATAACTTAAATATAATTTAAGTATAACTTAAGTATAATTTTTATAAACAGAACAACATATTAACAAAAAATAAGTGTTAATTTATACTTTTCTTATAATGTTTCAGTAATAATTTAAAATATTATAATAGTTTTTAACACTTTCCAACATAGTATTTAAAAGTGTTTGTGAATTTGGATTGTCTCCAGCCTGTCCGAGCTCTAACACTCGTAAATATACTCGAATCGCCATGAATTTTTTGTCGGTTATTGACGTTAACAGTAGCACGATCGCTATTGAAAATAAAGTTTGTAGAATTTATAGTTCATCTACAGGGACAGTCAAAAGTATTCCGATACATTACGCTCAATGCGAAAATATTGCTTCACGTTTATTTTAATGATGTTGGTCATTTAAAACATAATGAGATTTATATGAATTTATGACGTGCACTAAACTATGCATTCTGGACAATATGGGGCCAAAGTACTTATTATTCATTTATAGGGCCACGCAAAAGACTCCCTTTACATAATAGTGTCAGGGGAAAAACTGCGTTCAGCGTATTTTAGTTCTGTTACACTATTTCAAATGAAATTGATATACATTACTGAGACTTACTACAATATACTTGTCGTATAACATGATATGCATAGCATTTATCGTTCATTTACAAGGACACATAAAAACTCGGATATAGTACTGTAGTATCTTTCTATTAGCAATAATTGTTGAAAGTCTGATTTCGTTTATGACATGCATTTTTAAGTTTAATTAAATCTTTGTACTTTAATTAAATCTTAGTATGTGGTGTGTATAACAGATATGGATTGTATACAAGGCTACACAAAAGAGTTTGTAAGCTTTGCGTAGTATCAGCGTGAATGGCTTAAAGGAGGCTTTTAATTGAGTTATTCTCTTTGAAGATGAACTATATTTAGTATACTAATATATGTTTGTATAATATAAATAAAATCATATGCAGGGCCGCGCAAAGACCGAAATACATGACCTCCCAGTGATAATAATGTGTGGAAGTGTGATTTCAGTAGTTTTAACCCCGTTTTTGTCTGAAACTTTAGCTTAATATGTGTGGCATATAAAAATCTGTTGGCAATATACAGGGCTGTACGAAATAATTCAAGTATGTTTCCGCATAGTGGTAGAAATTGCTGGAGGTGAATTTTCAATCTGTTATGCATTTTCTTACTATACTAAGTTTTATGATACTATTTATAGAATAATATATAAATATTTAGATTAAATACAGGACTGTACAAAAGGATTGGACTACTTTTCTGGTTAGGGACCGTAATCTGGTTTTCAAAAATATTATGCCTTTTCTATAATGTTTACTTTTTTTACCGTATTAAGCAGCTAATTTTCGTTAAAGAATTCTGCAAGTCATGGGAAGTGCTTTTTTGTAATCTATTCTTGATGCATGATTTTTCATTCTTGTTTCTCATGAAAAGTAAAGTTAATAGTACCAAATTATCTGGTGGTCGGCCTTTCAAATTTTGTGTTCCGCCATCGTTGACTAGGCGGCGGGTAGAGAAAAAATTATTACGTTATCTTGTTTCAAAATGAAATTATGATGTAGAACAGGATTATTAACAGAACATAAATGACTGATCTGTCGATGCATATCTTGGTATGATATTAGCAGCAAGGAGCGCCAAATCGTCATTTTAGAGTTACTATCATGTCATCGAGTTTCGGGATAAAATTTTAATATGTTGCATATCTCGACTAGTACAATGAAAATATTTCAGTTTGTCTTGCGTTTTCGTGGTTAGATATGAGCAGAACGCGGCGCCAATTCTTCATTTTGGCGGTACTATCTCGTCATTGACTTTAGAAATGTAATTTTAATAAGTTGCATATCTCGAATAGTACATTATATATATTACAGTCTGCCTCTTAATATCTTTCAACGATATGAGCAGAATGAGGCACTAATTCTTATTTTGGCGGTATTATCTAGTCATCGGATTTCGAAATGAAATTTTAATATGTCTATTTCCATTAATACGATTTAAGTATTTCTGTCTGTTCGTGGTATCTGAGTACTATACAAGCAGCACGGGTCGCCAACCCATTATTTTGGCGGTACTATTTCGTTTTCAATTTTGAGCATGAAATGTTAATAAGTTGCATATCTCGAATAGTACATTACAAATATTAGTCTGCCTCGTAATATGTTTCAACGATATGAGCAGAATAAGGCACCAATTCATATTTTGGCGGTACTGTTCAGTCATCGAATTTCGAAATGAAATTTTAATGTCTATTTCCATTAATACGATTTAAGTATTTTAGTCTGTTCATGGTATCTGAGTACTATACAAGAAGAACGGGTCGCCAACTCATTATTTTGGCGGTACTATTTCGTTTTAAATTTTGAGCATGAAATGTTAATGATTAAAGTTACAGATTAGGATAATACAAATGCTTCAGTCTGTTTTGTAATATCTCGATAAGATATGAGAAAAACGGGGCGCTAATTCTTCTTTTTAGCTGTACTATCGCATCATCGAATTTCGGGATGAAATTTTAATGTGTTGCATATTTAGATTAGTACAGTAAAAATATAACTATCTGCTTCGTGTTGTCTTGGTACGATACGATCAGAATAGTGCGTCAATTCGTCATTCTGGTGGTATTAACAGATCGAGTTTCGATGTAAAATTTTAACATGTCATAGACAGCGATTAATTTATCGATTATTGATATTATGTGTAATGCATATTTTAAAGTGCCAGTTCCACTGAAAATGAGTAATTTTAGCTTCATTTTTAAAAATTTAAGTTCTATAGAGGCAGAAGATGGGATTTTAAAACCCAACAGTTAGCCCCTAGTTAACATTATTGCAGACTATTGAGTTAATCAACAATGTAATAAGTTTTATTTTATATTATTGAAAAGCTATCACAATTCGTGGCTTTGTGGTTATTGAAATATGGCAAATGATATTTGTGTACGTATTGACATTAGGGAGAAATTATATTTGTGTGTCTATTAAAATTAGGAAGAAGTTATATTTCCGCAGAAAGTTTAAATATTATTAATTAAAACGCAATATGTTGAAATTTCATCCTAATAATCCGTTAGTTGATTGTGAGAAACATTTCACCCCTTTAAATTTCGAATATCTTATAACCTACTTTGTGGCAGCATTTATGTCTTAAAAGTAAAACCTATGTAAAATTTCAAGTTTCTAGGAATAGCCCTCGCAATTTTGAAATAAATCATCTTTTTAAGTATGCTTTCTGCACATTTCACACTTTAAAATTTCCATATTGAAAATACCTGTTTTGTGCGAGTAAGCAACAGCTATGTCGAGTTTCAATCCAATATTAAATTACTTTTACTTCTATCACCAAATATAACGTTTTTTGATTAATTTATCTTTTAAAATTTCAAATTTATCATAACTATTTATGCACAAACATTTGCGCTTTAAAAATAACTGTGATTTAATATTTCAATACTTTTTCCTTAACATTTTGATACTAATCATAATTTTCAACGTTTATAGAATGTTTTCTACTCATTTCAGCCTTTTATATTTCGCTTTTTATTTTTATTTTTTTCGAAACCGTTTTCAGAAGGCATTTATCTGTTTCCGTTTTCAGTGAGCATTTATCTCTTTAAAAAAAACCATGTCAAGTTTAAAATATCTAAAATCCTCAGTATTACAAAAAAGTGATACTTTAGAACGTGTTTTGCTTCTAGAGAGACTGTCACCATCATTTTTTCACTTTTACTTTTAAAATTGATTCGGCAGTTCCACAGATTTCCTCCTACAAAAGAAACAAACAAACGTTTCTTCTTCAAAACATTAGTATATTAGAAGGCTTCATGCTGGTCAATTTTTCGAAACGAAACATATCGGAGTATTTAAGCTTGTAAATACAAGGTTAAATTCACAGTTTACATATTTTCCATTGCCGTCATTACAAATTTTAATGCAAAATGAGCCTTTGTCTGAAATGTCATTGCGAATATCATTGCGATGTCATTGCGTTGAAGTAAACTATACGAATACCATTGCCCAATTATGTGTTTCAAATTGTCAGACAAAATTTTTGCTGTTAAGAATTAGTGAATAAACATTGAGTAGATCATTTACGGTATAATTACATTCGGGAGAAATTATATTTGTATGGTAGAACAATATAATGCAATATACTAAAACATTACTAATTAACAATGAAAATCTCATCAAAATCGTCTAGTATTTTTTTAAATGCTAATATATCATAATCGAGTTCACCTGATTATAGAACTTACCCCCGTGGTAATATAACTAAGCAACATATAATGATATACAATAAACTAAAACCTTTCCTGAAAAATTATCTAACTAACGATGCAAGTTTCATCGAAATCTATTCAGCAAAACTGAAGTTATAAGCAGCCGGAACGAAATTTCCATTTGCATTTTATATCAAGTGTCCTGGGGTATAAACATCAGGATAGGTAATAACGCCATGTGCTAATATTAGGCGTAGGTATGAAGGAATCCAGAAAAATGGCACTACGGGTTCTGCGCTGAAAGGTTCTGAGTCATCTGAATCACAAACAACCGCTAAAAGTTATTTTTTTTACATTTGTAGACCTTATCTGTGGAATAAGCTCGTAAGAGTCAATGCCCGATTTAAAGTTTGCTAGGTAAGTTCTGTAATTTGTTAGGAAA
Source organism: Maratus speciosus (assembly GCA_963932465.1). Classification (NCBI taxonomy): domain Eukaryota; kingdom Metazoa; phylum Arthropoda; class Arachnida; order Araneae; family Salticidae; genus Maratus; species Maratus speciosus. Next base: position 239,144,456 of record OZ010787.1, on the reverse strand, counting down.
TACTTTGTTTATTAGATAAATTTGTATTGTATTTCACGTACTTTCAAAATGTTGTGGGAGATTTTGGATGTATTCTCAAGGTAGCTTGTAGTTTAAAATATACTGCGCAAAATGCATACCGGGGTAATAACGCCATGCACTAGTGTTAATATCCCGGTTGATTCTTTTCAGTGGCAGAACTACATTTTTGATTTTATTTTTTTTGATTTTATACACGAGAGACCATTATTGTCATTGTTGAAAACTAAAAAAGATAAAGAGATATTTATACGTCCTAAATGCTGCTAATTTTTTCATGCAGAAGAATAATATATCATATGATTATTACTGCACCCTGATAGCGTAATTAATGGTAAGTAAAAGCAATTTGTCAATTTCTAAAGCTGTAGAGTTTGTATCTTTAGAACTGGATAATTTGCATGTCATTATTCCATCTCATTTTATAGTTTTGTTTGCATGGCGTCATTACCCACCAGGCGGGTAATAACACCAAATAGCAATGGTCAAGAAATCACGCCACTACATTTTATGAATAGATATCTGCTAAAATAGTCTATCTTGTATACACAATCAATAAGTTGCTGTATCAAATCCTATATTTGTTTGGGAAAAATAATCTAAAACTAGGCCGTAAAAATTGGTAGAAACTTAACGTGGCATTATTACCCCAGGACAATTTACATATGGTGTGCATAAAATAAAATGAAAGTAAAGGGCTATATAAATCTCAAATTGCGAACATCAAATTACGAAAACAATCAAATTATTAAAAATAGACTCAAAGAAGTGAAATGGGCTTTTAGCCAGTAGTCAACCGTGGTGGCCGACTACTGAACATGTAAGTAAATATAATACCCACTAATCGGCCACATTAAAATTAATTAATACAAACACATTTATTTAATTTTTATACTGAAAAACATTAGTTTATTAAATTTTTTAATAGTACAGTCTTATAATTTTAGAAAATAATAAAAAATAAATTAATACTAGTCTTTTAAAAATTTTGTCATCGGTAAACAAAAAAATAGCAAAAACGGTTATTTGATCGCAATCAAATAAAAAATGACTGATTACAAATGCAATAAAATTACCCACAATTATTTGCTGATGACTTATGACGTATAAAGGATGGCTACATATAGGGGAATTGTAATATTCCATTTGAAACCAAAATTGAGCTATTCATAATATATTTTATCTCAAAGTGGCCGACTACTGGGGGGTGGCCGACTATTGGTGCTTTTACCCTATATATATATTTGAAATATATAAACAGCAGTAAGAAATACAAAGAATAATCGCAAAACTTATAATTTTCAAAATCAATATTAAATAAAAAAATCGAGAAAATCCGCCTAATTTGAGAGAGTTTTTTCAATTTTTATATCTATAATTTTAGTAATATTTGATGTGCATTAAAACGAAACAGAAATATGTGTAATTTTATTAGTTCATTTATTATAAAGTATTTCTTGATTTTGAATCATTGAGAATTTGATTGAAGAATTTTTGTTATTGTTTTATATGTATATCTTTGATTAACTCTTTATTACCCGGCTGTACCTTAAATTACCAGTATAATCTTATTGGTTTAAAATACTTAATTTCTCCTTTACCAACGGTTTGCATCAACGGTTTATACTTCGCTCTTTAATCGTTAGATAACATTAGGATTTCTGTAAAAAAGATAATATTTGAGAAGGACTTTTCCCCGCCTACGTATCTTATACGTTTTGTTTAATGAGCTGTATTTAGTTTCTGCTCAATACTTAACAACATTTAATGATAAGTACATTTTATTTTTGTTTAAGAAATAATACTATTTGTAAAATTAAAAATTAATCCATTTCTACTTTATTTTTAATGTATTTTTGAAAGTGGCACTTTTAAAGTACCTTCGGGTCTAAGACACAATACTTATTTTGGAATTTACGAATATACACATTAAAAAACTAGATTCTTCTGGCAATCAAGACGCCAGTACTATTTCCGTATTTTAACGGAAAAATTTCCCATAAATTCCAGTAAAACGGAATATTTTCTGTTATTTATGAGGAAAACGTTCCGTAAAAATACGGATTTGTGAAATTTATGGGGGGGGGGGGGGATTTCCGTTTAAATACAAAATGATACTGGCGTTTCCATAGCCAATAGAATATCCGTTTTTTAGTCAGATTGTTTTACAGTATAAGGTTAATGCAGGCCTGCAATGTAATTTTATTTTTCAAAATAAAGGATATATCTTATGTATTATTTATGCCTGTTTTAAAAAAAAAAAAAAACCCTCAAAACTCCATCAAGTATTCTTTTTTTTTTCACAAACCACGAGTTTCCGTCCAGATAGTAAATAAATAGTTTAGTCACAAAGCATCAGTGTTTCAAACATATGAGCTATAGATTTTTTCAGAAATATACAACACTAGCAGAATACCACTGGTTGCTCTGCAAGAAAAACTCACAAACAATGTACAAAACAAAATGGAGGGGTGAACGTCTTTCCTTGTAAGAGAAGATATATTTTATAATGATATTTAACTTTCCGACACATATAACAAATAAACCTAATAATATGTAGAAGGAATACAATCCTGGCTTTACGTGTTATAGAACATACGTGATTTAATTTTTTATAAAAAACTCTGATAGTTTTTTTGCATATAACATACATATATATAACACTAATATATATATAAGAATATTGTTTTAATATTATTATCTATTTTACTTTGAGGGTAGTAATTCAATTGCTTTTTTCTTTCTTTCTTTCTTTCTTTATAAATACTACACAAGATTGCATACACATATATATATATATATATATATATATATATATATATATTTAATGATTAAAATAGCTAAAAGATGGCAGCATTAAATTAGTTTATGATTCTTAGGTCTACAAATATTATTATTATCTAAACAATTTAATATTAATTTGTATACATAATTATACATCATTTTGAATAATTTTTACATTTATAATATATTACTTTTTATTTATTTTATTTTTTTTAATTTAGAAATATTTGTTTTAACGTGTTTAACTTTTAACCGTTAACTATTATACATTTTCCATATTCTAAAGTGTTGATCACCTTAAACCGTATATATATATCTTTACTGCACGTGTAACATTTTTATACTCTTTCAAAGATTGTCTAGGGGGTACGTTTTATTTATTTTTACAAGTATTTTCAAATACCTTTCTTAGTTCTTTCAATCTATGTTGTTCTTATTTTATATTCTTTTTATATTTCTTGGTTTACAGTGGATTGGGTACATAAAAGAATTTATTTTTCAGATTATAGCTTGATTCTTTTACAGAAATCGACTGTGTATTGCTTATATTTGTATTTCATGTACCATTCATATTTCATGTACCCCTGATGAAGTGAAATACACAATAATTACGCTTAATTTCTAACAAAAAAAGTACCGGAGCCCTAACATTCTGTGGTACCGGTACTACCACTGAACCGCCCCCACCCCCTGTCACTACAATCTGCATATTTATATTTCAAACATTATTTGCAAAATTTAAAGCATTTTTTTTCCTTTAGCAAAATAAACAATTTAAACATATCTATCAGCATTGTACTTAGCTGTCAACTATTCCATTTTTTTGTTATCACTCCCTCCGAACAGTGATATAGTGATCATTTCCTAATTTTAAAGTTAGTTCTAATTGCAATTCCTTGTTATTTCTGCGATTACATATATGGTAAGGATCATGATTCGGAAATAGTGTTAACACAAAAAAGGATATTTCGTAGATATGCATTTTTTATGAAAAATTGAATGGAATTTACAGAAATTAATATTTATTTGCTGAAGAATGGAACAATGTTTTTCAATTTCCTATAAAAGGTGCATATCTTAAACGGTAATCGATTCTCTCCGCATAAGAATCTGTTGTGGTGAGTTCCTGGAGATCAGATTAAATTAAAGATTTGACACCATTATCGGAAAGATTCTATGCTTTTATAGAAAAAGGGGAAACACTACAACGCTTTCTATCAGAATAACAATACACGGCAAGAGCTATTATATCTACTTACAAATGAAAGTGAATTCGTAAATGTGCAGAGCAGAGTGTTAGCATGGGCAGCGTTCATGATACAATCACTAATATGATATTTATACTCGTACACAATAGAAGACAAAAAACCTCAAACAAACTAAACCTCACGCTGATGCTCGTTGCCTAAAAACAACAAAAAAAAAAAACCTTTCAGGCTAGATATCTAAAAAAAAGCCAATTAAAGATTATTTTACTGTCACAAAAGAAAATCGAACTCAAAGCAAATTCATTGCTCAGTCTCTTGAATGGCACCATATCAACACGTTGCTGATATAAATTTGATAATATCACTAGAATAGAAAAAACACGATTTCTGATTCCCCTTCATTCTGATCAAAATAGCATTAAAATGATTGGAAACAGGATATGATACTTAATTTTCAAGGGAAAAAAAAGTTTTTTTTTTTCTATACACGAATAAATAAAATTTTAATATAAGGGAGATTGAGATCGAGTCGTCCAAGCCCAAAAACTAATATAAAAACTGAGTCCATTTTATCTCCATCTCCTACGTGAGAGACACATTACGTCAAATATATGTTTTTGAAAAAAAAAAATGCAAAAGCTTGTAGATGAAAGAGGGTAATTTACGCTTCGGTTTTTCGGAAGTGCTATTGCACTGGGCTCCGGAGCCCTGCATTTTTGAGCTCCGATGTGTTCCGACCAATATTTAAATATTTACTAAAAACAGATAAGTACCGGAGCTGGGCTTTGGCGCAAATTAAGTCCCTGAAGTGCAAAGTTGTGTCTACCTTGTGCAGGAAATATCATCTGATAATAGTATCAGGAATGAAATCATAAGAAGAATAAGAAATGGATGGCGTGCTTTTGGAAAAACAATATTATTCTCAAGAGTAACATGCCTCTTTGTTTGAAAAGAAAGGTGTTTAACCAATGTGTTTTGCCTTATGCTAACTTATGGAGCAGAGACATGAACGCTAACAAAACGGATCTTACAAAAATTACAAACATCACAGAGAAGTATGGAAAGATGTATGCTAGGTTTAACCAGAAGAGACAGAAAAAGAATAATCTGGATAAGAAGTCAGACGAAAGTTTTTGACATCACTGACAGAATTAAACTGGTAAAATGGAAATGTGCTGGGCACATTGCAAGTAGACAATAAATGGAGCACAAACATCCTAAAGTGCATACAAACATCCCAGAGATGTAAAACGGGCAAGAAGACGACCTCAAGTAAGATGGTGTGATGAAATCAGAAAAGTAATCGGTGTTAATTGGATGACTAAAGCACTAGACAGGAAACATTAGAAAAATCATGGGGAGACTTACATCCAGCAGTTTATTGAAAATGGTTGATGATGATGTGATGATATATACATTTAGATTGTACACTAAAAACACCTAAAAGTACTTTTGCATGCAAAACATCAATTATGTATTCAAATAAAGATTTTAAATTTTTTTAAAGAGATGCTTTTCTATTAGCCGCATACCAGGTTTTTATAGCCAAAGAAAGCACTAAAAACTACTTTTTACAATAGCCTTATCGGTTCTATCCAAAAGCACAGCTTCAGTTTATTATATCTAGATAAACAATTGTTTTTATATAAATATTGTATTTATAATCTGCTATAAGTGCTTTTTTTATAACATAATATAAAAAAGTTTTGAAATAATATTTTTAATTAATAATTTGGGGTATAAAGTGTTCAATAAGGCAATTCCATTTTTCAGAAATGTTGTATATTGTAATTCAAAACAATTTATATGCCCCACAGAGGGACGTTTTGATGAACTAGGTGGACAAAATTCATTTTTCCAATTATCTCGGAATTTTACAAAACCGCGTTTAATGGTATGTGAATATCTGTATTTTCGAGATCCGTACTAGATTTGGCGTAAAAAAATCAGGTGTCGATTAATTGTGACCGTAATGTAGCCATTTGCGCAGTTGGTTTGAAGGAGTTTCAAAAGTTGCACTAGCTTCCTCTGAGTTTGAAAGCACGTCGTGACTATTCTGTTTTATTTGAAAGCACGAGTTTGCTGATCGAATGTCACAGCATTGTCAAGGTCAGAGTTAACCTATTTTTGTTCGAAAATAAGCGATATCATACCCACTTTACCACTTTTTTCAAAGGTTGAAATTCTGGATGATCATTGATGTTGTTTGCAAATTTCATCTTGACTTTTAATAAATTATTCAGCATTATTCAGCAATAAGCATTTTTTTAAATCAAAGCGCCATTCCTAAAGTATTGAAAAATTAAATAATCTCCTGCAGATGAGTACGTTTTTATTAATAAACAAGCATCATATTAACATCCAGTGCATGTATGTATGTTTAGTTCAAAGCGTGCAAGTCAAATTTAAATCGCTTTTAATTATCCTATTGGGCTGGAATAATGCATACATGTGTAATTCGAATGACAATACAATATTGCTATGATTTAAAGAACTTAGAAGTTTGTTTAGAATACTATTTTACAGGGCTTCACAAAAATTTAGATTAAAACATGCACGTTAATTTTAAACCAATGCCAATAATGTGATTCAGCTGAAACTTTGCTCAGGATATGTAATTCAGATGACGATAAAACATTATTATAATTTATGGAACGTAGCTGTTACGATTTTTTTACAGGGCCACATAAAATATTTGTTCGAATCTTGTAAGACAATTTTAAACTACTTTCAATTACCTGATTGAGCTGAAACTTTGCCTACATGTGTTTTCCCGATGACAATTCTATTAAATTATAATTTGACGAATATATAAATTGTGCAGTTTTTACAGGGCCATAAAAAAAGTCGCGGAAAGATTGCTGCTAAAAAGCAGAAATTTTAATTAAATTTCAAAAAAATTACTATAGGTTATTGAGATACACAATAGAATTTTTTAAATTGGAAACAAAGTGTGTAGCACAGTTGTATTTCTGTTACAGGAACACATAAAAAATTCGAATACATTATCGTCTATATGCAGAAATTTTATTTCAAATTGAATAAAATTGATATAGGTTATTTATTCACACAACAGCGTTTTTTCAACCGAAAATAATTTTGGCAGCATTTATATATGATTTTCAGGGTACCCCAAAACATTAAAGTTTTTTTAAATATGATTTTATTTTTAAAAAAGAAATATTTTTCAGGATGACTAAACAAATTTCTCGAGAAATTTTGAGTAGAGAAAAATACAAAAAATAAATGAATGTTAACTTACATGTGTGCATTATATTTTTTTTGTACTTAATTGTAAAATAAGTATGTTTAACGCATTATTTGTAATGCATTATACAGGGTGCCCACTAAAGTCCTTCCAATTTTCTTAATTGCCGAACGGTTGCAGCTATACTCATAAATGTGGTGTCTAGGTATAAAAGTTGTTATGCTCTACCAGATGACACCGTTTCCAGCGTCACCTTGTGCAAAACAGCTGAGTTAGTAATCCTAGCTCGAAAACAAGATTCATGCACAGAACGAGATTCATTTAGCATTCATGTTTAGAAAGTGTTCTTTCGAACTAAATCGATGATGTTCTACAAATTTTCCATTCACTTAATCCCATATTTCGCGATAGGAACGCTAATGCCGCCATTTTGCACCAGGGGCACTGTAAGTGGTCTCATCTAGTAGCGAATAGCTTCTTTACTATGCCTAGACACCACTTTTATGAATATAAATGCAGTCGTTCGGCAGTTAAGAGAGTGGGAACGGACGTTTGTTGGCATCCTGTATTTTTATTTTAAGACATTGTTGTTAAATAACCAAATATTTATCACTGTTTGAGTATTTTATTAGTGATGCATTAAAAAAACAGCAAAAACTAATTAAACTTCAACGAAATAATTTTGTCCACCTAGATCGTCAAAACATGCATTACTAGCATAAAAAGCATAAGGTTTGTTTAATGTTTTTCTAAGGTTTTAGAGCTTTTAAATAAAAAAAGAAGATTTTGAATAAAAAAAGAAGATTTTGAACTTCCAAATCGACATATGTCACGTTGTTCTTTATATTTTTAATACTTATATTTAATTTATAATATTTAGGGGTAGTCCTCTCGTTCATATACCTATATACAAAGATATGTAGTAATAATTAATCAGCTGTGCAATTATATTGTTTTGAAAACTCATTGTAAAATATCTGATCAAATTTTAAGATGTACAGAAAAAAATCAACAATTATATTTCGTTTATTTTAAACAATTATATCATTTTCTATAATAATTTAACGATAACATTTTAAGGGGGAAATTATCTCGTGAAATGCTAAAAGCATTAAAAGTTTCTACATACATATAAGAATCCTCAAAAAATTATTTCATTTAAAATACTTACAGATTACAAGTTTCTAATTCATATTTCATACGTAAAAATCATAATTATGCAGGAAATTAATAAAAGAATGTTTTGGTGATACTGAATACTAACATCAGAAAAAATAAAGTGCATGACGGCTAAACTTAAAACTTTTCTGCAATATAATTTTGATAATTTTAAACGTGTATTGCATTTTATAAGAGTTGAGGTCCCAATTACTTTAACTTGATGCTCGTTTAATAATATGTTTAGACCATTACTATCGGATTCAGTGTTATCCAAACATGTAAATAATTATTATAGGTATGTTTTTGAAAATTATGGATGTAGAATGTACAGATTATTAGGGATCACATGGTTGTGTTGTTCTTTTTTTAGTACGCTTTATCATTTATCCATTTACACAATATGATGTTTTTTATAATATGCTCGGTTTTAGTATTTAGAATGCAGAACCTTTATACACATCAATAGTAAACACTCTTCGAGGTATTTAATCAAATTTATATGTCACCGATTTGTCGATCATTAAGATTCCATCGAATGTTTATTTTTATTGAGACTTTTACCCGTAGGTTAAAGGAAAGTTTTAATTTTATAACTTCGCAATTTCCATAATAGATATTTATGTCATGAGTATGGCATGTCACTTTTCGTAAATAAAACCATACTATCAACATTTTATAAGTGCACGAAATTGCCGTAAAATAAGATTGTTGTGGTTCTTTTATTGAAATACCAAGTTAAACTTTGAAATATAACCGATTGGACATATTTAAACATTTTGTACTTACTTAAAAGAATATTCGCACAATTCTCTTTCATATTTAATTTATTATGAATTGCAGTAAATAAACACTGCAAAACAGCGTTTTCACATGATCAAAGAAATGAAACTTATTTCTTATCTTTTTTAGTTCATTTAGCACGGTGGTCCATTAACACTTGACCTCGTAGCGCGTCATGAATTTTTTTTTATAAAGCGCCACACTCGAATTTACATACGCGAAAGTTTCCTTCACTATTGTATGTTCAACAAAAATATTTTTCTTTGTTTATGCTTAAGCATAAACAATGGAAGAAATTTCAATTTAAATATTAAAAATGGTAGATTTTGAAATTATATTCCTTTTCCGAAATAGTTTACTTATCAATTCAGACGCCTCCGGAAAAGAAACTTCCTTATCAAACTACAACATGTAAAAAATTAATACGAGTAAAGCGGAAGAAAAGTAATATCACATTAAGACTGCAAATGTTTAGACATAAACTGTAAATCTCAAAATACTTCTCTGATTTATTTGAAATAAAATCATATAAAATTTACCTAGAATTTAAATATTGTGTCAAGTTTAGGATTTGATCGTAAAATGTTTAAAGTTTGTTTTTATTTCGATAGGGATACTTGTCCCATAAGCTTATGTTTTAAATAAATGATTATAGTAGATGCAATAACCAATCGAACTGTTTATTTTGAGTTTCTCTGCAGAAATTTGATGATTATATAGTTTGGGATGTTACTTTTTTTTAAAGAATGAACATCTATTAAATGATAAACATTAATGCAAGAAAATGTGTGTGTTTTTTTAAATAAATATTACTTAACAAAGTAAAGAAAAATATCATAACATATCAAGCAAATATTAAATTTACAGGTAGAAAAATGTCATATTTATTCGAATAAAAATAGTAAAGAAAATATTAACTCATTCATGAAATTTCCTATAGAATTTGTTAACTTTTAAGTACTTGTGTTAAAATGCCTATATAGAAAGTATACTATTACAGTTTCCGAAAACTTGAGTTAACACCGAAGCTAAATTTCCACTTAAAAAAATCTAGTAGTAAATCATGGGGAAGTCAATACAATTTTTACTGAGACGTTAAAGTGAATTTCTGAAAGAAACTTAGCTGCACGTTTATCTTCAAAATTAAGAATTTGAGGATGAAAAATTAGTTCTCCTTTCGATAAAAATTGTTGCATCAAGATTTAAGCAAGTTTGCACATTCCTTCGATTATTTAACGTAAAGTTTAATGGATATGCAACGAGGTACAAAATTTGGTCATAGTAATATATAACTTTTGACAGAATAAGGTTTTGAAACGAAGCTGTCAAATCTTATTAATGATACTACGTTGAATTGAAATTTAAGAAAATCTATTTGCAAGAATAGGCTGTTTTCTCAATTTCAATGTAGTTTGAGAAAGAGGTGAATCTGAAGCAGATTTGAAATGTATGAGTTTTAAAATACCCATTTTTCTGTTTAAATAAACTGGAATTTTCATTGTTTTTGAAACTGTACTTTTTCAATAATAATTAGTATTTTTTTACAATGTAGTTTTGAAAGGAGGTGACGTTAAACTAGTTTATTTAAAATTTAAGTGTAGGAAAACAATTACTTTCTATTTAAACATTACGGAAGCTTAATTATTTTTTTATAATAATATTTTGTTCTATTGCAAATACTATGAATATTATGAATTGTTAAATAAAAGATTTTCTATTGTTAAAAGTAGATATAATATCGTAGTTCGCATTTTCAAATTTTAAATGAGATTAAATATTTAATTTGTAAGTTACATATTTAATAAACCTCAAATCGCGTCATCTCAAATAAACAACTTTCTTAACCAAGTATTTTATTTTTATGTGTGGCTCATTGGCGTTTAATTTTTTTTTCTTAAGTATTTCAATTCCTCAAAGCACCTACATGAAAATGGTATGTTCCATTTACTCTGCTAATGCGATTATAATGAAGTGCAAAATATCAGTCAAAAATAGATAATATAAAATATGTATTTATTTAACATTATATGAACTGTGTCTAAATGTAACTTTGGATGCGTTAGAGAATATGCTGTGTATATATTTGAATCGGTAAACAAGTTTAACTTTTTTAAAACCGATATCATTTATAATAAAAAATATCCTGTAATTGACTGAATATTATATATTTTTCTATACAATCTTGAGAATATGAGCATTAAATAATTTAAGAATTAATTTAAATTTATATAAATGCAGTTAGTCACAAAAATTAACATCAAGATAAATGGGTTTCCTCTACGTAGATTTAAATAACAACAAGAACAGAAAAAACACAGGAAATTAGTATGTGTCATCTACGTGAAAGAGATATTAATAGCCAAAAGTTTAAATCACGTATTTTAAAATTGCATTTCTGGGTAACTTCTCAATGTAGTTTCATTTGTACATGAGACGGTAGATTTAAGGTAAAAGGAAAAATATTTAGACAATTAGAATATCTAAAACTTAAAATATTCTGTAAACTGGGGTTCGTAGCATTTAATACTGATATACTCTGTATAGCAATTAATATCGATACGTTCATTCTTCACAATCAGTTAATATGATTCTTTTACACTCTAAATTTAAACTTAATCCAAAGTTCAATTTTTTTTATAGGATACGAATTTTAAAATGTTTTTAATTAGATTTCCCTTTTGATAATATAATATTTTGTTTAATTTTTAAAAAAAGAATGTTTAAACTTGCAAATATTTAAAAAATCTTATTATAGGAACAAACCATTTTTGTACTCTTTTACAATACCATTGCAAGATTGTTAAAATTTTAAAAAGTGCGTTTCTAAAACATAAACTCTTTCTGATATAGGGGAAGGTTTTACGTAGCTGAATGTAGCTAATGCTAAGACCGTTTAAGTCAAGTAAAAAATAAATGGGCTAATCTCATCTGGGAAAGTGATGTATTCACTTAAATGTATTTCTCCTTCTAAAATTCATTTGCAACACATAAGTACTTAAATTGGAAAAATATATATCATTTACGCTATTTATTTCTTGTATAATTGCAAACGTCAACTAATGTAAAATTCTTAAAACATTCAATGCGTGTTAAACTAAAACACATAAAATGTTTGTCCTAAGACAGGCCCATACTTCAATGAATAAGTTAGATAACAGAAAAATGTTTACTTATGAGAGGTATAAAAAGTCTTTACAGATCACGATATTATTACAATTCAAAGAGTTTAATTTATTTACACCTAAATGCATTGCATTTAAAAAAGGAAATCTGCATTTTGATTATTGCTATATAAACAAATTTTGTATAAACAAATACGAAAAATTTAACATTTTGAGTAAAAAGTATTTTTAAAGTAATCGTAATTCTTACCACCTATCATATATATTTTATAAACATTGGAATACCGCTATTAAATTAAGTATTATAAACGTGAATATTGTTAGAATGGATAATAAAACAAATCGAAGAATTTTATTTTCACCATGAAATTGCATTGAATTTTCTTGCAAATGAAATTTTATAAAAGTCATCCCATTGATTAATTTCTTTTTCAACTTTGGATTGTATATATTTTTTTAGGGATAAATTAAGAATATTAAATTATAAATTATAAAATAATCTAGCGTGTGAATTTCATTGAATAATACGTGATCGCATTACCAATATCCTAGACTCAAGTAACTTATGAATGAAGTTCTCAATCACAGTTTCTTCTTTTATAAAAATGAGCTATATAGTAATTATTAAAAACAAAAACATGTGTAACATCCTCTTGAGAAAAATAATTTAATAAAAAAATATCCATTACTGAAATCCATATTTATTTACATGCAAAGAAGAAAGTTCCGAAATTATAGGAAAATTATTTTAAACACGATTTCCATAGCTTTATGTAACTTTGTTAAAATGTCTATAAAACACATACAATACATTATATCCAGCGATATTTTGGATAAATATGTTTACGCAGTGCTTTGTAAATAGCATTATATTGTGCAAAATGATTGTTGACAATTTGTATACTAATTTCAAAAACTTGAAATATACACCTTGTGAAAGATCAATGTACTGATACATATATAATTGAATAATGATGTTATTAATATTTCACTGGAAAAATGTCGAAAGTACTAGTTCACAATATGTTATAAAAATACTCCAACATATAATACATTTTCATTTGTGTCTCATAGTAAAATCCGGGTCCACGATTATACATAATCACACTTGATGAACGTGTTCGCTTAAATTTTTAAAGTAATATCATACCAATATTTTTTCAGAAACATTATTTATGTATTATATCTATTTAGTAACTAACTTTTAACTATTGATAATGCAACATTTAATTACAAGTTATAAATAAAGGAAACTGTCAAATTATCACGATAGTAATGTCTTATTTAAGTAATATTTATTCAAGCGAAGCCGAGAATTATCCCGTGAAAAACTTACAACAATAACTTCCGAAAGATCTTACATCCGGGAGCGTGAGTGTCATGTGTCCATATAATCATAACCTAAACAATTTACCGGAGATTTCAGATAAAATACTAAAGTTATCATAAAAAATAAACACAATATAAAATATATTTTTCATGTTTTGAAAATACGGCATTAGCAACTTTTGTTTAATAATTCTCCTTTAGGCTTAATTTACTTCACGGTTACTTACGAAATCTTAAGAATACCTGGAGGAAAGACAAGAAGAAAAACTTACCGCAGGTACGGACCGCTTATCCGGAGCACAGACTTTTAGGTTGTTCCCCTTCTCAGTGCCTGAGTGGAACTGAAGGAAACGGCTGTTCGGCGGGGAAGCTCACTTCTAGGGGGCTGGGCAAAACCGATCGATCTTAAGGGCGCGTCGCTTTGAACCAAAGCACGTTCTTTTGAATTTGGGGGTTGGTCGAAAGCGCACTTTTGGACCAAACGAAACTGCCTTGGCGGCGCTAGTGGACAGACCTCAGACAAATTCGTTTCAAGATTGTCAAAGTTAAGAAATTAAGCTTTTAATGTGGATGTAAAAGGTGCGAGGAGTTTTATAAAGTAAATAGAGAGGAAAAATCAGGTTTTCAAAACATTTATTCATGCATAAACACGTAGATATTATTCCTGCATACGTATTTGTCGGAGCGTCATTTATATGTTACTTTACAAACTTTGTCGGATTTTCTTGCTTGCCTTTGCTTTAGTCAATTTCTTAGGCTATCCGGTGGTAAAAAGTGCAAAATCCAGTCATCTTGAAATCCAGTGAATGTTTTTACATGCATACGAAATAAGATATTTAGGCTTTTGAATAATTAGAATCATCGTGTTTATAAAATATGTTGATATCATAAATGTTTAGTTTTCACATTTTCCATAAGTTCCTGCCTTTAATAATAACTCTAAAAAAGCTATACAGCTATTTATTCAAATGAAATATACATATACTTAACGAGAAATTTTATTTCAAATGGAATAAAATGCAATCTCGTAGATAAAAAGAAAGAGTTTATTGAATAAATTTTTATAGGTCAAAATATGTTTAGTTCACTTAGAAAATACTGGAAGGTTGGCAGATATGCTAACTGTACCATATAGTGTATAAAAATAAGTGAATTTAATGAAAAAATGTTGTCCGTTTATTTGATTTTTAATGGTAAATAACTAATGTAATTGTAATAAATAGAAGAAGTATATCATTGCAAAATTTTGCCATTTGAACAATATATATAGATATATGATTAAACTTTGAAAACGTTTATAATTACATTTAATCCTACCATAAAAAGAGCATACAAAATTGAAAAAAAGCAAATTTTTAATATTTGCCTAATCTGGTCCTATATAAAATAACAGAAATTCTATAATCCCGATATAATGAAAGTAAAATTTCCCATTTTTCAAAAAATTTTCAAATGCAAACTCATTCAAATTTTTTCAATCAGTTTTATGTCATTTAGGCTACTGGGCTCCCCAACAAAACGGAGTTCTAACTCCCAATATTGATACATTGAATCAAATGGTCCGCTCATTAATCCAATGTCACAGAATTTCGGAGGAAAAATTCTGGAAAACACAGATATTCTCCCATGGAGTAGTATGAGATAGATATTTTCAAATAGAATTTTCTTTTAAAAGTATTCCGAATGTGCCATAATTTTCACCGATTTATTCAAAAATCTATAGATTTTATTTAATTTCATCACAAATAATATTTTGATACTTATAATAGTAAATTTTATGTAAGTTCTATAAAAAAAATAAACTTACTTTTTTAAAGCATTTCTCATAAAAAAGGTGTAGAAATAACCAAAAGAGATAAAAAAAAATATGAGGAAAAGTTTAAAAAATTGCCTCAAAATTTATTTATTTATTAATTTTCAAAAATTATTTAGATATACTTTCCAAGAAAATCAAGTTAATTTAACTTGAACTTTTTTAATAATATTCAAAATGCAATATTTGATAATGAATTAATTGATTAAGTTAATTTTTTCAATTCTAAAATTTATAAATTTTTATGAAATGCAACTATTTAAAAAATGCATTGCATATAAATTTTGTAAATATGTAAGTGAATAAATGAACAAATAAATTAATGCATTATCTGAAGTATTGTGTTTTGGAATTTTTTGGAAAAACTTGAAAAGTGTACCTAAATAATTATAAGATTTTTTTTTAACCCTGCAAAAATATTTTATCATTTAATTAGCCTGCTAAAAAGTATTTTCTTTTATAGAATAAATTTTCATTTATGCCTAAACAATCGTTATGGCACAACAGTGACTAGTGATTACTTTTTAAATAATCATAATAGGCTTTTTTGTGGGCAGGTTTGGGCTAAATTTAATTTATAACAACCACAAATGGTAGGACAAAGGCAAGCTTCTGGTTAACTTTTATTTTTAGTGGCCATTAAAAGAATAATTGTGGGCAGTTTAAGGCTATCTAACATTTTTAGTGAAAAGTTAGTGGCATGATTGTGAGCAACTTCTTGTATTCACGGCCAATTTTCTTGCAGCCTCATTGTGTCTGGCGTGACACTTTTTTTACGGAGCCGTTATGTTAAATGGTAGCGGGGCCCCCCCTCGAATACTTTCGACCAAAGATAACGAACCCATCAGTGGTCCGCAATTTCTGTGTTTGTTGGGTTACAATTCATTGTAATATGGAAAAACAACCAAAACATCAATCTTCTACAGAATCATATCCGAAACCTTACTGAGTAAAAACAACAACGGCGAGAACGAAAAGGATCAAAGAACAAAAGTATGTTGAGTTCATTTTCATATGTATTAATAAAATTGCGTACATAATGCAGAAAAAATTTTAAAAATGTGACATTGAAGGTGAATTATATTGAGAATCATCGGCACTAGCGTTCTTAAAAGTTTAATTTAAAATTTCGTGGTGGTTACGCTAATACGGCACATCAATTTTTTTAATACTATCACTTTTTATCACACTGACTTACAATATGTGGATTCGAGATTAAAAACAATATAAAATGAATGAATGATCATAAAAAAAATATTTATTATGCATTATCTAACGATAATGACATCCTCACAGGTATTTCTGATTCCCCTTGTTGTTATTTGTGCATTTGGCAGGGAGCAGGTGTGTCATCTGTGACAACCGATAAGTTTTATATCTATAAGATCCCCGCTATAGAAAATGACGCAGGCCTCAGAGACATAAGAGTCATTAATCCAAGAGCAACGAATTAAAGTTACTGAAAGACAATAAGTATGGGTATTATATACTCATGTTTAAATTTGTAATTGTGAGCAAATCCAAATCTATTTAACGGATGTGAATGAAATTTACAATATAGATTGTAATTGATATTCTACAACAAATACTGAAAAATTAAGCAAATAAACGAAAAACTCTTTATATTATGATTATTGTATTTTCCCAGACAAATTTAGTACTGATGATGTGTAAGGGAAGAACATATGCGGCGGCGCATATGGTCAAGGTACTGGCTCAGTAACTGCGATTTGTACTTTTAATAAAAATGCCGATCACTTTTTATGTCAGTAATGCCCTATTGTAGTATGAAAGCCTCTGAGAGGTATTTTGAAGAAACAACGTGTTCTGAATTGAACCTTCCAAACATGCCTCCGTCAAATTCTACTGGATTTAGATCTAGATATCTTTAAAGCCATTAATAAGCCGAATTATATCGCTATTTCTGTACTTCTGAATCCATCGATCACTATGAAGCTATACATTATCGTCCTTAAATAACGTGATCCTACAAATTAAGTCACTGAAAGTGCAAAATACAAGGTGTAAAAATTCATTGCAATATAGAACAGAAGTTATTGAACCACTAGAATATATTGAAAACTTTGAAATAAATTGCAATAAAACATTGTATGGTTTCATGAGAAAGTAAAACAAAATATTTATATAAAATTTTTGCCGTCTAATTATAAAGTCATTTCATAAAATACCGGATCACAAAAATTAAGATGATAATCAAGATATGCTATTTAAAGAATTTAAAATAATTTTAATTCTATTTATTGAGTACATTGCACTTCAATTGACAAGTTGAGTACTTTAATTTCTAATCTATTTTACTTATGTAAGAGAAAAAAACAGTTACTTATCCAAAAGATAAGAGGAGATACTTAACAATAACCCACTTATGATACTGTTTTCATTATCATTAAAGCTCTTTAAAAATTTACACTTGTTAAAATATTTAAGTGCTCCTCAAAAGTATTTTTATTAATTGAAGAAAAGTTTCCATTAAGTGCTCCTTCTATGAAGATGCAAAACAATTCGAATCTAATTAACTATTTGTCAACAGCATAGTTTATTCGGAAATTTTTACTAATTCTTAGCACATGTTTCGAGCAATTAAGACATGAAATTTTTGTGATTAAAAAGAAAACAAAGATGATTATATAAAATAATAGCGATTATTACAAAATCGAATATTTATTTCGAAGTATAAGTCAAACTGCATCTAAAAATAAACTACAAATGTTTATTATTCAACTATGTTATCTTTAAATCTTGAAAACCGATTTAAAAAAACGTAGAATGTTCATCTTTCTTCTTCAAACTTTGCCGTAGAATAGAAATGTTCATATTTTCCACTTAACTTCAATAATACAAATTACGGAAACGTAAATTATGTTCATTTTCATTGAAGGAATTATACTCAGACCTGAATTTCTAAATTGTAGAGGCAATATAGACTCCAGTACTATTTGTGTATTTTAACAAAAAAATTTCCGTAAATTCCAGAAAATTTTCCGTTTTTTTTTTTTTTTTTACAAAATGCTCCCGTTTTTTTTTTCATATTTCAGTATTTAAAAATTTCCCCTTCAAAGACAAAATATATTTCTTCAAGGACAAGCTTTAAATTCCATACTTCAAGGACACGTTTATGTCAAGGTCAAAATACATCTATTTAATTCAAACAACATTAAGGAAACAACATTTACCCTGATGGGATTCGAACCAGGGGACTGTTCTCTTCCAACATAGCGCTCTTAACCTTTAAGACAGTTTTATACAAGCTACGTTTTCAAACATTGTTACTTATTTTAGATGCATTTTATGAAGCAAGGGCTAAGATGTTAAACAAGGAACGTATTTTCCTAGAGATAATATTTTTCAATTGTATATCCAATTGTGAATGTTTTACACATTTTTATTCCATAATTTTGAATATTTAGCTTTTTGATTTCATGCTTCATAAAAGATAAATTTTACTCTTTAAAATATTACATAGGTGACAGAATGTGTTAAGACAAGTAATGATTACTTCTTTTCTCCAAGTTTTTAAAAATTTTATTTTAATATTAATTTTATTTACTTATACATTTTTTAATATTTTTTTTGCAAGAATAGCAATATATTTTTTCAAATTACTTGTGCAATGATCTATTGTAAACTCAGATATAGATATTTACTGTATGGTACTAAAATAAATTTCCTTTATTGCTTATTGTAACCCAGACAAACGTCAATTTTATATATTTCAGATATGTTTTAAGCTTTATGTGCGAATCTGTTAAAGTGAATAGATTAAAACATATTACAATTAAAAATACATTTTTTTAAATTCTAAAACATCCTACAGAGATTTTAAAAAATAATAGATTTCTTAAAAATAATAATAATAGCTTGAGAAGTCATTTTGACTTAAAAAAAAACTAATAACATGATAAGTCAGATATTTTAAAATCATAATGACAAATAAACTGTAACATTTCCTTTTCAACTGTCTCTAACTTAAAAAGAATTAATAATATTTTAATTTTTTTAAATATCGTAAAAATATGTTAATTTTGTATTTAAAAAAAGAAAGAAAAATTATAGCGAGTGGTTTAAATACACATACATAGATGGCGCCATATTTTTTATCGGTTTTACACATAAAACCCTTGTGAACCCAATACTATTGGGAAATTATTGGATATATTTTCAACATAGAGACAGACTTAGACAATATTGGGGTGTCATTGAAAATACCATCACCAAAACAAGTATATGCAGCAATTAATTACTTCGCTTTTCAAACACAGCAAATATTTATAAACATCATTTAAGGAATTTGTACTGTTTTGAAATTAATACAGAAATATTTCGTAAAATTTATGGAAAACTTACTGCGGATTTGTAATCCCAAAATGTCAAGTATGGAAATTGTACTGTTTTCTTAGAAAAAAGTAAAGTATTCCGTAAACTTTTACGGTAAAATTATGTATATTGACGGTTTGTTTTACAGTGTACACTCTCAGAAATACTTTATTCAATTTTTTTCGTTAATTGAAGAATATCCGTGTGATGTGAAATCACATATAGTTTTAAATCTCTCATTTTATTTTCCCAAATATCCCTTCAATAATTCATTGATTAAATATTTAAAGTTTTATTTAACCTCTTTCCTAAGAAAATGGTAGAAATAATTTATTCTTTTCTAGCCTTGAAAGCTCTCACACTTAAATTCTAATTCATTCGTCTGTACGTGAAATCAACCACATTTTCACGAATTAAAAGATAACAAAAGTCTTTCCACTTTTTGACTTCTTGCAGTTTTTGTTTACATTTTATTCCTTTCGAAACAATAAAGGCGATTGTAGACACTACTTATTTTTCGCCTTATTATGCGCCTCTCACGGGTTTGTCAAAAATTCTTGTGTAACGTAATTATTTGGCAGATGTCCAGGCATACTAATTTATCGTGTGTATCTATAATTTCAAAATTACTCAAATGGTACAATTAACGGATATTTCTGGATTCACCTTCTCTCGCCAAATTCAGTATGCCAAGAAATGAAAAGAAGATTTTATGGCTGTGATTTGTAATCATTATCTGAATGACCATTGAAATGTTGCTGTTAAAATGTAACACTTATACGTAATAATCCCGTGTGCACTGCCACCAGCAGCCGTAGCCATGTAACTTAGAATTCTGTACTTCTATTGTATCACCTGAACCTGGATTAAAAAGCATTGTACTTGTCCTTAATGTACTGTTATTTTCAATTGTGTTAATGTCTGCTTATTTGTATTTAAGACGCGTATGGTACCATATTTACCATGACATTTTGATTTTTTCTTATCCGACGACGATCACGAGCCGAGAACTACTTAACAAATCGTTTATTTTTTCTCTGTTACAGGAGGTAAAATATACGTGAATTGAAGAATGCGGGGTAAAGTAAAAGTTGCTGACCTGGAATCGAACTAGCTATCTTAATATTACGAAATGAGTACGTTATCCAGTGGGCTACATTTGCACATTACGGAAATACTTTGAGGTAAATGTGTCTGCTTCAGATGGGTATAGCTTGATTAATTTCATTAAAAAGCTTTGAATTATGAAGTTAATTTCGGGAAGATTTTGTCTTTAACACTAGAACGGCGGTAGGGGTCATTTTGACACCTGAGTGCTTTCGTTCGTTGATTACTTTTGTTTGCTTGGGCGAAATCGTTTGAAATTTTTTGACTTTTCCTAACTAGATAACATATATTTCTAAAGAAAAATTCAGCTTTCTAGATTTGTTAGTTTTTGAAATATGGGCTTGTATTCCTAGAACGGCGGACGGGGGTCATTTTGACCCCTTTAATAAAATACTCTTTGTACTCGAAACTGCTTTTGTTGCTATACTATATGTTCGAGGAGCAATAAAAAAAAGGGTTTAGATTTATATTCATTGTCGTCCAAGGCATGAGGAATACTATTTTGCAAAGAAACTACCTCAAGAGATAGATTCAAAGAAAGAAAAAGATTTTTTATGTTTGATGAAAAAACAACAAGATCTAGCAGACTACAGACTGTTAAATTTGCTCTTGCATCTAAAATGTGGAATAAATTTATTGAAAATTGCAAAACATGCTACCGACCAGGACAAAATATTACAGTTGATGAACAATTGTTCCCATCTCAGGATAGATGTAAATTTACGCAATATACGCCAAATAAATCGGATAAATTTGGAATAAAATTTTGGTTGATCTGTTGACGTTGATATTAAATACCTCTTGAATGAATTTATTTATCTAGAAAAGGATGAAGCAGCCAATCCTTAATTACGTTTATCGGAAAATGTTGTCATGAAATTAACAGATCCCCATCTAAACGAAGGGAGGAATATTACGACAGATAGCTATTTTACTAATATCAAATTAGCAGAAATGTTAAAAGCTAAAAGTACAACTTTGGTTGCACAATGAAAAAGAACAGAAGAGAAATTCCTATATCATTGAAAAATATGCCCAGTACTCTTTATTCATCGAAGATAGTGGAATGTGATAATATGACACTTACCATCTATCAAGCCAAAAGAAAAAAAAGCGTTTTTCTACTTAGCTCATTACATTCTACTGTAAAAACTGAAGACGGTCTGAAGAAGTTGCCCAATTCAATAGAATATTACAGCGCAACGAAGTATGGTGTGGATATCCATGATCAGATGTGCCGAAAATACTCCGTGAAATCGGCTTCTAGACGATGGCCTGTACATATCTTTTTCAATATTTTGGATCATGCAGCTTTAAACGCCTGGATAATTTATAAAAGTGTAACAGGCAAGCCTATCAGCAGAAGAGATTTTCTATTAAATTTTGGAGATGTGTTCAGAATGGATCTTATGGTTTCAAATCTCCCAAAGATCTTTCCTGCGTCTTCAGAAAAAAAAAAAAAAACACGAAAATAAAATAGATATCAAGAGAAAAAATGTCAAGTACAGACATGCAATGGAAACAAATCTCAAGAATTTTGCACACCATTTTTCAAAGTTGTGTGCGGAAAATGTACTGGAAAAATTGCTTTTTTTTTTTTTTTTTGATACAACTGAATTAATTCCTAATACGTGCGTACAATTTGGAGTATTATAAGCATTAAATAAAATTGAAACAGAATGCTTAACATATTAACCATTCAGCTACACTTATAATGAAATAACGGAAACAACAGAACATATTTCTCATTTATGGATTTAGAGAGTGAATCATTCGGCGAGTAAGTAGATGAAAATATAAATATATATTATTTTATAAATTGTGTTTTATTTTAGTTAACATTTGTTTTAATTTGTGAAAACATTAATTTTAAATCGATTTTTATATCAAATTAATGAGTTTTTTGAGTAGTCGTAGTATGATCCAATTAATCGCCCAGTAGGCGTTACATATACAGTACTTTAAAAATTCAATAAATTATCGAATAATATTAAATATAAATTATGAAATACATGTAAATTACATATTTTTGCCAATGTATGGCTTTTAAAATTATTTTAGCGTTGTTATTTCAATAGTTTCCATCGAGGGGTCAAAATGACCCCTTCCCGCCGTTCCAGTAGGTAAGATTTTCCCGCCGTTCTAGTGTTAATGAGATTGTGTCTGGGGTTTTAATAATTTAGTATTAGTCTATGATAAAAATATGAATTATAAATATTTTTAAATAGACTGCTAGATGTAAAATATGAATATTATATTTTTATTGAATAGTAATATTTCCTTTATTGAGTAGAATCGATTTTTCCATTTAATATTTAAATTAAAATATCTCACAGAATGCATTTAAATATGCGAATATTTTTGATAAACAACTTTATAAACTAAAACAATAAAATTAACTTAAAAATTAATTTTAATTTTATTCAACTTATTCAACTTTTTAAAAAAAGTGTGAGTATTTTTGAATTAATGATATATGTAACTGTTATTTCTTTTTATATTTGAAATCTTTTTTAAATTAAATAAAAAATCTTAAAGTATAGAATCTTTGGTTTTTCCTTTTAGGTAGATTTCGTATGAAGTACTACCTATTTGGATCGCTCCTTTGTTGGAATTTCGAAATATTTTTGCAGATCTACACCGATCATGATCCCTAGAACCCCAAACCAAAAAAAAAAATTATATGTATATGTATCTATCTATCTATATATGTATATATATCACTTTTTTGTGAACACGATAACGTCCATAATTCTGCATAATTTTTTTCCAAACTGATACATAAAATCAAGCGACATAAAATCTCGGTCAAGTTCATTAATGAGCAAAATCGGAACAAGAAGGGTGGAAATAGTTAGGGGTTTCGGGGAAAACGATAAACCCCCATAATTTCTAAATTATAGTGCATATGGACTCATTTTAAAGTTATTGTTGCTTCTAAAAAAAGGGCCAAAAATTTATATATGACAGATTTTTGATAAAATTAAAATGGGCTCAAGGGGCGGGAAAAATAGGGTTTTGGTGAGAAAAAAAAATCATAACTTCGTCAGTTCTCAAGATATCAAATCGAATTATATTTATTATAAATTTTATTAATATTATCTGCAACTTTTTTATTGGCGAGTTTTTGATAGGACCAATTCTTACTGCAAAAATAAAAATAAAAACGAAAACGAAAAGGGGGATTTGAAGAAGAAAATAATCCATAACTTCGTCAATTCACAAGATATCAAATGCGTATGAATTTATTATATATCTTCTTAATATTATCTACAACTTTTATACTGTCAAGTTTTTGGTAGGAACAATTCTTACATCAAAAACAAATAAAAAATACATAGAGGTTGAAGGATAAAAATATCGTAATAAACCTTCACTGCAACACGCGCCACATCTGGCGCATACCTAAAAACAATATATTTCTCATTATGTGCCATGACTTTGACCAATATGATCTCTATCCCTGATCAAGAACAGTCCAAAGAATGGAATAACACTTATTTTGTCCATGTCAAATGACTGCATTTGACAAAAAATTAGAATTTGTTCTTTGGAAAAAAAAAATCGATCAAGATATTATGGTAAAATTTACTTTCATTATTTTTATTGAACACTTAAAAATGTTAATATAAAAAAAGTTGCTGTGTATTAAACGGATAAAATTAATTAATTTAAGTTCACTTAGTTGCAAAATATAACAATACAATGTTTTAAAACACTAATTGTGTACATTGGGTTGATGAAGCGACGTACACATTACCCCATAAAATATCAGATTTTAGCGGAAAATTTGAATTTGAACTTTTTTTACTATTTTTACCATTATTAGACCTATATATTGATTTCAAATAATTTTTTGTCTTAAATATAAAAAAAAAACCGTGCAGTAAAGAGTTAAGGATGTACTCAAATCCAAACTGCGTATGCTTATTTTCTGATTTATTTTTAAATTCATTTTTGCTCTCAAACGCATCAATTTTGTAGGTTCTCGTATTCAGAAACTATATAATGGTGGATATTTTTTATAGAGGCAGAATATATTTTTAAAAAAAGATGCCAAAGTGGGAATTTTGAACCGAACTTCTCGAAGCAATTGTGTTGGAAACGAAAAATATAGCAGTACTTAAAAAATAATTATACATAAATCAAGTTCTAATTAATTGAACGAAAAATAAAGCATAGGTCGCTTATAAATCTCTTAAAAATCATGTCAGCAAGTTTCATGTTTTTTCTTTTAAAAATGAATCTGAAAATGTATCAGAAAATTTCGAGTTGTTGAGCATGGAGAAATGTATTTTGAATACGGCCTTAATATGATTCTGATAATACCAGATCTTATATATAAATGAAATTAAAAACTCGCTAAAAGCGGACAGATAAAAATTGTGAAAGTGGGTTTATCTTTAATCATGATTTACTTTTTGTTGGTGAAATTAGTACTTAAATTCGAAATCTACCTGCGCCGGTAGGCAGAGCCGGATGTTATTTTTTTTAAATGAATTCGGAGTTTTGTATTAATAGAGCGCATGCGTGGTCGGAATGTACGAAATTTCTTCCTCTTTTACAGACTTTTGTGAAGAATTCATGGATAAAATGTTTTTCTAGGATTACGGAAATCATTTGTTAAAAAATGAGGAATAATTTAGTATAAATTAGACGAGTTTTTTTACAGTGCAGTGCATAGTCCCAACCCTCTATCCTCATATGTATATTTCTTGCATGATTTATAAAATGTAAGACAATTCAGTCTTCTTAATTTTTTTTTACATATTTCAACTACATCTATGCGTATTTTATATAATAAAATCTAATAAATAAACTGTGCAAAAACATTAAAATCAGGTGTCAGGAAATTTCAGAAATTCCTACTCGCCAATGATTTATTTTCAAAACACAACACACTGCGCTCGCAGTATTAATAAGCGCCAGTGGGTTCCCACAAATATTTAAAGATTCGCTAAGAATACAAAAGTGCTGAAATTCGCACCTGTGAGCTTCGACGAAAAGTAAATGTTGCAAGGAGTTAAAATGTTGATCAGTAAGAATATTTTACAAGTACGAATACAAAGCAGTGAGAAAACATAACACGACATAAATAAAAACAATAGATACGGCTGCAGTCAACTGTAATTCTGGCATTCTTCATCGCCGTTCGGAAAACTTTGAGACAGAAACAATTCAGTCTACATTTTAGAGCACTAGATAGAAGTATACTCCTACGTGCCTGATACGGTAAATCATATATGTAAGCGTTTTAGTGGTAAAGAACGCAAAGAAATATAGTTTTTCGGGATGGCTGTTCCGCTGGGCTTCGGAACGCAATATTTATGAGCTCCAGTGAATTTCGACCAATTTTCAAATATTAATTCAGAACATAGAAGTATCTGCGAAGAAGTAATTTATCCGGCTCAAATTAAGCACTGATTATAATTTATAGTAAAAGCGTTGGACAGAAAAAGATTAATTTCTCTCTCGGGAAAGAAAAAATAAAGACACATTTCTTAAGTTTAAAATAAAATTACTGCTTGAAAACAGAAATTAATAATTATAATACAGTGCTGATAACTTTACTTAGTTTAAAATATATTATTTTACGTATGATTATTAAATAAAATTATCTTTTATTAAACAATATATCCACAGAAATTGATTTTCACTATAACATAATAGTTTTCACTACAAATACTTTCAAGGAAAATTTTATTATAATAAATAAACGTCATAGAAGATGCGATGTAAAAAAAAAAAAAAAAAAAGAATCTTTCTATTTTCACTAATATTGGATTTTATTTTAAATCTAACGGTATAAGAAAATATTTCACATATATTTAAATCTGTTTTAATTATATAAAATAAAAGAATCATAGATATGTATTTTTCTATTTAATTCGCCGTTAAAGTAAAATTGCCCTAAATATATTTTTCATGTTTTATATAAATATATCGAGATTAAACATAATCATATAAGTGTCTTTTCGTACATGCGTGATGGAAAATGTTACTTTCAATAATAATGTTCGATAAAGGTATTAAAAACAACTTGCCTTTATTTTTTTTAAAAATGGTATATATATGTATATTTATTTATTTATGTATAAACATTTATACAAATTATTGTATATCTAATGGAGTTTTCTGTTTTTAAATCATATACATTAAAATTAATGATTTTTAACACAGCGTTTTGTTTATGAATGTGATGTTGCATCACAATCATAATAGCTGTTTGGAAAATCTTAATTTCTGTCTCGAAAAAATATTACTAAATAAGCTATCGAAAATTAATTTATACGGAAAATGATTTATTTAGTATACTTTAATATAAATATAAATATAATTATATTTTTTTATCTTTTAAAACTTCAACTAAATATTAAACATTTCAAGCAAAAAAAATGATTAACAGCTCGTCATGATAAAGCGAAAGTGTAATCCTATAAACATTATTTGTGCCAATGACTTTGGAAGTATAAATATCAGATTTTTCCTAAAGGGATAATTCACTTTAAGAGAGCATTTCCGCTTTCGATTTTACGTTATTTGCCAAGTATACTTACCTTTTTCCTGTCAATTTCGAACTAGTTATATTATATATATATATATATATATATATATATATATTACATAGTTATATATATATTTGTGCAGATATGTGAGGTCAATATTGACTCAACCACAGTACTTTTTATCATTTTTTTAGATCCAATAAAAATTGCATGCGGTTACGTAACTTTTCCTTTAAATTAGCAATAAATAAATCATGTGTTAAATATATAGCTAATGAGACACCATTTTCATTTATTTAATATTTTTCATTTAGTAATATTTTCACTTATTTCCAATCACACGCAGTTGTCATTTATTTAATATATTACAAATTAAGCAAAATTGATTGTTATAAAATATGAGAAAAATAGTTCTTAATTTGTTGGATTTCAGTTATTAAATATTATCTCTTAAGTTTTCTATTTGAAAATAAATTTCGTGTTTATAAGGAAGGAATAGAAAAAATATATAAATATAAAATATAAAAACCTATGCTATTTATTGTTTCCATTCTTGCTTGTTAAATGGTTTCTGTAAGTAAAGGAAAAGCAGCTTATGGTACACTTCCGGTACTTCAACAAAAAAATAATACAGAAGTATAAATTTCTCAATCATGCAGTTGTACCGCATTTTGAAAAGCTCTCTCAAGTATCGAATACAAATTATATGACATTTTTGCTGTAATATTTCTTTCCCAATTATATTTTCATTGGTAAGCATTTCAGAAGAAAGAATAATAATTTGTAATCTAATTATAAATATTTGTTAATGAATTAGTGTTCTGCATGTAGCCGTTTCAGCACATATTGGTTTGTCAAGAAGTTGATTATTTCGTAATCGTAGTTACAAAATGGATTTTCCACGGACAAAATGAGGTAACAGTGTAAATATTTTTGACATGTACAAATAATGATATTTTTGGTGTTTAAATGTGATGTTTACTCCCTAAATGCTTAGTTTAAATAAAAGTAAAATATATTCTTTGTATAATTTCTCTTTTTGTCTATGTTGTACACAAATAATTACGTTTAGGCAATAACTGTTCTAAAAAATACATATTTATCAGTTATTTTATGCATGTGCTATGAGATTATTCCAGACAATACAGTTATAATTTTATTAAATTTCATGCACTCTTTGCATAACGCACATTTTAAGTCGAGAGGTAGAGATATGTTTAAAGAATAACTAAATCTTTAGAAAAAAAAAATGATAGCTTTGTACAATACGAGAAAACAAAATTACATCACATGCCAATAAATCGTTTTCTTAGGCTATCTATTATTCAGGTATAGAAAGTTTCAATACTAATGATATATAATGATAACTATATAAAATAATATTTTCGAACTATTTCACATTGTGGAACAGCATATCAAACGGTAAATAACCTAGAAATCTTTAGTGAGTTATCTAATGCATGATAACAGAAAATACGCGTTATAGTAATTCAAGAATGAAATAATATAAGTGAACAGATTTTCATTAATGAAAAAAACGGTCAAGTTCAAGATATTCACGCAAAGAGGGTTACGTACAATAAATTCATAAATTATTAAATGTAAATTAAAAATATCGTTGCTAAAAGAATAATATGACTTTGTAAAAAACTATACAACGTAGGGTTTGTTATAGCTGTATATACCAGAAAAGTATGAGCGGGTATACCAAAAAAAGTTCAGAAAGGTATGAAGCCTAAATAATATCAAATATTTTATTCTGTATAACCCTTTTTTTTTAAATCTTACCCTAATCTGTTTATGATGAACTTAATTTGGTACTGCAATAACTGTAGTGCATATTTAATCTTCATTTGTCATTTCATAAAGCTAAATTGAGCGTCGTATTTGCTTTTTACAGTGTAGCTAAAACTAAACCCTTGTTCAAAGTTTAAAATGTGCATTGCGCTAAGCGCACTTGGAAAGGAGGTCGCAAATTTGCAACGCCGTCTTTTTCAGTGCCGCGTTTTTGCAGATATGTTTTTAATTAACTTTTAACACAAACGGGAGAAGTAATGAGAGATCCACTCATTGCAAACTAGTCGCGAATCCCACAGTATTTATGTGATTAATTCTAATAAAATTATTTGGTTTTTATTAGATTAGGCTAATAATTTGACGTTTATTACTTTTATACTACTGGGCATTACATTGCACAAATATATCATTAAAAGGTGTTACCTAGGGTTTAAAACCCAATGGTACATAGAATACACCGCCCCTGTCATTATGTATATCCAAACCGTCCGTGTTTTTAAGGGTTAATATCTCGGTTAATTGTCAACGACTTTTGTTAAATCATTTTTAACAATGCTTTTATACTTCTGCTACGATAGGTACCTCTAGCGCTCCTCAACACCTTTGCTGAATTCTCGAAAATCGAAATTTGTGTGTAACGGAAAAATGCTCTTTTCGTCCTAATTTTGGGACGCTTTCTTAAAAAAATTCCCATTAAAAATTGAATTATGATATCCTTTCAAAACTTAGTAAAATATATCCTTAGTATTTGTTTTCAATATTTATCCATAAATGGCAGTGCATTTTTAAGAATAAAAAGGTGAAATAAATGTTTGTTGTAGCGCAAAGTTGGATTTTATTGAAATAAAATGGCACGTAAGAAAAGGTAAGATATTTATTTTATTTTTTTATCAATCATTTTATAAGTGGTATTATTTATTAGATGAAACATTATTTTAGAGTCCGTATTTTTGCATTTTTTTCAGATTTCTATTTTTTTTTTTTTTTTTTTTTTTTTTTTGCTCGAATTTGAACCTTTATATATCGTCCCCATTTTGGGATGCTAGGCACGAATGGGTAGGGGTTTTCTCCGTTACTGTCTATGCATTGAATGTATGTTTGATGCCATTTATTTTGTTAAAAAATGGTTACATACCACTCGGATTATTATTTGATTATAAAATTATTATTCGGATTATTATTTGGCTATTCTTTGTTATTACTATAGGGGGAACAGGGGCTGGGCTCTTTTCAAGAACAAGACACCCACCCCTTCCTACACTTAGCTATTGGCTTAGTAAAAATTTATATCATACCGTTAATTTTGTACTTAGTTTAGTATTTGACATCCTGAGGTTACTAAAATATATACAGCAGAATCTCGATTATCCGACGTAATTGGGTCCGAACCGACAGTGGATAATCAAATTTCCAGATAATCGGGAATTTATCAATAACCATCTAGTTTAATATGCAACATCGTCATCGAACTGCAATTAGGGCTATTTAAACTGCTTAATAAACATCTAAATTTAAATTATACATGAAAATAATTTTATTTGTTTAAAACAGGGACGTGTACACGGTGTGTGTTTGTGTGTGTGTGTGTGGGGGGGGGGGTGTATAAACTTCACGGGACCTGATCTTGCGGAGCTCAAGCTAAATTCAATGGAATTCGAAGAAAGGGGAACCAAAATGCTTATCTCTACTCGTGGTTTGGAAGGGAACACTTGCATACACAACGAATGTGAAAGTAAAAAAAGTTGGAAAAAATTCAGGATATCGACATCGGTTTACAGAGAGTTCCGGTTACACGAGGGTCGGATAATCGAAGTTCTACTGTACCATATATACTCGTGTGTAAAACGAAGAATTTTTGACAATTTTCTGCAAGTAAATGGGGGGGGGGGGGGTAAACTTATACGCGAGTCAATTACAAAAGCCAAAAAAAAACCCTTCGAATACTGCAAAAGTCTGATTTTTAATGTATATAAATAATAAAATAATGTATAAAATATACAAATAATAATAATTTATTATTAAAATAATTTCAATGATTTGTTTTTGTTTACTTACTAATTTTTCGCATTAGTAAGTGAAATCTTTCGTTTGATTTTGTGCGAAATTGAAGTAAAAAGTTAGGGGGTCGACATACGCGAGTTTATGCATTCAAAAGTTAATGGGTCGGCGTATATGCGAGTGTATACGGCATATATACTCTAATAGTAATTATTGATTATAATAAATTTTTACTATATAAATTTTTACTATGTCAATGGCTAATGGTGAGGAGGAAGGGGGTCTTGTTCTTGAGCCGACCCCAACCCTCCCATCCCTTATAGTAATAATAAAGAAAATTTTATAGTCAAATAATGACCCGAATGATACATAACCTTTTTGAAACATATTAACCACTTCACCGGCGACGGGTATAGGGAAACAGTGCTTTTATCCCCGACTTATCTCGGGGCAGCCGTTGAAGTGGTTAAATGGCATAAAACATAGATATAATGCTTAGACAGTAACGGAGAAAACCCCTACCCTTTCGTGCCTAGTGTCCCAAAATTGGGACGCTTAGATTTTTATATGTTAAATAAATATTTTTTCAAAGAGAATTTTTTTATTATTTTTTACGTTCATTTTACACCATTTATTATAATTAAGCACAATATTGAGCGGAAAAAAATTTCATGCACTAATGGGTTAAACATTTGCACTTAATAAAAAATATAAATAGCTTAGCCTTTTGTTTTTAGCTAATATTACATAACGAAATTAATACTTCATCAATAAATAAATAAATAAATAAATAAGAAATTTACAAGATATGCAATTGAAATACATTGCATAAGCATTGAAATAATCAAAATCGAAAAGAATGTCGTAAACTGGCTGTTAGTATTAAAATCTTTGGTGATTTCTTACGCTATTCACTTCTGCAATGCTATAGTGTCGCTTTTAATATATTTCCAAAGCGATATTTTTCTATAAATTTGTTATTGTTTTATAAAAATGCATTTTGGTCTTGTTAGTGAGCAGTATAAAATATATGTGCATCTATTAAATGTTAAAATCCTATTATTCATTATAAAAAATGTATTTTTTTTTTTAATGCAGTTTGTCTTGTAACGCAGAAAGATGGGTTTGATCTTCTGGTGTAAATAATCTAACATTTTGTTTTTTAATAATTTTCCATTACTAGGTTCCCAAATGAAATTAATCCTTAAAATAAATAAATAAATAAAATATGAATTGGACACATATGTAAGTGCACTATGCACTTAAACACTAAAATAATTAGAACCAAAAAGGTTGCTATAATTATTTAAGTTATTAGCGATTAACCGCTGATATACAGCTAGAACGAAAGTACCAAAATGCCTTTAAGTGTCGTCACTTCGAGCATTTGGCAACGTCACATTAGCTTTTTAATTCGTTAACTACATGACGTAGGAAGATAGTGTCCCATAGGGTTAAAATCTATTTTCCCCAGGGCAGTATATTATTTTCCTTTAACCGGGTCCGACTGTCCGTGATCTAACTCTCTTAAACATACTCGGATTGCCCTATAATTGATACATATTATTTAGGATTTCTATGGCATGGTCACAATTGAAAATGGAGTGTGTAGCATGTATAGTGCGTTTACAGAGACACTCAAGCGATTCTCTTTACATCATGATCTATCAGGAAAAATCGTATGCGGTATATTTTAATGGTATTACACTCTTTCAGACATAATAAAATTACGTGCATTTCTGAGTTGCAAACGCACTTTCAGTAGAATATATAGTGAAAAAAATTTATAATTCATTTACAAGTTTAAACAACAACAACAAAAAAAATCATTTAAATAATTCACTACTATTACAAAAAAATTTTGCATCGTAATTTAATGATGTTAAACAATTTTAAACATATTGAAATGTTTTTAGGTGCACTCAAGAAGATAACATCAGAATATGAAGAGAGAAACAGATACATTTCAATTACAGGGAAATAAGGAAATAATTTGGTTACAGTATTTTGTATTATTAGTATTATTATTATTTTGCACGCGATAAATGCTGGAATTGGGTTTTCAGTTGTAATATCCGTTTTCTACTGTAACTGAATTTTTGCATACTATGTGGCGTGTACATATTCCATAAATCATATAGAGGGCTACACAAAATAATTTGTAAGCTTTGCTGTACATGAGTGCAAATTGCTTAAGGTATCTCTGTATTCACAGGTCTTCGGAACATTTTTTTTTTGAGTTTATAATTCCTAATTATTATTAAAACTGTCATAAAAATGCAACGTAAACGTACAAATAAGTAATTTATTTATTTTATTTTTTAATTTAATAAAATAGTACAAAAAATATCCGAAAAATTGCTATTTTTAATCTATTTGAATGTACAATTATTAAATATAAATGCATTTTATGAATTCCATATTTATAATAATTTTATACAAGAACTAGGCTATTTTTATGGCAAAAACGTGACCATTTTCAAATTTATAAACACAAGAAGACAAACGACTTAAAAATTGCTGAAAGAAATTAATAATTGTGAAATGAAAACTGTGTAACTTATAGAATTTTCAATAAATCAGTCTTAGGCTATATATCCTTTGAATATATGTTTAAAATGTACTTAAAATATCGTTTATTGTGTTATGACAATTTTTACAACAAAATTTTAGAAAAAAATCACTTTTGAGAAAAATCATAAAACAGCTTTCAACTTATTTTTTTAAAGATTGGAAGAAATATAAACGTTTAAAAAGTTCGAAAGCTAAATAAAAATATTATAGTTTTATATTAATTAAAAAAATGGAAAATACAAATTTGATCGAATTCAGGTCTCGCAGCGTTCCTAAAACTTTTGCACTTTGCTACCACTATTTTAAAACGATAATCTTTATTGTATAATTTTATTACAGGTGTTAAAGGAATGGACCACGAATAATTCTTATTTAAAATACTGGTAGCAAAGTGCGAAAATTTTAGGAACGCTGCGAGCCCTGCGAATTTCACATTTTAAAGGCAAACACATACCTTAACCCCTTAACGCTCGAATTAAATTACAGTTTAAAAATTCAAATTGCTAATTGGAACCACTTTTATGAAAAAGAAATATTCACCTTATTTAATGACAGGTAAAACGATACTAAAATATAGCCAATTTCACTATTTTATAAAACTGGTGGGAATCAAACAATTAGAGTAAAAGACACAGCCCGTGAATATGACGAGAGCGAGAATTAAGGGGTTAAGTTTTTTTTTTTTTTTTTTTTTTTTTTTTTTTTTTTTTTTTTTTTTTTTTTTTTTTTTTTTTTTTACTGCGTAATGCATTTTCAATCTGCGCTATGTTTATTATTCTAAGGCACGTTTGCAGAATATAGAAGAAATCATATATAGGGCTACGCGAATCTTTCAATCTATAGATGGTAATTGCTAAAAGTACGTTTCCTGTTGTTTCATGCGCTTCTTTCATGAACTAAAATTCAGTTTAATATAATAAAATGCAATATATAAAAAAATGTAGATAATATACGGGGGTGTATAAAATTATTCGAGCGCATTTCTGTTTATCGGTTGAAAATGATAAAGTTAATTTTGTGTTATGCGTTTTGGAAATAAGAAAAATATTAGCGCAATATGCCACATATATACAGATCAACAGATTGTGTGTAGGTATGCACAAAATAACTAGGGTGCCTTTCCGGCAATAGACGGTAATTGCTTAGTTCTCGTTATCTAATGTGTAATTTGTTAATTAATGTGTTTTAATTATTGTGTAATTGTTTGATGTGTAATTGTTTAATGTGTAATTGTTTAATGTGTAATTATTCTGAGCTGTCTAATTAGATGTCATCTTTGATCTTTTTAAACTATGAAGTTCTGTTACAATATTTTGGTTGTGTTGGAAAGTGTTTAATAAATGCTTAATGCATAATTTTTCATTATTATTTATTATTTTCCATTATATAATATTTATTTCTTCATTTTATTACAAATTCTTTAACAGTAGTTCTAAATGTTTCACTAATAAATTTAATAATTAAATTTTACGCTATTTTGTCTAATTTCGAATAAAATGTTATATGTGAAAACATTAAAATGCGAATTTCCATACTGAGTATACAACAAGAAATATACCAAACGCTTTTGCTGTTGTGGTTAAGAAACTTCCTTTTTTCTGAATAGCAAAACAATTTTCGGATTTTCTATTGTAAGTAGATTAAAATATGGAAGGTGGAATGATTTTTTTTTTTTTTATATTCATATTATATAAAAATGAATTACTGAAGAATTTCTAGCGTCTAGGAAAAATATCTTATCACATTAATGACAAACCTGTCTTCAATGCATTCCTGTGGAACTAAAAAGTGAACCGTAACATAGATTTAGAAAATTTACGGAGCAGAAAAGAGCCAAACTGAACTGTTTGCTTTAGAAGAAACATTAATAGTACGAAAAATGTGCAGTTTCATTGTTCGCTCGAAACCGTCGGTTTCTCTTGAGATAGAAAACTCTTTTCCACTTTTCCTTTCATCCATTAAGTTCCGTTTCAAGCGAAAAAACTCATAGGCAATCCGTTTTAGAAGACGGCAAATTCTTTTCTCTTTTGAGTGCAAACGGAATTCCGATCACATTTGTTTGCAAATGGTTTGAAATTCTAGTGTTTATTTATTTTCTTTAATTTTGTAGTTTATTGAAAGAGATCGAAGGTAAATAAAAATAGTTAGGTGTAATTAATTTAAATTACTTAAAAAGAAAATGCATTCTGATATTAAGTTACATCATTTAAAAAAAGGGTGTACAAATATCGCGAAACTATTTATTTCTATTTTAAAAATAAATAATTATAAAATTTAAAAGCCATTAGTAACTGCTTCCACTATTAACTCTTTGAGATTTTATGAATTATATTTGTCTGTCTGCCTTCTGTCCGTGCTCTATATCTTGTAAGTAAACTCGGATTGTCATGTAATTGATATAAGTAATTGATGTTTACTATAGCATATTCGCTGTCGTAAATCCAGTATGTAGCATTTATATTTCGTTTAGAGGGACACTCAAAATCTCCCGATACGTTATGAAGAATAGGTAAAAAATCATTTTGTGGTACATTGTAATGATATTACACTAGTTCAAGTATAATAAAACTGATTTACTTTTATGAAGTGCACTAAGACATACTTTCTGTATAATATAGTGAGCAAAGCTTTTACAGGGCTAATTGCCTGCAGCGTATTTTAATGTACTGAAAACAACTTTTGTTACTAAAAAGCAGAAAAACCAACGTTTAAAAATGCACAAAAAATACATGAAAAGCAGCAAACAGCTGTTTCGAATCTACTAGCGAGGTTCTTCATCAGTGCAAGTTAGGGAAAAAAGAGCAGCGTGCTAGAAAAAGCAAGGCTGAGACAACCTCGCTCAGCCTTGCTTTTTCTAGCACGCTGTTCTTTTTCCCCTATCTTGCAGTGATGAAGAATCTCGCTAATAGATTCGAAACAGCTGTTTGCTGCGTTTCAAGTATTTTTTGTGCATTTTTAAACGTTGGTTTTTCTGCTTTTTAATATTGTTGCACAAAGGCTTTATTTGCTAACTTTTGTTACTGTTTGTTTGCTTTTTTCTGTTACATTTGTAACAAAAAAAGCCGGGCTTAACAAAGCAGGGTAAAATGTGTGTGCTCTAAAATTATCAAGATGATATCATGCTACTTATTTTTAAAAATTTCATTACTTAAATTACCATATATAAGTCAAATTCCTACGTATATGTTGATAGAAATACTTTCCTCCAGTAATAAATACACCATAAAATGTTTCTCAAAATTCAAATTAATAAAAATTATGTATAATGGTCTTCGCGGCCATTTTTCCATAACTGACTCATTTTTAAAAATTTCTAATCAACAAACTAACTTAGATATAGTAACTTAGTTAATGAAAAGGGTTAAAAGTGCAATAATATCAGCTTGGAAATTTGATATCACGCCACTTTTTAGCCAAAACTTTTCCCAGTTCCACTGGTTTTTTTTAAGCTTGGCTTTTATTTTACTTTTGAAACTTTGTTTTTAGTAGACATCATCTCTTTCTTTAAACATTACACTTTATCTGAAAGACATATAGAATTTTTAATTAAACTCTTTATATTTCCAAAAATGCATATTAAATGTCGAGTCCACCACTTCTCTGTAGGTTCATACTTTATTCAGGCCTTACACTCACTTATAATATGGTTATTCTTTGTAAGAAGCACATAAATTTTGATTTACATTAGTCTGTAGGTAGATAAATAATAACACTTGTTACACTTAGAATTCATCTTTTCAATAATTAAGAATATTTCACTTTCTAATAAACAATATAAATAACAAAAAGTGGATTTTTTTAATCAATATACTCTATTGTGCTAAACTTAAGCAACAGTCACAAAATATTAATTTCTGAACACGTGAGTACTCAAAAGGAAATTCTACAAACATCAAGTGTAGAAAATAGGTACTACCCTAACAGCACAACCAGTCCATGTGAACTCACCTTGACGTCACAAATGGTCACAAGCGTCACAGTCACTACAACGAACTGAAATGTGACATATATTATTCACCTCATTCTTACTCTCAATTGATCACTCCACTGAGAAGTCACTATGACTGCTGTTTTATGAAGAGCCAACAAGTGACTTTACAATAAAGTCACCTGGTGATTCTCATGTGACAGTCATTTTGAGACTCCTTTGTAAAGTCATCATGACGAGTTCTCAAGTGACAGAAAATGAAATTATCTGGTGACTTTTCACAAAGGAGCGCAATGGTGACTTCACAGTAGTCTCGCTCACCTGAAAGTCACCACGTGACTTCACCATGACATCATATGGTAACTCATTATAATGCAATGCTCACGATTACTTCAAAACTGAGTCTTCAAATGATAGTCACATGAGAATCACAAGGTTTCCTCATTCTAATTTTTTGTGGTGACTCATCAAAAAGCAACAGTCACAGTCACTTCTCTGTGGAGTCGTCGTATGACGATTATTTGAGGCTAATAATGTGACAGATGAAAGATTCCACATTTCGTTTCACCGTAGTGACTGCGACACTTGTGACCATGTATAGCGTGAAGGAGATGTCACAAATGGAGTTATGAATAAATAACAGGAGACATATAGTGCACTGTCTACCAGTTGCGAGTGAGGAAACCGAGGAGGTTATCACAAGATGGCGGCTGCTTTTTTCTAAATCCAATCATCAGTTTCTGAATACCGCCGGTGCAAACTTCCTACCAGTTAAACTGAATATAAATATTTGCCTTATTTAAGAGACTTATTCATGAAAATATTTTCTCACAAATATGGTAAAAACTTCTATTTGTTTTTACTGGTGTCAGTTTGACTGGTAAAACAGTAAGTTTGTCACAATATGACGGGAACGAAGGATATGACTACCGCAAAAGTAAACTTACACCAGTAAAACTGAAAATATGTTTCTGCCATTATTTATGACTGAAATTTTGTATTATTAAGGGCTTTAAATACGGAGAAAATTTCTATATAAATTTACTGGTAGAAGTTTTCACCGGAGGTAATCTGCCCTTGCGAAAGCAGTTGCAGTTGAAGCTTCACTACTTTAAGACTATGTCAGTTCCTCTTTATTAATAGTTCCATGATGTCACATCGATTAGCTGTGCTGTAGGGATAGTTCATATTTGAATTATATTATTTTCTTTTGAGTATTCGCGCCTCGAAAATTAGAATTTTATGATGGTTGCTTAAGTTTTGCACACCAATGTAGGTTAAAAAGAAAAAAAAGAAAAAACACTTTATTTCCAGTTAATTTTACAAGTAACGGATTCACAAATTGTTGTTTTCAGGCTTAACAAGAAACACTAGTAATTTGTTTTTATTAAACTAATTATATATTTTTTTTAATTACATATTAAATATAGTATACACCCTTCTCTGCCGGCTCATATTTTATTCAAGCCCTACATGCACTTATAATATGCTTACTACCTCGTCTTATGCTTACTAAGAATCAATTTACATTAGTTTGTATATTAATACAAGATAACTCTTGATTGATTTATTATTCATCCTTTCAATAGATTAGTATTACACGTTAGTATAAACCATGTAAATAGCAAGTACATTTTTATCCATATAGGTTGAAATAATCACTTAATTTCCGGTTACATTTCGAAGTAAACGCATTACGAAACATTGTTTTAAAACTTTAAAAGAATTACATGTAATTTTTTAAAAATAAACAATATAAACTTACAAAAAAAAATTCTTCTGAAAGTGACACTATCCTCATATATAAAACTGTAATTAAAATATAAAAACACAGAATAAAGTTGTCGACATCAGGTATCCTAAGCAAAAAAAAAAAAAAAAAAAAAAAAAAAAAAAAAAAAAAAAAAAAAAAAAACATTGAAAAATAAAATGCGAGCGAGAAATCTGTAACGATTTCTGCAATAGGTTTAACTTCAGCGTTCGTGTTTTTCCGCGTGACAACTGTAGGCTCCTTTTCCAGCCTTTCGAGTGTTAACTAGAAAGCTACCCATGATTTTGCATTTCTGTAAGGCATGAGAGAAAATGCCACTGATCCCAATTCTCCCATTTCATGGAGTAATTGGGAACAAATAGGGTTTTTTTAAAACATTCTTGTGCCAGAGTCATGGTAGATTGAAAATAATTCTTTACACATTTCAAGAGACAACTACCTACTGATTAAAATTATATAGTATGTAGTCTACTTCACTCTTTGGCAATTAATTTTCAAAGTTCAAATTGTCAAAAAGGGATCCTA
Source organism: Maratus speciosus (assembly GCA_963932465.1). NCBI lineage: Eukaryota > Metazoa > Arthropoda > Arachnida > Araneae > Salticidae > Maratus > Maratus speciosus. Next base: position 239,104,492 of record OZ010787.1, on the reverse strand, counting down.
ATTACACCTACCTCCCCTAGATTATTAAATCATCTTAAAAACTTTTAATTAAAAATATGTTTTCCTCTTTTGAAAATAATATAGAGTTTTACAAAAAATATTTTCTAAAGTCTTTATTTTAATATTGGCAACATAAAATAAAAATAAAACACAAGTTCACAAGTTTTCGTTACAGACATGTTGCAACATATTTCATTTCGCCCTAAATAGAAAATTAATATATCTAATTTAATTCCTTATCTGTTCCTTCCATTATTTTCTACTTTATTTTTTGTTCTATCTGTGACGCTGTTAATAGCTCAAAACATATACCACATCTGGTTTAAATTGACGATGTACAAAGATATTCATGCATTTTTGAAAGTTTTAAAATTTTATAAAGTTTTCACAATTTAAAATTTACATTAACATTTAATTTTATGTAATACGTCTTGTAATGTCCTCAATGTAAGTACGGTATTTAAATTTTTTGTTCGATATTAAGAAACAGAGCATTTTACATAATATCTATTTTATCAAGTAATATGCATAATTTAATTCTTTCTTTATTTTTTTAAGTAGTGCATGTTTTTGTTGATATGGGTTAGATGTAGTTTAAAATCAATTAAAAGAACCCTTAACGGGTTAAAAGTTTGTGACGCAGTTTGTGACACTGTATCTTATTGCTATAAGAATTTTAAATATGGAACTTAAAAATAATGATATCAAATTTTAAGTGACGCTATATTATTTATTTCATCATTTTATTTTTGTTCTGTTTATAATTGCACGCGTAAGAATTATATTAAATTTAAAAGGATGTATAAAAATTTATTCATTGATGCGTTATCATTCACATTTTTCATAAATTCAAACTATGAGTTTTAAAAGATATGATATCAAAATTTAAGTGACGCCTTGATGTAGCCTTAAACAATTTGTTTTAAAATTCAATTTTAATTGTTTTCGATTTGGCTAAATATATTTACACATCTAACAAAAACTTTTAATTTTCCAATACGCTGTTAAAAATACCACTTTCACTGAACCTGTAGAATGCACTGTAATATATTTATATGAATAAATTGATTTATCTTTTGTGCCACGCTATCCAAAATCAAAAGTAAAATTTATGTAAATGATTTCTTTACGTCATAATATCCATTTGCATATATTTCTCTTAGTTTGGATACGATAACGCAAAGAAATCACTTACATAAATTTTACTTTTTATTTTGGATAGAGTGGCACAAAAGATAAATCAATTTGTTCATATAAATACATTACAGTGCATTGTACAGGTTCAGTGAAAGTGATATTTTGAAAGTGATATTTTTAACAGTGTATTGGAAAATTAAAAGTTTTTGTTAGATGTGTAAATATATTTAGCCAATCAAAAACAATCAAAATTGAATTGTAAAACAAATTGTTTAAGGCTACATCAAGGCATCACTTAAATATTGATATCACATCTTTTAAAACTCATAGTTTGAATGTATGAAAAATGCGAATGATAACGCATCAATGAATAAATTTTTATACATCCTTTTAAATTTAACATGATTCTTACGCGTACAATTATAAATAAAACAAAAATAAAATGATGAAATAAATAATATAGCGTCACTTAAAATTTGATATCAATATTTTTAAGTTCCATATTTAAAATTCTTATAGCAATAAGATATAGTGCTGCGTCAAAAACTTTTAGCCCGTTAAGGGGTTTTTTAATTGATATCATTACTATTCTTAAGTTAATAATAAAAAGATAAAAAAAAATAATTAAAGACTAATGATAGGAACTCATAATCGTGATTTCCATTCACCTTTAATCCCCCCCCCCTCAAAAAAGCATACCTCATACTTCAATTGTAAAGAGTGCTGTGCTATTTGAGTTTTTTTAAGAACTTTTTAGTAAGATATGGAAGTAACATACAAAATGTGGGGGTTTGTGGTTTGTTTCACAGATATAGAAAGCTTTGTTAAAACTTACTATGCAAAATGTTTACTTTTTTAAGAAAAATATAAAGAAATATTACTCTTTAAACTTTTTTATTTAAAATACAATAAAATTGTAAGCAAAAAAATACTTTCAAATAAAATTTATTTTGGAAATTACTGATTTTTTATTTTTTAAGAAATAATTTTCCATCATGTAAGTTTTTAATCTATCAACATGTGACATAACTCTAACATGTGACATAACATTTATTGCTACTTTAATGTAAAGTAATATTTTCAGTTTTCAGTATCATAAAACAGATATGCAAAGCTAATGAGGAATAGGAGGCAGGACAAAACGTGATGGAATGAAAATTTTGAAGGATGTGGGATTTAGATTTTCTATATGAGATAAAATGTGAATAATATATCTCTAACTACCAAATGTGAAAAATCACATCCCTCCCCCCTTCCCTTTTCTACTTTAAGTCAGTAATAAAAGATGATTACACTTAAAATGATAACTACAAATAAAGAAATCATCATTTTACTGCTGCATTACAGACAAGAATTATAAAAAAAGAAAGTATATAAATGTATTTAGCCCACATAGAGTTAAAAAAATGTTAAAATATTGTTGAATTGTTAGGTACTTCTTTCAAAACTCTAACAGCATTTTTAAAATTGTAAATTAGGTCCTGCTCTGAAATATTAAGATATTTAATCCCTGCATATTATCACCTAATTTGGGTTTACATTGAATAGCATCTTTATACAGTGGTGGTCAGAATTATAAGAACAATTGAAAATTGCACAGAAAAAAATTTATTTCTTAACTAAATAAAGTGAAATTTATACATAAAAAGCTTTCTTTTTGCTATAAATCATTATAGAATGCAAAACATTGGAAAATGCAAAATATGAATGTTTTTCCATAATTAACAAAATACGTCATTGTAAAAATTGGACAAAATTATAAGGACAATGAATGTTTTTTCCTGAAACACACTAATAAATAATAATATCGCCCTTCTTCTCAATCACTTTGATCAGTCTTGACGTCATGGAGTTTGACAGTTCCTTAAGAACGTTCTTGGAAATTTTTGACCAGGCTTTTTCGATGGAGGACTTGAGTTCTTGCTTGTTTTCATATTGTATACTATTTTTGTATAATTCGTGTGCCAAAGTACCACACAGATTTTCCTATGGATTCAGATCAGGGCTTCTGGCCGGCCAATGAAGTAGTTTAACAAAATTAGCATCAAACCACGATTTTGAAGTTTGGGAAACGAACTGAGGCAGTGTCCTGCTGGAAAAAATAGTGTCCACTCGTTATTAACGGAGCTTCCGGTAAAAGATTATTGCCCAATACATCAACATAACTCACATAATTCATTCTACTCTGCACAAAAACTATTGGATTAATTCGACCAGTTGCAAAACTTCCCCAAATCATTATTGAGCCACCTCCAAATGCATGCTTTGAGAAAATATCTTTTTCTCTACGGAGATCATACCAGAAGTAGCAAAAACCATCTGGTACATCCAAATTAAATTTTTTCTCATCTGAAAAGACAACATCATCCCACTTTTTACCCATAGCAATGCATTTTTTGGCAACTCCATCCTCAGTCTCTTATGAACTTTTGTAAGAGGCGGTCGTGACATATGTTTACCATAGCGAACCCTTTTTTTTCTTTTTTGTAAAACACGTCGAACAGTTCGAGCACTACATTCTAAGTTCAATTCACGTTTTATTTATGTTGACGTTTGTTTTTTTGGAGCAAGCTCGCCTTATTATCATTCTTTTCTCCCGTACAGAAACAGAAGATGGCCTACCTGTATGTCTTTGCCGTCCATATTTACCGGGATTTTTAAGATGATTGTAAATAACACTTCTTGATCTATTAAGATTTGTCGCAATTTGGCGTACAGAAAGTCCTGACTTTTAAATGCATCCACTTTCACTTTCTCAAACTCCGAATGCTTTGTACCTAGCGGCATGACTGAAAAACAGAATATGATGATCCCAAACGATTACTAAGCATTTATAACGTCGCTGAGTTCCGTGTGCAGAGCAAAAAACATGCAAATTTTACTTTTTAGAACACACAAATACAGTTGTTCTTATAATTTTGTCCATATCAGATGGCTGTATAATACATTATCCATAATACATTTTATGAATATGAATTTTCCACATAGTTCCATAAAAAGTTATATAAATATTCTACATTATTTTTCTTAAGTTTCCATCAATTAAATATGCATAAGTTTCCGGCCAAATGTAGCCAAGATTTGGCGATATTTCCCTTGTACTTATAATTTTGACCACCACTGTAGGTTTATTATAAATCATAATTATGCATGGTTTAGAAAGTGCATTAACTTGAAAAGCAGTTTAACATGTTTTTTTTCTTAATATATGTTCAATTTTTAGTTGTATTGGGGTGGTAGGATATTAGATTTACTAGATACAACTGTATAAAATGCATAAAATACATTATTATTGATCCTATTATTGAAAAGAAAATTTTATTGTGATATCCCCCCCCATTTATTGTTAATGCTGAATTTAGCCAATAGATGGCGATACCATGTAGAGAAGCATTTAATTATTGGTGTATTTAACTAATCATTTAACAAGCAACTTAAATTACTTCAAAAACAGATTTTAATTATATTTTGTACCTTGAAATTTTTAATGCTAGGCAACGGTTTAATAATTTAGTTAGCCAACTGAATTATTTAATTTCAGGTTTTATTTCACTTAATTTTTTCTGTGAATAATACATTTCCCATTTATTCTTAATGCTGAATTTAACCAATAGATGGCAATACCACGCAGAAAATTATTTAATTATTGTTGTATTTAACTAGCAACTTAAATTATTTCAGAAACAAATTTTAATTATATTTTGTACTTTGTAATTTTTTTAACGCTAGGCAATGGTTTAATAATTTATTTAACCAACTGAATTATTTAATTTCAGGTTTTATTTAGTTTATTTTTTTCTGTGAATACATAGGAAATTTGCAAGGTATTTGTTTTTTGTAAAACTAAAAAATAATTTAAATATATTAAAAAAAATAAATTTACATGACAAATTTTGCTTTTATGCTCTTTTGATTTAAAGAGATGGTTTAATACACCTTTGTTTGAGCCCCTCTCCCTCCCCAAAAGATAAAAGTATAAAACTGCAATTTATCTGCTTGCCAATTTATGCAACAGTACAAAAATTTAATTTTTTTATTTAATTCTTTTTTTTTTTTTAATTTACTTTATTAAATTTTTAATGTATGACATTTTTTTTTTAAATCTCGAAGTCTTCCATTTACAGTTAGAATAACAGCATGTACTTATTATTATTATTATTATTACTATAAAGGTAATGGAAGAATTACGACCTGTTTTTTTTTTCTTTTTTTATTATAAGAGTAATGGAAAAAGTAAAAACGCATAATTTAAATTTATGTACCGTAGAAAAACAGAAATTTATTTGTGTTAAAAATTGTAAATAAAAAGAAACTGTTGTAGATATACAAATACAAACTGCGTATTTTCTTTTCCTTAACATTAACTCTGAAAAATTTCAAAATTAAAATTCTCTCACTGTAAACAAGTGAATGCATAAAAATGCGCTTTTATTTATATTTGTATTTTATTTATTATACAGTGTGTCCATATATAACCTGACCGACCTTTATTTTCGCAACCGTTGGTTCTAGATGCATACTTCCAATTACAAAAATGGTTTAAATAAGGTAAATAATTATTTTTAAAGCGATTTGGGTCAAGAAACACATTTATTAAAAAGTTACGAAATTTAAATTTTTATACGGTCCCCCGGTTTTATAAGTGATATTTACTAAACATTTACTGTGACACTAACAAGTAAGACAAAAAAATTCCCATTCTTCTAACATTAAAATTGACCGAGTTATGAAACTTTGAAATGCATGACTTATACCACTTTTTTGCATATCAAAACAGATGATTTCGACCATGCTTTTAGGGGTCGTATATAAAGTACTTAAACTTATTTCAAGGTATCTGCGGTCTGAAAGAACTCGTACAACTATTACAATTGAGTTAACTTTATTGGTTAAGTTTCAGATTAGTTAAAATAATTGTATTTTAACATATGTTGTATTTTGTAAGGATTTGAGGATATAATTCCTTTTAACAAATATTACCTTATTTTCATAAGGTTTTATTTAACTTGCAACGATCGTCTTTCAAGTTTAAAATTTGTACTCGAACTTTAACTGACTTTCAAATGTCCGATCGAAGTTAAAATTTTACATACTGACTTAAATCCGATGACAATGTAATATTATTATGATTTTCGACGCTTAGCATCTTATACATACTTATATTAGAGGATAACACAAAAAAATTCGGATAGATTACCGTCAACAAGTTTAAGAAATGGTTTTAGTTTAGATAACATAAACCTGCGATGCTTGTGTTTTTTAACATTTATAATTACGTTTTGTGTATTTTTTAACGCTAAATTAAAAAAAAAATACTTTCACTTTTAAGTATCATGTCAGGATTTTCCGCAAATCGTAAATTCCAAGGTTAAAAAATAGCGAAAAGTATGATACTATAAAGTAAATGTAAGACTTTTTTACTCAGTTTAATTTATTTAATTCAATAATTTATTCAATTTTGTGGCTTATACTGGATTTCTTACAGCTAAACAGCTCAGGGGTCCGATGAGATTGGGAGGGGGGGGGGGGGGGGATCAATTTTAACTTTGAGCTTTTTAACTTGGAAATTTGCGATTTGAGAAAAATCCTGACGTGATGGTTTAAAATGGAGGTCATTTTCAGATTCAGCGCTAAAAATGCATGTGAATCAATTTTCAAAAGCTATAAAACATGGCACAACCCAAAATTTGAAAGACGGTGTAATCTAACAGCATTTTAAAATATGTATAATTTTTGTAAAGAATTGAGGCTGTTGTTTTTCATCCTTTAACTTAACAAAAATTCCGTTATTTTTATCCTCTTATATGTTCAGTACAAATTGTATATTTTTCAGTACTATGTCACAATGATTAAAGATTTCAAATTTTTATTGCTATGCTATTTTTACCCTAAACCATTTCTTTAATATATCTGACGAAATTATATTTCTACTAAATTTGTGAATGACCCCTAATTTGCAGCAAAAAATATGCCCCAACTTTAAACAGCTATTACTCGGTCAATTTTAATCGTAGAATAACGGGACTTTTTTTGCCTTACTTCTCAGCGTAACAGTTAAATTTTACTAAATATAACTTATAGGACCGGGGAACGGTATAAAAATTTAGATTCTGTAATTCTTTTATAAATTGTTTTTTCGCTTCAAACTTTTCTTAACTCTGCACCTAATTTCTACCACTTTTGTAATTGGAAGTATGCATCTAGGACCATCGGTTGCGAAAATAAAGGTCGGTCAGGTTATACGTGGACACGCTGTATGTATTTGATCTATCTATCAGTTTTAAAGTTCCATTTACCGATTTCTTTTCGGTTTTAAAATATTCTCTATTCCGTCTTATGTAAAAATTGGCTTTCGGCGGACCTTAAAAAACTTTCCGTTTCCGATTCAGGCAGATTACGGCTTATGGAGCATGTATTAATGTTATTTTCAATGCATTCGCCGGGACTTGAAAGTCTTTCCGCGGTAGGCTGATTTCCGGCTTACACAGAGTCCGCCTTAGACAGATTTTACAATATTTTTATTGTTTGAAAGATTGTCACGAAATAGTGATATGTGAAACTCTTTAAAAAAAAATCAAAATAAATAAATACATTTTTATAGAAACATAAAATCAAATTAACTTTGATAAAAAAAATTGCTTACTGCTTCAGAGAGGACAGACCTCGCAACCTACGTATTGCGAGGCCTGCACTTAACCGACTGAGGTACGGAAGGTTCGTAAACTTTTCCCTAAACGTTGATCAGAAGAAATTAAGCCCATGAATACAGTAGGCGCATCTTCGGTGAAATTCCCATAAATGGTGGAAATATATAGTCCGAATTTTCATACTTATTATAAAACGATTAAGAGTCTTCCTGGTAACAAACATGGTCTTATTCGATTCATCTAAAATACAGTAGCGCTCAAAAGTATTTTGACAACCTTATATTCTCTCTTATTTTATTTAATATAAAAATGTAAAAGAAAATATATTTCCTATAATTGAGAACACTATGACTGCAGTTATTCAAATGTATCAAGTTTCAACTTGTTTGTTTACATTCGGTGCCACCAAAGAAATATGACTCCTCCTTAGCTCAAAAGTATTTTGACAATTAGTTTGCATTTAATTGTTGAAGGTGTCAGTGGCGCTATAGCTTCGATTAGTGTTTATATCGACTTATTGTGATTATTTTTAAATGCCGAAATGTAAAAAATATTGAAGTGATTCTAGAAAAGTCGCTGTAAATGCACTTAAGAAAGGTAGACTGCAAGCAGAATTAGCTCGTTCTTTTAACGGGTCTCGGCAACTTGTTATTACATGGAATAAAGTTTTTAATAAACAGAAATACATCGAAAATAAGCCTCAAAGTGGCCATCCGAAAAAAACAACTTGCAATGTTGACTGTATTCTAAAAATGATATCTACAAGTGATTTTCGTAAGTCCGCTGTAATAATAAAAAATGAATTGAAAGAAAATTACGGCATAGAAATACACGTTTCATAAATCAAGCGACGCCTAAACCTCTATGGTTTACATGGCAGAAGACCAGCAAAAACACGATTGTTATCTACGAAGAATAGGAAGGCTAGAGTCGCATTTGTAAAACGGCATAACCCTTTCAGGGGCAAAGCGATTCTATTGCTAAAATGTTGAAATTAATGACTGACACCGAAATTTTGGTTAATAAAAATTCGGTTTATTATGTGTGTGAAATATAGCTTTTTCTTATTTACAAATAAATTTGTTTTCAAATTCCGTGTCAGTCATTAAATTCAACAGTTTAGCAAAGGAATTGTTTTGCCCCTGAAAGGGTTATGCCGTTTTACAAATGCGACTCTAGCCTTCCTATTCTTAGTAGATAACAAACGTGTTTTTGCTGGTCTTCTGCTATGTAAACCATAGAGGTTTAGGCGTCGTTTGACTGATGAAACGCGTATGTCTATGCCGTAATTTTCTTTCAATTCATTTTTTATTATTACAGCGGACTTACGAAAATCACTTGTATATATCATTTTTAGAATACAGTCAACATTGCAAGTTGTTTTTTTCAGATGGTCACTTTGAGGCTTATTTCCGATGTATTTCTGTTTATTAAAAACTTTATTCCATATAATAACAAGTTGCCGAGACCCGTTAAAAGAACGAGCTAATTCTGCTTGCAGTCTACCTTTCTTAATTGCATTTACAGTGACTTTTCTAGAATCACTTGAATATTTTTTGCATTTTGGCATTTAAAAATAATCACAATAAGTCGATATAAACACTAATCGAAGCTATAGTGCCACTGACACCTTCAACAATTAAATGCAAACTAATTGTCAAAATACTTTTGAGCTAAGAAGGAGTCATATTTCTTTGGTGTCGCCGAATGTAAACAAACAAGTTGAAACTTGATACATTTGAATAACTGCAGTCATAGTGTTCTCAATTATAGGTAATATATTTTCTTTTACATTTTTATATTAAATAAAATAAGAGAGAATATAAGGTTGTCAAAATACTTTTGAGCGCTACAGTAGATTCATATTATATATTAATTTTAATAAGATCATTTTCGGAAGAAAAAAAAATGTGAATTAAAAAGAAAATTAGAGATTTCCCGGAAACAAATGTTATCTTATTCCCTTCACATAAAACAGATTTCTATTATACATCAATTTAAAGAAAATCGCCCGGGCCATTTTCAAGTAATCGACATTAGGAATTTGGAACATATCTTTTACTTTAAAAATGGATATTTAGTTCTCAAAATATACTGCACGTAGAAATGTAAAAACTTCAGAATAACATTAGACTGCAGAAATAAGACTGTTCTGAAAAAATCAGAATAATAAGAGCTGTATTCGCTGAGTTATTGAAATGCGGCTTTTCGCGTTTTCTTTGAAGTCTTGTTAGTTGTATATATGAGTTCCGCCATCTACGAATTCTACGATAAGATACGATACGATTTTAGGCCTAAGGCTGAGTCACTGAAATAATATCGTCTTCCATGATACAACAGGTATATAGCGGGTGATCCAAAAGTTGCAGGAGTTTTGAAATGTTAATAATTAGAAAACTATGTAGGAGAGCTGGGGGATGAATGGGACAAGGGATGGATGGGACATTCTCAATATGGGCAATGAACTTTTTTTTCCTTTCTATTCTCATATATGGCACTACCATAGTGTGCTTCAGATGCAAAAGCAAAACCATATTGCAGTTTTCATTTTTAGCAAAGTTTCATTCTCTGAAACTCTGCTTAAAAGTAACTTTTTTTTATACATTTGTTGTCAAATTTTATCGCTCAAAGTTCCATAATCCAGGAGGAGTAGCTGTGAAATACAAACGGACAGTCACTTTTTTAATGTAATAGACTGATGAAGTTATAATTTCGGTATGGAAAATTACCCAGAGACAAACGCTGAACTATTTATATTGTTTTATGTGCAAAGGAGTTATTCCATAATGGAGCCTGCACATGATAGAGATAAATTAAAAAACTTTAGGCTTCAAAATAATTTTAAAAGCCATAATAAGTCAGTCAATTAAGATACAGTTTTGAAACAAGTTGTATCTGAAAGTATAATTTTTTTCCTATGTGACAGTGAAAAAATTTAAAATGCGCGATGTTTAGAAATATAAAAAATTGCAATGGCAAAACCGAAGTTGTCAAGTATTCCATACAGTATAAACAAATATGATATGTTGTAGTTATTTGTTTTAAGGATCAATATTAGTAATTAAGATGAATGAATATTAACCAATGTGACAAAATAATTTCTAAGGCAAAATTGTGGACAATTGAATCTATGTATCATAGGGCGGTTTTGGACAATTTCAAATGCGGAATGGGACAGTCTCATTCCTCCCTAGATATGTGGAAACATTTATTTATTAATAAAAAATATTATACAGATTAATAAATTATTAGTATTAGATTTGTTAATTATTAGTATTAAACAGTACTTATATTATGCAGGTTGTTTATTATTAAAAATTATACTGAACCCTAATTATTGTATTGTAATAAATGTTAATAGTTTATCAAAAAATTGCTATTGAAACTTTATCAAAATAGATAAAAATTTTAAAAATAGTATATGTTTATTGTTCAAATGGGGAAATTATATTGAATTTTAAACTTGTGCTTAAATATCTTCCTCTAACATAATTTCATTTGTGCATGATATATAAGAAACATTTAATTAATATTAATTAATAAGTTGCGAATGAAAAATTTAGCTATGCCGTATTTCAAAGACATTTTCCCCCTTCATTTCATATCTAAAAAATCTGGTAAGTGGGAAAAGGGAACAGACAGACAGTCGAAGTTTGCATTACAGGTTAAAACTGCATTAAAAGAAGTGATTAGCAACGCTGAGATATAATAGCCATATTATAAGATCATGTATTACAAACATAATTACATATAAGTTTATAATTATAAATTTTAATTAGGTAACATTGAATACAGAGGAGGAAATATTTGCGTCCCATTCATCCCTACTCTGGGGATGATTGGGACAGAGAGGAACGTTTTTCAATTTTATAATATTTTACTGTATGATAATAATCTAGACTAAATATTGCGCACAGATGTAGTCAAATACCTAATGTATGAAATGTGATAAATAATATTGATAATAACTTAAAAAAAGTATTTAAAATAAATATTTTTGTGAAAATGTCCCATTCATCCCCATCTCCCCTGAAAATAGAAAGTTGCGCTTTTCGCATATATGCTCAGAAACATGTTGATTTTTTTTTTTTTTTACTATGAAATTTGTGTTTTAATATATGTTATTTTTAGCAAGGTGTGGCGCTTCTGTACAGCATCGAAAGTAACGTTACGGGGCGTTACGGAAGCAGGCGAGTTCATTGAGCAACATCTTTTCTAAGATTTTGTTCAGATTTCATTTTAAGGGTCGTTTACGTTCAAAAGCTTTTTCAAAGGTTAAATAAATTGCATTTAAAAGGAATTTTGATGCAAAATTTGATGTTTAACTGCTATGTTTAGACATGCTTTCTTTGCGTGATAAAGCTTTGTTAGTTAAACTGTTTTACAAAAAGGATGAATCGGCAAGTTTAGCTTAGCATTCCTATCGTACAAAGCGTGGAGTAAAAGCTGGAAAAGAACCGGTGACAGTTACAAATCTGAAAGCTATGATAAAAAGATTTGAGGAAACGGGTCCATTGGAAGATCGTCAAAAAAGAGATTCCAAACGTCTGTTTTAGCCGTAAACGAGGTAGAACACGATGACGATATTCAATCGACATCGTCAGCACTTGGTGGGTGGAGTGCACGTGAAATTTCACGACGAACTGGAATTTATTATGGAGGTGTATGGTGATCTCTAAGAATTATTCTCGAGAAATATCCGTATAAAATTCAGCTTGTGCGCGAAATAAAGTCAACTGATTTTGTAACACGTCAGGAATTTCTGAAAATGGAGAATGATACGGACTGGCTTTCAAATGTTTTCTGGACAAACGAAGCACACGGTTCACTACGTGGAAGCGTGAACACGCGAAATTGTCGTATAATGATAAAAGAGAGCCATCATGCATTGGTGGAAAAACTTTTCATGATCTAACAATAACAGTGTGGTGCAGCTTTACAGCTTCTTTCATCAACGGTCATTTTTCTTCGAAATTTCCGATGGTAGATTTTAAACAGTTTCCGGACACTTGACCGATATGCAGAGCTTTTAAAGGATAAATTCATCCCTCACTTTCAAGAGAGAAAACCGATCAATTCAGTAGCATTGGTGCAGGATAGAGCTTCTCCCCAAAGTGATTCTCCCGTCACGACAATCCTGATGACTGCATTTGGAGATGTCAGTGTCCTGAGTCGCTCTTTTCAGCACGAATGGCCTCCAAGGTCTCCAGATCTTATCCGTTGTGAATTTTGGTAATGTGGTAATGTATCTATTTGAAGTAACGTGTGTACAGAGATAGGCCTACGACATTGACCCAGTTGAAATATGCTTTAGACCCTCACGTTTCAGAGATACCTCTTGAACTTAATTGCTGGGCAGGCTGTTTTACATCGTCTCACGCCGGTACTTATATGTGATGGGAATCATACTGTGAAGTAGTAACCCTTGGACACTGATTATTTCTTTTTAATGAGCTGTATTATACCATTTGAAAACTATATATTCAATTTCAGCGCCACCTGTTCACAAAAAAATATAACTAATATAACATATCTTTTTTTTTTATTAAAAAACAAATCCAACATGTTTCTAAGCACTTCGGTGAAAACAGCACCTTTCTATAGTATATAGTTTACTAATTATTAACATTTTAAAATTCCCTGAACTTCTGAATAACGCGGTAAATAAAATATGCGAAACACAAAAAAAAAAAAAAAAAAATTGTGTTGTAAATCTTTTTTTCTCAAGTAATATATTTCACGTTAAATGTATTCGCAGCACTCAATTTTTTTTTTTTTTTTTTTGGGCTTAATATATCATTAAAAATTTTATGACTGTTCATCGAACACTTACATAAAAGCGCAACACTTATTTTAGTAATGTAAATGGAACATGCATATATTTTATTTTTGAATGTAAATCGATACATATATGATAAAATCGCATAATAGAAACATATTTTCCATGCAAAGAGGAGAACAACTAAATAGAGTTTATGGTCCAAAAAACGAGCTAGCCGTTAAATGCGTACTGGAAGTATCAGTAATTTGGCGGCTAGGGCATGAAATTATCATATTTCGGTAGGGAAAAAGATAGGAAGAAGGTGAAACAGAAAATTCATCGGTTCTGTTCGTAGTCGCATTTTATAAAATCACATAATATTTAAAGACCTCTCGAAAATACATCATGTAAGTCAATACGAATTTCTGTACAACTTAATCGATAAATATTGCATATTTTGTTCTTACCTCGTCGTGGGCTATCCAAAAATGGGCTCTAATTAATCTTGTGGGTCAGCTTCAAAACTGAGTCAATTTGATATTTCTCCATGACGTTTGTTTCCACAAAAGAGACCACTCGATGCCACAACTCCTCAACGGCGTGTACTGTGAGGAGTTCACCCTACCGGAATAAGTTTCACTTGGATTTTGTGCAATTCATCAAAAAAAGAAGAACATTTTAGGATATCTGAGTGATGGTGCCTAAAAAACTAAATCTAAAAATTGGCAAACTAAAAGTAATAATAAACCCAACTATGATGACAGTGATAACATACTGTTTACTGCACCAGCAGATTGCCCTGAATTACATTTGATGCAACCTGAATCTTCTGTGAAGCAGAAACACAAGAGAAGAATGTGTCTGCAATGGTGTCAGTGTAAAATGTAGGCATAGACCGAATGTTTTATGGCAGAAAATGATGTATATATGTGACACTACTGAAAATACAATTAAAAGGTTGTATTTTCTGGATTATTGATTGTTTGTATTTTTTTACGTTTTTTACCATTCGAAAAACTACTAATTTCACATTTTTTGCAATTATACTTTTTGTATAATTCATAGAATCATCATCATCATCATCAACCGTTTTCAATCCACTGATGCATGTAGGTCTCCCCCAAAATTTTCCAACTGTTCCTTTCTAGTGCTTTAGTCATGCAATTAATACCGGTCACTTTTCTGATTTCATCACTCCATCCTATTTGAGGTCGTCTTCTTGGTCATTTTACATCTCTGGGATACTACTGTAGGGTGTTTGTTCTCCATCTACTATTTTGTCTTCTTGCAATGCGCCCAGCCCATTTCCATTTTTGCCGTTTAATTCTCTCAATGATGTCTAAACTTTCGTCTGACTTCTTATCCAGGTTATTATCTTTCCCTCTGTTCTAGTTCTGCCTAGAATACACCTTTCCATTCTTAGCTGTGTTGTTTGTAACCTTTGTACCATCCATTTTGTTAGCGTCCATGTTTCTGCTCCATAAGCTAGTGCATGCAAAATACTTTGGTTAAACACCTTTCTAGTCAAACAAAGAGGCATGAATGAGACATGAGAGGCAGAGAACCTTCAGAATAATATTGTTCTTTCCAAAAGTACTCCATTCATTTGTTATTCTTCTATTGATGTTAATCATGATACTGTTATCCGATGATATTTCCTGTCCAAGGTACACATAACTTCTTTAATCTCAGTGTTGTTGTGAACGATTTTCTTTTTTGATGCAAACGAATTGAACAACACCTTTGTCTTTTACAAATTTATTTTTAATCCCACATTAATGCTAGCTTCTGCCAAATCTTTTAGCATATTTTCCAAAACTTCAGGGCTATTACTGAAAATTAAAATGTCCTCAGCGAACCGAAGATGACTTAAATATTCCCCATTTATTTTAACCCTTTGTTTCCCCAATCCAACTTCTTGAAAATATTTTCTAAGACCGTAGTAAGAAGTTTAGGTGAAATGGTGTCTCCTTATCTTATCCCTCTTCCAAGCTAATCTTTGCTTTTCCTTTGTCCAAACGGATTGTTGCTGTTGCTCTCTTGTAAATCTTCTTTATGATATTGATGTAAGGTTTGTCTATACCAATATCCTCCAGAAATTCTACTACTGCTGATGTGTAGACCAAATCAAATGATTTTCATAATTTAATAAAGGTAAGGCAGAGAGGTAAATTATATTCCTTATGTTTTTCTATGGTTTCCCTTACTGTTTGAATCTGATCCATTACCCCAAATCTCCCTTGGATTCCAGCTTGTTCTCTAATTTGAGTCCAGAGCTGATTCAAGTCTTGTTAAAACTTTTCTGAATATTTTATAAGTCACTGATAGTAAGTTGATCGGGCGGTAGTTTTTAATGTTTTCTTTCTCCTTCTCCCCTTTCTTGTAATGTAGCACCATCACTGCATTATTCCAATTTTCTGGAAAATCTGACTTCTCGAAAAATTTGGAAAACAGCAAGGATAGCATTTTTGCCAGTACTTCTCCTTCTTTGATATGGTCAACTGTAATTCCGTTTTCGCCAGGGCATTTAACTATTTTTATACACCCAATGGCTTGTATAACTTCATCTGCCATCACTGAGATCCTGAGTGATTATCTCTTCCGTTTCTGTTAAGCTTTTTCTTATTTACCGTCCTATCCTCATCCTTACATGTTTTAGTTTTGTATTATTTTATTAACATCTTGGAAGTAATGAACAAATACGAGGTCTGACTATTAAAAACACAGATTTGTCCTGGTACCGGCAAACAGCAAACGTGGGCAGTCTAACTTTCCTTGAAACTATTACGTGGTATCTCTCCCCTCCCCTGCTCGATCAACAATGTGACGTATCGCTTAATTTGGCTATAGGATTGGATCGGAATGAACAGTGTCCAGTGAATCGCAGGAAACGTTGTTTTCAGATGTAGTAACGGGTTATCCTTAAGCTTTTTGTGAAGTTTCCCAGACAATTTGCCGCAGAATCTTATATATTAAAATAATTGTATGCACATGAATTCTTATCGCACACTCAAGGTTTTGATTTGTTTAAAAGGTTCAAAGAATGACGAGAAACGACGAAAGACGATGCGCACCCTGGACGACGCTGCACTTCAAAAACGATTCATACATTAAAAAACTTGGATAGTTGATCAGCAAAAATCGTCGTCTGTGTATACGAACTGTTGCTGAGTTTAGTTTACACTTATGGACAATAAAGTGCACTTGCGATTTTTCATGAAACATTTAACGTGAAGAATTATGGATTAAACCCCAAGACAATGCGAAAAAGCATTCCGCTTTGTCTCGGAAGGTGTTCTTGTTAAAGAACACCATCCCCCTGTTGAAACATGGACCGTACTCGCCTTACGTGGCTCCGTGCGATTTCCATTTATTATAAAATGTTAAATCGGAGCTGATGGGTGTAAGCGTTCAGAGTATGAATTGGGTCAAAGCAAAAGCGGCAGGGACTCTCAACAAGCAGTCAGAAGATGACATCTAACACTGCTTTGCACAGTCGAAAATTCACACGGTGCGATGAAGAGATCGCCAAGGGTAGGCAATATTGAGGGCGATAAAGTTTCTGATGTCATTGTTGACGAATTTAAAGTTTCATAGCATCAATCCAATTATTTATTTGCGACACTTCGTTGGTGGTCCGACCTCAAAATGAAACATGTAACCGATATTTATTACTTTTCATTTCTATTAATTATTTTCTGGGGGATGGTTACAGTACAAAGTAAAGCCATAGAACGCTGATTTTAGGTATATTTAAGATTATTATCAGAGTCCCGGGCAATGCCGATAGGAGAGGTTTTAACAAATACCTGTAAAGAATCATTTTGTGACTTAAAATTCGAATTTTAGTTTGTTGCAAAGCAACAAGCGAAACAGACAAGCCATAAAAGTTCCATAAGCATATAAATAAAGAATTAAAAAAAAAAAATTCGTCGGAAACAAAAATTTTCTTAGAATAGAGATCCCCGAATAATGATTTTCAATTTTTTACTTTTTGAAAGTTAAACTGTAGTTCAGTTAATCGCAATATTTAAAATATAAATAATTTATATAAGATGCACTTCTTTATCTAATACTTGAGTTATTCTAGTTAAACGCAAAATTTCCATTTTAAATTTTCGTCTTTATATACGTTTATTTTTTTCATTTTATTGTATTTAAACAAACGCAAGTCCTATAAGTATATTAAAATATTTTCATAGATCTATTGCGTTCTAAACTCTTCCTTTATATTAAATTCAAAATTTGTTAATCATACAAAAATGCAAAAACTAGAATTTCCGGTAAAATTATTATTGTCCTTTCTTATAAATTTATGTTAAATAAAAATTTACTCTAAGCAACCCTTTGGGTTTTTTTTCACATTTAAAAATGAAATAAAAAATAACGTATAAAAATTTCTTGCGTATATACCGGGTGTCCCAAAAGTGACCGATCGATGATTTTAAAATTCAATAATCTGCAAACGGTGACAAATATTAAAAAACCTTTGTAATGAATTGTAAAAATTATATGTAAGATGTCAGGAGTTTTTATTTTGCGATTTCTAGTTTTAGCTACAAATAGCAGCGATAGATGGCGGTGGAAGAAATAGGTTCTAAATTCAGCCTCTATTTTTGGGCTTTTCTCTTCTTCCATGCGAAAAAAGGGGAATAAAATGTTTTGAATAAATCACGAGGTACAAAAAATCGGGTTTGGAATTATCACCTGTTTCTCGCAGCGCCATCTAATTTTGAAATTCGAACTAAAATCAAGAATCACAGTAAAAAAATCCTGATATCATACATAACCCTCCCGCAAGAATTTGTTTAATATCTGTCACCGTTTGCAAGATATTGAATTTTAAAATCATTGGTCATTTTGGGGACACCCAAATTTGACTACTGCAATTAGAATTACTGCGATTAAAACACTTCATTGCAAATAAAAATTAAAACAATTGAGTTTCACAAAAATACTTTTTAAAATGTTAAGTTTGAAAATTAAAGTATATCCTGGTTAAACACAATAATTAAAATAGAATTGCTTTATATAATAGATACGACATTTTGTAATAGTTAAGACATTTTGCATTAAAGCAATTATTTAAATTTCGGATGCTCGACTTTTCTCAACATTTTTTTCACTTCATGCATATATTATTTACCTTCATTTTATGTATTTTTGAAATACTATCTCTCTTTAAGAAAAAAATACTCTGCGCAGAAAATTTGTATCTTTAGAAGCAGAAAGCATCACACAAATGTTATATTTAATAAGTGACTTGGTGTAAAAATCAATAGTGTAAATTTTTTATATTAATTAATGCTCTTATTCATGCCTTATTTAGTTAAAATTTCTTATGTATTGAATTCGTTGAGATATTTATAAAGTAAAACACCTTCGATAAAACAACTGTAACTTCGATACATACTATAACAAATACGTATATGGGACATTCTAACAATCTTTGACATTCAGGAATAAAAATCTGGTGAAATTAAACTTGCTAAAATAACATTTTAATCTCATAGACTAATGCCTTAATGATTCAAAATAAAGGAAAAATGATCAACAGAGAAATTTTTTTATTTAACTGAGGTTTCTAATTAAACTTGCGAGTTTAATTTTCCTTTCCATTCTACCACTAAAACATTTTAGTCTCTTCTAAAATTTTACTTATAATGAATCTGCGTAGTACCACTAGTATTTGCACAGGACATTCAATTAAAAAATAATAGCAATGTAGTATTTTTAGTACACAATTTTTGGTATAACATTGTCTTAAAGGGGTGTTAAAGAAGGGACGGTAAGGTACACTGTAAAAAAAAAATCTGTGAAGTTACTAAAGTTTTTCTTGGAAACTTGGATTCCTCAAACTTTTCATGTAACGGCAACAACAAAATTTCATGTAATAGACACACTTTTGCGCCGAAAATAAAAAAAATCTGTAAGGTTACTAAGAATTTTTTTGGAAACTGGTATTCCGAGAACTTTTCATGTAACTGCAGCCAGGGTTACAAATAAAAGTTTAGTAAGATTACTGAAATTTTAGCAGATTCATTTGTAAAGTTACAGATTTTTGTAGCTTTACAAAAACTAGTTTTGTAGATTTGCAGCTTTTTTCGTACAGTTACAGGTGAAAGTTTAGTAAGCATGTAACTTTACATCTGTAGAACTACAGATTTTTTTTTACAGTGTAAATAAACGGTCAAGTGCGAGTATTACTCGCGCACAGAGGGTTCCGTAGAATAAATATATGAATTTGTAATTGTATTATTAAAAAATGCCGTTGCTAAAAGAATACTAAGACTTTGTAAAAAACTATACAACGTAGGGTTGGGTATAAAAGTATATATTAGAAAAGTGTAAATGGATATATCGTGAATATTAAAAGAGATATGGAACCTAAATGATATGAAATATAGCTATTCTGTATACCTCATTTCTTTATATTATCCTAATATGTTTATGACGAACTTAATTCGGTACTGACAATAAAAGCAGCGCATATTTAAACTTCATTTGGCATTTCATAAAACTAAATTCAGCCTAGTAATAACCTTTATTTCTACAGTGAAGCTAAAGCAAAACCTTTGTTTAAAGTTTAAATTTGTCATTGTGCTAAATGCGCTTCGAAAAGAGGTCTCAAAGTTGAAACGACGCCATGGCCTGTGCCGCGTTTTTCCAAATAGGTTTTTAATTAACTTTTAAAGTCACTCGAGACGTATTGAGAGATACACTCAATGCAAACTAGTCGCGGATCCCACAGTATTTATGTGATTCCTTCTAATTAAACCTTTCGAGGGCGGTGTACTTAAAAAAGGACACCTAATTTTAATTCCAAAGCAGACAAACGGCACCAAGAATATTTAATTAAAATTTTCCTTCTATCATGTACGTGAAAATAAGCAAGTTCGTATTTTTTAATAAATTCGTTTATAAATTCTGGTGTCAGTCATTATTTCATAAGTTTATAAACAGAATTACGTAGGAATTACTCCGTAAAGGGTTAAGGGTTCGCAAGACTCTTAACCCTTAAATACCTGATTTTTCAAAAATCATTGTAATAATGTTTTTCGGCTTTCATTTTTTAAATAAATCATGGGAAAAATACTTAAAAATATCATATTTTGTTTTAAGTATTGTTTACGGCTAAAAAATTGTTTGTTACTAATCGGCAATTCTGGTCTTTAATTGGAAAAATAATTTTCCTTGATAAAATTCTATAATATTAAACACAGAAGAATTTTAGGAACTATAATAAGAAATAAATTTTACTTGCTCACTGCAAAACAAAATAGGGTATTTCGCAAGCTTCCAAACAAAACAAAAAGAACAAATAGCAACAATTGAAAAAATAAATCTATCTTTATTCTTAAACAGCACAAGTGTTGACATCTACATGTTGAAAATAGATTTAATAATATTTTCAGAATGTATTTTATTGGCAACATTAGGCATTATAGCTTCAATGCTATTCTAATAGTATTTTAGAAGAGTAATTTGGGTATGCTGCCGAAAAGCAACACCCGGCATTTAAGGGTTAAAGCTTTATAATTTTAGAAATTTTAATTTTTATTTTGGATGTTAAACTCTTATTTTTTCTTAAAATTATAAACTGTTTCTTAAAATTCCGATTAGAACAGAAGTTACGGCTTTTGAATGATACACGCTCGATAGCTGAAGCGGCATTTCCGAAACTTTGAAGTCATTTTTCTGCAAATGTCGTTTTTGGGAATAACGCGCAGGAGACCTCAAAAACTTCTGAATAATTTTTCATGAAATTTTCAAAACATATATCTCATGTTAGTCTGTGTAATCTGAACCTAAAATTTCCTTTTTATTGTTCAAAGAAATATTTTTTTAGGTGATTATACTGTTGAAATTTTCAAAATTTTGTATCAGCTAAATACCACATTGCATTAAAAATATAAAAATGCTGTAAATAGAAATTTATTTAAGTTCAGGGTAATTATTACAATCTGAAGTATAAGTAAGCACTTAAATTTTCATTCTAGTTGCAATATTGATTTTGTAATCCTGCAAACTGTTATCCCAATTTTCTGTTCGACAAATGTCTAGCAGTTTCGAGCCCCCTATAAATACTATTTCAGCATCTTGCAATTTTTTAAATATATGAAATGAAAGAACATACTTATATCTTTAATCGCAATTAAAATTGTGTTTTAAAATCATATACATTTTAAGACATTAAATGTTGAAAATAGTCTTTTCCCCCCCCAAATTTTAGAGCCCTGAGACCAATGAAATTAGTATGTTTTTAACAATTTGTCATTTATTGCTTTTATACTCTTACTGGACATTATGTTACACATATATATCATTAAAAAAATTAAACTAGTCATAGAGTACGCCGCCCCTGTCATTGTGTATGTCCAAACTGGCCGTATCTTTAAGGGTTAATAATATATAGGCTAATTACCGATGATTTTTTTCGAAATTCATTATCAACAATGCTTTTATACTCCTGTTACGATAGGTACATCCAGCGACGATCAACAATTTTTCTGAATGTCCGTAAATCGAAATTTGTGTTTAACAGAAAAATGCGAATTTCTGGAAAACTATGTGACCTAGGGTAATCGCTATAATTTTCCAGCTAGGTTTATATCAACGTCTACTACCATTAATTTTTTTCATAATTTTAATTTCGATTCATAGGGGGGACATATTTTTGCGCTACATTTTCGACAACATCGTTGAAAATATGATACCTAAAATTAAAAGGAATTTATTTTTGAGTTCAGCGTTACGAAAGCTTTCACACGATACCCCACATGATATGCGAAGAAAAGAGTTTTTTCAAGTATCATAATTAGCCCCCCTACATTTTTACTAAATATATTTATGAATGTTTATTAATCTGAAAATATGTGGGTCAATGGTCTTTATTATTTCCCGAATTTTCCACGTTCAATAGTTTACGAATAAAATGTCTGTGACAGACAGACAGACAGACACAGGAGTGATCTTATAATGGTTCCGTTTTTACTTTTTAAGTACGGAACCCTAAAAAAGGGAATGCATAGTAAAAAAGGGACGGCAAGGGAAAAAAAAAGGATGGTAAAAATGGAACAGTAATCAAAATTACCACTTATTTTTAGGCGAATCAAGTTAAGACTAAGTAATAGCCACAATGTTCACTGATTTTTAGAAACAGTTATTAACATTGGATTAAATTAAAAAAAAAAAAAATTAATTTACCTCGAAAAGTGCAGGAATAAACTTTGGGGACGGTAGGACTACCAATAAAGCCCGATGCTTGAAATTGATATTTAAATTCTGCAATAAATTTTCTGTCAAAGGATTTTAGACATTATTTCTCTTGCATACTTCTGCATGAGAAAAAACTAGAAAAATTCTTTGGCTGCATCTGAAGTGATTTTCTGTATAGGTTTAGCAAGAAGGACGGTAAGGAATCTAAAAGAGAGGGACAGATTTAAAAAATAACAACCGTAAAATTGTGTGCAGGTTAATTTTTTGCTACATATTTATATAAAAAAATAGTCCCAGATTCGGAAAAAAAAGTTCATCGATTTACTTTTACTGAAATAAATTTATACTGACAGCATCAGGGACACGGGATGGTATAGGGGTTTCCTGGATATTTGGACCCCCAACATAGTCCAAAATTTATTTATCTCGTTAATATTGTTATGCAGTCTTGCAATGGGATGTTCCCCAGTATATGAAATTAAAAAACAAGAATATGTACTAAAAAAATTATTATTTAGGGACTTAAAAGTCAAAAGATTGTGAGATTGCCCCAAGTGCTTCTTTTTGGGTCTTCTCCCTACTGTGCAATCCACCCTTTATAGAAACAGAATTATCCATTCCATGCCTTACATCACTGGCCATCTCGTATTCATTCAATGTGCCAATTACTACTCTGTTTAATGACAGAAAAACAACCTGCAAAAATTGCTGATTGCTCAGCTCATAACAGCTGATCAGCTCTTATCAGTTCTTATCAGCTCTTTTCAGAATCAGATTGCGTTTTAAATATACAGGGTGTGCGGTCTCAACGGTGTCCAATGGCTAATTCCTAAACCGTTAGTCATAGACATATAGTTCCAATTACAAAAATGTTTAAAATCAGGTAAAGAAATATTTAAAAAGCGATTTGGGTCAATAAAAACATTTCTTGAAAAATTACGAAATTTAAATTTTTATACGGTCCCCTGGTCCTATAAGTTATATTTAGTAAAATTTTCCTATTACACTGACAAGCAAGACAAAAAAAGTCCTATTCATATAACACTAAAATTGAGCCAGTTATGAAACTTTACAAATGCATGACTTATGCCACTTTTCTGCTCTGAAAACAAGTGAGTTCGGCTTGGCTTTGAGGGGTCACATATCAAGTGCTTAAAGTATTCGAAGATCTTATTTCATGTGTTTCTGCTCTTTGAAAAATATCCTACACTGTAAATCTTTAAACACTTTTCAGAACACTTTTTAGAACACTTATTTTGTCACCTTTTTTAGAACACATTGAAGCACACCTTTTGGAACAGTTTTTAGAATATTTTTGAAAACACTTTTGGAACACATATGAGAATACTTTTCGGAACACATTTTTGTCACTTTTTTCGGAACACTTTTTAACACGCTTTTTGTAACACTTTTTAGAACACTTTTGGAACACATTTGAGAATACTTTTCGGAACACATTTCTGTCCCCTTTTTCGAAACACTTTTTAACACTCTTTTTGGAACACTTCTTAGAACACATATGGAACGCTTATCTTTTACCAGTACACATTCTAGCACAAATTTGGAACACTTTTCGGAACACATTTTTGTCACCTTTTTTCGGAACACTTTTTGGAACACTTTTTAAAACACATATGAACACTTACCTTTTTCCAGTACTGATCCTAGCGCACTTTTGGAACACTTTTTAGAATAGTTATGGAACACTTATCTTTTTCCAGTACTCTTCCTAGAGCACTTTTTAGAATGCTTGTGGAACACTCATCTTTTTCTAGTACACATTCTAGCGACTTCTTAGAACATATTTTAAAACCCTTTCTTTAGTATACAATTTTGATGCATTAGTTGCTGTAGGTGTACATGTATTTTCAATGACTTTTTTATCACCAAAAATATTTACAAATTAACCCTTTCAGACAATCTGTCTATTGGGGAGGACACCACTTTTAAAACGGCAAAATGTTGTATGCATTCCTGTTCCAATAAAATAAAATATTTTAAAAGCCTCAGATGACCAATTCAAATGAGACAGGAAAAACTTGATGTAACTATGCAGCTGAATAAATATGTGTCGACTCTGTCAAATCAGGCAACCTTGAGACTGCAGAGCTGGTGAATTTTAGATCATTGCTTAATTTTTTTTTTCAAATCTAATTATAAATTCACATTATTATTATAAAAATTTAAATTCTAACAGTAATGTGAAAGCAATTTAATAATTTCCAGCAAAATTATACACATATAATTATTAATAAAACTAGCCGCCCTTTGCGACCAATTTGGTCTCCTTTAAATGTATGCTAGGCATTGTATCATGTTACTTTGATTCTTAATTTAATTTACTTGCTCAATCCTTCGCAAAATCGGAAGATGCTGATACAGAAATCATGATCTCGGTATTTTTATTTTAGCCGGGTGCAGGTGATAAATCGCCAAGCATTGTTCACATCGTATTTTATTAATTTCCTCTAAAATATAATACTTTCACTAATTTTATTTAAAATACATAAATTTAATTCAAAACTGAAATATTTAAAATTTATGACTCTCAATTTAAAAAAGAAAAGAAAAGAAAAGATATAAATAATACCATAAAACATATAATTTAATTTCAGCATCAAAGCTTTATTTTAATTTACCACGCGAAAAATATTTTATTACAGTCGCACGAAGTAGACTATTATAATACTGATGACATTATGGCGATAGAACAACATTTGGCAATTTATCATCTGCACCTGTCTAATATTAAATTACGAAATTTGCCACCTGGCATATAAAAAGCGAAGCGGTCAACCTGGAACTATTGATGACAGTCACATGACTTACGCTATTATTATAGAGATGCTGCAGGAAAATATAGTTCACAAATAAAGCAAAAACTACATTTAAATTAACAATATCTATTGCCAAAATTAAACATTTAAAAAGAATTACTAATGTAAAAAGTTTAGTAAAAATGAATGTTTACACAGATTAGTTATATTGATTTATTTTTTTAAACGCAGAAAATTTTGGTTTGAGGAGTCTTATTTTTTAAAATTCTGCTGAGCCATGCATCTATTAATTGGTTTCTTATTAATGAGCTTAAATCTAAAAACTGTTCTTTTAAAAAGTGAAATGCATTATAACTCTTAAATAACTAACCATTTTCTTTGAAATTTCATTATAAAGATGGAATTTCCAATTTATTATTATTATTTATTTTTTTTTTTACAAACTTCATTGAGCAATTTTAATTTGTTTACATGAGCTGACTATATATTATATTTTTTTAACAAAACAAATGTACACTTTCATTGTATTCAAAAGATTTGCATATCCTGTTGCAACTTGACCTTACCTGGTGTCAACTCTAACACATAGGTGAAATAATGCAAGCTTGTAACCAAAGTTTATTGCTTGAAAAGGAAAGCTTAGACCCACAAATATTGGAGTAATAAAAAAATTAAGAAAAAGTATATAATACATGGTAAACTCATAGATCAAAGTTCCTGCAGAAAAAAAAAATTATTCCCCCCCCCCCCCCACACACACACAAAAAAAAGTAATAATAATAAATAAATAAAAAGGTTCACAGTCACTAATTTAAAAAGCTTCAGGACTATGAAAACTTCAATTTAAGCAGAACTTAGAATTAACTGGACTGCATTCAAGTTAACTGAGTTTGCTGTATACATAAATTATATAATTTGAATAGCTGTTTAATTGAAGATAAGCAAATGTAAATCCGAAACAAAATATTTTTACTCGTAATACTGATATTAATAAGCAATAAAAATTATTTTTATTGTCTTCGTATGCTTTCCTTTAATTATAAACATCATGATGCCACGTTTAGTTTTGGTTTTAGCTTTTTCATTAGGTGGTTTTCTATATTTTGGCCTAATATGCATACATATTCATTCGTAGTTTGAATTATAAGCTTTTAGTTAATCATACCAGTACTGCCATACCAGTGAATTCCACAATTAAAACTTGAAAGAATTTTTTCATGTTACAGTTATATGAACCATTTTGCTACATTCATTGTAGTTATGAATCTCACTAGATATCATAATTCTTGTAATAAAATATAAAAAAGTTAAGTAAAAAAAATTAAAGATATATATAAAATAAAAAATATGGTAACATACATTGTTCCATAAATTTAATAAAAACATTGAAGGAAATTTGATTATTACTTTATGTATAGGAATGACAAATACAACCGGAAAAAAAATGGAAAAGAAAACTTTAGCCCATTATCCGAGTTTGTTCAAAACTTTTATTATCTTCTAATCTAATTAGATACATTCAAACTACGTCATATTTTCTTTTTGACAATTATTTTAGCGAGGGTAAAATATTTATTGCTTTTTTGAAAAGTTTATGATAGTGGTGGTCCAACACAAAGGGTCCTAATGCCCCCATCATTTGCACATGATAATTTAGTTCCAAAGTGTAATATGTCGATAACAGCACAGTTAATAAATGTAACACCATTACACCTGTTGGGGTTTCACTATGAATCGACCAGAATACAGGACAGCAGCATCTGCGATTTGCACGTCTTTAATGAATACTATCGCACTTGGTGATTGAGTGGCTGGCACAGTCTTTCCTTTTCTTTACAATTCGCCATACGTCTAAAAAAAGATCAGACACATGATACATTGAAAAAAAAATACTTAATGACAAGTTTGAAGCCTACTAAACATAATAAGCATTAAAGAAAGAGGTATAATATATATCCTTTATCAGCCGTAGTGATGTAACCAGAAAAGATGGGCCCAAATACAACATTTAGTGTGGATCCCTAGGAAATATAAGTTTTTGAAAAATATAAAATGCTAAAATTAACACTAAACTTAACACTAAAATTACCTTATTTTGTTGAAATATTCAAGTTCCCAACCTGGACTTTATGGCAAAAAGTCAATTGTTAGTTTTAGGGATGTATATTATTCAACAACTTAACCACATTTTCATCTGACAACATCCTGTGTCCAACAATATTGAGCTTTGATAATCTCACAATAGATCACACAAAATATATACACAGGGTGTTTCAAAATTATGTGTCAGAAATGTAACAGCAAGTAGAGGAGAACTTAGTAAGCCGATTTCGTATAAGAATGTGGGTGCAGAAATGCAGCGTTGAGGCAGTAGAGGGCACTGTAAAGTTCAGTGGATAACAGCATTTAGCAGGCTTGAATCGTCATTCTTCGTAGGAATTTCCACATTTCGAGCAACAAGCGTCATTACACCAATGCGAAGCTTGCTAATATGCATTTCATGCATGAGGCTGTGCAAGAAAATAGAGCGGCTGTTGAAAGGATGTAGATGGAACGATTTCCAAGTAGGAATCTGCCGGATCGCTGAACATTTGGGTGTCTTCATCGGGGAGTTGTGCGCTAGTGGATCATTTTATGCCTCGAGACTGTGCAAGAAAATAGAGCGGCTGTTGAAAGGATGTAGATGGAACGATTTCCAAGTAGGAATCTGCCGGATCGCTGAACATTTGGGTGTCTTCATCGGGGAGTTGTGCGCTAGTGGATCATTTTATGCCTCGAGACGTGATACAGGCACTGGAAGATATTGGAGAATTCCTGCAGTGGAAAAAGCAAAATTATACACAGTAGAGGAATGTATTTCGAAAACCTTGAGAACTGTTGGACATGCGTTGGGTGTGAGCCATTTTCTTGAACAGCCAGATACATTAAATGCATGTCGATAAGCTCTGCATTGGTGTAACGATGCAAGTTCTCTGAAATCTGTGCGGGGAATGACAGTTCAAGTCAGCGAAGGGCTTTCATCCGTCAAACTCAACAGCGCCCTTTACTGCCTCAATCCTGCATTCCCGCACCCACATTCCTATACAAAATCTGCTTACTAAGGTTCCCTGTACCTGCCTTACATTTCTGACATTGATAATTTTGAAACACCCTGTACATATAATGCAACATTAATTGCTCAAAAATGAGGGAAAGCGATTGGGGAATAGCCACAAATCTGTATTCACTGGTTAGCTCGTTAGCCATTATAAAAGTAATGGTCAAAACTAGAAATAAAAGTAGCAGAGATTTGCTTTACAGCAAAAGTGTATATGGCTGACTTTTTGATGTAACCTCACATGATATGAAAAATAACTTTAATAAAAGAATTAAAGATTTATTGTAAATTAAAAATCAATTAACTTTAAATTAAAAATATCTCTATACATATAAAATAAGAGATGTCTGTCTGCATGACTGAGGAAAGCGCCAAAATTATAAAACCTAGACCTCTGAAATTTTTGTCATGTGTAGATGCTGTCACCAGAAAGCACTTCGCAGCAAGATTATAAAGCGAAAAAAAATTTTAAATTTCAATTTAGATTTTTTTAATTAAAATGTTATGTGTTAGAGGCTATTTACAGCTCTATACCAATCCGCGGCAATGAAGCAGCCAGCCAACGACAGTAGGCGTTAAATATTTGATCTAGCGTAGCGGCAAACTGCATTGTGATTGTTTATGTCTCCTCAGCATCATTTTTAAAGAAAAATACACTTTTGCACTTTTCTTCCAATTTAAGATTTAATCTTAGTTACATTAATTTTGATATTTCGAAATGTTTTATACTTTTTTCGCAAGGTATACAATTCACGTAAGTTAGTTTCAATTGTTGTAGTCGCCAACGGATGGAATGTGTTTCTCGAACTTTAGTTTCTATGAAGTAAATAATTTCTATTCTTGGGCAATTAAAAGTGAAATTAATGTGCGATTCTTATGAAACTCATATTATAACACGAAATGCACATCATATAAGTATTCCACATACTCAGGATTTTTAATTTAGTTCTTTTCCTTTTGTTAATCTTTTTTACATATGGGAGAAAAAAATTGGCTTCAGGGTGAATGAGGTTATTTGGGGTTTTCTTTTGTTAATCTTTTTTCGCCACTTCCCCATATATTATGAGTTTCATAAGAAATCCCAATAAAAACATATATTTTACAACATGCAATAAATTGTAGAATTGTACATTTTATAGTAAAGTGTAACATGTATGTTTTCATTAAGATTTATTATTGAACTGTGTTTATTTCATTTAAGAACATTTTTAATCGCCCAAGAATAGAATGTTTTTTTTAAAACATTCAGTAAATAATTTCCGTTCCTGGGTGATTAAGAGTTCATTCATGTGTGATTATTATGAAACCCATATCACAATATGCACATCATAACTATTTCATGCACTCAAGATTTTCCATTCAGTTCTTTTCCTTTTGTTAATCTTTTCTCTCCACTTTCCCTTATATTATGAGTTTGATAAGAAATCATAATAAAAACATATCTTGCACTTTACTGAATGTTTTCATAGTGCCAGGCCCAGTAGTAGAAAATTCAAGACGGGACACTGGCATCGCAGATTTTCATTTCTCTTTTGAAGATTATATTTCCATCAAACCTTTATTTCGCTTTATAATTATGTTTCTAGCTCTTTATTACTTAATACAAAACTAAGATTATTATTTATAAAAACGAATAAAATGCATAAAAACATCGCAGGTAAGTGATTGTTTGATTAATTAATGCTTCAATTGTAAAATATTTTACCAGCAGATTATTTTCTGCCCCTGAAGTACCTGTCGCAGACACTTGGAGAATTTTCTGCAACTGTGGTGCCAGGCATAGCAGTTTAAAGTTTAGGCGTAATTCAATGAAGCAAAATTTGTGATTTTTTTCTATGATCATTTGTCAAAGTTCCCGATATTTCTCAGCGACAGATTGGGAAATTCAGCATGTGCTTCTACACTCATTTGACAAACTTTGCTATGCATTTCCACGATCTTATGATGACATTTGAAATATTTTTCTTTGATCGTTTACAGAAATTTGCGTTTTTTTCAACAATCGTTTGACGGAATTTGCATTTGTTTTCAACAATCGTTTGACGGAATTTGCATTTGTTTTCAACAATCTGTCGCAAAATTTGTGTTTTTTTTTTTTCTGTGGCCATTTGTTGAAGTTCCCTATATTTCTCAGGGACAGATTGACAAAATTCAGTATATGCTTCTGCACTTTTTTGACAAAATTTGCTATGCATTTCTACGATCTTTTGATGAAATTTGATGTATTTTGATGAAATTTTGATGAAAACGAATTTTCCGTGCCTGATTAACTACATTTTCGATTATGTTTTGCACCTGATTTACAAAATTTGCAATTTTCCCGAACTTCGACAAAATTCGCGTTTTTCCGCGCCTGATAGACATAATTCGCGATTTTTCCTTGCCCGGTCAACAAAATTTGCGATTTTTCCATCCCTGGTCGACAAAATATGCGAATTTTTCCTCGTCCGATCAATGAAATTCGCGATTCTTAACTGACTAACAAAATTTGCAATTTTTCACGCGGCAAATTGACGAAATTCGCGCTATTTTCTCGCAATAAACTGACGAAACTCGTGATTTGTACGCAGCCGATCAACTAAATTTTCAATTTTCCGCGCATCATCGTGAAAATTTGCAATTGTTTCGTGCATGATCAACGAAATTTGTGATTTTTCCGCGCCTGATTGACAAAATTTGCGATTTTTTTCGTGCCCGAACAACGAAATTCGTGATTTTTCGGAGCCCGATCGACAAAACTAGCGATTTTTTTTAACCCGATCGACGAAATTTGCGTTTTTTCGACACCTGATCGATGAAATTTGCGATTTTTCCACGCCCGATCAACGAAATTGGCGATTCTTAAGCGACTAAAAAATTTTGCATTTTTCCTGCGGCAAATTGACGAAATTCAGGATAAACAGACGAAATGCGCAATTTTTCCGCAGCCCATCAAAGAAATTTGAGATTTTCCTGCAGCCCATTAACGAAATGTGAGATTTTCCCGCTCCTAACAGAAACTATTTGCAATTTTTCCGCTGCCGATCGACAAAATTCGATTCTCAACTGACTGACGAAATTCTCGATTTTTTCTCGCAACTGACGAAACTCACGATTATTACGCAGCCAATAAACAAAATTTGCGATTTTTTCGCGCATCATCAACAAAGTTGACGATTTTTTCATACCCGATTAATGAAATTTGCGATTTTCCGCACCTGCAATATCAACAAAATTCACGATTTTTCCGTGCTTGATCAACGAAATTTGTAATTTTTCTGCATCTGATTGACAAAATGCACGATTTTAATACACCCAATCAACGAAATTCGCAATTCTTAACTGACCGACGAATTTTTCAATTTTTCCCGCAGCAAATTGATGAAATTCATGATTTTTTTCTTGCGAGCTATGAGTAAATCTTTTTTTTGTCCATAATGACAAATTACAATTTTTTGCAGTTATAAATTGACGACGTTTGCAGGCTACACGTAAGCCCATCGTGGGCCATTTTTGGCCTACGGGCCACAGGTTGGGCATCCCTAGCTTAATCTGAAGTACTATCGCAAGGATTTTCATAAAACTTCAGATTCAGTTAGACGTTGACATAAATTGTTGCTGATCAAGTTCACTAAAGAACGATGAAAATCCCCTTTCAGACAGGTTTTCAGCAAATTTAATTGTATCGCAATTCATATTAAGACCATGTAACGCTTCCATTAAAGACAGGATTCTGTTATAGACAATTACTATTTTGACAAGTTTTATTCCATTCATATGACATAAATAAGTATATTTATATAAATATACAAAACTTGTAAAAATGGAACCTGCCTATAACGGAATTCTATCTTAAACAGAAATGTTCCATAGTGCTATGGAAAAGAATACTACACAAATACACCTGATAACACGAAAACTTGTGTAAAACGGAATTTTTCAGCAATATTTACGATTTCATCTTGACATGTTTTACTATATATATAACCTGAAGGAAAAATTTTGGACCCCCTCCCCCCCCCCCCCCCCCCGAAACGAAATCCTGGCTACACCACTGATCATCATACTAAAAACAGAAAAAAAATCATTCATTCTTATTTGTTTTTGCTATTAACTATTTATACAAATCATATTTTATAAATAAAAATTAAACAAAACAAAATACCTTATTCGAAATGTCAAATTTATCCTGGACATTGTCGAAGAATTCTTTCAACTTATTGCTGAGATTCTTCATAATGTTTGATCCTGCCATTATGCCAAATTCTACACTGAACTGAAAAAAAACCCATAAATTTATTAAAATGCAATAAACTTATTTGAAGATGATTTTATTTTTAAACAGGGAAAAATATAAGAGACCCAATCAAAGAGAGGGGAAAAAATGCAAATCGGTTTAGTTTTTTTTTTTTTTTTTTACTGGCAAATAATCTGAACTATGTTTTAAAAATCGTTTTGGAAGAACGGTAACACTGTCATCCATTATATAGTCTTTCATTAGTCAAAATAGACATTTCAACTTTGTTAGATTTCATTTGTTTTTTTTACGTCCCAAACCTACACCATATGCTATCTGAGAAGGGGTTGCCTGCTTTATGTGATCTCCAAATTACGATGTAACTTCAGTGTTCGAAATCCTTGGTGATCTGCTGGTCTGAGACCACCAAAAATTCAATTGGACTACTAATTTGGAAAATATAGTGGTCTGCAGGACCAGTAACATTCCCCTTTTTCTGACAGGTAAACGTAAACTTCTCCGTTCCTGAGAAAACCACAACTAAACACAAATCACATAATTTTATTTTATAATTTTTTAAAAATTCCGTTAAAACTTTGTCAGTTAAAATAAGTAATCTGAAATGAAATATTTAATTAATAATTTTATAGTTTTTCTTTATGTACTGTTTAATTTTTAGCAAATTATAATTTTACATTTTATTATGCTGAAAATTTTGGATAACTGCAAAAGGAAGTTTGGTTTATATTCTAGAGAGGGGGGGGCAGTCAAATGATTAAAGGGACTTAATACAGTGCTCGATGATTTCTAAAAATTTTTAGTTTCCCAGAAAAACTTTTGTGTTCACAATTTAATAAATTCAGAACTTAATGAATGAAGACATTGTGTCGCATAGACACAGTTTTGAATAATAAACACAAATTTTAGTTTTATACTTAATCAATTAATGTTTTGACTGTTCTCGATCCAAAAGCACCTCCTCCCTCCCTTCATATTCTTACAGACGTATAACTTAAAAGGGAAATTTTGCATTACATTTACAGACTAAGATTAAGCATTACCAGGGCTCCCAAATGGTCCACCAACTGAATATCAATAAATATTAACAGAAAATTTTATGGTAGGTTTGCGCTAGAATTAACTTTCAAAGGTGATTCCGGGGCAGTTTGTAAGAAAAATCTAAAAAGAAAATTTTTCTAAAATAATATTGGTATTCAGTTCGTGGACCATTTGGGAGCCCTGCATTACATATTGCCAGGTTTCGTAAATATCATGATATTTTCGAAAATATCAAAAATAGCCGATATTTTGATATATATTCAATATTTTCAAAGCAGCCAACTTACCGCTGATAATAAATGTTTTCGAGCATAATATAGATTAGAAACTAAAATACTATATTGCACTTAACATGAAAACTTAATCAAAGAATAATATAAAAATGCATTTCTCTTTTTCTTTCTTTCTTTTTTTTTCTTTTCACTTAGAACAAAATTGAAGATGAAATAATTGAAAACAGTAACAATTTGATTTATACACTTATAAAAAAACTAACTACAGGATTCATTATCAAGACCAAGTATAAAAAAATCAGATATTTTCAAAACAAAATTTTAAATACAAAAAAAGTTTTTTTAATTAAAAAATTTTAATATAAATGTAAGTATAAAATGTTTTACTTCATATTTCCTA
This sequence comes from Maratus speciosus, assembly GCA_963932465.1. Taxonomy (NCBI): domain Eukaryota; kingdom Metazoa; phylum Arthropoda; class Arachnida; order Araneae; family Salticidae; genus Maratus; species Maratus speciosus. Next base: position 239,069,946 of record OZ010787.1, on the reverse strand, counting down.
ACATGCTGTATAGTTCAAACTCAACTGAACCAAAACTTGAAAAAAGATTCTTTTCTAATGAAGCTGTATATAATTGCTTATTTAAATTATTCAGTTTATCTTTCAATGGTTGTTCTGAATTAATTATGTCCCACATAATTATTAGTTTAACATTTAAAAAAAAATGCTTCAAATCTAAAGTTTGAAAAATATATTTGTTTTCTTTTTTGGCTAAAAAAGTCACATCCAGAAGAGACAAGTTCTTTATCTACAGATTCACAGTCAATAACAGTTGAAAATTTATTTCATTTACACTGAAATATTGCAAATTACGACTGAAAATATCAAAAATATCTTGCGCACAATCATATTTTAAAAATAAATATCAAATGCAGAAAATATGAAAGATCTTGATACATTGAAAATAAATATCAAGTAATATGAAAATATCAAAGAATATATATTGGATATATATCCATTGATATATATCAACGAACCTTGGCTGTATATAAATGATTATCAAAATTACATTTTATCTTTCAATGGCTGTTCTGAATTGACTGTCTAATATAATTATTAGTTCTACATTTAAAAATAAAAGTTTGAAACATAAATTTTGGAAAAGATTCGTTTTCTTCTTTTCCTAAAAAAGTCACTGCCAGAGCCAAAAGTTCACTATCTACAGAATGACACAGTCAATAACAGGTGAAAATTTCATTTACACTTGGTTTGAATGTGAAAAATATCAAAATTACCTTGCACGGTGATATTTTGAAAATAAATATCAATATGCAAACTATCAAACATCTTGATATTTTGAAAATAAATGTAAAGAATTTGAAAATATCGAAAATATCGAAAATCTTGATATTTTAAAAATAAATATCAGATATATATCAAGATATATATCATGATATATATCAACGAACCCTGCATATTGCATTTACTAACTTATTCAAACGTATACAGAACAAATAATATACAATACATACATACAATATTTTTATTTTTAAATTGTCAGATTTATTTCACATGCTAATGATTCCAAATATTTTTTATTTTATTTTCAATGATATTGCACAGAATTTGATGCATCATTATTAAAAATTACATTGTATAATATATAAAAATAACACTTATATTAATAATATATATATTAATATATTTTTATAATATATAAAAATAATCCGGAGTGAATAGTCACTCCTTTTCATTTAGAGTGTCGGCAGTGGTCACGACGACTTGCGGTAGCTTCCTTTTAGTTTCCCTGGCGGGAACTTGGGTGGAAAAAATACATTCCCAGAAATGATTTCTGGGTTCACCGGGAAAGCTATTTTTCGAGCCCTGCTTAATAGAATTTTATGTAGTAGGCCAGTGAGGATGACAGCGGACCAGTAAGCTCTTATGTGTACTGGTCATTGGGACCAGTGATTTTTTTATATCAATTCTACTGCTGAACTTGTAACATGCACCCAGTAAATTAGCAGATGTCAACAGGTTGACGCCAAATCTTTTTTAATTATCATTTTTCTTCTACATCTTATTGAAAATAACAATACATTATAATTTCAATCCAGATGACAAGGCGAAAGCTACAAAATCAGTTTTAAGAGGTAGGAGACATGTAAAATGAAATTTATAGGCCCTTTTTTTTTATTGCCTTAAAAAATTATTTGCTATCTGAATAATGTATCATTAAAGTTTTACACCCAATAAAAATTTTTAAATGTCTTTTAGAAGTCATTACAGTGATACTCCTGATATGCACTGAGTGCAGGTACACAATGTCTTTGGCCAAATAAGTTTTCTAGCTTGCTATTTGAATAATATTATGATTTATTAGAGCAATGGTTGGTTGGTTGGTTGTATTGGGTTTTATGGCGCAAAATCCCCAAAGGGACATGCTGCGCCAAACAAAGACTAAAATACAAAAAATGTGAGTAAGGAAATTACACCAAGAAAAAAAAATGAGCTGAAATAGGAAAACCATCTGAATGGGGTACCCATCCAGATGTAGTCGTCAAACAAGGGTAGAAATCAATGTAAAAAAGAAATCCAGTAAAACAAAGTAAACACGTTATCTCGTTGGGCTTTCCACCCAGATGTCAATAAGAAAGTCCCACATATGAAGCTTATAAAAAACTATATCCCAAAATAAAATCCAGTGCGTTTTAAAAAAGTAAAGAGTGCCCCATGAGGTGTTTCCCCAATGAGGTTTGTCAAGATTGGTGAAGATGTGTTAAAATAAAATCTATGTAAGTGCCGGAAACCCGGACAGTCAGTTAAAACATGGTGAATGGTCAGGTAATCAAAATGACAATGTGGACACATGGGTGCATCCTCCCGAAGTAAAAGGTGTTTATGAGTGATTCTTGAATGTCCAATTCTCAGACGAGTCAGAATAACATCAGTTTTTCTTGGATAAATCGGAAGCCACATATTAGAGCAATGATTGGCCGGCTTTACCCAGAACACAAATGAATCGTTCCATGCAACCGTGTGGTGTTTGGCTCCGAAGAATTTGAATTGTGGCTGGAAAATTATAGAAATTTCTGCATTCTTGTATGTTTAATGATGAATACATGCACATACTTACATTCTTTTCAGTAACACAGGCAGATACCTTTCACTGACCTTTTACAAGTTGAGACTGTGTTTCTGCGATAACGCAGGGTAGATTTTCCAGTTGCTCAACTTTTTTTTTCACACTGTGGTTGAGGATTGTTTCTGCTCCCAGTCCTGGAATGATAAGAGAAGAATCCATACTGGCACAAACAAATACGAGTGATTATATATATATATATCAGTACAAGTGAAGATTGTATAAATGAAAAATCAACCTATTAATTTAATTTCATATTTCCATTATTACATGATGCATGCGTTAAGATCCACAATTCTTACTAATATAATTTAAATATTAATTAAAACATATATAAAAAAATTCCTGTCTACCCTTAAATGTAACTAATGAAGCTGTTGCTGCAATATTTGAATTTAATGTGAGCGGAGCTCCGGTTTATGTTAAGTAAAACTATTTCATATAAAACTGAAAAATGGTAGTTTTATTGAGAAATGTATAATAAACATGGTGAATGCTCACTGTTTTTAAATTGAATATTTATTTTATGCTCTATTTAATGTTAAAATTGATCAAGATATTTCAGTTAAAAAAGTTTGATAGAATCAAAAAGAAGGCATAGCAATTTAACCATCTTTTGCACACATGTGTGATGGGCATGACAAGATTACTGTGTGAAGTGTCCAATCATTTTTTAAATTTGTCTAATCTTTAAGACTTTTTTTCAATCTTTTTATTCTTTAGAATTAATTCATTCTCATAAATTAATTTATTCCATATCAATAGAAATTTATTTCATATTTCGAAAAAGCCCATTTTTAAAAGCCTAAAAGTATTAAAATTTCCAATCACTTGAAAAATATATTTACGCATGAATATTAAAAGATTAAGAAATTTTTACAACAATCAAATCAGTGGTGTATCTAGACTTATCAATTCGGAGGGGACTGAGATACAGTAAATGTTTCTAAGAGGGAATCGCAAGAAACGGGGAAAATTCTGCTTTAAACAGGTTTTTATCATAGCCGGTAATGCATCGATTATACAACCAAACCTGCTAAGATGGAATCAAATTGTCTTTACAAGTATAATTCCATAGTTATACCACATTTCTTTTAAACAGAATACTGAAAATTATCTGCTAAAAGGTATGTCAATAAGTAAATAAAACGGAAGTAAGCAGCAAATTTCAAATTATTTAAGAGCGTTTCTCACTCTACCACCCCCTCCCCCACCACCTCCTTCAACACATTATAGGACTCATTTTGGAGCACACATGCATGACATTTCCATGGGTAGTACTGGTCCTAAGTGATATTTCAGGACACATTTAACCGGCATACTTCCTCTTCACGATCGTTTGTCGAATTTCGAGATTATTTTCCACGATCGTTTGTCGAAACTCGATTCCCCCCCCCCCCCCCCCACGATCGTTTACCGAAATTCGCGTTTTTTTTTTCTTCCTGCAAACATTTGCCAAAATTGGCGATTTTTTCCCACGATCATTTGCCGAAATTCGTGCTTTTTTCCCGGCAATTGTTTGCCGAAATTCGCGAATTTCAGTAAATGATTGACAACATTCACGATTTTTTTTAGAGATTGGTTGAAGACTTATCGCAATTTTTTTCAACGACTGATTAACAAAATTTGCAATTTTCCTTCCTGTCTGACTAACAAATCAACCCCCCCCCCTTTTTATGGCGACCCTTTGACGAAATTTGTGAGTTTTTCACCATCAGGTGACAAAACGTTTCACTATTTTCTGACTCTAAAGCACCTTTTAATTCCAAAGCACCGATTTTGTGCAATTACGCGAAAAAACAAAATACAGTGAATTCTGTCTAAGGCGGACTCTTTGTAAGCCGGAAATCTGTGTACCGAGAAAAAATTTTCATGTCCCGGCGAACCCATAGAAAATAATATTATTTCTTGCTGCATAAGCCAGAATCTGGCTAACGCTAAAATTTTGCATACGGCGGAAAAAGGGGTATTTTAAAAATGAAAAGCATTTCGTTTATGAAACTTTAAAATAAATATATATACGTCAAATAGTCACTGTTGATCATAATAATTAAATTCCATAATACTTTAAAAAAGTTAATTCAAAAGAACAGAAACTGTTTAATATAAATATAAAATTGAACTTAGTACCATGTTTACATCGCAGGAAAGTTTTTAGGAAAGTTAAAAAATATAGCTAACTACTGAAAAAAAAAGTTTTTGCATATCTCTACAGTTTGCAGTTTTCAAAGACTACATAAAAATTCACTCACCAGTGGCGAGTAAAATGGTGCATTTCCTCACCCCTCCATGCCAGTGAACGAAGGTGAGTGTATAGGTCATCCGCAAGTGAAGAAAAAATGAAGTATCAGAGATATGAATGACCTTGCACTGCAAATTGGTCCCAAGTACAAATGATTTGCTGATATTACGATCAGAATCAAATACCGATTTTGATGTAAATAAGCATATCTATAGCAAAAATTTGCCATATTGTATGTCCCGTATAATATTCGTAAGTGTAAACTGTAATACAATTATTTGTTTGTTTTTCTTGCATTAGTTTCACTGTTTTTTAATTTTTATTTGTCAATATTACATCATACATTCTAACATTAATTCTGATTAATATGACTGAACTAAAGCTTTTCTTATGAAGAAAATATGGATTTATTTCTGAAAAATCAAGATACCGCTAATATTGATGGTGATCACCATCTTTTTTCCTAGACGTTTTTTAATCAATCAAGCATTTTTATTAAGCCTGGATAAACATGACATAAAATTTCGTTATTTTACGGTTATGGTATAAATTACATTGTTGTCTATGTTAAAAATATGGCACGACATTAGCTTTCACACAATATCTGCAACTGTAAATGTTGAAGTCATTGTTTATGTTTATTTTTCTTTTCATTCGTTTCAATTTTAATCTGTAATAATTTTTATTTTTTCATGATCCCATATGTAACTCTGCCTAATATGGCTGATTCCAATATTTCTATTAAAAAAAGAAAGGAAATGAAAACACGTTAATTTGTCAATAATCCAGTATTTAAGTCTTTCATGCTTTCGACATGGCGAACGGAACTACGTTTTTTACACCGAACGATGTGTTTTTATAAGCAATATAGCTATGCGATTTATACTAGCAAAATAGACACATTGACAAAATAAATTTGAAAGCAATCATTTGCCTTACAGAAAAAAGCACAATAAAATACGTACCACAGAAAATAAATCCAAAAATGGACCTCCATAAATGTAAACAAGCGCGCAATAATTGACAACAGGCACCGCCGCTGTGCGTTGCCATACACAACTTGCCAAAAACTAGCCAATGATTAAAAAAAAAAAAAAAAAAAAACGAGCTCCATACGCATGTCGTCATAAACTGCAGTAGTTGGGAAAAAATCGTCTGCTCGTCTTCTCAGCTCGTTTCCTATGTCGTATGGTTATTATTTGTAATTTAGCAGTTTTATGATTTATTGCCATTTATATTTGTTAATTATTTAATCTATATTTTACTGTGTAGTAAGTCAATACCGACCCCATTTTAGCTCAGATCGGAATTAGGTCCACACAGTAATATAATTTAGATTCAATATTAAATAATAATAACAGTAATATAAGTACTGTGTTCATTATTTGTGGTTGGGGAGAGGAGAGGGAATGTTGCACCCATTATATTCACGCTGCTCAAGGAGTGAAGTGGGGCCAGTGTTGAATTCAGACACTTTTCTCCAGGAGGGATTTCTGTGGCTCTGGGAGGGACATATCATTTCTCCGTGGGGGGTGACCCTCCAGGCCACCCACTGAATTCAACACTGCTTGAAACAAAATTAAGAAGAAAATTGCGTACCCCCCCCCCGGTCTCTCACTCACACGAAATAATATTTAACGGTTTTTTAATTGCAAAATACGTTATGAAAAATACTGCATAGGGCCACTCCATATTAATTCCGCTTATAGGAACATGGAAGATGGGATCTCAAGTTAAGGGCACATCTGTTTTTGAGGGAAAGGAACGTTTCATTGTAATAAAATGTTCCAACAATATGAAAAATCTCCTGATACCAAGGGCGTTTAGCAAGACTGATTTAAGAAAAAGGAAGGGGGCTAAAAAAAAGATAACTTTTTTTACCTTTGCATCTCACTTTTATCTTTTTTACATTTTTTTTCACTAAAAAATCCAAACCTGAAGAGGAGGACGAGTAGTCCCGTAGAGAGGAGGATATAGATGGTACAAAGTACCTGGTCACGGCTCTCCTACTTCGACCGGCTTCGGTCCTTGTTTAAAAATAATATAGCAAATCGTACTTTTTTATGTAAAATTTTTAGTTACACTATCTAATAAATAATAAAATTAAAAAGTCAGAGTTTGCTGTTTTTTATTTACCTGTCTATAACGGAATCCTAGTTCAAACGGAAAAATTTCGTGATCCTACCAAAAAGGATATTATGCAATTATACTTCCTAAGACGGAAACAACCCGTCTAAGACGATAGTTTTAATGAGTGTTTACCTTTCGTCTTAGCAGGTTTTATTGTATTATACTTATGTTGTGAGAGGGGGAGGGCCCGCATTCGAATTACTAACGGGACCCGCGATCTCTCTGTACGGCCCTGGTGAGTGATACCCGATAACCCTTCCCTCCTAAATGCACCAATTCCTGAGGGACCCGGTTTCGAAAGTGGAAGTAACTTCAAAAACATAAAGAAGTCAAGAAAGGGGGGGGGGGGGCTAAAAAAACACAATTCATTTTTAACCTTTGCGTCGTTTTTTTTTTTCAATTCAGCAGCTTTCGAATCGAAATCGAACGAATCGTTCGAATCGAAATCGTTTCGAACAAAAATCGGATACTATTAAGTAGAGGAGATGGTTGTGTTTTTTAACTTTTGATAATTGATTTTTACGTACTTTTTAGCACTGAATCTGAAAATGACCTTAATTTTTATCATCACGTTAGAATTTTTTTGCAAATCGTAAATGTGTAAGTTAAAATATAGCGAAAATCTCATACTATAAAACATATGTAAAAATTTATTTATTTTATTTTATTTTATTTTATATTATTCAATAATTTATTCGATATTTTTGCTTATCCTGGGATTTTTTTTCAGCTAAATAGCTGAGTAGTCCGATGAGATGAGGGAGGAGATTCAATTTTAACTTTGAACTTTTTAACTTTGAAATTTGTGAAAAATCCTGATGTGATGGTTAAAAAATAAAGGTCAATTTCAGATTCAGCGGTACAGAATACATAAGAATCAATTATCAAAAGCTAAAAAACATGACATAACCCAACTTTTGCAGGCTAGTGTAATCTAATAATATTTTAAAATACGTATCATTTTGTAAGGAATTGAGGCTGTTAATTTAGCATAATTTTATTTGACAAAATTTCTGTTTTTTCTTTCTTCTTAAACGTTTATTACAAATTGTATATTTTGCATTAATATGTCAGAATGATTAAAGATTTCAAATTTGTATTGCAATATTAATTTTACTCTCAACCATTTTTTAATATATCTGGCGATGTCATGTATGATGACAGTCATGTTGACAGTATTCCTTGCTAGAAAAATTTCCTCTTGTAAACGGACAAATTTTGGAAAAAAACTGAAATTTTATGCTTAAATTTTACAAATAAGCAGTTAGTTTCGGAAACTATTCCATTACCAAATTTTTATTGTATATTTTTATTGTATTATACTTGCATTGTGAGAGGAGGAGGGCCCTCTTTCGAATTACTATCAGGGCTCGCGGTCTCTTTGTACGGCCCTAGGGGGAAGGTGTTACACGACAATCCTTCCTTTCTAAATGCGCCGATTTCTGACGTCATTGTACGCTCGTTACGATCAATATTTTAAAGTGGAATTGAATTAAGTACGAAACCCTTTTCCATCTAGAGGTTATAACCCCCCCCCCCCGCATGCCCCTATTATTTTTGTCTTCCTTGTTTTCATGAATTTATGTGCCTTAAAAGAAATAATCACTATATACATGCATGCATGCATGCATGCAAAAAAAAAATAATAATAAATAACGTTTTAACATACCCAACTGATCATGAAATCCGCACTGGTTGCGATCAAGACACCTTCCCGTAAGGCATGGTGACGTCACGGCGACGTCGTTGTGAAGTCACACTGTGATTTTGTGACAGTCGATGTGACGTCACGTGACGTCGATGTGACGTCACAGTGACTACAATGCGAGGTCGTTATGGCCGTTTTAGAGGTCGTTTGTGACGTCACATTGTGACCACTCTGTGAAGTCACGGTGTGACTAATTTGTGAAAAGTGTGTCATTTGTGACTATTTTGGCATTAGCTTTGTGACGAACCTGTGACGAAAGTGACAATGCTTTGAAGTCACATTGTGACCAATTTGTGAAATATGTGTCATTTGTTACGAACTTGTCATAAAAAATGTGATGATTTTAAATGAAAAACAGATTTCAAATTAATTGCTTAAAAGGCGCTAAGGCCAACATAGTGAAAAAGATTCCGTGCCGGGACTCGAACCCGGGCCATCAATATAGCACACTGACATTCTTCCGACTAAGCCACATGGAACGATACCCAGCAGGGAAAATTTCTCACTATTACATGTTGGCAAGGCTACAAACGCAGCACAAGATGGAATATTTATCGTGAGCCACCGACAATGAGCAAATACGAAACTTAATTAAATCCAGCATCGATTGAAACTATATTAATACTTGGAAATTTTTCCAAAGAGAACCATTCGCCTTGCATACAATATTTCGAATGAAAATCAAATTTCAAATTACATGCTTAAAAGGCAATTTTAATTTTAAATTTGATTTTTATTTGAAATATTGTATGCAAGGCGAATGTTTCTCTCTGGAAAAATTTCTAAGTATTAATATAGTTTCAACCGATGCTGGATTTAATTAAGTTTCGTGTTTGCCCCATGCCGGTGGCTCACGATAAATATCCCATCTTGTGCTGCTATTGTAGCCTTGCCAACATGTAATAGCAAGAAATTTTCCAGGCTGGGTATCGTTCCACGTGGTTTAGTCGGTAGAATGTCCGTGCGCTATACTGATGGCAGGGGTTCGATTCCCAGCATTGAATCTTTTTTACTAAGTTGGCCTTTGCGCCTTTTAAGCAAATAATTTGAAATTTGATTTTCATTTGAAATATTGTATGCAAGCCGAATGTTTCTCTCTGGAAAAAATTCGGAGTATTAATACTGTGATGGTTCTTGCCATAAACTCTGTGATGAATTTTAAAATGCACAATTTTAAAATAAAGTTTTGTTTGAAATATAAATTCTTATCTTTTTACCGTACTTTTTAGCAAAATATCGCTATTTTGGAGCCCTATTCTTCTAAAACATTTTAAATTTTTCCACTTAAAAAACAATGCTTATCAACTGACATCTTTTTTTATTAAGTTTTAATCTTTATCTTGAGTTCAAGCTTGATATTAAGAATGTGTAAAATTTTAATGTGTTGTGATTAGTCATTGCTTTATTAAACATGACATGATAAGCCATATTTATTTAAATTTTTTATTCCCGTGTATATTGTATTTTGTGAATATGAGCTAAATAGATTTGGTATGTTTTATAGGAAAAGACTGATCTGCGAAATAGAAAAAAAAATTAAGAAAAATCATGCGTTAAGCATAGATTTTAAAACACTTTCCAACGCTTCCTGAATGCTTTAACAAGACATCGTAATTTAGGGAAATAACGTAAATAAGATAACTAAGTAAATATTTTAGAAAACACATAAAACATTTGAAAAACTGATTTCAGCATTTACCGTCCATAGCCAAATTCTAATTCTTTTGAACAGCCCTGCATTTGATCTGTAAGTTGATATACATATTATATAATGGGAAAATTTATTTTTGCAAGAAAACGCATAACAGGTTGAAATTCTCTTTCAGCAATTTATACTAATATATGGAAACATACTTGAATACTTTTGTATAATTTGTAGTTTACCTAGAACGTTTATTACGCGCTACTGCTTAGTTAAAATTTTATTCAAACACTCTTAAAACTGCTGAAATCACATTTCCAGGAATTATAATTTATAGATGGCCATGTATTCAATTCTTTACGTGACCCTGTATATCATTTTATCTATATTCTACAAACATTTCTTAGTAAATTAAATGCAGTTCAACGTAAAAATCCATAACTCATTTAAAAACTACCTTTAATCAATTTGCGCATATACCCAGTAACCCGTACGAATACTTTTATGTAGTCCTGTATATGAATTATAGCATTTATATATACCATACTCTATGCATAAATATAGTGAATCATAAAAGCGCATATCATAATTAAAAATGCATTTCCAGCAATCATCCCTAATGAACTTCGGATACAATATAGTATCGGAAATATTTTGTGTGTCCTGTAAATGCTATATACATTTCGTATTATCATGAAATAATGTATAGTGTGTAAACCTCAGCGACTTATATCAATTTCATTATAGATGAAATAGATTAACATAATTAAAGTACGCCGCAAATAATTCCCTCCATCCCTGTATAATAATGTATTGGAATCCCTTTTTTAGCCCTCTAAATGAACAATAACTATTCGTTGCACCACATACTCTTCAGAATGCATATTTTAGTGCGTTTCATAAATTCATGTCAATTTTATTCTGTTTGAAAGCGTGTAAAATCGTTAAAAATCATTTGAAACGATTTTTTCTCATAGGCCGTAGTGTAACGAAATACTCTTGACTGTTCCTGTAGATGAATTAAACACTCTACAAACTTCATTACAAATAGGGGCCGTGCTATGGTAAACGTCAATAACATCCAAAAATTTCAAGGCAATCCGAGTATATTTGCGAGAGTTAGACCGCGGACAGACGGCCAGACAAACCGAAGTCATAAACACTTTTCAACTTTGTTGAAAAGTATTAAAAAGAACATATAAACGTAAAATAAATGATTGCATATTAACTATTTTTATTATTTAAAAAACATTTTAATGTAGAAAGTAGTTATTAATCGCTTTAAAAAAATATTCAGTCCTATATTACGAAAGTACATACCAACTTTTTAAAAAATATACTAAAGCAGTTTAAGCTATAAACTTGTTATCACAAGCATGAAAAACACTTTATTTCAATGCTTAAATATATTTAATTTTTTTTATTCCAGTGATTACATATATCGAAAACGTAGAAAATGAATTTACAATCGAAGAAAATTTAATAACTGATTCTGAGTGTCTACAATTAAATGTTTGATTAAAATCACAAACAGAAAAAAAAAATGCTTACATAATGTTAATTTCTAATCTGAAACAATTTCTAATTTCATATTTAACTCCAAAATAATAATGATGCTATAAGTGTTAGTAACTAGAAAACATTAAAAAGCCGAAAAAAATTCCACACCACTGTTTCAACATATTTTCAATCTCAAGAGACTAAAAATTAATATTTACATTCATTCTACTATGAATGTAAGCACAAATCAGTCTCTGCGCCAGCTTTTTTTTTTTTTTCGAGCGATGGCAGATTAACCCTAGATCTACCGGGAATTTTATTCAAGTTTTAATAAAACGTTCTACACCAGAATTTTTATTTAAAACTATTTAACTTATTTATTTACCTTATTTTTGTCTGGTTTATATACTTAGTTTATTTTAAAGAAATTTCTGGTTTGAATGAATATTTTGTATGTACCTGTCGGGTCCAATGGACCCGTCTGGTAGACGGAGGGTTAAGATACAACAGAATCGAATAAAAATATCCTTCTGAAAACAATACAGACCAGTCTCTTTCTATAAGTGTAACATAAAACTACTTAACTCATCATTATAATATATACAAAACAGGAACAAAATATTTAAATTAAATAAGACTTACATATATGCTTCATCAATAATATCCGTATATTTGTAATATCCTAAAATGGCAGATGTCTTTCTTTTATATTAAAAGAAGTGCTGTAGACGTGCTGGTGTTCTAAACAGTGGAGTGAAGTGGCTTCCCGCGTATTCTCTTGTTTATTCTATGGTAAATTCGCGAAGCAGACGATTTGAGCAGGTGTGTTTTTATTATTTATTTGTTTTTGTAAACAACTGATTTGAATCTGAAATGCGCAATAATTATATGAGAGTGTAACAATCAGTGGAGGATTATTATATTAAATTGCAATGCTAGATAAAATTGAAATCGTGAAAAAAGAATACTTTTACTGTCTTAGATATCAAATTGATAAAATATAGCATGAAAATTTAGTTTATTAATGCTTGTATCGTGCAATTTATTTATTATGTCCCCCCCCCCGCCTTTCGTGATAGAATTTACTATTTGCTATCCACTAATATATTTTCATTCCTTATGCCGCTGTAACTCAGCTGTTTAAAATATTGTTTAACCCTTAACTGATGTGACAAAAATTGCCGCATAACTACTGTGAGCGGTCTGTGAGACCGCTTAATCTATGAGATGGATAAAATATAGCATGAAAATTTAGTTTATTAATGCTTGTATCGTGCACATTATTTATTATGTCCCCTCCCCCCCCCCTCCACCTTTCGTGACAAAATTTACTATTTGCTATTCACTAATATATTTTCATTCCTTATGCCACTGTAACTCGGGACTGTTTAAAATACTGTTTAACCCTTAACTGATGTGACAAAAATTGCCGCATAACTATTGTGAGCGGTCTGTGAGACCGCTTAATCCATCAAATTGATAAAATATAACATGAAAATTTAGTTTATTAATGCTTGTATCGTGCATTTTATTTATTATGCCCCTTCCCCCTTTCGTGACAGAATTTACTAGTTGCTATCCACTAATATATTTTCATTCCTTATGTCGCTGTAACTCGGAATTGCTTAAATTATTTCTCTTCATTTTCAAAGATTTTTGAAGTTCATATTTTTGTCACACTGTGACTTACAATATGGTGGATTTTTTTTATCATATATGTGACGTGACATACGTTACATGCAGTGACATAATAGTGTCGTCACAATTTTCTTTTAATTGCCAGAAAAATATAATTTTACAGTAAATAACATGTTTTGAAGAATTTTTGCAATTTTTTAAAGTTTTCTAAGAAGTTCACATCTCAGTCACAATGTGTCATCACTGAGTGGTGGCATTTTGGTCACAGATGTGACGTGACCACAGTGACTTACAGTGACGTCACAACGACGTCACCGTGACCATGCATGCTATGAGGGTTATGATCCTCGTCATTGTAACAAAGAAAGCGATGATTTCGAAAGTATGCACAAATGTGTTCTCAATCTGTTCTCAAATGTGTTCCCAAGTTTAGATCCTGAGCAGAACACTTTTGGCACACTTTCGGAACACTGTTGGAACACTTTCTTTATAGCGGAACACATTTGGAACACATTTCAGAACACATTAAGGTAACTGGAACACTTTTTTTGAATCAAAGTGTTCCAAATGTGTTCTCAATGTGTTCTGGGAATTTGCAGTGTACAAGTATTACGATTAAGTTAACATTTATTAAGTTTCAGATTGGCTAAAATAACATATGTTTTATTTTGTCAGGATTTGAATCTTTTATGATTTCTTTTAACAAAAATTATGTTATTGTTATAAGTTTTTATGTTACTTCAACGATCTTATGAATGTTTTTCAAGTTCAAAATTTGTACTCGATCTTTAACTCACTTTTAAGTATCCGATCGAGATTAGATTTTACATAACGGCGCAAATCCAATAACAGTCTAATATTATTAGGATATTCGGTGGTTACCATTTATACTTATTTTACAGGATAACACAAAATATTTCGGATAGATTACCGCCAAGAAGATTAAGAAAAAGGTTTAGATTAGATAATACAAGACTGCGATGGTTGTTGTTTTTTTAATTTATGTATTTTGTTCACTGAATCCAAAAATTACATTAATTTTTAACCATCATGTCAGGATATTTCGCAAATCATAAATTGTCAAATTTAAAGAATAACAAAAATCGGATACTATTAAGTAGAGGAGATGGTTGTGTTTTTTAACTTTTGATAATTGATTTTTACGTACTTTTTAGCACTGAATCTGAAAATGAGCTTAATTTTTGTCATCACGTTAGAATTTTTTTGCAAATCGTAAATGTGTAAGTTAAAATACAGCGAAAATCTCATACTATAAAACATATGTAAAAATTTATTTGTTTTATTTTATTTTATTTTATTTTATTTTATTCAATAATTTATTCGATATTTTTGCTTATCCTGGGATTTTTTTTCAGCTAAATAGCTGAGTAGTCCGATGAGATGAGGGAGGAGATTCAATTTTAACTTTGAACTTTTTAACTTTGAAATTTGTGAAAAATCCTGATGTGATGGTTAAAAATAAAGGTCAAATTCAGATTCAGCGGTACAGAATATATAAGAATCAATTATCAAAAGCTAAAAAACATGACATAACCCAACTTTTGCAGGCTAGTGTAATCTAATAATATTTTAAAATACGTGTCATTTTGTAAAGAATTGAGGCTGTTAATTTAGCATAATTTTATTTGACAAAAATTCTGTTTTTTCTTTCTTCTTAAAAGTTTATTACAAATTGTATATTTTGCATTAATATGTCAGAATGATTAAAGATTTCAAATTTGTATTGCAATATTAATTTTACTCTCAACCATTTTTTAATATATCTAGCGATGTCATGTATGATGATAGTCATGTTGACAGTATTCCTTGCTAGAAAAATTTCCTCTTGTAAACGGACAAATTTTGGAAAAAAACTGAAATTTTATGCTTAAATTTTACAAATAAGCAGTTAGTTTCGGAAACTACTCCATTACCAAATTTTTAGCCCAATATATTCTGTACAAATTGCTTTAATCCGCACTTGAATTGGATAAATAAACGTTGAATTATTTACAATTCCGTAAACCCTTCTTGTGAGAAAATTGCTGCAGACGATGAAATAAAGATGGCCGCCATAAACAAACAAAAATTAATAAAATTAAAATAATAGCCACTTTGAACTTCCATCACGTTAGGGTTGTTGTACATAAAATTTCAGATTTTTAAAAAATGGTCGAGCAACGCATATGACATTTTCTGGACCAATTGAAATGGATTGACCCTTTTATGTTAAAACCGTTCATTATTAATTTTTATTAAACACATAATAACTCTAGAACCGTAAATATTGATGAAGTGCTTACGTTTTGTTTTTCATATTTCATATTGATTTTCATTTTCATAGCTTGTGCTGCATTTAAAATAAAATGGAATGTTTTTTAATCCCCACTTTTCTCTTCCCTCCTTCTAGTCCAGGCAATAGGGAATTTTACCTAGCAAAATTAATGGTAGTTCTGGAAATCAGCTTACTTTATGTTTTTTGGGTCGCTGAATCCGAATTTGTAACTTCCCACCAAAATTTCCCCCGGCCACCCCCCCCCCCCGCCCAAAATTTGGTAAAAAGGCCCCCAAAAAGGTTTTTATTAAAAAAATCATTTTTTTATTGTTTTAGGGAAAAAGTAGACAAAACTTGCAACAAATCAGATATATGATATTATGACTTAGGATGAAGGGGAAGGGGGGATCTGCCTCGGAACATGCGCACGGTGCTGCGTGGACTAAGTTGCGCAATTCCACTTAACCAATCACACGTTTACATTCGCCCTCCTATCTCCCATCCGAACTTTCCTTATAAGGTTTACTTTAAGCTTTTTGGGTCGCTGAATCCCAATTTTTAACTTACCCCCAAAATTTTCACCCCTGAAAACCCCCCAAAATAGTTGTTATTAACTTAAATTTCTTATTTTTTTTAGGGGAAAAGCATTACAAAATTCAGAATCTAGACAAAATTTGCAATAAATATGATACATGATATTATGACGTAGAATAAACGGGGAGAGAGGGGGCTGCCTCGGAACATTCCCCGCGCGCTTTTCTCAAAAAACAATGTTTTTCAAAAAATCGATTTTTGGGGGGTTTCCGGGTGAAATTTTGGTGGAAAGTTACAAATTCGGATTCAGCGACCCAAAAAACATAAAGTGAGTTGAAATCCAGAACTAGTATTAATTTTTCCAGGTAAAATCCCTTATAGCCTGGACTTCATAACTTAGTGCACGTAGCACCGCTGTGCATGTTCAGAGGCAGCCCTCCCCCTCCCCGTTCTTCCTACGTCATAATGTCACATATCTTATTTGTTCCAAATTTTGTCTAGTTTCTGAATTTCGTAATGCTTTACCCCGAAAACAATAAGAAATTTAAGTTAAAAACAACTGTTTGGGGGGGGGGAGGGGTTCGAGCGGTAAAATTTTGGGGGAAGTTAAAAATTCGGATTCAGCGACCCAGAAAACTTAAAGTAAACCTTATAGAGAAAGTTCGGAGGGGAGATAGGAGGGCGAATGTAAACGTGTGAGTGGTTAATTTGAATTGCGCAACTTAGTTCACGCAGCACCGCGCGCATGTTCCGAGGCAGATCCCGCCTTCCCCTTCATCCTAAGTCATAATGTCATACATCTAATTTATTGCAAATATTGTCTACTTTCTGAATTTCGAGATACTTTTTCCCTAAAAGAATAAAAAATTGATTTTTTTAATAAACATTTTTGGGGCCTTTTACCAAAATTTCGGGGGGGGGGGGGGTGCCGGGGAAAATTTTGGTGGGAAGTTAAAAATTCGGATTCAGCGACCCAAGAAACATAGTAAGCCTTTTTCCAGAACTACCATGAATTTTGCTAGGTAGAGCCCCTATACGGTCTGTATTGCCTGGACTATTCGTGAACTCGTAATGGTTTGAAGCCCTGACGGACGACGTCCGCGCGCCATTTTATGATGTTCATTATGATTCTTAATAATTAAAATGAAACATCTGAGACTCAAGTGCATTCCAAACAGCTTTAGACTATCTGAATCCAAATTTTCAGACTTCTACGAGCGGTAGATTGTCCTAGTCATCGCAAACTGACAGAGAGACAGACGCATATTTAAACTTCATTCTTTTATTAGTGTAGCATTAAGGAAATATGACTATTTGTATGAAATATTTTTACCCGCGGTTGCCTTAAGCATACATAAAATATTTTGCATTATTTAGGAATAAACAATATACACTGTTAAAAAGTTACAGCTTACTATTCAGTCATTTTTATAGATACGATTACTTAATGGTAATTTCAATTGACCCTTATAATAACATGGTCAATCATATGGTCATAATATCTTCATAATATTATCAAGTAAAAGTTATTTGAAAAGATTGTCGAATAACTTGACAGTTTGCATAATATTTTAAATAGTTTTTGGTAACTCGGGGATGATGCTGCAAATATGACTGTTCTACTTAGAAAATGAATGTTGAAAATATGGCTAATGATTTAAATGCATCATTTACTGCAATGTACTTGGGAAGACAACACATTTTTAGGAATAGAATGATATTGAAGTAATATGAATTAATTTCAAAAATAATATAATTAAAAATGCATACATTTCATATAAACCCGTCTTTTTTGAGACACATCATTATACGACAAATTAAATATCGTGATATCCGACAAAATGTTTAAAATCAAAATGCCCGGTTACTTTTGGCCACATCTTGTACATAAGGGTCAAAAACATCAGCTTTATACCTGAAAATTTTATAAATGAATTAAAATTTTAAAAAAGTCTTAGAAAATGTAGAAGTGCCTCTTAAATACTCAAAAATATCCATAGGAATGTTACAAAAGGCAAAATAGAAGGTGAAAAAAATGCAAAGGTAATAAAATCAGGTTGTGCTAGTAAGATACAAAATGGATTTGTTCTTCGAAAATAATTTCTGAGTTACAATAAAATAAAGGAATCCAATACCGAAAAATATCAGTTTTTCCATCTCTAACTAGATTCATTACATACAAACGGAAGCACTTTAATCAGAGAAACATCAAATTACTGACGACTATAACTAATTAAATATTCATATTCTGTTCCTAATTTCCACAAAATACACTTATGGTCACAAATAGCGGTTAATGATCTGACATTTTTCTGTTTTATACGTATTGTTGAATATCTACAGTGATACTGGACGAAATTTCCAACAATTACAGGTAAGTAAAGAAGATGCGTAATCTCATATTTGAGGGGCCCACAAGCATAGTAGACCAAGTCCATTTTGAAACAAAAATGAGATAGTTCATTTAAAAAGTGCATAAAATCTGTTTTATCCACTCCCACATTCAACCAACTCTGTTTTCACATAAACTTTATGATATATGTCATCTGTTTACAGACTTAGTTTACTGTGGGAGTGGATAAAACAGATTTTATGCACCTTCTAATTGGGCTATCTCATTTTTTTCAAACTGGACATAGTCTACTATGGTTGTGGGTAGAGTTGGGCAAATTTTTAATTCCTATAATCAGCAATGTAATTACAGTTTAATTGCATGTAATTAATTGTTAAAATTACGTGCTGTAAAAAATGCTTGCAGCACTCTATCTGGAACCGCCCCCATCCCATTATTTGACAATCTTTTCGTGTTTGAATGTGTGTAACTATAATCAATTACATGCAATTAACATGTAATTAAACTGAGAATTATTGAGGTTACAAATTTGCCCAGCTGTGGTTGAGAGCCCCTCATTTATCAGTGAATATTTAGTCATCGTGGCAATCAGGGGTCAGCAATAAATTGAATAAAGAAAAAATATTTGTGATTACCCCGTAACAAAAAATTCTCGAATTCGCTCTGCAGGTGTAACGAATGACTATGTGGACACGGTACAACTTTTGTACAATTTTTTGGTACAGAAACTTACTTGGTGGTTCGAATGTACAAGGAAGGATCTACTTTGAAATGAATTAAGGAAGAAACAACTTTAAAATTAATAATTCATAAACGATAAAAATGTCTTGCCGACACTGCTTGGTTTTAAGATTTTAGTTGATTATAAATGAAAGCAAGAAGCTGAAATGCGAAGAAGACGAGTATAGCAGAATTATTTCTCGTGAATATTGAATTTGAATGAGAATTTCGTCAAATTAGTCAACTATAGCACACAGCAGTCCACATGTTATTGCCATTAACGTGATCTGACTGAAAATTACACGCCTGTTGTGTGTCCAGGTACCTTAATAGGTAAAGCGTTAAACATTTATGTCTGGGTTTTACCCACCCCCGACCTGGGCATTTATCACTCTAATGGGAGAAAATCAGTTCATAAATTCACATCATTTATGGAGATTTATTTTTGTTTGCAAAAGTACCACCAAGTTTGGAAAGAATTGGACGCTAGCTAATATATAGTTTTAAGTGTATAGGGGTTGGTATACTGATTCCAAAAATGAAAGAAAATTTGCAAGAAAATACTTTCAGTAAAACATAAATTAAAGCCGTTTATGGACGAATTGCTTATTTTTATTACGTGTGCTTGGTTGAAAATGTTATCTACACCAGAATTTCAAACTGTTATATTACATTCATTTTTTAACAAAGATGGAAAGCAAATTATGCTCTGTAATATAGGGTCCGCTTAAACGTGAATTCTTTTACGAATAAAAATTTTTGTACATCTTTTTAATTTGAAATATTTAAGTCACCGGCGGTAGGAGAATGCCAACGAACTCGGTTGAGATCTTGATATACCCTTTACACATGTTCACTCACAATCAAACTGTTTCATAAACACGGCTGCAATCGCATGACAAAAACTCAAATATATATATATATATATATATATATGGATGTGGCTTGCGCTTTTCATAACATCCTGACCACATCCTGACCGCAGAGAAAGGGTGCAGATAATTCTCATGAGAACTAACAAAGCTTGCAAATTTCAAAAGACAATAAACTTGATGACTTAGTGATTTTGCATCTCGAGCCTGAGAACCGAAGGTTAAAATTCACAGCAGAGTTCTTTCTCGAGCTGGCAAAGACGTCACAGCCAGGATCGGATAGCGAGCCGAAGTATTGACGGCCGGTAAATCTCTTCGAAAGCCTTTTCCCTCCTAAAATTGTAAATATTAATTGTATATAGATTTTATTGAAGTTTTTAACATTAGTCTAGATCTGCATTAAATTTTTGTATTTGCTATCTGTTGAGTCTGTCTCTTCTCACATGTCCTCACATGGGCGCTCGAGCCGGTGCTGCAACTCCAACCGTTTTTCAAAGCCCCTAGTCGCAGCTGAAATCCCTCATTTGAAATATAGAAGAGCCATCGCAATCCGAATGTTCCAACGATAAACAAGAGAAAAATAAGACGCCACGACGTAATACTGACCTACATTTCCCTTATCGGGCCTATATTTGTCTTTCTCGGTGATTAGAAGAATCAGTGTTTTTTTTTTTTTTTTTTTTCTCAATGGACGACTTCGATTTCTTCAGCGCTAGTCATTATTTTATTTTTGGTAATTGAAGAAATTGAAAAGAAATGATACCACAATAGAAGTAAGCCTTTAATTATCTTTAATTAAGCATGTTTTTACAAGAGATGCGTCCAGTTTTAACCCAAGTTAATTCCGCTCGCGCCTAACGAATTAAACTGTTACATACACATGTATTCGGTTCTCATGGAAATAGAAACAATAGTAAAAATTTACGAAAGTTTTCGGGATATAGCTTTAAAATTGGGGATACGGAATTTGAAAACAAAATAACGGAAACAGCTAAAAATTAAAGCACTGTCAGATCTAGAAAAATTTCAGTCCTCCATTTCACCACAATTTGACTCGGAACCTGAAATTCCCGAGGACAATGATTCTAGCAATACTTTACAATTTAATTCATTATCGAATTTTTCCGGTACTACTTTGCAACACACTGCCGCAATCCCCCTCCCCCAAACGTACAACCCGTTGTCCCAAATACGCTAAGTGACATTCATTCTGCATCGCGTCAATCTATTTCCTTCGATTTCCTTTACGTTTTCGAAAATTTAATTGCACCTTTTTCTGGTAAGCCAGTAGAAAATATTTTACAATGGTTAGAAAGATTTGAAGGTTTCGTCATAACATTTCAACTTAAAAAGTTACAAAAATTACTTTCCGTCGAAGGAGCTCTCAAAAGTGCCGCGTTATTGTTCGTCCGCAGTGAGCCAGCATTAACATTCTACGCAACCTTAAAACAAGCTTTAATATAAGACTTCGAGCATATTTCTTCTTCCGCACAAATACACTGCTCAAAACAATTAAAGGATATTTGAAGTTTTATATAAAATAAAGATATAAACGAAATTTTTTTTGCCGAAAATAGAAGAAGAGAATCACAAATGCAAATGTTTCTGGTTTTCAAACTGTGGGGTATGCAAATTCTGAGTTCGACGTCAAAAACGTCGCTTCAGCGGCAGCGAATGAAATTTGACTTTCAACTGGATAAAAGAGAATGAAGACAAGGATGATCGGCATTCAGTGATTGCTTTGTTTCGATGAGTACGATGTCTCAGCGAAGTCATTTGACAGATTCAGAAGCTTTGAGAATTGTTGGTAGGTTAGAAGGGGGCCAAACTCAAGCCGAAGTAGCGCAAGCCATTGGAGTGTCACAAAGTGTCATTTCCAGGATCTGGAACCGTTTTTTGGAGAGTGGATATGCAGGCCGAAGACAAGGGCAAGGTCGTAGACGGGCAACAACGCCCAATGAAGATCGGTATTTAGCGTTAACAGCTCGGAGACACCGAACCATGAACGCTACTCTTCTCCAACAACACCTTCGCTCGGCTACAGGCACCACGATTTCAACTCAGACTGTCCGAAACCGGCTCCATGCTGTAGGTCTGTATGCTCGCCGACCGATGGTATGTGTTAGATTAACATCAAGGCATCGTCGTGACTGCAGGGAGTGGGCAACCGAGCATGTCAACTGGAGGAGAAATGAATGGAGCAATATTCTGTTTTCTGACGAGTCCCGTTTTTCTGTGCATCCGGATAATAGGCGTATTTTCATCTGGAGGGACCGTGGCAGTAGGAATAATCCTGCGTTCGTGCACGAAAGTGTCAGATTTGGCGGTGGAGGAGTGTTGGTGTATGGTGGCATCTCCATTGACGGGCGCACTGACCTCTACATCATTCGAGATGGAGCTCTGACTGGTCGCCGATATAGGGATGAGGTCCTCAGACCTATTGTAGTCCCTTACGCTGCAGCAATCGGAGATAACTTCATTTTAATGGACGATAACTGCAGGCCACATCGTGCAAACCTGGTGGAGGATTTCCTTTTCGAGGAAGGAATCGTTCGAATGGAATGGCCAGCGTGTTCTCCAGACATGAATCTAATCGAGCACGTTTGGGACGCTCTAGGAAGACGAGTTTCTGGCCGCCAACAACCCCCACGAACTCTCCAAGAACTGGAAAGAGCTCTTCTGGAAGAGTGGGGCAGAATACCCCAACTCGTCATTAATAGCCTCATTGAGTCCATGCCTCAAAGGTGTTCAACGTTGCTGGCCGCCCGTGGAAACCATACCCCCTACTGAAAATGATTTTCTTTGAAGAAAACACCTTTTCTTATTCTTTTTTTCTCATATGCACAAATTGTGTTTTTTTCCTTTAGTACACAAATGCGCAATAAAATGCATTTTTTCTGCCAAACATGTGTAATTTATTCTCATATAACCTACTATGTATCAATCAGCTAAACAGTTTACCAGATACAAAATCCACCTAAAACTGCAATATCCTTTAATTGTTTTGAGCAGTGTACATGAAATGTTAGCTACACGTACCTGTAAGCCCAACGAAAAAATGAGTGATTATTTCCTCGTTATGAAAGAAATCGGTCGGGTGAGTAGGCAAATCTATTCGAGTGATATCTTCTGTTTGCTAATATTCTGAGTGGTTTGGCTGAGCATTTGCATCCATTAGAAAAACGTCTAGACCAACGGCACCCGTAAACAGTCCAACTTGGGGTCACAATACCACCTCCACATTATCTCCGAGTGGTTACAGAGCCTTCTTGAAATATATGCAGCTCGGTGAAGCCATTTGTCTTGATTCCCCCCAAACCAAACCGCACATGCAGAAACAGAATATTTCACGGGCAAGGGAAGGCAAGTTCGTGTTCCTTCCTCTCTCCAAATCAAACCACGTCTAGAATCAGAGCTCAGACTATATCTGGACTCTTCAGTAAACAATACTCGGGACTTGTCTTCTCTGCTCCATTGAACATGGCGATGGCACCAGTTTAAACGAGCTACTTTAGAGGCTGGAGTGCGTGGGAACGAACTATTGATTTTCTCGCATAGAGTCCACGCTTGTTAAGCCTTAGTACAATAACAGAACGGCTAATTCGAGTTCCTGTGGCAGCCTGAAGGTCTGACACTATATCGCTTGTAGCCTCTTCGCGGTTTTTCTAGCCGTCAATGAGAGAATATGGTCTTCAGATGCAGTTGTTGTAGCTCTTAGTCGCCCTTGACCATGCTGTCTATTAACGGATCTAGAGCTTAATAAGCGGCTCCTAGAACTTGATATGACACTTTGAGGGATATTCAAATCGTGGGTGATCTCCATTTGTGTTTAACTTCCTTCGATTCTACCAACTATTTGCCGCTTTTGACCGTCACTTAAATATTCCCTTTGAGCCATAACTAATGAATACTGATCCTACTCAGACAACATATTCAATTTAAACAGCATTACCAGTCGGAATTCCAATTCCGCATCACAGCGTTAATCACCGAATTTGCATATTTCGTAACGAATGCGCGGAAGTGCAATATTGTGTTTAATTGTATTTAATTAACATAAATAATTGCAGAATTGGACGTTAGTTGCAACATTAACTTAGTGAGAATATTTTCCCCATTATCCTTTAATTTTGATGACCAGTGTAAAAACAAAAACCATCCAAACACTTCTTGAATTTATTAAAGATACCTTTATATCTCCATAAATGCACATGCTATTATTAAAAAAACGTTGCACATTATAGACATGGTCATGTGTTATAGATACAGATCATTTCGCGCATTTTATTTTACAATGTGATCACGAAAATTATTTTTTTTCTTCAATGTATGATTCGTATATATATATAATATATATATACCAATCATAAATTAAAGAAAAAAAATAATTTTTGTGATCACATTGTAAAATAATATGCGCAAAATGATCTGTATCTATAGCACATGACCATGGGTATAATGTGCAACGTTTTTTAGGTAGATTTCGTATGAAATGCTACCTATTGGCGTTGTTCCTATGGTGGAATTTCTGAAAAATTTTTGCAGATCTACACCGATCATGATCCCTAGATCCCAAAACCACCCTCAGTAAAAAGCTTTATCTATCTATCTATCTATATATATATATATATATATATCACTTTCTTCTGGACACGATAACTTCCACAATTCTGCACCAATCTCTTCCAAACTGATACACAAAATCAAGGGGCATAAAATCTCGGTGAAGTTCGTTAATGGAAAAAATCGGACCAAGGGGATGGAAATAGGGAGGGGTTTTGTGAAAACCGAAAAAAACCCATAACTTCTTAAATTTTGTACATATCGAATCAGTTTAAAGTTTTTATTATTTCTAAAAATAGGGCCAAAAATTTATGTATCACAGATTTTTGATAAAGTTAAAAATGGGCTCAAGGGGAACAAAAAATAGGGTTTTTGGGAGAAAAAAATTCATATCTTCGTCAATTCTCAAGATATCAATTCCAATTAATTTTATTATAAATCTCCTTAATATTATCTACAACTTTTATATTCACAAGTTTTTGATATGACCAATTCGTACCGCAAAAAAAATTAAAAACGAAAACAAAAAGGGAGGTTGAAGAAGAAAAATTTCATAACTCCGTCAATTCACAAGATATAAAATCTCCATGAATTTATCATAGATCCTCTTAATATTGTCTTCAACATTTATATAGACAAGTTTTTGATAGGGCCAATTTTTACAGCAAAAACAAATTAAAAATACATAGCGGTTGACGAAAAAAATCATCTTAGTAAGGGTGTATTCAGATCCAAACTGCTTATTTTCTGACTCATTTTACAATTCATTTTTACTCTCAAAGGCTTCCAATTGGTACCTTTTCTTATTCAGAAACTATATAATGTACCGTAATGGTCAATTTTTTAATAGAGGCAGAATATATTTTAAAACATGCTGTCAAAGCGGGCCTTTTGAACCGAATTGCCCGAAGCGGACTGTGTTGGAAAAATCATCGTATTAAGGGAGCATTCAAATCCAAACTCCTTATTTTCTGACTCATTTTAAATTCATTTTTGCTCTCAAACGCATCCAATTGGTAGATTCGCTTATTCAGAAACTATATAATGTACCGTAATGATCGATTTTTTGACGGAGGCAGATCAAAAAATGATGTCAAAGTGGGCATTTGGAACGGAATTTCCCGAAGCGATTGTGTTAGAAACGAAAAATATTGTCTTACTGAGAAAATAATTGTTTATATATCAAATTTTAATTAATTGAACCAAAATTAAAAACACAGGTCGCTTATAAATCTCTTCAAAAATCACGTCAATAAGTTTCATGTTTTTCCTATTAAAAATGAACTGGAGTTATTCCAGAAAGTTTTGAGTTGTTGAGCATGGAAAAGTATTTTTTTTAATACCGCCCTAACATGATTCTGATAAAACCAGTTATTATATAAAAATGAAATGAAAACTCGTCAAAAGCGGCCAGATAAAATTGTTAAAGTGGGTTTATCTCTAATCATGATTTGGTTTTTCTTGTGAAATTAATATACTTAACTTCGAAATCTACCTCCACCTGTAGGCCGGGCGGCAGGGATTTTTTAATAATAGCATGTGCATTTATGTGCATTTATATATATATATGTATATATATATATATATATATATATATATATATATATATATATATATATATATCTGTGTGTGTGTGTGTGTATATATATATACACTGGCGTGCAAAAATTAAGGACGAAAGGGTTTTTCGAATGTAGCGTCAGGGAGAAGTCTTTCACATCGACCGAGATCATACCATAAGATCTCCAAGATATGAAAATATGTGTCAAGTGATAAAAACCATCTAAAAAGGAATCAAAAGGATATAAAAACACTTTTCTGTGAAGGTCACTTGGAGCACAATTGCAGAGAAGACAGAAATGTCCATCTTACAGGCACCTGGCAGGAAAAATTCAGTCTCTAATCAGGAATTATGGTCACCTCTGACTGCGATGTAGGATTTACAACGTCTGTCCATGCTGGGGACGAGGTTGTTGAGATGCTGTTGAGACTTCGAGCCCATTCCTCTTGTAACGCCAATTTAAGATTCGCAATCGTTGCTGGCGTCTGGTCATGTGCTGCCAAGCCTCTCCCGAGAAGATCTCACACGTGTTCTATGGTAATTAAACCGGGGACTTCACATATCAATCTATTAGTTGAATATTTTCACTCTCCAAGAGCTCTTCGACAGCCGCTATACGGTCAGGGGGAACGTTTTTGTCCATGAAGAGGAAGTCCGGACCCACAACACCTCTAAACAGACGCACCTGAGGCAAGAGAATCTCATCACAATAGCGGACACCAGAGGCTGAGCCTCCTTGGAAGACGTGGAGGTTCGTACGACTACCAAACATGATACCGCTCCAAACAGGAACTCCTGAACCTCTAAAACGGTCCCTTTCGATGACATAGAGGGGTAATTACATGTTCCCTCCTCTCTCCAAATGTGTATACATCTAGAATCGCTCGTCAGACTAAATCGGCTCTCATCCGTAATGAGTACTCGACCCCACTCCTGTTGTGTTTCAGTTCTTGTGTTCCTGGCACCACAGAAACCGGCGTCTCCGATGAGAAGTCGTTAATGGTACACACCGTACTGGTCATTGTACGTATATACCCCTTTGTGCAGTCCCCTAGCCACGGTAAAACGCGATATCCGACGTCCAATAGTCTGCCCCATCTGCTTGTTTATTTCTCCAGCTGTCAGTTGCATGCAGGACAATATAACGGTCTTTCGCTGTTGTTGTTGCTCATAGGCAATCACTGCTAAACACTCGAACAGCTTTTCCCATCGTTTGAAATGCCTTCCACGCTTGTGAAACGATTCTGTGAGCGATCCCAAACTCTTCTGCCACACTAGTCGCACTTCGATTTTCTTCTAACCTCCCAATGCTGCGACTTGTTTAAGATCATCCAGATTACATCTCCTGGATTGCCTCTTGGCCATATTACACAATAGTAGAAAAAAACCATTGTTGAAATCACTGTACACCGTGCGGTAGATTTTACCAAATTGCTGAGAGTCCACCGCCTATGCTGTATCTCCTTATGACCGCTTCCTTTTACGTCATATATTTATATGCTCCGTCCGTAATTTTTGCACACGAGTGTATATACGAGAGGGAGAGAAGCTGGATTTTTTATGACGAACGTAAAAATGATTGTTCTACTAATTGCAAATACTAAATAAAAGAACAATGTTTGAAACCACTATTATTTCCATAAATGAAAGATGTCATCCACCAATATGCTCCTGCCATACCACAAGAAATTTTGTTTAATGCAGGGTAAATTGTTATGTCTTGACAAACATATGTGCTGCTGAATGACAGACATCAAACTGAAGAGTTATAAGTTTAGTTGTAACTTGTAAGCGACTTGTCACTTATACGAAAAAAAGAGCAATTCAATCATTCGTTTTTAAGTGCGTTCGTAATTATATAAATACGTAGCACCTATAGTCGTCGCCTGGTCCGTCCGTCTGTCTGTCCGTATATAACAGCGCAAAAACTACCCAACCGAATGGTTTGAAATTTAAAATATATAATTGTTGCATAATTTTGTGGAGTAATTTCAAATTTTATGAAAACTGGATGTGTATTTCAATTACAGGGACAGTCAAACGTATTACGTTGCATTACGGCAACGGAAAAATAGTTTCATGTGCATTTTAATGATGTAACACACTTTAGAACATAAGAAAATTGATATGCATTTATGAAGAGTACTAAAATATACATTGTGTAGAATATGCAGTGCGAAGAATATTTATTTTTCATTTACAGAGCAACACAAAAGTACTGCGTTACATAATGGTATGGGGGTGAAACATTTTTTGGGGCGTATTTTAGCTACGTTAAATTATTTCACAGATAATGAAATTGATATACATTGATGAGTAATACTAAAAGATACTTACTGTATAATAGAAAGTGCATAGTATTTACTGGGGCACACAAAAGATTTCGGATATTATACTGTATCCGAAGTACTGTATATTAGCGATGATTGCTGGAATGAATTGCATCTGAAGTTGTGATATGAGTTTTTAAGTTTCACTAAATTATTGCATATTACGTTGTGTGTATAAATGCTCTAGATCATATACAGGGCTACACAAAATAATTTGTAAAGGTTAATGAGTATAAACGAAAATAGCTTAAAGGTTGGTTTTAAATAAGTTATACATTTTTACGGTGAAGTACATTTAGTATACTAAGATGTATTTGTACAATATAGATAAAATGATATACTGGGCCACGTAAAGAACTGGGAGAAAATAATTTATGATTTCTTGAAGTGTGATTCCAGTAGTTTTAAGCGTGTTTTAGTCTTAATTAAATTTCAGCTAAATAGTGGCGTGTATACAAAGATAGAAGGTAAAATACAGGGCTGTACAAAAGTATTCAAGTATGCTCCCGTCTATTCGTGGAAATTGCTGAAAGTGAAATTTCAAACTATTTTGTGTTTTTAAAATTTTTAAACATAGTTAAAAAATGTTTATGAATTCGGTTTGTCTGTCCGTCTGGACTGTAACATGCGTTAATATAGTTGAATTGCTCTGTAATTGATATATGCTATTGAGATTTACTATACCATGTTCGGTATTTAAAAATAAAGTATGTAAAAAAAAGTATAAAAGTTATAAGTATAAAAGTATAAAAGTATAAAGTATAAAAGTTTTCTTCATTCAAATTAATCCTATTATACGTAAATAATTCAATGATATCCCATAATTGGTAATGATTCTATGTTGCCATGATAATTACGTCATGGATGGTTCGTGCATTACGTTCATTAGATGGAGTCATATTATTTCCGTATTACTGAATTTAATAACATCTAATCGTAATAAACTTTGTATTCATGCATTTTTCCATAACGATGCAACAGCTATTGGACTAAGATCTTAATATTTATAAAACTTCGTTATAGTACGTTTTCACCTCATTTGTCACGTTTGACGTACAATTTCCGACTTGTTGTTTTTGTAATAAAAACTCTGGCTTCAATTCCATCCGTTTGGTGAAAACTGCATATTTTGTTCTTTCTTGAGTTAATTTTTAAAGCTGTTACTGACAGTTTGGATCCCCTAGTATATATAAAAGGTCCGTTGAATATTGTGCAATTTCAGTGATATACAGTGAGATGAATTTCATCTGCTTTCTAATGATCTGGATATTCTTAATATATCTGGATGATAAGGCATTTCATTAAAATTATTAATCAACTCCCTGTATTGCGAAAATTCTTTTGAATTTTGGCTATTTATATTGGCTATTTATATAAGTTCCCTGTATAGTTTATTACCAAATTACAAAAAAAAAAATAAAAAAAAATTAATGACGTTTGCGCTTACGCATCTAAAGAGTATTTAATACAAATACTCAAATATGAGGAAATATGCATTATATTAATTTTTAATTGTAGTATGTTGTGTCTACTACTTTCTTTCGTTTTATTAAAATAAAGTTAAATTTGGTTGAGAACTCTGCATGTTGTAAACAAAAAACTTTAGAATTGTTTACAGAAACTTTTATATTTTCACGACTACACGTGCTATTCTTACCCAAATGCCTTCAAACTTTGTACGTGGTTTACATGGTCATTTGCAATGGTGCCAGACCATTTCTGATACAGGGTGATTCCAAAAATAATTTTATTATTCGACTAATTATTAACCTTCTAATTGTCAATTTGATAAATCTTCACTGAAAAATGCGTGGTAAAATAAGTTGTTTAAATCCCCGGAGTTCAAGTAAAATTCGTCAGGTATTTCTGTAGCTATTTGTAAAAAATATCTAAGATCGAAAGTGTCCGTTCATTTACCTTATATTATGAACATAAGTGTAATTTATAAATATAAGAGAGTCATGGGCAAACTGTATTAATAATTACTAATATTTGTAGTAATTGCTAAATGTTTTTCTAAAAGTATGACATTTGGAAATTAAAAAAAAAATATATATATATATATATATATATATATTAGAATGCAATTTGACCCTGGTCCCCGAGGTGCTATCGAGCGTACTATACATCATATACAGGGTCAAGGAAATAGAGATGGCCACTGTCGGACCAGATCATTCATGAATTGTTTAGCCACAGAGTTTATTAGGTTTTTAGTTTTAAAGTACAATTTATACATTCCATACGAAACATTTTTATATTAAACTATATGAGAAAATTTGGCTGTATTTTATTTTAACTGTTTCTATTGAAATGCTATTAAAACTAAAATTGCACGTAAGAAATCATAACCTAGTGAAAAGTTTTAAAAATCATCCTAATATTACAAATTTTTTATGAAAAAACTAATACTTGCTTATATTTAGCAAGAAATTAAAAAAAAAAAAATTATTACTCACATTTCGAGTGACAGCTAAAATTTATATTGGAAGCTGAAAATCACTCAAAATTTTACGAAGGTATTTATCAGTTATCTTGCAAGAGCACATTAACGCGTAAGTATTTAGCATAATTCATCTCAATAAAATCCATATTTCAATAAGCAAGGTGTTCGTTACACCAAGAGAAACGCAAACAACCCATTATTCGAAAAGAACCTACACTTAATCGATCCTCTTCTCAAGACTTACACGTAACGTAATAGCCTTTTTTAAATATTTTGCTCTTAGCTTATGCAAAAAGAGATTGAAATTTGCTTCAGTGTTTTGATAATACGCTTAAAACAGATTAAGAAAGCGTAAAGCTCTTGAATTTTTTCTTTAAGGAAGAGCTGTAAGTTGAAAAACGCAAAATGAAACTCACGTGTTCAGCCAGCTACTGTTAAAGAGTTGCGTTAAAATTTAAATGTAAAAAACTGAATAATTTATGTCATCGAAAACCTTTATCTAAAAAATACGCGATAAGTAAATTAAATAAATTTAATATGGTTTATTATCAGAACTTAAATCTGAAATCTCAAAGTATATTTTTATTTCGTTTATTTGATAAATTACAATTTAATAAAAAATAAACTTAAGGAAAATTAAAAAATGTTTTAAATAAACTAGAATACTTTTCAAGGAGCGTATTTTTCAAATAATTTATCAGGTTACTGTTATCAGTAATACTGTTTGAAATTTATATCTAGATGTCGGAAATCAGAAATACGTTTATTTCCAACATCAAATTATGCTTTTTTCCTTACCACTTATGAAATTTAAGAGCTTCATTGTGAATTTTATTATTTTTTTTAATACGAAAACGAAAATTTAAATACAGCTCTTGCCTACTCATAGACGAACAGTTACTCTTGAAAAAGTAAGATTATGGCTAAGTGTATTTATTACGTCAAAATTTTGTAGAAATTGATATTTATCAACCCTAAAATCGATAATACATTTTATTCCCTATATCAAAAATCCCCGTGTTATGTTCAAGTGAAATATTGGCAGATTAAAATAAAACTGCTCTGAAAAAAAATTTAGTAATGTACACGATGAATAACGGGCAACTAGTAGATGCAAAGTTTAAAGGAATGTTTCTTGAAAATAAAAAAAGTCTAGGAAACTGGATTCCAATATTGCTATTGTCAAAATCCACCAGGAATATTTCAGAATAGAAAAGGAAACTTTCCACACAATTGATTTTGGGTAACAAGCTGCCAAATATTTCCAAGCAATGTTCCTGAATTTTAATACAACTAATCACTTCTTTTATTTTTCTTTAGGAATGAATTATGTGAACAAAAATTACCTCTTTCACAAATGCTACACGTCTCAGAATACGTAAACTAGACGTCGTCCTTTTAAAATACATTGTCATGTCTCATTAGTATTAAGCGTAAACGTGGCATATATGTTAATCTTGAATAGTTTAATCCCCAGGTGGATTCCTTCTTTAGGTGTTCACGGGTTTCGCAACCCTGGGCACCTGAGCGATCTTTCTATTTTCCTTTTCCTCTCATTTCTCTTGTCTTTATTTCCTCTTTGTTTCACTCTCATTGTTGTTCCATCTTTGGGGGTGAGGGCAATTTTGAATGAGCTGTTATCATCCTGTTTATATCGACACATGGCGAGCTGTAAACTATCCACGCATTTGCCTTGCGTGGCGACCTGTGCCCCTGAAAAGGGGGATCCTGGCAATTGAGAAAAACCAACACATTGCTTTGGCCTCTGCTTCAGGTAGACGGGAGGTGCATATTGGTCCCATATGCATGAATTGGCTGGTCAGCTGACTTGTGTCGCTGACTAAGGATTCAAGTGAGCGAGCAATTACTAGTCATCCCGTTAAGGGTGGAGAATGACATAGGATTGCCTTGTGCCGCATGCGCACAGGTTAGCACTGATGCACGAATGTGAATATCCTTGTTAGGCTCGGTAGTGGGTTGTGCGGCCTGTGTCTGAATTATTATTTTTTTCTAATATGGACGAAAAAACTATTTTTCCTTCTATCTCTCTTCCATGTGGAGAGCAACAAACTGTACAGAACATAGCATTCACTCGTTTTTCATAATTAAACGCACTGACAGTCTTTCAGTTAGTTCCTTTAAAAGAACTTCACCATTCCTCATTGCAAAAACGTTTCATTCTATTTTTGGTGATGACTGCTAACTTAAAAAGCTACACTCTGGAGATTTGCTTGTCGAGATTTCTTCAGCCAGTCAATCCAAACTTCCTTCAAATTGCAATAAAATAGGCTCTTTTTCGGTTTCTGTTAAGGCACATCAAGCTCTAAATACTTGCCGTGGTGTAATATCCGAAACAGATATTTTTACTATCTACAAAAGAAGAACTCCTACAGAATATAAAAGATAAAAATATTATAGATACACGCCGTAACGCTATACGTCGGAATGGACGGATGCTTCCTATGAAGCATGTTAGTCTGACTTTCAATACAATTTTGCCATCTAGAATTAAAGTAGCCTACCTAAGCTGTCCAGTTCGGCCTTATCTCCCAAATTCCGTTCGCTGTTTCAAATATCAATGATATGGCCATACCAACACTATTTGTCGTGATTCTGTTACCTTCCCACGTTGTTTAGAAGTCGGCCACGGCGGTAAATCCTGTGAAAAATCCGTACGCCGCATAAACTGTAAGGGTGATCATCCAGCATAATCCCGTTCTTGTCCAAACTGGATCCATGAAAAAGAAATACTTGCTATTAAAATACCCCCCAAAAAATTCCTATCCTGAAGCTTGTAAACTTGTTGAGTGCAGAACACCGTCTGTCGGGGTTTCTTACTCCAGTTTACTTAGGCAACAATCAAAACCCGTAAGGCGCATAAGCACTCAGACCGACTCCTCTATTCCGCCAAGTAATTCTGCTATCATACAATCAACCAGCACTTCAAATTGAGAAACCTGTGATGTCTGTTTTGTTACTAAAGGATATGCAAACCCAAAATTAGAACGTTGGCTACCATCCTCATAACCTGTTATAATAGAATACCAACTCAATCAGTCACAGAAATCTCCAGTTGAATACAAAAAGTCATCCGAACATCAGACTGGTACTAAGGCTGCTTCATCTCCAATACCGTTACAGAAACCGGATTCTCCTTGAACTATTCGGCCCCACCAGTGGCTGAGAGGTTCTGCTCCCGAAGCTGGTAGACGGGAGGTGCTGGTTTCGAACCCAATTGCGCCCGTCGGCCTAACCGTTTCGGAGTTTTCGTGGTTTTCTTCGAAACCTTGGATTTTACATGCGTAAATACGGGTTAGGTTCCATTAGAAAGTCCCCCACGGAGACCACACCCTCTAGGGCCTATATCCCTCTAGTAGATAATCGGCCGTCAAAAATCAACCCAACCCAACCCTTGAACTATTCTTAGTCTCATTGACAGGTTTTATATGTATCATCACATTGCTTCCATTTCATCATAAATACCTCACAACTTATACCCATTTTACTTGTATCCTTGTATTTTTAACTAAGATGATTTTACTGTTTTAATATTAGGTTTTCACTCATGCCATATTCCTACTGTTTTTCACTCTACTTTACTGGGTTTTTTTAAATTCTATTGTTAAGTCCATTTTTTAACTTTAACCTTTAAAAATATATTTCTGCTTTTTGTTTTTTAACTTTGTTTTGGCGCAGCATGTCCCTAAAGGAATTTGTGCCATTAAAATTTAACCAAACATACAAAAAACTTGAAGAGTTTCAAACTAATAAATATTTAGTGTGAAAGTGTTTATATTTATTTTGTCTCCAGGAATAATTTATGCATTTTCACTCAATTAAGACTAAACTGGCAAAAAATGTACAGCCGTTTTCCTCATAAATTTGCACGCCTTTGCAAAATGGAAAGAAAAAGGTATTTTTTTAAAAGATATTCAAAGTTAAATTAATATACAGTCGAACCCCGTTATAGCGAACCCGGTATATAACGAACTCTCGGATATAACGAACGAAAATTTTGGTCCCGCCGCTTTCCTATTGTATTTAATGCTAATTTATCCTTTTATAGCGAGCCTCCGAAATCTTAAGAATCGGCTATAACGAACATTTTTTCCAGTCGACCATGATTTTTTTTTCCTTAAACTTTTCCGCAGTTGTGAAAACAGGACTTTGACACCAATTTCATAAGAAAATCTATGCCGGTTAGTGAATGAAACATGGTGCAAATCAGCGATAAGTCTTTTTATTAAAAAGTAGAAACAACTGCATTCTTTCTCTGTTACAATAGCCACTCTGCAGGCGTCATCCTGCTCACCCGTCAGTCATTTCCCCTTATTCCTGATCACAGCTGTGTGCAAGACTGGAGACGAAAAATCTTGGCGGTTTGTTACGGATTATACAATTAGAAAATGTTTTCGGCGTGCAGGTCTAGCAAAGAATATTGAAGGTACAATGAATGTTGAAGAAGCAAAGGATGTAGAAGAAGAGGATGATGAAAATTTACCTATCTCGATATGGATAAAAAGCACAAAATTTCATCATTCTCAGTTTGTGACTTGCAATTGTTCGAAACATGTGATAATGAAGTCATTATATATGAAGATCCGACTTATGAAGAGATTGAGGAAGAAATTAAAATGAATTATTCTGAAATCGATTATTCTGCATCTGATGCTGATGAAGAGGAGCACATAAATGACGAAATCCCTACAATCTCAGATGCTACACCAGCGATGCGGGTAGTTAATTAATAAGTTTTTGTGTACACAAACAGTGGAAGAAAGGGTGTTGGAGTCATTTTATGTACTAGACAAAGAAATCCATAACATGTTTTTGAAATCGCCATCACGTCAGCAGAAGATTACCTCTGTATCAAAACAGTGAGCAACAATTAAAGGTAAAATGAATTTATTTCTGTTTGTCTTCATTATTAGTAAATTTAATTAGTATTGTGTCAGTTTAATATAATCGATTTTAGTCAATTTAATTCATTAATGATCATATTTAATAGATTTTATCTTTTTTTTAAATATCATTATTTAATATACTTATAGCAACTAATGAGTTATACATTTTGTGAACGCTAACATTTTTCTTAACAGTTCGGATATAGTGAACCATCGGATATAGCGAACAAAACCTTCGATCGCTCGAAGTTCGTTATAAGGGGGTTCGACTGTAATTTGATACTTATGGAAATAAACATAAGTTTTTAAAAATCGGTTGAAGTATCGTCCCCCAAAAAATAGATTCACTTATGTATATAAGAAATACGATTTTCAATACATGCTGCTTGCACCATCTTTAAACGCATAATATACATAAATTTTTATAGAAATTTATTTATGAAATTTACGAGTTTTATGCACAATAAATTATGTTCTTAGGAGGTAATTGGGTTTTTTTTTTTATCTTTCATCTCTGCATCTGTATTCTCACGTCTGTAGATGTCCTAATATCTATGCTTTATGTATTTTAATTATATTATTTTATTTAACAATAAACTGACGTCCAATTAGTTACTGATAAATGCTTAATATTTAAAGTGTCTCCTTTGCAGTTCGTGACTGAAGGTACCACTTCCAAATATTTTTACAGAACTGAAAATGTCCTAAACTGTGTCCTTTTCAGTCCTAAACTGTGCAAAACATGATGTTAAAATCGAAAAGCTTTACAAAAAATATTTCTTTATAAAAATAATGTGGTGTAAAATTTCGAATTGTTAGATTTATGAAATATAATTGGGATATAACATGTTTTTTCTGATATTTTGTTGCATGTTTTATTTATTTTTCAACTGTTTTGTAAATATTCGATAATGCTGTGATTGATACGTAGGTTTGAGTGGATTGATCAATATTAGCAAAAAAAAAATATACCGTTTACACTATTCTTTTCCTTCAAAACAACATATAGAAAACATTTTTTTCTTATACCTTTATGTTAGAAAATAATAGCCCAACAATATTGCACCACACCATTAATCTGTCAAATACTTTTTAATGTCCCTTTCTCAAAAATTGAATTACTTTCCCTTTTTCATTTTAAATATAGTTTTTTTTTCGCTTTACTTTAATTTTTTTTTCTATTTTAGCACTTTTATATTTTTCTTCCTTGAGATAAAAATAGTACAGCTCTTATCTAGGAATCCTAGTAATAAAATGAGAGAGAAAACATCTCGAACTCATACTTTTGATATGATAAGGTATGTGGATTTTTATGCAGCTTTTTTTTATTCACCGGCTGTTGCATTGGTGAACATAAACTTCCACAATATATTAAAGGCTTCTGTAACTTTTGCGACAGATGAAAAAGGATAAGAATGTTTTTTATTTGTCAAGAAGAAAAAAAAAGATTTGTATCGGTACTTTATAGCTCGATATTTTTTATAGAATTTTAAAATAAAATTGACAAAATCAGCATTAAAAATAAAACTTACAAGAATTTACCTCCTTTGATAATTTTCTGTACTCAAAAAATTTAGTTGCAACAATATTTTAAACTTTGTATCAGTGTTTGAAACTTTAATAAGAAGTAATATATTAGTTTACATATATTAATTAGTTCATTATCTTAATAAAAATGTTACTTCAAGCATTTTAATAGTTTTTTTAACACTTCCATTTCAGTCACAACCTAAGCTAAAAACAAAAGCAAAATTCACCAGAAAAAAAAAAAAAAACTAATGATTAATGAGCAATATATTTTACACATTTTAGACATTATTAACAGAAAATATTTTATAATTTTTTTTTAGATTATTCGAAGAGGGAGATTATCTTTAAAAGAGAAAAGTTTGTATTGGACTGTTTTCTAATAAGGAACGATAAATTATTGTTATTTAATTTATTTTTAAAAAATAATCGTACGTTAATATTTAGGAACTTCGTCATTTATATAGGAAGTATTTATAAAGCCAAAATGCCTAGTTCTAAAAGTATGGCTACCTCACCCCCCCCCCCCCACACACACACACACACTGAGAATTTTACGCATCTAATAAAATACATTCAGTATTTCACGATAAACCTTTGTTTCTAATTTAGTTATATCCTTCTACAGATAATGCTGTCGCAATTTTTATAGATGAATTATGATTAATTATTAAAAATGATTTGTTTATTTAAATATCAAATATGATTGGGAATACCCGTCTGTAAGATTATATTAAGTAGAAATGTATGTGCTTATACAGGGTTGTTTTAATCAAAGTTCTGTGACTCAGAAGACTCCGGTTGGCAAATCTAATCGCCGGTTAATATTTCGAATTCATCGATAACTTTCAAGCTGCGATTAGTCGATCTTAGTTTAGCCAACCTTCAGTTGAAATCTGCATAGTTGATTGCCCAAAGGAATCACGTGACGTAGTAATAGTCTCTGCGAGTTCTGTCCTTCCTTGACACCATCTTTATCTGTTTCTTTTCAACAACGAAACTAAAGGCAGTATTGGAAATGCATACTTATCATGTTTAATTTTTAAATAAAAAATTCTTATTAATAAATTTGGAATTACCATTTTGATTTCATGGTTTTGTTCGTTTACAGAACAAAATTTTCAATAAAATTCTTAAAAAAGAGTCGATTAAAAAAAAAAATAAAAAAAAAAAAAAAACTTCATTAAAAAAATAATTTTCTTTAAATTAAGTTTAATATACAATTATCTGATCAGACTAGTAGTATTAAGTAGAAAAAAGTAAATAATGCAATAGGTTTATTTATTTATTTTTTACAACAAATATTATATATGAAGATATTTTCATATATTTATTTCTAATGCATATATTTTTTTATCTAACAAATGTAATTACAGATTCAATTAAAATACCTTGGATAAAATAGCATGCCGGTAGCAGAAAAAAAAAAGACAAGAGGACTTTAAAAAAAAAATTATGCCTTGATTATTACACGTGTTTTTAGAGATCATGTTTAATAACTTTAGAAGAAGGCTGAAAACATGTATTAATGTTCTTAATATATTGCGAAAATTAAAAAAAAATCTTATGAAGAAAATGTCTCTTTAAAACAAAAATCATTATTGCAAACTTACTAAGTATGTAATTAAAATAATTATTTATCTATTATGAACAACTGACCACATATACACAATTTGGTAGAAAATTCATGCTTTAAGCAACTATGAATGGTACGGCGATGGAACAAAATTTGGAAGAAAATTTTGTTTTCTATTTTTTCATTATTATTAAAAAAGAGAGACAGAAAGAAAGAGATTTGAATCGTATATTTTTACTAAATTGATATTGAAAGAACATATTTCAATTTGGATTCGTTAGATGGCGCCACCAAAAATACATTGTAAATCAATAAAATTTGAAGCTTAGTTTTCGACACACAAATTAATATAATTTTGCGTTCATAGAGCAAAATATACAAAAAAAAATATGAGAAATGTAAGTGACACATTCTTTTATAATACCATCTTTGATAATAATTGCTTTGTTTAATTAATAAATCCCAAACAACTTTGTTTTAAAAAAAGAAGCATCAACGCAAAATTTAAAACGACCGCCATCTTTCTTTCTACTAGGCATGCGTGGTTCACTAACCTACCTACCAGAGCTTGGTTGAGTAAGTCAACCCCAGGTTAGTATTTCCCTCGAATTTCGTCAGGTTGGGTAAACGGTGACGTAGATTTCGCATTCAACCGAGAGAAACGCGAGGTTGAAGTTGACGGAGAATTACCGGGTTAGACCCTGCACTGGGTCTTATCTTAGACCGGGTCGTCTTTAAATACTTCCCGTTTGGTTCGGTTTTGAGTAGGTTTTTGACTCTTTCTGTCCGTGCATGGTAAGACTCGATTTTTTAAAAGAAAGTTCTGAATATTTTTCGAATGAAGAAAATTATATATGAATATAATGAATGTATATGCGCTCATTCTTATAAAAAAAAACGATAAAAATAGATAGATAGATATAATTCTAATTAAACGATTTTATAATATGAATTTGTGAAAATATTTTATAAAACAACTGATTAACTGAATAGATGTTAAATGCGGATTTCTGCAGCGCTACGATAATGTAATTTTAGTATGTTTTTACAGTCACTAACAGCAAATCTTTTTCGAAAGAGTAGTAGGCCTGGGCCTTAAATCAATTCAAATCTTAAATCGATATTAATCTATCATCGGATATCCTATTTAACCATTGGCCTTAAATCGATTTAATCTAACATCGGAAAATCCGATTTAACCAATGTTTTTAATTCGATTCAGAGCTAAGATTAGTAAAACAATTTATCTATTAGAAAATATATATATTGGCTAAAACAAAATACTGAGCTTATTAATCTACAATGATGTATCTAATTCATACGTGACAATCTGGTGTTAAATCGATTTTGCAGAAACCAATTTAAGCAAATATCGCAAGCATCGATGATTTCTGATTTAAGAAAAAATGATTTAAGTAACTATTTAAGAAAAGGGTGATTTAAGAAAAAGATTATTTAAATAAAAATTTATAAAAATTTTATTATTATTATTTATTTCTTTTTCTGTAAGTGAGATTCAGAGTTTATGAGATTGGAATATATATATTTTGGAAATTAAGCACTAATATGTTTGAAAGTTGAAAAGAGAAATTAAAGTTTAATACTTAAAATCCAAGTTCTTCAAATTTCAGTTTATATGCTAATGCAGTCTTATGATGAAAAATTAAATTTCACATATTTGGGTAATGTTTTAATATTTATTTCTTATCGTCTATTATTCTACAATTAATTAAAATATTTTATATCAGAATCCTGCATTGTTACAAAAATGTTTTCCTGAAATCAATCCAGTATTTATATAATTGAAAAAAAAAATAATGAAGTTTCATATTTAAAATCCCAATTCATCGACTTTCAGTTTATATTGTTATGCATTCTGTTGATGAAAAATTCATTTTTTTACACGTTTTAGTAAAATTTTATGAAATATATTTAATTTTCTATTATTTTGTAATTAATAAAAATGTTTTAAATTAGTGTCCTACATTGTTTCGTGTATTCCGATTTGAAAGTGATCCGCATGAAATATTTTTATTTTTCAATTAAGAACTTTTTCCTGAAATTGTTTGAGTATTTGCGGTTGAAAAAAATAATAATTTTTTATGTTTTAAATCAAAATTCATCGAATTTCATCTCTTATTTTATACATTTTTATTATGAAAAATTCCTTTTTCACATGATTAGGTAATATAATATCATTAATACTTTATTTTCTATTACGCTGCAAATAACTAAAATACTCTAAAATAGAGTCATGCATCACGTTTCACATCCGATTTCAACGCCAGCCACGTGGATTTATTTTTTTGGCGCATTTTTTATTTTGACTTTTTTGCAATCGAGAGTATTTTGCTCAAACTGATTCACTATTTATATCTGAATAAAAAATAAAGTTATAAGGCTAAAATCGAAATTCATCTATTTTCAGTTGATATTTTTATGCATTATTTTGATGAAAAATTAATTTTCATACACATGGGCAGTATTAGAATATTTTAGTTTCAATTTATTATTATTTTGTAATAAATTAAAAATATTTAAATAAGGGTTCGTACGGATACCGTTATTTTCAAGGCGAAATATCAGTATTTTATTATAGAAAAACAAATCTAGTTTAAACGGACAAAATTGAGCCTTATCTAAGGAGAGATCTTCCATAAGAAAATACTGGTACCGAAGAATTACTTAGTCTTGAAATTCAAGGACCCGTACGGACCCTGTAAATAGTTTATCTTGAGAAGTAACTTAATTTTTACAGATGAATGGAAGTGAGAAGTAGTGGGCGGGGATATTCATTAGATTTTTCGGTAAATTTGCAACTTTTTACATTTTTGACGCCTTCTGATCATTAAAAAACATATATATTTTATTATTAAACTTACAGGGTGCCAACACTTGCTACAAAATCAACAATTTCAGCAATTATGTGCTCCGAAGCTCACACTTTCAATTCTTCTCCAGCCACTATATATGTCAGTATTTATCTTAGACAAATTTTATTAAAATCTAAAAGTTCAAAATAAAAAAAGTTGCACATTATTTCTCATATATCTTTCTTTTTTCTTTCATTTTTTTGTACTACTTTTCTCATCATTAAAAATGAACGGTTAAATTCATTGAGTATGCTTCTGTTTTCCATATATAGCTTTTTAATACTATGCCTGTGGAAAAAATGTTCATTTGTTCTTTTAGAAATGTGGTACCATTTGTATGGGCTGGGGAGAACGCGCACCTCCCTCCTTACTGAATTAAGAAAGTAGCGGCCATCACAAGGCAAAAGAAATCTTTTTCTTTAATAGTATTTCTTAAATAATGAATTTATCAAATTTATTAAAGTAGTTCACTAATTTTTAAAATGCAAAAAAACGAGTGTTTAAGAACATTAAAACTTTTTAATGTGTAAAATATGTTCCTATTTTCAAGGGTATTTTAAAAATTAAGATTAACTGTACTATATAATTCAGAAGGGGGAGGCGGTGCATAGAGACCATATTTTGTTGCAAAAAATTTAAAAAAAAAAGCCTTGCATATTCTTAAGGTAAAATCGGTGTTATATCGCGATGTTAGATGGATGATAAGTCGCTTTAAAACATTTCTACATCGCACAGTCCCACTGAAGAGTGCGTATCTAGAGTATCTATGAATAGAGAGTTCGTAGTTTTTTTTTGTTGTTGTTTGTTTTAACAGGACTATTCAAAAGAATACGAATATATGTTAACACAGATTTAGCAGCTAGTACTCATCTTTTAAACAGAAAGCTCCTCTACTGGGCGTTACTCTAGCATGTTTCATTATATAACTAAACATTTTCGTGTTTATATTATAAATGAATGTATATAAAAATGGTATTGTTTATAATTGAAATATTTATGTGCATATTGTACGCACCTTTATTTTATTTATCATGTTCTCCGATGCAGGATCTTATTCGGCTGTGCAGAGTAAGATGGGAGAAAAAGCGAACTAGAGGGGGAGGGAGGAGCAGATAAGACAGAAATGTTATTATTCCTTACCGTTTTACAGCTATTCCAAAAATATTGTACTTAGCGTGATTTTTTATGAAAATTTCAAATTTGTTTATAATATGATGGGGGAAGGTAATCAGGAGAAGCAGATTAGCAATATCACAGTATGTTTAAATTAATTGCCTTAAAAAATAAAATATTCAGTGTGAATAATGCAGAACAGAGGACATAGCCCTGTAATTTTTTAATTTTAATTTTTTTTTCACCTTCTGCTCCGCAGCAATTTTTTTTTACCTTTTGTGGCGATTATCTTTCTAGCGGTTTATTTAGATAGATTTCGTATGAAATACTACCTATTGGGATCGTTCCTATGTTGGAATTTCTGAACAAATTCTGCAGATCTACACATATCATGACCCCTAGAACCCAAAACCAACCTCAGTAAAAAACTTTATCTATCTATCTATCTATCTATCTATCTATCTACCTATCTGTCTGTCTATCTATGTATATCACTTTCTTCTGGACACGATAATTTTCGTAATTCTGCACCAATCTCTTCCAAACTGATACATAAAATCAATGGGCATAAAATCTCGGTCAAGTTCGTTAATGCGCAAAATCGGACCAAGGGGATGGAAATAGGGAGAGGTTTTGTGAAAACCGACCCCCCCCCATAACATCTTAATTTTTGTACATATCAAATCAGTTTAAAGTTTTTATTACTTCTAAAAATAGCGCCAAAAATTCATGCATCATCCATAACTCCATCAATTCACAAGATATAAAATCTCTATGAATTTATCATATATCTTCTTAATATTGTCTTCAACATTTATATAGACAAGTTTTTGATAGGGCCAATTCTTACAGTAAAAACAAATTAAAAATACATAGCGGTTGAAGAAAAAAATCATCTTATTAAGGGTGCATTCAAATCCAAACTGTCTATTTTCTTACTCATTTTTAAATTCATTTTTGCTCGCAAACGCATCCAATTGCTAGATTCTTTTATTCAGAAACTATATAATGTACAGTAATGATCGATTTTTTGATAGAGGCAGAATATATTTCAAAAAATGATGTCAAAGTTGGTCATTTTGAACAGAATTTCCCGAAGCGATTGTGTTAGAAACGAAAAATATTGCCCTACTGAGAAAATTATTGTTTATTAATCAAGTTTTAATTAATTGAACCAAAAAATAAAAACACAGGTCGCTTATAAATCTTTTCAAAAATCACGTCAGCATGTTTCATATTTTTTATATTTTTTTATTATTAAAAATGAATTTGAAAATGTGCCAGAAAATTTCGAGTTATTGAGCATGGAAAAATATTTTTTTTTTAATATCGCCTTAACATGATTCTGATAAAACAAGCTATTTTATAAAAAGGAAATAAAAACTCGTCAAAAGCAGACAGATAAAACTGTTAAAGTGGATTTATATCTAATAATGAATTGGTTTTTGTTGGTGAAATTAATATACTTAACTTGGAAATCTACCTCTGCCTGTAGGCCGGGCCGGCAGGGATTTTTTGCATTTGGTATCATAAAACGGGCGTCGTCGACAAAAATGACTACGTCATCGAGTTATAGGACGAATTAAGACAAGATTTACAGGGCAAGATAATAAACAATAGATAAATAAATGATTGGTCTGTCTTGTCCACAACTTATATGAGCAGCATAAGTGCTAATTCTTCATTTAGGCAGTATTGTTACGTCATTGAATTTCGCATTTATTTCGGCAAGATTTCAACACATTAGA
Source organism: Maratus speciosus (assembly GCA_963932465.1). Taxonomy (NCBI): domain Eukaryota; kingdom Metazoa; phylum Arthropoda; class Arachnida; order Araneae; family Salticidae; genus Maratus; species Maratus speciosus. Next base: position 239,025,110 of record OZ010787.1, on the reverse strand, counting down.
TATACCGATTAAGGCAATAAAAATGTTTCAGCCTGCTTCGTGATATCTTGGAACGATCTGAACAGAACGGGTCGCCAATCAGTCATTTTTACTATAATACCACGTTATCGAATTTCGGCAGGAAATTTTAATACGTTGTAAATACCGATTAGTACAATATAAATATTTCATTTTGTCTCATGATATCTTGGTAAACCATAAGTATAACAGAGGACTATTCTTCATTTCAGAAATACTATCGTACGTCGAGTTTCAATATGAAATTTTAATCTATTGAAGATAAAGTTTAGTAAAATACAGATATTTAGTCTTCTTCATTATATCTTAGTACTTTTAAAATGTCGGTATGAAATTTTAACATATTTTGCAGATCTTGACAAATATAATAAAAATATTATAATTTGTCTCGTGATACTTTGATACGATATGAGAACAAGACGGCCAATGTGTGAGTAATAAATCAGCTTAAAGCCTCTGCCAACATCCGATGTATTAAAAGCCAGCGCCTTCTTTAATCCCAGTTTGCCTAACTTAATGAAAATTGCGTTTAAATTTTCCGAGGAAGAGAAAGGAATCGTTTGTGCAAATGGTGTAATTGGGGTTTTCAAGTTCACCTTTTTGAAATTTGAATTCTTTTAGAAAATATTCTTAGCTATTAAGTTTAGAAATTACCTATTTATCTTAGAAATTATTCTAATTTGTATGATTTGTATCTTTAAAGTAACCGTCATGCCAAATGTCAAGTTTAAACTCCTTTTTTCTGTTTTGCGCATGTATTTGTGTCTTCAAAGTAGCAACCGTGTCAAACTTCAAGCTTTTATCCTTAACCAATTCAATAAAAATTTATAATCTTTTTTAAACGTTTTCCACTTATTTCAACCTTAACTGTTCTCTGCGACCATTTACGCCTTAACAAATAACAGTCATGTTGCTTCTATCTAGAGCACTTCTAATAGAAATCGTAAATCAAAACGTTTTTAGAACGCTTTCCGCTCATTTCACCTTTTTTAATTTCGATTTTTTTTTACATCCCACCCTTAGTGAGCATTTGTATATTAATCGTAACCGAATATGCCAAATTTCAAGTTTCTAATCTTTTCAGTTTCACAAAAATCGTAATTTAGAACGCTTTCCGCTCATTTCACCTTTTTTAATTTCGAATTTTTTATATGTCACTCTTAGTGAGCTTTTGTATAATAAACGTACCCGACTATGCCAAATTTCAAGTTTCTAATCGCTTCAGTTTCACAAAAATCGTAAATTAGAATTTCTGCTCTCCCGCTAGCTTTTTAATTTCGATTTTTTTTAAATGTTGTGTGCGTACCTTTGCGTCCTAAAAGAAGTAGCCATGTCAAATATCATGTTTATATCCTTAAATATTCCATAGAAATTGCAATTTAGAAAGTTTTTTAGAATATATTTTGCTCATTTGATCTTTTTAAGTCTTCAACATTTTAGAAACTTCAGAGATTTTATTTCTCATAGCTACAATGTGAAAATTCATTTTTCTGACTCCTTCAGTATTAGAAAAATCGTAATTTCATAACGTTTTTCGTTCCTGTGCCTCTATGAAGTTATTGGCGCTGGAATAATGTATAGCCTATGTTGAAGCAGGAACTGTCATCATCAGTTGGCCGCTATTACATTCGAAATCGGTTCGGTAGTTTCAGAGATTGCCCCTACAAACAAACAAACATTGCTTCTATAGAATAATTTATTGATAATATTGCTTCTATTTGCCTAAAATAATTACAAAAATATACCAGACTTATTAAACGGGTTTAAATTGCCCCTAATCTCCCCTAAATAATTTAAACACATTGACCTCTGTTTATATGAATAATTTTGAGTGACTCTGTATAATATCCAATAAGGAAAATCGCATAGTGGCTCTTAAAAAGAATTTCGTAGCAATGAAACGAATTTAAGGAAGTAAACAGGACAGTCATATTTAATATTTGTCTATGTGATTAATGATTAAATTAATCAAGATTAAATTAATTCAGACTGAATTCATGCAGATTGAATGAATCATAAGGAAACTTTTTAAAGAGCAATTACTTTTTCAATTTCAATCATGATAAATTGAATTAGGAGTCAATTTCGTATGATTGAATATTTAATCGACTAATCAGTTGATAAAAAAAAGTAATCGATTAATGCCAACCCTGGCGATAGTGTGGTGCGATTTAAAATGTTTTTAGGATAATATGTCTTTCGTAATCGACACCCGGAGCACCCGTTTCATATCTCGTATCTGGTAATAGTTATTTCGAAATACTTTTGTATTCCGAACTTTCGTTTACTTTCGGTATAGTTTTGGATTTCTCTGTCGCAAGGGAAAGGCTGCCTTTAAAGAACTATTTTCATACAAGGTAGTAAATTAGCTCGATTTATATGCTCAGTTCAAAAAATCTTTAAACGCCATATCACACCATGATAAATTATTAAATACAAACGATCTTTTCGCCATGATCACATGATTTCATACCATAAAATATTTGGCTCTGCAATTTTATTAAACTTTTAAGCTTAAAGATAATTAAAAGACAACCTCTGATCTGAATGGCAGTATTAGGCTTTTTATCACGGCAATTTTACAATACACTTTACGATGTAAATGGATAACACATTTTTAAAGGGCATAGCCGGACAAGCATTGGAAACATGCCTTTCAATCAAATTTCTTGATTTTTTTCCCAGATGTAGCTACATATCTGACAACATATTTCCCCTATTATCAACCTATAAATATTGATATTTAATGCGGTAAAAACGTTTTTTTCATTTTTTTTAAAAAACAGATTTTCTCAAAAAATGCTGCACGGAATTTCATGCCATTAATTTGGGATATATTGATACCAAAGATGCATAACTGGTAATTTTTGTATAATTTTCTGTTTATAAAAACTGTGTGAAATAGCGAAAAAAAATAAAAAATAAATAAAAATGATATCTTATAGTTATCTGAATATTACAATTTTCTTGTAAAAAATTCCCCTTATGCTCCCGTATATTCTATATAAATGCCGAATGTTTGCGTTGGGTACTACATATAAATATTTACAAAAATGTATACAGGGCTCCCAAATGGTCCGCCAACTGAATACCAATAAATTTTAACAGAAAATTTTATGGTGATTTACGCTAGAACTAAATTTCAAAGGTGGTTTTGGGGTGGTTTGTAAGAAAAATCTAAAAAGAAAATTTTCCTAAAAAAATATTGGTATTCAGTTGGCGGACAATTTGGGAGCCTTGTGAATATTCAAATTATTGAAATTCATTTTAAGGCGTTATTTGGAGCGGAGCTACTCAACTTCCACACCCGAAGAATTTTTGGATAAAACAGTTACAGAATTTCTGTATTTTAAATTTTTATGAACACATGAGGAACATTCTCAACGCTGTCGATAACAAAATGAACATGAAGTTGAAACACATGGCTTATATGCTTAATGGAATCTAAAGTACATCATTTGACATATTGCCTGCTGCCTTTGTGCCAAAAACTCTTCCGATGTCGAAGTTAAGTAGTTCCGCCCAAAATAACGTCTTAAAATTTCAATAATTTTAATATACATTTTAGTAAATATTTATATGTAGTACCCAACGCAAACTTTCGGCATCTATATATAACATAAGGGCACATATGGAGAATTTTTTACAAGAAAATGGTAATTTTCGGATAACCATAAGACATAATTTTTATATTTTTGAATTTTTATTTCGCTATTTTGCACAGTTTTTATAAACAGAAAATTATACAAAAATTACCAGTTATGCATCTTTGGTATCTATATATCCTCTGTTAATGGCATGAAATTCTGCGCAGCAGTTTTTGAGAAAATCCGTTTTTTAAAAAATCGAAAAAACATTTTTATCTCATTAAATATCTATATTTATAGGGTGATAATAGGGGAAATATATTGTCAGATATGTAGCCACATCTACGAAAAAAATCAGGTAATTTGATTGAAATGCATGTTTCCAATGCTTATCCGGCTATGCCCTTTGTAGTGTCTGACTGAAAATAATGAAGATTTATTTGAGCACAAGAAATGTTACATGATTCTTCTTTATCTTTTTCACTGCAGGTTGACTTAGTATAATTACTTGCATATTTGTTATTTCGGTTAGCACAGATTGATCAATTTTTCGGGGCGATATATCCGTCGCTAATCTTTTCTGAAATAATAAATTGGAATTTACACAAACAGTGAAATGAAATTTCCTTGACTTATTTAACTAGTGTTAATTGAAATATCAAAATCAAAAATATCCTTAATTTATAATTCCACTTAGTGACAAACATTTAAACTAATGATATTTTTCTTGAAATTTCACAAAATAGATCATTTAATATAACATCTACATAGGACAAATCTACATGAAAGTGACATTTTGTTGACTCATTTCAAGAGAAAAACTTTTATCGCACATAAATAATAGTTATTACATCGTATCTATGTGGAAGGTGGAACAAACACATTTGGACATTTTAAAAGGGAAATTTTTTTAAATAATTGTTGTACGAGACAACTGTTTGGACAAGAATGCTTATTTTGATCGAATGATTTGGTTAACCCACCGACTGTCTTGGAAAAGGGCAAAATTGTAATGTTGTTTTTACTCAATTTTGTTTTAAATGCTTTAAAAAAATGATTCTTTGAACATTTTATAAAAAAAAAACTTAATAACAAATATAAATGCAATCCTTGGAAATATTAATCATTGTTCAATGTATTAAAAATACATTAAATCAATTGAACTATATTACTTTAAATACTGCTTGTATTGCAGTGAAACCTGGAGCTTAGTGAATGTATTAACAGGGGCTTAAAATAAACAACATAGTTCGGAAACTTTCTCAAAGACAGCTCTACATCTGCAATGCCACTTCAAAACGCATAAAAACTTTAAAATAAGCAAGCATTTGACGGCATTTAATTTCACATTTTATTTTATGAGTATGTATGTCTTTTTTCTATACATAAATTAAGCGTTGAGAATCAGAGCGGACTATCATATACTTTTTGAGAAATGAGTCTGAAGTGTCAAAGCAATGTATGTCATGTCCTCTTTTGACGGTATAATGAATTTTATACATTCAAACTATTCAACTGATAGAAAAAGTTTCTTAGAATGTCCAATGTAACTTGGATATCAAGTTGCCAGTACAAGAACTAATCAAGTGGCTTGGTCTCCTCTAGCACTTGTAAAACTGGCCTAAAAGTGTTTAACAAAAATGTGTACATATTTTTGAAAGTATTTTTTACAGCTGGCGAGACTGATACAATCGGGTTCTCAACGACCCGGTTTTTAATGCTGTAAATCAGCATGATGGGCTTCTATAAAAAAAATGTAAAATAAGAAGATAATATGTAAATATAAATGTGTAAATAATGCAGAAATATATTAGAATATAAAACGCAATTACTTTTTATTAAAACTAGTTTAATCTTTTAAAAATTTGATTAAAATTTAATTACATAGTTAATGAAAAATACGGCCATTATATCCGCCAAAAACTAACACACTAATTTTCAAAGAGTGATAAAAAATGTACACACTTTATGACGAAAAAGCGTAAGCTACAGCACCTGGAAACAAGTTGCAGAATAAATGGCATTTCTTGAACACGCGTGTATTTTACATCTCAAGGCTGATTGTGTAGAGTGAATTAATACCTTACAAGGTGGCGACATACGGGGAACAAAATTTTATAAATTAAGACGATTTTGGTTATAAATGAATTTCAATGCATCTCGATGAGCTTGCTATTAACGCTAAGCGAATGTTCGCTAAATTAACTGACTCGTTGAATCTAACTCATCCAATCGCGTATTACCAATTTCTGGAATGTGTGTTGACATAATTTCGATTAAGCAAGTCTAACAATACGCGCTATATCTATATTCCACTGTTATATGTAAAGGTACGCTACCTCTTCGGTAGCTTTGCGAGTGTAACGCCGCCTACTAAAAATAGTTTAAACATTTTTTATTAAACAAAACTATTTAATTTTTTAATAAAACACATACATCCGAATTGTTTGACACCAGATGTCCAAAAGTCGCCGTCAATACAAGTACTGTATAGACATAAGGAAATACACATCACTTGAACATTACATCCAGGAACTCCACAAAGTCTGTGAAACGGAGTCACTGAAAGAAGAATCTGGCGACTCTCCTACGCTCGTAAGCGATCATCGGACAGGTGCCTTGAGCAATCGGCCACGGAGATCCTATGTGAACTATTTTAGTCTAAATCACACGTAAGGCCAGTTACTCCATTTTCTTAATCATATTTTCAAATTCGAAAAGGACTTTTCACCCACCTTGTATTTAAATGAAAATCCCTACATAAAATTCTTAAGTAGTTTTTATTAATTTTTCTCCATATATCATTTCTTCCTCACATTTTCAATATTCTATATGTCGTGTGATAACTTTACTTACTTCTAAATTTAGTGTAGATTGTTATTTTTTAGACTTTCAGTTATGAATTCCTACTCAATCAATCAATCAATGAAAGCAGATGTGACCTTCTATTTAACCTTGTCAGTTTTCTATCCACTTAAATGAACTGACAGTTCATAACTATCATTTACTTTCGGCATTCTTCAAAAGAAATCTTCAGGAAGTAAAAACTTTTTCAAAGTTCTTATGAACTCAAAAAAGGTGACACACAATGTATATATTTTTATATTTAGTCTGACATATAGTAAACAGATTAAAAATGTATACGCACTTAAAGATTTCTAGGAAAAAGTTTGCATTTACCATCTTACTATTGTCGATGTAATGAGCAATACGAAATTTACTGTATATTTTAAAAACTCTACAGGTCTTTTTTTTTCATTCAGGTTAGTATCATTAAAAAATAATCATTAAAATTTATTATACTCATAAAAAGTCATTGTTATTTTAGTTATTTTATCAAAATACATTGGTGACGGTCTGGGAGTCATCCAGGTAGCTCAAGTAGTAGGTAGTTGGAAATTTATTCCAGAACTATCCTAAGCATGGTTTCCGACATTGGCAGTTTTTAGCTCAGTTTGAAAAATTACAATTCGTATTATTTCGTTACTAATAAGTATGATTGTATTAAAAGTGTTAAGTGAAATTACATAGACATTCTTTATTGTAATTTTTTTAACCGATGTTTATTTAATTGAGTTCTCTTAAATGCAGACCCGATTACATTGCTAAAATCATGAATTGGACATTGAATTGTGTCACCTTGCGTGTTCAGGAGGTAGATCAGGCGGTACAAAATTGGCAAGTTTAGCTAAAAAGATCCTGAATTAGACTTTCGGCATGCATACTTTTACACGTAGTTCGAAAAATTACAACATGTATTATTTTTATTTTCCAATAAGTTTATTTATATTAAAATGATAAAGTAAGAATAAGTTTGTTTTTTAAATGAAAAATGTTGATTTAGTTCTTATTAAATATTTGTTTATAATTTTTTCTGATGAGAAATAAGAAATATATAAATTTTATTTTCATGCAAAATATTTCATAAATAATTGATACTATGTAGATGGAATTATTAGAATATACTGATTTTCAAGATAAAAGTAAAATGTTACATAAAGATGGGTTAAATCTTGCATTGTGCCTACCTCTCCACAACAGTTTCTAAAGTATGAGCGGTTAGCAAAGTGCAAACGCTTCATTTCAGTTAAACATTTTGTCATCAAAGACTGTCTATATGCACGTAGAAATAACTCTATCCCATAAAAGTCTTCTAAGTTTAAAATTTTGATCGTTTCAAAGACGAGAACTATGTACGTAAATGCACTTATTATTTGGTTTGTTACGTGGCATTTAAGATGGAAAACTGAGTATTTCAGGCCATGTTTTCTGAGCAACGCATCCAGAACTATGGTTTGCTAATTTCTAATTTATATCAATGATGGTAAAATATTTGTTCTCGTATGTAGAATAAAGTAATTTGTGTTGTCAGAACTTGTTTTTATTCTACGTTTATGTTGTTGTGAAAGTATAGTTTAAGGGAAATAGTTTCAGTTCTAAATTTTGTTAGTGTTACTTGGATTTCCAAGTATTTTATTATCACCTGGTCGATGGATCGCATCATTCCCTTAGCCATGCCTGAACTTAATTTATTTTGTTGTTTAGTTTCTGTTAAATTATGAATCGTATTGATGAGTCTGCACATGCCATTCTGAAAAGAAAGTCACAGGTGTAATTCAAGCAACTAGATTTGGCATATACAACAGATATTACAATTTCTGATTTTAGCTTTTATAACTCCATAATAAATTTCAATGTAAAACATTGAACAGGTCTAGACGATGCGGAAAATTTTAGAAACCAAGTGCTTTCAATATATCTGAAAATGTACACACTGCCTATCGATTTTTTCTAAACAATAAATACGTTAAAAGTAGTATTTTTAAAGTTTTGAGAATAAAAAAATTGAGATTATTTGCTTTCTTACTTGCTTCCTTATTTGTATTCAACTGTGTTGAGGAATAATTCGCGAGCATTTTTTTTCTTAATCGTAAAATTCGCACAGAAAAAACACGCATTGGCCAAATGTTTTATCTTATTTTAAAGAATATATTTTGCTCTTGAAGGTAGTGTGTATTTCAGATAATTAAGAGAAAGTATTTTCAACTCCTTTTGCTTTTTTGCAATTAATCAAGGTTTTAAGGCGACAGAAGCTGCTTATGAGATTTGTACTGTGAATTGAGAAGGAAGGAAATACTTGAAAGTACTGATCGCAGTCGATTTTCATCCCTCAAAAACGGGAACTTTGACCTGAAGGGCAGATCACGATATTTTCGACCAACTGAGTTCCGTGAAAAGCAATTAAATACCTTGTTCACGAAAATCAACGGGAAACTACTGTTGTGACGATTTGGACGTCATAACACACAGGGTCACGCGACAGTAAAATGGTTAGTACAATAGAAACAGTTATCCCGATCTGCGTTGTGAAAAGATCAAATGGGATAATGTTAATTAATAAATTAGGGGAGAAAAAAAATTTGGAATAAAATTAATTTTGACAATAACTCAAGGACGCCTTATTTAACGTTGAAATGGAAATATCGAACTTGTAGGTTGCATAGAGAAACGTCCAATTCTAATAATTTCAAAATATTAGTTCTTTAGATACCATAAATTATGAATATTATCTAAAAGGGAACAAGGAAGGAGTTCAAAGGAAAGACATATAAGTATACATACATAAACAAACTTTATTTTCATTTATATAAAATTCATAACTCAAATATGATTTGTTATATCACAATAATCTTTTCAAATTAAGATTCAAATTGTCTATTATTTTATCAGAATATAACATAGTTCCATTCTCATTAGAACAGCAAAACTTTCATCAAAATTATATTTTGTTACTTATTTTGTTTTTATTAATTTATGTTACCCTATACTTGCCCTTTTGTTCACAGCACGATCCGATGATGGGGCTTTTGCCAAAATTTCAATCAAAATTTTATTTATGGAAAATAATATTCCCGTTATCATTAAAATCTTTATCATAAACAATTATAATATTCAATGACATAAGATTATGTACTTTAGTGAAAATTTAGAAAATTAGAATACTAAATGTACACATTATAAGAAAACATGAAAAGAATAGCCACGAGTATATATTGAAATAAATATAAGGAATTTCTCACACAAATAGACTTCGATCTTTTCTGTAATCATCCAAATTATACAGTTCAATCATAGCTCATGGAATCCAAAGCAAACACAAACAAGTTCATCTGGGCATAAAGTTCCTTGTTTGTATACATATATAGTTCAGGGAATCCAAAGCAAACTCAAATGAGTTCATCTTGTCATACAGTTTTTTTTCTTTTAAATATGTAGAGTTCATGGGGATCTTTCACCAACCAATTTCACTTTCTTTAGGCACCCTATGACGCATGAAAATTATCCGAGCTCCAACTCCACAATGTACGCTGTCATTGGCAAAATCTGCAGACACTTCATACATCTCTCTACTATCCACTTAGCTTATATCTCCACATCAGGTGAATTCTTCTGTAAAATTCTGCATCAATTTATTTTCAAAGACTTGTCTGCTCCCAGCGATCTTCGTCAATAGATCTTGACAAGGATAGGTCTACTCTCAGCATTAATTTCCATCATCATTTCCTTTTTTTCTGCATCAATCATTTTTGTGACAAAGACTTGTCTGCTTTCAGCATTCATTTCAATCGCTAATTTTTGTATTGTTCTTAAAATTTGCTGAACTTGAAGGAACTTGATGTAAAATTTTGAAGTATCTGGATCGTCTTAGAGGAAGTCACATCTTAAAAATCTTATAGAACCTCTTGAGGACGAGACACAAGACTTAATGATCTTCTCTCATTTCATCTTCCAAGATCCAATTATTTTTTTGGGAGGGCTAAATTAACCCAGAGCTGTCATTCTGATTGGAGGCTATTCCTGGTCACTTATTGGTACTCTAGACATCCCCATCTATGGCCGTGCCCATTTATTTTTCACTGCATAGCATTAACTTAATTTTTTGCCCCTTGCATCGGGTTTCTCATGGGAATCACCACCCACGTCGAGTGTTGTAAAACCATCTTAATTGATAGAAAATTTATGGTTTCAACATCGTAAATTTTCTATTCTTTTGCTATACATTTTCTGTCCAAGTCTGGCGTCAGTACTGTTCGCTTTATCTGTAATTTCCTATTTTCTGTCTGGTCTTATTTGGGGAGTTTTATTTTATTACACTGTTTTTGCACATATAAATATTTACAATTTGAAATTTTTAATTTTCAATATTAATACAAAATAAATTCACAATTCATATTCCTTATTTTTTTCTAAACATACCAATACCAAACAACATGTATATTTTTATTTTTCTTACGCATTGTATAATTATTCATTTTAATATACTTTAATTTTGGAGTATTTTTTATGTTATTTTAATTTATTGTATAAATTAATTACTAAAGAATTATTTTCCGAGAATTCAATTATTTTTTAATGTTATTGGATCGTGCGAAACTTATTTAATTAGTTAAATTAATAACAAGCCTTGTTGTGTAGATTTCTACACGGCAACTACCTAATCAGATAAATTTAAAAAATAAACTGTGGTCGTTTGGAAATATTCTTAACAATGTACAGTTTTGGAAAAAAAAAAGTAAACACCTCCTATTAACTCCTCAACAAATTATCGTAGAATAATGTTACTGGTACGAAACGATTGAAAATAAAGTTTACTTTTAAATGATGTATTTAAAGTTTTTTTAGGGGGCCATCTACATATTAAAACGAAAGCAAACTTCTTTTTTTTAATAGCAATACTTAATTTTGACAACATAAATGAACCCTACACCCTTCAATTAGCCCAAAAATAAATTTTTATGCAATTCGTACCATAAGTTTCCAAGAAATTTATTATTTTAAAACGAACGTATTTTAATGGCTTTATCCAAATTGATATTCGATACTCGATTGTTAAACGAGAGAGCCCCCTTCTTGATCAAACAACCTTAAGCTCCACTCAAGCAGTAAATGAAGCCTGCTAGATCAGAAGAAATTTCAAAATATCTAGTCACTTCTATCATAGACACCTTAAACCATCATTTTGCCGATTTTTACGTATAATTTTTAAAGTACTTGGAAGAAAAATGTGCAATTTTGGATTTCCATAAAGCAGGACTTAATAAATTTCAATCCATCTAAAAAATTGTTGGTTGCTATTCATACTTTTTTCAAATATTAATTTCATAATTTATAATTCATATCAAAAAATTTTAAAATTTGCGAATTCAGCGAATTTATGTTTGAGTATATCAGTATTATTGCTACAAAAAATTTTAGCACATTAGGAGCATAATTTCAGGTGATATAAATAAAAATATGAAAATGTAATTTAACATTAGAATCACTAAATTTTGAATATTTATAATTCAAAAACTTATCATTCAAATGACTTGAAATTTGGTGTCTAGGCATAGTTTGAACCGAAGTTTTGAAATATCTCGTTAGAATTTGGTATTGTCATTGAAAAGTGAAGTTTGGATTCGTTTTAATACGTAGATGGCCCCCTAAGCAAATTTTATATACATCATTTAAAAGTAGAATTTATTTCTAATCGTTCGGTACCAGTAACTTTCTTCTACGATAATTTGTTGAGGAGTTAGTAGGGGGTGTTTACTTTTTTTTCCACGACTGTACTTCCAATATAGCTTGCACAATCAAAACTCTCTTTGAATTTTTACATTCAGTCAATGGGCGTTGCTCAGAATACGAGAAAAATGTTCTTGAACCAAATAACTTTACTACTTACTCACTGGTGTTGCAGTATTATTTTGTTCACTTTCTCATAAATTGAATTATAGCTCCGTAATATTCTAGGAAAATATCGTTTGCTTAAAAATTTTTACATAAGTAATAAAGAAAGTTTTTTATCTAATAAATATATATTGTTCATTTCACCCACTAATTAATTTTTGCAGACCTTAGAAAATAAAATATTTACTCTTTAATTATGTATCATTTATGTTTCAATTAGAATACTTGTGTGTTTTTAAAATACAACCATATTATTTTTAAAATCTATATTTATATATCGTATTAAATAAAACTTACCTTTCTTCATTTTCTAAAAACAATGTTTAAATGGTTTCTTTGCAAATTCATTGCATTATAGCAAAGTGGGAAATTTTGTGGAAGATAATATTTTTTACTCTTCGATATTATTTATTGAAAACTTATTCAAGATAAAATTAACAAATCATTTTCATGCGTTATAAACAAAGGAAAAGAAACATACATAAATGCGTTTTTTTTTTTTACTTTTGATACCAATGAGGCCTATTGTATGACTTTGTTTTCAATGTTATCGTTTAATTTCTAGCCTTCAAAAACTCTGTCAACATTTTGATTTACCTGCTTCCTAATTTATAACTTTTTAAATAAATCTATGAGGCTCTGCTGCTTGCACCTTTCATGGGGAAAATCCCGGACTTTTAACAAACTCACGTGTTGTAAACTATTCCTAATTTATCTATTAATGAAACACACTGTAATACCACATTGCTCCTTTTTAATAATTAGGTTGGGTTGATTTTTGACGGCCAATTATCTACACGAGGGATATAGGCCCGGGGGGAATGCCCTCCGTGGGGGTCTTTCTAAGGGAACCTAATCCGTATTAACGCATGGAAGATCCACGGCTCGAAGAAAACCACGAAAACTCCGAACGATTAGGCCGACGGGCGCGATTGGGATCGAACCCAGCACCTCCCGTCTACCAGCTTCGAGAGCAGAACCTCTCGGCCACTGGTGGGGCCAATTTTTAATAATTAGATTTAAGAGCATTTTTAGATATTTAAAATGTATATGGACATACAGGCCGACAGGCAGATTAATTGCATATATCATGGGATGGGCTATTTTATGTAATAGCTCGGTTATTTTTTCAAGGGTAATTATTTGGAAATTAGTAGCTATTTCGATATTCTTAAATTAAATTTTTGTTTGCTTTAGAAATGAGTTTAAGTTCAAAAAGTAATCATTGGATGTTGTATGGAAAAAATCATTCCTGGGATACGCAACTTTTGAAATTTCCGAAACGCTTCGAATTAAAAAATAATATATATGTTTTATTTTGCTTGACATATTGTCCTCAATTTTGACTAATCAATATTTTTCTGATCAAAATTTCTCAATTAGAGAAAATGTAGTAGGTGAACAAAAGCGGCAAACGTTAAAAGTAGAACTTCCAGCTGGTGTCTATTCCACGCAATGTCGACGATTTTAGACGAATTTCTTAGAAATTCGTTCATTAGGACTGAGTTTAAATTGCCTACAAAAAGTTACATAAAGACATAGTTACAGTACACAGTGATACACGAAGCATCATATGCCAAACAAATATCGTAGAAAAAATCCCTGCCGGACCGGCCTACAGGCACAGGTAGATTTCGAATTTAAGTATACTAATTTCACCAACAAAAACTAAACCATGATTAGAGTTAAACCCACTTTAACAATTTTATCTGGCCGCTTTTGACGAAATTTTAATTTCATTTTAAAATAATAGCTGGTTTTATCAGAATCATGTTAAGGCGGTATTAAAAATAAATACTTTTCTATGTTCAACAACTCGAAATTTTCTGGCTCATTTTCAGATTCATTTTTAATAGAAAAAATATGAAAATTGCTGACGTGATTCTTGAAAAGATTTATAAGCGACATGTGTTTTTATTTTTCTTTCGATTAATTAAACTTGATTCATAAACAATTATTTTCTCAGTAGGGCAATATTTTTCGTTTCTAACACAATCGCTTCGGGAAATTCTGTTCAAAGTGCCCACTTTGACATCATTTTTTGAAATATATTCTGCCTCTATCAAAAAATCGATCATTGCAGTACATTATACAGTTTCTGAATAAGAGAATTTACCAATTGGGTGCGTTTGAGAGCGAAAATGATTTTAAAAATGAGTAAGTAAAATAAGCAGTTTGGATTTGAATACACCCTTAATAAGATAATTTTTTTTCTTCAACCGCTATGCATTTTTAATTTGTTTTTGCTGTAGGAATTGGTGCTATCAAAAACTTGTTTATATAAATGTTGAAGACAATATTAAGAAGATATATGATAAATTCATGAGGATTTTATATCTTGTGAATTGACGGAGTTATGGAAATTTTTCTTCTTCAACCCTCCTTTTTTGTTATCGTTTTTAATTTTTTTGCGGTACGAATTGGTCCTATCAAAAACTTGTGAATATAAAAGTTGTGGATAATATTAAGGAGATGTAATAAAATTAATTGAATTTGATATCTTGAGAATTGACGAAGTTATGATTTTTTTTCTCCCAAAAACCCCTTGAGCCATTTTTAATTTTATCAAGCATCTGTAATACATAAATTTTTGGCCCTATTTTTAGAAGTAATAAAAACTTTAAACTGATTTGATATGCACAAAAATTAAGATGTTATGGGTTTTTCTTTGGTTTTCACAAAACCCCTACCTGTTTCTATCCCCTTGGTCCGATCTTGCCTATTAACGAACTTCACCGAGATTTTATGCCCCTTGATTTTATGTATCAGTTTGGAAGAGATTTATGCAGAATTGTGGAAGTTATCGTGTCCCGAAGAAAGTGATATATATATATGTATATATATATAAAGTTTTTTACTGAGGGTGGTTTTGGGTTCTAGTTGTCATGATCGGTATAGATCGGCAAAACTTTTTCAGAAATTTCAATATAGGAAGGATCCCAATAGGTAGTATTTCATACGAAATCTACCTAAAAGTGTAATGCGTCTGAATATTTTTGTGAGCAGTGCACTATAACTCTAAACTTTACGTACCATATTTTCAATGGAGAAGTTGCGTATAGAAATGACGTGAAGCTTCAAATAACACAATGACGTAATAGCATAAAATATTTGTCATTATCTCCTTAGACGTTAGTGTAACAAAACACATTTGTACGCCTCTGTAAAATAACTATACACTGTAAAAAAAAAAATGGTAACGTTCCATGTAAAATCCAGGAACGTTTCGCCTTTTCTCAGGTTTTCAGAATAATTTAGCTCTTTCCTGTGAAATTCTGGTTTTCTTATCTGAAACGTTCCTGACACAAAAGTTGGAAACAGCAAAACGCTGCGGCCGCCATTTATTATTTTTTTGCTATAATCCGTTGCTCGCGCGGGAGTGTCAAAAAAGAATTCCTTAAATGAATGTAAAAAAATCAATATGGAATGCAAATAAATCAATAGACGACATAATCCTTTACGTCTCTATTGTCAAGACAATTCAGATGAAAATACAATAACTCCGTGACATCGCTAGGAGATTATCTCTCGTACTTGTCTGTGGAATCTTTAAGGAGCAGACCGTGTAAAAAAAATACACCTATTATTTGGATCTCCATTAATCAGGGGACCATCAAACATGATTCTCACCGATTTTGATTAATTTAAAGTATGTTTTAGAGTTCTTATCTCTAATTATTCTTGTGAAAGGATTTCTTCAAATGGGACTTAGATTTTCAGAAATTAGATGCCGAGGTTTAGCATACGCTTCAAATACCCATTAGTTTGCAGCTCTCAACGTGTCTTTCGTGGTGTGGACGCAGAAAGCTCGCACGCCACTCGTACGGCCCGAGTTCGATGCTACCTCTGGACTTTTTTCTTTTTTAATTAATTTTATATTTTAACACTTTATTACAATTTGATTTAAATTTGATATATATTTGACACTTTGAATTGCTGCAAATTTCATTTTTTTTTCGGAAAAAATATACAATTACGTTTAGGTTTTTTTTTTTTTTTCATGAAAATTTATATGTATTTTATCTAACTTGTAAACTAACATAATTACTAACGAAAATCCAAAATATTTTATGTCTAGATTTTTTTTCTAATTTTTATTTACATTTATATATTTTTTATATTTTAAGCAAAGTTCAGAAACAATATATCATATATATATTTACTTTATTGAATTTTAACTGAAAATTTATTTTTTCGTGTAAATTATAAATAATAATTTTGATGTCAATTTCAAAATATTTTTTCATTCTAACAAATAATGATAATAAAGCGAAAATTGTCAACTGGAAATGTAAAAATCGTCTGCGGATCCCGCATGCTGTGAAATGTCAGTAATGTTTTGCTGTCAACAGAAATATTCCTGGTATTTCGCAGGAAACTTACTGGCATTTCTGTGGAAAATTTTTAACATATACAGTAAAGTTCCAGTCATTTTCAAGAAATGTTTCTTGGAAATAATGGGCAACTCAGCTGCCCATTTTTTCCCAGGAACGTTGCGGAATTTTTTTTTACAGTGTAAGATATAACTGTCTATCTATCAATTTGTCAATCTATATACATTGCTCAAAAGAGTTAAAGAATATTGAGGTTCCGGATGGATCTTGCGACTGGGGAATTGTTTAGATAATTGATACATGATCGACATACGTTGTAAGCTAGTATATGCAAAAACAATTACACACGTTTGGCAGAAAAAATACATTGTATTGAGCATTTGGGTACAAAAGGAAAAAAAACACAATTTGTGTATATTAGAAAAGACGAATAAAAAAGGTGTTTCCTTCAAGAAAATCGTTTTTAGTAGGGTGTATGGTTTCCCCGGATGGCCAGCAACGTTGAACACATTTCAGTCATGGAGTCAATGAGGCTATTAATGAGGAGGTAGGGGTATTCTGTCCCACTCCTCCAGAAGAGCTCTTGGAAGTTCTTGGAGAGTTTGTGGAGGTGGTAATCGAACAGTAACTCGTCTGACTAGAATGTCCAAACATTCTCTATTCGGCTCATATCCGGAGAAGGCTCTGGCCATTTCAAGTGTATGATTCGTTCCTTGAAAAGGATCAACCAAGTGAGCACGATTGTCGGTGGCGTGCGAATGTCCTCTATTAACTTGAAGAAATCTTCAATTGCTGCATCGTAAGGGACTAATAGAGGTCTTATGTTCTCATCCCTATACCTGTGACCGATCAGAGCTCCATTTCGAATGATGTAGAGGTCGGTGCACCCACCAATGGAGAAACCAGCATAGACCATCATACTGCCACCGCCAAATCTGACATTTCCTTGCACAAACGTAGGATTCTTTCTAGTGTCACGTTCCCTGCAGATGAAAATACGCCTATTATCAGGATGAACAGAAAACGGGACTCGTCAGAGAAAAGAATATTGCGTCATTCATTTGTCCTCTATTTCACATGCTCTGTTGCCAACTCCGTGGGTGCCTTGCTGTTAACGTAACAAGTACCATTGGTCTGCGAGCATGAGGCCTACAGCGCGTAACCGGTTTCGGACAGTTTCAGTCGAAACTGTGGTGACTGATGCCGAGGTAATGTGTTGTTGAAGAAGATTGCCATTCTTATTTCGGTGTCTTCGAGCCATTAGCGTTAAATATCGATCTTAATTGGGCATAGTTGCACGTCTACGTCGATGCCTTGGTCTTCAACCTGCATTTCAAGCCTCCAAAAAACGGTTCCAGATCCTGGAAATCACACTCTGTGAAATTCCAGTGGCTTTTGCTACTTTGGCTTGTGTTTCGCACCCCTCTAACCTACCAACAACTCCCCAAGCTTCTGATTAGAGTAAATGACTTCGTTGAGACATCGCACTCATCAAAACAAAGCAGTGAATGTCGATTATTGTTTTCCGCTTTGTCTTTCAGTAAGTTGAAAGGCAAATTTCATTCGCTGCTGTTAAAGCGTCATTTTTGTCGTCAAATTTAAAATTTGCACACTCCGAAGATTGAAAATGAGAGAAAGTTGCATTTATGACTGTCTTCTTCCATTTTCGTCAAAAAAAATTTTGCTTATACCAGTATTTCATATAAGACTTACAATATGCTTTAATTGTTTTGAGCATTGTATTTAGCTAGCTGTCTATCTATATAAATATCCGTCTCTCTGACAGTCTGTCTCTCAATGTAACTGAATATCTGCCAGTTTCACTATCTGTCTGTCTGCTTGGCTAGCTATCAATCTACATGTGTATACATCTAACAATTTATCTACATTTATTCATCTCTATCTACCTATCTATCTAAATATATATCTGCTTGTCTGCCTGTATGTCCGTCTGTCTGTCCACCTCTCTGTATGTATGTTTGCTTGTCTCACTGATGGTCTCTCTCTATATATGTATGTCTATATATGTCTATCTCGCTCTCTTACTTTATGTCTCTTATGCCTGTCTGGCTGTCTGCCTTTCAATCTGTCCGTCTATCTATTTATCTATCTAACAATCTGTTTGTTTTTTATTTGTCTGTGTGTCTATGTGCATCTATGTCCGACTCACTATTTATTTGAGAATCTATTTGTCTACCCAGGTCGAAATTCATGCTAGTATTTGTTTGCTAGACAAGCATTAAATGCTGTATCGCAGCAAGTAAAATAGCATAAACCACCACAGCACATTTACTGGTTCCACCTGAGTTATCAGCAAGTCATGATGTGAATTGCCCACTTTACTGCTTGGTCAGCATGCATAACCCAGCTTGTGTTGCTTGAATATATTGATGGCCTAGCAGCAATCAAGACTACCACTTGCTTGTAATTTCTGTTATTCTAGGTGTAATTCAGAAGCAACAGATTCTTTTTTGCTGCTATTCTAGCATTATACCGGGTGATTATAATTAAAGTTACGATTTCAAAAATTGATAATTTTAAAACTACTGATAGGAATGACTTGATGTTTGAGCAGAACAATCGTGAGGCAATGGAGTTTTGCTTGGCGAAGGAAAAACATCAGTTCCAAAATGTGCTTATAGATCGCGCTGTCAGGGTTCACATTGTCTGGAGATATGCAAATTACTAATACGTGACATGCGCGCCGCAGTCATAGCTGAGATAAAAATGCAGAGCACTGGCTCTTATCCCGAATGCTTCATCATGACTCTGACTATGAAGGATCGCGCTCTGCTCTTGAAGCTTTTTATAAGAACGATGACTGTGCACTTAGGAACTTATTCACTGAGGACTGTGCTATTAGGAAATTTCGGACATTAAAATCCATAAACAGAGGTTCAAAAAACACAAATGGTCTGCAAAAAATTATTGCTAAATTCGAAGAGACCCGTTCATTTGACGTTAAACGGGTAGAAGAAGGAAACCAGTTTTGGCTGCGGCAGGGGAAGATGTGACGACAGCATTACAAGAACAGACTAACAGTGAGGCTGCAATCAGCAGTGCACGGGGAGTTGGCCGAATACTGGATATGCCGAACAGCACGGTGCGTAAAGTCCTACGGAACATCTTTAAACTAAATTTTCTTGTTTAACATTTCTAATGAAATCGTAAATAAATTTGAAAAGTGTGTATTATAAATTAAAAATTATAACAAAGATAGACATATCTTTAAACAAAAGGTTGGGAATCCCTACTGTCAATTCGGTATAAGAAAAGGGTTTATCAGAAAACTCATATTTTTGGGCACATAGGATTTAAAAATGAATATTAAGACTTTAAAATACAAAATATATGTATTCATTTCTGCATACATTTATAAATCTAGTATAAGTATACACAACTTCAAAATATTATGTACTCGTTTCTGAATTAATTGTACTTAAAAAATCGAGTACAAAGAAATTTTCATTTTTAAGTAGATTAATTCTCCTTTTTGAAGCAATTGTACTTAAAAAATATGAGTACATACAAATGCTCATTTTTAAGTAGATTATTTTTAACAATGTATTTCTTTTTGAAACAATTGTACTTAAAAAAATACGAGTACATGGAAGTTCTCATTTTTAAGTAAATTATTTTTGAGAGTGCACTTTATAGCAAAAAATCTCGTAGCTATTTATTCAGAAAAAAAAACAGATTTTCTGTTTATTGAAATCATTTAAAATTACGCTACTATAAATTCTAAGCAAAAATATTTTTTTCATCTTTCAAGAACAAGGTATCCAACTAAAACCAACATGGAATTACTAATTTCAGACAACTTAATTACAAAATTTCCGAGATTAAATAAGATGAAGATTACTGTAACAAAAATATTATTTTCCATACTGATCACAGTTGGAAACCCTTGTTATAGAAACATATTTTTATGTGTATGTAATTACATAATTTTTATAAAGAAAAACATTTAATTCAAAAGCGAGGATTTTTTAAAACAGATGGAATATTATTACTCTGAATATTATAAATGAAGGATTATAAGTAATTTATTCATCTTCACTGTATTTTGTTAGAGTTATATATATACTTTTTTTAAATAGGGGAAGGATGTATGATTCACTTCAAATTTTAGAACATGAAGCGCATTAACAGAAATAAACATTAAATCTGTAAATTACTTCATATATCCTAAGAACAGAAAATGAAAACGTGTTTAAAACTAAGAATAGTCATAACTCATTTTTGAGTAAAAATTACTTCATTTACTTTATTACTCATATATACTGATTGATAAAGGTATAATTACGATTTTACTTTTTCCCAGTTTAGTTTAAAAGTGTCTAGACCGGAAGTGGAACCCATCACCTTTGCTTTAAATTCAAACGCTCTGCCTATTGAGATATTTGAACACGGAAACTATCCGACAAAATAGAAAAATGTCACATTGAATTATATCTTCACAAAACCATATGACTGAGCTAAAAATAATAAAGTATCTACGTATCCATCGTTGAATAATATTTCATTACATACGGTATATTCTGTTGAGCTGTCTACGTATCAGACCAGATATACTGTTGCCGAAAATATCCGACTGAGTGAACTGGGTCGAATCGTTGTCGATGAAGATCGCTCAATAAAGCGAGCATTGTCAATTTAATAATTTAATCCAAAGTTTTTCCGTTCGACTATTCTGTAAAAAAAAAAAAAAAAAAAAAAAAAAAAAAAAATCTGTAAAGGTCTAAAGTTTTTCTAGGAAACTGGGATTCCTAGAAATTTTTACGTAACGGCAATAGCAAAAATTCCTGTAACAGACGCTGTTACAGAAATTTTTGTTGTTGCCGTTGTATAAAAAGTTCTTGGAATCCCAGTTTCCTAGAAAATCTTTAGTAACTTTACAGATTTTCTTTCTTACATTGTACCGGACTCGCCACGTTTTCACTCTGAAAAATGTGAAATCATATTTAAATTATTTACCTGAATAAATGAATAAGATCTTGTTCTCATTATCAGAAAGCATTTTTTACTGTGTGTAGAGTAATTCCGGGATTTATGCCACATATGTTTTTGAATTTGTGTATAAAGTCACATGGTGAACATAAAATTAACAAAAATCATTCTGTGGTATTTAATGTTAAATATACAAATCGTGTACTGCGACAGAAAAATCAAAAACAAATAATTAATATTTTTTAACATTTTTTTTCTAAAACATTACACTGAGGCGCGTCACCCGTACATTCTGGCTGACACGCCGCACGTGTGCGGTAGTCATGCCGCGCTTCTAATAAGAACAGAATATTATAAGTAAAAATATTTTAAAAATATTCATATCTGGACTATAATTAACTATGTAATAACAAAAATAAATTAAATGAGTACAATGAAACGTATTATGAGATTCAAATTAGTAATTGTTTGCCTACTTTCACTATTAAAATTATCGACTTATTGTTTTACTTTAAATTTTAATTGTTATTTCGCAACAACGTAACATCGATGTATTAGAGAGTGAAAAGAAGAAAAGTAAAATTGTGTTAACATAATTTATTTGTTAACCCTTTCGGGACCGGCGGCTTTTACACAAATTTTATTTGGTTAGCATCACTTTTTTTCAAGAAGTTACCTTTACTTAAATAATCCTAAAAATGCTCTAATTAAAGAAAGGAAATATTACTTTTCTCTTTTACTGGAAACAAATTCTGTATTCTCTTTTTGAAGGCGCATATATGCATGCACCATGATCCCGAATGGGTTAATAGACCTGTTTTTTCGACCACAAACTGCACAAAAAGTCTCGAAAAAGCATGCAACTGTGAATGCAACTACATTTGAGACATGATGCAACAAAGCCAATTACACTTCCTCTTTTTTGGAGTAGTTTTCTAAACAGTCCTTGAGAAGAACTTCTGCGTTACGCGTAATCCAATTTTTATTATTATCATCTTGACTTGCATCTTACTTGCCCTTCTTACTTTTTATTTTTCCCTTTTTCTCCTTTCGTTTTACTAATCTTTAAAACATAAATAACTTGGTTAGTCTGTGCTAAAAGAAGAGGAAAATTTAATAACACTTAATCATCCCGTACAAAAGAAACTGCGACATGTATATCGGAATTGCAGTGCAGCATGTATCCCATTTAGCATGGTACAGACGTCGCACGTCACAGTTACCTGCCATCACTGAGGAAAATGGCGTAATCATACACACAGTACTCTATACAAACGCTACACTTAGTTTTGACTTCGAAATCATGCATGCATTTAGTAATTAGCATATGAAAAGTATTTAAGCATAACCTGTTTATAAGTTTGTATAGTGAAATGATGCACTTACGTCAAAATAAGGATTGTACAACTACAAGTAAATATCGAAATGCGATTCACCCTATACATTGGTTAAAATAATCTCATTGCGCAATTATAATACGCGTTTGATGACCATCTGTTGATAATTCCGAGAAATACTGTGTGTGCGGCATCTATCCCGGATGCGGCGACTCTCCCGGAGTAACTCTATGGGACTTTTTTCATCTCGATTAAATACAGTTAAAAGTTATTCACTCAAAACATCATATACACGAATCTTAAATGATTTTTATTTCTAAAAGTGTCCAATTGTGCTATAGTAACAAAATTAGAATTCTTTATAAGAGTATCTATATATATATTACGCTATCGTACGTGGCACAGAAATCGCGATTATTTGTTAATTATTGAATGGCAATGCCTGAATAAAACGCTTCTCATTGGTTATTCCTTTGGCAGGATTTAGGCGGAGGAAAATCCTGTTTATTTACGTTTTGTTTCTTAGACTTCTCATTCTTCTTATCTTTACTCTGAGTTTCGCTCTTTCCCTGCAATTATGGAACTTCACAATATTGTTAGAAATGCCCGTAAAAGATCTCGGGGAATGCTTGAAAGTGAAGAAGAAGCCGCATTAAGAAGAGAAAATCGAAAAAGATTTGACTTAAAACGCCATCAATCACAGAGCATAAGCGATTGCCAAAATAGGCTTTAATAACCGTCGCATGAGGGAACGTGTGGCTTCTGAAATCCAAATTACTGATTTAAACTTTCCGGAGCATAACTGTGGGGTGCATAAACATCTATTTTATGCTAATAAAACGGTCGCGAAAAAAAAAGAAAAGGATTTACGCTGCGATACGGAATCTTAATTTACTAAATTGCATGTAGCATTTGTGGCGTAGACGTTTAACGCCTTACTTTTCAGTACGAACGTACTCGGGTTCCAAACTCTATAGGACTGAGTTGAAATTTCAGTTAGTGTATTTTTGCTATTTTAAGGATTTCATTCTTCTTTTAAGGGTATCAAAAGTAAAAAAAGTGGCAATAAGTAAATAAATACATACAGTAAATAGTGTTAATTTTAAAACAATTGAATTGTTAAAAGAAAAAAATAACTGCAAATAAATTAATCGAATTAAAAAAAAAAAAAAAAAAAAAAAAAAAAAAAAAAAAAACTACATTTTATACGCATGGTACGTGGCACAGAAATCGCGATTATTTGTTAATTGTTGAATGGCAATGCCTGAATAAAACGCTTCTCATTGGTTATTCCTTTGGCAGGATTTAGGCGGAGGAAAATCCTGTTTATTGACGTTTTGCTTCATAGACTTCTCATTCTTCTTATCTTTACTCTGAGTTTCGCTCTTTCCCTGCAATTATGGAACTTCACAATATTGTTAGAAATGCCCGTAAAAGATCTCGGGGAATGCTTTAAAGTGAAGAGGAAGCCGCATTAAGAAGAGAAAATCGAAAAAGATTTGACTTAAAAAGCCATCAATCACAGAGCATAAGAGATCGCCAAAATAGGCTTTAATAACTGTCGCATGAGCGAACATATTGCTTCTGAAATCCAAATTACTGATTTAAACTTTCCGGAGCATAACTGTGGGGAGCATAAACATCTATTTTATGCTAATAAAACCGTCGCGAAAAAAAAGAAAAGGATTTACGCTCCGATACGGAATCTTAATTTACTAAATTGCATGTAGCATTTGTGGCGTAGACGTTTAACTCCTTACTTTTCTGTACGGACGTACTCGGGTTCGAAACTCTATAGGACTGAGTTGAAATTTCATTAGTGTATTTTTGCTATTGGATTTCATTCTTCTTTTAAGGATATCAAAAGTGAAAAAAGTGGCAATAATTAAATAAATACATACAGTAAATATTGTTAATTTTAGAATAATTGAATTATTAAAAGAAAATAATAACTGCAAATAAATTAATCAAATTAAAAAAAATACTACATTTTATAAATATCATTGTTCAACGTATTTAGTTTTAAAAAAATGGTATTTTTTTTAATTACAATTTTAAGGGTTTTTAATTATTTTTAATTTTAAATCAATTGAATTATTTGAGAAAAAATTTGCACATAAATGAATCGAATAATAATAATAATAAAACTACATTTTACATTTCCAATCAATTTAATTAAAAATTTTCGGTATATATATTTGCAATTTTAAGAGTTCTTTTAAAATCTATACCAATAAAAAAACACCTTTCATTTATGGCAACCCTCGCTAATGGCGCCAGAAAAAAAACTGTCTAAAGATGTAAAATGATATAAACTTACAAAGGATCTGTCCTTTCCGGAAATAATACCAATACAGGGTCCCCACCAGAATTAAGATACAATAAAACCTCCTTAGACGGTTATGCAGGCTCTTTAAATTGAACAAAGCGTCATTGCATTTTTTTTTTTCAGTTTATTGCATGACGCGTTACTCTATTAGAAAATAAATTTTCTGGTAGTATCTTTTTAAAAATTCTATATAGTAGTATTTGCTTGCAATTTTACTATTTCTTTTTCAGTATTACAGTTTATGATGCATTTGTAATTACTTTTTCATCTACAGATTTTAAATAAAAATTTAAAATATTGAAAACATAATTTAATTTTAATTGAATTCACCAATTGATTTTGAATAAAAGAGTTTAAAGTGTGAGACAAATAAAAATTCAAAACCTTAACCACTGACTTTACACAACTTTCCAACTGAACAAAAGTCGGGCCATGCTAATTTGCATCGTCTCTACCTCTCACCCCCCTCCTTCTGTACCGACCTGCGATACAAATTTTAGGTTTATTTAAGAATATTTTTACGGGCCCGGGCGGGGCAGCTAGTTTTATAATAATTTACTTTATAACATACATATATTAAGCATTTATTTGAGAAGAAAAATAATTTTGCCAATTTAAAAATTCGCGAATATTAAAAAAATACATTAAATGGATTTAGCTTTTAAAATTGAAAATTGCTGTCTGCTAGATAAATGATATCTCAATAGTATTGTATTGAGATTGAAATTATGATTTTAACCATAGTTGCCAACTTTTACGTTTTTATTACCTTCAAAATTGTAAAGAAATTTTCAACTTCTTTAATCACATATTTATTTGGCTAAATAAAATAAAAATTACTTTTAATTTTTTTGGTGAGGAAAGATCGCAAAACACTGCAACTATTCTTATTACTGACAAGGAAGGTCTCCATACAGGGCATACTCAGAATATATTGAAAATAATGCTAGTGAAACTACTCATGTATGTAATAAGGGATCAGTCAAATTTAACGGCGGAATTTCAGTAGAAAGTCTGTAAAAAAATAAAATACTTTCGAATATTTGGCGCGAAAATACGAAAGTGACACACAGTTTGGCAAGCAGGATTTTTCCTAGCCAAAAGCAAACGATTTTAATGCATCTGAAAATTTATTAATCGTTTTTTAGAATGCACGGTTTTTAATGAATTCAAACTTAATCAATGAAAGAGGTTATTATATTTTTTTTTATATTACATATATATGTTGCTTATTGCTGTAGTTATTTAATTTCATCACTGTAAAAATATTTTCTATGCTTTGCAAGTTGAAAATAGCTATTTTAAGTTATAGTCAGCTGACATTTGATTTAACATTTCCATATCGAAGACGAAGTCGTTTCCATAGCAACAAAATCAAGTCGACAGTGTTTTATCTGCCTTATTTTCGAGCTTGAAATAATTTAAATCAATTTAAATTTTGTTTTAAATCGTAAAATATGATATTTAAATTTTATTATAAATATATATCACAAACAATAGTTAAAACAAACTAAAAATGACAAAACTATTGTTAAAACAAATTAAAAATGACAAAACTAAAGTTATTTAAATTAAACTTGTATAAACAAATTCAACATAAAAAGTTTTTCCTACATAAAACCGTTTCTTTTTCATCGCCAACCGGTGAAAAATCGCCAAATAAACTAAAATTTCGTTATTTTTTTACGGACGCTGTATCGGGGTTCCGCCAAAAATTTTTTTATAAATATATAGATCCATATGAGAACATTCTGTAATTTTTTCAGATTTTTCTGAGTATGCCCGTATGGAGACCTTCCTTGTGAGAAATAGTCAAAGAAATTTAATCATTTATAAATCCAATCATGCAAATAAAAATTTTATAGAAAAGTACCCTTTGGGAAATATTAAAAATATACAAATTTTGCATTAAGATTTTAAATTATAAAAACACTGGAATTTCGTCCTCGCTGATATTTATTTGTGACATATTTTTGAAAATCTTATTTTATAATCATTTCGAATCGTGATATAGAAAATTATACAATCAAGCAAAACAAATATTTCTTTCTTAAGTAAAAATTAAATGTACAATCTATGATTTATGCAAAATCAAATCTTTAATTTTCTCACTCTTTTAAAAAATGCGTCTGAATGGCCAAAGTAAATCTTTCGCAAACACCTGAAAACTTTCAGAAGATATATATATGCCTGAGTTGAAATTCTTTTAACAATTATGCTTTTCATTTTCCCCAAAAGTTTAATTACTTTCATAAAATAAATGGTTGACGTGGAGAAGAATATCTAAGGTTTTATGTCGTCCTTTTATAATTAACTTATAAAGTTTTTAAAAAACTCATTTTCAACTAAATATTTTCCCTAGCATTTTTTAGCTTTGCTGTATCTTGAATAATGTACGGTAAAGGGTAAATTTGTTGCAACGAGTGTCAAATAAGCTTAAAATTTAGAAAACAACAAAAGTTATTTCAGGGTTAGAGAAACATATATATAATTATAAAGGAAAAAACAGCGTTAAAAAATTTCTCTCATAAAGGTATGCGTCGTTCTCTTTCTGTACAGGGAACTGTGGAAACATTTTCTAAAAGGTATGCCATTGTATTTAAATTGTTCATTAATTACAAATTCTTCGCAATATTGAACTCGGAAACATTTAAGGAAATTCAATGAAATTGAACATTTTAATAGTAACACTTTTAAGGGGAAAGAGAAAGAGAAATGTAATTAGTAATTAATCATGCCAGTAGTAGGCTTATAAAACAGAAAAGTACAAAAGGGTATTTTCTCGCCCATCGGCTACATGCCATTATTTACTCATGTAGCAAACAGATTGAAATATAATGAACGAATAGTTATTTATAGAAATAATTTTATGTATATAGCTAAATAAATAACTTATATATTTTTTTTAATACAGAGTGATAAAAGTAAGTACACATTTTTAGAAAGAATTTGGGGCAGATTTTTAATATTTAAGATGTAATAATTTATTTTTTGAATGTTTGATCATATAAAACTGCTTCTGAACCATAATGCGTTGTGCGTTTGTAGAAGAGCTTTCATTAAATTTAAAGTGGGTGTTGCTTGCTATTCCTATATTACATTCCAGAGTCCATCAATCGTGGTAGGTTTGCAATTAGATGAACTTCCTTTCAGCAAACCAAAGACACAATAGTCCGTATATGAAACGTCAGGGGACTTCGTAAGGATATCTTTGGAAGCTACATATACGTACAATACTGTGGCAGTTTTTATTTCTTCAAGTAATAAAGTTGCAGTTTTTACGACTGATGGCTTTGTCTTGATGCAGTCTCATTCTTTGATTGTCTTAAGAATAAAGAAAAGGAATCTCTTGTGTACATATCGAACGCAGCATATATTTTTGACAGTGTGATGAGTTGATTATAACATTTTTTACACTTTTCTTATTTTTAGTTTCTCATTGTAAGACATAGTACGATAATCATAAAGTTTTTACAGAAATTTTTTTGCATTCTTGAAATGAGATTTGGACATTTTTTTTTTCCATGTTTTCGAGACAAAAGGGACAATATCCTCCTGAGACCTGAGTAAAATGAAATAAATTATAAAACATCTATTTTAATGGATTTCAGGTCTCAGGAGGTTATACGTTTCAGTCACTTAGGTAAGAACATGTTCATTAATCTTTACTCGGGGGGCTCGGATAGCATCTGTACGAGAATACATGCTAAATCCGGACAAATGCTGACCGAGCCCCCGGATAATGGTTATGGAAAACAGTGTTTTCTATTTTTTTACCTCTAAATTGCTTTCACGCAGAGCTCTACAAAATGTCTTTTGTTGAACTTCATGCCTCTGGAAAAGAGAGTGAACATTATATTTTTTTTATATTTTTAAGCTATAAATCTTTATTAAGTATTTTGTTTATTGTGGCTGCAGATGTATTTAAAGACATTGCAATTGATTTCAGCGCCGGAGTCTTTTAAGTAGCTTTCTTTACAAAAAGCTACCTATTGCAGCCATTCGGAGGAAAGCGATTTCAAAAACTTTTGGTATATTTTCATCGATCATGACCCCCAGACCCCGAAACCACCCTCCGTTCAAAATTGATATATATATATATATATATATATATATATCAATATATATATATATATATATATATATATATATATATATCTGACCTATGTCACACTGTAACTCTCGTATTTATGAACCGATTTGGATGTAATTCGGTGTGTACATAGTACATACCAATGTCTTGACCGAGTTCGTTGGCCAGCTTCATCCGCCATTTTGTTTCAAAATGGCGGCCATTTAAAAATTTAAAAAAAAATTTAAAATTTGAAATGTGGTGCCAAAAAATTGTAAATGGAAAAATATTTTTTTCTTATGTATTTGACCTTTATACAAAGACTCCGTAGCAGTTTCTGTTTCGTCTATATCTTAAAAAATGGCTGAGTTATAGCATTTTGAATTTCTAGCGAAGCTGACATTTTGAAAGGTCCTGAATTTTGTCACGCGATAAAAGGTGTATTTATGAACCGATTTGGATGTAACTTCGTTTATACATAGTACAGACCAATGTCTCGACCGAGTTCGTTGGCCAGCTTCATCCGCCATTTTGTTTAAAAATGGCGGCCATTTAAAATGTTAAGAAAAATTTAAATTTGAAATGTGGAACCAAAAAATTGAAAATTCAAAAAATATTTTTTTCTTACGTGTTTGACCTCGATAAAAAGATTCGGGAGCAGTTTTTGTTTCGTCTATACCTTAAAAAATGGCTGAGTTATAGCATTTTGAATTTCTAGCGAAGCTGACATTTTGAAAGGTCCTGAATTTTGTCACGGGATAAAAGGTGTATTTATGAACCGATTTGGATGTAACTTCGTTTATACATAGTACAGACCAATGTCTCGACCGAGTTCGTTGGCCAGCTTCATCCGCCATTTTGTTTAAAAATGGCGGCCATTTAAAATTTTAAGAAAAATTTAAATTTGAAATGTGGAACCAAAAAATTGAAAATTGAAAAAATATTTTTTTCTTATGTGACCTCGATAAAAAGATTCGGGAGCAGTTTTTGTTTCGTCTATACCTTAAAAAGTCCTTCCGGCCAGTGCCGGGAGGAAGAGGTAGCTTTCATATTCCTTATTTTAAAAAACCCAACTTATATTATTCAAACACACGAAGTTCAATTTAGTGGAAACCGAATATAGGAGATTCAATACTAATTTTTATCAATACTAAATCATTATGAATGAGAATTTCGCGAAATTAGTTATTAATTTCGCGCTTAATTAGTAAGTTTATCCAAGCTGCTTTTATTTAAAGTAATTTATATTTGGCTGCCAAATTCGGCGATTTCTTAAAGTGCCCGCCATTTTAAGACAACATGGTGGATGAGGCTAACGTGTGAACTTGGTCTTATGTATACACCAAAAACAAAAATGCTCCTGAATCCTTATATCAAGGTCAAATACTTAAGAAAGAAACCTTTTTCAATTTCTAATTTTTTTGTACCTCACTTTAAATATAATTTTTTTTAATTTAATGGCCGCCATTTTGAAACAAGATGGCTGATGAAGCTGGCCAGCGAACTTGGTCGACATATTGATGTATACTATCCACATGCCTTCTTACATCGAAACAGGCGAATGCGTGTGTTATCGCGTGACAAATACAAGATCGTTTCAAAATGTTAGCCATGCTAGAAATTCAAAGTACTATAATTCAACCATTTTTTAAGATATAAACAAAAGAACAAATTTTCAGAAACAAAAACTGCTCCGGAATCAAGGCCAGACACATAAAAAAAATCTTTTTAATTTTCCAATTTTTTAATACCTCATTTTAAATTTTAAATTTAATTTTTTTAATGGCAACCCTTTTGAAACAAGATGGCGAATGAAGCTGGCCAACGAATTCGGTCGAGACATTGGTATGTACTATGTACAGACGAAGTTAGATCCAAATCGGTTCATAAATACGCCTGTTATCGCGTGACAAATATCAGGTCGTTTTAAAATGTCAGCCACAATAGAAATTCAAAATGCTATAACTCAGCCATTTTTTTAGATATAAACGAAACAAAAACTGTTCCAGAATCTTTGTATTAAGGTCAAACACATACGAAAAAATCTTTTTCATTTTCCAATTTTTTGGTATCTCATTTAAAATTTTAAATTTTTTTCTTTTTTTAAATGGCCGCCATTTTGAAACAAGATGGCGGATGAAGCTGGCCAACGAACTCGGTCGAGACATTGGTATGTACTATGTATAAACGAAGTTACATCCAAATCGGTTGATAAATACGTCTTTTATTGCGTAACAAAATTCAGGACGTTTCAAAATGTCAGCCACGCTAGAAATTCAAAATGCTATAACTCAGCCAATTTTTAAGATATAGACGAAACAAAAACTGCTCCGAAATCTTTGTATAAAGGTCAAATACATAAGGAAAAAATATGTTTTCAATTTTCAATTTTTTGGCACCGTATTTCAAATTTAAATTTTTCTTAAAAATTTAAATGGCCGCCATTTTTAAAGAAGATGGGGGATGAAGCTGGCCAACGAACTCGGTCGAGACATTGGTATGTACTATGTATAAACGAAGTTACATCCAAATCGGTTCATAAATACGCCTTTTAACGCGTGACAAAATTCAGGACGTTTCAAAATGTCAGCCACACTAGAAATTCAAAATGCTATAACTCAGCCAATTTTTAAGATATAGACGAAACAAAAACTGCTCCGAAATCTTTGTATAAAGGTCAAATACGTAAGAAAAAAATATTTTTCCATTTTCAATTTTTTGGTACCACTTTTCAAATTTTAAATTTTTTTTAAAAATTTAAATGGCCGCCATTTTGAAACAAAATGGCGGATGAAGCTGGCCAACGAACTCGGTCGAGACATTGGTATGTACTATGTACACACCGAATTACATCGAAATCGGTTCATAAATACGAGAGTTACAGCGTGACATAGGTCAGATATATATATATATATATATATATATATATATATATATATATATATATATGGATATATATATATATATATATATATATCAATTTTGAACGGAGGGTGGTTTCGGGGTCTGGGGGTCATGATCGATGAAAATATGCCAAAATGTTTTGAAATCGCTTTCCTCCGAACGGCTGCAATAGGTAGCTTTTTGTAATGAAATCTACCTAAAAATGGCTGAGTTATAGCATTTTGAATTTCTAGTGTGGCTGACATTTTGAAACGCCCTGATTTTTGCCACGTGATAACAGACGTATTTATGAACCGATTTGGATGTACCTTGGTGTGTACATAGTACATACAAATAACTCATCCGAGTTCGTTGGCCAGCTTCATCCGCCATCTTGTTTCAAAATGGCGGCCATTTAAAAAATTTTTTAAAAAATTAAATTTAAAATGAGATACCAAAAAATTGGAAAATGAAAAGTTTTTTCGTATGTGTTTGACCTTAATACGAAGATTCCGGAACAGGTTTTGTTTCGTCTATATCTAAAAAAATGGCTCAGTTATAACATTTTGAATTTCTATTGTGGCTGACATTTTAAAACGACCTGATTTTTGTCACGCGATAACAGGCGTATTTATGAACCGATTTGAATGTAACTTGGTCTGTACATAGTACATACCAATGTCTCGACCGAGTTCATTGGCCAGCTTCATTCGCCATCTTGTTTCAAAAGGGTTGCCATTTTTAAAAAAAATGTAATTTAAAATTTAAAATGAGGTATTAAAAAATTGGAAAATGAAAAAGATTTTTTTATGTGTTTGGCCTTGATACAAAGATTCTGGAGCAGTTTTTGTTTCTGAAAATTTGTTCTTTTGTTTATATCTTAAAAAGTGGTTGAATTATAGCACTTTGAATTTCTATCATGGCTAACACTTTGAAACGATCTTGTATTTGTCTCGCGATACCACACGTATTCACTTATTTCGATGGAAGAAGGCATGTGTATAGCATACATCAATATCTCGACCAAGTTCGCTGGCCAGCTTCATCAGCCATCTTGTTTCAAAATGGCGGCCATTAAATTAAAAAATATATATATTTAAAGTGAGGTGCAAAAAAATTAGAAATTGAAAAAGGTTTCTTTCTTAAGTATTTGACCTTGATATAAGGATTCAGGAGCATTTTTTGTTTGTCTTTATCTTAAAAAATGGCTCAGATATAGCAGTTTCAATTTCTAACGTGGGTGATATTTTGAAAAATCTGATTTTTTGCCTGCGACAGCACTCGTATATATCAACCGATTCCGATGTGAGTGAGCACAGCAATTACTAAGGTCTCGACCAAGTTCACTGGTTATCCTCATCCACAATGTTGTCTTAAAATGGCAGGCACTTTCAGAAATCGCCGAATTTGGCAGCCAAATATAAGTTACTTTAAATAAAAGCAGCTTGGATAAAGCTGGCTAATTTCGCGAAATTCTCATTCATAATGATTTAGTATTGATAAAAATTAGTATTGAATCTCCTACATTCGGTTTCCACTTAATTGAGCTTTGTGTGTTTGAATAATATAAGTTGGCTTTTTTAAAATAAGGAATATGAAAGCTACCTCTTCCTGCTGGCACTGGCCGGAAGGACTTTTTACTCATTGCCTGGGCTTTCACTTCAGAAACTTTTGATACCGTACGATTATTTTTCTTATATTCATTCTGAACATCTTTCCATATGTAGGTACTTATTGGCGGAATTTCTCTGTGATGTGCTGGGCACATTGATATTCTTAAGACATAACTACAAGGTGTCGGATTTAACAGCAATATTTATTCAAATATAATCGGATTAGATGGAGCTCCGCCAAGTTTGCCTATATTACTCTATCCTTATCAAAAATTAAGTCAATAATTGCAATCATACTAAACTCGAAATTTCCCCACGTGCCGAAGTGCAATTACTCCACTGGCAATCGTTAATAACCTCAAGTGTAAGCAATAATATCGCTGTAAAGTAATCATTGGTGCATAAAAATATCTAGCTAACTAAATGTCAATTGGCTAACAAACTGTAGTTATTCGATCAACTTTATTCACAATAACTAAAATCCAATGTCTTACCGACTGGCAACCTTTCTCTGCTGCACTCCATAAACGCGGGAAGATAACTCCATAGACTGGCGTTACTTCCCTTCTGATAGGACTCGACCGAATATCCGATGATATACACTTCTTTCCTGATTTTATTCTCTGCAGATCGACCAACGTAACCAAATGACAACAATCCACAGCGAAAATCCCTAACAGTAGATTCCGAAAGCCACAAACATGATTCAGGAAGTTTATGTAAAAGAAACTGCAGGTGTTGCTTTTGCTCACTCAAATTAGTATCGATAAAACGCTTACAATAGAAAAACAAGACTAAATTTATAAGCCAGTTGCTAGTCCACTACAACAACCCCGTGTCTGACGGGTAAACGTTTTGAACTATGTACATGTACATGCCAAAGATCTTTTCTTTAAATTTTGAATTTAAATATCCAAAAAACACAAATAATGGGACACACTTATTTTTGTACCATAACCAATTTTAGATTAACATATTTTCCATCCACAATGAACTTCGTCATTCCGCAATGTAGATTCAACATTTTCACATCAAAAATCCTCATGCGTGCAAGATTATATCACAGACCCCTGAAACTTTTTGTACTACGTGTAAAAAGTTAAAACTACCAAAACAGAAACCACCATAACACTAACGAAGGCTTGCATAGCAATATTTCATGTGGCAATCATACTACTACTACTAAACTAACCATCTCTTAGAAACCACCACCTAACTAGAAAACTAACTACCCAGAATGAAGTGCAGGTATTTCCTCAACTAATACATCTGAGCACATATTAACAGGTAATTTTTCTGAGCAAGTTCAATCGTAAATTTAAAAAAAAAATCAAATTTCAGCATATAACATTAAACAAAAATCTTCATCTGGCTCATTTGAACAGAACAATATGTAATATTAGTGAACACAAAAAGGGCATTTTTACCTGAAAAGAACTCTGTTAGCCATACACAAAGATCTACAATAAAAATATACATTTGAATTCATATATAATAATTTAAAACATTTTAACTTGAGAAAATAGACACCCAACTAACGATACCGAAAACGCAACAATGAACGACAAGCAGAAAATTATGTTAATTATATGTTAGTAAAAGAAAATAGACCTCTTTACCGCAAAACATGTGATCGCCTAACAGCGGGGCGTGTAAATCAAACCAAACTACTATCGAACAGTACCTAGAACGTAACACATATCCATAATTCAATACAATTTAACCCTCTCACTGACAAGCCCGTGTTAATACATTCACTAATTTTCAGGTTTCACGGCAATATCAGCAATAATTAAAATAATATAATTCTATTGATTTAATAGATTTTTAATACATTGAACAATGATTAATACTCTCGAGGAATATATTCAGTTGTTTAATTATGATTTTTTATATAATGCTGAAGGAATCATATTTTTTAGCATTTTAAACAAAATGTAGAGAAAATTACATTACAATTTTGCCCTTTTGCAAGACTGTCAGAGGGTAGCACATGTTTCTAATATATAACAATTTTCAACATAATACCATTAACAATCTTTCCAGAATACTGTAAATCAGTACAAACATAATGAGATGTAAAATGACATCATGCTAACAGTTTCGACAGCAGTTTAGATTTCATTTAAAGCACAAAATATGAGTCTGATTAAAAGTTTCCAAAGATGCCAAAACAGATCTGCTTTACTTCTTTAATATTGTTGCAACATATATGTGCTCTACTAGAAAATTAAAGACAAGGAACGTGATCACCTAACTTCGAGAGAAGATTTCGAACTGGCTGGTCTTATACTGATCAAAAACACCCTTTTCTTGTCCGAAAATCCTTGAACAAACGATCTTTCATCGTCGGAACTATAAGGTGGCCTCTCTGACTGTTTTATTTTTAAGACGGGTGTGATATTGATGTCGCTTAATAGGAGCAGATTCTATTCGATGACTAGGTCTAGGTTAATGAACTGACCCTCTTTGATAACTAGGATCATGTGCATGGGCAAATCCGGTTTGATTAACAGTCATTGATGCAATTCAATGAAATATTACTGGATTCCCTCTCTTTCTAGGCGCTATCGATGTCACTGAAGAGGGCAGACCACATTTCAAGCCTGTATTCCGCTTTACCTTTCCTACAAGAAATTCACTTTTAAAGTTAGTTATTTCAATATAAATTAAAAGTTTGAGTTCGATCTAATCTGAGACCTTGTACTGAGTTATAAAGATTAGAAAACTCAGCCCATAAAAGTAGAATTCAATAGATTCAAAATTATCTTCTGTACAACTAGTTACCAAGAAGCTATTATTAGAGAATATTTTGAAATAATTTCTGATAAAGATATAGTTTCTAATGATGTATTGTCATATGACATACACGCAGTTTTTCGAAGGAGTTATTACATAATAGATGAAAACCTAGATTTGTTGAAATTTTGAATAACTTTCCATGTTGTAACGTTGATTTGAAAATCGGGTTCTTAAATGCACAGAAAAAATTAAAAAAACTCCGACTATTAGTTTGCTGGAACAATGATTTTATTTAAAGCATATTAGAGGGGGTGGTTCAGCTAGTAAAATGGAAGAGAGACCCCGATGACAAATCGGAAGCCAAAGCGCACTTCTTTTACCAACTTTACATGTCGAAGACCAGAGGAGAAAAGATGGTTTTCTAGTCTAGAAATCTGTCTTGTAAGTCTAGAAATCTTGGCGTTGCACAGTATCGCAAATTTACAAACTTTTGGTGACTGTACTTAGGTAGACAAAGGTTTTTGGCGATATACATTACAGCAAATTATCTGATGTCCCTACCAGATGGGTGACGCCTAGGTTGCAATAATGGCTTCTAATTAATATGAGAGAAGCAACAGAAAATGAGAAATTGTTTATATTACAGACAGGCATTCGCTTAAATAACTGTTACTTAAAATTGCACTATGCAGACTGCTGCATGGGAAAAATGCTGAGAATCAAGGGCATCTGGTTTATAGTTCGGCCATTATTCACGATAACGTATATGATTCCCATAAGATACTTTCTTTTACTTTTGTTGTTATGATATTTTCAACTGTCAATTATTAGCAGAGATTAAGAATTGCTTATCGATGCAGTGGGCAAAAGCCGATGCAATTAAATGAAGATATATTGATACCAGCAGCTGCATTTAATTTTTTTGCGCTGGAAGCAGTAACGGACAGATAAATGATAAAATGAGAAAGGGGAAAGTAACTGAAAATTTAAGCGCATCGAATTAAAGATGTTTCAGAAAGGAGAAAAACACTTTAATAAAAATCCGTATGGTTTTAAGAAATGAATTTAATTACATATATCAGTATGAAAAGGGGGGGGGGGGGAGGATAACATGTTTTAACAGTAATAAAGTTATGTTTTAACCCTTTTTCTACTGACGGTACTTATAAGTACCACTCATTTTAAACTTTTATACCATAGTGAATATTACTAATATTTTAACGGTACTTTGCAAAAAACGCCATTTTAACTCCACTGTATCCGAATACATGGGAGCAGTAGTTCTGGGTTTTTATTTTAGACAGAAATGAGGCTATCTTTGAAGCAGTCGATGTGTTTTGTGCCGATATTTTGCACGGATTGCCACGCTCGTCGTTTCATTGCTGCAAACACATTAAAGGATACAAGATAAGTGTTGGATTTTTTTATGAGTTCGTTATGATCTTAGAATACAATATGACTAGCTATTTTAGGTGAACATTGTATGTATTTGATTTAAGTGTTGAATTACTCGGTGGTACTTATAAGTACCGTCAGTACACTGGGTGTTGCAGAAAAACTTCTTGTTTACTTTTCGTCTGTGTAGTTATCCATCATT
The DNA here is from genome assembly GCA_963932465.1 of Maratus speciosus. NCBI lineage: Eukaryota > Metazoa > Arthropoda > Arachnida > Araneae > Salticidae > Maratus > Maratus speciosus. The sequence continues at coordinate 238,986,918 of OZ010787.1, read as the reverse complement.
TTCATCTACTTTAAAATGTAATTACTAAAATGTAGTGTAGTAATGATTTCCCTGGTTTTTCTTTTCTGTTTCATTCTTATTTTTTATAGGAAATCGAAAAAGTTGTGGCACCAGCTCGTTTTGGCTATGCTAGAAATGGCTTATGCAAATTCATATATTGCATATTTGGAGATGCGAAATAACATGTTGTCCCTGGAATATTGACGTCTCATAACTAAAGGACTGCTAACAAGATCGAAACCTAAGAAAAATGTTTTTTTTTTTTTTTTTTTTTTTTTTTTTTTTTTTTTTAAACCATTTCAGGAACAAAGCATTTTCAATTCTAAAGCGTTGAAATAAATGACTGGCACCGGAATTGCCAAAAGATGTATTTGTAAATAAGAAAAAGCCTATATTTCACATACTTATTAAATCGAAAATATTTTCTGGTGCCATTTGAAATATCTTGTGGAATTACTGTTACGATATTTTAGTCATAGTGTACTGACGGTACTTTAAAGTACCACTTTAATTAATTACCTCTAAATAATTAAATTTCTCACGGGTGCGTATTTTTTATGTATAGCCTTTAATTTTCATTGTACTAACTGAAAAAAAATATTGCATGAAAAAAATTGCAGTAGATCATAATGCCGTAGATACAGGGTTAAATTAATTTTGAATAAAAAGAAAAGTATGCGACAGAAAATCTGTCACATAACTCAAAAATTGATGAAGGAGATGGGGTAGTTAAATGATTTTACGAGGGGGCTCTCTCTTTCCGTTTGTGCATTTTTTTTAATGCACGTTGGAGAAAAATATAGGCGATGCGCCAAATATTATGTAAAGTTCGTTTGAAAATCGGGTTCTTAAATGCACAGAAAAAATAAAAAATACTCCAACTATTAGTTTGCTGGAACAATGATTTTATTTAAAGCATTTTAGAGGGGGTGGTTCAGCTGGTAAAATGGGAGAGATTCCTCGATGACAAATGAGAAGCCAAAGCGCTCTTCTTTTAACAACTTTACATGTCGAAGGCCAGAGGAGAAGAGAGCGTTTTCGCTAGAAGTCTAGAAATCTTGGCGTTGCACAGTATCGCCAATTTACAAATTTCTGGTGACTGTACTTAGATAGACAAAGGTTTTTTGGCGATATACATAACAGCAAATTATCTGGTGTCCCTACCAGATGGGTGACGCCTAGGTTGCAATAACCGCTTCTAATTACGATGAGAGAGGCAACAGAAAATCTGAAAATGTTTATATTACAGAGAAGCATTCGCTTAAATTACTGTTACTTAAAATTGCACAATGCAGACTGCTGCATGGGAAAATGTTGAGAATCAAGAGTATCTGGTTTATAGTTCGACCATTATTCACGATAACGTACATGATTCCCATAAAATACTTTCTTTTACTTTTGTTGTTAATACATTTTCAACGGTCAATTATTAGCAGAGATTAAGAATTGCTTATCAATGCAGTGGGCAAAAGCTGATGCAATTAAATAAAGACATATTCATACCAGCAGCTGCCTTTATAATTTTATTTATTTATTTATTTTGCACTGGAAGCAGTAACGGACAGAAATAATAATAAAATGAGAAAGGGAAAAGTAACTGAAAATTTAAGCGCAATGAATTAAAGGTGTTTCAGAAAGGAGAAAAACACTATAATAAAAATACGTATGGTTTTAAGAAATGAATTTAATTACATATATCAGTATGAAAAAGGGGGGGGGGAGGATAACATGTTTTAAAAGTAATAAAGTTATGTTTTAAATTACTTTTGAATAAAAATAAAAATATTCGACAGAAAATCTGTCACATAGCTCAAAAATTGATGAAAGAGATGGGGTACTTGAATGAATTTACGGGGGGTGGTCTCTCTTTTCGTTTGTGCATTTTTTTAATACAAGTTATAGAAAAATATAGGCGATGAGCCAAATATTATGTACCGTTGATTTGAAAATTGGGTTTTTAAATGCACAGAAAAAACTCCAAATATTAGTTCGTTGGAACAATGATTTTATTAAAGCATTTTAGAGGGGGTGGTTCAGCCAGTAAAATTGAAGAGAGACCCCGATGACAAATGAAGCGCCAAAGCGCCCTTCTTTTACGAACTTTACATGTCGAAGGCCAGAGGAGAAGAGGGAGTTTTCGCTAGAAGTCTAGAAATCTTGGCTTTGCAAGTATCGCCAATTTGCAAACTTTTGGTGACTATACTTAGGTAGACAATGGGTTTTTGGCGATATACATTACAGCAAATTATCTGGTGTCCGTACCAAATGGGTGACGCCTAGGTTACAATAACCGCTTCTAATTAGATGAGAGAGGCAACAGAAAATCTGAAATTGTTTATATTGCAGATAAGCATTCTCTTAAATAACTGTTACTTAAAATTTCACAATGCAGACTGCTGCATGGGAAAAATGCTGAGAATCAAGGGCATCCGGTTTATAGTTCCACTATTATTCACGATAACGTACATGATTCCCATAAGTTACTTTCTTTTACTTTTGTTGTTAATACATTTTCAACGGTCAATTATTAGCAGAGATTAAGAATTGCTTATAAATGAGGTGGGCAAAAGCCGGCGCAATTAAATGAAGACATATTGATACCAGCAGCTGCCTTTATAAATATTTATTTTATTATTTATTTTGCACTGGAATCAGTAACGAACAGATAAATGATAAAATGAGAAAGGGGAAAGTAACTGAAAATTTAAGCGCAATGAATTAAAGATGTTTCAAAAAGGAGAAAAACACTATAATAAAAATACGTATGGTTTTAAGAAATGAATTTAATTACATATATCAGTATGAAAAAGGGGTGGGGGGAGGATAACATGTTTTAAAAGAAATAAAGTTAAGTGTTAAATTAATTTTGAATAAAAAGGAAAATATTCGACAGAAAATCTGTCACATAACTCAAAAATGGATGAAAGAGATGGGGTACTTGAATGAATTTACGGGGGGGAGGGTCTCTGTTTTCTTTTGTGCATTTTTTTTAATACAAGTTGGAGAAAAATATAGGCGATGCGCCAAATATTATGTACCGTTGATTTGAAAATTGGGTTTTTAAATGCACAGAAAAAACTCCAACTATTAGTTCGTTGGAACAATGATTTTATTAAAGCATTTTAGAGGGGGTGGTTCAGCCAGTAAAACTGAAGAGAGACCTCGATGACAAATGAGGCGCCAAAGCACCCTTCTTTTACGAGCTTTACATGTCGATGGCCAGAGGAGAAGAGGGAGTTTTCGCTAGAAGTCTAGAAATCTTGGCGTTGCAAGTATCGCCAATTTACAAATTTTGGTGACTGTACTTAGGTAGACAATGGATTTTGGGCGATATACATTACAGCATATTATCTGGTGTCCGTACCAGATGGGTGACGCCTAGGTTGCAATAACCGCTTCTAATTACGATGAGAGAGGCAACAGAAAATCTGAAATTGTTTATATTGCAGATAGGCATTCTCTTAAATAACTGTTACTTAAAATTTCACAATGCAGACTGCTGCATGGGAAAAATGCTGAGAATCAAAGGCATCCGGTTTATATTTCCACTATTATTCACGATAACGTACATGATTCCCATAAGTTAATTTCTTTTACTTTTGTTGTTAATACATTTTCAACGGTCAATTATTAGCAGGGATTAAGAATTGCTTATCAATGCAGTGGGCAAAAGCCGATGCAATTAAATGAAGACATATTGATACCAGCAGCTGCCTTTATAATTTTTATTTTATTATTTTTTTTGCACTGGAATCAGTAACGGACAGATAAATGATAAAATGAGAAAGGGGAAAGTAACTGAAAATTTAAGCGCAATGAATTAAAGATGTTTCAAAAAGGAGAAAAACACTTTAATAAAAATCCATATGGTATTAAGAAAGGAATTTAATTACATATATCAGTATGAAAAGTGTGGGGGGGAGAATAACATGTTTTAAAAGGAATAATGTTATGTTTTAAATTAATTTTGAATAAAAAGAAAAATATGCGACAGAAATCTGTCTCACATGTCACCTTATCTTCCGTTCAACCCGTAAATTAGAATGGAATTTTCCGGGAAATTCTCGAGGGTGCAAAGAGTCATAACAAGAGTCATAACTATAAATAGTTCTCCACTGATAACGGCCATGTACAGTCGTGGAAAGAAAAAGTAAACACCCCCTACTAACTCCTCAACAAATTATCGTAGAAGATAGTTACTGGTACCGAACGATTGAAAATAAAATTTACTTTTAAATTATATATAAAAAATTTGCTTAGGGGGCCCTCTACACATTAAAACTAACCATAACTTTGTTTTTTTCAATAGCAGAACACAATTCTGACAGCTTAAATAAACTCTACACCCTTCAATTAGTCTAAAAACAAATTTTTATGCAATTCGTACCATAAGTTTCCGAGAAATTAATTATTTTAAAACGAGCGTATTTTAAGGGCTGTATCCAAATTGAAGTTCGGTACTCGATTGTTGACCGAGAGAGCATCCTTCTTGATCAAGGCGCCTTAAACATCACTCAAGAATAAGAAATTAACGAAATATCTAGTCACTTCTATCATAGATGGCCCCTTAAACCACCATTTTGTCGTTTTTAGAGCGTAATTTGAAAATTACTTTGAATAAAAATGAGAAATTTTGGATTACCATAAAGCAGAACTTAATAAATCTGAATCCATCTAAAACATTGTAGGTTACTATTTATAATTTTTTGAAATATCAATTTCATAATTCATATCATAAAATTATAAAAATTGCAAATTCAACGTATTTATTTATATTTGGGTATTTTAGTATTATTGCCGCACAAAAAAATAGCACATTAGGAGTATAATTTCAGGAGATATTATTGAAAATATGAAAATGTAAATTTTATATACAATTTCAAAAAATAAAATTTTCTTCAAAAAATTATAAAAAAATTCAAAATATAAAATTTGCTTCGATTTATTTCCTTTTTCGATCGCAGAATTAAAAAATCACGAAATATGCCATTGATCAAGGGGAAATAAATTGTAAATTCCGTCATTCGGTTTCAGGGAAATATCACAAAATTTCTCAATCTATCTAGACGAAAAAAAATCACAAACCCCACCCGCACCCCCCCCCCCCAAAAAAAAAAAAATCTTCAATCAGTAGCAGGAAGATATTGCAAATTCATCGATTGCGGGGAAAAAGTTGTAACATTCTTACTTTGTCCGTCTGTAAAAATCGTGAAATTTGCCGATCGATCGCCTGAAAAATAACAAATTCGTCAATCAGTCGCAGGGGAAAATGCTAAAATCGACAGTCGATCGTGGGGGGGGGGGGGGAAAGCAAGAAATTCTTCGATCGTATCACGTAAAAAAACGCAAAAATCGGCAAGCGGCGGAAGAAAAATATTGCAAAATTCATCGATTGCTGGTAAAACAGTTACAACATCCTCCCGTGATTCGTGAAAAAAAATCTCGAAATTTGTCCATCAATCACCTGAAAAATCGCAAAAATCTTCAATCAGTTGCGGGGAAAAAATCATGAAATTCTTCAATCGGTCACGTAAAAAACCCCACAAAAATTGCCAATCAGTAAAAGGAAAATATCAGAACATGTACAGATTGCAGGAAAAAAGTTGTAAAATTCTTTCTTCGTTCATCGGAAAAAATCGTGAAATTTGTCGATCTATCGCCTAAAAATTTGTCAATCAGTCGCAGGAAAAATGCTAAAATCAACAGTGGGTCGTGGAATAAAAATCATGAAATTCTTTGATCGGTTAAAGTAAAAACATAAAAATCAACCATCGGTCGATGAAAAATATCGCAAAATTCATATTTTGGGAAACAAAATTCTTACTTTGTCCGTCAGAAAAAATCGTGAAATGTGTCGATCCATCGCCTGAAAATAGAATATTCGTTAATCAGTTGCAGGGAAAAATGCTAAAATAGACAGTCGGTCGTGGGGGGCACATCGCGAAATTCTTTGATCGGTTCACTTAAAAACACAAAAATCACCAATCGGTAGAAGAAAAATATCGCAAAATTCATATATTGTGGGAAAAAAGTTGCAACATTTTTAGTGCAGCTTTGAATTTGTAGCCGCCCAGGTAAAAAGTCAGCAAAAAACCTTAAAAAAACATTCAGGAAAACTGAAGAAATTTCGGACAAAAAAATCTGCAGGTTTCCTTTACGTAAAAAAACCTGAATTAACCCCCCCACTTTTTTTGTCCGAAATACCTGCAGTTTTCCTTTAGGTAAACAAACCTGCGCATTCCCTTAACACGTCCGAAATACCTGAAGTTTTTCTTTAGGTAAACAAACCAGTGCTTTCCCTTACCATGTTGTCCGAAATACATGAAGTTTTCCTTTAAGTAAAAAACCTGTGTATTTTCTTTACATAAAATCATGTAGTATCACCGCACGGTCTGCTCTTGTCTGAAATATCAGCTGTTTTCCTGAATCCCAGGTAAAAATGTCAGCAAAAACCTTAAAAAAACTTCAGGGAAGCTGAAGGTATTTGGAACTAAAATTACCTTCAGCTTACCTTTAGGTAAAAAACATGTATTTTCCCTTAACCTTCTTAGTTCCAAATACCTGCTGTTTTCCTTTAGGTAAAAAACCTGTTATTTCCCTTCACCGATTTTGGCAGAAATATCTGCAGTTTTTCTTTAGGTATAAAACCTGTATCTTCTCTTTACATTATATCGCTGCACCTGCATGCGGACAGCCTTGCAGCCCTGTGCAAATTCGCATTAGATCAATACATAATAATGATTATATATCCAGTTCGACATTGATTTGATATATATTATGCATAAAAAAAACTTCAAATACTCAAATGGGATTACAAAATTTGTGAAGTTGGTTGATTTAACATTAGCTTTTGGGGTATCATGTCATAGATTTGTATAGGCTCGTTTCTGGAAAACAACTATGCTTACAATAAATTGCATGAACAGTGTTGGCAAAATTTAGAAATGTGCCCCCTGGAGGGGCAACATAGGTGTGTAACATGAACAAGTGGTCACGGGCCTTTTGAACGATACATCACATCAGGGATGTCAGCAATATTTAGAAAAGTGGGGTGGGGCAAAGTGGGGGGGCATTAGAGGTGCATAACATGAATAAGTGGTTACATGCCTTTTGAACGATATGTCACATGGGGGGTGTCAGCAAAATTTAGAAAAGTGTCCCCCGGGGGGGTGGGCAAAGGCACCAGAGGTACGTAACATGAATAAGTGGTCACAGGACTTTCAAACGATATGTCACATGAGGGGTGTCAGCAAAATTTAGAAAAGTGCCCCAGGGGGGCAAAGTGGGGGGAGGAGCATTAGAAGTGCATAACATGAATAAGGGGTCACAGACCTTTTGAACGATATGTCACATGAGGGGTGTCGGCAAAATTTAGAAAAGTGACCCCGGGGGGGGCAAAGTGGGGCGAGGGGCATTAGAGGTGCATAACATGAATAAGTGGTCACAGGCATTTCCAACGATATGTCACATGAGGGGTGTCAGCAAAATTTAGAAAAGTGACCCCCGAAAGGGGGGGGCAAAGGGGGGGAGGGGCATTAGAGGTGCATAACATGAATAAGTGGTCACAGGCCTTTCCAACGATATATCACGTGAGGGGTGTTAGCAAACTTTAGAAAAGTGACCCCCGGGGGGCAACGGGGGGGGGGGCATAACTTGAATAAGTGGTCACAGGCCTTTTGAACGATATGTCACATAAGGGGTGTCGGCAAAATTTAGAAAAATGCCCCCAGAGGTGGCAAAAAGGGGGGAGGGTCTTTAGAAGTGCATAACATGAATAAGGGGTCACAGACCTTTTGAACGATATGTCACATGAGGGGTATCAGCAAAATTTAGAAAAGTGACCCCCGGGGGGCAAAGGGGGGAGGGCATTAGAGGTGCATAACTTGAATAAGTGGTCATAGGCCTTTTGAACTATATGTCACATAAGGTATGTTAGCAAAATTTAGAAAAGAGACCCCGGGGGGGCAATGTGGGGGGAGGGGCATTAGAGTTGCATAAAAAGAATAAGTGGTCACAGGCCTTTCCAACGATATGTCACATGAGGGGTGTCAGCAAAATTTAGAAAAGTGACCCCCGGGTGGGGGGCAAAGGGGTGGAGGTGCATAACATGAATAAGTGGTCACAGGCCTTTGCAACTATATGTCACATGAGGGGTGTCAGCAAAATTTAGAAAAGTGACCCCCGGGGGGGGGCAAAGGGGGGAGGGGCATTAGAGGTGCATAACTTGAATAAGTGGTCACAGGCCTTTTGAACGATATGTCACATGAGGGGTGTCGGCAAAATTTAGAAAATGCCCCCGGAGGGGGCAAAGTGGGGGGAGGGGCATTAGAAGTGCATAACATGAATAAGGGGTCACAGACCTTTTGAACGATATGTCACATGAGGGGTGTCAGCAAAATTTAGAAAAGTGACCCCCGGGGGGGGCAAAGGGGGGAGGGGCATTAGAGGTGCATAACTTGAATAAGTGGTCATAGGCCTTTTGAACGATATGTCACATCAGGTATGTCAGCAAAATTTAGAAAAGTGACCCCGGGGGGGCAAAGAGGGGGAGGGGCATTAGAGGAGCATAACATGAATAAGTGGTCACAGGCCTTTGCAACGATATGTCGCATGAGGGATGTAAGCAAAATTTAGAAAAGTGACACCCGGAGGGGCAAAGGGGGGGAAGGGCATTAGAGGTGCATAAATTGAATAAGTGGTCACAGGCCTTCTGAACGATATGTCACATGAGGGGTGTCGGCAAAACTTAGAAAAATGCCCCCGGAAGGGAAAAGTGGGGGGAGGGGCATTAGGAGTGCATAACATGAATAAGGGGTCACAGACCTTTTGAACGATATGTCACATGAGGGGTGTCAGCAAAATTTAGAAAAGTGACCCCCGGGGGGGCAAAGGGGGGAGGGGCATTATAGGTGCATAACTTGTATAAGTGGTCATAGGCCTTTTGAACGATATGTCACATCAGGTATGTCAGCAAAATTTAGAAAAGTGCCCCCCCCAGTGGGGCAAAGTGGGGGGAGTGACATTAGAGGTGCATAACAGGAATAAGTGGTCACAGGCCTTTTGAACGATATGTCACATGAGGGGTGTCAGCAAAATTTAGAAAAGTGCCCCCGAAGGGTGCAAAGTGGGGGGAGAGGCATTAGAAGTGCATAACATGAATAAGGGGTCACAGACCTTTTGAACGATATGTCACATGAGGGGTGTCAGCAAAATTTAGAAAAGTGACTCCCGTGGAGGCAAAGGGGGGAGGGGCATTAGAGGTGCATAACTTGAATAAGTGGTCATAGGCCTTTTGAACGATATGTCACATCAGGTATGTCAGCAAAATTTAGAAAAGTGCCCCCCACCAGCGGGGCAAAGTGGGGGGATTGACATTAGAGGTGCATAACAGGAATAAGTGGTCACAGGCCTTTTGAACGATATGTCACATGAGGGGTGTCAGCAAAATTTAGAAAAGTGCCCCCCCCCCAGGGGGGAGCAAAGTAGCAGCACGGATATCAGATGTGTATAACATGAATAAATGGTCACAGGCCGTTCCAACAGTATGTTACATGACAGGGACAGGTGTTGGTAAAAGTTAGAAAAGTGCCACACTTTGGGCCTGGTATTGTGCCCCCCCCCCCCCCTTTGAAATTTTTATATATTACAAATAATATTTATCGGAAACCTCCGATGAAAATGCTGCAATTTAAAAAAACGTCTGAAAAGTAAGAGATAATAAAATCCCCCAAAGCAGTATATGGTTATAAATGAGAGGTACATCGCAGAACAACGGATTTCACTGCAAAACATTTCAAATTTTCATTTTCAAGAAAATTCACCATTCAATGTAGGAAAAATCGCAAAATTTGTCACTCATTGGCTAGAAAAAAAATCACCAAATTCTTTAATTGTTCATTTAAAAAGTAAAGATGAAAATAAGCAATCGCCAGTCACCACTCGGCAAGTAAATGTGAAAAACTGACGATTAAAAATATGGAAAGTACCAGCCAAACGCAAGATTTTCCAAAAGGGATTTTGTCAAAGAATTGGGGAAGAAAAAAACATGAATTTTGTCAAAAGATCGCGAAAAAACACACATTTCGTCAAAGGATTCGAAAAAAAAAATGTAAATTTCATCAAAGGATCACCAAAAAAGTGAATTATATCAAAGAATCGCAAAAAAGCGAGAATTTTGTCAAAAAAATCACAATAAAAACAGCACATTTCATCAAAGGATCGTGGAAAAACCCGAATTTCATTAAAGGATCGCAAAGAATCCGAAATTTCGTCAAAGGATTGTGGAATAAATGCAAATATGGTCAGTGGATTGCGGAAAATAAACACAAATATCGTCAATAGATCGCAGAAAAAAACAATTTCGTCAAAGAATCGCAAAAAAACCACACATTTCGTTAAACGATCGCTGAAAATCCAAAATTTCGTCAAAGAATTGGGAAAAAACGTAATCGTCATCAATAGAGCAAAGAAACAACACAAATATCGTCAATGGATCATGGCAAAAACACAAAATTCGTCAATAGATCGTCAAAAAACACAAATTTTGTTAAAGAATCGCGGGTGAAAAAAAAATGAGAATCTCGAAAAAAAAAAACGAGAATTCTGCCAAAGAATTGCGAAAACGAATGCAAATTTTGTCAAAAGATCGTGAAAAAAACGTACATTTTGTCAAAGGAACGCCAAAGAAACGATAACATTGCCAATAGATCCCGAAAAAACGCCAATTTCGTTAAAGTATCTGGAAAAAAATGCATAATTAGTACCAGGAGGGATCCCCTACCAACCCCCCCTTTACATTTCAGAAAATTTGCTGCAAATTTCAGATTTTTTAAACCTATTTTTTTCAATTTTGAATCATACCTGCTACTCAGTGGATAAACATACCTAAAATATACCCATAAATTAAATATTCAGTGACATAAATGTACTTACTGGCTACTAAAGAAATTATTCTCACTCGCTAGTAACTGGCTACTAAATAAATTCATCCTACCGGCCAGTGGCTACTAAGCAAAATTCCTTATTTTCATCTTTATTAAAAAGATTGTGAAATTCATCAATGGATCGCGAGAAAAACTCGTACGGTACAGTTCATCAGTCATGGAGAAAAAATCATGAAAATCTTCAGCCTGTTGTGGAAAAACATACAAAATTTGACGAACAGTTGCTAGAAAAAAATCCATGATTTTTGCTAATCAGTTGCAGGTAAAAAACTTCGTCAGTGCACCGCTAGAAGAAACTGCAAAAAAAAAACCCACGATCTTCCCTTATCGGTCGCAAGAAAAAGTCTCAAAATTCACCTATGTTGTTAAAAGAAAAAATCGAGAAAATTGCAAATCGGTCGTGGCTAAAAAAAAAATCGCGGAATTCGTCAGTAGATCGACGGAAGAAACTGTGAAATTCGTAGATCAGTAGCGAAAAAAAACTCGGTTTTCAACAATCGGCCTCAGGATATACTTACTGGTTCAAGAGAAATATAGCAAAATTTAAAAATCAGTCACCGGTAAAAAAAAAAAGCGAAATTTGTCAGTAGATCAGAGAAAAAATGGAAATTCGTCTATCAGCCGTGCAAAAATAACCCCTCGAGATTTGGCCAATCAGTTGAAAAAAGACACAGTTTACCAGTCGACTGTGAAAAAATATCACAACTTTTACTGATCTGTCACGAGTAGGATGCGAAATTAGTCGATCGGTAGCAGAAAAAAATATGATCGTTCGCAAAAAAGAGAGAAAAAATTTGCCATCAGAAGTGGAGGGTATACAGAGGTAAATGTTGTATACCTTCTGGTTCTTTTTCAGTAACACTGCATACCTGCATAAACATGTCAACTGGTCATATGAAAAGGAAAAAAACCCCAGGAAATTTATCAGTCGGTAAAGGGTTAAAAAAAATCACACAGTTCTTTAATTGTCACGGGGGGGGGGGGGATATTATTTAATTCATCCATTGATCGCATGAAAAAAAAATTGTTTTGCTTGTAAGTTGTGGAGAAAAAATATGGAAATTTATTGACTTTTTAAAAGACGGTTTATCGACAGAAAAAACGAGATCCGTTGATAAGCTTAGGTAAGGGAGAGGGTGGGTGGGGGGGGGGTGATCGGCAAAATTCATAAACCGACTGCATAAACAAAAAAATAAATATTCAGTTCCGCTAGTTGCTCGCAAGAAAAAAATGCAATATTTGCCAATCAGTACAAGTAAAATACCCCAAAATTTGTCAACTGGTTACAAGAAAAAATAGCAAATTTCTTCATTCAGTCATCAGGGGAAAAAAAAAAAAATCTGAGAAATTCACCAGTAATCATTGGGAAAAAAAAAAGAGAAATTTCTCAGTGTGTTGCTTTAAAATATTGTGAAATTTGTCAATCTGCTATGGAAATATAATGAAATGTAGCGGACAATCAATCGTGAGATTCTTCATTCGGTTGCAGAAAAAAATGGAATGCAGAAAATTAGCGAAAAATCGCTAAATTAATCACATTAAGTGACAATTGAATATTATCGTTGAATAATAATAATTGAACATCAATGTAAACAAAAAAGAATGCATAATTATATAAATTGGAAAAAATCACAATATTCAAACAGGAAAACATCACAAAATTCTACTGATGATAAAACAGAAAAAAAAAAAAAAAAAAAAAAAGATCTTAAATAAACCAATTCAAAATATTTTTTGAGAACAAGGTACATGAACGCCCTTTATGTAAAAATTCCCATACAGCAGCCCTTTCTTCCTAGAAGTTGACTCTAAAAAAAAAAGGCCACAAAGTGGTAATTTTTTTACAAAGGGCACACTTGTACCCTGTAAAAGTAGAAAAAAATAATACTTTGAACTGGCTTGTTCAGCCGTCCCTTTTTCTCTACAGACTTTTGCAATATTTTCCCGTGATCAAATGAAGAATTTTGCTATTTTTTAAAAACGTAAATTTCACCATTAGGTCATGGAGAGGCACAGTAAATTTGTCAATCGGTCATGTGAACCAAAAAACGAGAAATTCACCAGTCAGTTACAATGAAAAAAATCACATTGTTCTTCAGTTGTAGCAGGGAAAAAATTGCTTAATTCACCCAGCGATCACATGAAAAAAAAAGTAAGAAAAAGAAAAACCTCACAATTTTACCAATCGGGTGCAAGAAAAAATGCAACATTTAAATGCAAATTGGTAGAAATACAATATTGCAAAATTCATCAGTTGGTTGCGGGAAAAAATTGCAAAAATTCTCATTCAGTCATCTGAAAAAAATATTGTTTTAAATTTGTCTTTAACTGTTTTTTCGTGAAAAAATTACTTTATTTAAAATAATTATACACATGTAAAATTATTTTTGGTAGTTTTTGGTTAGCCGGGCACCAGTGTTATACATATATATTGTAATATATAACACTAGCGCCCGGCTAACCGAAAAGTACCTTATTTTTTCTATATTTCATATTCTACATAATAAATTAATCTACAATATATAAAAATTCTTTTAATTATTTGGTACTTTTCGGTTAGCTGGGTGCCAGTGTTATATATTACATATATGTGTGTATATATATATATACACAGATATGCATTTATATATGCAATATATGTATGTATATATAACACTGGCAAACGGCTAACCGAAAAGTACCAATTATTTTTATGAGTCGAATACTGCAACCAAAGACACTGAGCCCTGCTAAATGATTTGCAAGAGACATTACACCTTCTGTACATTATTAATCAAGCAGCTATGTTCCTAAAAAGATTATAGCTGCTCAATTTATAAAGGAAACTAAATTAGGTACTTACTAGTAAAATTTGTATTCCAATACATGGATCTATTAACTTGGGTCCTTTAAAGGACCCTTCACAAAATTTTATCACCTCAAAACAAGGAACCTTCACAAAATTTTCACCTGCAAACAGGATCCTTCACAAAACTTTCCCACCTCCAAACTGAACTTTTTACAAGTTTAATTATTTAGGAGTAAAATCAGTCTTTCACTTTTAAACATAATGGAAATATATGAATATATTTTTCGCTATTATTTAAAAAAATAGTGAAATTTATCTTTAGTTGTACACGAAAATTTCTTATAATAAGTTTTCCCCATACCACAGCATTTCTAAATTAATGTGGCTATATTTTTTACCGAACATGATTCTTGTCGAATGCATGGTGAATACAAAGTGCCGAATATCAATACTATAATATTAAAAAGAAGTGTAATACAGCCCTCTTACGCTATATATATATATAAACTTAAAAATTAATTAAAATTTGACTACTATACTGATGAAAAACTCCCTGCAAAAAGAAAAAAATACAATAACAACAGGACAACGTGACGATTAGTCCCGCTAATTTTCCGAATGGCGTTAAAACGTAAACACACGGTCTCAGAGTTGAGTTGGGTACTTCCCGTGACATGGAATCGGAAATACAGCTCGTGATCAAAATCAAATGTTCCAACGAAAATTTGAAATAAATAGATTAATACGAATTATACATTTTTCATTTGTTTTTGAAGAAGTAATTTTTATAAAAACTGGACGTCACGCCTGATAGAGGATAAGGGCAAATTATGCATGCAATAACCCCACCTATATTTTTCAGCTTTAATCGTGGACGCCACCAAAATGAGGAGAGGGGGGGTGGGAGGGTCCCTTCCCCTCCATTGATTTTGAAATTTAAGTGACTACAGTGAAACCTCCCTGTGTGACCACCTCCATTAACAGACCACCTCTCAGAACGACTATTTTTTCATGGAACGAAATTTATTCCTATAGGCTGAATACTAATTTTACCTCCATTCAGAGACCATCCCAGTTGAACTCCCTCCATGAGCGACCAATTTGTTTGAAGAAAATGAAACAAATTCCGTTTTCTCCTGGTCGCTTGAAGGTTTTATTAGAAAAATAATTCCGGAGAGCGCATTATTCATCAAACTTCTAAACTAAATTTAGATTTTTTTTTTATTATTATTCCGGTAACTTTTAAGTGTTTAAACCCCTTTATGCCTTTTTTAGGCAATGAATTTAATTCTGATGACAAATTAAGAATGGCGGTCAATAAACTCCCTTGCCCTATTCTGTCAGGAAACTCTCAAAGAAATAGATAATAATAGATACAAATTAATGAAATCTTCATTATTTATTGCTCCCCCCCACCCCCCCAAAAGAGCATTTATTTACTGAACTTCGAAAGGACTTGGAAATATAAGTTATAAAAGATAAAACCGTATTCATTTTATAAACTTTGTTGTAATTAACGTACGTAATTAACTTATGTTTTGATACTTCAGTTTTTATATTTTTTCTTAATGTGCAAGATAAATGTTAGTAACATTGTTATCTTTTTTCAACAATTAAAATCTAGATTTAAACATAACCTCAATTAAGAGACCACCTCTCGGAGTGACCAATTTTTATTCGAACGGAACGTGGTCGCTTTAAGGAGGTTTTACTATAATGAACTTTTGTTTTGATTCTTAAATTTTTATATTTTTTCTTAATGTGAAAAATAAATTTTAGTGACATTAATCGTTACCTTTTTTCAACAATTAAAATCTAGATTTAAACATAACCTCCATTAAGAGACCACCTCTCAGAGCGACCAATTTTTATTGGAACGGAACGTGGTCGCTTTAGGGTGGTTTTACTGTACATATTTTGTTATGTTTTCAAAAACAATATAAAATTTATTATTTTCGAGTAACTAAATTAAAAGAGCCTCTTTTATGTTAGTATGTGCAAAATTCTTAGTTCCTCTTTTTTAAAGAGCTGTTGTTGCTGTGTTTTATGACGGTCAATTATCTACACTTGGGATATGGGCCTAAAGGGGAGGGGAGGGGTGCTCTGGCGTCTTTCTAAGAGAAAGCAAGGAAATCCAAGGTTCGAAGAAAACCACGGAAATCTCCAAACTATTAGGCTGACGGGCGTGATTGGAATCGAAACCAGCACCTCTCGTCTACGAGCTTTGAGAGCAGAACCTCTCGGCCACTGGTGGGGCGGTTTTAAAGAGGAACTATGAATGTCGCGCTTGGACGAAAGAGCGGCATGGTGGGAGGGGTGAGTGCCATTGTCCCTTCTGTATTTGAAATTTAATTAACTAAAATTTCTTTTTTTTTTTTGACAGATTTAGAAAAACACAGTAAAATTTATTCTTTTCGGAAAACTTAAAATGGAAAACTGAATAAGACATTTTCAGAAAGGGGGTGGGGAAACTGGGGGCCCATTGCCCATCGTTAGATACTAAAATTTTAACTAAAATATATTTTTGTGCGTGTTTGAATACGATTTAAAATATTAATGAAAGGGGTTTTGAAATAATTTGGAGATTTTTTTTAGGGGACAATTTTTGTTGATTGAAATTTTTGTATGCGTTAGAGTTTGAGGGAATATTTTTACTAGTGGTAATTTAAGAGAAATTTATGAAAAATTTTAGGATAAAAAGGAGACTTTGAAATAATTTCGTGATTATTATTTTCTTTACAGAGGGGGATTTTCTGAGATTGAAATTTTTGAGCGTGTTAGAGTTGTGGTGAATTATTGTTCCTGGTTATAATTTTAGAAAACAATGTGACAAATTTAAGGTCAAAAAGGGCTTCGAAATAACTTCGTGATTTGTTTTTCTTTTTAGGGGGAATTTTCTGAGATTAAAATTTTTGATCGTGTTAGAGGTAATGTTACTTGTAATAATTTCAGAAGTTAAAAAAATTTTATTGTACCGATGGAAGACGTTAGATTTCCGTGTATTATCTAAAATATTAATCTAGAAATTTATTAAAATTATTATTGAGGAAACACAGGCATATCAAAATCTTAGATACCATAATGTGCAATAATAAAACTTTATAAAACTTTCAAGTAAAACCTCCATATTACCTGCATGAGAAACAGTTTTCATTTTCCCTGAAAATATCTCAAGCGATTTCACGAAAATTTTCTAAGTCATTGAAGATAATTTGGAGGTGATAACTTACAGAAATAAACCTGTATGAAATCTTTTAAAAAGCAGTATACTTCTCTTAAGAAAACCTTTAGTTTTCATTTTCCTTAAAGATACCAGCTGAAACCTTCAAAACGCCTGCAACATCTCAAAATTTTTAAAGGTTTTTCTCTGATTCTTTTACCTGGGAAGATAAGCCACGAAGTGGTAGAAGGGACACTGGAGGCGCATAAAATAAATAAGTGATCACAGGCCATTCCAACAATATGTCACAAAGGGTGTCGGCAAAATTTAGAAAAGTGCCCCCTCAGGTAGGAGCAAAGTGGGCGCAGAGGCATCAGATGTGCATAACATGAATAAGTGGTCACAGGCCTTTTCAACAATAGGTCACGTGAGGGGTGTCAAAAATTTAAGAAAAGAACCCACTCAGGGGGAGCAAATTGGGGGCAGGGACATCGGATGTGTATAACATAAATAAGCGGTCACAGGCTGTTCCAACAATATGTCACATGATGGGTGTCAAAAAAATTTAGAAAAGTGCGAACTCAGGGGGAGCAAAGTGGGGGCAGGGACATCGGATGTATATAACATGAATAAGTGGTCACAGGCCGTTCCAACAATATGTCACATGATGGGTTTCGGCAAAATTTAGAAAAGTGCCCCCTCAGGTGGGGTGCTAAGTGGGCGCAGGGGCATCAGATGTGCATAACATGAATAAGTGGTCACAGGACGTTCCAACAATTTGTCACATGATGGGTTTTGGCACAAATTTAAAAAAGTGCCCCCTCAGGGGGGGGCAAAGTGGGCGGAGGGGCATCAGATGTGCATAACATGAATAAGTGGTCACAGGCCTTTCGAACAATATGTCACATGAGGAGTTTCGGCAAAATTTTAAATACTGCCCCCTCAGGGGGGAGAAATGTGGGCGGAGAGGCATCAGACGTGCATAACATGAATAATTGGTCACAGGCCTTTCCAACAATATGTCACGTGAGGGGTGTCAAAAAATTTAGAAAAGTGCCCCCTCAGGGGGAGCAAAGTGGGGGCACGGACATCGGATTAGTATAACATGAATAAGTGATAACAGGCCGTTCCAACACTATGTGACATGATGAGTTTCGACAAAATTTAGAAAACTGCCCCCTCAGTTTGGAGCAAAGTGGGCAGAGGGGCATCACATGTGCATAACAGGTATAAGTGGTCACAGGCCTTTCCAACAATATGTCTCGTGAGGAGTGTAAAAAAAAATTAGAAAAGTTCCCCTCAGGCGGAGCAAAGTGGGGGCAGGGACATCGGATGTGTATAACATGAATAAGTGGTCACAGTCCATTCCAACAATATGTCACATGATGGGTGTCAAAAAAATTTAGAAAATTGCCCTCTCTGGGGGAGCAAAGTGAGCGCAGGGACATCGGATGTGTATAACATGAATAATTGCTCACAGGCCGTTCCAACAATATGTCACATGATGAGTTTCAGCAAAATTAAAAAACTGCCCCCTCAGGAGGGAGCAAAGTGGGCGGAGGGTGCATCAGATGTGCATAACATGAATAATTGCTCATAGGTCTTTCGAACAATATGTCACATGAGGGGATACGGCAAAATTTAGAAAACTGCCCCCTCAGGGGGGAGCAATGTGCGCAGAGGGGCATCACATGTGCATAACAGGAATAAGTGGTCACAGGCCTTTCCAACAATATGTTACGTGAGGGTTCTCAAAAAAATTTAGAAAAGTTCCCCTCAGGGGGAGCAAAGTGGGGGCAGGGACATCGGATGTGTATAACATGAATAAGTGGTCACAGGCCATTC
Organism: Maratus speciosus; assembly: GCA_963932465.1. Classification (NCBI taxonomy): domain Eukaryota; kingdom Metazoa; phylum Arthropoda; class Arachnida; order Araneae; family Salticidae; genus Maratus; species Maratus speciosus. The sequence goes on along the minus strand of OZ010787.1, from coordinate 238,968,182 downwards.
CAACAATATGTCACATCATGGGTGTCAAAAAATTTTAGAAAATTGCCCCCTCTGGGGGAGCAAAGTGAGGGCAGGGACATCGGATGTGTATTACATGAATAAGTGGTCACGGGCCGTTCCAACAATATGTCACATGATGAGTTTCAGCAAAATTTAGAAAACTGCCCCCTCAGGAGGGAGCAAAGTGGGCGGAGGGTGCATCAGATGTGCATAACATGAATAATTGCTCACAGGTCTTTCGAACAATATGTCACATGAGGGGATACGGCAAAATTTAGAAAACTGCCCCCTCAGGTGGGGTGCTAAGTGGGCGCAGGGGCATCAGATGTGCATAACATGAATAAGTGGTCACAGGACGTTCCAACAATATGTCACATGATGGGTTTCGGCACAAATTTAAAAAAGTGCCCCCTTAGGGGGGCAAAGCGGGCGGAGGGGGCATCAGATGTGCATAACATGAATAAGTGGTGACAGGCCTTTCGAACAATATGTCACATGAGGAGTTTCGGCAAAATTTTAAATACTGCCCCCTCAGGGGGGAGCAATGTGGGCGAAGAGGCACCAGACGTGCATAACATGAATAATTGGTCACAGGCCTTTCCAACAATATGTCACGTGAGGGGTGTCAAAAAATTTAGAAAAGTGCCCCCTAAGGGGGAGCAAAGTGGGGGCACGGACATCGGATTAGTATAACATGAATAAGTGATAACAGGCCGTTCCAACACTATGTGACATGATGAGTTTCGGCAAAATTTAGAAAACTGCCCCCTCAGGTTGGAGCAAAGTGGGCAGAGGGGCATCACATGTGCATAACAGGTATAAGTGGTCACAGGCCTTTCCAACAATATGTCACGTGAGGAGTGTAAAAAAAATTTAGAAAAGTTCCCCTCAGGCGGAGCAAAGTGGGGGCAGGGACATCGGATGTGTATAACATGAATAAGTGGTCACAGGCCATTCCAACAATATGTCACATGATGGGTGTCAAAAAAATTTAGAAAATTGCCCTCTCTGGGGGAGCAAAGTGAGGGCAGGGACATCGGATGTGTATAACATGAATAAGTGGTCACAGGCCGTTCCAACAATATGTCACATGATGAGTTTCAGCAAAATTTAGAAAACTGCCCCCTCAGGAGGGAGCAAAGTGGGCGGAGGGTGCATCAGATGTGCATAACATGAATAATTGCTCACAGGTCTTTCGAACAATATGTCACATGAGGGGATACGGCAAAATTTAGAAAAATGCCCCCTCAGGGGGGAGCAATGTGGGCAGAGGGGCATCACATGTGCATAACAGGAATAAGTGGTCACAGGCCTTTCCAACAATATGTTACATGAGGGTTCTCAAAAAATTTAGAAAAGTTCCCCCTCAGGGGGAGTAAAGTGGGAGCAGGGACATCGGATGTGTATAACATGAATAAGTGGTCACAGGCCATTCCAACAATATGTCACATGATGGGTGTCAAAAAAATTTAGAAAATTGCCCTCTCTGGTGCAGCAAAGTGAGGGCAGGGACATCGGATGTGTATAACATGAATAAGCGGTCACAGGCCGTTCCAACAATATGTCACATGATGAGTTTCAGCAAAATTTAGAAAACTGCCCCCTCAGGAAGGAGCAAAGTGGGCGGAGGGTGCATCAGATGTGCATAACATGAATATGTGGTCACAGGTCTTTCGAACAATATGTCACATGAGGGGTGTCAGCAAAATTTAGAAAAGTGCCCCACCGGGAGGGTGGGTGGAGGACCATCGGAGGTACATAACACAAATAAGAGGTCACAGACCTTTATAACAATATGTCACATGAGGGGTTGTCGGCAAAATTCAGAAAAGTGTCCCCCTTGGGGGGGGAAGTGGGTGGAGGACATCAGAGAGGCATAACATGAATAAGTGGCCCCAGGCCTTTTCAACAACATGCCACAAGAAGTGTCGGCAAATTTAGAACAAAAAAACCTGGGGGTGGGGGAATTGCTTGAAGGGACATGGGAGGAGCATAACATGAATAAGAGGTCACACGCCTTTCCAACATTATGTTATATGACATGTGTCGGAAAAAGTTAGAAAAGTGCTCCTCTTTGGGACTAGTATTGTGCACCCCCCTCCCTTCGAAATTTTTATATATTAAATATAATATTTAGCGGAAGGCTTTAAGGAAGGTAAAAATATTCAATCTAAAATGATGAAAATACTGCAATTTTTAAAAAAAATCCGAAAAGTAAGACACAATGAAATTCCCCAAAGCAGAATATGCTTATAAATGCGACATACACTGCAGAACAACGGACTTCACCGCAGAACATTTCAAATTTTTATTTTCAAGAAAATTCACCATTCAATTGTAGGAAAAATCGAAAAAAATTTCACTCAATGGCCAGAAAAAATTTAAAAAAATCGGCAAATTCTTTAATCGTTCATTTAAAACGATTGCGAAATTCATCAATTGGTCGCAAGAAAAACTTGTGCAATTCGTCAGTCATGGAGAACAATTCATGAAATTCTTCAGCTTGCTGTGAAAAAACATACAAAATTCGACGAACAGTTGCGAGAAAAAAATCCATGATTTTCGCCAAACGGTTGCAGCTAAAAAATCGCGAAATTTGTCAGTGCACCTCCAGAAGAAACACCGAAAAAACCACTATCTTCTCTAATCGGTCGCAAGAAAAAGCCTCAAAATTTGCCTATGTTACAAGGAAAAATTCGTGAAAATTGCAAATCGGTTGAGGTTAAAACAAAATCGTGAAAATTGTTAGTGGATTGTCAGAAGTAACTGCGAAATTCGTAGATCAGTAGCAGAAAAAAACTCATGACTTTCTCCAATCGGTCTCAAGATTTGCTTACTGGTTCAACAGAAATATCACAAAATTTTTAAATCGGTCACATGAAAAAATAAAGCGAAATTCGCCGGTGGATCATCGAAAAAAATGGAAATTAGTCGATCAGTCGTGCAAAAAAACCCCTCGAGATTTAGCCAATCAGTCACAGAAAAGCGACAAAGTTTACCAGTCGACAGAGAGAAAATATCATGATATTCACCGATCTGTCACAGGTAGAATGCGAAATTAGTCAATCGGTTGCAGAAAAAAAAATGTGTTTTCTACCAATCGTTCGCAAGAAAAAGAAAAAAATTTCAATCAGTAAAAAGAAAATATAATGAAATTCGCTTTTCATTCGCATGAAAAAAAAAACTCTAAAGTCGTCAGAAAATTCATGAAATTTTTTGATAAGTCGTGGAAAAATACAACGATTGTTTCCAATCTGTCGCAAGAAAAAATTGGAACATTTGCCAATCCGTCTTAGGTAAAAAAGCACGAAATTCATGGATCAGTTGTGTAAAAAAAACTACGATTTTCGCCAAAAGGTCAGTGAAAAATATCACAAAATTCGCCCACCAGTCGTGGTTAAAAAATGCGAAATTCTTCAATGAATTGTGGAAAATATATCGAAATTATTCACCCATCGCAGTAGAAAAATTGTGAAATTCAATAATTTGGTCAGAGAAAAAAACGCCGAATTTGCCAATTGACAGAGGAAAAATTCTGAAATAATTCGAAAATCGTCAATCGATTGTTGGAAAAAAAACACAAAATTATCATTCGATAGGGGGAAAAATCACAAAATTTGCCAATAGTTTCTTTCGTGTGAGTACGTCAGCGTTTTACGAAATGTCCTTTGCATTTCTATAAAAGATACAATTGCACTTCTTCATGTATAAGAAAAATTTCCTGTGACTTTTTTTTTAATTCACACAGAACATTGCAAAGTATTCAGCTTTGGGACGGAAATTCTTTGATCAGCCGCAGGAAAAATCTGTGAAGTTCATTCAGTGACCATACGAGAAAAAATCCTATGCGTTTTGCAAATTGGTCGCAAGGAAACATCTGCAAATTTTGCCATAGAAATAAATCACAATCGGTTTTTCTCCTCTCATCCAGAAATTCGGTTCAAAACACCCACTTTGTAGATATTTTCTGAAAGTTCTTTTACGTTCACCAAAAAAAACGGAAAACGTCTTTCAAGGACATAGTTTCTGAATAACATCTGTTGATTTCATGCGTTTCTGAACAAAAACGAATTAAAACATGTGTCCTAAAGTTACTTCCTTCAGATTTGAGAACAGCCTTAAAATATTGCGAAGTCTGTCAATCTGCTGGGGAAAAAATCATGAAATTGAACAGTCAATCGTGAGGGAAAAAAAATAAGATTATTCAGTCGGTTTCAGAAAGATAATGTGATTCGTTGTTGACCGATTTCTTACAAAAAATCTTAAAATTAGTCGCATTAACTGGCAACTGAATATTACCTTTGAATAATAATTAATGGAAAAAAATTAAAAAGAATGCATAACATTAAATTAGGGGAAATCACGAGATTCAATCTGTTACAGGAAAACACTGCAAAATTGTATTGTTATAAAAATATATCCTAAATAAAGGACACATTTGTACCTTGTAAAGAAAGAAAAAAAAAACAATATTTGGAACTGGCCTGTTTAATGTCCCCATTTCTCAACAGAATTTTTTTTTTATATTTTCCCACGACTGATTGAAATTTCTCAGTTGTCCTCCCAAGCAACAGACGAATGTCGTGGTTTCTTTCTCCCGTAATCAAATGAAGAATTTTGTTATTTTTTAAACATGTAAATTTCATCATTTGGTCGTGGGGAAGCATAAAAAAATTGTCAATCAGTCATGTGAAAAAGAAACAAAAACCCAAGAAATACACCAATCGGAAAAAAATATCACACAGTTCTTTGGTCGTCACGGGGAGGAAAAATTATTTAATTCATCCATTGATCGCCTGAAACAAAAAAGAAATGGTTTGCTAGTAATTTGTGGGGGGGAAAATATGGAAATTCATCAACTGTTTATAAAAAAATGAGATTCGTTGATCAGCTTAGGTGGGAGGGGGGGGGAGGTAATTGACAAAATTCATAAACCGATTGCATGAAAAAAAATTCTTTAGTTCCGCTAATCACTCGAAAGAAAAAATGCAATATTTGCCAACGATCACCAGAAAAAAATACAATATCTCCCGATCAGTATAAGTAAAATCAGTACAATTGCCACAGGGTGGTAATTTTTTTAAAAAGGGCACACTTATACTTTGTAAAAGAAAAAAAAACAATATTTTGAACTGGCTTGTACAGCGCCCCTTTTCCTCAACAGACTTTTGCAATATTTTCCTGCAACTTTTCTCCCGTGATCAAATGAAGAATTTCGTTATTTTTTAAAAACGTAAATTTCATCATTATGTCATGGACAGGCATAGTAAATTTGTCAATCGGTCATGTGACAAAAAAAAAAAAAAACGAGAAATTCACCAGTCAGTTACAATAGAAAAATCACATTGTTCTTCAGTTGTAACAGGGAAAAAATTGCTTAATTCACCCACCGATCACACGAAAAAAAAAAAGTAAGAAAACGAAAAACCTCGCATGTTTTGCTAGTAAGTCGTGGGAGAAAATATAGAAATTCAACAACTGTTTATGAAAAAAATGAAGTTTGTTGATCAACTGGGAAGAAAATCGGCAAAATTCATAAACCGGCCATGTGAAAAAAAATCCCACAAGTTTTGTCAATCGGCCGCAAGAAAAAATGCAATATACGCCAATCGGTATGGCTTAGATATATTAAAATCCTGCATCCGTCATCTTGGATTTTTTTCTTGCATAAAAACTCCTTTTTCGCCAAGTAGTAATGTCGCCAATGGTTAAATATTGTTGATAGATTAATATAACATTGAAAAAACTGGAATATAATAATTATAACTATTAATTAAAAAACAAATTTTTAATTCACGCCAAGAAAAAATACAAGATGGCGGATGTGGGATACATCTGTTCTGAAATAAAATATAACAAAATTTATCAGTTGGTTGCGGGAAAAAATTGCAAAAATTCTCATTCAGTCACCTGAAAAAAAATTGAGAAATTCAACAGTCGATTAATGGAAGAAAAAAAAATTCTAGAAACCCTTCAGTCGATTGCTTTAAAATATTGTGAAATTCGTCAATTGGTCACAGGAAAACAACATGAAATTCAGCAGGCAATCATGAGAAACAATCTTGAAATTTTACAGTTGGCTGCAGAAAAAAATGTGAAATTCGTCGATCAGTCACAGGAGAAAAAAAACATAATGTGTCAGTCAATAGGGAGGAAAAATCAAGAAATTTCATCAGTTGCAGGAAAATATCACAAAATTCTACTTATAAAAAAGGACTAAATGCAAAATATTTTCAGTGAACAAGGTACATGAATGCTTTTTTTTAGTGTCCAGCTGGCAGTAATTTTTTTCTAGAGTCCACACTGTTGAAGGCATTTTTAATTACAGAATAAAATGAAATAAGTGATTACTACTCTATTGTTATTCATACTGCTTAATATGTTTCTGAATAGGTAATTTGTTAAGACAATGTTATCCATTGTGAATTTGTATTTTATTTACATTTGCCTGTGGATATTTCTTTTAAACGTAATTTCAATATAAAAAAGAATGCTGACTTGTATTTTTTATATCTGCCTCCTAAATAAGAAAAAAAAAGAAAAGAAAGAAATCTTGTTTTCACCTTTTATGATATGAAGCCATGTATATTCGTGTTGACGCTCAGCCGCTTTAGCAGGGCGCAGCGCCCAGCAGCCCTTTTTATTTCTTTTTTGTGCCTGGGAGCTCTTTTTAACACTTCCTATGCTTCCCGTGGCAATTCAATTGATCGCGGGAAAATATCGTAAATTCTAGGGACTGAAAACAAACCAGCTCAAACTATTTTTTGTGAATAATGTACAAGTGTGCCCCTTTTTTTAGAATAGTGTTCCCTTTTTGAAAAATTCCCGCCCGGCAGCCCTTTTTTCTAGAATCAACACTATATATGTAATGTAATATTAACGTTTAAAAAAGGAAGGAGGCACATAATAAAAATGCACACCTGCATACATTTTACACGATTAAATCATGTTGACAAAAAGATCTAAAAACACATATAAAAAACACCAACTGACCAGGAGTAGAATTGATATAAAAAAAACCTCTGGTCCCAAAGACCAGTAAGCATAAGAATTTACTGGTCCGCAGTCATCATCAATGGTCTGCTACATAAAATTCTATTTCATCCCTTTAACCCTTTGAGTGACCCTCCCCTTTCAGATTAATTACTTCAACTGACTAAGATTTCATGGAATTTTCTTTGTTTTTTTTTATAAAATAAAGTTATGCGATTTGTGTTTGGTTGCTGTTTTTGCAGGGACAGGAAAGTTTACGTTTACCTGTCAGAGAGGGGGGGGGGGAAGTTACCGGTTCTGCAGATAAAATTTTTCAAATTAGTGGTCCAATTGAATTTCTGGTGGTGCAGAACAGTCCCAGCAGACCACAAAGGAAATCGAACGCTAAACTGACAATGAATAATATAACTTTTTAAATATTTACTACTCAAAAACATACTAAGCAATATGAACTGAACAAGCACAGAATGAAATCCGTTATTTCTTTTAACCCTGTAAATGATAAAAGAAACAATGCAAACAAGAGAAAATTACACAAAAATAAAATTTACATTCACAATAAAACATGTGAATCTGCTCAAAACATGGAAGATTCTCACCCATTACAGAACAGTCCTTTTTAATAATTGTTTTGTAAACACAGGAGGTAAACGGTGTGGCTGCACAGCTATATCACAACTGTTGGAGTATTGTTAGGGGCCCCAAGAATCTATATATAATTTAAAATGATATTATGCACTATAGAATAATATTACTGCTCTAAATTTGTCTTTAACTGTTTTTTCGGGAAAAAATTACTTTATTTAAAATAATTATACACATGTAAAAGAATTTTAAAATTATTTTTCCTGTATTTCATGTTCTATATTATAAATTATTCTACAATATAGAACTTTTTTAAAATTAATTTTATGAGTCGAATATTGCAGCAAGAGACATTAAGCCCCACTAAATGATTTGCCAGACATTACACCTCTACTGTGTATTAATCAAGCAGCTATGTTCCTAAAAAGATTATAGCTGCTCGATTTATAGAAGAAACTAAATTACTTACCGAGAAAATCGTATTCCAGTACAGTGATCTACTCAGAACTTAGGTCCTTTAAAGGACTCTTCACAAATTTTTTATGCATATATCTCCTTGGAAGTATAAACAAGAAACTGAACATAACGATTATTTCAAATTCAGAAAATTATGACTAGATTTTTCACAAATATAAAAAGATGTATTAATGAAAGTATCAAATTTTAAAATACAGTTTATTATTAAGTGGTATCTCTAGGATATGTATTTTAAGAATGAAGTGTCACGCCGTTTTTAAAATTGGGAAAGATTTTTTTTCGTTATTATTTAAAAAAATAGTATCGCATAAATGGCTGAATACAAAGTGCCAAATATCAAGCTATAATATTAAAAATAAGTATAATACAAGCTACACTTATAGTCCTCTTACGGCTATATAGATATCCATTTAAAAATTAATTAGAATGTGCCTATTATACATATAAAAAGAGCCATGCAAAAAGAAAAAATATAATATAAATACGACAACGCAACGATTACTCCCGCTAAATTTCAGTGTGGTTGGCGGTAAAGTAAACACGCTCAAGAAATCTGAGAGTTGAGTTGATAACTTCCTTCTCATTCTCCCGTGACATGGAGTCAGAAATGCAGTCACATGATAAAAAATCAACTGTTGCAACGAAAACTTTGTTTTTGAAGAATTTTTATAAAAACTGGAATTCACGCCTGATAGAGGATAAGGGGAAATTATGCATGTAATAACACCACCTATATTCTTCAGCTTTAATCGTGGACGCTACCAAAAAGAGGAAAGGGGGTGGGAGGGACCCTGCACCTCCCTAGATTTTGCAATTTAAATAACTAGATATATATATATTTTGTTATGTTTTCAAAAACAATATAAAATGTATTATTTTCGAGTAACGAAATTAAAAGAACCTCTTTTCTTTAATGTTAGTATGTGCAAAATTCTTAGTTCCTCTTTTTTAAAGAGGTGCTTTTGGTGTTGTTTTATGATGGCCAATCGTCTACACTTGGGATATTGGGCAGAAGGGGGGGAGGGTGCCCTGGGGCAGAGCCCGATTAACTCCATATGGATCCCGGGGCACACATACTATCTGAGGGCCCCCTTTCCCAAAATAATCTCGAGTCATACAATACATACACTACAACCGTAACATACAATCATATGGTGCTATTTAAATTTTATTGATTAAAATTTTTATTGATTAAATTTTATTAATTAAAATCATTGTTTTATGCTTAAAACAATGCGTTGTTTTGTTTCTGTGAAGTCAATTACAGTTCTAATGTGTTTAGTTGTTCGCATAAGCATATTGCACATAATAATATTTTTTTAGGAATTCCGCACTTTCTTTTAGACTTATTTGTGAATACTAAGGTTTGAGAGAGTTCAATGATGTCAAATAGGTGAAATATATTTTTAATGCCAACTGTAGACCTAAGTTTTCTTTAATGTATATTTTTCAGAGTACACACAAACATTTTAGGGCACCCTATAACTGGAGTACTGGGGCACGTGCCTCATGTGCTCCTGTGATAATCAGGCCCTGCCCTGGGATCATTCAAAGGGAACCTATTCCGTATTTACGCAAAGAAATCCAAGGTTCGAAGAAAAACACGAAAAAAACTCCGAACGACTAGGCCGACGGGCGCAATTGGGTTCAAACTCAGCATCTCCTGTCTACCAGCTTTGAGAGCAGAACCTCTGGACCGCTGGTGGGGTGGTTTTGAAGAGGAACTAAGAATTTTGCGCTAGGACGACAGGAGCGACATGGTGGAAGTGGGGGGCGAGGGGAGTGCCATTGTCCCTTCATGCATTTTGAAATTTAATTAACTAAAATTTCTCTTTTTTTTGTCAGATTTAGAAAAGCACAGTAAAATATATTCTTTTCGAAAAACTTAAAATGAAAAACTAAATAAGACATTTTTAGAAAGGGAGAAGTGAAATTGAGGGCAATCGTTAGATTTTGAAATTTAACTAAAATATATTTTTGAACATGTTTGAATACGATTTTAAATATTAATGAAAGGGACTATGAAATAATTTGGAGATTTTTTTAGGGTGCAATTTTTGTACGTGTTAGGCTTCGGGGGGTTATTTTTACTGGTGGCAATTTAAGAGAAATTTATGACAAATTTTAGGATAAAAGGGGACTTTGAAATACTTTCGTGATTTTTTTTTTTTTTTTTTTTTAGTTTTAGGGGGAATATTTTGAGATTGAAATTTTTGAGCTTGTTAGAGTGAGAGGTGAAATTGTTACTGGTTATAATATTAGAAAAAATTGTGACAAATTTAAGGTCAAAAAGGGTTTCGAAATAATTTCGTGATTTGTTTTTCTTTTTAGGGGGAATTTTCGGAGATTGAAATTTTTGAGCGTGTTAGAGGTGAAATTGTTGCTTATAATAACTTCAGAAATGGGGTAATTAAAAATTTTAACTAGTAGACTACTTCAAAATAACTTAGATATTTTTCTTTCTTTAAGGGGATTTGTAGATGGGCATTAAATAGTAGTATTTTAAATGATAATTAAAAATCTCAACGAGGGGACTTTAAGATAATTTTGAGATTTTTATTTCTAGAATGGGATTTTTATATCGCTATTTAAAATAGTAATTTTAAGTGTTGATTAAAAATTTTAACGAGGGGGAGTTAAGAATTTTTGACTAAACCGGAGGATGCCGATAGATTTCCGGGAATTATCTAAAATATTAATTTCGAAATAAATTTAAAATATTAATGAGGAAATGCAGGCATATCAAAATCTTAGATACCATAATGTGCAATAATAAAAACTTTAAGTAAAACCTTCATGTTACCTGCTTAAGAAACAATTTTTATTTTCCTTCAAAATACCTCATGTGATTTCACGAAAATCTTCTAAGTCATTGAAGTTAATTTGGGGGTGATAACTTACAGAAATAAACCTGTATGAAATCTTTTAAAAAGCGGTTTAATTTTCTTAAGAAAACCTTTAGTTTTCTTTTGCCTTAAAGATAGCCGTTGAAATCTTCAAAATGGCTGCAAAATCAATTTTTTAAAGGTTTTTCTCTGATTTTTTTTACCTGGGCGCAGCTTTGAAAACAGTTAATTTTGTACCTGCAACTTTGAAAAAGTACGCTATTTATTAGGTGTCCATTTTGATCTCTTATTATTTTGTTAATTTTAGCGAGACCTAGGTTTATTTAGTTGAGTAATATGAATTTAGCATCGTACAATGTTTGTGAAATTGTAACATGCAGAAATTGCTTATTTAGGACACTGTGACTTTGTTTATATATGGTACAGAAGGTCATTACTCACATGTGCGCACACAATTTTTAATGTTTTGTGTCACTATTATTGATTCTCAAAATGGCAATGTTAAAAATGTTTCTATAAATGGTCTATTATGCTCATAGAAAAAGGTAGAGTCATTTTTAAAGCCATATAAAATTCAGGATTATTTTAACAATACGAACAATGATTCACTCAATTCGGGTGGACATTTGAGAGCTCTCACTTCAACATAACCTTGTAAAGATAGATAAAAAAGAGTGGGTACGACATCACACCTGCGGGATAGGGACTGACGCACATTTGCCAAAACACCAGATATTTCCCGAATATCGGGGGCAACAACGGCAATCCTGGCGTCTAGATCCATATTGATTTCAATGGGGCACTCGTAGATTAGGCTTTTTATATGGACCTACAGGGAAAAGTCCAAACAAGAGAGATCCGGCGATCTTTTTGGACAAGCTATGGGACCTGCTCCACCAACCCATCGCCCTGGGACAGTGGAAAACTACCTTTAACTTCTCACCTCTTGCGTTCCGACAATACATTCTATGATAAAATTTGCTCATGTGGCTGCGTTATATCATCCATTCTCAGATATAAAACTCTCACGTTTGACTATACGGCAATCCTTGAGCTGTATTTCTTTGTTTTTGACGATCATTTCCTATCAACATCACGTGACTTTTAACGAAACGTAAACTCTAAAATATTTGACGAAAGTTTTGCCTCAATCACGGTCAGACTCAATGCATTTTAAGAAAACAGTTGCTGTACATCCTCGAATCCTTCGATTTTAGCAAGCAGATATTTTCTCTTTTATGTTACTCCTGTAATAATTTATTTTAAAACAGCACTTTTTAATGGTTTTCAGAAAATACTGAAATATAGGTAGTTATTGTTTCTTCATTAGCTATTTTTAGCTGTTAATTTTTTTAAGAATGCTTATTCATATTTTTATTTATTTATTTATATGTTGTTGTTCGTTATGATTTAATTCGGAAAGAATAAATTTTCTGTGTTCTTCAAAACCATTCAAAAAGAAAATTTGGTCAATAAAATTTCAAACTTCTGGGATATCTTTTTTAAAAATTTAATTACGAAGTATATTCTGTTTTCAACCAAATTAAAAATAAACATAATTGATCCCTCTCCCCTTTATGAACAGTAAAGAGTTAAAATCTTATCCACCTACTCAAAGTGATAAAATCTGACGCAATATGCATTTCACAATTCGTTATTTGTGAGCAACGAATTAACCAGATCATATATTAATCATTCATTGAGCAAATAAAATTTCACTAATAAATTATTTAATCAAGCCATATTATAATTATTCATTGACCATGAGAAAACGATAATAATAAATTAGCTTTACTTAAAACTTTCAGAAATTATATCAGCACCGATAAAATAACAATCTATCTTATTAAAATATAAATACGCAGCAGAATTCATTACATCAATCTAAAATCATGTCTATACAAGTCCCCAATAGCGAGGTTGGAAGAGCAAAGCTCTCCCACGCCAAAGGTCGCAGGTTCGAATCACACCGAGGAAACCCAGAAGTGAAGTTTTCCTTCCCCTGTCAATAAATACTGAAGCTTAAAAACTGTTCGATAGATGGCACCACCAGCTCTCTTTTGACGAAACTTTTGACGAAATTTATATAGTCAAGCAAGTGTAGAAAGTAATTTCATCAATTTTATGAAATATTCGCTCGGAGCATTTCCCAGGAAACGGTTTCGTGAAAAACAAAGAAAATTTCGTGAAGTCTGAGTATTCATTTCTGAGTGTGCCCCTAAAAATGATTCCCACATTTTCAGATAAACCCTGTATAATTTTCCTCTAAACGAACTTTTATACCTTGCTGTAGCAAATGCTTTTTCACTTTCTAATATCGTTTTCTCATAACTTTTAGACTCATCATTGATTAAAAATCTGCCTATATTTTCTAGACTTAAAAGTGCTTCGTTTTTAACGGGGTAACCTATTAAGGTGTTTTACATGTTAACTAAATCTACCTTTTCTCTTAAACCGCTCATGATATTAGCACAAATTTTTTCCAATAAATTTATTGAATCTATATTTATTAAAGTAAATAATGCGTTTTTAAGAGAATACAGAGAAAAGTACTTTTGTACTGTTTTTGAGTGAAAAAAAAATGAAAAAATGTTCAAATTCCCTCAATTCAAATGATACCCAACGAGACAAAATAACGGAGAAAACAAATTATCAAGATCGTTATTATGATTTTCCAGTAAAGGTATAAATTGTGATAAAAATGTTACTTTTCAGGAGAAGCTAAAAACCAAAATTTACAAACAAACTTAGTGTACTTCCAGAGCGCATATTTAGATGGGAATTTTTGCATTTTGTGCATTCCATAGTGTAGAATTATATTACTGAAAAAAATTAACATGATTTTTTTCTTTCGTCTTTCCAATAGGTTACACCCTTAAGCGATCACTTTGGCACTTCGTATTTATTTTTATCTTCTATATTATTAATGCACAATTTAATCGTCTACACTGTAAAAAAATGTGTAAAGGTACTAAAGTTTTTCTAGGACACTGGGATTCCTAGAACATTTTATGTAACGGCAACAAGAAAAAATCCTGTAACAGACGCTGTTACAACAATTTTTCTTGTTGCTGTTACATAAAAAGTTCTAGGAATCCCAGTTTCCTATAAAAACTTTAGTAACTTTACAGATTTTTTTACAGTGTAGTTTAATATAAATTCCTTCACATAACCCACTAAAATAAACTCGAAGCACTATTCAAATGGTTGAGGGTTGGTTTTAACAATAATGTTTATTTAAATCTAATTGGACGGGACAGTGATAGAGCTCGGCTAATTTCGCCTGTACTACACTACGCTTAACAATAATCAAATCAATAATTGCAAACTTATTAAACTCGAAACTTCCACACTTGTCGAAGGGAAAATAATCAACTGACGATCGTTAATAACTTTAAGTGCAAGCAATAATACCGCGGTAAAGTAAGCGTTAGTTCATAAAATATCTACTCTGCTCAAAAAAATTAGGGGAGCAAGCAAAAAAGTGAAGAGAACAGTACAAGACAGCCATGTACGGGCATAAAATGGATAGTACACGGCTAATAATGCGCAATGCAGAACAATAGACGCAAAAAAATTGCAAGGGAGCTTTTATTCTTTGAAAAGGTGAAAAGAACATGAAAAAAATGGTCTACGGCAACAATTTGGTTTCATGTAAATGATAAAAAAAACAGTATTGTTTAGAAATGATGCAAGATTTTTAATATGGCGTGTGGTCTCCTCGAACAGCTAAGACTGTTGCACACCTGTTTTCCATGATGCGATAAGGTTATCGATAAGACTTTGGGTAATACTGTTCCACTGCTCAAGAATTGCAATCTCCAAGTCCCAGACAGTAAAAGGAGGCCTCGGTCTCGCAGCAATACATCGTCTGAGTATGTCCCAAACATGCTCGATCGGATTTAGGTCAGAAGAGCATGCTGGTTGTTCCATACGCGGTATTGTTTTAGCTAAATTCATGTTTTCCACAAGACAAACTGTATGAAGTATGGTATTATCATGCATGGAAAAAAATCACTAATTGCTGCAACATAAAATATGACACGAGGTCTCAGCATCTCGTCTGTATAACTTTGGACCTTCAAAGCGCCATTCCGAATGATATGCAGGCCCGTACGTCCACCTATGTCTGATTCCAGCCAATAACATGAACCCACCTCGTCTGTAATGTGATCTTTCACGAACGAATGTGGGATTATATTGATTGCCTCTTTCTCTCCATACCAAAACACATCAGATGTCACATCCAAACTGAATCGAGACTCGTCTGTAAACAGAATTTGACTCCAAAAACGTTGCCTCCAAACTCGATGTTCAGTTCCCCACCTTCTTTGTTCAGCACAGTGGCTTGAGGTCAATGGAATACAGACCATTGGCTTGCGTGTATAGAGACCACCCTGATGAAGCCTATTTCGGACTGTTTGGATGGACACCCTTTGTCCAGTGGCCAAGAACAACTGTGTCTGCAGCTGAGTATCATTATCCGTTCCGTCTCGACGAGCTGTTAACAGGATATATCTGTCATCAGTTTCTGTATTAGCACATTTTCGACCTTGCGCTTGTCGATAACTAGCATTCCATGTGTCTTGGAATCGATTCCACAGCCTTTCATGGACACTTTTTGCGACTCAAACAGTGTCCAGTACACTTTGTTGTGTTTCCCCAAATTCAACTGTCCCGATAACACTCTAAGCCATGGATTGTGGTAAATCACATTGTTCTGACATTTTCAAGGTTATCTTTTCTCAAAACACAAGCTGAGCAATTGAATTTTACAACTGAGACAGTGAAACAGACGTTTCTGCAAAATTCCGATTTCTGCACTTATCTCCTTTTTCTAGTTTTTGACGTCATAAACTTTAATTTACATGTTAAGTTTTCTTTATCTGTTTTCTACAACACTTTAAATTATGGATGTTTTATTTTACGTTACTTATCGGTGTAAATATTTGCGTAATTTTGTTAAAACCATGTCCTCCCCTAATTGTTTTGAGCAGTGTAGCTAACTAAATATCAATTTTCTAAAAACCCGTCGTTGTGTTATAAACTATTCACAATTTGAAACTCAACGTCTTAACGTCTGGCAACTTTTCTTGGCTAGAATCGATTCATGACGGAAGATAACTCCATAACGTGTAGACTGATTTCACTGCTGTTGTGATAGGACTTGACCCAAGTTCCGCTGATACACAATTTGGCTCCTGTTTTTACACTTCTCAGATCGGCCAACATAACGAAATTTTCAAAAACTCACAGCAAAAATACCCAACTGCAGATTCTAAGAGCCACAAATACACTTTGGAAAATTAAAGACACTACGGTTGTCGCTTTTGCACACAAAGATTAGAATCGACAAAAAGATCACAATAAAAAAAAAATATTTCATTTATAAAGCAGTTCTTAGTCCACTACAAACCTTTGCCATTATAACGTTGTTTATTTTGCATTTATAAATATTCATATCATGCGTTCCCCTCTGAAAACGATAAAACGATTCACAGCATATTCCCGTGCACTCATTTCAAAAGTGAAATAAATAGGACGATAAATTTAATTTCTAATAAGATTTTGAAAGAAATTTCACTCACAATCATTTATTTTAATTCATTTTTAATTGTTTTTTCTAAACCTTTCTAAAATGTGTAAACAACTACTATGAAATTTTCACTAATCATTTAAGTAACTTTTATCTTATGCATTTTCCTTATACCACCTTATTGCAGCGTATAAAACTGCTTTTGCATATTCAACATTTTGTTTTTTAATTTCAGTTTTAAAAATGTCGCGAATAACTCAGTTACCTCGATATGGTGACAACATGGGCACAAAATCCTACAATTCTTGCGTCTACTCCTTTTATTTTTTTCTTCAGAGCTAGAGTATCTTTATTTAACCCTTTCAGGGGCAAGGTACTTGTATTTTTTTAAATGTTCAAATAATTTAATGACACCAGTATTAAAAAGAGATTTTATTTCTAAACAAGTAAAAGTAAATTTTCGCGTACTTAATAAAGATGACATTTTCATCATAAAATTCCGTGCCAATGTGGCAATTTGGGATTAAAATTATGTGATGCCATGACGGCATCATCGCCCTTCAAGGGGTTAAGTAATTTTATTTTCTGTTACTATTATTTAAAGATAATCAAAAACATAGATTTAAGTGACACTCTCAGATAAATACTTAGCTGTGACTACAACAAAACAATAGTTTGCAGTATTGTTTTGACATGTTTCTCTTGCCATATATCAGCTTGTCTTCTCCATCCTGAAATTTCTTGCGCATAACACTACTATACAATACTCTGAGAAACCAGAACATCAGACTTTTATTTCGTGCCTCACCAGAGATATCAAAGCCTCAAAAGTGCGATTTTTGACATTTTTGAAAAATTTGGAATTTTTTTTAGCGAAGAGAAAGCAAGTCCCAGATCTGAAACTTGGCGTGTGAGTACAAGTACTTTCGGCCTATTTGGAAAAGAAAATTATGTCATGCTGACAGTTTTCCTTGCTAGAAAAATTAACCCTTGTAAACGGACAAATTTCTGAAAAAACTGAAACTTTATGCATAAATTTCACCAATAAGCAGTTAGTTTCGGAAACTACTCCCTTACCAAATTTATTTATTTATTTATTAATTAATTATTACCAAATTTTCTCTACAAATTGCTTTAATCCGCACTTGAATTGGAGAAATAAACGATGAATTATTTACAATTCCGTAAACCCTCCTTTTGAGAAAATTGCTGCAGACGAAGAAACAAAGAAATCTATAATGTCACCCCCGGAGCCACAGAAATCCCTCCCGGAGCAAAGTGTCTGAATTCAACACTGCTTTCTTATTCTCTCCATCTCATATCAAATCTCGATGAAGAACACACGATGAAAAACACCGAGAAGCGATAAAATCTCCTTTCTCGAGGTGTAAATTTCGATGAAAAACACCGAAAAGCGATAATCTCGTTTCTCGAGGTGTTTTTAATTGAGAGTCCTTTGATCGATAAGTGAAATATCGCTTCTCGGTGTATTTTAATCGAGAGGTTTTTCATCAATCGTTTCTCGCATCTCAGCTTCTGTCGAGAAAAAATAGGAATGGGCTAAAACGGAACATATTCCATCTACATCATGATCACGTGGTCTGGTCGAATCCCCGCCAGTAAAACCGTAATTAGCTTCTCGTCAGTTAGATGTTAGAAGTTCTTTTGGTATTTATCTGGCTTTCAGAGTCAGATTGACACTGTGCTCTGGTTTAAGTCATAATTTCTCAAAGAAGGATATAGATTAGGAGGCATAGTGGTTTATTTTATATAATTCTGTAATTCTGTATGGGTATATGATTTTGTTATATATATATATTAAATTGAAAAGGTTTTAATTCAATTTGTATGGGAAAATTTTCCATTTTTGCTTTATCCTATCTTTACAAGAAGAAAATATTGGATTCATGGAAAATTTGTCAATGTTTAGAAAATATCTGTCTGTCTTTTATGTGACAAAAATTTTGAAAATGCTCGACCTTAAGAAGTAATGCAAGGAATTTAATAATACTTCAGATTCAGTTAGACCTAGATATAAATCGGTATTGGTTTGTTTGTTATGCAAATAGCCCAACAGGTAACGCTGCTATATCTCAAAAACTAATGCACGGAATTTAATAAAACTTCCTAGGCTATTGCTAGAGGTTGGAACAAATTTCTTGTTAGACAGGTTCACTGTTAGCAAATATTTGTCTGGTTCCATTTCTCGATAAAACTCTTTTGTTTTCGATCAACAGTGAAATTCTCGAGCATTAGACATTTAGGGAAAATTTGATCTGCATTAAATCGTTTGCCTTTGCCGAAAAAGGAAAAATGCTATTCAATTCTAGAGAGTTCGTGAATGTGTATACATTATTTATACATGTGTATACATATTTATGTATACATAAAACAAGTTTTGATAAGTTATGAAATGACACTTATTATTAATGTGCTCAATAAATGTGAATTTTACAGTGTTTTATAGAAACATTAGTATGCACACTTCGTTAAAGAAATTTATACGGAACATAATTTAAAGATATTAATCATTTAGAGTTTATTGGCTTGTATTAAAATATAGAATAGCACATAATGTTCGAAAGACAAATACTATAGTGGTGATGTTGTTATATTAAAGTTCATTCCTTGAACGCATTTCCAACAATTTGTTAATTGTCATAAACCAGTAGTACAGAAAAGGGGGTTGGTTTATGGATCAACATTTCTTTCAGAAGGCTTAAACACTGCTAAAATGTATACAAAACAAGTTGTATTAAGATTATTAACAAATTTTACAGTACAACTTTTTAAAGGATTCATATAGGGTGCCCCTCTATAAATTGAAATTGAATGAAAGAGATAATGAAAACGATAGCAGAAAACAACATTACTGCTTCTGCCTTTTCACAATCTTTCATTTAGTTTCAAATGAAGATTGTACATGAGTATCTATTTACAAAATCATGTAGCATCTCAATGTTAAAGTTACGTTGATTTCTTCGTATGTTTTTTTTACTACATCTATCTTTAGTTGCCACGTATTTACTAAAAATTACTGTATAAGCATGTAAAAGCAATCATTTTAATAATCAATTGTAAAACATATCAATTGTAGATTCCGAGGAGTAATCGATGACTTTTCAATTGTTTTTTTTACGATGACGATTTTTTTCGATTTCTAAATTGTCGTGAATCGCCCATCAGTAAGTAAAACTGCTTTTCCCTTTTTGAAACATTAGAAGGAAAAATGATGCTTTGATTAAACATTACTTTTCTCTGAAAGAAAAATGCAATCCAACTCAAACATGGCTCGTGAAGTACCCGTAAGGCATGGTGACGTCACGGCGACATCGTTGTGAAGTCACACTGTGAAATTGTGACCATCGATGTGACGTCACGTGACGTCGATGTGACATCATAGTGACTAGAATGCGAGGTCGTTATGGCCGTTTTAGAGGTCGTTTGTGACGTCACATTGTGACCACTCTGTTAAGTCACGGTGTGACAAATTTGTGAAAAGTGTGTCATTTGTGACTATTTTGGCATTAACTTTGTGACGAACCTGTGACGAAAGCGACAATGCTTTGAAGTCACATAGTGACCAATTTGTGAAATATGGGTCATTTGTGACGAACTTGTCATAAACACTGTGATTTCAAATGAAAACCAAATTTCAAATTAATTGCTTAAAAGACGCAAATAGTGAAAAAGATTCCATGCTGGGACTCGAACCCGGGCCATCAGTACAGCGCACTGACATTCTACCGACTAAATCACATGGATCGATACCCAGGCTGGAAATTTCCTCACTATTACATGTTGGCGAGGCTACAAACGCAGCACAAGATGGAATATTTACCGTGAGCCACCAACATGAAGCAAACACGAAACTTAATTAAATCCAGCATCGATTGAAATTATATTAATACTAGAGAACCATTCGCCTTGCATACAATATTTCAAATGAAAATCAAATTTCAAATTAATTGCTTGAAAGGCAATTTTAATTTGAAATGTTGTATGCCAGGCGAATGTTTCTCCCTGGAAAAATTTCGAATTATTAATATAGTTTCAATCGATGCTGGATTTAATTAAGTTTCGTGTTTACCCCACGTCGGTGGCTCACGATAAATATTCCATCTTATGCTGCGTTTGTAGCCTTGCCAACCTGTAATAGTGAGAAAATTTACAGGCTGGGCGTCGTTCCATGTGGTTTAGTCGGTAGAATGTCAGTGTGCTATACTGATGGCACGGGTTCGAGTCCCATGGAATCTTTTTCACTATGTTGGCCTTTGCGCCTTTTAAACAATTCATTTGATATTTGATTTTCATTTGAAATATTGTATATAAGGCGAATGATTCTCTCTGGAAATTTTTCTAAGTATTAATACAGCGATGAATTTTGAAGTAAACTTTTGCTGTAAATATAAAATCTTATCTTTTTACCGTACTTTTTAGCAAAATATCGCTATTTTGGAGTCCTATTCTTCTAAAACATTTAAAATTTTTCAACTTAAAAAACAATGCTTATCAACTGACATATTTTTTTATTAAGTTCTATGCTTGATATTAAGTTCTATGCTTGATATTGAGTTCTAGCTCGATATTTAGAATGTGTAAATTTTTTAATTTGTTGTGATTTGTCTTTGCTTTATTAAATACGAACATGGAGACTAACGGATATTAATACAACTATTATTTATAGAGCGGCATGATAAGCGATATTTATTTAAAATTTTTATTCCCGTGTATATTGTATTTTGTAAATATGAGCTAAATAGATATGGTATGTTTTATAGGAAAAGACTGATCTGGGAAATAGTAAAAAAACGAGTAAGAAAAATCATGCGTTAAGCATAGATTATAAAATACTTTCCAACACTTTCTGAATGCTTTAACAAGACATCGTAATTTAGGGAAATGACGTAAATAAGATAACTAAGTAAACATTTTAGAAAATTCATAAAACATTTGAAAAACTGATTTCAGGAGTTACCGTCCATAGCCAAATATGTTTTCCAATTCTTTTGAACAGCCCTGTATTTGATCTGTAGGTTGGTACACTGAGAAAAACGAAGTACTTAAAAATGAGTAAACCGACGTACTCATATCGAATTGAATATTTTTGGATCAAAAATCAACCCATGCTTTCTTTATTTTGAAACATCACATGTTATCAAACCCAAACAAACGAATAGTTTTGTACCCTGTAATGGTTCATTTCATTTATGGCGGCATAAATGATGTTTATTAATGTAAATATTAAATTATGCACAGAATTTAAAAAATAATTTAAAAGTATTTGGAAATAATGCTCTTGTCATAAAAATATTCGATTTGACTATCTTGGTCTGAATTTTGCTATTTTTCTTAATAAATAATCAATTAAACATTTCTTGTTAAGACCTTTGAACGGGAAATAAATGTCAGTGCATTTTTACTTTAAATTTTAGGTTTTTCTTTTTTTTTTTGGGGGGGGGGGCGGCAGTACATAACGATTCATATTTGATCACAACCATGGAATAAAAAATGAGTACATGTGTTTTTCAACTTTGAGTACATTTGGATCGGAGCTATTTTGAGTATGTGACGCATTTAAAATTGAGTACTGTTTACTCAATTTTGAGTACCCATTTTTTTAAGTGTATATATACTATATAATGGGAAAATTTAGTTTAGCAAGAAAACGCCTAACAGGTTGAAATTCTTTTTCAGCAATTTATACTAATGTATGGAAACATACTTGAATACTTGTGTACAACCCTGTAGTTTACCTAGAATCTTTATTACACGCCACTATTTAGTTAAAATTTATTTCAAACTAAGACACTCTTAAAACTGCTGAAATCACATTTCCAGAAATTATAATATATAGACGGCCATGTATCCAATTCTTTACGTGACCCTGTATATCATTTTATCTATATTCTACAAACATTTCTTGGTAAATTAAATGCAGTTCAGCAAAAAAAAAAGCATAACTCATTTAAAAACCACCTTTAAGCAATTTGCGACCATACCCAGTAATCCTTACGAATACTTTTGTGTAGCCTTGTATAGGAATTATAGCATTTATATACACCATATACTATGCATAAATATAATGAATCATAAAAGCGCATATCATAATTAAAAATACATTTCCAGCAATCATCGCTAATGCACAGTACTTCGGATACAATATAGTATCTGAAATATTTTTTGTGTTCCTATAAATGCTATATACGTATTATTCGTATTATACATGAAATAATTTATAGTATGTAAACCTCAGCGACATATATCAATTTCATTATATATGAAATAGATTAACATAATTAAAGTATGCCGCAAACAATTCCCTCCACCCCTATATCATTATGTATTTGAATTCCTTTTTTAGCCCTGTAAATGAACAATAACTATTCTTTGCGTCGCATAGTCAACAGAATGCATTTTTAGTGCATTTCATAAATGCATATAAATTTTATTCTGTTTGAAAGCGTGCGTAAAATCATTAAAAATCATTTGAAACGATTTTTTCCCATAGGCTGTAATGTAACGGAAAACTTTTGGCTGTCCCTGTAAATGAACAAAGCATGATACAAACTTCATTACAAATAGGTACCGTGCTATGGTAAACGTCAATAACATCCAAAAATTTCAGGGCAATCCGAGTATATTTTCGAGAGTTAGAGTGCGGACAGACTGCTAGACGAACAGACGGAGAGACAAACCGAAGTCATAAGCACTTTTCAACTTATGTCCTATATTATGTACCCTGTATTATATGAACTTTTAAAAAATATATACTAAAGCAGTTTAATCTATAACTTCCTATCAGGCATGAAAAACACTTTGTTTCAATGCTTAAATATCATATTTTACTTTTTAGTGCCAATAATTACGCGTATCATAAACGTAGAAAATGAATTTACAATAGAAGGAAATTTAATAACCGATTCAGAATGTCTATAATTAAATATTTGATTAAAATCACAAACAGAAAAAAATGCTTACATACAATTTAAAAAAATAAATATACCAATTTGAAAATCACTAAAAATAATAATTAGTATTTATAATTGTACTATTAAACAACAGCAAACTCAATAGATAAATTAAATGCATTATTAGATTTAACAATATCTCAAAAATATTTCCATATGGTATAAGGAATTCCTATTATTTTATAATTTTGGCAAATGTTAAATCTGAAAACATTGGTTTGAGCATTTAGGATTTTAAAATATAATTTAAAATATTATTAGCACTAAAAGAAAATTCTTTCAAATGTTTCACTACTGTGATATGTAAAAATACATTTTCCCAGTATAATGTTAATTTCTAATCTGAAACAATTTCGTAATCTCATGATAACCAAACATCATATTTAACCCCAAAATAATAATAACTATAAGTGTTAGTAATCAAAAAATAGTAAGAAGCCGATAAAATAATTCCAAATTATTGTCGTTCCATACATTTTCAATTTCAAGTAAGAGTAAATTAATGTTTATATTAATTCCAGTATGAATGTAGGCATGAATCAGTCTCTGTGCAGTTTTTTTTTTCAAGCGATGGCAGATTAAGACAATTTTCTTTACAGTTATCGAATTGGAAAATATCGCTTCTGACAGTTAAAGATCAGTCTCTTACAAATATAACATAAAACTATTTAACTCATATGTACAAATCAGGAATAAAATATTTAAATTAAATAAGACTTACATATACGTTCTATTAATATCCGTGTATCCTAAAATGGTCATTTCCTTATCTTAAAGTGTTGTAGACGTGGTGAAGGTGATGTTCTAAAAACAGCGAACTATTTCACGCGTCTTCTCATATTTATTTGTCTGTGGGCAGACGATTTTCAAGCAGATGGTCTGGTACAGATTATTTGTTTTTGCATGCAAGAGATATGAAACTTGAATGCGCAGAAATTTTCTGAAAGTATCGTTAATTAAAATTTTATATTTGAAGAAATGTCCAATGTATTTAACCTTTTTCTTATTATCCGTACCAAATAATTCAAGTATTGTAAAGTATTGTATTGTAAAGTTCCTTTTTTTATAAATAATTATAATAATAATACTCATAATTAGAGTTAATTAGATAAACCATTGTTTAAATTTTTAAAAGGTGTAAAAATAAATTTAATGGTAATAGCGAGCCCTCCCTTTTTTCTTTTTTTTTTAAAGTAAAGTTTGTTTTGCACAAATTTTGTATATTTCTTTTATTTTCGGAAAATGCTAATTTTATTTAAAAAGTCTGAAAGAAGTAGAATTTATAACTTGAATACAAATTATAAAAATATTCTAAAGCAAGAAATGCATAGATGACTAAACTCTGAAGACTCTTTCAACGTGGTCATTAAAAGGTGCAGATTTAACTGTAATAGAAAATTTTTAGTTTGAAACCACAGAAGTGTTTCGAATAATCCTGGTCGGTAAAAAAAGAAATAAATAAATAAATTTCCTCCCAGCAAACTAAATATGTAAAGTGTATAAATTTAATATTCCTAATTCTAAATATATTATCCAAATGCTAGATAAAATTGAAATCATGAAAAAGTATACATTCACTATCTTAGATGTCAAATTGATAAAATATAGCCTGGAAATTTAGTTTATTAATGCTTGTATCGTGCACTTTATTTATTATCCCCCCCCCCTCCCCTTTAGTGACAGAATTTACCATTTGCTATCCACTAATATATTTTCATTCCCTATGCCATGTAACTCGTGACTGTTTAAAATATTTCTCTTCATTTTCAAAGATTTTTGAAGTTCATACATTTGTCACACTGTGACTTACAATATGGTGGTTTTTTTTGTCACATATGTGACGTGACGTACGTTACATAGCAGTGACATAACAGTGACGTCACAATTTTTTCTTAGTTGCCAGAAATATATAATTTTGCAGTAAATAACATGTTTTGAAGAATTTTCGTTATTTTTTAAAGTTTTCTAAGAAGTTCACATCTCAGTCACAATGTGACATCACTGAGTGGTGGCATTTTGGTCACAGATGTGACGTGACCACAGTGACTTACAGTGACCTCACAACGACGTCACCGTGACCATGCATGCTATGAGGGTATTACGGCATGCATGCTCCATCGTAAAAAAACATTTGTCGATTGCTTAGTGAATTTAAATGCTGTCGTATCAGCACAAATGTTGTATCACCTTCTCGATGTCTAACTGAGTATTCAACTCTATAAATAATAAACAAATCAACCATATTTTTTGAATGACCACAAAGTGAAAGCGGGGGAAATAGATGACAGTGTAAAGATATCGAAAGAATGTGTGAGGGGCATTCTGTATAAAATATGTCTCGGGAGAAAAAGCTTTGTGTAAGATTGAAGACCCATTTTCTAACAAATGAACAAAAACATCAACGTATCGATTATTAAGAGTGCAATTTGGCAATACTTAAAGCAAATGTAATTTTGCGCCAATTCCTAACTATGGGTGAGAAATGGGGAATTATTATTTGGGGGTAAAAATGGTATTGTTTTTAAAATACGGGTACAACGTGGGAACTACTAATACAGACATAAGACATAAAACCCGAAAGAGAGGGGGAGACTCAACACTTCCCAAATCTCCAAAACCCCAGAGTAATTAGGTTACCACCCCTTAATCACACGACCTGTAGATTTCAAAGTAGTAATTCAAAATTCATAAATAAAGCATTGTGATCGTGAAACTTTCGGTGCTGGCTAGATTCTGCGATAATTTATACATAATTATCCGAAAAAGGGGGGGGGGAGACACTACCTCCAAAACTGCCCCAATTGCGTTGTGTCATATGTCGTGGAGGAAGTAGCTTTTAGGCCCCCATAAATAACGAAGATAAACCTAGAAAATTTATGCATTTAAGGGAACAGTGGACCTTTATTTGAGCACAATCGACCCAAAATTCGAATACAAATTTTTTTCATATTATTATTCTCCAGTTTGTTCTGAGCCATTTGCGAAAAACCGCCTCCAGATGCGATTATTTTTCGCAAAGTTACAAGCGCTTGAATTTTGTACACAAACAATTTTTTGGCCCTTTAACTATCGCAAAAAAATGTAAACAAACATTTTTCAACATTTTTAAATCAGTTTTTTTTAATTTTCAAAATTAATATTTTAACAATTTTGTAACCGCGTACATTAACTGTAAACGATACTGCACTCGGCTGTTTGTTTACCATTTTATCGGCGATTTTTAAGCGTTACATGTGATTTTTTTTGCTATCAAGATTTGGATAATTTTCTGTCATTGTTTTTTGTTTTTGATTGATACATTTTAAAAAGTTCTTTTCAGAACTAGAAACTACAATTTCTACAAAGTTTTAGTTGGATAATATTATGCATAATGCATGCAAATTGTAGGCGATATCACAAGCCTAAATCCAGACCATCTAAGAAAAAACTTCAATGTCTCTCTAAACTCCAGAATCGATGGTCATCTGTGAAAACTGATGTTTCTGCAAATGACAATGAACTTGAAAACAGTGAAATTTCAAATGAACATGCTCCAAAGAACAATATAGTTGATTTACCAGTAGAAGCCAGTACAACTTTTGCCGTCAGTAAATTCGATCAGGCTGCAAGTACCAGTGAACGAAAATTAAATGTTAGTTTTGAAAACATTTTACATCCTGAAAAATTTCAGGAAAATGCATCATATGTTTTTATGAACAGTGGCATGTGGTCTGACATTCTTTACAATGTAAAGTGCAATAATTCATTAGATGTGATACCCAAGGGAGCATATGGATATGCTTCTAAAATTCAGTTAATCTGCAAAGAATGTGACAAGGTGTTCAGCTCCATATTTTCAAGTCCTCGAGCAAGCGAGAATGAAAAGTGCTTTGATGCTAATAAAAAACTTGTTGAAGCCTTTTTAAAAAGTCCTTCCGGCCAGTGCCGGGAGGAAGAGGTAGCTTTCTTATACCGTATTTTTAAAAAGGCAGCTTATATTATTCAAACACACAAAGCTAAATTTAGTGGAAATCGATTATAGGAGATTCAATAGTAATTTTTATTAATACTAAATAATTATGAATGAGAATTTCGCGAAATTACTGAGCTTTATCCAAGCTGTTTTTATTTAAAGTAACTTATATTTGGTTGCCAAATTCGGCGATATCTTGAAGTGCCTGCCATTTTAAGACAACATGGTGGATGAGGCTAACCAGTGAACTTGGTCGAGACCTTAGTAATTCCAGTGCACATGCTCACTCTCTTCGGAATCGGTTGATATATACGAGTGCTGTCGCAGGCAAAAAATCAGATTTTTCAAAATGTCACCCAAAAAAGAAACCTTTTTCAATTTCTAATTTTTTTGCACCTTAATTTAAATATAATTTTTTTTATTATTTACTGGTCGCCATATTGAAACAAGATGGCTGATAAAGCTGGTCAGCGAACTTAGACAAGACTTTGCTATATACTATCCACATGCCTTCTAACATCGAAATAGGTTAATAAATACACGTATTATCGCGAGACAAATATCAGATCGCTTCAAAATGTCAGCCACGCTAGAAATTCAAGGTGCTATAATTCAACCATTTTTTAAGTTATAGACGAAACAAAAACTGTTCCGGAATCTTTGTATCAAGGTCAAACACATAAAAAAAATCTTTTTCATTTTCTAATTTTTTGATACCTCATTTTAAATATTAAATTATTATTTTTTTTAATGGCAGCCCTTTTGAAACAAGATGGCGAATGAAGCTGGCCAACGATCTCGGTCTAGACATTGGTATGTATTATGTACACACCAAGGTACATCCAAATCGGTTCATAAATACGCCTGTTATTGCGTGAGAAAAATCAGGTCGTTCAAAATGTCAGCCACAATAGAAAGTCAAAATGCTATAACTCAGCCATTTTTTAGATATAGACGAAACAAAAACTGTTCCGGAATCTTTGGATTAAGGTCAAACACATACAAAAAAATCTTTTTCATTTTCCAATTTGTTGGTACCTCATTTTAAATTTTAAATTTAAAATTTTTTTTAAATGGCCGCCATTTAGAAACAAGATGGCGGATGAAGCTGGCGAACGAACTCGGACGAGACAATAGTATGTACTATATATACGCCAAGGTACATCCAAATCGGTTCATAAATACGCCTGTTATCGCGTGACAAAAATCAGGTCATTTCAAAATGTCAGCCACGTTAGAAATTCAAAGTGTTATAACTCAGCCATTTTTTAAGATATAAACGAAACAAAAACTGCTTCGGAATCTTTGTATTAATGTCAAACATATAAGATAAAAATATTTTTTATTTTTCAATTTTTTGCTACCACATTTCAAATTTTAATTAAAAAAAATTAAATGGCCGCCATTTTTAATAAAGATGGCGGATGAAACTGACCAATGAACTCGGTCGAGACATTGGTATGTACTATGTATACACGAAGTCTCTTCCAAATTGGTTCATAAATACGAGAGTTACAGTGGGACAAAGATCAGATATATATATATATATATATAAATATATATATATCAACTTTTGAACGGAGGGTGGTTTCGGGGTCTGGGGGTCATGATCGATGAAAATTTACGAATTTTTTTTTAAATCGCTTTCCTTCGAACGGCTGCAATAGTTAGCTTTTTATAATGAAAGCTTCCTAAAATTGGGAAAAGGTCATGCAGCTATAGAAGTTTTTTCTATGGCTATTGGAATCCATGCAATGGATAAAAAAACTTTTTCAAAATGTTTACGCAGTTTGTATACCGAGCGACAAACTTTTAAGAATGACATTCTTCAAGTTGCCCGAAATGTGGTGCGGGAAAAGCACGAAGAATTCGATAGCATTGCAGACCAGAATATTTTGGATATAACCGTTTCTTATGATGGGACCTGGCAAAAGCGCGGGCATACATCACTGTATGGGGTTGGTCTCTTAATAGATGTTATGACTGGGCTAGTAATCGATTGCGAGATTCTTTCGAAATACTGCCCGGAATGTGTCACCGCAAAGAGAGATCTTGGCGGAGGTACTGCGGAATTTAGTATTTAGATTTCTGGCCATAAGTGCGATTGTTCTCAGAATTACACAGGTTCGTCTAATGCAATGGAGATGGCGGCAGCTGAAGTTATATGGAAAAGATCAACTAGTAATTGTGGAATGAGGTATATCAGTATGCTTTCTGATGGGGATGCAAAAACATACCAGCATTTAGAGGAAAAGAATGTTTATGGTAGTGGCGTCAAAATCACTAAAGAAGAGTGCATGAATCATGTAGCAAAAAAGATTAGTAACAGGGCTTCGCAACAAAGTCAAGAAGTGGAGAAGCAAAGGCAAAACTATTGTTGGGCGCAAAGAAGGTATTCTGAAAGAAGACACTATTGAAAAATTAACTAATTTTTATAGGAAAGCTATAAAAGACAATGTTCCAGATCTAGAAAAGATGAAAACAGCAATTTATGCCACATTGTTTCATTGCTCTTCCACAGACGAATCACCAAAACATTCTAAATATCCGACTGGTGTGGCATCATGGTGTTTTTACCAGCGGGCGCTTGTTTGTAAAGAAAAAACAAAATCGCATAAACTGATGAAAACCAAGTTATCACAGTATATACTTTGCAAGATATTGCCCGTATATCGCCGTTTAACCAGTAATGAGTTACTTGCAAGATAAATTTCTGGTAAAACGCAGAATGCTAATGAAATTGTGCGCGGTAAAATTTGGAACAACTGCTCAAAAGAAGTTTTTATTCCTAAAAAACGTTTAGAAATGTCTGTGATTTCTTCTATCAGTGAATTTAATTTTGGATGTTTGAATACTTTAGGTTTTGAGCAAGAAGAAGCAAATTCACTCTCTTTATCCATAGCAGAAAGGCGTGATAAACGTCGTGTTAATCAAAGTAAGAAAATGTGCACAACTGAATGGAAGAAATTCAGGAATAGTAAAAAAATCTGTAAATCACAAAAAAAAAAAAAAATCAAACTGATAAAAAGGAAGGTGAAACTTATCACGCTGGTGGATTTTAGTTGTAATAAAAAAAAAAAAACGGATTTCTTTGAACAAACAGGTATGTTTTTTTTTTTTTTTTTTTTCGTATTGGGTATTACAGAATCAAATTCTTTTGTTTACGTATACTAAATGCTATTTTACTGAAGACATGTACTGAAAATTGAAGAATTTGTAATCAAATGTTTCTGGAATTTTTCATAAATCAGTATTTTTATGCTAGCTAGAAGCAATTTTTGCCATTAGCGTTTTGTACTTTTCCATAGCAGCTTTTATTTTCCACGAGTCTAAATTACAAAGCAATGCTTTGTATAATTTTTTGGTTGGAAATTTCTTTTTTTTCGGGGGGAGGGGGAGTTAGTAATGTCATGGATTTTCTTTGTACAAGGTATTGCCAAATCATTTATATATATTTGTGTGTTTAGTTCCGGAAAATCTTTACAGTACTGTTTGTTTTCAGAATGCGAAACTCTCTGCGCTCTTGCACATGTGTCAGGTGTGCTTTGATTTTATCAAAATAGTGATGAGCGGAGTTTATTTAGATGCATTTGACTGATTGCCAATCTTAGTGACAACGTACAAATTAAAATTTTTGGTTATTGATATTTCTTTTTCTTTCATTCGTTTTTGTTTCGATGTGCGGGGTTAGTAAAACAAAGATTTTTTTTTGTACAAGATATTGCCAAATCATTTTATATATATGCAGGTACTAAAGAGTATTTTACTGAAAATATTTTCGGTAATTTTTAGACTTTGTTATGGAATGTTTCTGGAATGCTACATAAATCTGTAGATTTTGTTGTTGTTGTTGTTGTTGGTATGTGTGTGGGGGGGGGGGGGCTGGGGAGGGGTGGCGGGAGTTCTAAAAGCGATGGATTTTCTATGTACAAAGTATTGCCAAATCATTTTAAATATATATAACTAAACATTATATGTATATATGTACTAAACACTATTTTACTGAAAATATTTTCAGTAATTTGAAAATTTTATAATGATATGTTTCTGGAATGTTACATAAATCGGTACTTTTATGTTAGCCAGGTAAAAATTTTACAAATAGCATTTTTTATTCGACAATAGCAGCTTTTATTTTTTGCAAGTTTAAATTACAAACAATGCTTTGATAATGAATTACATTTTTTTGGTTATTAATATTTTTTTTTGAGGCACGGGATTAGTAAAGCCATGGATTTTCTTTGTACAAGGTACTGCCAAATTATTATACATATATATGTACTAAACAGTATTTTACTGAAAACATTTACACAGTAAATTTTAGCATTTGCAAAAAAATGCAAATAGCATTTTTTACTCACCTTTATTTTTCACAAGTCTAAATCAGAAACGATGCTTTGATGTTGAAATAAAATATTTTGGTTTATGATTTTATTTCTTTCAGGTTTTTTTTTTGAGGTAAGGGGGGGGGGTATTTTGAAATGAATGAAGAATACATGATGGTGATGGTCGAACAACATTCGGCAATTTATTACCTAACCCATAAATCAATGAGAAAGAAAATTACAACTGAATTTAAAAAAAAATTATTACAAAAGCATAATGTAGTCGGTTGTAGGAAGATAAAAACAACAATATTTGTGTATTCTAGTAAACAATTTTACTTATCAGTACATACACACTAATTATATGAAATTGCATCGAATTTTTAAAATGCATCGAAATCCTTTTTAAAGCCTTATTGATTGTGATATTGTAAATAAAGGTATATTTCTGTCGTATAATAGTACCAAAACAGTTTTTTCCTATTAAAATATCATTTATGAAGCTTTTAAGAAGTAAATAATAAAGGTAAGTGTATTTATATACTTTAAACCTGTTTTTCTCAAAACTAATTTTTGAGCGTTTTTAGATTTTTGAAATGCCCCTTGCGTCGTAACTTTTGATCAATATTTATGAAATTGATAAGGAAGTATGTTGATAATGTTTACAAATAAATTGTGTAAGCTTTTTAAAATTCCTCTTCATTAAGATAGTCAAATTTGATTTTTTACTTATTAAAAGGCAAAATTTTGCTGAAAATCGATATGGAATTTAGAAAAAAATCTGTAAAAAATTAACTATTCAAGCGATTTAAAAAATCTTACACAAATTTGTTTGTAATACAGTTTTAAGTGATTAAAATGGGAAATCGAGAAGATATCTCAAAAATTAAGACGCAAGGAGCATTTTAAAATTTCGTTTAAAATTTATTTTTTTTTTTTAATATTTAAAAATTTTAATAAGATTGGAAATTTTTTTGAAGGTGTTCTATATGCTTTTGGTGGAATGTATATATGCACAAAATTTTATATTGCTATAATGAAAATTAAAAAAAAAAAATTAACATCCACCGTCCCCTTAATAAACTTTAAAGAATTCGAAACAAACCTGAAATAAAAACTAATATTAAAATAAGTTGCTAGACTCATGGTGTAGAAGTGACATAATCCAAATATTAACATTTAACATATTTTTATTTACATGAAACATACAAATTAAGAAAGATGTGTCACAAGACACGCATGTTCTAAAGAACAAAACAAAACTCGTCATTTTAAATTTAGAATTAAATTAAAATTACTACTTACCAAAACATTTAAATACTTGGGTACCAATGGGTAGTAAAAAATCCCTAATCATTAAAAATACACAATTTTAGGTATAGAAAAAAATATTATAAATGGTCATACCTTAAGACATCAGATATAGTTGAAATAGCGAGTGTATTCACAGCAGGTAGGCACATCATAAAGCACTAGTTTACGAGAGTCCTCTTTATAAAATTCCAGCTCTACAATTGAGCATGGCATAGGGATAATATTATAGATCTAGTAAATCGAATATACCGGGTCTATAACGACCGGTGTCTTATTCTTGCACCCTAAAACAGGTAAATGAGCTCTGATGTAAACCTCATTCCGAAAATTGCAGAGAAGCATTTGAGTAACAACACGTTACTAAAACTTATGGTAGTTACTGCATGTAAGCAGCACCCCAAGCTAAGTACTGTACATTTTTTAAGACTCAAGTCGAACTGACTCGTATGACGACTAAGGTAGAACTGTCTGACTACATGACTGAAGCAGAACTCAACAGTCTCTCATGAAGACTGAAGTAGAAGTACATCACATGAAAACTCAAATAGATCTGTCTAATATGTCTTTTACCATTCTTACGTAAAAGACACAGCTGTAACAATAGGGGATGGACTTGAAGCCCCTTGCTCAATCCGCGGACAGTATGACTGTCACCCCTCGTTAAACACCCCCGACACACAACTCTGATTCGGTACTCGAACCGTGCGGTGACGAACCGCGCCCGCCCTTGAAAAGGGGAGCTCGGAAAAATGGCCATCTGCCACTGTCCATGTGTGGTCCACTTTATTGGCCCTCATAAATATCCATGGGGCCGGCTGTAAATATAATTCTGACTATAATGTCAAATGAATTGTTGAAGTCCAGACTATCTGACTCCAGATGAATGATCCCCTTTTGAGATAAATCTCCACCTGCATGAAACGTCCTCCGTAAACAAGATGCTTTCCTGACATAAATATATATAAAATCACAATACATTTTATTATACATCTAATAAAACATATAAATAATAATAATAATAATTCTGAATTACTCAAATAAGAATATAGGTATATTTTTATATGCACTAAAGTGTGTCTTTTAAGCTGCTGAAACGATAGCGGTGTCTTATAACCTATTGGAAGGATATCGTTACCAGCATATCCCCCTACACAAAATGAAAAAAAAAGACCCTGGTCTTTTTTTCAGGTATCAAAACGTTCATCCGGTGTGCGGTAACAACAGTCTGTTGATACGAAAATGTCCTGTGAACCTCGACTAATTCGTTGGTTGGCGTCCTCTATATGAGAAACTAAAAGTCAATACAACAGATACCGACGTATGTTTGCCTGCTGCGCCGCTGGCTATCCAAAAGTCCCATGTAAAGATAATGTCCATAAACCGTAGATGTCATGATTCACTGTATCGTGTAGTCACAAAGTGTCGTTGTCAACCATAACGACTCAACATAGAGTTCTTGGAGTGTTCATAATAATTGTTCCTGTAAGTAGCAACCTGGACTGTCTATTTGGAACATCTTAGAATTTGGATCTACAGTCTTCTAGTGTATGTAGACTTGCAACATAGTTCACTGGAGTCAACACCTTTTGTTCTAAAAATTTTGTCTACCAAATTTATAGCCAAAGAAACAAAGCAATGACAATTTAGAAAAAAATATTCTTAATTCCAAAAAATTCACTGGACTAAATTTAAAACAATGTTTCTGACTTATTTTTCTTATAGATACACAGTATTGCTTTTACATATAATTATCAAATACACATTCTATACTACTATAATTACTACAATATAATACTAATAAATGATTCTATACTACTATCATTACTACAATATAATACTAATAAATGTTACATATAAATTTTACTATGTAACTTGCAATATACACTTTCATTTAGAAAATTCTAACACTTTCCAATTTTACATTCTTTATTTTATTTTATTTTATTTTATTTTTTGTAATTATTAATAATATTAAAATTTTTATAACCAATTGTCATTTTCTTTCTCATAAAATAATTTTATCAACCAAAAATAAATGTACGTATAATTTACTAACTCTACTCAATTCGTAACTGTAAATTTCTTTTCACCTCCCGTGTGTGAAAGAAAAACCCAAAATGAAACTCGTAATGGATGTGGCTTATCTGACTCCAAATCAGACGCGAATGCAATTTTGTTTACATCTAGGAGAGTGACTGTGCTAGAAAATGATTATGGCTGGTTTATGACCCTAATCACCTTCAAGCCTGCCCCTGTACACTGGACAAAGGAAGGAAAAACTCGTTATCTACAAACCTGACCCCTTGTCAACTTCTCCTCCAACTAGTGGAGGCCAGACGCAACTAAGGGATACACGTACGAAAGCTTTATAAGTATGTAAACGTACTTTTTTACCTTAAAAAAATGCATTTATGTCAAATTTTTATACCACTACCAAGACCTACTTCTAAGCTATCTACCGGTGTAATTTTTTTTTTCTACACTGACTAAAACCTATCGAAAATACCATGAATATAACTCTATCGTGCTGTTGGCCAAAATGTCCGCCGATTTCAAATCATGTTGAAAGCACGTAACGGAAAAACCCGTTTTCTCCCCTGAATTCAAGCTAAAATGCGGGACTGATGACCATCATAAATCACTCTAAGGAATCGTGCTACCGAAGATACTTTTTATGTACACTTATTCACAATTTAAAACACGATTAGCTCTAGCACATTTTTTAAGACTCAAGTCGAACTGGCTCGTATGACGACTAAGGTAGAACTGTCTAACTACATGACTGAAGCAGAACTCAACAGTCTCTCATGAAGACTGAAGTAGAAGTATATCACATGAAAACTCAAGTAGATCTGTCTAATATGTCTTTTACCATTTATACGTAAAAGACACAGCTGTAACAATAGAGGGACGGACTTGAAGCCCCTTGCTCAATCCGCGGACAGTATGACTGTCACCCCTCGTTAAACACCCCCGACACACAACTCTGATTCGGTACTCGAACCGTGCCCGCCCTTGAAAAGGGGAGCTCGGAAAATGGCCATCTGCCACTGTCGTGTGTGGTCCACTTTATTGGCCCTCATAAATATCCATGGGGCCGGCTGTAAATATAATTCTGACAATAATGTCAAAAGTATTGTTGAAGCCCAGACTATCTGACTCCAGATGAAAGATCCCCTTTTGAGATAAATCTCCACCTGCATGAAACTTCCTCCGTAAACAAGATGCTTTCCTTACATAAATATATGTAAAATTACAATACATTTTATTATACAGCTAATACAACATATAAATAATAATAATAATAATTCGGAATTACTCAAATAAGAATATAGGTATATTTTTACATACACTAAAGTATGTCTTTTAAGCTGATGAAACGACATCGGTGTCTTTTAACCTATTGGAATTATATCGTTACCAGCAACTACACACCTGAGTCGCATATGAGTATAGTTGGAACCGGGCAAAAACGTCAATACGCAATTATCAACTGTAAAGGTCTTTCCCACTATTTTTGGATATACATACGTCATAAAATACATCAACTATCTTTTAAAATGAAAAAAGGAACACGGTAGAGAATTATGCACTAGTATTGGATCTTTTGAATCAAGAAATGAAGAAGAAATGGCGACATATAAATGAAGAGCTGTTTCACCAAGACATCGCCCCTGCTTACTTATTATTGGAAGCGACGGCCAAATTGAATGAATTGAAGTAGGACTTCTTCCATTATTCAACATATTTTTCTGATATGTTACTCATCTGCTGTTATTTAGTCCTTAACTTTTAGAGGTGGATACAGAGGAGGCGATTTCCGTTAAATGATGGTAACAAATGCGAGCCTAATGCATTATTAGGAAACCTCGAGAAATCTTACTATATGAAAGTTATCCAAAATTTACAGGATCATTGGAATAATTATATTTCTCTGAAGAAAATTATTTTGAAGATTAAAATCCATTTTTCAGGAAAAATGTATTCTTCGTTGCTAGTGACTGCATATGTCGAAAAAAAAGCTTTTCTCAGAGAAAAAGAACATTTTCAGTTTTAAGAGTCCAGAACCTAAAAGATCACTAATTCTTTAAAGAATGCAGCTTATTTTTAAATATGTTAATTATCTTTAATATAGCTTAATAATAATTGTAGGGTGTAATTCATTTTGTTTCAAACATTGTTTGTCTTAATAAGATATTGAACGCCTAATGTGCATATTTTGCTAAAATATTATTTTAAATGAGAAAAAGAATAATTTTATACGTACTACTTGTAAAATTTTATGCATGCTTTATAAATTTACAATTTAAAGTATGTGCTAGCAAATATTGAAATAAATTAAAAATAATAATACGTTTATAATAATTGATTTAACTAAATTTGTCAAACAGCTGTAAATAATTTGAGACACGGTTGACTGACGGTAGTAAAACCAACATGAAATATACTGTATTGCTTAACATTTGGAATTATATTTTTTATGTGAAGGAAATTTTGAAACAAATGCATAAAATCTAAAAATTATATGCACTTTATTAAAAAACAAAATATAAATTCACGTTTACATTTTCAAACATCGCCGGTTTCAATGGTTTAGCACCATAAATTCAACTTCTTGAGTAAAACATGCCATCAACTTTTGAAGAAACAGAATATATTTTTGCTTTCTTAAAGCAAGAAAATCGAAAGTATTTTCCAAAAAGACTTTATGGTATTAGTGTATCCAAAACTCGGAAATAAAATTGGTAACTTCAAACAAGAGAACGGGCTTTGAAACTTCAAGACATTGAATCGTAAGCTTTTGCTGGCTTCACTTCTTCGTAACATGATGCATTTTGACGGACGGCTGAATTGAAAAGGCACATTCGAGTTTAAGGAAACATATAAAGGAGATAAATAACAAAGCTTCAAACTCTTTCATTTTCCGGATTTTTTATATTTCATTCTGTCGCGAATTTTTCTAATGTATTTAACAATATACATGCACATATATGAATTCTTAATGCACCAAGAAAGTACATAAGTTTTTAATATGTAACTTAAATATTTATCACCTGTTATTTTTATCTGTTTTTAATACAGTTTTGATTATTCCACTTTAAAAATATAATTCCGGAAAATTACAAGGAATTTTTATTAAATGAATATTATTTTGTATGTTAAAACTCGAGGTGTTTTATTTAACTAAATTTTATTTAGCATAATAAATAAATTAATATATAAGAAGCGAAGGAAATATAATGCATCCAAATCAAAAGAAAAATTAAAATGATCTAAATGATCTGTGACTGTTACACAGCATAATAAGTATGTGATAACTGTTCATTATGTTTTATAATATTATGTTGCACGATAAAACTGAGAGATCAAGTAAACAGTACCTATTTATCTTATCAGCTGACAGTATTTAATTATTTTATGTACTAAAAAATAAATAATAAAATAATGACTTAAAAATATTGAAAACTGCGTCTCATTACGTTTTTGATCAATATTCCGATAAAGGTAATATAATCAGAGACAAAAGTTGGGAGTCGTACAGGTCGCTTAGCTAAATGCGAATACTGTATAGAGTTATCTTTTAGAACTAAAGAATAATGACGCTGTGAAAAATTTACGAGTACACTGTAAAAAAAAATTCTGTAAAGTTACTAAAGTTTTTCTAGGAAACTGGGATTCCTAGAACTTTTTATGTAACGACAACAAGAATAATTCCTGTAACAGACGCTGTTACAAGAACTTTTCTAAACAAACTAAACTGAATTAGGTTAATCTTAATTTAAATATATTTTTGTTGTACATACTTTCAAAGTGTTTCCTTCGAAATTGTAATACAAAGTATTAGAGTAGATAATAAGCATTTCAATTATATTAAAAATATATTATATTATACAAGAAAAACATAAATACTGTTTCATCTAAAATTTTATTTAGTTAATCCTTATGTAAATTCTTCTAACGTAATTTTTTAGAGGCAAAGAGAACTACTTTTATTTCTTGTAAAAAAGCTAATATCTATAAAATTCGAAATATATTTGTAAAGTTTCCAATAAAAATGTTTATGTATGCTAAAATATTTTTCACAGCCAAAGTAAAAACCGTATGTTAAAGTACTTCACTTTGAAAAACGTAATTGATAATAATTTTATCTAAAATTGAAATAACTATAACCGTCTCATCGAAAGAAATATAAAACATTGTAACTTAAATGTAAGTAAATTAGTATCATTAAAAAGGTAAATGATTCCTAACAAATTACGTACATAAATAAACAACGGCGCCTAGAAAGAAAACATTTTAATAACGAAAGACGTTTAAGACACAATAAAACATTAATCAAAATTTACATTACATAGGTTTGCATTTATGCACTGTAAAAAAAAAAAAAAAAAAAAAAAAAAAAAAAAAAAAAAAAAAAAAAAAAAAAAAAAAATCTGTAAAGTTACTAAAGTTTTTATAGGAAACTGAGATTCCTAGAAATTTTTATGCAACGACAAAAAGAAAAATTCCTGTTACAGCAGGACTTTTTCTTGTTGCCGTTACATAAAAATTTCTAGGAATCCCAGTTTCCTAGAAAAACTTTAGTAACTTTAGAGATTTTTCTTTACAGTGGGTATATCGTGTTGGATTACGTAATCATTTAAAGCCTATAATATTGATATGAATTAACCCTTTATCTACCTACGGTACTTAAAAGTACCACTCACTTTAAACTTTCATCCCATAGTGAATATTACTAATATTCTAATGGTACTTTGCAAAAACACTCTTTTAACTTAACTTTATCCAGATACATGGCAGCAGTAGTTCTAGGATTATTATTTTAGCGAGGAAAGAGGCTATCTTTGACACAGACGATGTGTTTTGTGCCGACATTTTGTAGAGATTGTCACGCTCGCCTTTTTATTGCTGCAAACAGAGTAAAGGTACAGTGCGCCGCAAAAGTTTATGTACAAGCTAATTATTTTAATAAAATGAGAAATATAGATCGGAATGCTTTGAAATTTTTACTGTATCTAAACAATTTGATTAAAAATTCATATTTCGAATTCGGAAACATTTCATTGTAAGGAAAATAATAAATTATAGAAAATTGGAAATTGTGATGTCGCAAAAGTTTATGCACAAAAACGAAATATATGCATTTCACAAGGCACAAAAGTTTTTTACAGTCTGTGGTTCCAGTGCATCTGATGAGATCGAATACTTGATTTTCCATTGATAACACGAGAGTATGGAAGGTTTTCGGTGCGAGTTTGTACCAGGCTTCCTCGATCTCTGACTTGAGCTTTTGCACTGGGTAATACTGCTCCTCATTCTTGTAGCCGGCACGTGAGAGGATTCCCCAGATGTTCTCTATACGATTGAGATCTGGGATGAGTGCTGGCTAGTTCATCACACCGATATTCTGAGATCTAAGTCATTCTTTTGTGCAACAGGAAGTGAGTATTGATACGTTGTCATGCTAAAAGGTCCTGTTGGGACCACCTAGGAATTCTCCAAACGGTCACAAATGCTGCATCAGAGTTTCCTGATGCTTTTGTGATTTTTGTCTGCCATTTAGGAAGCAAAGAGACGTTTGTACATTACTGCCAAAAGCGCCACATACCATGAGCGAATCACGTCGTTGTTGCTTGCTGAATATGCTTTTCGGATCTTTCTACAAGGCACGCCAAAAGAATGAGAAGCCATTTGTGTTAGAAAGTGAATAATGATTTACCGAAATTGCAAGACATTGTGAAATAATTACAGCTGTGTTTCAAGATTGCATTTGATAGATGAAATCGTTTTTTTTTTATCTGAGTGGAAAGCAACTACCCATTTCTCCCTCTTTTCACGTGCAGAGAGAAAAAAAAGGAATTTCCAACATCTGGTATACATAAAAGTGTTGCACAACGAGATGCAATAAGAAGGACTAATGAACTGAAAACTTTTCTTTCTTTTTTTTAGTCGGTCTCTAAATATATGCCCTAAGCAAAACACGCAGTGTGTCTGCGCTCTGAAAAACCTTAAAGATATAATATGTTAATTAAATATATAACTTTGAATGTAAATTTAATTTTAACTTTCTCTATGTTCATTTAATTAAATAGTGTAGTCCTGTGATCCTGTGCCCTCTTTTGTTACTGAGTGGAATATTTTCATGCTGATTCACCTTGGTTTTTTATAGCAGGTTGGATTACCTTACGCGGATTCGATCAACGCTGAAAATAAAGGTAGGAGCATGCCAATTTTATCTTTCTCCTTTTTTGTGAAGATGTTAAAAGGGAAAACATTATTTTCTAAATATAATTCATGAAGAGAAGCTCAGTTATTTAACTGCCGTGATTTCACAATAAAATTATAACAGATTATGAGAACAGACTGAAGGCTGTGAACACGGCAAGTTACCGCTCTCTTCTATTTAAACTATTGTGACATAAAATGAAAATAAACGAAAACTCTTGAAAGTTAAGAAACTAAAATAAAAGAAACCTTTTAAAGATAAAACAATGGCCTCCTCCCTAAAAGAAACCTTTAATATCGAAAAATTAAATCCGCATAACTATGCCCAATGGCGTTTTAAAACCAAGATTCTCCTAATGAGGGAAGATTTATTTAATTATACACAGGATGACCCTCCAACACCACTAACTACTACTGAGTGGACTAAGCGAGATAATAGTGCTAGGGCTACAATTATATTAACTTTAGAAGACTCACAACTTATTTATGTGAAAAATGAAACGACAGCCAAGACAACTTGGAATGTTTTAAAAACTATACACTAGCGCGCAAACCTTTCGAGCAAATTATATTTACTCAGAAATTTTATACAGTATGAAACTCGGGGAAAACGGAGATATGATAAGTCATATCGTAAAAATACTAGAAACAGCCGACATATTAAAGGCGATAGGGGAAGAAATTAAGGACACGCATTTATCCGCGTTACTTTTATGCTCCCTCCCACCGAGTTTTGATACTTTGATTATCGCACTTGAAGCGAGAAATAAAGAGGAGTTAAACTCTGAATTTATAAAAGGAAAATTGACCGATGAGTATCAAAGGAGACAAGATAGCTCGAATAATACGTCGCGCGAAAATGCGTACAAAGCAGAAAAAAATAATACTAAACCACAATATCGCAAACAAGAACAAAATATGTTTTGTACATATTGTAAAAGACGAAATCACATAAAATTAAATTGTTGGTTCCTTAAGAATAAAAATTCAAATTCTAAAAACCAAACAATGAATAAAGGGAGACAGAATGCTGCATTATGTTCTGAAACGAACAAAATCACTCCGGAAGTAGAAGTACAAACAAACACACAGACTCTGGGGAATAGTAGCAAAGAAAACAAAACCACTTTAGATACAAAGGTGTCTCAAAACAATTGTTCCTTTTACGCGAACATTGAAAATAAATCTACCTGGATAATTGATTCAGGGAGCTCTTCACACCTTTGTAACGACATAAACCTATTCAGTGACATTGATACAAATAATAAGAACACAGTCACGATTGCAAACGGAAAAATTCTTGCTTCACACGGGACAGGCACAATAAAATTACAAACACAATCAAACGACATTACTTTAAATGAAGTTTTGTACGTGCCAGAAATACAGCCAAATTTAATGTCTGTTAATAAAGCAGTGAAGCATGGGTGTAAACTCATTTTTGAAAACGAAACCTGTAAATTAATCCAAAACGGCATAACCTTTATAGAAGGGAAAATTAAAGGTAATTTATATGAAGTAGACCTTTACAAACATAAACAAATAAACTATGCGAATTTAGCTCATCAATGCAAGAATAAAAACTGTATTCAACTCATGCATAGGAGATTCGGACACAGAGATATAAATGCTTTAAAGCAACTGCAAACTAAAAGTTTAGCAACAAGTTTTAATATGGAAAATTGTAAACATGAAGTAATATGCGAAAGTTGCATAAAATGTAAATTAACAAATGTTCCGTATCCTAAACAAGCTACAAACAAAGCTAGTAAAATTCTCGATTTGGTTCATTCTTATGTATGTGGCCCGATGCCAACAGAAAGTATCGGAGGAAAGAAATTCTTTCTCACATTTACTGATGATTTCAGTAGATTTACAATGGTATTTCTTTTATCAAAGAAAAGTGAAGTCATCACTAAACTAAAAGAGTACGTAGCCATAACGAAAAATAAATTCGACCGCAATATAAAGGAATTAAGAACTGACAACGGCGGGGAATATATCAGTGATGAGGTAGAAAATTACTTAAAAGAAGCAGGTATACACCATCAGCTAACCGTGCCAAATTCTCCATCTCAAAACGGTGTTTCGGAGAGGAAGAATCGTACACTAGTTGAAATGACGCGATGCCTGTTATCGGAAGCGAAACTACCTCAGAAGTTTTGGGGTGAAGCTCTAAATACAGCGGTATACTTAACTAATCGACTCCCCACGAAAGCTCACAATTCTACTCCATACCAATTATGGACAAATAAAATACCGGATTTAAGCAACATTAGAATGTTTGGCTGCAAAGCTTACGCTTATCTCGACAAATCCCAAAGAGGAAAACTTGATGATAAAGCGATTGAAGGAATTTTTGTCGGTTACGACAATAGATCTAAAGGTTATAGGATCTATACTGGTAATAATAAAATTATACGAGCAAGAACCGTCAGATTTCTAGAAAACTTTAATTCAAACACAACACCAAATTCAAATCTGAAAAATGATAGCGAAGTTCAGAAACAACCCGAAAAAGCAGGGCAAAATTCCTCAGAAATTATAATAAGTATGCAGGAAGAAAAACAAACAGACAGTGAGGAAAATACAACAAATGAACCTAGAAGATCACAAAGATCGAATAGAGGTGTTCCACCAGACAGACTCGCATACATTACTAAAGAAAATAAAATTATAGAGCCGAAAAATTTCGAAGATATTAAAAATCTAAACAATCCACATGAGAAAAACCAATGGTACGAAGCAACTAGTGAAGAAATTGCTTCATTAATAAAAAAATAACACCTGGGATCTAGTTGATCCTCCACCAGGCGTAAAAGTAATTGGAAATAAATGGGTTTTTACGGTTAAATATAATTCAAATGGAGAAATTAATAAATACAAAGCGCGTTTGGTAGCGAAAGGCTATTCTCAAAAATTTGGTAGTGACTATTATGAAACCTTTTGCACCAGTAGTAGCCTAAACAAAGCTAAGAGCATTTCTAGCGTGTGCAGCTCACAAAAACTTAAATGTAAACCATTT
Organism: Maratus speciosus; assembly: GCA_963932465.1. Classification (NCBI taxonomy): domain Eukaryota; kingdom Metazoa; phylum Arthropoda; class Arachnida; order Araneae; family Salticidae; genus Maratus; species Maratus speciosus. The sequence continues at coordinate 238,923,932 of OZ010787.1, read as the reverse complement.
AGATATTAAAACCGCGTTTCTCCATGGAAATTTAGAAGAAGTTGTTTATATGTCGCAACCAGAGGGACATATTAAACCGGGTGAAGAAAATAAAGTATGTAAGCTAAGTAAGGCTATATATGGCCTAAAACAAGCAGCAAGAGCATGGAATATTAAAATAGCTGAAAGTTTAAACAAACTAGGTTTTGTGCAAAGCACCGCTGATCCATGTCTCTTCACACGAGAAACTAACGGAAATAAAACTTATATCATCATTTATGTCGACGATCTGTTAATTTCAGGCGATACTAAGGAAATAAATGAAATAATGAAACAACTTAGTAAAGAATACGAAGTGAAAAATTTAGGTATGGTAAATTACTACTTAGGCATAAACATAAAAAGAATTAAAGAAGGAACTTATGCACTCGATCAGAAAAATAAAATAAAAGAACTGATTGAAAAATTTAATTTAAAGGACTCTAAACCTTTTGATACTCCGATGGAGGCAGGTTACTTAAACTTAGATGACGATGAAAATTTATTACCTAATAATCATAAGTATAGACAAGCCATAGGGGCATTGCTATACATAGCTACGATAACTCGTCCAGATATTTCAGCGGCTATTAACATCCTTAGTCGCAGAAATGAGAAACCAAGAGAAAAAGACTGGAGGGCAGTCAAGAGGGTTATAAGATATTTAAAAACAACACAAGAATTAAAATTAGTTATAAGCAACGAATATGATCCGATTCTGACGACATTTGCAGATTCAGATTGGGCTGGAGATAAAAGTGATTGAAAGTCAACCACAGGAAATTTAAGTAAATTAGGAAATGCAGCGATTTCCTGGTCAACAAAAAAGCAAAACTCAGTTGCATTATCATCTGCTGAGGCTGAGTATATTTCCGCAGCCACATCAGCACAAGAAACCATATGGTTGATAAAGCTATTAAAGGATCTAGATTTAAACCAAAAACTACCAATTATTCTGTATGAGGATAATGTGTCATGCATCAAGATGACTCAAAATTATAAACATCATTCAAAAACAAAGCACGTGGATATCAAATTTAATTCAATTAAAGATTTACGAGAAAAGGGAATCATAGAATTAGAATATTGTCCCAGTAAGGAAATGACTGCAGACATCTTTACGAAGCCCCTTCCCAAACCTGACTTTATCAAACACAGAGACAACTTGAACTTAAGAACTATTGCAACTTCAGAAATCAAGCAGGGGTGTTAGAAAGTGAATAATGATTTACCGAAATTGCAAGACATTGTGAAATAATTACAGCTGTGTTTCAAGATTGCATTTGATAGATGAAATCGTTTTTTTTTATCTGAGTGGAAAGCAACTACCCATTTCTCTCTCTTTTCACGTGCAGAGAGAAAAAAAAAGAATTTCCAACATCTGGTATACATAAAAGTGTTGCACAACGAGATGCAATAAGAAGGACTAATGAACTGAAAACTTCTCTTTCTTTTTTTTAGTCAGTCTCTAAATAAATGCCCTAAGCAAAACACGCAGTGTGTCTGCGCTCTGAAAAACCTTAAAGATATAATATGTTAATTAAATATATAACTTTGAATGTAAATTTAATTTTAACTTTCTCTATGTTCATTTAATTAAATAGTGTAATCCTGTGATCCTGTGCCCTCTTTTGTTACTGAGTGGAATATTTTCATGCTGATTCACCTTGGTTTTTTATAGCAGGTTGGATTACCTTACGCGGATTCGATCAACGCTGAAAATAAAGGTAGGAGCATGCCAATTTTATCTTTCTCCTTTTTTGTGAAGATGTTAAAAGGGAAAACATTATTTTCTAAATATAATTCATGAAGAGAAGCTCAGTTATTTAACTGCCGTGATTTCACAATAAAATTATAACAATTTGGACCATCCAAATTCCATTTTTTTTATCAGAAAAAATATCCCTACTGCATTCGTCACGATAATACATGTGCTGTTTTGCCCATTTAAGCCTTGCTTGTTTGCGACACTGTTTCAGAAAAAGTTTACGAATTAATTTTTGTTTTTCGATGAATCCTGATTCTGTTATTCGTCTGCATATGATGCCATGTGATATTTTTGAGCCAAGTCGATTTTTTATGTAATTAAGAGACAAATATCTAGATAAAGCCAATCTTTTAATTCTTCTATCCTTACAAAATGTGGTTTTAATCGACGTTTCTGAGCAATATACATTTGTTAATTGTTTTCCACGTTGCAAAACACTATAAACACCACATTTAGACCAATTCAAAAGAAGCGAAATTTGCAAAAAAGATTTACTTTCAGCTTTCAGCTTCCAAACTTCTAAAACTTCTTCAGGCGGAAGCGGCAGAGATTTCGACATTTTATTATAACTGGTACAGCGATCTCTACACCTTATACTCTAGGAAAAAAGTCTCGCCGATCCTCCACCTATCATGTTTATAGAGATATTTGCATAAAATCTCCTTTGTGTATAAACTTTTGCGACATCACAAACACTGTTTTCTTGTAATTTCTGATTTTCGTAACGATGATTTTTTTCGAAACTTCAGATATATATTAGGATCATAGTATCCACCATATTTGAAAGTATTCCGTTGTATAATTTTATTTTTATTAAAATATTTGCGTTGTGCTTAAACTTTTGCGCCGCACTGTATAAGATAAGTGTTGGATTTTTTTTATGTATTCATTATGATCATAGAATACAATATGACTACCTATTTTAGGTGAACGGTGTATGTATTTGATTTAACAGTTTAATTACTGGGTGGTACTTATAAGTGCCGTCAGTACACTGGGTGTTGGATAAAAACTTCTTGTTTACTTTTCGTCTCTGTAGTTATCCATCGTTTTCATCTGCTTTAAAATGTAATTACTAAAATGTAGTGTAGTAGTAATAATTTCCCTGGTATTTCTTTTCTATTTCATTGTTATTTTTATTTTTATTATTTATGTCGTTTTTTGTATGCTAGAAAAGACATATGTAAATTCATATATTGCATACGTGGAGATGCGAGAGAACACGTGTCCCTGGAATATAGACGTCGCATAACTAAAGGATTGTTAACAGGATTGAAACCTAAAAAAAAAAAAAAATAGTTTTTTTTAACCCTTTCAGGGGCAAAGCATTTTCAATTATAAAATATTGAAATAAATGATTGGTACTGGAATTCGCCAAACGATTTATTTGTAAATAAAAAAGCCTATATTTCACATACTTATTAAATAGAAAATATTTTCTGGTGACATTTGAAATACCTTGTTCTGTTACGATATTTTAGGCATAGTGTACTGACGGTACGGTACTTTAAAGACCACTTTAATTAATTACCTCTAAATAATTACATTTCTCACGGGTTAGTATTTTTTTATGTTCATCCTTTAATTTTCATTGTAGTAACAGAAAAAAAAATACTTGAAAAAAATTGCTGTAGGTCACAATGCAGTAGATAAAGGGTTAATATGAAATTTAAAATGAAGACACTTTATGTCTCAGATCAACATTTTTTGGGATTACATAAACTCAAATCTATATTTCATGTAGCTGAAATCGCAAGTTTATCTTCCCTTTTCTTTGCTACGATGAAAAATATTAAATGTTCTGAAAAATGTTAAACTTATTACACGAAATATTTACAATGTATAAAACTATGCTAAATTGAAACAAAAAGTACGAAAATTATGCTTTTAATTATTGCTAGCATTTAATGAAATCTTTTAATTCAGTAAGAGATAACACGTAGTAATTTCTCATAATTCCCTTTTGAAATACAAACTACTGCTATTTCAAATATTTATCACATTTGAAAATGTACTTCAAATACTTTTTCTTTCCTTTTATGTATCTTTCCATTTTCCTAGAGCATAAAAGTATTAAAAAAGCATAGAAAGAATAATATACGCATTTAATAGAAACCACAAAATAATATTGCACGTTTAACCTACTTGAAAGTATATCATAGTTTATCAGATGTCAGAAAAATGACTTCCTATTTTTTCTTCTAAGTTCTATGATTTTCATCTCGCATAAAAAGTTTTTCTTCGAGAGCGGTTGAAAGAAGTGAAAGAGATATCTGAAATCTTGAAAAATATACAAAAACATCTATGAAAAGTGTTTTATTCAGCAAACAACTAAGTTTCCATCTGGAAAAGGCAGTTGTCATGCAGCACTTAAAGTAGGTGTGTCTCAAACCAAACACTTTTCTTTTGCTGACACCCAGAGATTGATGTCAGCTGTCATGAGTTATTGAAAACGCAGAGCATACTTTTTATTCCTGAAATGAATTTTTCTTAGCCTGAAAATAAAGATATGAAATTTCATTTTTCAGTCTTTAGATAAAAATCAGTTCGCATAAATTTAATCAATGATAAAGCTTAAGCCTTTTCTGTATTATTTTGCTTATTTTTGAAAAAAAATTACTAAGGGTATAAAAATAATAATAATAATAAAATCATTGTGAGTTACGTATGATATGATTCGGTTGATCCATCGGAAGTCAGCTTCTCTATCGTTTTCAGCAAGAATGGAGTTTTTGAATACTGCTCTGGAATATAAATACAGGGTGATTCATAAAAGATGGGCAGAACTTTAAGGGGTTGTAGTACACTTAAAGACAAATAATATTAAATAGGAGACTAAGGGTCCCAGACGTATTCCCAAGGAGATAGGGGCCATTAAAGTTTAGGGTCCGAAATTTCAAATGATTATAAAACATGGAAAAATTGGTCGATTCGTTTGCGGTTTTTGCAAAAAAATTTCTTTATGCTAGTATTTTCTTGAAATAAAATTTTAAAGTTCAATTTCAAAAAATGCCGATAGGGGGCGCTTTAGACTTTGGAGTAACAAACAACTATTTTTTAACGTTATTTTTTGTATTTCTTTAAATGATTTCGAAAGCTTAGACTTAAACTTAAATTTTGATCTAAAAATCTGAGTCCTAACGAGTAGTTAAGTAGCATAAACTGAAATTTGAAATTTGAAACCCTTCTCCACCCAGAACAAAAATCAGTTATTCCCGATCTTTGTGTCGTATATTAGGCTCTAACTACTGCCGCGTTTTGCTAAAATTATTCTTTATGTCAGTATTTTCTTGAAAATAAATTTTAAAGAAAATTTTCAAAAAATTCCGATAGAGGGCGCTTTAGACTTTGGAGTAACTAACAACTATTTTATACCGTTATTTTTTGTGTCTCATTAAATGCTTTCTAAAGCTTAGACTTAAACTTAAATTTTCAGCTCAAAATCTGAATCGCTGAGCGTGGTTCAGTAGCGAGGGGAGGGGGTTCAAATTTCAACTTCTGAACATAGTTCAGTTTGCACTACTTAACCATGCCCAACAATTCTGTGCTGTGATACGAGGCAAAAATACAACTTTCGTCAAGGACTGCATAGTCGGAATTCACTCATAAAGGCACTTGCACAGTTGGAAACGTCGCTCATGCAAACGTTAAAGCTCCATTCCTGACGCTAGTTACCGGGTGAAGAAGGAAACAGAAAGTATGCAAATGTCAAATGGGGAAGAAGAAGAACACGTATGCAAAATTTCGACACGATTCAGGCATAAAAACCACTGAACGGTGAGTCAAGTGTAAGTCGCTGTAGTAATGAATCGGAAGATGGTGCCCTTCACGAATAAGGAAAAGGCTGAGATGCATTTAATTTACGGAGCGGCAGATGGAAATGGTGCAGAGGCACAACGAATGTACGGAGAGCGATTTCCCAACTGGCGGTTGCCTAACCGCAAAACTTTCGAGCGCTTGCACAGACAGTTGTGTGAGACGGGATCATTTCTCGCTTCCCGGTCGAATGCAGGTCGTGCAAAAAAGGACGAATCAGTAGTTGTTGCAGAAGCCATTCTGGATGTAGTAGCGGCGCAGCCAAGTACAAGTACACGAACAGTGGCTAGGCAGGTGGATACCTCACAGTCCATGACTTGGAGGGTACTGAAGGATGAACATTTGCTCCCGTTTCATGTGCAACGAGTCCAGAAACTGTCTCCAGGGGATTATCCAAATCGTATTGAATTCGCCCGCTGGTTTCTGTAGCAGAACGCGCTAAATCCACATTTTGGACGAACTGTGCTTTTCACCGATGAATGTACCTTCACACGTGAAGGTACATTTAACACACACAATGCAGATGTATGGGCGGATGCCAATCCACATGCTACGTATCCACATGCTCATCAGAGACGCTTTTCCATCAATGTTTGGGCAGGAATCCTCGGAGACCACCTAATCGGACCGTACCTTCTTCCTGAACGCCTCAACGGTAAAACATACCTCACATTTCTGCAACATGTGCTGCCAGACCTGTTAAACGTTGTTCCTCCACGCATCCGGCGGGTCATGTGGTTCCAGCACGATGAAGCGCCAGCCCATTACGTACGAGACGTCCGCAACTATCTGGACATCACATTTCCGAACAGATTGATTGGTCGAGGTGGTCCTGTTGCTTGGCCTGCTCGCTCGCCAGATCTTTCACCCCTCGATTTCTTTTTTTGGGGACGATTGAAGGCTCTTATGTATGAGACACCCATTGAATCCCCCGAGGAACTGGTCGCCAGAATTTCCGCCGCTGTAGGGGAAGTGCTCGTAAGCCTGATGTTTTCGCGAATGTTCGCCGTTCCATTCTTCGCCGTTGTTCTGCGTGCATAACCTCTGGTGGTCACAATTTTGAACATTTATTGTAATTACATGTTAATAAATATGCTTTGGTAACATAATCCTAATTTGTGTCTTTTTACCTCGTATCACAGCACACAATGTGTGGACATGGTAAACTGAACTGTGCTCAGGAGTAGAAATTTCAAACCCCTCTCCCCAGAAACTTAACCACGTCTAACGATTCAGATTTTGGGCTGAAAATTTAAGTCTAAGGTTTAGAAAGCATTTAATGAGACACAAAAAATAACGGTATAAAATAGTTGTTCGTTACTCCAAAGTCTAAAGCGCCCTCTATCGGAATTTTTTGAAAATTTTCTTTAAAATTTATTTTCAAGAAAATACTGACATAAAGAATAATTTTAGCAAAACGCGGCAGTAGTTAGAGCCTAATCTACGACACAAAGATCGGGAATAACTGATTTTTGTTCTGGGGGGAGAAGGGTTTCAAATTTCAAATTTCAGTTTACGCTACTTAACTACTCGTTAGGACTCAGATTTTTAGATCAAAATTTAAGTTTAAGTCTAAGCTTTCGAAATCATTTAAAGAAATACAAAAAATAACGTTAAAAAATAGTTGTTTGTTACTCCAAAGTCTAAAGCGCCCCCTATCGGCATTTTTTGAAATTGAACTTTAAAATTTTATTTCAAGAAAATACTGGCATAAAGAAAATTTTTTGCAAAAACCGCAAACGAATCGACCAATTTTTCCATGTTTTATAATCATTTGAAATTTCGGACCCTAAACTTTAATGCCCCCTATCTCCTTGGGAATACGTCTGGGACCCTTAGTCTCCTATTTAATATTATTTGTCTTTAAGTGTACTATAACCCCTTAAAGTTCTGCCCATCTTTTATGAATCACCCTGTATACTCAGCTAGTAAATGAATTATTGTTCATGAAATGGCAAGTTACAGGTTTATCGACAGTGAAAATAGATGGCAACAGTTTGTGTTTAAAAAAAAATGCGAAGCTCAGTAGAATTTGGAATACATTTTCGAACTGTTGGTAATTAGTTGTATTTTGTTAGAAACAGGTTTTGAGTTGTGCGAGTGTAATTTATTAAATATTCGTTTATTTCGCACATTTATAGCTATTGTTTTTTTTTTTTTTTTTCGTAAAAGTCATTAATTTTTCAAAGTGTGAACGCCGCTAAAACTTTTAATTCTCTGTACACACAAATGTCAGTATATTTTCCAGATTAATTTCAGTGTAAAGGCCCTTGCATTTCAGTGTAAGGCGTGCATTTCGGATGTCGAGTCCAGTAATGAATGCAGTTCGATGTGGTCTTAAGGTAACTTTGTTTTAATCATTGAATTAAAGATCTGTTTGAACCATGGATTGCGCAATAGAGTATTTAACGAGAGTCTTGTTCTTTAAAGATGAAGTAATCCTTTCCGGAATTATCAGCAAATTGCCCAACTTTAATTATTTTAAATTGAGTACGTTTTTTATTATAGTCATCTTAGAAAAATGAAGTTGATTTTAAAATTTTAAATCGCTTATTGTTGTCTGTTTTTAAAGATTCGAACTTTCTACAGTGTTCTTAAACAATCCATGTCCTTTTAGTTTTTTTAATCAAGCAATTCTAACACAAAAATACAAATAAACTGTGTTGTCCTTACTTCAAATATGTTTAATTCAGAATGTTTAATAATTATTCTAATGAACACGAGACATATTTGCCGCTATCACGGGGGTGGAATAGAAAATCAAGCATACTTCTATGACTGATTTGAAAAAGATTGTTTGTCATTCCCCTTATATACTAACTGCTATTAAGAGAAAATATCATTTAAAAATTAGTGGAGGGAGTTTGCTTGATTTGCCCCTTAAAGCTGTGTTTATGCCTTAAGGTCTCTTTTAGATACTGCTTAAATTTTTTCCAGCTATCCCCGTAAATACTGTGCCTGTCAAGTACTTTTTGGATTCGTGGGATATTTAATATTTCTATTTAAGTATTGCAGGAGAGTTTGCGTTTGAATAAAATTCCTGACACGGACAAATATGTAATCCTTAAATAGACATATAGTTTCAAATCATTTCATATTCTAATCTGGAAGATAACCCAATTTAATAGATTTTTGTAAAGAAACTTAAAGATAAATTTCATTCAGCAAACAATAAATCTTCTTTGAGGAGGGAATTCTATGCCAAAACTAGTCGCATGTGCGAATCTCAAAACTTTCTTATATCTCCTACATTTAAATTTAGTTTCGCTATCACCGTGTCAAAATTACAAAGACAATCTATGCCCATCATGAGGATTCTAAAGGTGTAGTTTTGTTGAATTGTGTGCATTTAATAGAAACTATAAGTATTAAATTTCTCAAAAAAATTGTTGAATTTTGGCAACCATCGCGTTAGATATCAGCAACTAAAGTTCCCAACAGAAATAGCATATTGCGACACCTGTTGGGCAGTATATACACAAGCCAAATAAGGATATATTTATGGGACGTGCAACAGAATATAAAGTTTGATTAAATTCCGTGCATTAGTTTTTGAGATAAAGCTATCGCGAAAATGGAGAAACTAGCCTCATAGCAGCACCATCTGCGATATGATTTACACGTAAACCTAATCAGTACCAACTTATATCAATGTCTAAGAGAATATAAAGCTTGATGAAATTCCGTGGATTAGTTCTTGAGATATGACTATCGCTTTAATCGTGGAAGTCCTGAATATCAGCTTCATTTCATAGGCGATTTCCACCAAAATCTAATCAGCAACAACTTATGTGAACGTCTAACTTAATCTGAAGTTTGATGAGTATATATGGATTCGTTTTTGAGATGGAGCTATTGCGAAAATCGTGAAAAATGCAGCATGTCAGGAGCACCTGTTGGGAGATTCACATCGTAAACTAATTAGCACATTTTATATCAAGGACTAACTGAATCTGAAGTTTGATGAATATTCGGGCATTAGTACTTGAGATAGAAGTATTACGAAAATCGCGAAACATGCTGCCTAGCAGCGCCACCTGTTGAGCGATTTACACCAAAAACTAGTGAACAGCAATTTATATCAGGGACTAACTGATTTCAAAGTTTTATTAAATTATGTGCATTACTTCTTGAGATAGATCGTCCACAAAATATGTCTCATAGACAGACAGACAGACTCACACAGACTCACAGATAGACATATTTTTTAAATAATCAAATCGTCTTCAGGACCTCCTAAAACGTATAAATCCGTTGTAAACCGGAATTTAAAATTTTTATCCCATGTATTTCTTAATAATACAGAGTGCATGAATATAAGTAAGTACGGAAAGCAGACGAATATGATATCATATATAGAAAATACAACGGATATGTTTTGATGTTGAAAAAATGGTCTTTGGTTATGGTACTAATTCTTATTGTTTAAATAAAATTATCATCAATACTCGACGGTTTATAATCTGTGCAAGGTAAACATAAAGATTTAATTTTTAATTGAATATTGAAAAGTTAAAAAAAAAGTTTGAAATGAAAATGGACAGTAAATGTCTATAAGATGTAACGTAAAATTATCCATGTCCAAAGCGACGTCATAATTGGCGGGAAATGGTTATTTTCATTCTTAAAAACTAAAAAAATAACTGGATTACTTAAAAAAACAATTTTTGATAAGTGTTCATTCTTAAAGACTTTTTTTTCAAAAAACTTGAATAAAAGTTTTTTAAAAGTAAGCTGTATTTTCATTCATAAAACTTAATTATTTAATATGATTGCATCAAAGTAACATAATTTTCCCTCTGACAGTATCAAAATTGAGGCTCGGTAGCTTGAAGTATAATGGAGACACGTTTGTAAATGGTGGTTTGGCAACCGGATTTTAATTCCACGTATCTTTTAACTTTAAAAGAATAATATTAAGTTGTCATTGTTAAAAATAGCTTTTTTAATGGGCTTTTTTTATAATAGATTGTGTCTTATAGGATGCAATGCATACATATACAATTTCACACCAAAAACTCCCTAAAATACACGGTACCAGAATTCTTAAAGCGTTGTTTTTCTGCTTTACGAACTGAGACTCTTTGATTTATAAGATTTTACTTCGCCCTTTTTTTCCATTCGTTGCAGTTTATATGCTTTTAATTATTACGAGTGAAATGTTTTGTTTTATTAATGCAACTAACTTTGTTTTAATACTTCGTGAATGACGTCACGAGTAACAACTAGTAGAAACTATGTTTGACACCACCTTTCATTTTACTTTAATACTTTTTATAGCTTTTGTGTGATTAAAAGAATTAACAAAGACTCAAAATTGAATATTAAAAATATAAATTTATTCCATCTAGTATCTCTAAATTTGAAGATTAGATAACTAAATGTACTGAATGCTACAGAGCAATAATATAGTTTTTATGTTGATCTTAAATTCTTTAAGATCTGATTCTTTAAAATATTTAAGCTGAAGTATATCTCTAATATTTATAGGCATAATACAAAATGCTCCACGGAATTCAATAAAGGTAAATTTGATTAAAACTAGTAAATCTGCAGATCAGGAGCCTCAACGTCAGCTCTACAATTCATTGTGTTTAGCACCCTTTGAGTAATATTAATCTTTCTACAATAAACGAAATTTAAAGTTTTGAAATTACATAAACATTTATAAAACGAAAAAATATTTCGAAGGTTTCTGACATTAGGAGCGTTAAATTAAACCCCTTGTTATGTAATGGTATTCTGAAAATCTCATGAGCTGGTAATTCTGGTAAATATTCTGGTAATTTTTAGATAACAAAGTAGATTTCTTCAGGGGGGCAGAGCCCCCCTGAACCCCTTCGTAGTGTAATTTAATTTACATTTGTAATTATCAATTAATTGTGTTAATGTCCTTTAGTAAATTCTACCAATAGACGGAAACGTACATGCATTCTTTTCTACAGCCCTGTATATTACGTGAAGATTTTTACGCGTCGTCTATAACATTTAAATTTAATGCAGACAAAAAACCCTCTTAAAACTGCTCATATCACATTTCCGGGAATTAGTATGCATAGTGTGCACCATATATCCAGTTTCTGCGGAGTCCTGTATATGGTTCTATTTAAATTCTGCAAACATTTGTTAGTATACTAAATGTAATTGGGCTGGGAAATACATAACTCAAAAAAAAAAAAAAACACTGAAGCAATTCGCGCTCATTTTCATTTATACTTACGAATTCATTTGTGCATCCCTGTACATGGTCTATACAATATTTAAGCACTACATATTAAGCACAAATTTACTTAACGTTAAAACGCACACCATAATCGAAAATGCTCTTCAGCAATCATCCCTAATAGACCAGAACTGTATCCGAAATTTTTTATGTGACCCTATAAATGAACGATAAATACGATACAAATCATATTCAAGCTTCTTGTAGTCAACCGCAGTAATGTAATTTAATTTCATAATGTTTGAATTAGTGCAACACAATTAACACACTGACGACAGGCAATTTAATTAAATCTGGGTTTAAAAACAGTAGAAGCTCCTCCCTCTTCTGAAAGTGTCTCGGAAATTGGTTTCTGAGATATGTTTTTCATGTTTATGCAGCAGTAAATATCTTTCAATGTACGGATGTAATATATAATGTCTTACAATCTATAAAAAATATGGACAAAACAATATAAATGTCTTTTCTGTAAGGTAGAAGTCACTCCCTTAGCCAATGATGTATTCTGAATAAAAACGAGAATTCTCGTTTCCCGTCGCTAATGTGTTAAAATAAGCTGTGAAGAGTTTTTTTTTCCCCGTAGACCACATTTTAATCGACCACTTTTGTGTGACCCTGAAAAAAACGTATGCTTTGCACCCCATATACTACAAAAATGTTTCAAAAATACATATCAATTTTATTATTTTGTAACAGAGTAACATCATTAAAAAACGCCAAAAAAGCATTTTCTGCAAAGATTGTAATATTATGAAAACTTTTGAGTTCCCTGTACGCATGCTGTAAGTGTTACACATAACATATTTTATAGTAACCAGGTTCTAGTGCACCTTAATAAAGTATATAAATTTCATTACGTTTAAAATTGTGTAACATTATTAAAATACACCGCAGACGATTTTTCCCAAAGACTATAATGTAACGGAATAGTTTTGAGTGCCCCTGTAATTAAGCTATGAATGCTACACTCTTCATTTTTAATACCAAACATACTTTGGCAAACCTCAATAACGTATATCAATTACATGTAATCCCGACTATATTTACGCGAGTTAGAGCACGTAGCGAAACACGGCAGGCGACAGATAGAAAAACTGAAGTCATAAATACTTTTCATCCATGTTGGAAAGTGTTAAAAAGGATTTACATGCCTTTAACTGTACTTTTTTTTTCACTTATAGCATGGTTAAACATTAGTTTAAACATCCTAATCCATGCGATAGCAATAACATATTAAAAGCCCCCCAAAATATGCATATCTGGAGATCTATAAATCTACTGGAAAATAATTCATTATCGTGTCCACTGTTAATTGCATAAATTGCATCGATTTGGCGCGATAAAATATTTTTTTGTGATAGCCTTTTAATAGTACCTGCAACAAAATTAACGTAATTTACTAACTTCATTCATATTTGACGCAATGATAGGCTACGAATAACAATCGCTAGGCAACGAAGAAAAGGAAAAAAAAAAGAAATATGTATCATGTAAAACAAGAGAATTAATTTAAAAATTCTTTATATTATTGGAATACATGTATAAATGTCCTCAAAACATTATACACGTAAATAAAAAAATCTGATAGATATATTGATAAAACTTCAATATAATAGGAATAGTTTAAAACCCTTATTTGGAATTTTAGTATCCATAATTTGACATTTAAATCCATTAATCAAACGTGCCATTTTCTTTCAACTAATCGAAATTTCAAAATCGTCTGACTTACCGTAGAAAAGCATTATAAAGAAAAATAAAATCTTCCATATTTTCCGAACGAATGAACCAAATTTAACAAAAAACTATACAGCTACGTCCGGGTATATCACGAATATGCCCAATTAATTTCAAGCCGATCGGGTGCTTTTTGCGGCAGTTATCGCGGAACAGACAGACAGACAGACAGACAGACAGACAAACGGAAATCAAAACTTTTCGTGTCTCCACAGTAAGCCTTCACTGACGTTTCGGCAATTAAAGACTGGCCGGCTCAAGTATTCTAAAATATCGCAACTCATGTCCTGAGAACTTTTGGGTCCCACTGATTAAAATTGGGTGAGCGATTCTCTCAGATTTTTATTAAGTCAGCTCATATGAAGAATGAATTTAGGAGGGGTAGCGTAACCCGCAGAGCATTTTCTGTTTTGCAGGATTCTCGTTTTTTGGGCGCGATTCTTGCAATCCCTCGCTCTAGCAAACTCTAAGATATATATTTAAAAAAAAAAAAAAGAATTTAAAAGATTAAATTGGAATTATAAATTTCTAATAAAAAATATTTATAGCAATTTATACTGAAAATTTGAGATATGGAAATACAACGAAATAGTAAGAAAAAATAGATACTGAAATATTTATGTCAATACCTTTGAACTATAAAATAATACGTTTCATACTTATCATTACACTTTCATAACGGAACATATAGAATGAAATATTTTCCTCTTAGTTGGAACTGTATCCCCCGAATCCCCCTCCCACCCTCAACTGAGTATTCATTAATTTGTTAATTTTAGCAGAAACAAAACTTTCAGTTATTCAGCAAAATTTAGGATTCACGAAATTTTATCAATGTGAAACAGAAAACATACATTTAAAAGCGCTTAATTAAGATGTACATATTTTTTTTAATTTTTATTTATACAGATATTTTTACAGAATGTTTAGTTTATAAAGTATGCCATTAGTATACCAGATTATTAAACTTGTACAGAAGAATTGCGAGAAATGAAAAAATGAAGACTGAATTAGCATTTTTTATTATGTCTTAAATGCCATTTTTTTTTTTCATAACCGGGCTTTGGGCCACCTTTTTCCTGGTTCCACTAACATTTCCATAGTAAAAGAATATTATATATGATTTTTCAACGTTGAAATTTATTTGTAATCAATTAACAGGAAACAATGAAGCGAACTTATATGGTTTTAAAGAGGCAATTTTTAGGTAGCTTTCTTTACAAAAAAGCTACCTATTGCAGCCGTTCGGACGAAAGCGATTTCAAAAAATTTTGGTATATTTTCATCGATCATGACCCCCAGACCCCGAAACCACCCTCCGTTCAAAATTTATATATATATATATATATATATATATATATATATATCTGACCTATGTCACACTGTAACTCCCGTAATTATGAACCGATTTCGATGTAATTCGGTGTGTACATAGTACATACCAATGTCTCGACCGAGTTCGTTGGCCAGCTTCATCCACCGTTTTGTTTCAAAATGGCGGCCATTTAAAATTTAAAAAAAATTTTAAAACTTGAAATGTGGTACCAAAAAATTAAAAATGGAAAAATATTTTTTTCTTATGTATTTGACCTTTATACAAAGATTCCGGAGCAGTTTTTGTTTCGTCTATATCTTAAAAAATGGCTGAGTTATAGCATTTTGAATTTCTAGCGTGGCTGACATTTTGAAACGTCCTGAATTTTGTCACTCGATAAAAGGCGTATTTATGAACCGATTTGGATGTAATTCAGTGTGTACATAGTACATACCAATCTCTCGACCGAGTTCGTTGGCCAGCTTCATCCGCCATTTTGTTTCAAAATGGCGGCCATTTAAAATGTTTTTAAAAATTTTAAATTTGAAATGTGGTACCAAAAAATTGAAAATGGAAAAATATTTTTTCTTATGTATTTGACCTTTATACAAAGAATTCGGAGCAGTTTTTGTTTCGTCTATATCTTAAAAAATGGCTGAGTTATAGCATTTTGAATTTCTAGCATGGTTGACATTTTGAAACGTCCTGAATTTTGTCACGCGATAAAAGGCGTATTTATGAACCGATTTGGATGTAACTTCGTTTATACATAGTACATACCAATGTCTCGACCGGGTTCGTTGGCCAGCTTCATCCGCCATCTTGTTTTAAAATGGTGGCCATTTAAATTTTTAAGAAAAATTTTAATTTGAAATGTGGTACCAAAAAATTAAAAATTGAAAAAATATTTTCTTCTTATGTGTTTGACCTTGATAAAAAGATTCGGGAGCAGTTTTTGTTTCGTCTATATCTTAAGAAATGGCTGAGTTATAGCATTTTGAATTTCTAGCGTGGCTGACATTTTGAAACGTCCTGATTTTTCTCACGTAATAACAGGCGTATTTATGAACCGACTTGGATGTACCTTGGTGTGTACATAGTACATACAAATATCTCGACCGAGTTCGTTGGCCGGCTTCATCCGCCGTCTTGTTTCAAAATGGCGGCCATTTAAAAAAATTAAAAAATAAAAAAATTTAAATGAGATACCAAAAAATTGGAAAGTGAAAAAGATTTTTTTTGTATGTGTTTGACCTTAATACAAAGATTCCGGAACAGTTTTTCTTTCGTCTATATCTAAAAAAAATGGCTCAGTAATAGCATTTTGAATTTCTCTTGTGGCTGACATTTTAAAACGACCTGATTTTTGTCACGCGATAACAGGCGTAATTATGAACCTATTTGGATGTAACTTGTTCTGTACATAGTACATACCAATGTCTCGACCGAGTTCGTTGGCCAGCTTCATTCGCCATCTTGTTTCAAAAGGGTTGCCATTTAAAAAAAATTACATTTAAAATTCAAAATGAGGTATTAAACAATTGGAAAATGAAAAAGATTTTTTTATGTGTTTGGCCTTGATACAAAGATTCCGGAGCAGTTTTTGTTTCTGAAAATTTGTTCTTTTGTTTATATCTTAAAAAATGGTTGATTTATAGCACTTTGAATTTCTAGCATGGCTAACATTTTGAAACGATCTTGTATTTGTCACGCGATAACACACGTATTCGCCTATTTCGATGTAAGAAGGCATGTGGATAGTATACATCAACACCTCGACCAAGTTCGCTGGCCAGATTCATCAGCCATCTTGTTTCAAAATGGCGACCATTAAATTAAAAAGTCCTTCCGGCCAGTGCCGGGAGGAAGAGGTAGCTTTCATAATCCTTATTTAAAAAAAGCCAACTTATATCATGCAAACACACGAAGCTCAATTTAGTGGAAACCGAATATAGGAGATTCAATACTAATTTTTATCAATATAATGAATGAGAATTTCGCGAAATTAGTCAGCTTTATCCAAGCTGCATTTCTTTAAAGTAACTTATATTTGGCTGTCAAATTCGGCAATTTCTTAAAGTGCCTGTGATTTTAAGACAACATGGTGGATGAGGCTAAGCAGTGAACTTCGTCGAGACCTTAGTAATTGCTGTGCACATGCTCACTCACACCGGAATCGGTTAATATATAGGAGTGCTGTCGCATGCAAAAAATCAGATTTTTCAAAATGTCACCCACAATAGAAATTCACTGCAAATAGAAGCGTCTTAAATTTAGACACATATGTGACTGAAAAAGAATTTTAGACACTTAAGTGTCTTAATCTGAAAATTAAGACACTATAGATGTCTTAATTTAAGATACATAAGCGTCTTACTATGACCATGGTGTAAACGAACTGAGAATAATGTCTAAAATATCCGCAAACGTCTTATTTTAAGACACTTCATTGCTTTAAACGTGTCTTAATTTTAGACGTTTTGATTCTTCCGACGCAATAACCACCAGGGGGCACTAGCACTCCCAGTTGCGCATGCGTTTTAGATGTCTTCGTTCGAAGTGGTATACGTTGTAATTCAAACAAAGTTTGTTTTTATGTACGCGTGTATTTTAATTCGTTTTTTGCGAAATGTGAAGTACTGTGATTTTAATTCGTATTAACTTGGAGTATTTATTTATTGAATACATACATCTGACCTGTGTGCTCGACATCAAATGTCTCTTAGAAGCTGTCGTCGATACAAGGGCGGGATAGACACAGAACAGAAGTAGACGACGGTTGAAGATTACACCCGGAAATTCTACAAAGCGTGTGCAATGGGCTTAGTGTTAACTCGTATCAATTTAGATCAATAATATTGTGTTATTCATCTTCGTCCTGTCGAAGCTGGCAAAAAAAAAGAAACTTTTGTCTGGCGGGTCCTGTTTTTAGGATGAAACATCTCATTCTTTAAATATGGCTAGTCGGATGTATTATGGGATTACCTTTTAAACTGATGAAAGTCTTTCTCCCTCACTGTGGTTGTGGTAGTTTTTAAAATTTCAAATCGAGGAATATTTCTTACCTCTTGCAGCAGTGGCCGCCCCTCCGGGTGGTTCCGATCCGACCCCTTGAGTGGGGGAGGCGACCGGAAGCTCGGCAGAGTTCGTTGTGTACGAATGCGAGGGGGCCGGATGGGGACGATTCGCCACCTCCAAGTGAGACTTGCGGTCGACAGGCCAAGAGTCCGGTGGCCACGGTTAGCGGAGGTCGTGCATGGGTGGACACGGTTTTGATGTTGACGTGCTTCCACCCCCGGCAGCCGGGTTCTCTGGCCAAGCCGGGTAGCGACACTCCATAGTCTGATCCCAGAGCCGGCGGTGGCCGGGTGGTGACTCTGGGCAAAGGATAGCTAAGGCGATAGGACCCCATCCACCAATTGACTAAGAGGGAGCCTGAAGTATGAGTGAGGGCTTTGTAGTGGAAAGTCCTCGGTGCTCGCTAGTGACGACGGGGCTCGCGGGAACGCCATGCAGGGACTCCCGGAGCAACCGAAGGGCGAGGGTTACGGACAGCGCCCAAGTTACTTTATGACTTGGGTGGCTCATCCCTCCGAGGACCTCAGCTGGAGCAGTTGGGAGCCGACCCTCAGGGTGGTAGGGTTTGGCGGTGCCCCCGTCGACCAAGGAGCGGTCGCGTGGGGAGGCCAGTGTGGCTCTGGTTGCTCCATGTCGTGCCGTGACCCTTGGGAGGGGGTCGGCCGGCAGGTCCACCATCGAACACTATTCCCGCAGGGAAACGGGCCGGAGGCTCGCCGGTAACGCGGCGGCTCATCGTGCCTCAGGTGAACTCTTGGTCCGATCCAGGTCCTCCGTGTCTATGCGGTACCGGAGTTTGCCTCGCCTGGTGATGAGGACCTAGAGGTGTCTCCACCTAACTTTCGAACGCACTAACAAAGGTAGCGGTCGGTCACTGCACGGGGTCAGGGGTCTTCGGGCCTGGGTACCCTCGACGGCCGTGAGGTAAGGTAGTGGTGGGCGGGCTTCTGCCGGCCTCCGCTGGCTTCTCTGTCCTAGGATGGAGTCGAGTCGGTGGGGGCTGGCGGGACTCCGTTCCATCCAACCCCCTAGCGAGGCGGAGTCTATTCCGTCTAGGTGGAGCTTTCCGTGCCCGCCTGGGGTCGCTAACGGCACCTAGTCTGGGCCAACTGGCTCCCGGCGTGATCCGCGAGGGGTTCCGTCGGTTGAGCCGGATGGACTGGGCGAAGAGCCAGGAGCTGGGTCGCTTTACGGCCGGAGGGATTTTCCCCGTCCTCCCTGGTTTTCAAGCTAGGGGCTTCTCACTAACTTTCCGATCGGCTGGCCCACAAAAATGTCTCTGCCGGAAAATGGTATCTGATCTTGGGGGCCTGTCCGTAAATTAAATTCGGGTCGGGAAGCCTCGGTTCGGTCCGTGGGCCCAGCGTCTTTATAGGCGTCTGGTTCCTGCGATGGCTTGCGGGGTCTACCGGCTCGAGTAACCAAGTTTAGGGACCACTTGGTTTTTCTAGCTGGGTGGTGAGGACTGTCGTAGCGGCCGTTCGTCTCTTCTTGGGAATAGCCGTCACCGTGTGCGCTGGGCAGCGGTGTCGGTTTGACCGGAGTTGGCGTGGGGTTCCGCTCTGTTGGAGCTTGTCTGGCGGCGGCCTTCGGGACGCGTCGCGGGGCTTGTTTCACGGGTGGTTCCTCGCGTCGACAAATGGGCCTGAAAAGGGCCTGGGACCGGAAGATGGACCCCCCCGTCTTACCTCTTGCAGCAACTCAAGTAAGTTTCTTTATAGTAGTAAAATTAGTGTATTTTATGATTTTATTTATTGTACTAAACAAAATCCTGCATGAAATTTAATTAGTTTTGAATCTGTTCGCAAAAAACCCCACTAATTCTAGAAGTATATATTTTTAAACTTATGACGTTCTTTTTTATTACGAATTATATATTCAATGTCAGTTCTTAGTTTCAACGGATAATTTTTATCTCGCAGTAAATGACGGCCACAAGGAAGCAAAGAAAAAAAAAACTTTGAAAGATGACCTAATGCTTTCTTACTTCCTGGCATAAAACCGCAGATTAAAAAAAGATAAATAAAGTAAATGAGACTGGTCTATTATATGAAGCTGCCTGTAAAAATATGCATTTGATTTGCAATCAACTCTAATACTGATTTTTTTTATTATTTTTAATAAAAAAAGTAATTTGAAATTTATAATGGGAAAAAGTAAAAACCTCTAACTAGATTTCGTATTTAAAATTGTGGTAACTTTATTTATATGCACTTATACGAAAAATACAAAAATGACAGATGTTACTGTATATATTTAAGACGAAAGAAGTTTGGAAATCATAAGTTATTTTTTCCTCATGTTTTTAATATAGAATATGTACTTATTTGTTTTTATTGATAGTTGAATAGCTTTTGTGAGTACCCTCTGATCTACATAAAAACTTGCCCATGTGGAAATATAAATTTTTTAAAAACATAATTTTTAAATAAGTATTTTCATTTTTTTTTTTTTGGGGGGGGGGGGGGGGGGATTTTGCATGAATTTTTGTAAAGCTGATATCTTAAATCTTGCACTGATTATAATGAAAGTTTTGAACTTTTAGAGTAGGACAAGTTTAAAAACGCAAATATATTTAACAAAATACCAAAGTCATTTTTTCCCCAATGTTATTAAAGTAGAATATTTATTTATTTATTTTCATTATTCATAGTTAAATGGCTGTTGTGATTATCAAGTGATGTATATGTAAAATTGCCTATGTGGCAATATATTTTTTTATATTTTCATTTTTTTTTTTTGGGGGGGGGGGGATTTTTGCAATTTTCGTACATCTGATATTTTAAATCTTTTTCCACATTCAACCGAGTATAATAAATATTTTGAACTTTTAGAGTAGGACAAGATTATAAAATATATATATATATTTATCTATGTACCTTAAAAGCACTTAATAGCGAACACTTCGGGACCGCGGAATTTGTCCGATAATTGGAGATGTCTACTTTTTTGAGGTAAAAATATACAAATATGTATGTCTGCTGATTAAAAAAGTATTCGTTAAATAGAGGTGTTCGCTATTCGAGAATGTCCATTAACCCCCACAACGGATACTCCCGAATACCGGACATCTCAATTTAGACAACTATAATGCAGGGTTGCGTTTTTTGCAAAAGTACTTCTTGATTAAAGGAAGGGCAAACTGGAAAGTGCCCCGTCCCCCTACGACTGTAGTGCCCCCAAATTTGATGTGCAATATTTGTAAAGCTTATATTTTAAATCTGTTTCGAAATTGTACTGATTATAATCAATATTTTGAACTTTTAAAGTAAAATAAGGTTAAAAACAAAATAAATCTAAAAAAATCTAATATTTAGATAAATATTTTTTGTTTTTTAATCTTGTTCTACTCCTGAAGTTCAAGATATTGATTATAATCAGTACAATGTCGTAAAAGATTTAAATTATCAACGTAACGAAAGTTGTATACCAAAACTGAGAGCACCAGAAAAATCAGGCTGTATTGGGGGGGGGGGGGGGGCAGGACCACAGCCAAATATTTTTCCCGGATTCAACGTGGTCAAACATGGCTACGTATGATGCTTACAAAAAAATGGATGCGATTCAGACGTTTGAAGTGTCTGAAATTCAGACGCAAAAAGTGTCTGAAAAAATTCAGACATTTTAAAATGTCTGAAAATTGAACACTCCATTTCAGACACTTAAGTGTCTGAATTTCAGACATTTTAATTTAGAGTGTGAAACTGCTATATCTGAGCCATTTTTTAAGGTAAAGACAAACAAAAAATGCTCCTGAATCCTTATATCAAGATCAAATACTTAAGAAAGAAACCTTTTCAATTTCTAATTTTTTTGCACCTCACTTTAAATATATATATATTTTTTAATTTAATGGCCGCCATTTTGAAACAAGATGGCTGATGAATCTGGCAAGCGAACTTGGTCTAGGTGTTCATGTATACTATCCACATGCCTTCTTACATCGAAATAGGCGAATACGTGTGTTATCGCGTGACAAATACAAGATCGTTTCAAAATGTTAGCCATGCTAGAAATTCAAAGTGCTATAAATCAACCATTTTTTAAGATATCAACAAAAGAACAAATTTTCAGAAACAAAAACTGCTCCGGAATCTTTGTATCAAGGCCAAACATATAAAAAAATCTTTTTCATTTTCCAATTTTTTAATACCTCATTTTGAATTTTAAATTTAATTTTTTTTAATGGCAACCCTTTTGAAACAAGATGGCGAATGAAGCCGGCCAACGAACTCGGTCGAGACATTGGTATGTACTATGTACAGACCAAGTTACATTCAAATCGGTTCATAAATACGCCTGTTATCGCGTGACAAAAATCAGGTCGTTTTAAAATGTCAGCCACAAGAGAAGTTCAAAATGCTATTACTCAGCCATTTTTTTTAGATATGGTCGAAAGAAAAACTGTTCCGGAATCTTTGTATTAATGTCAAACACATACAAAAAAAAATCTTTTTCATTTTCCAATTTTTTGGTATCTCATTTAAATTTTTTTATTTTTTAATTTTTTTAAATGGCCGCCATTTTGAAACAAGATGGCGGATGAAGCTGGCCAACGAACTCGGTCGAGATATTTGTATGTACTATGTACACACCAAGGTACATCCAAGTCGGTTCATAAATACGCCTGTTATTACGTGAGAAAAATCAGGACGTTTCAAAATGTCAGCCACGCTAGAAATTCAAAATGCTATAACTCAGCCATTTCTTAAGATATAGACGAAACAAAAACTGCTCCCGAATCTTTTTATCAAGGTCAAACACATAAGAAGAAAATATTTTTTCAATTTACAATTTTTGGTGCCACATTTCAAATTTAAATTTTTCTTAAAATTTTAAATGGCCGCCATTTTTAAACAAGATGGCGGGTGAAGCTGGCCAACGAACCCGGTCGAGACATTGGTATGTACTATGTATAAACGAAGTTACATCCAAATCGGTTCATAAATACGCCTTTCATCGCGTGACAAAATTCAGGACGTTTCAAAATGTCAGCCACGCTAGAAATTCAAAATGCTATAACTCAGCCATTTTTTAAGATATAGACGAAAGAAAAACTGCTCCGAAATCTTTGTATAAAGGTCAAATACATAAGGAAAAAATATTTTTCCATTTTCAATTTTTTGCTACCACATTTCAAATTTTAAATTTTTAAAAACATTTTAAATGGCCGCCATTTTGAAACAAAATGGCGGATGAAGCTGGCCAACGAACTCGGTCGAGAGATTGGTATGTACTATGTACACACCGAATTACATCCAAATCTGTTCATAAATACGCCTTTTATCGCGTGACAAATTTCAGGACGTTTCAAAATGTCAGCCACGCTAGAAATTCAAAATGCTATAACTCAGCCATTTTTTAAGATATAGACGAAACAAAAACTGCTCCGGAATCTTTGTATAAAGGTCAAATACATAAGAAAAAAATATTTTTCCATTTTTAATTTTTTGGTACCACATTTCAAGTTTTAAATTTTTTTAAAAATTTTAAATGTCCGCCATTTTGAAACAAAACGGCGGATGAAGCTGGCCAACGAACTCGGTCGAGACATTGGTATGTACTATGTACACACCGAATTACATCGAAATCGGTTCATAAATACGGGAGTTACAGTGTGACATATGTCAGATATATATATATATATCAATTTTGAACGGAGGGTGGTTTCGGGGTCTGGGGGTCATGATCGATGAAAATATACCAAAATTTTTTGAAATCGCTTTCCTCCGAACGGCTGCAATAGGTAGCTTTTTTGTAAAGAAAGCTACCTAAAATTATATATATATTATAGTGAGGTGCAAAAAAATTTGAAATTGAAAAAGGTTTCTTTTTTAAGTATTTGACCTTGATATAAGGATTAAGGAGCATTTTTTGTTTGTCTTTACCTTAAAAAATGGCTCAGATATAGCAGTTTCAATTTCTATTGTGGGTGACATTTTGAAAAATCTGATTTTTTGCATGCGACAGCACTCCTATATATTAACCGATTCCGATGTGAGTGAGCATGTGCACAGCAATTACTAAGGTCTCGACCAAGTTCACTGCTTAGCCTCACCCACCATGTTGTCTTAAAATGACAGGCACTTTAAGAAATTGCCGAATTTGGCAGCCAAATATATGTTACTTTAAAGAAAAGCAGCTTGGATAAAGCTGACTAATTTCGCGAAATTCTCATTCATTATATTGATAAAAATTAGTATTGAATCTCCTATATTCGGTTTCCACTAAATTGAGCTTCGTGTGTTTGAATGATATAATTTGGCTTTTTTTAAATAAGGATTATGAAAGCTACCTCTTCCTCCCGGCACTGGCCGGAAGGACTTTTTATTTTTTTTTCAAATATTTTTAAAGTTTTGGAACAAAGTAGCCCCTGCTGGGTGCTTCTTTGGTCCACTCACTTATTTTCATATAAAATGAGTACAATTAATATGTTGGAATATGAAACCAATTAGCAATTGATTGCAGTAGGATCTGTTAATGAATTAACACTGCAAACTTGATAAACAAATGTTTTTTATTTTTTATTTTTTATTTTTTTTACATTTAATCACAATAAACCAAATGTTAATATTAAAGACACTAGAAACAGTTTTAACCATGTTATCCTCAGCAACTGGAAGAAAAATAATTACTCTAACATTCTGCTAAAGTAACACTTGAAAAAAAAATGTCACTTAATACATTTTTAAAGAGATTTGATTCCATAAAAGGCTTTTCTGAGTAACTGGGGCTACTTTCGGACCAAAAAAAGCCTGGTAGAAAGTAGCCCCAAAAAGCTAGTTTTCATGTTAGCTTTATGAAAACGTAAACATTTTCTGTCAAAATAAAAAAGTTAAAGGAGAAACTATGATCACATATGGGTTGCAGGTTTCTAAAGATAATATATTGATACTTACATTATTTGTATCACTTATCCAGATTGTCTAACTACATAATGTTTGGGGAGTTAAAATCTACACGCGAAAACAGTTGTTACAAACACAACCAGTGTTGCCACTAAAAAATTTTTAATTACCCCCAAACTATTTAAATACCCTATAGGCGGGTCTAAGATATTTTTCAAGGGCAAAAAATCAGAATTGTCTTGTATTTTTTATTCAATACAAAGAATAAACCTTTTTTTATGGGATGGACCAAAGTAACCCCACGAGGACCAAAGAAGGTTTTTTTTTTTTTTTTTTTTTTTTTTTTTTTTAAAGAAGATTATCTTTGTTTAAGCCATATAATTGTTCTTGAAATATAAATCAATAATATAATGCGTTTTCAATTATATTAGGTTAAAAACGGCAATTATGCTTACTGCGCTAAACATACACTGTAAAAAAAATTCCGCAACGTTCCTGGGAAAAAATGGGCAGCTGAGTTGCCCATTATTTCCAAGAAACATTTCTTGAAAATGACTGGAACTTTACTGTATATGTTAAAAACTTTCTACAGAAATGCCAGTAAGTTTCCTGCGAAATACCAGGAATATTTCTGTTGACAGCAAAACATTACTGTCATTTCACAGCATGCGGGATCCGCAGACGATTTTTACATTTCTAGTTGACAATTTTCGCTTTATTATCATTATTTGTTAGAATGAAAAAATATTTTGAAATTGACATCAAAATTATTATTTATAATTTACACGAAAAAATAAATTTTCAGTTAAAATTCAATAAAGTAAATATATATATATGATATATTGTTTCTGAACTTTGCTTAAAATATAAAAATATATAAATGTAAATAATAATTAGAAATAAAAAAATCTAGACATAAAATATTTTGGATTTTTGTCAGTAATTATGTTAGTTTACAAGTTAGATAAAATACATATAAATTTTCATGAAAAAAAAAAAAAAAACCTAAACGTAATTGTATATTTTTTCCGAAAAAAAAAAAATTCAAATTTGCAGCAATTCAAAGTGTCAAATATATATAAAATTTAAATCAAATTATAATAAAGTGTTAAAATATAAAATTAATTAAAAAAGAAAAAAAAGTCAAGAGGTAGCATCGAACTCGGGCCGTACGGGTGGCGTGCGAGCCTTCTGCGTCCACACCACGAAAGACATGTTGAGAGCTGCAAACTAATGGGTATTTGAAACGTATGCTAAACCTCGGCATTTAATTTCTGAAAATCTAAGGCCCATTTGAAGAAATCCTTTCACAAGAATAATTAGAGATAAGAACTCTAAAACATACTTTAAATTAATCAAAATCGGTGAGAATCATGTTTGAACCCCTGGTTAATGGAGATCCAAATAATAGGTGTATTTTTTTTACACGGTCTGCTCGTTAAATATTCCACAGACAAGTACGAGAGATAATCTCTTAGCGATGTCACAGAGGTATTGTATTTTCATCTGAATTGTCTTGACAATAGAGACGTAAAGGATTATGTCGTCTATTGATTTATTTGCATTCCATATTGATTTTTTTACATTCATTTAAGGAATTCGTTTTCGACACTCCCGCGCGAGCAACGGATTATAGCAAAAAAATAATAAATGGCGGCCGCAGCGTTTTGCTGTTTCCAACTTTTGTTCAGGAACGTTTCAGATAAGAAAACCAGAATTTCACAGGAAAGAGCTAAATTATTCTGAAACCTGAGAAAAGGCGAAACGTTCCTGGATTTTACATGGAACGTTACCATTTTTTTTACAGTGTAAAACAATCTCTGTGAAGCAATGATGCTGCACTGTACCGCATCATTTAAGCAAAGAATTGCAGAAGGAATTCATAGAAAATGGGAATAGACAGTCATGATGCATAATTTCTTTCTTTCAAGGAATAATATCTTTTTGGATAATCTCAAAAGATGACTAAGGTAGTCCGGGGACTGTTGATACATTTTTTCTTCAACTTTTTTTTTTCATTTTATTAATTAATTTTTTTTTTGTTGTTGTTTAAACAAAAAAATGAATGACTTGTTGAAAAAAATGAATGACTTAAAGATGAATAACGTACTGGAAAATTTGAAAAATATTAATTAATAGTGTGTATTTGAAACTCAGAATGACGTCAAGTCACTTTGTCAACCTACCCCCATAGAAAGGGATAGGTTGGCCCTCTAAATTGATTTGATTTTTCTATTACCAACGTAAATGATAAACAAAACACACAAAATATGAAATGTTATTTTAATTTGCTATATAAAAGAGGTAAAGGAAAGGAAAATATACTCTGTTCAACTAAATTACTGCCGTTATCGAAATCTTTCTCATCATCACAATCCGAATGCAATTATAAAATATCCTGTCCCCAGTGACACATAATTCGTGTTCCTAGTGTTTGCATCTAGTTCATTTAATATTTTAATGTAAATCCTTAAAAGTTTTCATCCTTTGAAATCGCAAAGAAAGACCGTTCATGAACAGAAGTTTCAGCTTCAATAACCACTTTTTAGGAGCAGCATAAATCTAAGTACGTCCACTCAAACGAAATTCAATTGTTTATCCCTTAAAATGAGCACTACTTTTTGCTAGTTCATATAATATTTCAACAGCCGTTTAAGAAAGTCAAAATGTTATTTTTTGCTTAACTATATGTAAACAAAGTGCTATATCTCATGTGCAAAATCTGTTAATAAGATACCGAAAACCATTTTGGAGTTCACATATTTTGTATATATTACTTATTTAATATCATAAAAATACAAAACGATGCGAGCAAGCCTTTTATTTATTTATTTTTTTTATTTTTTATTTTATTTTTTTTTTTTTTTTTACATAGTACGAATCTTATAGTATATATTTTGTAATTATCAAATTGAGCTTTTATTAAATAACTTCACAGCCAAAGCTTCGTAGATTTTCTATGTGGCAACCAAGACCACATTGTGATAAGAAAACCATGGTTCTGGTTAACTGTCACATAATTCCTAAATTTTTCAAAATTATAAAAAAACAAATTTTTATTAAATATTTTGATAATCTAAAAGTGTAACATTTCTCGCTAAACATAAAAGTTTGAACTGGAGAAATAATTTGTTATTAAACAGAAAAGCTATATTTTTGAAAATTAAAAAGTTTTATTCTTGAGACAACCAGTACCTGTCTTCCCTATATGGCAAAAACGAGTTACAACAGAGTGTATATTAGAAGAAATTTAATACGTTATACTTTAAAAATGTACCGAAGGGTGTAAATGCATTTTGAATTTTAAACATTACTAAAACAGTTTTCTTCAAGAGCTATCAATTCCATATTGTGCGACAATCATTGAAGCAAGCTAAACATTTTAGGGAAGGTATTTGAGGCACCCTGAAAATTTGTGCAACACTTCTTTTGTAATGGCTGAATACAAAATCGAATATCTGGCTGAAGGATCGTGGCCCAAAAACTGTGCCAGACACGTGTCAAGTGCCATTTTTTGACTACCCCAAAAAAGGTATTTGAGGCACGCTGAGATTGAGGCAGAATAATATTTATGCTTAGAAAATATATTTTGAAAAGGACAGACACTTTAGTCGGCACAAAAACTGTGCCAGACACGTGTCAAGTGCCATTTTTTGACTACCCCAAAAAAGGTATTTGAGGCACGCTGAGATTGAGGCAGAATAATATTTATGCTTAGAAAATATATTTTGAAAAGGACAGACACTTTAGTCGGCACAAAAACTGTGCCAGACACGTGTCAAGTGCCAAATGGCACTTGACACGTATCTGGCACAGTTTTTGGGCCACGATCCTTCAGCCAGACATTCGATTTCGTATTCAGGCATCACAAAAGAAGTGTTGCACAAATTTTCAGGGTGCCTCAAATACCTACTTAAAAATGTTCAACAGCTCTCCTACTAGGACTTTAAACGCTTACGATGGACTATTTTACATTGCATTTCTTTGTGTTTTCTATGAAAAGGTATATTGCATTTACAACAAAAAACATACATGATTTAATTTTCGACAAGAGTTACTTTAAAGCTACATATTCTTCCTTAAAACAAATTTATGTAAGAAAAAGAAGAGCTATCTCTGAATGAAATATGTAATTTGTACAAAATGTATATATATATAGAAGAGATTATTACGACTAATAAGTATCTAATATACGAATAAAATATATTTCAGTTAGATAGCATATTCTGAATTTACATATCTAATGAATCTAATGACCATAAAACTTTCCCTTGATTATCCATAATTGTCTTCAAATAAAGTAAAACAATCTTAGTGGATAGATATTTATAATGTAATATATCTTGAAATATTCATTTTTAAATAATGTATACAATTCTGTATAAAATTATTGATACACAATGAATCATTTGAATATAGCATATTTTTGTTCTTATACACAATGAGTATGTGCCTGGAGCAGCACATCTTTATTTGAGAACTTTACTTTGAAAGCATCTCATTTCTGTTTAATCTTAAGATACACGGTAAAAACAGTGAAAAGGAGTATGCAAAAGGAGCTGTCTTTTTAAACATACAGCCAGTGACACAATTCATCCAGTTAATTATACTCTTTCAATTAAATGGAATGTTTTGAATGTTTGTCTAAGCAACATGTAAATATTCCTGTTTTATTATTCTTATTTAAAATCATGGGTTTGATGAAAATAATTAAATAGTGAACAATACTTTTATTTTAATTTCGTGAACTTTTCAGTCATTTAATGTAATGTACATACATAATTTACATTTTAATTCTGACTATACAGCCATTAAGTGAAGATAAGCATACAGTTAAAGAATTTTTTTTAGGGTTTGGTAAGTTGAGAAACTTTTAAAAACCTCTGGATTTCTTAAAGATAACTATCCTATATGTCCTTCTGTATTTCCCATCTGTCTCTGAATATGTTACCGCTTTAAAATTACCAAATGTCCCACAAACACGTTGTTTTCTTATTTGACAAATATTTTTTCCTTATTGATTTTTTTATGAAAAGAAGAAGTATAAAGTGTTAACTTCTTGAAAGAAAACTTCTGCTTATATACTTCGTGCATACAGATATTGATGGGATCTAATAAGTTATTTATGTAATAATAACTTTTTATATCTACAAAATAGAGTCATTAATTAGGCGACAAGTGTTAGAGTAACGTAAATAAAATCCTACTGAAAAAATAAAAATACACAAATCCATAAAACTTCTATTATTTGGTTGCTCACATATTGTAAAGGAAAGAAAAATCCATGGGCTAGGAATTTATGCTCGCGCGTGAAATTATCTCCCTTCACATCACAAGATGTTCATATAAATGAAATACGAAGCTATTTGTACAAGAGAAAATGTAATTTGCAGATTAAAATAGGTTATACTGATTAAATAAAATAAATTGAGCATTAAAAATGGTCATAAAAGGAGACATTTTTTATTAATAAATAATTTAATGTAAATCCCTTTTTACTGTTTTATTTAACCTGAAAGTTCTTTTCTCTATATTTTAAACTAAACTTTACAGCTTTACAGAAATTTATGTAAAATATTTATATATAATTAAGTGTATGTAGTACATTTTACTTATAAACTTTCTGTTTTGATAATAATAAAACATGTAGAGATTCAAAATATATAGAAGTAGATCTTCATCCTCCAAATGATAAGTAATAGCACACGACAAATGATTCGAGAACAACTAATCGGTGAGTAATCCCAAAGAACAGTTATGTTATAAACGGTTTAACACCTTTTGAAAATATATTTTTAATACATTAATGCAAATCTGAAATAAAGTAAAGATGAGATGTAAACACAGGCAAAGCTCTCCATAAGGACTGGGGGTTCTCTCTCAACTGCTTGGGAAATCTTGTTTGAAATCTAATTATTTTCAAAAAATTCATTTTTTTTAAAATTTGCTTACCTTTTTAAAAATTTACAAATGTCATTCTTTACATATACACTAAGGGGCTCTGCTACCTGCGAGCTACGCCCGCCAACCCCCGTTCAGTCTTTAAAACATGTTAGTGTGCAGACGTGGGAAAAAAAGTAAGCACTCCCAACTAACTCAGCAAATAATTATAATACAAGAAAGTTACTGGTACAAAGAGATTGGAAATAAAGTCTACTTTTAAGTGAAGTATATAAAATTTGCTTAGGGGGCCATCTATAAATCAAAACCAGACCAAATGATGTTTTATTCAATGGCAACATCCGATTTTGACATTCACCGATATTTTAAATCAAACTATGCCTCGACACCAAATTTAAAGTCATTTGAATGATAAGTTTGTGATTTATAAATATTCGAATTTTAGAGCTTCTAATGTTAAATTACATATTCATATTTTTATTAATATCTCCTGAAAGCATATCTATTTTTATAACGACGCTAAATACAACATTCTTACTTTGGGTTCGATGATTAAAAAAAAGAAAAGAAAAGAAAAGAAAAAAGAAACCGCCTTCTGTTTGGTAATAACGTTCAGAACCTCGGATTTGCACTGTATTTTAAAATTTTTCGATTATATTTTATGTTTTGATCCACTTTTAGATATTTGCAGTAACAGGTTCTAATTCTTTTCTCTATTTTAATGCACCATCATACATATTTTCATTTTATTTTGTTTATTTTATTTAATAAGTTATATAATAATTTTCTAATAAGCATTAATTTAGTAATAATTCGTAACAAAAGAAAATGAAATCGAAAATACTTTGTGCAGGCATTTACCTGTATTTATGCTGCCTCCAGGGGAGAAATAATTTAACAAATTTGTTAGCCGCGCTACTTTTTTACCATGAGATTCCCAATGTGACGTCACATGAATATTGTCCATAAGAAAATCATTTCAAATGTATAGTTACGTAATTTTCACCTCAAATTTATTTCGCGTGTAATAATCTAATTGTTTTAAAGGTTTTTTTTTTTGTTGTTGTTTGGGATTTATGTGTAAATCTGTAATTCATTACGTGTAAATAAATAATATAATTCAATAATAATGTTATTAAAATATTAATTTGCTTTTAATTTTAATAGTATTTCTTTGATAGCACGCAACATTTTTTGTTCTTGCTGCGAATGAAAGATAGAAAGGAATAAATGATATCATTTCGCATTATTGATGTCATTTCCTCATTAAAATTGAAAAGAAAACCAAGTGGAGATATTTTATTCTATTTGCATTCAGATGGGCAATTATTATTTCATATATTCGTTTCAGATATCTGGATGGTTCCAAAGGTCTCATAATAACTCTTATAATTTCTAAGTATTAAATATTAAAAAAATAATATTATCGCAATACTAATTTCTTTAAAATTTATTAGCATTTCTTTAAATAAAATTTTTTTATTGCTGTAGATGAGAGACAGAGAAAAGGTAAATGATATCATTTTCTTATCTTTCTTTAAAATAGAATAGAAAATCAAGCTGGAACTTTTATCGTCCTTGCATTCACTTGAACAATTATTGTATCATATATTCTTCTCACATATCCAAATTAGTGTTTTTATAAATCATTTCATTAAGAATCTTTTAAAATGACAATATGATATCAATATATAACGATCCCTATTAATTACTCTTTCCCTTTTCTTAAGCGTTTACATGAATGACATTTGGACGAATTTGTTCAAAATATCTCCAGTGTATGAATTGAAATAAATACTTAGAAAATTGTATTTTTCTCTCTAAACCATTTCGGTTTTAAGCACCTTTGTGGGCTAACTGAAAACAGCTACTCTGAAATTATTACTTTGTTAAATCAATAATGAAAATGGCAGACGATTTTTGGTTTTATAAAATAAAGTGATCCCTGAAGACCGAATATAAGGAAATAAATTTTTATTTCTTCAAATATTCTTGAAAACATAATTTAATCACTATATTGTCTTCACTATCAATTGAAATAAAAGATTATGACAATGTCAATTTGAAAATGAAGAAAAGTTGAAATCTAATAAACCCTATCTTTTCCCCTTTTCTCCCTTTTTCCGCAATACTGGAGCAATTTATTTGCCAACATTAGGGAAATATCATTAAAATTATAAAAAAAATTAATATCTCAAAAAATAATTAATTTTACAATTCTAACACTACTCAGACCAAAACGGATTTTTTGCGTTAATTTCACAGCCACGTTCTATATTTTTGAAGAAATAGCTGTGAAACTAAACCAGTCGTTTAATCAGTCGTTTCATAAAATCGTTTCATAAAGTCGTTTCATAAATTCGTTTCATCGTGATTTTATATATATAGGGTAGTTATATAACCTACGACAGTTTTTTTTTCTTTTTTTTTGCGTTATGGTGATTTAATCTGATGAATTTTGCAAAAATTATTACTAAAAAGTTTTAGTGAGCTTTTGAGATCAATCAAGCAAGATGAGTTGGGTTGGGTTGGGTTGGGTTGATTTTTGACGGCCAATTATCTACACGAGGGATATAGGCCCGGGGGGAGTGCCCTCCGTGGGGGTCTTTCTAAGGGAACCTAATCCGTATTAACGCATGGAAGATCCACGGCTCGAAGAAAACCACGAAAACTCCGAACGATTAGGCCGACGGGCGCGATTGGGATCGAACCCATCAAGCAAGATGAAGAGCACTTTTTTCTGCTCACGTGGTTTTTAAAGAATATAAATGACTGGTTCCGTGAGACGGTAATCAGATCACAGTTTAATAATTACTGACCATAGTTTAAGTATAAAAATGTCCATTATAAGGTGAGCCATCCTATCATTTGTTATCAATAATGTGATATTATTATAATCAAGTTTGCTTGCCGCATTACTTTTATATCATGTAACGTCACAGTAAAATTCTCCAGAATGAAAATTGATTTAAATGTATTGTTTTAATACATGACGAAATGTTCACTATTAAATGCATTTATCATGTAATATATATTTTTTCTCTTTTAAGATGCACGAGCACATGTATTATTTAATTAAAAAGAGGTTGGGAATATTATTGTTTGAGCTTTTTAAATATGAGCTAATATTCACCATTAAAAATTTGTACGCATAATAATTTAATTATTTTTAGCACTTTAAAAATGACTATGTTAATATTTGGGCTTTTTACATATGACGTAATTATCACATTTAATTGCATTTCGGGTGTAATAATTTTATTTTCAGTACATTTTTAATATTTACGTGTAAATATTTTGACGTAATTTTCCGTATCTTCTGCATTTAACACCTGATTATTTAATCTAATTTTTAAATTATTCATTCTGTTTTGAATAATTTTATTTTTTAATTTCAGTATGAAAATTACGACAAAAATAAATCTAATATTCCCTTTATTTTTCCATTTTCTGCCTCTTTTCCACGAAAATGAATTTTTTATGCCTATGAAATGTATGTAAAGATTGAAGATGACATAAGATTTTTGTGTTTCTAAAATATACTGTTCCCTGACAATCGAAATGTGAAAAAAAGATTTTATTTTATCAAATTTTTCTGAAAAGCATAATTTAATTGCAAAATTGTCTTCACTACCGACTGAAAAAAAAAAAAAAAAAAAAAAAAAAAAAAATTAATTTCAATCTGAAAATGACGAAAAATAATAAATCTAATAATCCCTATCGTTATCCATTTTCACCCATTTTCCACAAAAATGGAATAATTTAATTGCCATCATTCGGGAAATTTCATTCAAATTAGAAAAAAAAGTAATATCTCGAAAAGTAATTCAAATTTTAAAATTATAATTTCAGTTTTGAGATCTGTGGATCAATGTGGATTTTTGGTGTTAATTTCACCGCATAATATTCTATATTTTAGGAGAAATAGCTGCGAAACAAAATCAGTCTTTTAATCAGTCGTTTCATAAGGATTTTATATATATAGGGTAGGTTAGATTATAGGATATCACTGTAAATTTTATATATATATATATATATATATATATAATCTCTGTATTCTTCCACTTTTACAAATTAATAATTTCCAATTCTTTTAGTTTTAGATAGATTTCGTATGAAATACTACCTATTGGGATCGTTCCTATGTTGGAATTTCTGAAAACTTTTTGCAGATCTACACCGATCATGACCCCTAGAACCCAAAACCACCCTCAGTAAAAAACGTTATCTATCTATCTATCTATCTATCTATCTGTATGTCTATCTATATATATCACTTTCTTCTGGACACGATAACTTTCTTCATTCTGCACAATCTCTTCCAAACTAATACATAAAATCAATGGGCATAAAATCTCGGTCAAGTTCGTTAATGGGCAAAATCGGACCAAGGGGATGGAAATAGGGAAAGGTTTTGTGAAAACCGAAAACCCCTCATAACTTCTTAATTTTTGTACATATCAAATCAGTTTAAAGTTTTTATTACTTCTAAAAATAGGGCTAAAATTTTATATATCACAGATTTTTGATAAAGTTAAAAATGGGCTCAAGGGGCGCAAAAATAGGGTTTTTGGAAGAAAAAAATTCATAACTTCGTCAATTCTCATGATATCAATACCAATTAATTTTATTATAAATCTCCTTAATACTATATACAACTTTTATATTCACAAGTTTTTGATAGGACCAATTCGTACTGCAAAAAAAATTAAAAACGAAAACAAAATGGGGGTTTGAAGAAGTAAAAAATCCTTAACTCCGTCAATTCAAAAGATATAAAATCCCCATGAATTTATCATATATCTTCTTAATATTGTCTACAACATCTATATAGACAAGTTTTGGATAGGACCAATTCTTACAGCAAAAACAAATTAAAAATACATAGCGGTTGAAGAAAAAAATCATCTAAGTAAGGGTGTATTCAAATCCAAACT
This sequence comes from Maratus speciosus, assembly GCA_963932465.1. Classification (NCBI taxonomy): domain Eukaryota; kingdom Metazoa; phylum Arthropoda; class Arachnida; order Araneae; family Salticidae; genus Maratus; species Maratus speciosus. Next base: position 238,888,291 of record OZ010787.1, on the reverse strand, counting down.
GCTTATTTTCTGACTCATTTTACAATTCATTTTTACTCTCAAAGGCTTCCAATTGGTACATTTTCTTACTCTGAAACTATATAATGTACCGTAATGGTCAATTTCTTGATAGAGGCAGAATATATTTTTAAAAAATGCTGTTAAAGGGGGCATTTTGAACCGAATTTCCCGATGCGGATTGTGTTGGAAAAATTATTGAATTAAGGATGCCCTCAAATCCAAACTGCTTATTTTCTGACTCATTTTTAAATTCATTTTTGCTCTCAAACGCATTTAATTGGTAGATTCGCTTATTCAGAAACTATATAATGTACCGCAATGATCGATTTTTTGATAGAGCCAGAATACATTTCAAAAAATTTTGTCAAAGTGGGCATTTTGAACGGAATTTCTCGAAGCAATTGTCTTATCACTTTCTTCTGAAAACGATAACTTCCGCAATTCTGCACAAATCTCTTCCAAACTAATACATAAAATTAAGGGACATAAAATCTCGGTTAAGTTCGTTAATGGGCAAAAGCGGACAAAGGGGATGGAAATAGGGAGGGGATTTGTGAGAACCGAATAAAACCCCATAACTTCTTAATTTTTGTACATATCAAATCAATTTAAAGTTTTTATTACTTCTAAAAATAGCGCCAAAAATTCATGCATCACAGATTTTTGATAAAATTTAATATAGGATCAAGGGGCGCAAAAAATAAGGTTTCTGGGAGAAAAAAATTCCTTACTTCGTCAATTCTCAAGATATGAAATCCAATTAATAAGTTTTTGATAGGAACAATTCGTACCGCAAAAAAAAAAAAAAATAAATAAATAAAATAAATAAAAAATAAATAAATAAATAAATAAAATAAAATAAAAAGTAAAAAAATAAAAACGAAAACAAAAGAGGGGGGTTGAAGAAGAAAAATTTTCATAACTCCGTCAATTCACAAGATATAAAATCTCCATGAATTTATCATATATCTTCTTAATGTCTTCAACATTCTTATATATCTTCTTAATGTCTTAATGTCTTCAACATTTATATAGACAAGTTTATGATAGGGCCAATTTTTACAGCAAAAACAAATTAAAATACATATCGGTTGAAGAAAAAAATCATCTTATTAATGGTGCATTCAAATCAAAACTGCTTATTTTCTTACTCATTTTTAAATTCATTTTTGCTCTCAAATGCATCCAATTGCTAGATTCTCTTATTCAGAAACTATATAATGTACAGTAATGATCGATTTTTTGATAGAGGCAGAATATATTTCAAAAAATGATGTCAAAGTGGGCATTTTGAACGGAATTTCCCGAAGCAATTGTGTTATCACTTTCTTCTGGACACGATAACTTCCGCAATTCTACACAAATCTCTTCCAAACTGATACATAAAATCAAGGGACATAAAATCTCGGTCAAGTCTTAATTTTTGTACACATACAATCAGTTTAAAGTTTTTATTACTTCTAAAAATAATGCCAAAAATTCATGCATTACAGATTTTTGATAAAATTAAAAATAGGCTCAAAGGGCGCAAAAAATAGGGTTTTTGGGAGAAAAAAATTCCTTACTTCGTCAATTCTCAAGATATCAAATCCAATTAATTTTATTATACATCTCCTTAATATTATTTACAACTTTTATATTCGCAAGTTTTTGATAAGACCAATTCCTACCGCGAATAAATAAATAAATAAATAAATAAATAAAAACGAAAACAAAAAGGGGGATTGAAAAAGAAAATTTTCATAACTCCGTCAATTCACAAGCTATAAAATCTCCATGAATTTATCATATATCTTCTTAATATTGTCTTCAACATTTATATAGACAAGTTTTTGATAGGGAAAATTCTTACAGCAAAAACAAATTAAAAATACATGGCGGTTGAAGAAAAAAAATCATCTTATTAAGGGTGCATTCAAATCCAAACTGTCTATTTTCTTACTCATTTTTAAATTCATTTTTGCTCTCAAACGCATCCAATTGCTAGATTCTCTTATTCAGAAACTATATAATGTAATGTAATGATCGATTTTTTGATAGAGGCAGAATATATTTCAAAATATGATGTCAAAGTGGGCAGTTTGAACAGAATTTCCCGAAGCGATTGTGTTAGAAACGAAAAATATTGCCCTACTGAGAAAATAATTTTTTACTAATCAAGTTTTAATTAATTGAAAGAAAAATAAAAACACAGGTCGCTTATAAATCTTTTTAAAAATCACTTCAGCATGTTTCATTTTTTTTTTTTTTAAATTAAAAATGAATCTGAAAATGTGCCAGAAAATTTCGAGTTGTTGAGCATGAAAAAAAAAATATATTTTTTTAATATCGCCTTAACATGATTCTGATAAAACCAGCTATTTTATAAAAAGGAAATAAAAACTCGTCAAAAGCAGACAGATAAAACTGTTAAAGTGGATTTATATCTAATAATGACTTAGTTTTTGTTGGAGAAATTAGTATACTTAACTTCGAAATCTACCTCTGCCTGTAGGCCGGCCGGCAGGAATTTTTTTATTATTATCGTGTTCCTTCAATGTTTGCCAGATTATTACATTTTTGTATGTTCGTCTCCGTAAATTTTCATACATATGTATTGCAATCTGGATCAGATTTGGACACCGTTTCGGTACTTTTTGTCTTCCTTTGGGAGTGTGTGTATGATTAGCATCAGGGCATCACTAGATACTGGGCTTGCTCATACATTATCATTTCGCCAAAAGTAGTGGCTGGCCGCTATCAACGACATACAGCGATTGGTACAAAACGATGGACCAATCGCAGTATGTCGTTGATAGCGATTAGCCACCATTTGTGACATCATGATAATGAATGAGCAAGCCCGATATCTAGTATAGCCCTGGTGGCATTCCCCACAAACATTTCTTCTAGAACCCTCGACCCTGATTGACATTTTTATTGCTTGCTTCGAGGGCTTACCTTCTCTCCCTTTTCGTTTATATGTTTACGTCACGGAATTAAAAATACCTTTCTAGAAGATATTTTATATGCGTTAGGCAAAGTACTCTCTTTTGTTGATCCCCATATGTTGAGAACTGCTCCTTTTTAATTTCTGAAAAAATTATAGTTGCGTATTATTACTCACAATCTAGCGGAAAATCAAGATCTACTCCTATTTACTTCTATTGTTAAGATTATTCACATTTCATAATGGATTGAAAAATTACATGATTTGAAGTTCACATTAAAAAGTAAGCTTAAATTTCTTCCTATTAAATGGTGGAAAGCACATAGGCCTATATAAATGGAATATGGTGTTTTTACTTAAAAGAACAAAATAATTTTACAACATTATTTAGTACATATTATTTAGTACAAACCAATTTATTTTTCAGTTTCATTTTACTCGAAACAACCTCTTTTGAAAAGTTAAATTTAAAATAGAACTGGGTTCTTTTATCATTTTTATATTTTAAGCCTTTTTTTTAAACCCTATCAAATACAAATGAAATATATAATGTAAGAAATATTTAAAAATGTCTATGACATAAAATACAATACTTTAAATAAACTTCTTTAAAATTTAGTATATTCCACAAAAATATATCACAAATCCTCAGTTCAATAAATATAGAGATAGAAATGAAAATACATACTTTTGTAGAACTACAAAAAAAAAGTAAAAATAAAGAAAGTATTTGAAAAGACCTAAAGAATCTGGAAAAAACTCCCATTGGGAGAGAAATGTTCACAAAAAGCTTTTTTTAAACAAATAACTGAGTTTCCGTCTGACATCGGCAGGTGTGATGCAGCACTTTAGGAGGGCGTGTCTGTTGATGCCCTCAAGTATTTTATTGGCAACAAGAGATTTATGTTATTTACCAACATATATTGAACGGTAATTGCGAAGTTTTTAAAAGTCTCTTTTAATCTTCGATATCGTTTAAGTGCTTTTATAGAAAAATTAAATTTTTTTTATGCGTTAAAACTTTAAATGCTTCTATATAACATTATAACAAATATAAAAATACAAATGTGCAATATAATCTAAAGAAAAATAAAACATTTTTTTAATAAAAAGTAAGGCCAAATGTAGATATTTTATTGAACGAAATTATCCTTTGGAACAAAGTTATCCGTCAATTACCTATGGCAGTTATTTCTCCCTTTTGTAATAATAATAATAAAAATAATGTACACAATGTCAAAAATATAGGCTATTCATAATTTTAAAATAATGTTAAAGCTGCCAAACCCTGAAATTTCATTTAGTATTAAAAACTGTGATTTTTCGTAATTTCTCATACAGGAACTACGAGGAATCACATTATTTTTGTCAGTAATGTAAGATAATAGCTATTTTAATTCTAAACAGGAGCATGTTTTGTATTTCACGGAAAACAAAACTTAATGAAGAAAGAAAATCCCTTATTATTATTTATTTTAATAGTAATAATATGAGGGATAATGCAAATTAATTTTCAGATAAGGTCATCGACAAATTTTAACAACTTTATAAGTTAAAAAAATTAATTGCGTGAAAAGAACATTTTGGTAAATATAAACATAAATAAATATCTAATTTTATTCGAAAGAAAAAATAAAGAAAATAATTTCCGCATTGCTTTTTAGTGCCAGAAGACATTGAAAATTTTAAAATTCAAATTATCATAACTCGGTAACTTTCATCTGTATTAAATGGAATTTTTTCAATTTTACTTGTTAGGAAACGGGCAAAGTTTTCCGTAATATAATTTATAGAACGTACTCTCCGTCTAAAAATTTAAATTTCGAAACATTTTACAAAACTAGATACTGCTCGTCAAGATTTGGCGGTAAATAACTTGAAAGTGTCATCAGAAAAATTCTTGAATTTTTAATTAGTTGCTTTTAAATTAATTATTGAATGACGAATTTGTATATCGCATAAGTGATTCCTATTTCTTTAAGGCGTAGTTGGTGGTGTCAGACTAACCTGCTCAATGAAGTGAAAGAATTTTAAATTTATAATTTACAATCAATTATGCTTGCTTTTTATAAGACATTTCCCTAAAAATTCCGAGTAGAGAATCTGTTTTTACTTACTACGCGCCCATTTTTCTTTAACTAACAATATTTATTTTTATTTATTTATTTAAACTACACTAAAAGTTTAAATTTTATTTTATATGTGTCTTATTCTCTAAAACCTAAATTTGAAATTTGATGAGCTAACAATTTATTATATATATTTGTTATTACTTGAATTTTATTTTACATTTTTACACATTTCTTTTATAGCTATTATACGAATATTTTTCTTTCTTTCTGTTTTTTTTTTTTTACTCTAATGAATGACAATATTTTCTTTCTGACACACACACACATATATATTCTTGATAATGGTCAGAAAACATAGCAAAAATTGTAGATCAGCTCAATTTATTTAATTGACAATTACATGCAAAATATTTTAAATATTTTAAATTTAAAATCATTTTTTCAAAATATTATTGAGTGTTAAATTTTATTTAATTATAAAGCATTCAAATAATAAAAATAAAAATCCTATAACTTCTCTTTCTAAAAAATATAACATTATTGAAATGAATTATCGACAAAAATATTACACATGTTGCAGGCTTGGGCTCGAACCTGCGTCTTCTACAACAATTCAGAGCTTTAAACTGCTTCTTTAACACGCTACGCTATAGGGAACTCGTTTTCTAAAATTGGTGTAAATTGATGCAGTAGTTTCTTCTCACGGACTGTCGAAAGAAAACTCTTAGCGTTTTAAATATATAGATAACGATTTGGACGCAAATGGAATTTTATATGATAAAGACTTGAAAATTTTTGCAAATTAAACTGTATCGCTAAAGTATAACCTGTATAGTTAATAATCCTGCTGGAAAGTTTTTTCATAAACAATAAGCATATGTCGTTTTCAGTTAATTGATATCTTCGTCAGCAATGTATCCACTAATGGTGGCTGCATGGTACGTACTGTTATTCTATCTGGGAGTAAAGAGGTTTGTTCCCTTAGAGCCGAAAAGATTTTAGCTGAAAGTCATTAAGAGGGGGAAATGTAAGGGATCATACAGGAGTCGCATAGTGTCAACGTTTAGTTCTGAATCCCTCTGAATCCGAACAAAATCACGAAGAGTCACTCCATTCTAGAAAAGAATCCTGTGCGGTTTGCTGTTGCGGATCATGTTTCGGCGGTATTTATCGTTTTATTGCTTTTTTTTTCAACTTAGCTCAGCAGTGTTTTACTATGCATTGTTTCATCTAACCAATAAAGGGGTAACCAGACAAAAAGATCTAGAAAATTCTGTCAGAATTGTCATCTCACAATTTAAAAAAAAAGAAAACATAGTTTAACTTTATAATCAATGATTCGTGAAACTATAAAAAAATTCTACTGAATGAAATCTATGTTGAATTACTAATTTGTACGAATTATTTTTTGAATTCTTAAGTTTTAGGCATAACTAATTTACAAATTTATAATTAGTATCGACGATAAACAGAGAATTATAAGCAACAGCAACAAAGTACGTGTGCTGAGCTCCTACTGCTGTTTCTTTTATTTTTTTTAATTATTTTCATGAAGTTTTTTTTTAATTAATTTTTTTTTCTTTTCTGAATGCCATGTGGCTATTTTTGGAAAATATTTATATGTTTTTCTGTTATCTCTCTATGCGTTACACAAATTTTGTGGGCGCTTTAGCTCTTTTTAATAATTAAAAAAAATTTAATCTTTTTGCACTGTTTCCTTATTTAGTGATTTGTTTCCTTTTGTTTTGTTTGCCAATTTTCACATGAAAATCATTTGAGTAATACTTTATTATTTTAAAAGTTTTGACAATAAAATTTGTTTTTTGGCTGAAAAAATAAAATCTTGCTAAGAAAGGATTCCATGTAGTAATACTTTACTTGTTTAGTCTTTCAAAGTTAGTTGGAATTGATTGAAAAGTATAGGCCAGTGAAATTGACACGATGTTTATAGGAAAATATAGATTTTCATTCATAAATTTAAAGTAAATTAATTAAATTCATTGAATACATTTGTTTTTCTTTTTTATGTTCTAAGATTAAAATTCTACTGTTTCAATTTTATGAAAATATGCACAAAAGTAAATTTTTAAATATATTATATTTAAATATACAATTATTAAGAAAAATAGGCAAAACGTATGCCACTAATAACACAATCACGTTGAGAAGCTTTCTGTGTACATTAAATTTAATCTATTACTTAATCTTATTTAAATTATTTAATCAGCATTTATTTACATTATCTACATATACATATATTTCAATGCATATGTGAAAAAATATGACTATGATATTTTTGCATGTGTTTAAAATTCGGGTTTAAAAAAAGAAAATATATATATTCTCTATTGAATATCACATCACTTTTGCATATAAAAGCATGCATTAACGATTCTAATTTAATATAATTTACCGAAACATTTTTATTTTTATTTTTCTTATTTAAGCTATGGCAATAAAAAAGAAAATGGAAGACAATTTTAAATTAAATGTATCATTCGAAATATTTATTCAAATAATGAAATGTTGAGATTTATGAAAATTATAAAGAAAGAAATTATAAAGAATTAAAAATGACCTATATCCTATTGCGCTATTTTGAATTATATTTTGTAATATAAATGATATATTTTTCTTCACTTACTTTTAAGGTTGGTTGTGTTTATTACGGCCAATTACCAACATGAGGGATGTGGGCCCTAAAGGGGGGTGCCCTCCGTGGGGGTCTTTCTAAGGGAACCTAACCCGTATTTATGCAAGGAAATCCAAGGTTCGAAGAAAACCACGAAAACTCCGAACGGTTAGGCCGACGGGCGCGATTGGGTTCATTTACTTTTAATAAAAAGTAATATTCTAGATTATTGTCCAAATTTCGATCGCAGAAAACATTAATACACATAAATACCAGTTTAAGCCTAGTTAGTGCCCTTTTTATGGAACCTTGTGACTAATTGATACATTAAACAATTTAGTATATATATAAAAAAAAAAAAAAAAAAAAAAAAAAAAAAAAAAAAAACTATTTTTGCTTTTACTTTGGTTGTTTATTTTTGCAAATCGATTGTTGATCATACCACAGAAGTTTTTACATTTAGTTTATACAGTTTTAATTTACACGGGGAGAGTTTTAATTCCTCCCCCCCCCCCACACCTCTTCTTTCTTCGCTGTGTCAGTGTCTATATACAAAAACATTATTAATGCAGTTATTTATAAATACACTTCACAAAAGCATATATTTTTATCCTTACATGTGCATATACGTCTTTTTGTTTAAAAAAAAAAAATCAAAGCACTTTTTCAAAAGCTTTAATTTCTTGTTTTTCAAGGAATAACCACAAGTATTTATAAATTATTTACTATTTTGTTATATTGAATTCATTTGTTAAAATGGTTGTATTCTAAAGCCTTTATACGTATGCAGCCGTTTAAACATTTTATTCATGTAAGGGAAAATAAAAAATAAAATTTTGATAAAATTATAAGTTAAGTTTCAATTTAAATTATTTTTGATTTGTCTTCTAACGTATATTTAGACAACCAAACTATACGTTTATTTTTTCAATACACTGATAAGATATCACTTTCACTAAACCTATATTATGCATTGAAATGTATTTATTGAATAATGTGGTTTATCTTTTGCGCCATGCTATCCGAAACCTTAACAAAAAATTATGTAAATTATTTCATTGCGTCATATTATTCATTTGCATACATTTAACTTAATTTGGATACTAATGTCGCAAAATAACCATTTACATATTAGGGTCAATCCAGTTCAAATCGCCCAGGTGGTGTCGCTCGACATTTTTAATTTTCCTAATCTTTTAACAAAAAGGCTTCTTCATAGTTTTCTGAGTTTAAAATATGACTAAATTTTTTTTTCATCATATAGTTTTTTTTTTTTTTTTTTTTTTTTTTTTTTTTTTTTTGACCGGGGGGGGGGGGGGCATTTTTAACAAACTACACAGCCATTTTTGGGAGAAAAACGTGTTTTACGGAAAATGATGTAACTGCTTTATTTTTCTACCTTATCAAGAGGAATCAAAAACCAAAATGTTCAGCATAAAATTGTCGACATTTTATGTGATTATAAAATTTTCATTAGTCTTAAAATTGTCACATTTTATGTAATTATGAAATTTTCATTAGACTTAAGGATCTAGACCAAAAACATGCTTAAAAACCGAAGAAATAAAAGGTCAAACACCTCATTACGCTGCCATTGTTTTTTCTGAAGGAAATGAGACTCACCTTAAATATATATTTTTAAAAGATCTCTTATAGGACTATTCATTTTTATAAATTTCAATCCTCAAAAAGGATCTCAAAAAGGATCTCAAAAAGGACTGACTAAGAAATTCTGAAAACTTAGAATAATAAACATCTTTGTACTATAAAGTTAAATTGTAAATTTTATGACTGAGATTTAACTGGTTTTTGAATAACAGTTCACTAAAAATGCGCCGCCCCCTCCCACCTTCTTTTCCTTTTTGTTTTGTTCCAGATACATAGCATTACAGGTACTTTTTGCTTAGGTACGTTCAAATTGACGATAAAAACAAATTTTACGCATTATTGCTTAGTTAAATAGGGCAGTGGCCTCTTTTCAAAACTTTCTTGAATGGGGGAGGGGGGGGGCAGTCTTTTGATTTTGCGCATCTGAGGAGCACCTGATACAGTTTTATTCTGATATTTTTTGAAATTAGCCTAAATACTCGCGCTAAGAATTCTATAAAATATCTCGTTTGTATAGGCCACTGCCCCTTGCCTTTTACGCATATTTGCCTTCCCCCCAGGGCCGAAACTAAGGGGGGGGGGGGAAGAGGGCTATGTGCCCCGGCCGCCAGAACGAAGGGGCGCCAAATGATGGATTATACCTTTAGAGTGGAACATTTTATTCTGATGGACTGACGGCTTCTATTATTATGAAACAGCCATTATAAATGAAGTGTTATGTGAAAATGAAAGAGCAGTCGTAAAAAGTTAGAACTCTGATTTTCTGGTGAGAATGGGAAGAAAAAAAAAATGGCCATAATTTTTTTTCGTCAAAAAAAAAAAAAAAAAAAAAAAAAAAAAAATATGGCCATGAAAAAATTATGGCCATTTTTTTTCTTCCCATTCTGACTAGAAAATCAGAGTTCTAACTTTTTACGACTGATCTGTCATCTTCAACTAACACTTCATTTATAATGGCTGTTTCATAATAATAGAAGCCACCAGTCCATCAGAAGAAAATAACTCGGTGAAAGCGGAAACTCGGTTAAGCAGGACTCGGATAATCGGGACTCTGACTGTATATTTCATTTTTAAAATGATCTTTAGAATATTTTTGTTGGTGTTCAGAGGGGGCTAATGGCCCCCGTGACATCCGCCATTGTAGATTAAGTAGTTCAGTATTACATATTTTATGATTACATATTTTAAATTTTAAAATAAGTCGGCTATTAAAATATTAGTAAAATTCTCTTTGTAAATATACTTTGCGGAAGAGGGGCGGGGAGGCGCCAAATACATGTTTGCCTCGGGTGCAAAAAAGGCCAGTTTCGGCCCTGTTCCCTCCCTCCCCCCTCCAACACACACAAAAAATACCGGTTATATGAATGACTAATTAATCAACTTTATGCAACGTTAGCAACTTTTATGAATCAAATCTAATAATCTTCCATAAAGTAAGAGTTATTCGAAAAGAAAAAAAAAACAGTCTGTGTCTTTTGCATTTCAGTAAGGAGAAAGAAATAGTGACCCTTCGTGACCCCGGAGATAAGGGTTTGACTGGGGTGCGGAGAACAGTAATGAGACAGGGTTGAGAGGGAGGGTGAAAAGGAAATAAGAAGAAACTGGATTCCTTATCTCAGTTCAGTATTTTAATTTTTAACAGTCCCCTGTAGCTTTCGGCTAGAATTTTTTCGGTTAGAATTTTTTCGGCTTTGAAGGAAGTCACGAAGAGATTAACATCGACACAACTGCAATGTAAGTTTGTTTCTAAAAATGTTTTGAAAACAACCTTTTTGTGTCACATTGTTATTCTCCCTTAAATCGAAAGTGTCAAATAAAATTTTTAAAGGCCAGTGTGATTAGAAGCATTTGTAAAAATTCACCATTCGGAAATATCGCACATGTTAGACTGAACTCATGCGGAACATAATCTTCATGCAACATGCACACATCTGTGAAAATATTTCTGACTAATCTGTTTATTCATTGATATTGAAATTTAATAATGCTTATTAGGGAACATCCTCAACTGTCATTTCAGAAATTTCACGAGATTCATATCGTTCGAAAACTCTTTTCACGACGACCAAGAAAAGGTTCCGAATCCAATAATTCACGAGATATAGACCCTTTTCTATTTCAATGGAGATAAATTAAAAAAGGAAAACCAACATGAGATTCCTTCTAAAGCTAACGAAAGTAGGTATTTTGTCTTATAATTAATGATGATAGTTCTTTTCACGATAGTGTTTCATGATAATGTGATAATGATAATTCTATCCTGGTACTGGAGAAATAGAGTGGACAAACAGATGAAAATTAACGCATTGAAAAACTTACCCCCATCTTCATCGACAAAATAACTCCAGCCACTGTTTGTTTTCTTCTTCCATGACTTCAAGAAATTCGTAAAATAATAGGCTAACATTCAAAAACCCATCGGAGTATTTTCTGTGATATTAAAACTATTACTGATGGAAGCTTACCAAAAATACATCCTTTACCCTGCAACTTTCCCAACAACTTTGCCCTACTCTTCACCTACTTTCAATGCAGTACGTCAGTATGCTTTCCAAAAGGCTTTAATGTGAAACATAGATGCAGTGTTCGTATCAGTAAATGTACTTACAAAACACACCTGTACTGATTGTCGAACCACAACGCTCTTCCTCGTTTATGCCTGGTGTTGAAAAAACTTGTGTTTTCAACAATTTTGCGTAGAACAAAACTGTCATTATTAATTATAAGACAAGAATCCCGCCTTCGATAGCTTTAGAAGGAATCTCATGCTGTATTTCCTTTCTTTATTTTTGTCCTTCCGGAACACAAAAGGGCCGATATCACGTTATTTATTGGATTAGGGAGTATAGTTCCTGTATTTTTCTTGATCCTCTTGACAAGAACGTTCAAACGGTACCATTTTCTTTAAATTCCCGAAATGAAAGTTTGGAATGTTCCCTAGTTAGACCATTTAAATAAACGAAAATCCGCAATCATATTAAGAGATTTGTTCGCAATTTCGGTGCCATCGGTAAATTTACCTGTTGTTAATGTGTCTTAAGAATCTTTATTTAAAAAATACGTTTCACAAAAATGCTCTAAGCATAAAAATTTGTAAGCTTGTAACTGCTGGTAAAATGGATTTGATGAAATTCTAGACTTTATTTAATGTGATGTACTCTATTGTTTCTCACAATTCATAACAAATGATCTTTTGTCCAAGTTTTAAATGACCAATCCCATAAGTATAACATGAATTTTTTTAATAGACGGGTTTTTACGACTGTTTTCTCTAGCTTGTTAAGGGAAAAATAGAATAGCTATATATATATATCCAACCATGTCATTCTCCTTTCCATTTTTTCATAACTTAATAATTTGTGAAAATATTTAAGCACTTAATTATTACTTTTATAATTAAAAATACAACCACAATAAAATATGAAATTATGCTTATTGAAAACTTTGAAAGTCTTATGAAATACATATTTATAAAAATAGCTCTATTTATATTTAAATTTTTATCATAGATTTATAAATTTATTCTGTTTTCTATCATATTTTTTAAATGTTTTATTTAATATTTTTAATAACCTTTTTAAGTATAAATCCCAACAAACACTCGACTTAGGGCCGAATGACGTATATATCGCGGCCAAAAGGAGTTAAGGCCATTTGTAACCAAACAGTGTTGTACCGTAAATGACCCGCCGCTAGTTGCGGCAGCTATTGCCGGACCGCTAATGTTTCAGCATTGAGAGAACGGTTGCATTTACTTTGCCCGGCAACTCTTAAGGGGCGGTTTCTGGAAAAAATGTAATGGCCCGTCATTGTCTAGAAAATAGAGGGCTAATATCAACTAACCCGAATATTTAATTAAAGAGAGAAAATGTATTTTTTCTTCATTTTTTAAAAAGTAAACTTAATTATTTTAAATCTGGCTTATAGTAAATATATAAATATGTTGCGAGATTTATATTTAAAGCAGTAAAACAAATTACACATTTTTATTTAGTTTTAAAATATTTTTATATATAAAAAAGTCCTCAAAATGTGCTACATTTTTTATGGCCACACTAAAAACAATGAATGTATTATTTTTCAATTTCTATTGATCTTATAGCCAAAACAAACAGACAACTAATTAATAGAATATACATCTGAAACAATTTTTGTTTTGCCAAAATAAATTTTTAAAGGTAAATAAACCTTGGGTTGCTAAAATTCTATTCAGTATAATATGAGACATTTTTAGTCTAAAGTACAATACTGAAAACAAAATTTAGAAAAATTATAAACTAAAATGTGAATAAATGAATAAATAAATAAAATACAATGTTTTTTGAATCAAAATGCTTAAAATATATATACAGCACGCCTTAAATTCCCAATAAAAAGAGCATAAAACAAAAACTTTGTTAATTTTTTTGTTAAAGTGTTTCATAAATGTTCCATGAAATCCTTATGGATTTTAATGGGGGGAGGGGGGTTGCAAGGCCAAGAAAAAAGTAAACATTGCTATTAAGGTTGTATATGTGTAAATATGCATGCTTGTTTTAAATTTTTCTGTATGATCAGAGAATAATGAACGCCTACTATTATTATTATTTTGCTCTCAAAGTGTCTTAGACTACTTTTTGTCGGTTGCAAAAAATAAGTTCTTTTACATGTTTCAAAACCCTCAAAAATAAACAAAATTGAGATTAAAATAAAAATATATAGCAAATGTACAGCCTCAATATAAATTCTATTCAGTATCATATGAGGCATTTTTAGTCTAAAGTACAATACTCAAAACAAAATTTAGAAAAATTATAAACTAAAATGTGACAAAATAAATAAATGTAAATATGCATGCTTGTTTCAAATTTTTCTGTATGATCAGAGAATAATCAACACCTACTATTATTATTATTGTTATTTTGCTCTCAAAGTGACTTTGACTACTTTTTGTCAGTCGCAAAAAATAAGTTATTTTACATGTTTCAAAACCCTCAAACATTAACAAAATTTAGATTAAAATAAAAATATATAGCAAATGTACAGCCTCAATTCCCCCCCCCCCCACACACACACACACACACACTCAAACAACACACTTCATTGCTTTGCCAAAGTGGCTTTGCGCCTCTCCTTGCAGGGGAATACAGCTAGGGAAAGACGAAATGAAAATTTCCCTTTTCTGACGCGTTTCCTTTGTTTTTTTCCAACTGGGGATTTTCGTAGATGCATTTAAAATATTTTCAACTTTTAAAATAAACAACATTTCAAAACTAGCATTTTAAAAATTATTTCAATATTGTATGAGAAATTTTTAAGTTATAAATATACTGAAAAATATTTCTATTAAAAGATAGTTTTTAAAAAAGTGTAGGATTTTCCTTTTCTGAGGACTTTTAGGGATTTTTTTGGCGTGTTTACAGAATTGAACGATTGAATCGACAACGTGCACTCTTCTTGTTCTTTTTCGTGAATCGCCTTGGATTTACAAATTAGGTAAGATTATTTTTTATATATCATTTCAATCAGTTTATTAGAATTAGTTAAAATTAGTTCTCATCATTCTCAGGGACAGATTTAAGGTTAAGCTAAAGAAATATGAAAATTCGCATACCCACAGCCCGTATACCGGCGGCATACGGTGATCTATGCCATGTGGTTCTGCATTAAAAAACAAACCAGCAACCTTAGTTTAGTTTCGTATTGATCTTAAATCTGTCCCCGAATATGCTATTAATAAGTTGTTAACTTTGTATAGTATATAATTATATAGGGTAGGTGGACATCCTTGAATGTTTTTGGTTGATAAAAAATTAGCTTTTATTGTTTTTCATAACTCCCTCTTGCATGTTTTATAACCAGGCATATTGTTGACACTCTTAATCAAACTAATCGAGGAGCAAAAAATAATGTTTCAAAGTTCCACTGTTTTTCAATGAAAGTCTTAATGAATATACTAAGAGTTTAATTCATTTTGACATATTTATAATTCGTTATTTTCGTGTAAAATTTGCATGATTTTGCTTTGGTAATCAGAGTTCGCAAAAACTCGTTTTTTTTTTGTTTTTTTTTTTTTGAAAAACCCAACCCACACGGGTTTTATCAAAAGTGTAATATATATATGATATTACATTATTGTATGCTATATTCGTTATACATATTATATATATCAGCAAAAAAAATATATTGTTCCCTTATACAGTTTAATTGTAATGCTATTTTACAAATTATAAATTCTATAAATTGATTGAATGTCAGTGTTTCTCACAAATTAGTTTTTAACATAAAATAAAATATAAATTGTTAATTTGCTCCACCTACAAAATTTGCTTTGAAAATCAAATAATGAATAGATTGTTAAAATTTAAAATATAGCTATAAGTAGGAAGAAAAGGAGTAAAAAATACATATTATCTAATGTACTCTATTGTATGTAGTATGGATTCTCACTAACTCTTTAAACCAATTCTTTCTGTATATATATTTTTTGGTACTACTTGGTATCCCGTCGACCAAAAATCTATTGTCAAACTGTAAGATTAAATGGCAATAATGGTTGATCGTAAATGTCACATTCACTTGACTTTAAGCAAGTTACACTAGCTTACGTCATCAAGTGATTTTTATTTTGACATTTTATTTGTATTTCTGTTAATGTTATAATTTATTTGTTATTTTGTTATATAAAAATAAAAATTATCTCAATTTATGTAATTTGGCTAAATTGGTCGACGGGATAACTAAGTAGTACCTATGTTTTTTACAAATGCATAAAAAAATAAATAAATAAACAAGCATAATGGAATAAAATACAAAAAGAATCTCTTATTCTTTGTTTTTATTTTTAAGCTTATGATTGCTTCAGAATTCAAATCCATCTCAGAGTCCAAAAAGCAATGAAATTAGTAAAAGTTTACAACTCATTACATGTAAAGTCTTAAATTTGTAATTTTCTTTTTTTATATGAAGATAGTTAAAAAAAAAAAAAAAATGATTTTGTAGTTAGAAGTTTTACTTTCATGAAGTTTATTTGAATTTTTTATGCTGTAAAGAAAAAGACATTCTGATATGCTTGTACCTATAATTATGTAATGTCTTGTATGTTGCCTGTGTACTATGTTCTATATTAGTAAAATATTTGGCTGAATCCCAAAACAGCCTAGACACTTGACAGCGTTCAATTTGGCGAGGCGATAAATGGATTTTTCTTGTTACCAGTTCGTTTCATAAATTCTTTCCACACCTACAGTGGTCTGATCTTGAATTGGGATTGGTTCATTTGTTGTGTATCGGATGGTTACGCCTTCATGAAAACTATTATTCACAGTTAGCTCAGCGGTGTTTTGACAACTGAACTCTGCATTTGTAAAAATAGAATGTCGGCAAGTCAAAAGTTTGTTGTTGTTAATTTTTTTTTTTGGCTGTTTTTAGTTGTAAAATTTGAAAGTTAAAAGTACCTGTGTAGTTTAATTTGAAATTGTGAGTATTTGTTAATTTTTTTTTTGCTGGGAAGTTAAATGAAGTTTGACTAAAAATTTACGAAATTATGGCAATTCAACATTTTTTAGAGTTGGTTTTCAAGAAAGGAGATGTCTGTTAAGGTATGTTAATAATTTTATGCACTTTTTGTTGTAACGTTTTATATTAGCCGTTTATTGTATATTTCTCATGTATGCTGTCCTTATGAGTTTTGTACATTTTGAGATTGCTACAGACTAGCGAGAACTGCTGAATTTTGAGATTGCTACACAGCGAGAAATGCTAAATCCAGTGATGTTTTTTTTTTCAGGTTAATGAATGCGTAAGCGTTCATACACGATTACTGATTGCCGCTTAATGAGTTTTGTACATTTTGAGATTGCTACAGAGCGAGAACTGCTGTATTTTGAGACTGCTGAATCCAGTGATGTTTTTTTTTTTTTTCGGTTAATGAACGCGTAAGTGTTCATACACGATTACTGATTACCACTTTAACGAGTTATCTGATTGCTACAGAGCGAGAACTGCTGTATTCAGTGATATTATTTTTTTATGAACGCAAAGCATTCAAAGTTCCGTAAATTAGAAATGATTTGTTCAATGTTTACTCTGATATAGGCATGTACTTTAAAATATTAAATGATGCCATGATTTTTTCTGAAAGTTGTTGAGAAATGAAAATTTTAATCATTAAATCGTTACTATGATTTGGAAAGGTACTTTAAAAATTTCACATTTTTTCAACAAATTTTGTTTAAATCATTTGTTTTATTTTGAATCTCATAAAAATCAGCTTTCCTGTGTTTTCTAATATGTCGTTATTTATAAATGTTGTATTTCCTATGAGTCCAGGTGATGACGTAGTAAAAAACAGTCTGGAAGCATTGAGGAAAGTGGACCAATCACGTTACTTTTTAGGTTGGCGTATGTGGGGTGTTTGGCACTTGTCAGAAAAGTCGCCAAATGGGGGTGTCTCGCCTGCTTTGGGATTCTGCCAAATATTTTAATGTGCTAAAATACATTTTTTTTGTTTTACTTCAGTTGTTTATGTAATGGCTTTTATGTTTTATGTATTATTTTTTTTTTTTCAAAATTACCTGAAATGACATAAATTCATTAAATGTAATATGTTGTTTAAAATTTTAAATATTGCTAAAAATTGAAAAAATCCACATTTTAGTTTTTTTGGTGGGCTTTTTCAAGTGGGGCCCAGTCTGAAAAAACCCACAGGGAATTTTCCGACTGGGTCCAGCTTTGCAAACCCTGGTAGTAATCAGGGTTGCAAAAAAGCCGGCTAAAATTAAAAAAAGCCAGGCCGGTGGCTTTTATTGGTTTTAACCGGCTTTTTTTGGCCATAATTGGCCTTTATACAATAAAGCATTGTAATTATAAACTACACATTTTAAAGTGTTTTTAATTAGTTTTAATGACATTTAATTGATTTACAGTTTAATAAGTAATCCAATTTCTCAATAATGAGGACATTAATACTGGAATAAAACTTAGATGATTTTGCCAGTGATTTGTATTCAGAATTGCAAATATGTCAGCTAAATTTTAAAAGGGCCATACCAACTGCCAATTTTTTCATTTTTACTGCTTTATAAAATTAAAGAGGACAATGGTTACTTAGTTATATGTTTTATTACTTAATTTTAAGAGCTATTAATATACAAGTCTTATTTTATTTCTAGCAAGCATTTAAAATTATACATAGTCATATTAATAAAAACACCACAATTTCTCACTATTAAAAACATCATGAATAGCATATGCATGAATATGCATAGCAACAAGCTTTTCAAAATTTTATTTTGAGAAATTTTTTTTTTCTTGTTTAAATGCTCTATTTTTTATACACTTATGTACCACTCTCCTCAAATAAAACATCTTTTCTAATTCCTCGTTTCCATTTTGATGTGTTACATTTTGTCATTAAGGCTGTTAAATCCAAAAGGGCAACTTTCTGACATAAGTTTTAATTTATTTTTGTCCAGAAATGCATGAAACTAGCAGATGTTGTTGTTCAGAAACTATGTAATTGCACTGTTTTTTCTGGGTTTTATTGCAAACGCTATAGATTTTTCAGAAAATAGTGTCAAAGTGAGCGTTTTTAACCAAATTTCCGCACAAAAGAAGAAACCACTCAGAAAAGGGTGAAGAAACATGTTTGTCACGTGATCAAAATCTCTTTATAACTCAATAGATAATTGATGGATCAAAAAATGGAAACAGTTCGATTCCAAATCGCTTCCATGGTCAGGCTTTCGAATTTTACATCTTTCCGTTAAAAAAGGAATTTGTAAATGTGTCAAAACATTTTGCGCTTGTTGAGCAGAGCAGTTTTAATTAAATATAATCTTTAAAATGTGTAGTATATGTGGAGCTATTATATAATATAGAATTTCAAAACGCCAGTTCGGAACCTAACTTATATCCTTTTCAATGTTTATATACATTTTTTTTTTCAGACATAATGCATTCACAGTTGTCTTCTAGAAGTTATAAAGACTTATTTATTTGATAAAATTTAATAGAAATCTATTATTTTTTTAGTAGAAAATATTTATAAGTGTATTAAAAATTAATTGATCCAAATTTAAAACAAATTTACTGTAAACCAACTTTAAAAAATAAAAACTGGCTTTTTTTAATAAAAGCCGGCTTTTTTTAAGTGGTTAAAACCAAAAAAAGCCGGCCGGCTTTTTTTGGCCTGTCTAAAAGCCAGCAACCCTGGTAATAGAAAACTTTGAATTTTATACTATGCTAATGGCCATTTAGAAAATTTCATTTATTGTTAAGATTTTATGACCCATGTGCAATTGGTCAATTTCCGGTAATGGACACCCCATCGCCATGCAGACATTGCTGAAAATGCAATTTCAGTAATGTTCATACGTTCATAAAAATCTTTTGACTTAACTCAAAACCTAAGTAATGAAATTTAATTTTTAATTTGCACTTACCAGAATGTAATAACACCAACCAATTTTTTTATAAATAGCTGCTTTTAATTAATTTTGTGTGATTAATAAAATTTTCATTATTTTAATCAAATTAATTTTTTTTTTTTTTTACTTTGCCTTGCATATTTTATAATATGACAATCAATAAAATAAATCAGAAAGCGGAGAATATTGTTAGGGCATAGAGAAAAGAGGGGCTCATAGGGTTTAATATCTCCCCATTTAAATAAAAACAATTAAGTTACAGAAGTTGTTAAAAATAAATGTTAAAATGTTCTGTCTTAAATGTTTACTTATTAATCCCCCCCCCCCCCCCCCCAAAAAAAAAAAAAAAAAAAATGTAATGTGGCCTCAAACAGTAGTTCTGCAATTTTATTTTGAAATTATATCCAAGTTTCCCCTAAGTTTAAAAGATTTGGTCAAAGAAAATTATGGAAATTGCCAGACATATATTGCTGGAAACCCGAATTAAGTCATTTTTTACTATGGTAGCAATTTTTTAATGCAAGTTCAAAGCAACATGGAAAATCTGGAAAGTAATTGGGGAAATTTTAAAATATATAAGAAAAATCAGGGATTTTACAAATATTTTCTAAAAAGTCATGGAAGAAAAAAATAAAGCAGGGTGTTCTTGGAAAAAAAAGTGTGACATTCATCAAATTACTGCAAAACAATTGCTAATTTTGTCAAATGATTGCGGAAATAAATAGCTAATTTTGTTGTAAGCCCGTTTGGTCATCGAATTTTTTGAGATCTGACCAGGCAAATTGGCAGACATGTTTTGCTGAGAACCCTGTTGTTAACCAGAGACATGTTTATTATACAGTCATAAAATCAGGAGCTGTTGATACTATATATAGATATTAACTAAAAACTTCTTTCTTGTGTGCAAAGTAGCTGTAAACGATACAAATTAGATTTGGAAAATAAGCACAAAATAGAAGAAAAAGGGTAGTAAATGAAAAGACTGGCAAGATAGATAGGAAAAAAAAAATAAAAGCCTTATGAGAAATGGGAAAATATTAGAAAAGCTGCTGAATTAGAAGAAGAAGGAATTGAAGTTATTTTTTTGAAATGGAATTAAAAAATTGCCTCAGAGGTAGCAAAAAGTAGTAGCCAGCGATAAGCAATACTTTGATTAATCTGTTCATTCATTTTGTTTTGAAATAAATGCCTATTTGAACACAATAAAACAGACCAAAATAATTTGTACTACTTGAATATTAATGTCTTCAGGTTTCATGCACACAGAATAATTGCTTTGTCAATATGTCAGTAAGATTAACTTTATTTTAAGTATACAGAGTGTTTCACTAGGTAGTTACACAGATCTTGTCTGGGTAGTTACACAGATCTTGTTTGGGTAGTTACACAGATCTTGTTTGTTTCTTTGAGAATCATTTTAACATATAGTAATATTGGCTTTATTTAATATGAAATTTCTGGAATTTATTAAAGTAATGCAAGAGTTATTTGGAAATTGTCGTATTATAATTTAAGTACTACAGGCAAATATCTTTACAAGTTTTTAATCTGTACTAGTTGGGACCAAACGTTCTCCAGATTAATAGAATATTGTGTGGATTATGAGTAATTTTGTTTTTTCTGAAGAACATTTTGTTACCATATTTAGTGTAATATAATATAAATATGAAATCTAATAATGTAATATATTATCCCATAAAAGCTCATTTATAAAAGAAATTATATATTTAAATAATAATATATGCATTGAAATTTGATATACATGCAAAGTTCATTAATCCATAGTGTTGACTATAGAAAAAAAAGGCCGCCGGGTGGAATTTTTTAAAAAAGGGAACACTATTCTAAAAAAGGGTACATCTTTTCAAAAAGGGAATACTATTCTAAAAAAAGGGCCTATTTTTTTCAAAAAGGGCACACTTGTACCTTGTTCACTAAAAATATTTTGAACCGGTTTGTTTAGAGCCCTAGTATTTGCGATATTTTCGCAAGATCAATTGAATTGCCACGGCACACATAAGAAATGTAAAAAGGGCAGCCGGGCGCATCAGAAGGGTTTAAAAGAGCCGCCGGGCGCAGCGCCCTGCTAAAGCGACTTAGAATCAACACTAATCCGCACAAGCTGGGACCAAAGGTTGTGCAGATTATAGAGTAATATAGATTATGAGACATTTTATTTTTTCTGGAGATCATTTTAATACCATATTCAGTTATAGTATAAGATAAATATGAAATCTAATAATTTAATTTGCTATCTCATAAAATGCAATTTTTCAAGTGCTTTTAGTAAAGAAATTATATATTTAAAGAGTAAATACATTGATAATTTGATATTTATGAAATTTTTTTTACCGTGATCAATTGCAAAAGTTCATGTTTTTTTCAACGATCTTTGACAAAATTTATGCTTTTTACCACGATCAATTTACGAAATTTGCAATTTTTTCTTCCGTGTCTTGCCAAAATTTGCAATATTTTTCCGCGACAGATTGGCAAAATTCGCTGTGATTCCGCGATCTTTTGACGAAATTTGCAATATTTTTCCTCGATTGTTTACCGAAATTCGCAATATTTTTCCAAGGTCATTTGGCGAAATTCTCAATTTTTTTGTGATTATTTGCCAAAATTTATAGTTTTTTTTCCACAACTATTTCATGATATTTTTCAATGATCGTTTCACAAAATTAAAGTTTTTTTTCGCAATCAATTACCGAAATTTGTGTCTCTTTCCGCGATCATTTCATGAGTTTTTTCAATGATCTTTGATAAAATTCATGTTTTTTTTCTACCATCATTTGGCAAAATGTGCAATTTTTGACGATATTCGTGACTGGAAAATTCGAGACGGGAGACGGACGTCGCAGACTTTTTTTTCTCTTTTGCAGACTCTTTTTCATCGAACTTTTATTTTGCTTCATATTTTTTGTTCAGCTCTTTATTCCTTAATACAAAAAGTTAAGATTCTTATTAATAAAAAGCTGTAAAATGCCTAAAAACGCTACAGGCAA
The DNA here is from genome assembly GCA_963932465.1 of Maratus speciosus. Taxonomy (NCBI): domain Eukaryota; kingdom Metazoa; phylum Arthropoda; class Arachnida; order Araneae; family Salticidae; genus Maratus; species Maratus speciosus. The sequence continues at coordinate 238,865,633 of OZ010787.1, read as the reverse complement.
GTGAATGCTTAATTAATTAACGCTTCAGTTGTAAAAATATTTTACCTGCAGATTATTTTTTGGCCCTAAAGTATCTGTCGCAAACACTTGGAGAAATTTCTGTTACTGGGACCACTGAGTACATAAAGTGGTTTAAAAAGGGCTTGCCAGGTGCATAAAGTAGTGAGAAAGGGCTGCCTAGCACCTTGCCTTGCCAATTTGGCATAAAATCAACACTATAATGTTAAGTTGTTTAAGTTCTAAATACTAAGTGTAAATACTAATAGTATTATAAGTAAGATTTTTCTTGGTTTATCAGGGGTCGATCCTGGCACAATTTGGGTCCTATTTAAGGCCCATTTGCATAAATCTATTTAATAAAATTGGCCCCTTCACAAAATAAATTTTATAACGGGCCCCATTACAAAAATGAACTTAATAAAACAGGCCACTTCACAAAATTCCTTTTAATAAAATAGGCTCCCTTTGTAACATTCATTTTCATAAAAACTATTTTAAAATGTGTAATTTGTAAATAAAACCATGTCACGAAAAACGAACTTTAGCAAGAGGATTTAAAGAAGTTTTTGTTAATAAATTCTTATTTCGAATTTGAGTAACTGGATGTCAACTTTAGGTACAAAATGTTATACAAAAATCACTTACTTTTCAGAAAATGGGCCCCAAGAATAAAAACCTGCGTCGACTCCTGTTATATTTAAGGCTGTTCTCAAATCCAAAAGAATTAAAAAACCCAATTCACTGGTATCATTTAAGTGCTCAATTATATATTTAAAAAAATTCTAGTTGAATATGATAAATACTTAATATTACAACCTATTTAAATTATTTATTTTCATGAGTTTCAGGGGAGTGTAGTGATGTTACATCAATTCAAGGAGACAGTTGTGCACCTTAACTCTGTTCATTTTGGTATTCAAGCAAAGGTAAATATCTGTTAATTTGCTGTATTTGTAATGTAAATTGAATTTTTTGCATCTAAAACTGTATTATTGTACGTTATTTGCGAACTTTGGGGCTCTTTAACATGTTTGACAAACTTAAATTTACACATTTAGACCATTTTTTACACTTGTACAATTAGAATACTTATTCTTAACTCTCTTTTGCAAAGTTTCTCTCAAGCTTCATTTCCCCCCCCCCCCCTTAATACTATGAATTACTTTTTAGTCGTTTGCAATAAAAATAAATACTTATTATGAGGGAGAGGGACTATTTAGTATTGTCAAGTGATGAAAAAAGGTTGTGAATCCCGATTTAGTCTGTCACTTCATCTGTGTGAACTTTATATGAGTTTTTGTTATGTTATATTGGTGGTAGATATAATCAAGTTATTTTAAACTCTGATTTAAAACTAATTAGTTTAGTTGACATCTTATAAATTAGAATTTATCAATCCTGAGTGTATCATTTAGTTCTGCTTTAGATCCATGAATTATAAAAAGTAAAACTTCTTTAACACAAACACATACAGCAAGCATATGAATTTTGAATGCTTTTTATGAGGGTTTTTTTTTCTCCATTTGTTTTCTTTGTTAATATTTTGCTATATTTGACATTTAAAGGCATAAAAATTTTCATCTTGTCTTTATTTTGAAATAAACACTACACTGCTTTCAACCACAAACACTATTTTCTCTAAAGGCTTTATTTCATAATTTTATTTTGTGGCAGAAAATTCCGTTGCACAGTTAAAAGCTGAAAAAAACTTTGGGTCTCTGTGTAGAAAGTTGTTTTATTATTTACCAAACCCAAAAATATTTTTAAGAATCCTAAAACTGTCACATGCAATAAAATTTATTTAAAGGTATATTTAATTTTTTATTCTGTTTTACTCATTATTCAATACCAGGGCGGGATTCACGCCCAAAATTTTGAAATCCCGCCCAAAATAATATCGCGGGCGGGAAACTGTCGTCCAAAAAATGTCACCCTTTTCCTGAAAATTTTGCATTTTGAAATTACGATTAACTCCCACGAACACCTTGCAAATTTCCTGATATTTTCGCGTGACTAATTGACACATTTTGCGTTTTTTTTTTAACTGCGAAAGATCATTGAAACTCACGAATTTTTGATGCGACCGACAGACAAATTTCATTATTTTTTTTCCGCAACCAAGTGGCGAATTCAGGGGTGAACGAAATTTCCGAAACACGAACTAATTTTCCAAAATACGAAAATCCGCGTTACGAATTTTCCAAAAATTTAAGGCATTAGGTTCTGAAACTTGTGAAAAATTGGTCATCAGTTCAACAGAATAATATCGTCAATTTCGACAAATGATCGCCGAAAAAATCAATTTTGTCAACCGTTCGAGGAAAAAATCGCCAATTTCGTCACAAAGGATTGCGAATAAAACAAATTTTGTCAAAGGATCGCGGAAAAACGTGTATTTTGTCAGATTGCGGGGAAAAAAAACTTGAAATTCATCAAAGGATCGCAAAAAAACGCAAATTACATCAAAGTATAGCAAAAAAATCATAAATTTCGGCAAAGGAACGCGGAAAAAATGCGAGTTTCGGCAAAGGCTCGCGAAAAAAGAGAATTTCGTCAAAGGATCGCAGAAAAAACTAATTTCGTCAAAGGATCGCGGAAAAAACTAATTTCGTCAAAGGATCGCGGAAAAAAGCTAATTTTGTCAAAGGATCGCAGAATAAACACGAATTTAGTGTTTAGCCAAACGGCCGCTGAGAAAAAAATCACGAATTTCATCAAAGCATCGCAAAAAAAATATGAATTTTGTCAAAGTATCGCAAAAAAACACGCTTTTCGTCAAAGTATCGCGAAAAAAATACGCATTTCGTCAAAGAATCGTGAATTTCATCCAAAGATCACGAAAAAAACCCCGCAAATTGAATTTCGTCAAATGATCGCAGAAAAACGGCAAGTTTTGTCAAAAGATCACGAAATAACGGCAAATTTCGTCAAAAGATCGCAAAAAACGGAAATTTCGTCAAAGGGGCACGAAAAAAGTCATAGCTAGTGGTGGGAGTGATCCCCCCCCCCCATCCCCTCTGTTCTAACCTTTCAGAAAATTTGCTATCAGTTTCAGAATTTTTTTTTTACTCAGAATCACTCCTGCTTTCTTACTTTTTTAAATAAAAAACAGTTTGCATCATTATTCTGAGTTGTTGATTTAAATTGCTTCAATGGCATTCTGTCCTGCCTGCATTAATACAGACATGACAAAATAATTAATGCAAATCTTTAAAAAGCACGTGAAATAACAGTGGGTTTCATATTTTTTTCTCCCTCCTAAATAGCTCAACTCCCTCCATTTATAAATGTTGGTAGGGAGACTCCCTTCCTTTGAAAAATTGAATTTCAAGCCCTAAATACCTTTTATTACTACATATATTCATATAAGTAAATAATTTTTTTTTTTTTTTTTTTTCAATTTCCAGATTTTTTTTTCCCCCTGTAAAACTTTGCAGTGTGTGTGCAGCACGCCTGCTCTATGGTACCATAGACAGTAGGGACCTGGTTAGAGATTTTTTTTTTTTTTTTTAAGATTTTGCTGTGTGTGTGCAGTAGCATGCATATTCACAATACCTACTCGGTTCAGATTGGCCACAGGTATTTCTCATTTTATTTTTCTGGTATAAGATATTGAATATTCAGAAATAATTATGAAGCCGATCGCTATATAATAGAATAATGGAATTGTTATTTAACCATCCAGCCGCTGGCAACGCTCATATCGCATTTCACATATTCTATACAATTCCACAGGGAACGCTATTTTTGTGTTCTAGTGGGCTACTTTTTAAAAATTCAGATTGCTTGATTCCCACCACTTTTTTTAAAAATGATTTTTTTATACTTCAGCTTATTATCACATTATTTAATCTGTAATTAAATAAAGTGACTATTTCTACTTCAAAAAAGTGTGGGAATCAAGCAATCTTAATTTTAAAACTTAAAAATATGCTACGGTTTTATCCAAGAAAATTAAAAAGTCGTCCACGGCTGGAGGGTTAACTCTTTTAGGATCTATCGTCCTATAAAGAGAACATATGTTTTCATTGAATATTATTTTGTCTTATTAGTTTTATTATCATCTACATCTAGTAATGACAGTATTCTAATCTTAATTATATTATAAATGTGAAAGTGTGAAAATGTTTGACTGAGGTCAGCATTAAATCAGCCTTTTCATTCATTATCCACCATATTAATTTTTTTTCAATATGCAACACTTTCACCTAAGTTAATAAAATTTACAATTTTATATGTTTCTAATACATAAAATAAAAATTATAGATAAACATAAAACACGCTTTCAGTCAAATTTTGCATTTTGCACATATTTGTGCAATATTTCCAGAAAATATATTGAAGTTTCTCTATTAATATTTTTAACATAAATTAAATATTTGTGCAATATTGACATTTTCCTGAAGATAATTACAATGTATAGCAATTTTTCTGCAGTATTGACATTTCACTACAAATGTTGGCACAATATAGCTGATACTGTTTTTTCGAGTAATTACGTTTCTGTATTTTTATAATCTTTATTTCCAAATAATAATCATTGCCTTATTTATTCTCAGAATTTATATTACAAATATTACTATTTGGATGAAATATTAGTTTGAAAAAAATTCAGAAACACAATCACTTTTTAAAATATGTAAAATTTATTAAGTAAAAATTTTGCACATTCGAAAAAAAAAATGAATAGAATGGATATGACAAAAGTTATTTAATCCCCAGTTTTGCAGTTGACTTCAGTCAAACTTTTTCACACTTTTGCATTTATAATATTAATAGGATTAGGATTTTATCATTATAACATGGAGATAATAACAAAACTACTTGTTAAAGACAAAATAATACTCAATGAAAAGACATGTTCACTTTATAGGACGCTAGATCCTGAACGGTTTGAATAAAAATTCCATGTTTCTATGAGACAGCGATCGGCTTCATATGTGTTTCAGAATATTCAAAATTTCGTACCAGAAAAATATATTGTTTAACCCTTGAGGGGCGGTGGGATATATTATATCCCACCTATAGGGTTTAATCTAGGAAAAAGGGACTTTTAGCTTTTGGGCTAGTTGCAGCCAATAACTTCTAGCCAAATAAAAATAGCTTTAGCCAAGAAAAAAAAAAAGTTTTATTTATACAAAATTTCTATATACATGAGTATTATTTTTAGTTATGCAATATACAAACAAATACATCACTCTGTAAGATTGACCCTTCGAGATTTGGCTGTATACCACACAGCAAATTCTTTTTTTAATGGAATTTCTTTTCAAAATTCCCCTTCCAAATTAATCATTATTAAGTTACTTAAATTCTTGATTGTCAGTTTGTTTCTCAAGTCAATTTTTGTTATATTCATGAGACTGAATCCCCCTTCACAGTCTGCTGTAGACAACAAAAGTAATGCTACAAATTCATACAAAGAAGTCACATTGGAAACATGCCACCTGGGAAACCATTACATAAGTAGTACCAATCATATATGTGCCACTCTTCAAGGAAAGGAATAATGGGAAGGTGTACTCACACTGTGTCTCTTCGCTATGCGGGGACTTCGTTTGTGGTTCAATCGGTTCTACATTGTTTATTTTTTTATAAAATTTTGCAGTGCGTGTGCAGCAAATCTGCTATATAGGACCACAGGCAGGGGGGATCAGGTTCAAGGTTCATCCGATTCAAGATTGCTTTTTTGGAAAAAATTCATGCTATAATCTGTTCGAGATTTTATATTACAAGATTACAAATAAATTAGAGGCCCCAATGAAAGGAGTTGCCCACTAGTGGGAAAAGTCAGCTAGTTTTATGTATAATAAGTGTTATCAGCTGGTTCTTTCTAAGTTTTATTTTGTTATTTTCATTTCTGAATAAATCTGCTTTTTAAAAGCATTTATTTTGTTTATTGAAAGTATTAAACATTATTAAGTAGAAAAAATTCTATTTTTAAGATATGTTAATATTCTTTTAGGTTAAGATATATTAAAGGCGAGGAAGTATTTTGCAATCGTTATTATTTTTTAAACAAAAAACTTTATTAAGAACATGCATTATCTATTTTTAATTAATATAAAATCAGTATAACAACAGTCAACAAATCAGTAAATGTAAAGCATATAAAATCAATTATATATTAAAATATCTGAAAAATAGCTCATTTTTTGCATGAATATCTATAATACCAATCTATTTCATATATGTGAATTTCAAAACATCATGGATAAACAAGGTTTTTTTTTTATATAAAGCTTTTACAAGAGTTAAACTTAACACTCAAATCAATTTTTCTTTTCCATTTCATCAGAGACATAGTAAAGAATTTTATTTTCCATGGCCCCTCTGATTTTGAAGAAATGTTTATATTGGATTTTCCATGAGTTTCATTTTATAACAAAACCTGCTGAGTTTTGCTGTTTTTTTTCTTAACTCCACTGCCTTCAACAACGAGTATCTATGTGGGCTATGCCCGCTCTGATCTCTAGTCTAATGAACCTTTTATTATTGTGTGTGTAATCCATTCGCTTATCACAGATAGAGGGGAAAAATGCACACTTATAGCATAATTCTTTTCTGTCCCCAGTGGTACCTTTCATTTACAGAAATATAATATTAACGGCCTACTTCAGTAAGGCGAAAAGACCCAATCACTAATGCTATTCCTATGGGGAAAAATTATAAAGATATCTCGGTCGCATTTCAATATTTTTAGATGATTTTTTTTGCAGTGGCTAGCTGAGGTTGATCTGTATGCAGTACGTTTTTTACTTTTTCGATTTTCATCGGTGATTTTTTTCAAGAGGATGTTTTCATTTTAGGAACCGGTTCTGAAAATGAAAGTGTCCTGATTAAAAATACTTGTAAACGAAATTGAAAAAGTAGAAAATGTCCTGCATACAGATCGACCTCAGCTAGCCACTGCAAAAAAAATCATCTAAAAATATTGAAATGCGACCGAGATATCTTTATAAATTTCTTCCATAGGAATAGCATTAGCGAACGGGTCTTTTCGCCTGACTGAAGTAGGGCCTTAATTTTAAAAAAGAAATGTCTTCATATTCTGTGATTTTTCTACAATTTAAAGCTGTCATCCATGTTGCTGGGATGTAAATATTTAAACACAAAGAATATCCACAAATAGATACTACCTTTCTGTGGAATTGTGCAATGTCAGGCACAAACGGCTTTATTAGACTAGAATGATAAAGACAGGCGTTTCTCTCTCCAGGATTTTTTTGGAGAGACTGTAAAGCTACATGATTTGGCAGCAAGTTACCTGTCTATCTGAAGTTGTGCACCTTGAATCAAGATTTTGTTTAAATTTTCTTTTAAGAATTTTTTTTTATTTAATTTTTAATGCTATTTTTAGCATTTTCCACGTTTTGCACTATTTTTTTTTTTTTTAAGGAATCCCGGTTTCAGCCCAATATAGTAAATTTTGTTCCCTGTAATTTGTGAAATTCTTCCAAATTTTTTATGCGATTTTCAGTTTCATGCAATTTCAGCAGCATTTGCAAAAAAATTTTCTGAAATAAAAGAATTCTCCGTTAAATTTTGCTGCTACCCTGATTAAACTCAAGTTGCAAGACTATCAAATCGGTTTCTATGGCCAATGTGAATGATGTTGCTGAAAATTTTTATTTTAATCTGGGTTGAAAAAAAAAAATCACCATAATTCAAGTTTGTTTTGTTAGAGACTGGAGTGGGAATAGCATGGGTTATGCTGCAAAAGCAATAGATTTTCCAACTCCAGGTTATTTCAATTTGAAATTTGTTGAAGAAAGATCAATTTGCTAAGTTTTGCCAATAGAGCAAATACCTACAAAATATAACTTATATAATTAGCATCAGTGTTTTATGGAAACAGAAACTGATAAAAAAGAAACAGGCTGAATATAAGGGGATATATGACAAATACAATACATCAAGGCCCCGCTTGTAGAGGCCCTTAATGTGGTAAAAAACATTTTCTAAGCCTTTTAATAAGAATAATAGTAAAAGGGCCTAAAATTTTGAACTTTGTGTTCTCTTTTCCCTCACACTTATATGAGGCTCCCTAAAAAGACTAAATTAAAAAAAAAAATAGAATTTAGAGCCTCCAAAATTTCTTGCATCTGAGCATCAAATTTAAAAAGAATAGTGGCTATCGAAAGACAGATCTGTTTGGTTGAAGGAAGCAACATTAGCAAGTACTGTCGTGTCAATTCTCACTTTTTTTTTTTTTTCCTTTTTTGAAATCTAGTTGCGGTTTTTGATTGAGAATTTCAACCCTCGTATTGAAGCAAAATATAGATCAGTAATTCCTAGAAACTCGAAACATAACTTGATGCTAACAATAAAAAAATCCGAAATTTTCTAAAATTCGATATTTTTATTGTAAGTGAAAATGTTTCTACAAAAATTTTATGGGAAATTTTAAAGCTTCAGCAACAACTTGTTGAGAAAGCAATAGAATGTGATCCTTAACTGGTGAGGAGTTGAATTTAAAAGAGAAATCGAGACTGCAACTTCTCCTTATATGGAAATTCATAAACCAAAGCTCTGTTCTTCCAAACAATCGTATATCAAAAAATATTTTCAGCCATGAACTAGCAACAAAACTTTGTACAATATGTTTATAATTATTCAAATTTATTTACAGCATATACTTTTTAATCTTTAATAAATATATTTTTGTGTTTCAGTTGCTTTTTCTATTTAAAAAAATCATAATACCTAACCCCCTTTTGTGCACAGGAATATAGTCTCAACATTCGCAGACGTTTCCGCGAACGTTTAGGGATTGCTGTAGTTTAGATTCACAACTATGTTTTGTCATCTGTCTTATTCATCATTTGCATGTCATTTGGGGGTATATTCCTGGATATTATATTCTTTGATGCTAACCTAATGGCTTGTTTTGATAATAAACAACTTTAATTGTATCTCTGTAATTTGATTTTTTAAAACATTTGAAGTTTTTTCTGCAAAACTAATTTTTTTTGTTTTTTGTTACAGAAGAATTATAAAAATCTGGAAATAAAAATTTTCTCTAAGAAGATGGCTGTGGATTTTCTTCTTTACCAACTTTTATGGACAAATAGCATAATTATAGCAGGAATAATTTTTCATGTAAAATGTTTGTGTTAAACTTGATCAACTTGTAAACAAATAAAAAATATTTTTTTTTTTACTTTGTTTGTTTTACATTTATTATGAAAAATAAAATTGTGAAAAAATGACATTTGGTTCTAGAGTTTTTTAATATATTTTCTTTTAGGTAAGTCATGTGAAATAACAGAAAAAAAGTGATGCATTATATGTTTTCTCCTTCTAAGAAAACCTGTCTCTCTGTTTTATAATAAAAGCGGGAGATTAAATAAAAATTAATATATTTTATATATATATAATATATAATTCAATAAAAATGTGGATTTATGTAAATTATATTTTTTAATTTTTGATGACCTGATAAACTGATATATCATACTAATATGCTAGTTAACTATAAATTAACACTGCTTGAACACGATGCATTAAAGATTCATTGTTGTATAAAGACTGTTATAATTCCAATCAAAATTTCTAGTAAGAAAAGTAAAAATATATTCTTATTATGAATAATGTTTTAGTCCATTTCAGAAAACATGAACGACTAATACATGACTGGCAAACATGTGTGTTTAGTGCCCGTTGCCATCAATATTTCAGAAAATTATCAAAGTGCCTTTTTGAATGTAAAAGGCAAAAAAAAAAGTGGTGGCAGTTGGCTTTCTGGCAATTAGTCATATTTTGAAGAAAAAAAAAAGTATATGTTGAAAATATGTTTCATAGTTCATGAAATGAGGTATGACGAGGATGTGTTTTTGTGTATAAGAGGGAGGTGGTGGAAAGAAGACGGAATACAACATTAATAGACTTAAATGGTCAAATTACATACGTAATTTATCTTAAAAAATTGTTAAATTCTAATGATCAATAAATGTTAAAAAACAATTTCCCAGATTACAAAAGTTAAAATGTATTCTCGTATTTAGTTTTATTTTCCAGCTGGATAATTGGAAGAAACATCCAGGTAAGAAATTGCATGAAGTTTGGTTCATATATATAAATAAAATAGAGCATCGAATTTTATATATTTGAATTTAAAGGTTAAAAAAATTGAAAATTTTCCTTTTTTTTTTTTTTTTTTTTTTTTTTGTAAATTTCATCTTAAATATTATTCAAGGTTGCATTATGGCATGCATTTATCACAAAAAAAAAATTATTTTTGAGGAAAAAAAAATGGAATTTTACGCATCGTCTTAGAAATCTTCGAAATACCCCCTGCACATTCCATATCAATGAAAATCCCCAATATTTTTTATAAAAGTTTGATTTATATATATAAATAAATTAGAGCATCAAATTTTATACATTTGATATTAAAAGTAAAAAAAAAAAATAATAAAAATTTTTCTATTTTTTTTTAATTTTTCTATTTTTTTTTATTTTTTGTAAATTTTATCTTAAATAATATTCAGGGGTACATTATATGCATTTATCACAAAAAAAAAAAAAAAAAAAAATTAATGAAAAGAATGGAATTTTACAAATTAAAAAAATTCAAAAATTTTTAATTTTTTTTAAAATTCAAATATATAAAATTCGATGCCCCATTTCATTTATATATATAAACCAAACTTACATAAAAAAATATTGGGGATTTTCATTGATATGGAGAACACAGGGGGCATTTTGAAGATTTCTAAGACAATGCGTAAAATTCCATTTTTTTCATAAAAATAATTTTTTTTTTTTTTTTTGTGATAAATGCATATAATGTACCCTTGGATTTTAATTAGGTGAAATTTACAAAATATAAAAAAAAAATTATTTTTAAGGATTTTAAGGTCCCTTGTCCCCTTAAGTTGAAGTTTGTTCTGTTTAAGGGAGATGAATAGATAAGGCTCATTTATGCTCCATTGGATTTTTTTTTTAAAGTGTTCTGATAAAATTTAGGATCTAAATGCATTTTGTTCTATAACTCTTTTTTTTAAATTAATATTTAACTTTTAATTGAAGTATATGATAAAACATTTATAAAAGTCAGGCTGGTGTTATGAGCACTTCTTTAAAAAATTGAAATGTTAAAATTTCCAGGCCTGTTCCAAATTTTACGTAGTATATTTAAAATCTTTTTCAGATAAAAATTACAAAATCTATTATTTAGATTCTAAATTTTATCAAAATATTTTTTAAAGGAAAATTTTTTTGGCTCTGCCCCTCCCTCCTCTCCCCCACCCCTCTCTTCCAAAAAAAAAAAAAAAAAAAAAACCTCATTTACTGAACTTCTAAGGGCCTTAAAAAGTAAAATTCTGGCCAGCTTCTGGCTTGCATTCGTTAATTATGCCCATTGATGGTATGAATGTGGCTAGCTTCTGGCTTGCATTCGTTAATGATGCCCATTGATGGCATAAGTGTGTTTCTCTTGTGGCCAACTTTTACGTAAAATAACCCTTAATGGCATAACTGTGGCAAGCTTTTATTCATGAATGCCATTAAATGTATAATTGTGGCCAGTTTGAGGTTAAATATCAGTTTTGGCTGACCGTTGATGGCGCGTTTGTGGGCAACTTATTGTATTTACGGCCAATTCTCTTGTGGCCATATTGTGTCCGGCGTGACACTTTTTTGACGGAGCCGTAACGGCCAATGATAGCGGGCCCTAATCAAACACTTGCGGCCAAGGCTAACGAACCCATCAGTGGCCCGTAAGTTCTGTGTTTGTTGGGATGCTATTACATCAATTTTTACCCGACTGAAAAGAAGGGTTATGTGTTCCAAGCGTATATGTTTATGTGGATTTCATTATACCCTCGAAACATCCCAACGGCTGGATGGATTTTAATGAATGAGGTCTCTATCAATTCGTCTTAACGGCCCGATGGTTATAGGCTAGGTTTTGTTTTTATACATTCAAAATGGCGGCCGTAAAATACAAAATGGCGATAGAGACCAAAAACATAATTACGCACCCTATTGAGTGGCATATCATTGGATAGATCTTTCAAAATGAAGACGATGTTTCATTGACTATTTTACAGTCAGAAGTTCCATTAAAATATTATACAACCTGTAAGTTGTGTATGTATTGTGGATCTCTAGCTTTACTGCAACTCTAACCATCATAGACATCTATAGACCTCATCAAAGTAGTGTTTATAGATAGCAACTAACAATAAACACAACTTAAAAGTCATCAATATAAGTAAATAAAAGAAATAAGTACACTGTTAAAAATTTGCAGCATTCTGTCCAGTCATTCGACCGTTTTTTGAAAAAACGGTTTCATAAGCGTAATTTAATTGTATTCTGACCATAAACTGGCCAATAATATGATCAGAATAGTGTTAAATTACGGTTGTGTAATCGTTTTCCGAAAAACGGTCAAATGACTGGACAGAATGCTGCAAATTTTTAACAGTGTAAGTAATATAAAAAAAATATTTTAAGTCAATTCATACTTAGGTCAATAAGAGAATATTTCTTTCTCCCATTATTCTTTATCTTGATTGGCGATTAAAATACCCTGATCAAGAAGAGGGTCTCTCGATTATTGAAAATTAATTTAATTTAATTAATTAATTAATATTTGAAAAAAACTGGATTAACATCAAGTGTCATCCACTACAAACTTAAAAAAATTTATTTGAGCTTGATCGGATGAATAAGTATTGTATTAACAATTGAAATTTCGAACAGGATATATATAGCGAGAGTGTAAGCTAATAGTAGGAATTGAAAAAAAAAGTTTCACATTGATGAGAAGTAATTAGTTCGCTTTTTACGCAGTCGGGTTTTTTGATTTTTTTAATTTAATTGTTTATTTATTCGTGTATTCATCAATAGATCACTAAAAATAAAAATATAAAGTTTGAAAAAAAACATATATTTTAATTTAAATATCGTAAAAGACTCACAATAAACCTTAATTACAGTAATATTCATTTTATATGTCAAAAAAATGTTACAGCTAAACAATTAAGTTGTTATGTGTCTGGAGAATTTAAATGCTTATTTAAATAAAGTAGTGTTTGAAATATACTGTTTGCAATGAATATCCATTAATTCGCTATCAACAACATCAAGAACAAAAATACCTATCCATAGCGAAAATTAAGTATTACTATAATTATTCTTATTCCAATCGAAAAAAAAATAATTATCCATGTTGGCCCGAAAATAGGCCCCAAACAGAACCAAAAATCATGAGGTGTGAAGGCGTATATCGTAGCTAGTAAAAGTACTACCGTAGCTAGTACCTCTGCTCCGGTGTTGTCAAACGTGGCATTAAAAAAAGACAAAGTCCTGTTTGAATTGTTTAACGTTTGATTACAATGAATGCATGGCGATAGTTTAAGTTGACACAATATGTGAAGAATAGGAGGAAGGTAATTTATACATTTAATATGGAAGATAGAAATTTGGAATGACAGCTAATGAGATGCAGGGTTCTATATGAATGTTAATAATGCAATAGAATCAATATTTTGGAATACGTATGATAAAATATCGAAGCGATAAAATAAAAAATGTTACTCTGAAAAAGAAAGAAAAACGCGAAGGTAAAAAAAAAAAAAATAAAAAAAAAATAAAAAAGTTAAATATATGTAAGAAAACAGTAATGGGATGAAAAATGTAAGAGAGAGAAGACACATAGTACATCTTAAAATGATTTATTTAAACAGTAAGATTACGCAATTAATATGTGAAGAGTAATTCATATATATATTATTTCTATTTATAACAACATAGTTTTATAAGTTAGTGTTATAAGAGTGTTTTATGGGGCTTCAAAACAGGTTCTTCAGCATCCGTTAATCCTTTCAAGGTCGGTGGTCACATGGCGTGAGCACCTAATTTTAATTGATATACTGACAATCGCCCGAAAAATATTTTAATATAATTTAGCTTTTATGATGTTAGTGTAGAAGAGCAGCTTTTTATTTTCTATGAAATTCGTTTTAAAATTCTGGTGTCAGACAATTTTTTCATCATTTTACGAACATCATTCTTCTGCTCATGAAAGGGTCAACACTTACAAACAACTACGAAAAGTCTAATGAAACTTATTGAGATGAATAGTGATTAGTTCATTGTTACTCTTTAGAGTGCTTTCAAGAAGGAAGCCGGGTCATACTTTTGTTTCAGCCAAAATACCATTTTCTGATATCCATTGGTTAATGGAAGACATGTGAATTTCTAGTAAAGCGTGATTGTAGGCTGGCTTCTTTTTATCGCATCCATTGTTAATTCGAAACCGCGAGTCATGAAACCCATTATCTCAGATGAGATCATCATATTTCCTAGACGCAAGAGACAGTAAGAGACTGATTTTCTGGTTGCAGAAAGAAAAGCATTCTTTATTTTGCATGATGGCTGCTTGAAAGAGATAAACCTCATGGACCGGACCCTATTATGCAGATTTCAGAACCGATTCCACCTCATTGGAGAGACTTTTTTACTCAGTATGTTAATTTTACTCCCAATTTTCACTCAATGAAGAGAATTCTGACCATGGTCATACGGGATATCGTGGAAGATCTGTTTCGGGGATTCTTTGACCACATGCGTCATCTTTTTACATTACTGCACTCTAAAAACCAAATGTGTAAATTAGTCGAATGTACACCTATACATGTGTAAATTTCTAAAATTTCACACTTGTCATGAATATTACACATTTTTTGCAAACTTTTACCTGTTTTATAGATAATTTAATTTATAAAGCTAAGTGTGCAATTCGCTATCAATTTAAAAACACAAATATTTGTGAAAATGTAGAAAAATCACTAAATTTACACGTATTGGTGTGTTATTACATTTTACACACATCTATGTATACACAGAAGAGTGTGTAAAATTCTGAAATCAGCCACTTCTCACCACAACTACACAAATTACAGATTTTGCACAAAAAAGTGTGTAAATGTAGGAAAATGTTACTACATACATTTACACTAATAGGAGCGTTATAATAATTATAAGTATGTAGACATTAACAAAGGGATGGGGCTTTAATATAAATCAGGGATGTACTTTTTATTTCAGTTATTCGTTGCATAAATGTAGTACTGTAACAGCATTTCAAAATAAACAACTAAACGATTACTTTTTTCATGTAAAATGCTCTGAACCCACCTCTCCTTTTTCAGCTAAATTAGCTGCACATGACCATTTAAAAGAAAATAGAATAAACAAAATGTCTCGGGAATTCAGGTTGAGAGGGGGGGGGGGGGCTCACATTACAGAAAATTCTGTTTCTTATTCTTTTAGCACTTAATTATTTTATACCCTTATAGTAAGCATGGTCTCAATGAAGTCAGCAAATGTCACGGTGGTCACGTGATATGTGATTAAAATTACATTACTCAGTGACGCCATGTTGTGTCTAAAATATGAATTAATTCCAAGGCTTAAAAATATATAAAAACAACTTTAAAATGTTCATTGTAAACAAAAGTATCTGGCCACTTTTTTTTTCTTTTTTTGCGTCACTGCAAGTCACGTACGCCTTGGCACAATTGGAATAAAAAAAAAATAAACATCGTATTATAAAGTCACATTGTGACCAAAATGCAAGTTAGAAAACTTTGAACGTTCTATCGCTGAAATTCAACATATATTCAGAAGCATTAAATGAAAATCCAAATAGAAAATAGAAATCTGAAAGTCTTTAAGTATATCATTCTTACAGAAAATTTCGCAAGGCTTAATACAGAGGCATTATAATACAGATATATAACCCCTCTTTATTCTTATTCATTTATTTAAATAATATTTCTTGTACTGTTGGCAATTTTTCTGCCCCCCACCCCACTTAATTTAAATTACAGAAGTTTAACCCTCCTTAGTATATAAAAAAATATTTCGAACTCTATCATTATGTAACTTAAAATCTAACTCATCTAATTAGTCAATTCTAAATTCATTTCCTGAATTACTTTTTAGAATTTGCACTTCGAATGTGAGAAGGCTAGGTTTTACCGTTCTAAGTTTTGATTAACCCCTAATTTCTGTCAGCCGTCTCACAGATCGCTGTTTTTCACAGATTTACACAATTTAACTTATAATTTCAGTTTAGCTACAGATACAAGTGCAATTTTGTCTTGCTTGAACCCTAGTACTATCGTTACAGACTTTTGAAAAGGTGAAAATAATTACAATAGTATTGTGCAAGAAGCTTAGTACAGAAACAGTATCATGTGAGTCAATTGAGCCTTCAATTTTAGGTAGCTTTCCTTTCAAAAAGCTACCTATTGCAGCCTTTCGGAGGAAAGCGATTTAAAAAAACTTTGGTATATTTTCATCGATCATGACCCCCAGACCCCGAAACCATCCTCCGTTCAAATATTGATATATACATATATATATATATATACACACACACACACATATATATATATATATATATATATAATCTTTGTCACACTGTAACTCTCGTATTTATGAACCGATTTGGATGTAACTTCGTGTATACATAGTACATATCAATGTCTCGACCGAGTTTGTTGGCCAGCTTCGACCGCCATCTAGTTTAAAAATGGCGGCCATTAAAATTAAAAAAAAATTAAAATATGAAATGTGGTACCAAAAAATTGAAAATTGAAATATTTTTTTTTGTGTGTGTTTGACCTTGATACAAAGATACCGGAGCAGTTTTTGTTTCGTCTATATCTTAAAAAATGGCTGAGTTATAGCATTTTGAATTTCTATTGTGGCTGACATTTTGAAACGACCTGATATTTGTCATGCGATAACAGGCGTATTTATGAACCGATTTGGATGTAACTTGGTGTGTACATGCCAATGTCTCGACCGAATTCGTTGGCCAGCTTTATTCGCCATCTTGTTTCAAAAGGGCTTCCATTTAAAAAAATATTTAAATTTTAAATTTAAAATGAGTTATCAAAAAATTAAAAAATGAAAAGATTTTTTTTTATGTGTTTGACGTTGATACAAAGATTCCGGAGCGATATTTGTTTCGTATATATCTTAAAAAATGCTTGAATTATAGCACTTTGAATTCCTAGCGTGGCTGACATTTTGAAACGATCTGATATTTGGCACGTGATAACACGCGTATTTATTAACCTATTTTGATGTAAGTAGGCATGTGGATAGTATATCCTAATGTCTCGACCAAGTTCGCCGGCCAGCTTCATCAGCCATCTTGTTTCAAAATGGAGGCCATTAAATTAAAAAAAAATTATATTTAAAGTGAGGTGCAAAAAAATTAGAAATTGAAAAAGGTTAATTTCTTAAGTATTTGACCATGATATAAGGATTCTGGAGCATTTTTTGTTTTGTCTTTATCTTAAAAAATGACTCAGATATAGCTGTTTGAATTTCTAATGTGGGTGAAATTTTGAAAAATCTGATTTTTTTCCTGCGAGAGCACTTGTATATATCAACCGATTCCGATGTGAATGAGCATGTACACAGGAATTAATAAGGCCTCGACCAAGTTCACTCATTAGCCTCATTCACCATGTTGTCTTAAAATGGCATGAACTTCAAGATATCGCCGAATTTGGCAACCAAATATAAGTTACTTTAAATGAAATCAGCTTGGATAAAGCTGACTAATTTTGCGAAATTCTCATTCATAATGATTTAGTATTGACAAAAATTAGTATTGAATCTCCTATAATCGGGTTCCACTAAATTGAGCTTCGTGTGTTTGAATAATATAAGCTTTCTTTTTAAAAATAAGGAATATGAAAGCTACCTCTTCCTCCCGGCACTGGCCGGAAGGACTTTTTTTCGATCATGGGGTCGAACAGACAGCTCACAATAGTTATGCGACAATTTCTGCCACAGCAATTAAGAGTTAAACAAGTTAGAATTCCTTCGTTACAATTATACATTTGTCAATAATTTGTACAGTATTTTCCAATTATTTTAATGGACATTTTGAAGAAAAAAATTGTTATGAACCCAAGAAAAATACATAATAAGTAAGTACAAAATTAAGATATTTTGAATTATTATATATGATCAATGATAGAGATTTGAAAAGAATTAAACGAAAATAAAACAATGCACTTAATTAACAGTCATAAGTTCTCACAATAGTTGATGAACAATAGCTGCTTTGAAACAAATTAGCCGTCATAATATCAAGTGCTTTTGAACAAACATTGCTTATTAGCTAAGTAGATTAATAGTGTTTTATTAAACTAACTTGACTATTTACTTTAAATGTCTTAAATTGCCAAACAAAAATGGATAAGTCTTACTAATTTAAAGTATTTAAAAGATATATATTGATTTCTAGCACCGCTGTGACGGATAGTTACTATTTAACGCAACCGTTTAAAAAAAAAAATCTGCATGCAATATTCAACTATAGATAAGAAAATATAAAAAATAGCATTTTTCCGAGACGATCTCCTTTTGATTTTTAAAATTTATTTTAGTATTCATTTTATTTCAAGTGCAAATTTAGATATTCAGTAATTGGCCATTTAATTATTTTGTTTAAATTTACAATTCTTACAATGATTTCTTAAATTGAAAGAAAAAAATTACAGCGTAACTTTATTTTGTTAACAAATTAAAGCTTGAAATGAATTTGTTTTTATATTCCGTTTACATAAAACAATAAGTTGCTTTATAGGTGCTTTTAAACAAAAATGTATTTCAGAACTATTTCTCTAACTTTCTGTATAGCATTAATTGATATTTGATGATAAAATTTAGAAGGGGGATTTTAGAAAAGTGATTTATAATAAATACTAGAGCGCTTTGAAAAGAACGTCTAAATAAGTAGTCGAACTTTAAGCAGTTAATTGCAACAAAATGACCATGTCTTCAAAAAGAGGTTCGTTAAATAGTCGTCATATTGAAAGAAAAGGTATTTTACTTCTTTGTTATGAACTTTGATAATATTTATAAGGACATAAATCAGAGAGATTTGCCTTCTTTCAAGTGACATAAGTAATTCAGATTTACCAAAGTAGCTATGACTGTTGGTACAGTCGTTGAAAAAAAAGTAAACACCCCGTAGTTACTCCTCAACAAATTATCGTAGACGAAAGTTACTGATACCGAATGATTGGAAATAAAGTCTACTTTTAAATGATGTATATAAAATTTGATTATGGGGGCCATCTACATATTAAAACGAATCCAAACTTTTTTTTTCAATGACAATACCCAATTTTAGCGAGATATTTCAAATCTTCGGTTCAAACTATGCCTAGACACCAAATTTCAAGTCATTTGAATGTTAATTTTTTGAATTATAAACATTCAAAATTTAGTGCTTCTAATGTTAAATTACATTTTCATATTTTTATTTATATCTCCAGAAATTATGCTCCTAATGTGCTAATTTTTTGTGTAGCAGTAATACTAATATACCCAAACATAATTACGTTGAATTTGCAATTTTTTTTTTAATTTTATGATATGAACGATATGAATTATGAAATTAATATTCGAAAAAATTATGAATTGTAACCTACCACTTTTTTGATGGATTTAGATTTATTAAGTTCTGCTTTATGGAAATCCAAAATTTCACATTTTACTTCAAAGTAGTTTTCAAATTATGCTTAAAAAACGGGAAAATAATGGTTTAAGGGGCCGTCCAGTGTTGCCAGATGGGCTACTTTTTTTAAAATTTAGATTCTTGATTGGCACCATTTTTTGAAATGGTAAAAGGCGGCTTATTTAATGACAAATTAATTAAGGCGAAAACAAAGGGGATTTTATCGTTTCAAAAAAGTGGTGCCCGTCAAGAAATCTGAATTAAAAAAATGTAGCCCACTGGCAACACTGGGGTCGCCTATGATAGAAGTGAGCAGATATTTTGAAATTCCTTACGCTGTTCTGTAAACTACCAGACTTCATCGACTTCTTGAGTGACGCTTAAGGTGCCTTGATCAAGAAGGGGGATCTCTCTGTAAACAATCGAGTACCGAACTTCAATTTGGGTACAGCCCTTAAAATAAACTCGTTTTAAAATAATTAATTTCTCTGAAACTTATGCTACGAATTGCATAAAACTTTGTTATTATGCTAATCAAATGGTGTAGAATTCATTTATGCTGTCAGAATTGTGTACTGCTATTGAAAAAAAAACAAAGTTATGGTTCGTTTTAATATGTAGATGGCCCCCTAAGCAAATTTTATATATATCATTTAAAAGTAGACTTTATTTCCAATCGTTCGGTACCAGTAACTTTCTTCTACGGTAATTTGTTGAAGAATTAGTAGGGGGTGTTTACTTTTTTTTCCACGACTGTACATCATTGGGCGTTTGTGGGAACCGTTGGTAGATGGTGGCATTGACATGAAAATAATAAGGCAACAAGAGGCCAAATGAAAGTTGTTAGACCAACCCAAAAAACCATCATTAGGACACGTAGGAATCCAGGGATATTTGAACATCTAACGGTCATTGTTGGATAATCTATTCACTACAATAGGGCTAATGCATGTATAAATGGTTCCATTCCACAATTAAATTTACTTATCGTTTGTGTACATCGATACGTTTCACCGCTTATGTTTCATATCATTTTATTTAGTTGGTTCTGTAAAAATTACCGCTATTACTGTACTGTTAAAAATGAATGTGTAAATTAGTCAAATTTACACATATATATCGCACCCTTGCTTCAAATGTGCATCTACTGAAAAATTGGGTCTTTTGAGTTATGTTTGCCATTCTACTTCGTTCTTAAGCCTCTACCAATCACCTAAGTGTCGAGATAGTGTAATGAAAATCCAGCCACCAGGTAGCAGTTGGCCCCTGACCCTTCCACAGCCCTGAAACAGTTTTTTGCATTTTCTGAAAACAAAGTTTTTTGAGTTATAGCACCTTTGAAGCAACAGTGCGATATTTGTAAATTTCTAAAATTACATATTTGTCATGAAAATTACACACTTATTGCAAAATTTTACCTGTTTTTGTGTGTATTTAGTTTATGAAACTAACAAGGAGGGGGCCAACCTTGGTAATAAAAGATTTTGATAATTTTTATATAGTTTGTTGGGTAGAGGCCTCTTAGTCTCAGGTTCAATGGAATTTAAAAAACGCGCCCTTGTTCTCGAGGAACAAGGGTGTCTAATGTTAT
The DNA here is from genome assembly GCA_963932465.1 of Maratus speciosus. Classification (NCBI taxonomy): domain Eukaryota; kingdom Metazoa; phylum Arthropoda; class Arachnida; order Araneae; family Salticidae; genus Maratus; species Maratus speciosus. The sequence continues at coordinate 238,844,532 of OZ010787.1, read as the reverse complement.
AACACAATTTAAATACTTACTTTGTAATGCAGCTATTGCATTGTTTGTAGCTTAGTCGGTGCAATGTTCGCACGTTAAGCAGAGGACCCAGGTTCGATACCGGAACTTCTCACATGTTCAATGTTTTTAATTATTTAATTACTTAATGATTTAGTTATATAAAATTTTTTATTTGATTATGTTTTATAAGTTAAATTCAGTGCTATTGCTTTTGAATCGGTTGGTTGTTTATGTTTTTTATAGCAGTTTTCGTTTTGTTAAGTTTTTGAAAGTTTAAGTTTCTTTGATGATTTTTCACACTTTTGGAGTATGGGGGCTGGCCATATCTTGCGAAACCTGTGAGGATTCAATTTCTATTTTTGGTACCTGTTTTTGACACCTCCCACTTTCAGACGAGCAAGGAGTCATTTGTGTATTGTTTTTTAGTTATTAATGTTCATTAGTTTTATTGTTGTTTTGCACCCTCTTTTTCATAGATTTCATAATTCATGTATTTTTGATAGAGCTATATTTACTTGTTGCATATAAGAAGCTGCGTTGCGCCTGATGCACTGGGTTGTTTGTTTACACCTTTTTTAAAAAACATTATATACTTTGGCAATATGATAAGCTGTTTTGCGCTTCTTTTGCTATGTATTCAACTATTCATTGCACCTTTCATATGTTGAATTGGGTGTATTTTGTTATGTACTATTGTATGTATATTTTGGCGTAAGTGCCTACAAAAGTTATGATAAAAAATTTAAAAAAATTTCATGGAATTTTGTATAAATTCCTTATTTAAATTATGAAATACATCAAGTGAAAGGATAATCGTTGTAAAACTTGATTGGTGAGTCGTGCCGAGGCTGTTGTTTTAACATCACGTTATTTTACATTTTGCAAATTTAATAATGATGTCTATAAAATTACATGATTCACTTGTTCTCAAGCTTATGTGGGTGAAACTTCCGGTTCTCTAATGTTCATATTAACAATCATAGGTCTAATGTCAATAATGATGACTTACAATATCCATATTTTGAAATTTTACATTTTAAATTGCATTGTTTTGGTAACATTTTAATTGGCATTTAAATTTTGGCACATGTTGAAAATCAGAATGAACGTTTGAAAATAGAAATCGACTTCATTTTGAAGCATAGGACTTTGTATCCTTATGGCCTCAATGCAGTATTGAATGCTTATAATTTAAAAAAATATTTATAATGTGTATTAGTCCCGGCAATAGAGACCGTATAGGGGCTCTACCTAGCAAAATTCATGGTAATTCTGAAAAAAAGGCTTACTATATGTTTTTTGGATCGCTGAATCCGAATTTTTAACTTCCCACCTAAATTTCCACCGTCAACCCCCACCCCCAAATTTTGGTAAAATGCCCCACAAAAAAGGTTTTTATTAAAAAAAATCTATATTTTTATTGTTTTAGGGAAAAAGTATGCAGAAATTCAGAAAGTAGACAAAATTCGCAAAAAATTAGATATAAGACATTATGACTTGGGATGACGGGGAAGGGGGGGATCTGCCTCGGAACATGCGCGCGTTGCTGCGTGAACTAAGTTGCGCAATTTCACTTAACCACTCACACGTTTACATTCGCCCTCCTATCTCCCCTCCGAACTTTCTCTATAAGGTTTACTTTAAGTTTTTTGGGTCACTGAATCCGAATTTTTAAATTCCCTCCACCCCCCCCCCCCCCCTCAAATAGTTGTTTTTAGCTTAAATTTCTTATAGTTTTAGGGAAAAAGCATTACGAAATTCAGAAACTAGACAAAATTTGCAACAAATAGGATATGTGACATTATAACGTAGGATGAACGGGGAGGGGAAGTGCTGCCTCTGAACATGCACTGCGGCGCTACGTGCACTAAATTATGAAGTCCAGGCAATAGGGGATTGTACCTGGAAAAATTAATACGAGTTCTGGATTTCGACTCACTTTATATTTTTGGGTCGCTGAATCCGAATTTTTAACTTTCCACCAAAATTTCACCTGGCAACCCCCCAAAAAATTGATTTTTTGAAAAAATTTGTTTTTTGTGAAAAGCGCGCGGGGAATGATCCGAGTCATTCCCCTCTCTCCCAGTTTATCCTACGTCATAATATCATGTATTCTATTTGTTGCAAATTTTGTCTAGTTTCTGAATTTCGTAATACTTTCCCCCTAAAACAATAAAAAATTTAAGTTAATCACAACTATTTTGGGGGGTTTCGGGGGTGAAATTTTGGAGGTAAGTTAAAAATTCGGATTCAGCGACCCAAAAAACTTAAAGTAAACCTTATAAGGAAAGTTCGGAAGGAAGATGGGAATTGCGCAACTTTGTCCACGCAGCACCACGCGCATGTTCTGAGGCAGATCCCCCCTTCCCCTTCATTCTAAGTCATAATGTCATTTATCTAATTTGTTGCAAATTTTGTCTACTTTTTGAATTTCTAGATACTTTTCCCCTAAAACAATAAAAAAATAGATTTTTTTAAGAAAAACCTTTTTTAAGGGACTTTTTACCAAAATTTGGGGGGGGGGGAGTTGCCGGGGGAAATTTTGGTGGGAAGTTACAAATTCGGTTTCATCGACCCAAAAAACATAAAGTAAGCCGATTTCCAGAACTACCATTAATTTTGCTAGGTAAAATTCCCTATTGCTTGGACTATATAGTGTTTTGAATTTGTTAAGAATTTGAAAATAATTAAAAGAGATGCGAAGGGTTCACATGTATTGTCCAGTAAATTAAATTGTTTAGTGCCAGATGAGTGGATTTTTGATGTTGAAAAAGATTTTATTGTTAACTGTAGTACTAAATCTTTAAAGAAAGCGGTTTTCACTCTTAAGCTTAAAACTTTAAATAAAATTAAAAAAGCTTGTGGAATTTTTAAATTTTCTAATTTGCATTTTAGGGACTTGCTTTGTGACTTTGTCAGTTTTAGATTAAAGAATTTTTCAGATTCTAAGACTGACACGGTTTTCTTTACTTTGAATTTTCAACAGAAGTCTTTCGATAATTTTAAAATTAAAGATTTTTTCAAATATTATAACACTTTTTTTCCTTCTTAGAGATATTGATATTGCTGTAGCTTATAAATATAACATTCCTCTTAGTAAAGAAATTGTTCAATTATAGATCTCTTGATTTTTCTGATGAAATTCCTAAAACATGTAAATGTGATACAGATTTCTTAGATTTTATTAATGATTTCCATAAACACGTTATTACTGGTAACTTAAATATTATACAGAACAAAAATTTGCATATTATGATGGGTTTGGGGACTAAGTTTAGATTAAATAAAACAATTGGCAAGAGAACAGCTATTCAGATTTTTGAGAGGGATTTGAAAAAATTCATTTTGCAATTATGTTACAAATTTAACACCCCCTTTGAATCTTTTTTTGAATGGGAGTGGCATATAATGAAGGAATTTGGTTTGTTTCTTAATAGTGAACTAAACAATAAGGATTATTTTTATCATAGTCTTAGCAAAGAGGATTTAAATTATATTCAATTTTTGCATAAGAATTTTGTAATAGTACCTGTGGACAAAGCAGCTTCAAATTATGCAATTATATGAAAGGTTTTTTATATTGACAAAGTTAAGAATGAGTTAAATGATAGTAAATTTTATAAGGCATGTAAATTAAGTCATACTGTTATTGTTTAAAAAATTAATGCTTACCACAAAAAGGCTAGAAAAATGTATTCATATAATTTTGCTATTAATAATTATCATACATTTCCATTTTTGTTCTTGACTCCTAAATTTCACAAAACACCTATTAAATTTAGATTCATATGTTGTAATTCAAGAGGTATTGGTAAAAGTTTAAATATTAAGTTACAGGAGTTTTTGAAGCGGATTTATGGTTTTTTGAAGTTTAAGTATAGAAATACTAGTTATTTTTGGTGTATTGACAATAGTAATGAGGTTTTGGATAAAATTTAAAAAACCGCCCAAAACGCCTACTAATTTGTATACTTTGATTTTGAAAATCTTTTTTCTAATATACCCATATATTTACTTTATGATATAATGAAAAATATATATGATTTGTTTTACATTGAGGAGGAGCTTGGAATAAATAGAGATTTTTTCTTGAGTTTATGTAATTTCTGCTTTTTTAATAATTTTATTACATTCAATACCTCACTTTTTTACCAGGTATGTGGCATTAAGATGGGTACTAATTTTTCGAGTTCTGCTGCTAATCTCTTTCTTTTTATTGTGAATTTAAGTATGTTTTAAACAGTAATAAGAGTTTTCCAGTTTTATGATATAACGATCATCTAATCGTATTCGATGACAAACTCTTGGTATCGATTAACGATATATATCCTACATCTTTAAAATTAAATAAGGCTTCTGTTGATAGTTTACATGTTAATTTTTTGAGGTTAGATCTATTAATTAAAGATGATAATATATTATTTAAACTTTTTGATAAACGGTATTTTTTTAATTTTTATAATCAATGCCGGACAGGTTTTTAAATTTAAATAAAAGAGTTTTCATCAACATTATTTTGGGCCAAGTTAACAGATTTTATAGGATTTGTAGCAGTGAAGAATTTTTGAGTTCGCAGATTTTTAAATTTACTGCTGATCTTTTTTACAAGAATTTATTTCCATATCAGTTTATTTTTTATTATGTAAATCAGCTTAAAAAGAGTTTTATGAAGTGGCAACAGCTAAGCGGCTAAACACCGTAATGGATGCTGATGGAACTGCTTGAATATATGAAAGGTGTGGACTAATGTCTTTTTAAGAACGTCTGCATTTTGATGAATTTGAAATTGGACCTGAGGTGATATGGAATGAAGATTATGAATATTAGGATGACGGTAATACAACTCTGGTTGACTCTGGTCTAACTTGGATTAGGGCCTTGCTTGCAACTCCTGCTGATAGAGACATGTGGAGCGTAGTGGATATTTTAACGGTATCAAGTTTTTCAATTCTTCACGGGTCAAGGTTGGGATATGGCCTTCTCACATGTTCAATGTTTTTAATTACTTAATGATTTAGTTATATAGGAAATTTCATTTGATTATATTTTATAACTTAAATTCCGTTCTATTGATTTTGAATAGGTTGGTTGTTTATGTTTTTTATGGCAGTTTTGTTTCGTTAAGTTTTTGAAAGTTTAAGTTTCCTTGGTGTTTTTTTTACACTTTTGTAGTATGGGGGTTGGCCATATCTTACGAAACCTATGAGAATTCAATTTCCTGTGAAGATTCAATATATACAATATACAATATATAACCTGTGAGGATTCAATATATATATATCAACATTTGAACGGAGGGTGGTTTCGGGGTATGGGGTTCATCAGCTTCATCAGCCATATTGTTTCAAAATGGAGGCCATTAAATTAAAAAATATATATTTAATGTGAGGTGCAATAAATTATAAATTGAAAAAGGTTTCTTTCTTAAATATTTGGCCATGATATAAGGATTCTGGAGCATTTTTTGTTTTGTCTTTATCTTAAAAAATGACTCAGATATAGCAGTTTGAATTTCTAATGTGGGTGACATTTTGAAAAATCTGATTTTTTGCCTGCGAGAGCACATGTATATATAAACCGATTCCGATGGGAATGAGCATGTGCACAGGAATTACTAAGGCCTCGACCAAGTTTACTCCTTAGCCTCATCCACCACGTTGTCTTAAAATGGCATGAACTTCAAGATATCGCCGAATTTGGCAATCAAATATAAGTTACTTTAAATAAAATCAGCTTGGATAAAGTTGACTAATTTTGCGAAATTCTCATTCATAATGATTTAGTATTGATAAAAATTAGTATTGAATCTCCTATAATCGGGTTCCACTAAATTGAGCTTCGTGTGTTTGAATAATATAAGCTTTCTTTTTAAAAATAAGGAACATGAAAGCTACCTCTTCCTCCCGGTACTGGCCGGAAGGACTTTTTTCGATCATGGGTTCGAATAGACAGCTCTCAATAGTTATGCGACAATTTATGCCACAGCAATTAAGAGTTAATCAAGTTAGAATTCCTTCGTTACAATTATACATTTGTGAATAATTTGTACAATATTTTTCAATTAATTTAATGGACATTTTGAAAAAAAAAAAAAAACGTTGTTATGAACCCAAGAAAAATACATAATAAGTAAGTACAAAAATTAAGATATTTTGAATTATTATTTATGATCAATGATAGAGCTTTGAAAAGAATTAAACGAAAATAAAACAATGCACTTAATTAACAGTCATAAGTTCTCACAATTGTTGATGAACAATAGCCGCTTTGAAACAAATTAGCTGTCATAATATCAAGTGCTTTTGAAACAAACATTGCTTATTAGCTAAGTAGATTAATAGTGTTTTATTAGGAAGCAGGACGTTTCGGTCCCGACACTTCGGTCCCGCCATTTCGGTCCCGCCGTTTCGGTCCCAAGACATTTCGGTCCCGAGACATTTCGGTCCCAAGACATTTCGGTCCTGAGACATTTCGGTCCCAAGACATTTCGGTCCCAAGACATTTCGGTCCCAAGACATTTCGGTCCCGAGACAATTCGGTCCCGAGACATTTCGGTCCCGAGACAATTCGGTCCCAAGACATTTCGGTCCCGAGACAATTCGGTCCCGAGACATTTCGGTCCCGAGACAATTCGGTCCCGAGACATTTCGGTCCCGAGACATTTCGGTCCCGAGACATTTCGGTCCCAAGACATTTCGGTCCCGAGACAATTCGGTCCCAAGACATTTCGGTCCCGAGACAATTCGGTCCCAAGACATTTCGGTCCCGAGATATTTCGGTCCCTTCTCCAGCAAGCTGAAATTTTGTGCACTTGAAATAGGTGACAATTTTATAGGGGACATTGTAGAGTTTTTTAAATAAAGGCCTTAAAATTTTAGTAAACACACACAAATTTCGTATGGTAATCATTTTAAAAAACAAGGGGGGGGGGATTGACATTTTCTATATTTTAGTGTATCATAAGTATAAGAGTCTGATAAATTAAGACCTTTTTAACTCGATCTATAATTATCGCAAAACACTCATATTTTGTATGGTAAACGTAATCTTTATAAAAGGAGGGACATTATCAAATTTTTTAACTGAACTCCCTAAATTTTAGTATAACTCGAATATAAGGACTCGAAAACGCAAACACTTATAACACAGATCAAAATTGTCGCAGCCCACACAAATTTCCTATGATAATCATAATCGTTTTATAAGGCAGGGGGGGGGCTCTGTTGGCTTTTTATATATTTTAGTGTACCTTAAGTATAAGGTCCTGATAAATTAAAACATTTATAACTCTCTCTGTAATTATCGTAATCACACTCATATTTTGTACGGTAAACGTAATCTTTAAAAAAGGAGGTACATTATAAGATTTTTTTAACGGAACCCTTGAAATTTTAGTATAACCGAATATAAGGGCCCGAAAACCGCAAACACTTATAACTCGCAATCAAATTGTAGCACCCCATGCAAATTTTATATGGTAGAAGTAATCGTTTTCAGGAGTGGGGGAAGGGAGAGTTCTGTGGATTCTTTATAGAAGCTCCTCATATTTTAGTCTATCATAAATATAAAGTCCAGACAATTTAAAAATATTTATAAGTCGAGCTTTAATTTTCATATGCAAATGCCCATGCCAAAATGCACATATTCAATTGTATATAATTTGCACACTATGTGATTAATAATGAAAAAATCTGCAAATATTTTTACAAATCTTTATTTTATCCTATTATTTAACGGCGCATCAATTTTAAATGTATTGCATTTTACATATTTTTTAAAAAGGGGGTTCTTAACATGGAATTGTGATAAAGACACATTATTTTTTAAATTCTGCACCGGAACAGACTAGAACTTTCTATTTTATTTTAATAGTTATTTTAATTTACTATTTTTTGAAAAACTATTTAAAAGTTTGCATTGATCTTTTTACATGTAACAATAATATTACCGCTATTTCTACCGGTGTCGAATGACAAGTTTAAAAATATTTTTAATTTTGAACCACTTCACCGTTTGCCCCGAGATAACTCGGGGATAAAAGCACTTTTTCCCCATACCTGTCGACGGTGAAGTGGTTTGCAACAATTACAAATCCTTTTTAATATATTTAAGACTTTTATATGCTTATTACATTCAAAAACTACGAGCACAATAAACATAAATCAAAATTTTAAAATTTCTATTGTCATAAAATATTCTTTTCGTATTTAAAATTAATTCTGTATTTCAAATATTTCTTTGTTATTTATTTGACTTATATACTTAGAATTAAAGCAGCCTACATGTTTTAATATGACAAATAAAAAAATGAAAATACAAAAAAAAAAAAAAATAATAACATAAAACCTCAAAATAATAATGTATAGTGAATCACTTTTACGTAAAATTTCATTTTAAATTAAGAAATTTTATAAATATATCACAATGAAGAAATTTGGAAATTTAGAAAACATATTTGGCTTTTCTTGATATCTATATGTTATTCATTCAAAAGAATATTATACATGTATATATATATATGTCAAGTGTAGATGTCCTGGCTTCCCCCATTTGATTATGCTAAATAAAGATCCAGATAGAAGAATTATTCTACTCGCGCTCTCTTTGTTCTAGTCCGCCGGCGCTTTTTTGTGGCCACACGGCATTTTTCATCTTTAATGGCTTAAAAAACCGGGACGATATGCAGTGGCGTAGCCAGGATTTCGTTTCGGGGCGGGGGGGGGGAGGGTCCAGAATTTTCCCTTCATGTTATATATATAGTAAAACCTGTCAAGATGAAATTGTAAATATTCGTGAAAAATTCCGTTTTACACAAGTTTCCGTGTTATTTGGTGTATTTGTATAGTATTCTTTTCCGTAGCACTATGGAACATTTATGTTTAAGACAGAACTCCGTTATAGGCAGGTTCCATTTTTAAAAGTTTTATGTATTTATATAAATATACTTATTTATATCATATGAATAGAATAAAACTTGTCAAAATAGTAATTGTCTATAACAGAATCCTGTCTTTAACGTAAGCGTTACATGGTCTTAATATGAATTGCGATAGAATTAAATTTGCTGAAAACCTGTCTGAAAAGGGGATTTTCACCCTTCTTTAGTGAAGCATAGTGAAACCTGTGAAAGTGGAATCTTTCTATAACGGAATCCTGTCTCAAACGGAAGAGTTTCAGAATCCCTGCGAAACGAACAATAGATCTTATTGAGGTAGTGTATCTTAGAAGTATAATTAATTACACTTCTTTACACGGAAGCCTGTCTAAAATGGAGCTTTTTACCAGTCCTTGGAACCTTGTCTTGAATGTGTATATATGATAGAAGTATTTCGAGTAACTTTAAGAATTTAGGTATATCCTTATTTAATTTTTTAATTAAAAAAAAAGCATGGATAAAAAATATAAGGCCAATCTCTATAACTGCAACTAATAATACATTCAAGTTACATTAATATTTACCAGTGAAAAAGATTAACTTATGATGTAAAAATCTGAGCGCATACTGAAGAGTTAAATTTAATTAACCCATTCGCTGTCATTCACGAGTATACTCGTGGCTTTAATTTATTGATTACTTTGTCACCACTATTTTAGAATTTTAAAAAATGCCTCATTTATTGGCAGAAATTTCCCTGTATTAGTAAAGCGAAATTTATCTTTCTGAATTTGTGCTGGCAAACGACCTTCAACAAAAAATTTGAAAATTCTTAGTTTTGGCAGCGAATGGGTTAAATCAAGTTTCATATTACATAACATTTGCCTACAATAAAGTTAGGGCCAAGTGGTTAAGTGTAAAACAGCAATTTTCATGTTTAATTTCTTGCCATTGAATTAAGAATTTGTGCTGTATTAGATATTGGATAATGATTTCACATAAGTGTCAATCGCATGAGCCGTTCATGCGATCTGCCGCGCTCCCCATGGAAATTTTTGAGGTAACCCAGATAGCATGAACATTAGCAGAAATTTTAATTTTTTCTGATATTATCTTGCCGTGACAAATTTGATTTGAGAAATTCGCAGCAAATCTCCCGCAAAGTATACCATCACCCACTTGCATGAGTAGTTTGTTGTGAAACTGATGGCAAGACTGTCTTTAATTCACGAAAGCAAAAAATCTCTCTGTTGAGAGACTCAACAACAATGAGAATCAGCACATACGCAGAAATTGCAGAAATTTTATTCGGTAGGCACCGTTTTTTCTAAACGCTGTACTTATTAAATACCAAAAAATGCTCGAAATGAAAAGTACAAATATTACCTAAACTTGTTTATGGTGATAAACCCTATGCATGCGCCTTCTGACGGCGCTTTCGCATCAATAGACCTGATCAGGTCTATTGACCCCTTCGAAGGGGTTAAACTTATAGTGTGATATGGAAAGATTACTACTTTGCAGTAAGTTTGCAGTATTTTTGATTACTTGTTTGCCGTTAGTTTGCAATAAATTTGATACAGTATGAATTTAACTTGCACGACAAGTTGAAAACACTCATAGTTATATTGTTAAGTAAAAAAAAAAAAAAAAAATCAAAAATTGAATTGTTTTTATTAAACGTATTTATCAATTTAAAATTATTTTAATTATTAATTGTTTAGATAACTAATTTATTAATTGCTTGTTTAAAAACTATTACATGAACTATATAATAGTTTTTATAGGGTAAATGCAAATGTATATTTTTTTAATTTTCGGTTATTATAACGTTATTAACTTCATTAGGATGTATAGAAGTGATAAGGGTTCTGAAGATAAACATGTTGTTTATTCATTTATTAGTTAGCTTATAATATTATTTTTGCTGTTTAGTTATAAATAATTAATAATTTCTTACTTTTTGCGAATTGTAAATTATAACTGTACTTAAAAAATTAAAATCTGCATAATATCACCTAACACTGTTAAAAGGTATTTTTACGTATTTGCACAATATTGCATTATTATTATTATTATTATGTTTAATTAATTAATTAATTATTACTTAGACTTTATGTTTTTGACTGATTTTTCAAAAAAATCCTATATTATTTTTTGGAAATTATAAATTAAAACTTTTGAATAAAAACTTTAAGTGCTATTAATAATTGCTACTAATAATTGCTATTAATTAATTCTCAAAAAAGTTAGGAATTTTAGTATAAAAATTAAATTAATATTTTATTAAATATTTTTTTTTATTTAATGTATCCTTAATTTATTAAATTAATAACATTATTAATATACATTACATTTTTTTACTTTAAAATAAACTCAATACATAATACATTTTATATTCAATTTATCATATAGTAGTTATAAACTGAAATTTATCTTTTACATGTTTATTTATTTTATATTTAAAGTCACCGAAATTTAAAACTATTAATATAATTAATAATAAAACTAAAATAAAAAAATTATTAATTTTTTTTTCTGGGAAAGTGGGAGGAAAAGGGTAATATTAAAAATCAATAAATAAACGACAAATACAAACAAGTTGGAAATTGCTCGTCAAACGTGGCAAATGAGGTGCGTTCGTACTATAACTAGTTTTATAATTATTTTTTGCACCCCATATTGTACTGAATGTATATTTTTTTTTGCACTTCATGAGTGCATAGCCTGTGACATCATTAAAATGCACTTGCAATAATGTTTTCCCATTGGCCGTAATGTAAAGAAAAACTTTTGACAGTCCCTGTAATTAAACTATGCATCCGATATCCATAAAATTTGAAATGGCTCGACAAAATTATGCAACAATCATATATTTAAAATTTCAGACCATTCGGTTGGGTTGTTTTTGCTCTGTTATATGCGGAGACAGACGGGCAGACGGACGGACTGAACGACGACTATAGGTGCTACGTATTTATATAATTACGAACGCACCTAAAAACCTTAGTTTTGTCAGTTAAAAATTGGAAATAAAATTAATTAAAATAATACTTACACTATTACATAAAATAAAAAATAATCATCTTATCACAAAGAAATAGGCCCAGTTTCAATAAAATTAGTTCACAAAAATCGTCTGCAATGGGTGAGAAGACTGTTAAAAATGCAACCAATAATTATTTTTTTTTAATGAAGCGGTGGGTGGAGTTTTCTGACAACAAAATATTTTTCCTGGCACACCTAATTACCAAATCACTATTGTTTTCCCAATGTTTATAATGGTAAAGTAACTTATGAAAGCAAAATTATAACTTTGTATTATAAAAGTAATAAGAAAAATTAAATATTTTTGCTTCAATAAATATATCTCATTTCTGAATTATTAAAGGAGAGGATGTAGAAGAATGATTTGAGGAAATATTTACCTAGAATAGCTTATAAGTGTCCAATTGAATTATTGAAGACATTTATTATTAATCTAATTGTAAGAAGGAGAAAAAATAAGAACAGTTTTTTAAATTATTTAATTAATGATGATAATTTAAAGGTTCTAAAAAACGTATGAAAACAACCAAAAAATCATCTATGGCAGTTTATAGTATAGATAAACCACCTAATATTAATAACAAATAATACAGCTTAAAAAATCCATTTTGTTAAATAATAATAATAATAAAAAGACAATGTCCCTTGTAAAATTATATCACATTGTTCAATCAAACAAATTTTCAGCTCGCTGTGATTTCATTATCACGAGTTATAAAACTTTAAATTTATCGGACTGTTATATTCAGCTTTTTTTTTTAATTTGGGCGGTGGGGGGTGTTAAAAAAATTTAAAAAGGTCCCAAATAATGTTTAAATTACAGCGTTTGGCGGCCACGACAATTAGAATACGAGTTATAAGGTGGTGGGCACCGAAATGACAAGGGACCGAAATGGCTAAGGACCGAAATGGCCAGGGACCGAAATGGCTGGGGACCGAAATGGCCAGGGACCGAAATGTCTCGGGACCGAAATGGCCAGGGACCGAAATGTCTCCGGACCGAAATGGCCAGGGACCGAAATGTCTCGGGACCGAAATGGCCAGGGACCGAAATGTCTCAGGACCGAAATGGGCAGGGACCGAAATGTCTCGGGACCGAAATGGCCAGGGACCGAAATGTCTCGGGACCGAAACGGCGGGACCGAAATGGCGGGACCGAAGTGTCGGGACCGAAATGTCGTGTACCCGTTTTATTAAACTAACTTGACTATTTACTTTAAATGTCTTAAATTGCCAAACAAAAATGGACATGTCTTACTAATTTAAAGTATTTAGAAGATATATATTGATTTCTAGCACTGCTGTGACGGATAGTTACTATTTAACGCAACCGTTTAAAAAAGAAATAAATCTGTATGCAATATTCAACTAAATACCTTCAACTATAGATAAGAAAATATAAAAAAATATCATTTTACCTTAAAATGGCAGGAACTTCAAGATATCACTGAATTTGGCAGCCAAATTTTAGTTACTTTAAATAAAATCAGCTTGAATAAAGCTGACTAATTTCGCGAAATTCTCATTCATAATGATATAGTATTGATAAAAATTAGTATTGAATCTCCTATAATCGGTTTCCACTAAATTGAGATTCGTGTGTTTGAATAACATAAGCTTGCTTTTTAAAAATAAGGAATATGAAAGCTACCTATTCCTCCCGGCACTGGCCGGAAGGACTTTTTTTTATTCCAAACATCGCGCAGTTCAAGATTTTACACCGTCGAATAGTAGACAAATAATATTTCAGATGCAAATTGTTTATCAAATTTTCAATATTTTGTATGGCTTTTAAAATAATTTTTAAGATTGAATTTTTCTAAAGGATATTGCGTGCAGCCAGAATATCAAACCTTCTTCACTTAAAACACTGTAAATAGATCAAAATTTGTTTAAGCTACTATTCCATAACGAAATTAAAATTTGTTGAATAAATAAGCAAAATAATAAAAAATATGAATAAAACATAACATATATGTAATCTAACTACGCTCTTCAACTACTCAAATTATTAGAATAAAAAATGCTGCTGTAAGTTTCAAAACCTTTAGAGATTTCTTCGGCTATTAAACTCTAACATGCGGCTAATACGAGAGTATAACTTTAATAAATTTCAAAACTTTCTTTTAATGCATTATTAAAATTTTTTCTTTAAAAATGCTCTTTTGTGCTATTGGGCAAGCTGAAAAAAATATATTTAATGTAGAAAATCTGCTAGTGTTTTCAATAAAAAAAAATGTTTTCACCTACGTTCTGTCACACGAGATGTCCGAGTTGGTGCATCGGACGTCGGAGAACTAAAGGAATAAAACTGTGTGCTAATATATTTATGAAAAATGTGTTAGATTGTTTAGAACAGATATGCAAAATAATTCATTTTTAAGAAAAAATCTTCGATTTCAAGGCATTTTGTCGTACTTTCGTGTTTTATTCACAGCCCTTTATTTTTATCCGCATTCAAGTCTTAAAACCCAATTTGATTCTGAAAAATATATTTAAAGCCTGACGGAAAACTGTTTGTACCCCGACAGATTGTTTTTCATTGACGCGAAACAACACCATCCTGTTGCACTCCGACACAAATTACGAAATACAAGGTTATTTTGTTTTGATACGATTGATTATCTGCACAAGCGATGTACGTCAAAGGGTCCCTGACGTATACAGACATCTCTCCCTGTGGTCTTTTTAAGGCTTAAATAAGCAGTGTTTATAGCAATGTTAAAACAAACCCAGGGAAAACGCGGACAGCAATGCGTATGATCGCAACATGGGTTGGAACCCAGCGATTCCAGTCTACCGGCTTTGAGAGGAGAATCTCTTAGCCGCTGGTATCCTCCTGAAACCGAACAAAATTAATCCATATTTTACTATAATTACAGAAAACTTTCTAAAATTATACTTCTAATATTAATTGTATCTTTTATAGAGAAGAGTATTAAATATATACACACATAAAGGGCAACATATTTATATTTTATTATGTTGCCCTTTCTCCTAAAACATTATAGTACACTGTATTAAAAGGTGATTCCTTAATTAACGAAAGTGTAAAATAACTACTAGCGGAAATATGAAATAACCTCTTCTGAATTACACAAGTTTCCAAAGAGTGATCTTTGTTATCTCACAAACCAATTTATGTTCGAAACTCTAAAATCATTTATAAAAACAATGTTCCTTATGCTCCCAATGATTTTCGAAACTTTTCGGAGTAGTTTTGAGAGTGCACTGATTATTTTTTCTCAAACCGAAATATTGGTTTTCAGGATGCTATGAATTCCGAATTAAGCATTTTCATTTCCGTAATAAAAATTATATATGAAAGAGTAACAAAATAATGTTACTGTTAACAAACCATGAAATTTCAGTTCAAAAGGTGCTAGCCAGATTAAAACTTTTGTTTACCATTATTTTACCTTCATTCCGACAGCAACGTCGGTCACCACACTTGCCCAGAAAATGAACTATTTATGACAAACTGAATTTAAATTGACCGTTGTTAGAAGAAGCGTCTGTTATATCAGGAAAGTTTTACATTCATAGATCCATTAATGGAAATTCTGAATCAATCATTCAGTGTCTCAGTTTTCACAAAGTTCCTATATGCGGTCTTGAATCTGCTGTGACAGCTGAAGCCTCTCACACAAAGCTACTCTCACTGATAGACCAGCACAAATTGTTAGAATTTGGAGCGAATTGGAGAATTTTGCTGAGTACTTTTCACTGTAAAACTTCTCCAGCATATTTTTCAGAGTTAATGAAGAGAAAATAAACTTGAATTCTGCCCACTCTGCCAGTACAATATCCACTTTTTAATTAAAGAGACTTGGGTTCAAATATATGAAGAGCTTTTTTATTTCTTCTAACCCAAGTTCAAGATTTTTTTTTTTTTTTTTTTTTTTTTTTGAGAGGCCAACCCAAAGTGTCAAAATCATGCAGAGATGTTAACACATCTATTGACATAGATTACAGTCTTTCTGTAATATATATATCTGCATGTTTAATAAATATCCCCCTAAAAGTCTGAAATTCTCGCTGCTCCCTATTTTTAATATTTGCCAGCTGTACAAGATTGATTATACCTTAGATGAATAGTTGGTCCAAAACCCCCTGTTGGTTGGTCCAACACTAGATTCCAGATCTGTAAGAACTGAGGTGCAATGTTCGATTTTTATTTCCAGATGAAATGAAAAGTTAGTTGTTTTTTTAATGCCACACTTAAAGGGTTCAGTTTCCCGTAGAAATCCTTTAGGAAATACAGAACTTACAGAAATTTATAAACCTTCAATCTTTTCAACAAACACTTAGCTTTAGCACTATCATTGTTTTTTCTGTGGGCCCTCTGTTCAAGATGGCTGGCAAAAGATCTTTCACAGCACTTTCTTTGATGGATAATCATCTAATAGTGTGAATATCACTCAGTTTTTCTTTCTCCTAGAATTTCTGCTGTTTCTTTTACGGAGGTCTTTTAGCTGAGATATGGTAAAATATAAAAATACTCCTAACCACTGAATCAAAGGTTTTAGATATTCAACTTCACCACATGCATCCAAAACAGCCAACTGCAAATGGTGTGCAAGGAAGTGAATGTTTATCAATTTAGCAAATTTCGCACAAATAGATTTTTTTTCATAGCCAGTCCTGATTTGTATCCAATCATATTTGGAGAACCATCAGTACCCATGCCTAAAATATAACACTTGTTTCTATATTCATTTGAACCTGTATTCTTATCTATAAAATCAATTATCGCTGTGAAAATAAATGAATGAAGTAGAATTCGGTAGCTCTAATGCTCCTAAAATGTCCTCTTTCATATATATGATTATTTCTTGCATCTAAGTATAGAACATGTTCTTTTGCATGTTCAACACCTGATCTATCTGTGGTACCATCAACCAGAATGCTGGTAAAAGTACACTTTTTTAATTTTCCCACTAAATCTAACTTCATAGATTAGGCAATACATAGACATAGGCAATAAAATGGATAAAATACCTGCATTTGTTTTCATTGCCATACTTTTCTAAAATATCCACATTTCTCAGCTAAGCACAAAAGATCTACAAGATCCGTATGTCGCTGGATTGAGGCACTATAATTTGAACGTATATAGTTTGATTTAAAACACAAGATATTAAAAGACAAAACTTACTCGCCAACCTTAAATATTTGCCCGCTATTGGCAAGCTGGCAAGCGGAAATTTCGCGTCCTGCTTTTAATATTAATATCATTGCTGTCAATTTATTTGGTTTGTCTGTAAAACATGTTTGTCGAACATGAAAACGTTTACTTGAGAATTGATAGCTCCTAATAACCGATATTCCTATATGAGAAATCTGATTAATGCACTATAAAACCTATTCGGAGACGTTTCTGAAAAACAGTGGTTGCAAAAGAAACTTTGTTTTGGTAACTACTTCTTTAAATATCGAAAATATGTTTGTCACTATTGTTTCTAAAAGGTAAAGAACTCTTTTCCGAACAGCCGGTATCTCTGAAGAGGTTTCTGTAAATTTTTGTTCGTGGTTATATTATTTTTATCTTGATTTAGATGCAGCTGTATTTTTTAGCAGAGTAAATTTTCGTTTTAGAAAAGATTTTACCAAACCCGGCGCACAAGAGAAAAAATAACCAATCTAAAAATCGTAAACTAGATCTGATGTAGGAATGTTTCACTTTAAATCTCATTAATTTCAGTATTGATCATGTTGATGCGTAATAGAAGAAAATGGATGTGTACCCCTATAAAGCTCCACAGGTGTACTTTAACTACTGCCACTGCCAAACGTATGGAATCAGCACTCTGTATGTCACAACTCACAATCAAATGTAGGCATTTATATTACAATTGAAAAGCTCTAATCATTTTCTTATTAATGAAAGATTATAAACATTTCTGAGATACATAACGGTAATTACAAAATAAACACTTAATAGTAATCTGTTTTCTAAAACTTGTGCAGGAGCAAATTTCTGATTTCTGTGAATTCGGAAGAAAATGTTTGAGAATCGCTGCATTTTTTATGCAAATTTCGATGCTTAGTTTTACATTTGGTTTTCCGCAGTTTCATCTGCGGATCAGTTTCAAATAAATATATATATATATATATATTTTTTTTTTTTTTACTTTGGTCTTTTTAAACCAGTGTAGGAAATGTCAATTAAGCTACTCATAATATCATAGATCTAATAATATCAAATAAAATCACAGAGAAATGGAGAAATAAAAGTTAAATCTTACAATCTCCAGTTTCAAAAATTTGTGAAAAGTTCAGTGAAAAGCTGCATTTGTTCTATTAGGTTACGAAAAACATCAGTACGTGAATCGTACTTTATTAAAATATTGAAAAAACATATATTTTAAACATATTTAAAACAACTACTGTTTTTATTTTTGAATATTGAAAAGAAAGAATACAAGTATAGGGTATCAAACAGAATTCTGTGCAACAGATTAATGATGTTTAATATCGTTATCCCAAATTCAAGGCAATGCCTAAGCTGACAGTATGGAAGAAACAAGCACGATTAAAATACAGGAAACTAATCTGTTCGATCAGGATAGTAAAATCTAAAATAGAAGCAGATATTTAATTAAATATTGTAAAAATCAGTAAAGAAAATGAATTGTAATCACGAACAAACAATGAGTAAACAATTAAGATAATAACGTTTAAGAAAACTAAGTAATAAGTGAAAAATATTTTATTTTTAATTTTTTAAGCAGTGAAAGGAAACTTTTATTGAATTTTTTCTTTAACAAATTTAACAGAAATTAAAAATATGTTTAGACACTCTAAAGCTTCAATTTAATGTCAATGTCAGCTCTGTGAATAATTTTATAATAAGAAAAAAGGAACTATATTTTTAAGACTTGGATTCTTTAGTCATTCTGCTTCTGAAACAGAAATACAAAAACTTTTGGTTTTGAATATATTGTTTATATTTAGATAATTAATGGCTCCCGAAAATTAGTCATGTGTTTGTATAGTATGTAGTCAAATATCTTTTACGATCTAGAAGTTTTTCTTTTATATGTAAAATTATTCGAAATGCTGACAAGCTTTAAAATAATAACTTTATTGAATATTTATTTTGCATTTAACATGAATATTTTACTTTCTAATTTATATTAATTGAACTTTTATATTGGGCACGATATAAAGAAGCTCAAGTAACAATCTAGTTTTAAGTTCAGTAACTGTGTACTAATAAATATGCAGTTCTTATTTCAAAAATTGCATTTACATTGAAAAGATTTTTTTAAATATTCTTTCAGTCAAGTTTGATAGAAATATTTGAGAGATATTTATATATAAATAAAAGTCTTTGTGCATATTTAATGTTAGAATAATTCAGGCATCTCTTTTAGTTTAACATTTGAAATCACATATACATACATATCCATATATTTTCACGGTTGAAAAAAAATACGTAATTTAAGAGGGTCCGAGACACAAAAATCTTCAATTTTTCATTTTTTTTTTTTATATTGGATTAAAAATTTCTCTGCAGTTTTGTGCTTAAAATGATGTATAAAGCATGTTTCTATCTTAATTAGATCAGGAAATATTAATTTTTTCGTTTTGATTTGTTTTCAAAATCTGCCTTTCAAGCTATGGTTGTCAAGGAAACGAGTTCTTGTGAAATTGCGTTTTTCTTCATGATAGGTTTTTTCACCATTTCTCATATTTAAATTCTTATAACTCGAGAACCGTTAAAGATACAGGGTTGAAACTCAGAACGTATCTTTTTCAATTATTTTACTTTAATTTTGAGTCAACATATTTGAAAAAAATATTTACTTTTGAAAATATGATTTTTTTTTTAAAGTTGCACCACTTTTTTGTAATTTTTTCGTTAAATATTTTTATTTTTTTTTTAAATTAATATATTTTTAAATACTGGCTCTAAATTAAAATATATAGTATTTCTGTTTATTTAAATGAAAAACAATTTAAATTCTACAAATAATATTTTGAGTTATAACGATTTTAAGTTTTCATAAATTTTAAATAACTTTTTCACTTTTTCATAAATTTTAAATTTAAAAATGTTTTAAAAAAGCTATGAGAAGTTTTATCATTTGATTTTGTTTACAAATGATATGGTTAACCATCACAAAAAAATTCAAAATTTTAACTCAATAAATATTTTTTTTGAAAATGTGTCCCGGACCCCCTTAAATTAATAAAGATAATTTATTATGAATATCAATGTTTATTTTTTATAATATAAAGTTTCAGGAACAATTTTATTATTATTTTAAATAAATTTTTTTGGTTAGATTAAGATGATATTCAATTAACTCAATGTCCAATGTTTAAATCCCCATTTTCAAAACTATTGGATTCAATAACATAATGCGAAAGCTTTTATATTAAACTCATCTACAGAATAGCATTTATATTATATTAAATGCCTTTCAATAAATCTTATCGTATTTTAAAATAATGCTTCATTGACATTAACGGAATTTAGAAATCTGAGTATTAATGTCAGCTATTCTTACAGCAGCAGTGGAATATTTATTAGCTACATTAGGCCGGAATAAATTTAGGAATATTATTTAAATACATTTTTAAAGAAAAGAAATAATTGTCTCACAAAAACTTATAAAATCATAAAAGTACTGATTAAGGATTATAAATCAAGAGATTTCGAAGAAAGAGTCATTCACTCGCTACAGTTGTAATCGCTAAGTACTTTATACATCTATAAAAATTGCAGTTGGCAGTAAAATATTTTTGGAAATTTTCGTTAGATATTTTTGATGTAATTAATAGAAAATAAATTCAAAAAGTAAATTTTCAAAATGTAATCAGCGATGGCGGAATGGCACAGGAGATGATAAGTTCAGTATTCACTATGTGTTTTATGTACCAACAGATGGTGCAAATGGGTAGATACGGAAATATATTTTTAGTAAACAGGCTGCTTTTAAAAGCTAAACATTCCCAATTAGGGATGGCTGCAGGGAATGCGGGTAGTTTTTGGATAATTTGAAGTAAAAAATGGAATCTGTCGCCACTTTTTATAGTGAATTGTGACTGGATAAAGTAAGTTTGAAATAAGTGTGCAACAAGTATGAAAATGGTGTCACGCTTTTAAAATATAGAAAACGAATGTTGAAACGGAACAGTATGGCGGCCTGCTGTAGAATCTTTGTCAATGAAATTTGGGAAGTTTTGTGAAGAATAAGTGTGAATGAATGAGTATCGTTAAAGGTTTGAAATTAAAGCAGGTATTTTCGCAACATTACGTGTAAAATTGTTTACAAAAGCCAACGACTGCACATATTACTGTACCGCAAATATTCGGAAACAATATCTCGCACATTATCATGGAAAGACAAAACTTATCTTCAAACTTCTTCAGTAAGCACGTCTATTCGGATTCAACACTCGATAAATTTTGCTCACGCAGTTACCAGGCGCTGATGGACTCTCACACTAATGCTCATCGGAGCAGGGTAGCCATTTTGGATTCAATTTTTATTACGAAAGCCTGAAATCATAACGGAAATTCCGAAAAAAGAATTTTTATTTATGTAATCATACTTCGTTTAAATAATGCTAAAAATACTATTAGTAATTTCTGGTATGAATTCGGAATTTCTAAATAAAAAAGGATGCCATATATGGAATCGTGCATCGGAGATTTTTGTGGGCGTGTGGAGGGAATCGAATGAATTTCAAGTTAAATCTATTGTAGTGCCGATTGTTTACTGAATTTAAATAGCTGAGTAACACAAGTTTACAAAATTTAACTTTTTGTAAGCTTTAAAATATTTTAATGTTCTATATATTTATGGAATGCTTATTCTAAAAATGACCATCGTTGTTTTGTGCGTATGTATGGAATATATAGGACGTACATAAGGTT
Source organism: Maratus speciosus (assembly GCA_963932465.1). NCBI lineage: Eukaryota > Metazoa > Arthropoda > Arachnida > Araneae > Salticidae > Maratus > Maratus speciosus. The sequence goes on along the minus strand of OZ010787.1, from coordinate 238,822,717 downwards.
AAACCTTTTTTGTAAATGAACAGCTTTCGACACCTGTTAGAATAGTCGATAAAAACTCTTTAAAGTAATTTTAAAGTATTACAGACACTACAATAATAGTATTTCATTGTTTTCAGTCTCATTTAAACGATGTGTTTCCCAGAATTAAAATATGTATGCCTTACATTTATTACCTAAAATAAATAAAATTTTTACTGTATTCAAAGTACATATGGGTCGGGAAATTTGGATATAAAAAAGGTATGGCTATTTCCATTCGAACTTGTCATGCCACCGTTATTTTCGAAAAGTTTGCTTCGCCTTATTCAATTGATGAGATATCTCCCATAAAATAAGTCGCATTTTTCCGTTCTACAATACTGGTAGACAAAAATCGTAGTATGTGACAGACATGACAATTTCGCATGGAAATAGACGTATATATATTTTTTAGTATAACTATTGTCAAGTTAAAGCTCGTAAAATAATGAAAAAAGAAACCAGTTTAGAGGTTTATTAAATAAATTAAATGATCACAACTCTAGGATAAACACAACATGAAAAGTTAAAGGATATTCTGGCTATCTACTCAAAAATTTAATAATAGTTGAAAACTTATTTTGAATGCTTCCATTAAAGTCGAGAATAGCAGAAAAAAAATCAGAGATCTATTTTTCATTCATCTTCTATCCTTCATCCTTTATTATCACCAACATCAGAAAAAACGTAGCGTTTTCCTTAACTCTTATATATTAAAATTTATCTATTAAAACTTCAGTCAATGGAGACTGTTACTGCGCAAATTTTAGCTGTAATGTGTCTTCTGGTGCCCATTCACAGTTTTCCAACACTTACTATGATAATTCCTTGCAATCCATGACCCTATATTAATTTCAGATTTTTAAAATGGAGTGGAGGTCTAGGGTTTTCTTCAAGATAGCTTAAAAATGTTTTCATTTAAGCTTTTGATGAAGACATAGTATTATATTTTTTCCACTTTCAGATTTGATGAGATTTTTTCTTGGTTTATTTTACATTTTTCTTTTCTTACACTGCTTTGCATTCTACGTTTTTTATTTCTAAAGCTTTTAAGGCAGAGTTAACTTCCAATGACAGCTCAAGAGACAAAGCCTGTAAAATATAATTTCCATCTTCATTTGCATTTTTTTAGGAGCAAAACTTCAGGACTATCATTCAAATCATTAGCATTTTTCCTTCATCTTTCTCATTAATCTTCGAATTAATTATAACATTTAAATGTCATTCTAGACTAAAAACTCTATTATTGTTTATTAACGACAACAATAGACATGCATTCCCCATTATTGTAGAGTTAGACAGCATACACAAATTATCCGACATTTTAAAATTACAATTATATACTTAGAGCTGCCATTTAACCTTAAAATTTAAGTAAATTTTTGTAAACAAATCCAATGTAAACGTACCGGAATTAGAAAGCTATAAATCAGGTAGATTTGTAATAATGTGTTAGGCAACAGGTTATATTTAAAACCTTTTCACATTGAAATAATGTGAAACATGGCTTAAACATATGTATAAATTAAACATTTCCAAAAAAAGTTTAGGTTTTACAATAATAAAATGAATTTATACTCACGTTACTCTACTATACACATATTCACCAGGAAGAGGAAATCAATTTCCCAATTTATGTATTTATATAATTTTACATTAATATAAAATATATGTAAAAAATACTTTAATATAAATGGATATTTAAAACATAAAGTAAGCGATTACAAAACTACAGTTCATTCCATCAAGTAATTTTTGAAATATCGAAAATAAATAAATATGCAAATAAAACATGATAAATAGGGACTAAAATCTAACAGGTGGTCATTTGACACTACTGAACCTTTTAATAGAATGAAGCAGTAACTCTGTATTATGCTACGTTGAATCCAGTGTTCTGCCCATAAGTTAAATTGGTTATAATTTCCGAAGAAAAATTATGGCACACTTTTCCGTCCATTGTGTACAATTACAATAGGTAGATATTTTAGTGTTCGATTTTATTTTTAAATATAACGAATATGCTACAATTTTAACTGAATTATATTTTTAATTTAAAAAACAACAGATTTTATCTGATTTCATCCCAACCATTTAATTTTGCCATTAATATACAAGATGTCTACAAATTAGTTGGACAATTTCGTGATTTAAGAACTTCCGAAATATTAAATGAAATTAACTAGTTAAAAGTCAGAATAGTAATAATATTGCCCAAGTTTATTTATAGATGGCATTTGATGTCATAACTGACGCTATCGCTTAGCGAGCGGTAACCATTCTTGTTCGGCATTACAATAATGGAGACGTACAATAGTGCCGAAAACGCGAAATGCTGTCTTTTGGACATTTTCAGAGGGGACATTCACGAAAGGAAGTCACATCGAACATTTGTGATAATGGTAAACTTTAACTATTTTTTTAACTTACAACAAATTGTATTTAATTTTTTTTCATTTTTTTCCGGTCAATTCCGTTTAATAAATCATTCTTTTTGACGAAAACATTTGTAGACACCTTGTATATGTATATATAAAAAAAATGAAGCTTATCAAAACACATGTAGAATTTCGTAAGTATTGCTCATAAAAATATGAAAAAGTTGTAAATATAATCAAAATAAAAGTATGCCGAAAATATACTGCCAATATTAAGAAAGGTGCAGCTTTCATTCATTATGCGCATTAAAACTGTGATGTGTTTTCAATAAGAAATGGACCCGTAAATTAGCATTCCATTCAGTTATGGTGCTGAGCGTTTGACCGCGGTAGAAGTATTCTTAACTAAGCCACTACATGAAAACTTCTATTTTCAGCATCTACACTTTTGTGCCATCCATCTATTGGGAGATAAAACTCCTACAGGATACTGCATTTGTTTTTAAGTGTGTTTTTACGCTGTCGCATATTATATTAAGGAAACTTAATTTTGACACACATGTATTTTAATGAGGATGTCGTAGTTTACAACAAACTTGCCACATTAGTAAATTAAAAAAAAACCCGCCTTTTTAGGGTTTCGTTCATCTGACGAAACCCTATTCGTCTCACTCCTCTGTCTGTCTGTATCTCTGTCGGTCTGTCACAGAGCCCGTTCTCAGAAACTATATATATTGGAGACTTGAAATTTTGCATAGCTGAACAGCTCACATCAAACGACAAATCATAAAATTTTGAAAAAGTCGTAATTAACGGACGTTATTAATTAAAAAACCCCAATTACAATATCGGAAAGGCATTCATAATTCAACAAAAGCATGGATTTTTTATCAAATTACAAAAACGATCTCTTCCACGGATTAAAACAGGTGTCATTTTAACGGCAGACAAGGACTTGCGTTTCCTTTAAGGCGCGATTACTTTTTTCTACGCATCCCAAAAATTCGAAATTAGTACCACAGGACGGGCAAAAAATCAGCTTTCAGAAATTCAAAAAATTATCTTGATCGTATCATAAAAACTCGAAAATTCGTCAAAAATCGAAAGAAAAATCATTTATTTTTTTTTTTATTTAAGAAGCCGATAGATGTCTGATCCCATTGAATTTTCCGTGGTAAACCAGATAATTATAAAACAAGTGGCCCTGGTTGTCAGAAACGAACACAGAACTTTTATATAGGACCAATTTTTTTTTATAAAATATACATTTTTGAGCTAGGATTTTTACGCCATCCGACGTAAAATTTCATTGTCTTTCAGAATATGTCTTTATTTTTTGATTTCGACAATCGGAAACTAAGATAATTAATTTTTTTGGTAATTAATTCCAGAACTGCATTTTTTGTACAGTAGGCCACGTGACAGGGACAGAAAAAGAGATATTTTTATACTAGTACAAAATTTTTTAAATACTGATTTCACAAATTTGGTTCTTTCGCATCCGAATGTTATTTCATATGCTGATTCATAAAATGTTAATGTAAAAAGAATCGTACTGCAACTTTTTGATTTATTAAAAAATTGAATTTTAAACTTATAAAAGAGATGCTTTTTCGCACAAACAATTGACGGGAATTTGTTAAAATTAGGAAAACTAAAGATTCGATCGCTTTTAAAGCATTGTTCAGAATGGTGTCACATTTTTCAAAATACACCATAAATTTTAATTATGCAATATAAAAATTTCATAAGTGTTGATACCGCTGTTTTCAAATAGTAATTTCAGCAAATATCTTAAATTCTTGTTTAAGACCATTTTTAAACTGTAGCGTTCTCTACAGTTGCGTGCTACTTTGCGTGCGGTATTTTGACGGCGTGATGAGATAAATATCACTTATTCAATATAAAAAATTTAATAAGTGTTGATACCACTATTTTAGAATAGTAATTTAGCAAATATCTTGTTCAGATACACTTTTGTTAAGAATAGAGTGCGCTCCCTGATGGTGAAATGTTGAACTATCAGACCGCGATTTTATTTAAATTATGAAATCTAACAAGGCGATCTGTTTGAAACTTTAAGATAGTTTATAACACATAATAAAAAATTTAATAAATAATGGCGCGATAAATTTTGGAAAGGGGGAGGGGCATTAAAATTTGGTTTAAACCTTAGCGTTTTTTACTGTTTTATGTGCGTTTTTTTTTGACGGAGTCTTAAGATACATGCTAATTGTTCAATAAAAAAAAATCATAAGTGTCGATACAACTATTTTAGAATAGTAATTTCAGCAAATACATTAAATTGGTGTTTAAAAGCGCCGCCCCCTCGACTAATGTATCTACGGATAAGTTGTAGAAAGGAATTTCGTTCAGATACATTTTTTTTTTTTTTTTTAAGAATAGAGTGCGCTCTCTGGTGGTGGAATGCGGAATTAAAAGAACGCGATTTTATCTAAATTACGAAATCTAACATGGCGATCTGTTTGAATATTTAAGATAGTTTATAACACACAAAAAAATTTTTCAAAAGAATGGCGCTAGAAATTTCGTGGGGGGGGGGGGGGGCGCAATTTTTTTTTAAACCTTAGCTTTTTACCTTTTTATGTGCGGTTTTTAAGGATTTAACAATTATAAATTATATCTATTTGGCTTTATTAATTAAAGAATAAAGTGTTTTGAAAGGAATATTAAACGAATCTATCTGTGCGATCAGTGATCACATTTACCCACTTGTTCTTACCTTCTCAACTCTCAACATGTTCTTCTCAACACTCAATCAAAACTTACTTTCACAACTAAATCAATCTGCTGGATGCAATGGTGTAAATGTCAGAATTAAAAAGAGTAAATGAGTGTTTGGTATATAACTTTTTCTTAAATTTTTTCATCGTACAAATAAATTACATTACAAAATACCTTCTGGAAAGCCTTCTCCTAGTTTTTCGGCTGGTTTAAGTTCTGAAAGAATTTCAAAACAAGAATTTATAACTTACTATATTATCTAATCTTGTCGTAGTTTAGAACTCGATGTGGTGGAATACATTGAGAGGATATTATATTAATGAATTTTTTTACTTTTTTATGTACTCCAACATTATCTGGTATTTTTTATCAGTTAAAAGTAACTGGGATAACGTTTTCAATTTCAGCAAATTTGCTCGTGAAAGTAGCGGAAGCTTCACAAGTCGTCACGTTGACTTTCTTTTCTGAAAAAGTAAACTTTTTAATAGAATAATTTTTGACCTTGTCGAAAAAATCGCAGATAAAATACACCATGTTTTTCCTGTATGTAACACCTTTATTGTTTTCTTCAAGAGTTCTTTGAAGCATTTCTACATGAAAGTATAGTAAGATTTCATTTCAATCACTGAAAGTTGCCTTGTGTACGTATGTTTAAATTTTTGATATACAGTACTAAATACAAGAAATCAAAACAACCTAATAAGTATCCAATGATAAATGTAAGAGATGTATTGTCTCGCTCGATACGGAATTTTGCTTAAAAACTAGGCAACAGAGAGATTGTTTAAAATCCTGAGAAATAATAATAAAAACTAATAAAATTTATTAATGTAAGGGCGTTTCTGGTGCTTTGTATTTTTTATCTTTATGCGTTAAACATGCGATATCTGCCTGATATCGCATCTATATGCTTAGCTACATGAACTGAAAATTAATTATTCCGTTTCTTAGTAATCCAAGAATTCTGATTAGAATGCATTCAGTGCATTTCGTAGAATAATTCAAAGTTATGCGAAAATATTTTCTTTAACTCAATAATATTATTATTTGACTGAACTTTATTCTCCTTTAACATACATAATTTAATTCGGAATTTATAATCCCCTTCACAGGTGGTGAACGCAGTAATGTTCCTTTGAGGATCTTTAAAATAAGATTATATTTGTGTGATTAAGATAAATAATATTGTATTCAAACTGACAAACTACAATCCTCTGAAAATGACGATTGCATTTAAATAAAACTATTATATTAAACGGTGGAATATTTCGTGTTTAATTATCAAAGCCAAATGTTTCCATGAAGAATATTTCAATCCACTCACATTATATTGCAATTGTTTTAAATTCTTTCAAATAGATTATCTGTTCATTTGAATGCAACAGGGATTTCATTTAAATTTGTTGAATTTAAAACTAATCACAAGTTTATATTTATGCACTAATCTAAAGAGAAAATAAATATTTACGACTTTTTTAAGAACACTACTGGTTGCGTTCTGTATTTTTGACGCTGGCATCATCTTTTGGAAAATGGAATACAATAAACAATCTTAGTTCAATATTCAAATATTACTTTTCAATGAAGTTATAAAGTTGCATTTTACTTAATTTGTACTTTTTCCACAAGTTTTAAATTATTGGGAAGGGTAATTATGTACAGATACTAGTAATCATGCCGAAATCTGTTCAAAGAATATATCATAGAAAAACAGGAATGTTTTGTAACTTTGTTATGTTGAAGAAACATTTAATATCCGTTTCATGGAATTTCACAGTTTTATTTATAAAAAGTAAATGTTTTAGATGAAGATAATGAATATAACATATACGGTAAGAGCCAAGTTAATGTAAGAAGTCAATAAAATATTTTTTGCACCAGATGTACATAATTATTCACACTTTTAGCTAACAGCTAATAGTAGGCAATATAATAAATCTCTTATTTTTCTTATCTACGCATATTACGATATTTTTAATGTCAAACTTTAATATTCTTCACCGTTGGAAATCAGCGTTAATTTGTAATTATTTTCTTCATAACTTTATTTGAAAAGAAATGAAAAAAATTTAAAAACTGTCATATTTAAATTTTATTTTAAATAAATTAAAAGGTGAAATAGTTTAAATGGCATGCATTCCTTTCTAATTATTTTCGAATATTTGAATAAGCCTTTATAATTTTTCATTACAAAAATGTTTATAACTTAATTCAAATTTAACTTTAATTTTCACATATTATATTTATTTACTTATTTTTATGACGCTCATTTGAATCGAATCTTGTCATTGCTCTTAATTTTTCCAGTGCTCTAACAGAAGTTATTTCTTTATTACACATTCTTGAGACAACAATGTCGTCACACAAAATCAAGCATTTTTATTATAATTGCGTATGTATATTCTATGATTTTAAAATATTTATGAATCCTAAACACTGCAACATTACAAGACTAAAATTACGAAAACTGAAAAGATCGCTATGCCTTTACTCAATTTTTGGCGTAAATTCAGACGATGTGGTGATTCGCCGTAATATCGATCGGTAAAATATCAGATAAAGAACTCGATACTGGTAAGCCAAATATACCGCAACAACTCTTTCGACAAGTGAACTGTGGTATTAGGACTTATTTTCTTTCCATTATCAGGCTTTGTAAGGGTAGTTGCATTTTAATACCAATTTTTCTATAAAGAAAATTTCGCTGTGGGGAATCAAATATTACATGTTACGAAATCTTCTTTAAAGAAATACTGGTATTTAAAAGAGAAAAATGTAAGCACCCTTATGAACCCTGATTATGTTCTAAACATGACCAATGGTACAGAAAATTGCAATTGCATAGACAATAGGCAATATGCCCATATAATTTTAAAACCGTGACGATCATCCCAATTTTGGGATGATATTTATGATGCTTGTAAATAATTAAGGCTAGACATTGCGAGATAAGTTCAGTAGATTTGAAACGTCTGTGTATCGCTTTAAATTACTTGTATTTTTCGTCGAGTGTAACTTCTATCTGTATAACTTTTATGTTTTCAAGTAACATTTAGGGCGCTTTTTAAATCCATTTTCCATTAGCAAATTTCACTTAAATCTTCAAAATATGCTTCTGCCATTGTCAAATTAATATGTTGATAAAACTTCAAATTAGTTGTTTTTAATACGGTTTTAGCATCCCTGTTCAAAAATTGCATACTAAAATTTAAAAATGGATTTTTTTTTATCTTCTCATACGGAAATTTATTCCGAATTAAAAGTAGATAGGTTAATTTAAAGTGATTATTCTTTTACGACGATAACCCCCCTTACCGAGAAATATATTATCAAAAGTAATTTTTTTTTTAAAGTTTTACTCGATAACGGCCGTATTCAAGTTAAAAATGGGTAGCTCAGATTCAACGAATTTCAGAATTTTTCTTTTGCGTTCATAGTCACCTCGCGAAAAATAGGTTATCCAAATTTTGGCAAAATGGATTTCTTTATGATTCACTGTATAACTATACTGAACTTAAAAATAACTGTCACAGTTTCTACTGAATTTTCAAGATTATAGTGTCTTCTGGTGGGAAATATGGTGACTTAGACTAAATAAAATTGATATATTTTATTATTTAATCTTCAGAATAAGTTTCTGCAATGGAAAGTATTTCGTTTTAATAAAAGTTTTTGGCATGATAGTTTTTTCGACGCTGCAATCGCAACTGATGGAAAAGCTTAAAATGGAATTTTAATATTTTCGTATATGGAAACCATACTCCAAGTTAAAATTAGATTAGGAAATTTTACTCCGATAACGCACCCTAACGAAAAATACATTTACCAAGTTTAAGTAAAATTGACTTTTTTATATTTCATTGTATGATGGCCGTACTCAAAATAAAAGTAGGTAGTACAAATTTAACACAATTTTCCTTAGCCTTCAAACACCCTCTTGGTGCAAAATGTGGTATTTAAATTTAATCTTTATTTAATTTTCTTTAAGAAACCTTCAGAAAAAAGATTCCGCTATTGTCAAATATATATATATATATATATATATTAATAAAGTTATTGATATTTGTTTTTTTTATCCTGGTAGCGCTCTGGTGTGAAATTGCATAACTAAAATTTTAAAATTGGTTTATTTTTATGTGTTAGCACATGGCAACAATACTTCTAGTTAAAAATAGGCAGTGTAAGTTAAACTTAACTTTCTTTAATGGCGATAACGGCCCTTAACGAGAAATGTATTAACAAATTTTTAAAATGCGTTATTTTGTGTTTCACAGTATGACGGCTGTAGTCAAGATAAAAATAGACAGTATAGGCTCAACACAATTTTCGTTTGCGTTTATAGTGTCCCTGGAGGAATATATGTAACTAAGTTTATTTATTATGTTTCCTTGTATAACAGATATACTGAATATCAAAATAGCTAACACGGATTCAAGACAGTTTCCCTTTACACTTATAGCGTCTCAGATCGGAAAAGAGCATACCTAAATTTAATTAAAATGGATTATTTATGTTTTTTTTAATAAAATTTTGAATACGCTTCTGTCGCAGTGAAATTTATATTTTCATAAAAATTTGATATTATAGGGTTATTTTACATGAGTAGCGCCTTTGGTTGGAAATTGCATGCATAAAATTTAAAAAATAAGTTTTATTTACTTTTATAGCAATAGTGAAAATTACAAGTGAAAATTAGGTTGTACAGATTCAATATAATTTACTTTTATGTGTGTGACACCCCTTTGAGTGTAACAAGGCAAACAAATGTATTTAATTTTTTTTTCATTGTATGACAGCTCTACTAAAGCCAAAAATAGGTAGCACAAATTCAACACTTTTTTGCGTTTATATCGTCGACAAATAATAGGGAAACTAAATTTAATTAAAATTGACATTTCATGTTTTTTTTTTTTTTTTCTTTTAAATAAATTTCAGTAGAAAGTTCTGCCATGATCAAATTTATGTTTTCATGAGGTTGAAGCGTGATTTTTTTTTTTTTTTTTGCCCTATTATCGTCCCTGGTGAGAAATTGCATATCTGAAATTTAAAAATATTTTTTAATTTTTAGGGTTTTGTTCATCTGACGAAACCCTATCCGTCTCTCTTCTATGTCTGTCTCTCTGTCTGTCTGTCTGTCTGTAAGTCCGTCCGTCACAGAGCCTGTTCTCAGAAACTATATATGTTGGAGACTTGAAATATTGAGCTGAACACCTCACATCAAACGACAAAATATAAAATTATGAAAAAGTCTTATATTTAACCCTCTGGGTTCTAACTTGCGTATTTTAAGCTTTTTTTTTTTTTTTTTCTAACTGATCCCCTAATTAAATTGAAGACTTGAAATTTTGCACACTTATAGCTGAACACCTCACATCAAACGACAAATCATAAAATTTTGAAAAAGTCTTATATTTTACCCTCTGGGCTCTAACTTATGAATTTTAAGCTGTTTTTTCTAACTGAGCCCCTAATTAAGTTGAAGACTTGGAATTTTGCATAATTATAGCTGAACACTTGCGATCACACGGCAATTCATAAAAATTCCAAAAAGTCGTACACTGAAAAAAAAAATACTGCCAGTTTTCCGGTAGGAATCGGAAAAATAGTTGCCCTTATCGTACCGGAATAATTTCCGACCCAGCTCGGAATAAAATCCGTAAAAATAAGGAAATAGTCAGTAGAACGGTATTTTACGGATTTTATTCCGATTTTACGGATTTTATTCTGAGCTGGGTTGGAAATTATTCCGATACGATAAGGGCAACTTTTTTTCCGATTCCTACCGGAAAACTGACAGTATTTTTTTTTTACAGTGTAGATTTACCCCTTCGGTCTCTATCTTCTGTATTTTAAGCAATTTTTCTAACCTCACCCCATTGCGTCCGGTGGATAATTTTCTAACTTTTGACGACACACCTTTGACCGTCTTTCATATTATGCATTTAGCCTTACATCTTTCAGTTCCACTTTTTACCGCTAGGGGGTGCCTACCTATCTCGGGAGCTACGGGCCCGATCCCCTCGACTAATATATCTACGGATAGGTTGAAAAACGGAGTTTCGTTCGGATAGATGTTGTGTAACACAGAGTGCGCCTCCTGGTTGCGAAATGTAGAACTAACAGACCAGATGCTGTAATCTTCAAGGTTAGCTGGGTGAAAAATTTCGACCAGAACTGTCCGGAATAGCTCAGATGGCAGAGCACTGGCGGCTTCAGCCAGGAGGTCCCGGGTTCGAATCCTGGTCCGGACATTTTTCGCCCAGTTGGAAATTTACATCTAATATGATTTGTTTACCAATTAGAATAATTGTGTTAATATTAATCTAGTGTGATTTTACAAAGATCAAATATATCCTAATAAAATTTTTCAAACATTCCGCAACTGTAATTTTGAAAAAATGTTTAAAAGCACATGGCAATTGTTTTACCAATTTGTAATTAACTGTCTTACCTTTTAGATCTCAAATGAACGTATAGTACAAAACTAAAATATCTAAATTTATTTATAAGCATAGAATATTAAAACTGGTAAAGTGAAAACTTACTTTTTGGGGTGAAATTGCAAAATTCAATTTTAAATCTGATATTATCACCACAAATGGCCTAAAATAACAATAATTAGTAGAAAAGGCTTTTAATATGCTCTCCTTTTGCGCTTATCAGCAAAAAAATACATTTTAAATGAAATAAAGGTGTACTAAATGCATGATCAATTTACTCCACTTTTCTTTAAGTGTAATCCTACAACATATCTTTATTTGAAATTCTTATTTTTAAAATCACAATGTGTGTAAAAAGAAATTTATGGATATGGAAAGGTGTGTGAAAACGTTATACGATGTAAAACAAAACATCTTTGACAACACTTCATTTTCCATTTTCAAAAGATTTACAACAAACAATCTTTCTAAAGTGAAGTGCAAAGCCGCTACACGCACGCATTATCTAAAGTTAAAATAATTGAAAAAATGTAGTTTAAGTAAAATGAAACGTACTTGTAAAATCTTTTCACCGTTTCATATGTTTTGAATATGCTTTTAAACAAGAAATGTGTAAGATGAAATACGTAAAGTAGTGTAACACAAGTTTTCATAAAATTAAGCATCTTTCTTTATTGCTTATATAAGAGACATTTAAACAGTAAAAATTAGAGAAATTAAAGATACAAATCTATAAACATATTTAAATATTAATTTTTAGAAATAAGTCAGAAAACTGAGAATGAAAAACAAAGAGGCTCTTCAATATTCCATTAAAAAGTATTTTAACTTATTTTTCGTTTAATTCTAAACGATTATATTTATACCTATTTACTCTATATACATTGTTTAGGAATCGCAAACTTTTACACCGTTAAACGGTCTTTTAAAATCCATTCAGCACCAGACGCACACTGCACACGTCATGATTTCATCGTTCACCCATACCAGACATATTCCCGTACGTCAGATATAATATTAAAAGGTGTGGTGTTGTTTTAATTTGTGTTAAATAGCTACCGAAATAAACAAAACAAACAAAATTAAATTTTTGCGAGAAATCTGGTATATGAGCAGAATTAGGATACAAAAATCTGGTGCACTGTAAAAAAAAAAAAAAAAAAAAAAAAAAAAAAAAAAAAAAAAAAAAAAAAAAAAAATCTGTAAACTTAAGGTAAAGGACATTTATCTAATTATTATTAAAGTATTAATGAATTTTAAAAGACATATATTTTTTTAACCTAGTCCTAACCTTCAGATATCGGTATAAATATTCAAAGTTTCAAAATATATTCTTCGGAAAAAATGAAAAATTAAAAAGTTACCTTCCTCTATGCTCCAGTAGTGGGCCTAGTAAATTTTTGATGCTCAGTAGTGCCCCCCTCCCCCCAGAAGTGGGCCAGTCCAATTTTAAGTTTAATGTGAAAATACTAAAGTTATGTATTTTTTACAGTTTTAGAATTGAATATACACAATAATAAAATCATACATAGAAGTTTAGATGATTACGTAAAGTAATATCACTAGTAAATCTGCATATCAGGGGCCTCAACTTCAGTTCTGTAAATCAATTTTAATTTTGTCTCACTTTACATATAAGCTGATGTTCTACAAACTTCAAAGAATTTTTTTAGATGATACACAATATATCCTTTCTTATCGTTTAAATATAGTGAATTTCGAAGATGCTAGTTTTAGAGTTATAATTTTAATTGCTGAACTATTTCACAGGTTTGCATCAAAATAGTTAAATTTTCTTAATGTTACGAAATTTAATTTTTGTGCAGTTCTTGTGGTCTATAAGTAATACTTAAAAAATCTGCTCATGTGTTTTCACTTGTTAAATAGTAAATATTCCCATATTCTGTGATCAAAATTTTCTGAATTGTGCTACAATGAATTTAATGAATTTTTAGCGATTTCTGTCATTAAAAATGTTTACTGTGTTTTGCATCAAAATGATACAAATGGTAGAAAAAATCATCAGTTTTTATCGACAATAATAGTAGACAATTTAGAACTTAAAACGAAATGAGATAGTTATTTTCCTCTACTTAACGCTCTGTTATATTTTGTAACTTAAACAAAATCTTCAATATTTGTTATTTCGCATTGTTGATAAATAATAAGAGAAATATAATAAACATGATAATTAAAAGTTAAAATGACTGCAAAACAAAATGCTTCATTCCAAACCGAATAAAAACTCAAAATGTGAGAGGTGTTTAGAGCCAATTTATTACAAAGAGTACTTTAGGTTGAAACTTCCAATGAAAGAGAGGCATCAGACTCGGGCGATAATTTTCCGACTCTCCTTTATTTCCCATCGGCTATATTTTTAGCTCTCCCTTTTGCATTTTCTTTTCTGCATCTTTAGCATTTTTAAGACCTTCGCTTTTCTTATAATATTGAGACATTTGGGGAGAAGTCACAACTGCAGGAAGTTTCTCTCTTTTTCTTTATATTACTCCTCCCCCTTCTGGCCAAAAAAGAATTATTTTGAAGGGAGATGGTACATTTTTAGATGGCCGACCATTTGAAGGCACTGAATGTCAGTCTCAGCCACTGCCAGTCACTGCCAGTCTCAGTTGATCCTTCTTGAATGTAAAGGTCCACCTCAGCATCTTCAAAAATTGCTCTTTGCACCTGCTCAGTGGTCTCAGTATCAACAGTGTCAAGACTCTTCAGTATATGCCGCCTCCACAGATATGACGGGTGTACCCTATAACAAGTAAAATGTAAAAATTGAGTAAATAATTGTAAAACAATATACTCAAGTGTTTATTGCCCAAAATGTTTTGCGATAGATTGACTGAGATGTTGGTTCCATGTTCAAGTCTCCTTCGTCTCCAATCATAAGTATTAAAGATATGTTTGCTCCACATGGCCTTTCCATTTCCCTTTATTTTCTAAGGAAGATTTTATTTTTTCTTCTCCTATTTTATTTTCAAGAACTTCTAAGAAAGAAATCATTTCTATCTCCTTTATTGGTGATATTATCAATTTCTTTGATGTTAGTGTGGATTCAACAGATACTTTATTTGGATCTCATGGAACTAGTCTACATGCTTTAATTCATTCACAACTGTTGCAGGAGTTAGACGATCTATTGCTGATTTTAAGACTGGTGGAAAGTCATGTTTCTGCATCTGTTTGCAAACATGGATTATTCTGAAGTTCACTACTTCCTGTCGCCAAGCACTTTTAAGAGTATGGAAAACAACAATGTCCATTGGTTGCAGTAGCTGTTTGGAATTTGGGGGAAAACTACCATTCAATTCCATGATCCGAACACAAGGTACTTGGATTCAAAGATATGTAAGAAGAAAATCCATGCATAAATAACCCTACAGGTTTCTCTATGCAATGCTTATTTAAATACGGCTCAAAAATTTGAACCTTTTCTCTTGAGTAGTGAACCTTTGAAGTATGAATTATTTTAGATATTAATTTCTTTTATCAATCTTAAGTCTGATAGCTTAGTGAAGTTATAGTCTCCCTGCTCCAGAAGTGGGCTAATAGTGCACCAGTAGCGGGCCCCTGGCCCACTACTGGTTCTAATGAACAAAAAACTAAATAAATTAAAAAGAAAGTCTTAGAACCTCAAAAAATACTTAATTAAAATAAATTAAACATAAAATATTTGTTGGGCATATGCTCCAGTAGTGGGCAACCATGTCCACTACTGGTACAATTTAAGAAACTGTCATCCAGAAGTGGGCCACACCTTAAAATGAGTAAAATACTCAATTTTTAAGTTTTCGGCTAATCTATCAAATTATTTACAATATAATCGAGCATATCAATGGAAGTTTAATTTAAAATAAAACATAATATTAAAGAAACAAAGCTTTAAATAAAACCGTATCTCTTAATGAAATCACTAAGAATTTGTCAAAAAATCTGTGTTTGAAGGCACTCTAGAAGACAAACACATATCTGCTGAAAAATAACAATTATTCCAAACTGTTTATGGAAAGTTAACATTTAAGGACTTTAGCTAATCAGATTTCTTTTAGTCGTTTTTCTGAAATGGATTGCGAGCTAGTTTTTAAACTTTGAAAATAAGCGGACCACTACAGGTACGTGGCCCACTACCGGTGAGTTTTCCTTACTAAAGTGTTTCTAGTAAACTAGGATTTTTAGAACCTTTTATGTAACGACAACAACAAAAATTCATGTAACAGACACACTTTTGCGCCGAAAATAAAAAAATCTGCAAGCTTAATAAGAATTTTTCGGGAAACAGGGATGCCTAGAACTTTTCATGTAACTACAACCAAGGTTACAGATAAAATTTTAGTAAGATTAAGATTTTAGCAGATTAATTTGAAAAGTTATAGATTTCTGTAGCTTTACAAAAACTACTTTTGTAGATTTGCAGCTTTTTTGTACAGTTACAGATAAAAGTTTAGTGAGCATGTAACTTTACATCTGTAGAACTACAGATTTTTTTTTTTTTTTTTTTTTTTTTTTTTTTTTTTTTTTTTACAGTGTGTTGAAGGGATTAAATTTTAGAATTATTTTCTAAAAACGAAAGAAAACATACGTCTTACACTGTAAAAAAAATCCGACCAGTTTTCCTGTAGAAATTGGAAAAATAGTTGCCCTTATCGTACCGGAAAATTTTCCAACCCAGCTCAGAATAAAATCCGTAAAAAAAGGAAATAGTCAATAAAACTGTATTTTATGGATTTTTTTCGGATTTTACGGATTATATTCCGATCTGGGTCGGAAAATTTTCCGGTTCGATAAGGGCAACTTTTGTTCCGATTCCTACAGGAAAACTAGTCGGTTTTTTTTTTTTTTTTTTTTTTTTTTTTTTTTTTTTTTTTTTTTTTTTTTTAAATACAGTGTACAACGTAGTTTAAAAAGAAATTGATTCGTCAATACGGAAAATCTCTCGGTATTACGACAGACAAATTCAAATATACTGAAAAAATTATAAAATTCCTTAAATATTGCTGACATATTTCATCATCAAGCTTATGTCTTTCACAAGGTAAACAAACTAAGAATAGTTTGCAACTACAGATCCGACATAACTTATAGATTAGACATTGACGAAATATTCGTCTTTTCTCTGCAAAAACTGATGGATCGCCGTAGTAGGCGATGCATTTCCATCAGCGTCTAACAGTTTTTATTGTATTAAAACCATGAAAAATTCGTTTTATATAACTCCAGAGAGTCAAGCGGAACATAAATATAAGTGCATTTTCACTTTATTGTATAAGAATTTTTAGAAACTGTATTTCATTTACAAGGTATTAATACAATAAAAAGTGATAGACGCCGATGAAAATATGTTGCGTTTCATCTATTTTTAAAGAAAAATTGCAGAAATTTCGTCAATTTTAAATCATTCTTTTATACAAAATCTCTGTTTGCAATTACTGAGAGAAACGTCATGAGCTCAAATGCACGTGCTCTGTGGCCGGAAAAGGAGGGAATGAAGAAAAATCATCTAAAATGTAGCAAACCTTATTTCCCTATTTGGCCGGAACACGAGCTTTGGAATTATTATTATTATTATTATAAGGTGTGTTATTTAGAAACAAAACGGATTTTCTTTTTTTTTAAGGACGAGTCAAACTATTTTAAACGTTGCATTGATTTCTATTTTTGTCCTATTATTCATAAGCTGCACTGAGTGAAATTTCCGTATTCATTATACAATAGATATACAATTTACATTGGTTATTTTGAACATAACAGTAAATAATTTACCATAGCTGCCAACTTTTACGCTTTTTTCCTACCAGTAAAATTTTATAGTAAATGTTGCATTATTTAATCCTCGAAATATCACGATTAAACATGGCGAAAATCTCTATTAAATTTTAGCGGTAGCAAAAAAGCGTAAAAGTTGGCAGTTATGAATTTGCTGACTTTCTAATTACAAATTTGGTAAAAGTATAGTGAATTAAATTACTTATATCATTGCATTGCATCACTGAAAATATACATTTTATTACTAACAAAACTTTCCAAAATCAGGGAGAATAAATACTAGCCACGCGGGCATGCAATAACATTTTTTATAATCTTATTGTTCTTGAGATATGAAAAAGGGGTTAATGGACCTTCAGATTATAATTTATCTATATTTTTTGGCTTAAAAATACAAAATATAAACGTTTGCTGATTTAATCTACTATTTTTTTTTTTTTTTTTTTTTTTTTTTTTTTTTACATTTCTATACTTATTTATTTATTGTACAACAATCTAATATTTATATCGATTCTGTGCATCCTTAATTTGCATTATTATTTTTATATTGAAGGAAATCGGTTAACTTAGTTATCCTAGAAAAACAAAATTGATAATCGCATTAATAACCTTCAACAAATTTTAATATTCCTTGAGCTTGAAGGGGATTTCGTTACCTTGTAGGAAAAATTCGTAACAAAATTTAACGAATTTTTAGGGTTAGTTTTTAAAACTTTAAAAATTTAGAAACCGCGAAGTAAAACTGACATTTTGATTACTATTCATCTTCAGAACTTATCTCGCACATAATTTTCAAAATATACAAATTACGGAAGTATATTTCATTAAATATTGCATTAAAGATGCTCCCATTCTGTTTATATCCCCCCCCCCTTAACCACGCCTATTTTTGTGAGATAATCATGATGTCATTTTTATACATAAATGCACGCAATTTGCATACATTACTATTCAAGTGCCAAAGAATAGCACCAAGTGTTCCGTTTTTCTATAAGTTTAATGTATCTTCATTTACAACCTAATTCTCAACTATGACGTCATTTACATGACTGTATTGTCTTAAAAATTTACACAATATGAAATTTTTATTGCCACTTTGTGAGAGGTTTTTACTATTTATTGGAAAAACGGAAATGCTATTCCATTTCTTAGAATCTGAAAAGAATATTGGTAATTTTTTTTTTAATTGCATAGCGATAAAAATTAATTCGTGAAACTGGCAGAAGGTAAGTAATTTGGATTTTAGAACGACTTTCAAAATTCCTTTTAAAAAGTAGAAAAATATTTATAAAAAGTCTAGGAAATTGAAAAAAAACAGCTGTATTACATTTATATCGATAGTCTTCATCCATAATTTATTTGAGCCGGTTCTAAATAAATAAAAAAATAAATATATTCAAACTCAACAACGCGAAACTTTCTGACTTATTTTCTGGCTCCCTTTTAAAGCTAAAAGCAATGTTTTTGTAGTAATGATTTTTTAACGTGATTTGTAATCAAACAGCTTTACAAGTTTTCTCCTAAATGAAACATATTTTGAGTTATAAAAGTTTATTTCCTCAGAAAGGCAGTTTTCATTCCTGCGCTGTTGTGTCCGGAAATTTGGTTCAAAGTACTCTCTTTGACAGCACATTCTGAAAAATCTTATCCTATACTGAAAAACAGTTCGGTTACATAGTTTTTGAATAAAAGAATCTGCCAATTTTATACGTTAGCGAAGAAAATGATTTAACAATGTTTCTGAAAATTGCAATTGTTGGATTTGAAAACAGCCATAAGCATACCAAAGTGCGATGCAAGTAATCCATAGAAAAGAAAATATCTACTTTTAAATGCAAATAAATATTGTACAGATTTGGATAACTAGTTGCGTTTTCAACATATTTAAAAAACATACTATTCAAAATTTATAAATTTTCCAATAGCAGAATATATAGCTATGCTCAAGCCATCAATTTTCTAATACTGTATTCCTTGCACTTTTAAATGGTAGAAACATGAATTGTTATTGAGAAATCATTTATCTTCATTGTAAATACTATTTTTTACTTGAAATTTACCATTTAATAAAATAATAGGTACTGTAAATATTATCTAAATAAACTATAAAATTGAATTTCCATTTTTGCAAAAACAGTAAAAATGCTCATACAATTTAACACTAGAACGGCGGCGAGGGGTCATTTTGACCCTTTCTGAATGAATACATGTCGATTCGAACCAGAAATTTCTTTGTAATATAAGGTTAATATAAGCTGAACAAAAATAACTTAATTAAATAAGTTAAATAGTTTTAAGTAAAAATTCTGATGTGAAATATTTTTTTAAAACTTGAGTAAAAATTCCCGCCGTTCTAGTGTTAAGTGGAACATATCCGGTTCTCACGCAGTTTGTTTAACAATAAATTTTGAAAGAAAAATGGAATAAAAAATTATTCATCTACTTATACAATTTTATTTTTTTTCAATGTAAATTGCGCTACAAATGAGTATATTTATATATTTGAACATTTGAATATATTTTAATGTTTGTCATATATATTTATATATTTGAATGCTATTTTACAATATATTTCAAAGGATATTTTTTTTTCAATTTTTTTCGGAGATTTTTCGGGCTAATTTTCAAAACAATGTGGATTTAAGGGCCATGACTGATATTTTGGGGGGAGTGACTGTGGGGTAATATAGATATTAATGTTTGTAACTGATTATATATTTGGGCCAAAATCTAAATGTTTACTTCATTAAACTTTCCATATATCATTTCATATTCTTATACTGTTGAAATACATAGAAAATGAAAAAAAAAACTCTAAAATGTATATTCCTTGTCTCCAAAAATAATTTATACTAAGGATGCTCTAAAATAAATAAATACATACATTTTTTACAACGTCATCATTGACAACGTCACATAAAATGTGAAATTTGCAGAAATGAAATTTTAGCGTTTTTAATATTCCTATAAATTAATAGCATTTTAAATTATAATCGATTGCTCCACAATGACAACTGATCGCCGAGATTTATTTGTCCAAAGGTGGAGGTTAATTTTAGAACGCCTATCTCTTATTATAAACTAATTACTCTTAACTAAGGAAGAAAGTATAACTATAAGATTACTTATAGTTTATTAGATACATTATTTACAGCAGCTGCTAAGCGCAGCTCTCAGAACAAAACACATCGTACAACTGCGCAGAAATATTCTCGGCTACGCGCAAAGCCTTACAATTCCAGACTGTCCGTGTATGGTGCTGCCATCTATTAATACAGATACCAACTATTATTGAGATATGACACCCCTCCCCTCATAGTTCAAACGAACTACAGGGAATCTTGTTCTATGACTTCTTCGAACTGGAGCACTTTTCTTACAGTCCTCGTCATAAGTTTCAGTCAAATTGTCTTTCGCAGTTTTATTTATCGTAACATCATTTTTATTACTCACAACTGTACCTGTTACAACATCATGCGAAGGCTGAGATTGCCTTGGTTCTATAGTATTATCATTATTAAGCTGTTCTTTTATTTTTCCATTAATTCCCGAAAAACGGTTTTGGTTAACCCTTTCATACCTATCATAATTACTGTAATTTTTACCACTCTGTCCCATATTTTCAACTTTGTCTGACATTAGTTTATCATTTCAATTCATCTCTACAACTCTCTCTGGTATTCCATAACTTATCTCTCTATTTCGTCTCAACTGATCAACGTGACGTTTACACATTATTCCATCACATCTATTTACTAAAACCCATCTACTCCCCAATAATTTCATAATTTTTCCTTTTACCTATTTCTCCCCTTTTCCAAAATTTTTAACAAAAACTAAATCATGAAGCTTATATTTGTGAAGGGGTTGCTGTATTTTAGGTTTTGATGGTAATACCAAGTGAAGGGCTGTTCGAACTGACCTTTCAAACATTAATTCAGCAGGAGTTTTACCAGTCACCGAATGAGGAGTGGAATGATTTTCTAACAAAAATCGTGAAATTGACAATGTTATGTCACTTTTATCCAGCTTTTTAAGACATTTTTTCACAGTTTGCACATACCTTTCCGCTTGTCCGTTCGAAGACGATGATAAGGTGGAACAGACGTATGCTTAATTCCATTATTTTTAATAAATTCCTCAAATTCATCACTTGTGAACGCGGGACCATTATCACTGATCAATTCAACAGGTAATCCAAATGTAGCAAAAATTCTCCTTAATACCTTAATTGTAGTTTTACTATCAGACTTGGGTACTACTTCTACCTCCAACCATTTAGTATAAGAATCGACTACTATTAAAAACATTTTACCTTCAAAAGGACCGGCATGATCAATATGGATCCTTTCCCAAGGCAGTTCAGATTTCCATTTCGAGGGTTCCATTTTGGGGCAATCCCTCGCAAACATCTGACATCTATTACAAGAATTTACCATTTGTTCAATTTCTTTATCCATATTTGGCCACCAAACTACCCCCCTAGCTTTCACTTTCATGCTCGATATACCTTGATGAACAGAATGTAGTAATTTTAATATATATTCACGGCCTTCCTCTGGAATGATCACTCTATGTCCCCACAATAGACAATTTTCTAGACAGGAATTTTCCTCCCTTCTACGAAAATATGGTTGATATTCTTCTTGTTTAAACTTTTTCGGCCAGCCATGTAACACCCACTCTAAAATTTGTTTAGTTACAGGATTTTCAGTTGTCCACTTTGCAATAGTTTTAGAAGTAATAGGCCAATTATCATTATTTGAAACAAACATTATTTCCGCAATGTTACTCACTATATTTACAGTTTCTGGGAGAGGTAATCTACTTAATGCATCCGCATTTTTATTATTTTTACCCTCGCGATACTCAATTGTATAATCATACCCAGCTAACATTAATGACCATCTCAGCATTCTAGGTGATAATGTATCAGGTGCCTTTTTAACAGGATCAAATAATCGAATTAAAGGTTTATGATCTGTTATAATTTTAAATTTATTTCCAGCTAAATATTGGTGAAATTTAGTGACACCAAACATTACAGATAAAGCTTCTTTATCAATCATAGCATAATTTCTTTCAGTTTTATTTAAAGTTCTCGAAGCATAAGCAATAGGTTTCTCTTTACCCACAACAATGTGGCTTAAAACTGACCCTATGCCATATTCAGAAGCATCACAGTTTAAAACTATATCTTTGTTTACATCATATAATTCTAAAACAGGAGATGTACATAATAATTGTTTAACTTTTTGAAACGCTTTTTCATGCTTTTCTGACCATGTCCAGTTTACATTATTATCTAATAATCTATGTAATGGTTCTAAAACATCTGAAATATTAGGCAGGAAGTTTCTATAATAAGAAATTAAGTCTAAAAATGAACGCAATTGTGACACATTATTTGGAATAGGAGCATTCAAAATAGCATTAACTTTTTCCGGAATAGGTCTAATTCCTTCCTGAGATATTTTATGTCCTAAATATGAAACTTCCGAAACCATAAATTTAAATTTTTCCTTATTTAATCTTATACCATGCTCAGAAAAGCATTTCAGAGCACTTTTAACTCTTTCAGAATGTTCTGATTCATTACTAGCACTAATAATAACATCATCTAAAAATACACCAACATATTCAAATTTTTAAAAATATGTTAAATTTTTCTTTGGAACATTATAGGAGCACATTTTACCCCAAATGCTAATTGTAACACATTAAACAATCCTTTATGAGCATTTATAGTCAAAATCTTACTACTTTCTTTATCTACAGGTTGTTGTAAATAAGCATCTTTTAAATCAAAATCAGTAAAAAATTTACCACCTGATAATTTAGAAAATAATTCTTCCATTCTAGGAAGAGGATAGTTATCATTTTCAGTATTTGCATTTACTGTTGCTCTATAATCACCACATATTCTAACAGAACCATTAGGCTTAGGAACAATTACTATAGGACTAGCCCATTCTGAATGATCAACAGGTTTTAATATACCCTCATTATTTAATCGTTCCAATTCATCATCAGTAACTTTTCATCATCAGTAAACTGGTTTTGCATCTTTTTTCAATTTTATTGAAGCGGGAGGACCCTTGATTGTCCCGATCCCGTCAGCAAAAACATTAGGAAAATTTCTAATTAAATCATCTTTCGAAATGCTTTTAATCATATTTACATTAGGCCAAAATAATTTTGATGCTTTTAACGAAGTTTTTCCGATTAGACTCGGACCCTCCTCTTTAATTACCAATATTCTTAAATCAGGTATACAATGTTCATTAACAACAGCATTTACTTTTAATTCCCCCAAAACAGTTAAAGAATCTTTAGTGTAAGTTTGCAACTTAATATTAGATTTAATTAAAGGCAGCTTACCTGAGAACAATTTATGAGCAACACTTTTACTTACAATAGTATGAGCCGCACCACTATCGATTTCAAATTGTATTTTTACACCATTTATTTTAACCGATTTCATTCATGACACCTTATTGGAGTTGTCGTCCATAAAATTTAAACAATATTCTTCCTGAACAGTTTTAATTTTTCTGTTCTTAAAAGGTTTCTCACTTTTCATTCCAAATATTTTTTACGACAACAAATTTTTAAATGCCCCAATCGATGGCAGAAATGACATTCTGCAGATTTAAAAGGGCATACTTTTGGATTGTGATTTTTAAAAACCTGTAACACGGTTTCTTAGGCGCGAATTTATCTTCTTTAGGCTTAGGTGCATGAGAGGACGTCTCCACTTTCGATTTTCTGCTTTCGGAACACGTACTTGATTGACAGTCGTAGTATGTCCGATGTGTAGGGATTTCACTCCAGCCTCAGCTATCTCAAATCACTCAGCTATTTCCATCGCTATTTGGAACGTTAAGTTCTAGAATCCAGTAATTTTTGCTGTATCATCTCATCCTGTATCCCAAATACCAACTGATCACGGAGACGGTCATTAAGCGTATTTCCGAAGTTGCAATGTTCAGATAAATCGACGCAAATATGGTACGAAATCGGCTATGTTCTCACCTTGATTCCTTAGTCGTTTCTGGAACTTAAATCGTTCGACAATTTCACCAGGGCGTGATGAAAAATGATCCTTAGCTTTCTTTAAAAGATCCTCGCAATTGATTTCTTTCAGCGTATTCGGAACAACAATATCTCGTAAAATAGCAAATGTTGTTGTTACCACAGAACTTAATAAAATATTCGTCTTCATATCATCATTTTTTATGCCATTCGCTGAAAAATAAACATCAATTTTCTCGACGTAAATAGTCCAAGGAACATTGCATTATTTTCTTCCAAGCGTCCCTGAGAACCAGAGAAATTATCTCTTTATCGGCCATTTTCCGTGCCACATTTTCTTTTTCTCTTTCAAAAAAGATTTTTTATTTTTTCACACGAAAAAATTTTCACTGCTTTTTAATTTGGGTTAAATCCCATTTTCATCGCCACTTTTATAACGCCGATTTCTTATTATAAACTAATTACTCTTAACTAAGGAAGAAAGTATAACTATAAGATTACTTATAGTTTATTAGATACATTATTTACAGCAGCTGCTAAGCGCAGCTCTCAGAACAACACACATCGTACAACTGCGCAGAAATATTCTCGGCTACGTGCAAAGCCTTACAATTCCAAACTGTCCGTGTATCGTGCTGCCATCTATTAATACAGATCTCAACTATTATTGAGATATGACAGTTAAATTCAATTGTTATTATTATTTTTATTTATTGTACTGAAACTTTATTTTTTTAATTGCTCTATTTTTTATTCTGAAGTAGTAATAATAATAATAATCGTCTAAATTAGCACTTTTGAAAATTCTCACGTACCTCTTCTCTCCTTGACACCCTGAAACCCATAAAATAAACCTTTTTAAAGTGCTAACTTCATATATGTATCCCACCCTCTACATATCCTTTAAAATTTTTATCCGCATTTCGTATATAAAGTATCCTTTATATATATTTTAAATAAGGAGTATCTTAATAAGTTAATTGGGTTAATTCAATATATTTATGTTAGTAAAGTTCAGCATTAAAAAAATTAATGTAATTTGAATATTCCTCGTAATTAATATGTGGTAGTTTGCATTAAATGTATTCAAAATTTACTTTTATTAAAAGACGTATTAAATGCATTTTACAATAAATGCTTTTAATGGTAATTAAATGCACAGTCAGAGTAAAATGGGTTAAAGTTTTAAAATATACTTCAAATGATAGCTACTCTTTTGGCTTTATTTAGGAATGAGTGCTCCTAGAATGAATATTTGAAAGTGTTATTGCCTCTAAAAAAGGTTCTATCATAGCCTCTATTAAAAAAGAACTCTACTCAAATTACAGATTGAGCGGGGGAATTTGGATCTTACAGATAAATACGTGTATTTTAGTCTAAAAAGACTCACGTCACTCCTCTATGAGTAAATTCAGGCATCTTCAGTAATAAAAAAATATTATAGAGTTTTATAAATGAAAAGTTATTAGGCCTAAATCTAGGATAAATGCAAAAAATAAATAAATAAATAAAAGTACCTGGGTACTTAAGATTTAACATTTTTCTTTTTGAAATCTTCCGCTAAAATCATGGGCAGCAACCACTTCAGAGATTAACTTTGAAATACCCATTTTGAATCTTCAAGATACGGGAAATTGTAACAATGTGATTTCCCATACATATTTTTAAAAACTTCACTGAATTATTAATTCACTGCAATCCATGACCCTATTCTATTTTTAGATATTGTTTCCAAAAGTAATGGAGACCTAGAGTTTTCTTCAAGATTGCTCTTATCACTTTTAAAAAATAACTTTATACATAATTTTAATGATGACATAGAGTTACTTTTTTTTTTTTACGAGATTTTCTTTTTTTTGTTGTTGTTGTTGTTTATTTTTTACTTTTCTTCTTCTTTTAGTCTTTCCATGAATTTTTCAGTCGTAAGTACCTCCACTACATTAATTTTTTATCCCAAGTCTTTTCTCATATAATTTTTTAAGGCTGACTTAATTCATGTGACAGTTTTGGAGTTAAAGTCCATAAAAAGCTCGCTTTAGTTTCTTCATTGGTGGACAAAGTAGGGGTGATGGAGATCATATTGCTGTTGATAATACGATTTGTATAACTTAAGAGCTGGTAACCGGGCCGAGAGAATTTCCACCTTCATTTTAACTTCGTGGACAAAAATTCTTGGATTATCAAAGGACTTTTACACTGTAAAAAATTCCAACCATTATCTGATTTTTAAAGGAAAACTTTCCGTTACGACACGGAAAACAGCTGATAGAAAGAAGATTCTGGATGGCAATGGAATACATTACCAGCGTCAGAAAGATAAACTATTCGAATAGGATTGGTATCGATATCATGAAGACGTATTTCGCGGGATGTTCTTCGCAAATTCAGCTGACGAGTGATAAAAGAAGGTGTGACGTAGTGCAAGAAAATACAAGCAAGTTTTTGAAATTACTTTGAACGTATCGCGTCCATTTTGTCCGATAGAAGGTTTTGTTTGCAAGTCCAGCTGCTCTTATTCTTGGTAATAGTAGTAAGTACTAATATTTATGTACTTTAATTACTTTGCATATTATTAGTTCCATGTTTATATTTGAGTATATGTTGTGGCAATTTTCATTTGTACTGTTAGTGTTCTGCGCTGTAGAACTAAAATATTAAATACGAAATTAAAAGAAAATCAAAACATATAAATCGGTAACTTTCTGTTTTGCAGCATAATAAAGTCCCGACGTTTAGCGAGATATTTTCTTTTAAATAGATATCAGTAATGTAACTAGCTGATCAAAAATTTCATTTATAAACATATTTTGGATTTGATCCCTGTTCACTGCAGTTCATTTATATTTTATAATCTATAAACCTATACTACACAAGTACGTTTCTATTTGGCATATGTACCTTTTTAACAGAGCAGGATTATCAAATAGAATAGGCATGTCTATAGAGCCGTTGTAGCCTGAGAAATTTAATGTATTTCTCATTTCTCACTCCGTTTATAAGAAAAATTTTCCAACAATAAAACATTGCTATACGTTGAATTTTATACATTTAAAAAAAAAAAATCTGACTGTATTCCACTAATCAGTGATGCGAATCAATGATTTTCAAAAACCACAACAGTTTTTCATTAATTAATTGAAAAAAAAAGCAAAGTTTAGAATTGTTAGTTATATAATTGCACTCCCCCCCCCAAAAAAAAAAAAACAAAACAAAAAAAACCGCATTTGTCAAGCCCTGAACATAGCTATTTTTATCCATAGCATTGGAATTTAAATTAATGAATTATAATATTTTTTTTTCTGTTGTATACATTGGATACTATTATATCTGAATCATATTTTGTCTGTTTTCAGTTTACATATATGTTGAACGGTCAGTGTGAAATTGATGCTAGAGTGCTTTATAATGAAATTTATTATATCATAATTTACGAAGAAATTTCTTTTCGGTTGTCTGTGCATGCTAAACAAAATTTTATTTATAACAATATATACTTAAAAAATATATATAAACATATTTATAATCAATAGAATCTTTAATTAAAAAAAAAGAAAGTTTCGCTCTGTCTGTGTGTGTGTATGTCTGTCTGTGTGCGATGGCTTGCAAAATCTATCGCACGTAGAAGTTTGAAAATTTGGGTAAGGATAGTCCAAGACAGGTCTTGATGCACCTAACGCTTAGGTTATTATTTTTTATTACCCCGGGTCCCTGGGCCCCTTTAAGTTTTCAATGCCCTAAATTGCTGATATTTTGCCCAATTTATTTTTCCAATCTTCTTCGTTTTGGGGCCCTTTCTCTATTTAGTTATTCCCCATTTCTACATTCCAGTTACGATTCTTGGGCGCTGTACAAGGCTCCTTGAAGTTTTGTGCCCTAAATTGTTAATAAATTGTCACTTTTTAATGCGTTCTTCGTTTTTGAGGCCCCATTTTCATTTAGTTATTTTCCCGTTTCTACATTCCAGTCAGGATACTGGTGTCCCAGCCCGTCCGCCCCCCCCCCCCCCCACCAGGGGAAATATATATATATATATATATATATTTTTTTTTTTTTTTTCGCCATGCATATTTTATCCCATAATTGTGTCACCATCCGAGTGCATAAATTGGAAGTTAAATCTTGGACTCCTCTCTCCGGGCCAACACCCTGATATTTTTATTGGGGCCATAGGGCCCTGTTTTAAGCATTTATCCCCATTTTTTGCGCATTTCTTTTAGAATTTTAATCTAATGATGAATTCATGCCCTATACTTAATTTCGATTAATTTAAGATCTAAAGTGCTGAGTATCCGGACCTTTATTAATATGTTTTCATCTTAGAACCTTGCTCTCAACTATTAATTGGCAACTTTTGGGCCCCCTATTATAGTTTCTTAAAAATGTTCCGATTTACTAGCTTTATTTCTAACCGCTTCTTAGGTCCTCTAGATACTAAATGAACGTCAAAAAATATCTTAGACTTCAGATACCACCAATTTTGTATATTAATTGCTTTCTTGGGCCCTCAGTGCAGCTTCTTTAAAAATTATCCTTTTTTCTTGCAATTTTCTTTAACATAGGAATAGATTCCTCCGGCTACGTTATAAACTACAAAAACATTTCCTTACACTCCATTTAAGACCCTGGCCCTGGGGCCCGGTACACGTCTCCTTGAAGATAATGTGCCCTATATTGTTAATAAATTGAACCCTTTAATCCGATGTTCAGTTTCGGAGCCATTTTTCCATTTAGTCATTCCCCCATTTCTACATTCCAGTTAAGAACCTGTCCATCTAGGACCGGTCCTGGTCCCTTGAACTTTTTTTGCGCCATGCATTTTTCACCTCCTACTTATGTCACTCTCTCTCAGTACATATTTTTAATGCTTAGTTTTGTACTTCTCTCCCCGCACAACACCCTCAGATTTTTATTGCGGTCCTAGGTCCCTTTCTAAGCACCCCCCCCCCTTTTTTTTGCGCATGTCTTTAAAATTTTATTACAATGATTGAGCCATACCATATGCTTAATTTCGACTAATTGAAGATCTAAAACGCTAAGTACTAGTAAAACTCAGTTGTATAAGCATCACCTACAGTAATAACCTCTACATTCATCCTTGCGTTTTAAACAAACTATTCTATATTCACTAATAGTTTAGATACATTTTCTAACTTGAATTTTTTATCATCTAGTCTGTATAACATTTGAACTAGATTACCGTACTCCTCAGGTAAATGACGGATTAACAGAAAGCATACTAACAGTTCTGGCATATCAAATCCTGCATCTTTAATTTGAACCTTTTTTCTTCAATTTTTTTACTATATAAACCGATGATTTATTCTTGCGAGTTTAACTTCGATCAATTAATACACCTTTTACGTCGAGTTTCCACGCAGGATAGTTATAATCCAATAGTTTCGGGAAAGAATAAGTTAATTCTTGAACCTGTGCCATTATACTTTCAAAACAGTATCTATTTCAACTAAAACACACCACATTACATCTATATGACCCAGTGCCGAAACTAAGGGGATGTGGGGGGGAGGTTGTATGTGCCCCAGGCGCCAAAACGAATGGTCGTCAAATGAAGATTTTTGTTTGTCGATTTTTCTCACGTCTATGTTTAGCACGGTATTGTGAAAATCGTCCTATCTGGGGTATGCCAATGCATAGAAGAATCTAAGGATGACATTGCATAAGGATCCTGTATAAAGCGGATTTTTTTTCCGTTTTCAAGATTTTAATGAATCAATATTTGACAAAGCAGATTGCGCAGTTCAGTATTACATATTTTATGATTACATATGTTAAATTTTAATAAAAGTCAGCAATTAGAAATTTAGTAAAAATCTCTTTGTAAATATACTTCGAGGAGGTAGGGGGGGGGGCGCCAAAATCCATGTTTGTCCCTGCTGCAAGAAAGGCTAGTTTCGGCCCTAATTTCACTTTTAAATACCATGACATGGCTCTTTAACCATGATAGAAATTGAGCAGATTTTTTAAAAACGCAGGTTTAAGGACTTTGGTGTGGTGTCAAGTATAAAGTACATTGATGAAACAGTTTAATTTGAAATAACAGTTCCATTTAATAATACAGCTTGAATGTTAAACTTACATAATAAAGAAATATACATGTACTTCCAGCATCTGATGGAAACTTGGTTGTTTTGACATGCTACTAACATAACTAAAATATAATTTCTACAAAGAGTAAGCTTAAACTCGTCGGTTTATTCCTCCTTCCATCACCATCCATGGAGTTCTTTCACACTTTAATTTTTTACCAGGCTGTCTCTCAGCTTTAAATAAAAATCTTTTAAAGTATTCGAAAACTTCCGTTTTATCCTTAATTATATAAACTTCACCCCTTCTAGAATAATCATCAATTATTGACAAAAAGTATTTACCCCCTCCTAACGAGTTAACCGGGCTAGGACTACAAAAATCCATATACACTCTATCGAGAATTTGCTTAGAAAGGCGTTTATACATATAATTTCTTTTAAACGATTTTCTGTTAGATTTTGCAATTAATTCTATTAGATTTTTTTATTGGGATATAATAATACACACCAAATTTAAAAGGTAACTTAACATAACTTTTAGGCAAATCTTTATATTTTAGTTAGTTTAGTAACATGTGATAATAACCAACTTTTCACCAAGTGCTGGAGATACATGTATATGTCTTTATTATTTAAGTTTAACATTCAAGCTGTATTATTAAATGGAACTGTTTTTTCAAATTAACCTTTAACTGATGTCACAGAAATTGTCAGATAACTAGTTTGAAATGGCCTGTGAGACCGCTTCATCGAAAGATGAATAAAAAGGCACGACTAACTCATAGGATGGCGTTCTTGTACTAAATTTTTGTACAGAACTGTTATAATTAAAATTCACTTATTCAAATGTCTCTGGTGATAGTACTAAAGTTCCAAACGGACAAAATTTCGGTAGTGTTTGTAGTTAAACTGAAATTTGCAAGTTAAACTATAAACATTAAAAAAAAGCTGCGGTCTGATAGACCGATAACATCAGTTAAAGGTTAAACTGTTTCATCTATGTGCTTTATACTTGACACCACACCAAAGATCTTAAACCCTTGCGTTTTAAAAAGTCTGCTTAATTTCTATCAAATATTAATCTTCTTTTTCGGCATCAACTTACGTTTACTTATTACACCTGTTAATTAAAAATCGCATTACTGTTAAAAGTAAATGGTTAACTTTACATTCGGTAAATTAAATATCGCGTTAATGTTAACCTTTAACAGATGTTAACAGTCTCACAGACCGCTGTTTTTTTTCAATTTTTATAGTTTAACTTGTAACTTTGAGTTTAACTACAAACACTACCGAAATTTTGTTTCCTTTTGAACTTTAGTACTATCACTTGAGGCTTTTGAATAGGTGAATTTTAATTATGACGTTCATGAATTTAATTATGATTACCTGTACAAAAAGTTTTGTACAAAAACACCATCCTTTGAGTTAAACGCGCATCAACCCGTAACTGGAGACATGAATTTTCTTACGCGTTCGGAGATGTAATGTTATTTTCCTTTTTTGCCTTTTGTAAACAGCATTGGAATTTTTTCAGAAACGCAATATATTCTGGAAATCATGTAATGATAAAAGAACTAATTGTCGGTACTGGGGAATGATTTTATTCAAGGAAAAAAAACCACATGATAATCAGAGCCAAAGAACCACGTGGAGTGATTCTGACTCCCGTCTCCAGTTACGGGTTAAATTCATCTTTCGATGTAGCGGTCTCACACACCGCTTCACGGTAGTTATGTGACAGTTTCTTTCACATCAGTTAAAGGTTAAACGTAATTTGTTAAATTTACGGGGGTGGGGCACCTTCTACCACTTGGGTTCAAGATCATTCCTCGGTTTCAATGATCCCGATTACAGCGGGAATTGGTTCATTCAACTTAGATTACGATTCAACTGCTTTCTGTATTATGAAAATTTATCTTAGATTTCAGTTACCAACATTTACGAATATTAATGGTGCATTTTTTTCCGGGTTCTATTGGACCGATTTCAAAGGGAATTTTTTCATTCAACTTAGATAACGAATCAGCTATTTTCTGCAAAATGAAAGTTTATATTAGACTTCTGTTACCACCATTTTCGAACATTAGCGACGCATTCTTTTATCATATCCTTGTTTCTATGGGCTGGATTTCAACGGAAATTGGTTCATTCAACTTAGCGTACTATAGTTTTACATGTTTTTAGTTCCACCTTCCACCGCCAGGGGTTGCATTCTTATCTCTGGTTCAAACTTGTTCAACTTGTTATTAGAATGACTCCGGCGCATGCGGAGCACTCCCGGTGTACGCTGACTTAGGCAGCTGGCAGCCAGATTACAGGTTCGTTCTGAAAGGAGTTTGTTGGGAGCATACTAGACTCTGCCAAAAGGCCCCGGAAACTAAGTTCATTTGAAACACTGTATGCTAAGGATGTGAGACCCCGAAAACTAGGTTCATTTGAAATATTTTCCGAAGATATAGATCATACAAATTTGAGTTTCGTTTAATGTTATTATAACGGCACCGGGCAACTTTGGGCTGGTCAGCTAGTATATAAATAAATTCAAACATTCTCAAACTAAAAAAGAGGGTGGGAGAGGTGGCTTGTTGATTGAAAAGTTACCTGAAAAATATCATTTGGAAATAATTTGGAAATTTGGAAAGTGTTAAAAGAATTGTGAATTAAAAAACAAATAAGAAAAGGTTCACGGTGATTGTATGCTATTTAGATCCAGTGCAACTTCTGTCATTATACAGGGTGTCCGGTCTCAATGGTGTCCAATGGCTAATTCCTAAACCGTTAGTCATAGACATATAGTTCCAATTACAAAAATGTTTTAAATCAGGTAATGAAATATTTTAAAAGCGATTTGGGTCAATAAAAACATTTCTTAAAAAATTACGAAATTTAAATTTTTATACGGTCCCCGGTCCTATAAGTTATATTTAGTAAAATTTTCCTACTACGCTGATAAGTAAAACAAAAAAAGTCCCATTCAAATAACACTAAAATTAAGCGAGTTATGAAACTTTAAAAATGCATGACTTATGCCACTTTTCTGTTCTGAAAACAAATGAGTTCAGCTTGGCTTTGAGGGGTCACATGCGAAGTGCTTAAAATATTCGAAGATCTTATTTCATATGTATCTGCGCTTTGAAAAAAATCGTACAAGTATTAAGATTAAGTTAACATTTATTAAGTTTCAGATTGGCTAAAATAACATATGTTTTATTTTGTCAGGATTTGAGACTGTTTCTTTTATGATTTCTTTTAACAAAAATTACGTTATTTTTATAATTTTTTGTGTTGCTTCAACGATCATATGTATGTTTTTTCAGTTCAAAATTTGTACTCGAATTTAACACACTTTCAAATATCCTAATGAGATTAAATTTTACATACTAACCTAAATCCGATGACAATCTAATGTTATTATGATTTTCGGTGGTTACCATTATTTTACAGGGTAACACAAAAAATTTCGGATAGATTACCGCAAAGAGGTTTAAATAAAATTTTTAGATTAGATAATACAAGACTGCGATTGTTGGTTTTTTTAACATTTATGTATTTTTTAGCACTAAATCCGAAAATTACCTTAATTTTTAACCATCATGTCAGGATATTTCGTGAATCATAAATTGTCAAAGTTAAAAGAATAACAAAAATCGAATACTATAAAGTATAGGAGATGGCTGTGTTTTTTACGTACTTTTTAGCACTGAATCTGAAAATGACCTTCATAGTTAACCATCACGTTAGAATATTTTTGCAAATCGTAAATGTGTAAGTTAAAATATAGCGAAAATCTCATACTATAATACATATGTAAAACATTTTTTATTTTATTTTATGTTTTTATTTTATTTTATTCAATAATTTATTCAATGGTTTTGCTTATCCTGGAATTCTTACAGCTAAACAGCTGAGTGATCCGATGAGTTGGGGGAGGAGGTTCAATTTTAATTTTGAACTTTTTAACTTCGAAATTTGCAATTTACGAAAAATCCTGATATGATGGTTAAAAAAGAAGGTCAATTTCGGATTCAGCGGTACAGAATACTTAATAATCAATTATCAAAAGCTAAAAAGCATGACATAACAAAACTTTTGCAGGCTAGTGCAGCCTAATAATACTTTAAAATACGTATCATTTTGTAAAGAATTGAGGCTGTTAATTTAGCATCATTTTATTTAACAAAAATTCTGTTTTTTCTTTCTTCTTAAATGTGTATTACAAATTGTAAATTTTTCATTAATATGTCAGAATGATTAAAGATTTCAAATTTATATTGCACTGTTAATTTTACTCTCAACCATTTTTTTAATATATCTGACGAAATTATATTTCGAATAAATTTGTGAATGACCCCCAATTTGCAGCAAAAAATATGCTCCAACTTTAAACAGCTATTACTCGGTCAATTTTAATCGTAGAATAACGGGACTTTTTTTGTATTACTTGTCAGTGTAAAAGGAAAATTTTACTAAGTATAACTCATAGGACCGGGGGACCGTATAAAAATTTAAATTTCGTAATTTTTTAAGAAATGTTTTTATTGACCCAAAATCGCTTTTAAAATATTTCTTTACCTGATTTGAAACATTTTTGTAATTGGTCTAAGACTAACGGTTTAGGAATTAGCCATTGGACACCGTTGAGACCGGACACCCGGTATTTTAAACATATCTTGTTTTATTTTTATTATAGAAATAATGAAAAGTTATTGTTATTACTAAGTGCTCATAGTCATATTTTCTTCTGAAGGTACAATTGGAGATTCTGAAGATATAATTTGAAGATCGATGGCATATTGGTCTACATTTCGGTATGCACCCAGTATTTAGCTGATTTCTCACCAAAACCGAATTAAAAACTTTTTTTTTTAGGTGCTGCTGTGAAGAAGTCAGAAGAAAGTCATAGACTTTTAGCAAACTTTTACATACTCCAAGGAAAGAAAATATCTTTAAAACATAATCTAAAAAACTATAAACATAAAATTAATTACGGAAGATAATATCTCCCAAAATTTTATTTTCATATTTCTTATTGTGTGTTTTTGTTTTAATAAAAAATAATTTATCCCTGCCTTTAAAATTTAACTACTTTTCATTAAGTTTTTTTTATTTAAATACACACACACACACACACGCACACACACACACACACACACACACACACACACATATATATATATATATATATATATTGTATATATAAGTATTTCGAAAATGTATAGCTGATTAGAAAATTAACTCTTCGGCCCTGGCGGTCACATGTGTGTTCCTTACTTTTAAAATGCTTTAAATATGAAATGATCATGTAATGCTGCAAGACCTAATGGCCACATATGTGTGTATTTGATAAAATGTATAATTTTCCAAGTAATCAAAATAAAATAAATTTATATGTATTTTACTACTCAAAACTGCTGCCTGACAAAAGTTTTAATTTTTTTGGACTTTAAGAAAAAAGTCAGGGCCAAAAGGGTTAACAATATTTTTTTTATGATTGCGGAGTATGTGTTTTCTCATAATAAGGACAGTGTTGCCCTATTAAAATAAAAAAAGTATATTTGAACACGAGACTAAACAGAGGTTTTAGAAGCTTTTCTTTCACAGAATAATTTGAACAAGCTTTCAATATCAACAAAGCGATTAACATATTTCCAAGCCATAAAAGATTGCTTTTAATATACCTATAAATAAGCATGTATATATTTCTATATATATTATAAAAAATTTTAATTTTACAAGAAAACTTATTTAAAGTTTGTTAAAAAAACAATAGACATGTATATTAAAATTCTTCACTTTCTAAAGTTAGCCATATTTTATAAATTTTCATTTTATAAATTCAATTAGTGTAAAATAAAATTTTGTGTGCAATTTAAGGATCATGTGCAGTAGATTTTAGCATGAAAAAAAAATATGATCCGAATAGATTAAGACAAAAATAGAAAGATCATGTATTATACTTACATTATTTAGTCCGATATCAGAAATTTCTACAAAAAAAGGTGTAAAAGAATTAGGTGCTAATCCTTACATTTCTCTTTTCAGAAATTTTAAATTTCAAGAAAAAAAAAAACTTTAATTTTGAGATTTTTTTGTGAACTTGAAAATATATTTTGTATAACAATATTTTTGTACATATAGGGTTTGATTTTATTTGTACTAAAGACCGTGTATGCATAAAAATAAAACCATGGGTAAAGGATATTTGGGGTAAAAAAAATGGTCGCATGTGTTTGGACCCAGACTGGAAAATGGTTAAATTAGATTTGCCGTACACCAAATAAAGTACTAGTCTTCCCTCTTCTTGCATACAAGTAAATTGGTCATCCATGATTTTTTAATTAAATTTTATGCAAATAAGTAGTTTTCTTGTATACATTGTTTTTCGTTATATTTGAATCAAGTGCACGGAGTACTGAGTTTGAAGGTTTGTCATTAAAGATTAGCAATTGAATATTTGTTGCTTTCATATTGTGCAAATCATCAGTGTTATATATATATTTTAACACAACTTCTAGTAGTGTCAATAAAGTTTGCTGTACATTCAGTTAAAATTCATTTTACTATGCGAAAAATTCTCAAGTGAATAAACTTACACTAATAAAGCTGAAATAATTAATTTGTGAATTTTATTTAAATCAATTTCATTACGGAAAATATTTGTTACCACCCAGTAATTTACTATAAAAAGTAACTTCTGTAAGATGACTTCTCAAATACAACCAACTAAAGGCAAGCACATTTAAATAAAACAATGTACGCGTCAGAGATCTAAAGCACCATCTTCTCCCACAGTATATCATTTTTCAGGATATTTAAAATTATTTATAACCGAGAGATACCATAAGTAAAAGGTGGCTGTAATGAATTATTATTTGCACAAGTAAAAAGCAAAAGATTTCATAACAAAAAAAATAATTTTTATTAATTGATAAATTGTTTCAATCAGTTGAAAGTAAAATTAAGATAATGACAATTTAAAAAAAAATGCAACAAATTAATGTGCAAGCAAAGGGAAAAAAATCCAAATAATAATAGAAGAAAATTGAAATGCCCATTCTACTGGAAATTGTCTATTGAAAAAAATTAGTTTTGAGGGTTGTCTTCATGCTAAAATTATAGCAAACTCCAAAAATTTCCATTCGTACACATAATTTTGATATTCTGTTTGGCTTTTGCACATTTGAAGCTTCTAAAAGTCTACTTCTGATAAAAATTCATAGGTTAAAATTATTTTGTTTTTCGAAAATGAATTAAAAAAAAAAAAACATTTTTATAAAGAACTATAAAACATAATCTATATTTTTTAAACAGAAATTTATTTCTAGTTGTTTTAAAAATGCGAATCCAAAATTAAAGCTTATTCCAGCGAGTACTTTATGAATTACACTTAAAAAACTATGGTCATTGCAATCTGTTTTGCATAAACTGCAGATTAATTTAACATTAGGAGTTTAAAACTTTAAATTTCATAATTCTTAAACTATTTGACAAGTGACTTCCTATATTCTAAAATAAATTTACCATAAAAGCCAAATATGATGTCAAAATTAGGTTATATTGAAATGTTTAAAGTTTGGTGAAATTTATGAATGAAGGCAACCCCGTAAGCTTATTATTTTTTATCTTTAAGTGAAGGAAGATAATTTCAGTGAAATGGCTATTTCTGTTTTTTTTTGGGAGGGGGGGGGGATGTATAGTGATTGAAAATGTATGGGGTGTTTATTTTCTTTTGGTTGTACAGCAATAGAAATTCTTTCCAGCGCTAATGAAACGTGAGTGTCGTTCATGCATTTAATATGCATGCAACATACCTTATACTTGTGCTATACATAGGTGTGGGTTTTAAAGTATCCAGGACAATTGAAAATGTTGTGTTCGCTTTATAATACTTTATATTGAAAAAATTTTGTGTATGATAAAATTTTTGTGTAAATACTTAGTAACCGGAGCAATCATCTTCCACACACACTTTGCTATTGGCTACAACTGTGCACAGTTTGGCTCTGATAAGTTGGCATCTCATCTTTATACAATTCTCTTTGTTGTATGTATGAGCATATTTTTTCGCATAATGAAAAGAGCTATTTCAAGGTGAGAAGTTAGTTTGTTTGAGTCAGATTTGTTTTTCATTTATAGGACAATATACATTCCTCACAAAACTTTTCTTTTGCTTTTAGGAGAGCAGGGACATATCAACAGATGAAAAGATTTGTTTGAACACTATTTTGGTTTCCTTCTATTCCTCTTAAATATATTAAGATTTTTTGAGGATATATATAAACATTCAGGATTACAAATAAAAGAAAACTATGTTTTGTACTTTATGAACATAAAATCTATTTTAATGGTGTACTTTTCATTATACTTGGATATTATTTCGATTTCCTTTTATCTCTCTTGAATATTATATATTCTTTTGGATGCATATACACACATTCAGAATTGCAGAGAAATAGGAAACAAGAGTTAATATTTTAAGTATTGTGATATCGTAAAACATCATATCTTATTATAAGGGTATACTTGTGCACTTTTTAAGGAAAATTGTTTAATATATCACCTTAAAATTGTTCCTCCTTGTTTAAGTTATTTATAATCTTAAAATGCCTTTTAGCATAATTATATTGTTTGAAAAAGAAATTTAAATATAAAAAAAAAACACTAATATTTCATGTATAAAATTCGTATTTTCTAAAAATATAAATAATTGATTAATCTTAGTATAACTATACTAGTAACAAAAAAATATAATTTCAAGGTGATAATACGTTAATAAATTGTGCAATTGTAATACAAATCATACTAATGTTTTATGATCTCAAAATACTTAAAATATTAACTCTTGTTTCCCATTTATCTGTAATTCTGAACGTGCGTATATGCATTAAAAATATTTAATATTTAAGAGAGGTAAAATAAAATCCAAACAGTATCAAAAAGCGACTATTTTCGTCTGTCATTGTTTCTAATAACTATAAGAAAAGTTTCTCTACGATACAGAATTTTTTTCTGATTAAAAAAATACATTTCCATAAATAAAAGAGAAAGTTTCTGTTCTACACGGGAATTTTTACTTTTTTTTCAAGATTGGTTTATTGACTGATTCGGAAAAGTTTCCGTTTTAACATGGAATACTTTCTATCCATTCTACCAAAACATTTCTTTGTGTGAATGGAAAGTTTTCCTTATTTTGTCGGAATACGTTCTATTATTACAGATGAGTTTATTTATTTATTTGGAAAACTTCCCTTTATAAAAGGGATAGTTTTCTAACTCTACAGAAACTTTTCTTTCTACATAAGGAAAGATTTCCGTAAGAAACCGGAATTTATTCTGTGTTTAAAGATTAATTTCTGAATCCAATAGGAAAAGTTTCCTGGCAGATAGAGGAAACTTTCTATTTTTTCGGATTTTATTTCGAGCTGTTTCGGAAAATTTACCATACCGATAAAGGCAACTATTTTTCCGTTTCCTACAGGAAACTTTTTCGGATTTTTTTTTTTTACAGTGTATGTGTCAGTATAGTCTTTAAAACACTACTACTATCGCTTAAAAACCTTATCGAATCTCAATTAGATAAATCGAGCAACACGCAGCATACATACATTTCAAATTATTCTATAACAAGACGTATACAAAAAATTACACTACATTTAAAAAATTACAATTATATACTAAGCACTACGATTTCACTTAAACCTTTAATTAAAAAAATGTAAAAATGTATAATGTACGAGTAAACATATCTGAATTAGAAAGCTGCAAATTAAATGGATCTGTAACAACGTGCTTTTGAAGTTGACGCTTCTGCTGTCAGACTTTGAAAAAATTACGAATTAATTTTTTATCTATTTTGTCAAGAGAGTATCTTGTATTATATGAAACTTTTTGGAATTCAGGCAGTTATAAATATGGTATTAACGGATGAAATAAATTATATAATTAAAATTTCATAATATTAGTTTTTATAAAATAAAATAAATTTATAAACAAATCACCCCTCTATACAGAAATTACACCGGCAGGGAGTATTAAAGCTGAAACATGTAAAAACAAAACTATTCATGACAATTCTCAATTTTTGATTTCTGAAACATCGACAACGAAAGCATTTTGAACTTTTTCGAAAATGAAGTGCAAATCCCCTATACGCACACATTTTCTGAATTTATGCGAAAGGCAAAATATGTATTTTAAATAAAATAAAATGTAATCTTTCATTGTTTCATATGTTTGAAACATGCTTTATAACAAGAAATGCGAAAAATGAATAACATAAAAATATTGCAAAACATCGTTTTCATTAATATTTTTGCACGTGATAAAATTTGCAAAAGCATTTATTAATCACTCACTTCCAAGAAATACTTTTAAAATTTCATAAAATTGAAATCAATTTCTCAGCTTTAGAAATTTATGGATTCTATATAGCTGATCCAGAAAGTATTTTGTTTCAAAAATAGAATAAAAAATATGTTTTTTTACTTTCTTCTATCTTGACAAGAAGAAAGTATTGGTTTCATGAAAATTTTCGAATTCCAGTTTTCGACGGATTTATACGTTTTATGGGTCAGAGATTCCAAAAAACATGTTTTTACAAAATGTCTGTCTGTCTGTCTGTCCGTCTGTCTGTATGTGACACAAATTTTGGTGGCGCTCTATCTCAAGAACTAATGCACGGAATTTAATAAAAATTTATATTCAGGTAGTCCCTGATATAGATTGGTGCTGATTAGTTTTTGGTGTAAATCGCCCTGCAGGTGGCGCTGCTATGTAGCATTTTTCAGGATTTCCGCAAAAGCTCTATCTCAAGAACTAATGCACGTATTTTTATAAAACTTCAGATTCCGTTAATCCTTGATATGGATTGGTGCTGGTGACGTTTTGGTGCAAATCGCCCAACAGATGGCGCTGCTATGCTGCATTTTGAAGCATTTACACGATTTTCGTAATAGCTCAATCTCAAGAAATAATGCACGGATTTTCATCAAACTTCAGATTCAGTTAGTGCTTGACATGAATTGACGTTTTGCTCCTTTTGGTGTAAATCGCTCAACAGGTGGCGCTGCTATGCTACATTTTTTTTTTATTTCCGCAATAGCTCTATCTCAAGAACAAATACTTGGGTTTTCAACAAACTTCAGATTCAGGTATACCTGGATATAAATTAGTGCTGTTTATGCTTTGGTGTAAATCGCTCAACAGGTGGCGCTGGTATGCAGCATTTTTCACGATTTCCACAATAGCTCAATGTCCAGAACTAATGCACGGATTTTCATCAAACTTCAGATTCAGCTAGTCCTTGACATGAAATGATGTGTTGTACCTTTTCGTGTAAATCGCTCAACAGGTGGCGCTGCTGTGCTGCATTTTTGTGATTTCCACAATAGCTCTAGCTCCAGAACTAATGCACCGATTTTCATCAAACTTCAGATTCCGGTATACCTTAATATGAATTAGTACTGTTTTTGTTTTGGTGCAAATCGCTGAACAGGTGGCGCTGCTATGCTGAATTTTTCAGAATTTCTCCTACAGCTCTATCTCAATAACTAATGCACGAATTTTCATCACACTTCGAATTCAGGTAGACTTTGATACGAATTGGTTCTAAATTGATGTAATTTCTTATACTATTTAAATGATTTAATTGACGTGATTTATATAGAAGAAAGTTTTGTGATGGCCACAACATACTAGTTTTTCATGTTATATGTTTGAATATATTTGCATTTCATAGCAAATAAAACGTGAATTTTATTTGGTATTACAAATTTATATTTATATAAAAATTTGCTGTGATTTAAAGCCTTTTAAAATGTTGTTGAAATTATAATTTTCAAATAAAATTATGAAACATAATAAAAGGATTCAATATATATAAATTTGAAAATAAAATTTATTTCAAATATAATTGGATAATACGCGGAAATCTGTAAAAAGATTATTCATTTGCGTCGAAATTGGCAAATATCCTTTTCTGAATTTAATAGTTATTATAAACAAATCAGCAACCAACAAATACATCATCAATTTAATATCATCAAATTTTAATCATCAAATTAATATGAGTCCTTATACACTTGTTAGTTTTATATGCTTTCGACTGGAGATTTTCCTGTAATTTCTAAAAGTATGAGATATGTTTCCAGTATCGTGGTAACTCTGATGTCTCAGTGATTTTTTATAAATACTCTAATATATTTGGCATCATTTTTGGATTTTTTTATAATGTACATTTCACAATAGAAATACGGAATATTTAAGTGCAAATAAAATAAATTTATTCTGATTGTAATTCACTTAGTGGTGCGAGAACATTTCCATTCCTGTGACCACATATTGCACGTTGTCATAATACATATGAAAGGATAATAGCGTCGCGTAAGGAATGCCGTACTACAAAAATGTATGTCGTGATGTGTAATTGTCTTTGATATATTTAATTAGAAAATGTGTTATCTAGAAAAATAATGCGCAGTATTAAACATCTTTAAGTAAATATATTGTTACATTATAGTAATAAAAATATCTTTAAGATTTTCATTAATAGGAATATTTTCTAAAATTTTTAATCTTTAAAATATATAATTACTTGTAACAAATGGAATTGTTACAAGTCTCCATTGATTAAATTTCAAAACTCTCCTGAAATTAATATGCCAATATTTATAAAATGATTGATAAGTATTCTGTCTTACATGCGACGATTCATTTCACCTATAAATATTAAACTTATTTACTGCAAAAGTCTTACATCAAAAACCATTATCATAATTGAAGTAGTGTTTTTCAAAGAATCCGGAAAATTTCAAAAGTTTTGTGGTTTGAACGCTGTTTTACAATGTTTAAATATTTTTGAAATTTAAAAAACCTCTCAGTGTATATATTTGACAATTTTTTCGACAGATTATGCATCCTTATATTCTAATATAAGGGTAACGCATACTTGAACTCCTTTTCAAGATTGCAATTTTTTACTCTATATACGTCTTGTACACAGATTC
This sequence comes from Maratus speciosus, assembly GCA_963932465.1. Classification (NCBI taxonomy): domain Eukaryota; kingdom Metazoa; phylum Arthropoda; class Arachnida; order Araneae; family Salticidae; genus Maratus; species Maratus speciosus. The sequence goes on along the minus strand of OZ010787.1, from coordinate 238,779,275 downwards.
CCGGCATGGAAAAAATGATTAATATTTGTTTCGTCTAAAAATATTCCTTGAGACCAACTGTTAATATTGCAATTGCCGAAATTTCTTGCCAATTGCAGTGTTTTAAGGTTCCGTACTTAAAAAGCAAAACGGAACCATTTTAAGATCACTCCGGTGTCTGTCTGTCACAGTCATGCTACTCGTAAAATATCAAACGTGGAAAGTTCAAATTGGCTGAAGTAATAAAGGCTGTAACTCCACATATTTATAGATTGTTAACCATTCTCAAATAAATTTAGAAAAAAGTGTAGAGGGGCTATTTAAGTTACTTGAAAAAAAAATTTCTTTGTATATCATGAGAAAGATTTCGAAATGACGAACTCAAAAATACATTTCTTTTTTTTTAAGTATTATAATTTCAGACATATCGTCGAAAATGTAACAGAAAAATATGTCCCCCCCTTCCTATCTATTTCCGAATCTACTGAAACTAAAATTATGAAAAAATGAGTGGTAGTAGAAGTTAATTTAAGCCTTGCAGGTAAACTATAGAGATTACCCTAGGCCACATAGTTTTTGAGAAAATCGCATTTTTCCGTTACACACAAGTTTCGATTGTCGGGCGTTCAGCAAAGGTGATTGAGGAGCTCTGGAGGTACCTTTCGTCTCAGAAGTATAAAAGGATTGTTGATAATGATTTTCGAAAAACAATTGTCAGTAATTAGCAGAGATATTAACCGTCAAAGTCACGGACGGTTCGGGCGCTCATAAAGTCACTGGCGGCGTACTCTGTGGGCCATCGGCTTTTAAAGCCTAGAAAACAACTTTTAATGATCACAATGTTCAATAGTAGCATAAAAGCAATAAACTTCAAACTGTTAAAAACAGACTAATTTAATTAGAATTAATCACATAATTACTATGGGATTCGCGACTAGTTTGCATTGAGTTGCTCGCTCAATACGCTACCCTTGTCTTTAAAGGTTAATTAAAAACCTGAATTAGGTTCATCATAAACAGATAAGGATAAGATTAAAAAAAGAGTTATATAGAATAGTAATATTGAATACTATTTAGGCGTCATATATTTCTAAACTTTCGCGGTATATAATTTTATACTTTTCTAGTATATACAGCTATAACCAAACCTACGATGTATAGTTTTTTACAAAGTCTTATTATTCTTTTAGAAACAATTTTTGTGTAATAATACAGTTACCAATTAATATATTTATTGTACAGAACCCTCTGTGCGTGAGTAATACTCACACTTGACAGTTTATTTTATTCATTTTATGTGTCTGTACTTATGTTTTTAAAGGTTTTACAGCTATTTTACAGTTTTATTCACCGCTGCATGACTGTTTTTGCAGAAATTATAATGTCCAAAAATTGTAAAGGCTTTTCTATGTTGATATTTCATATAAAGTCAATACTTTAACAAAATATCCTTCAAACACAACCTTCTGGTTTAGGAAACAACAGGGTCGTCCTGAGCTATATTTCCTATCTAGAGGCTTAGAAATTAAAAAAAATTGCTAAAAATTGGTTTTTTATTTTTACCATTACTTTAATCAAAACATTCCCTTTCTGCAATCAAAAATAACTACCTATTCACTAACCACCAATTTCTATTCCATGCCATATTTGGAATTCCTTTAAGATTTAACCCTTAAATGCCTGATTTTTGTAAAAATCATTGTAATAATGTTTTTCGGCTTTCATTTTTTAAATAAATAATGGGAAAAATACTTTAAAAAATCATATTTTGTTTTAAGTATAGTTTATGGCTAAAAAACAGTTTGTTAATAATCGGCAATACTGGTGTTTAATTGAAAAATTAATTTCCCTAGATAAAATTCTACAATATTAAACACACAAGAATTTTAGGAACTTTAATAAGAAATAAATTTTACTTGCTCACTGCAGGTCAAAATAGGGTATTTCGCAAGCTTCAAAACAAAACAAAAAGAACAAGTAGAAACATTTGAAAAGATAAATTTATCTTTATTCTTAAACAGCACAATTGTTGCCATCTAAATGTTGAAAATCGATTTAATAATATTTTCAGACTGTATTTTATCGGCAACATTAGGCATTATAGCTTCAATATTATTCTAATAGTATTTTAGAGCCTAAATTGGGTATGTTGCCGAAAAGGAACACCAGGCATTTAAGGGTTAAAATTAAAAAAAGTCATTTTTCCCCCTCTAAAGACTTCACAATGTTCCAACCGCCTATCAGAAGGTTGTGGAAGTAATCTTAGGATGCTACTTCATTCACCTGGAAACACCCACTCGCTAATGTTAATCCTATAGGAGAAATATTTAAAATATCTTACTTGTATTTCATTGTCGTAAACGGCTTCGAAAGTGAATGTATCTTCATAAAAAAGACTGCAAACAAAACCGAAAAAGTAAGAAAGGGTCTTTGTTGTGATCGACCTCATCTATCCGATACCAAAATAAAAAATCATTTAAAAATATGGAAATGCAAATGAGATATTTGAAAAAAATTATCCATAGTTAATATTAGCCAGTGGATGTTTTCGCGTGACGAGAAGTAGCCTCTTAATCAAAAATTTGAATATTTTAAAATAAAAAAGATTAAATTCACAGAAAAGCCGAAAATTTTCAATGCGGCTTTTTTTTGCTATGTCCCAGAAAATAATAAAAGAAATTCTAGTTAAGATATATATTTATTACAGATATGAACATAATTTACTAATATGAGCATATTACTTGAAAATTTCATTTTATTTTGTAAAAACAAAAAACAAAGATGTATGTCAGAATTATATGTTAGTGTATTATGAAAAGTCGACAGTTTTGATAGTAAAAATTCTTAATGGGAAAAAAGAACAACAGATATAAATCAAGTAAAAAGCAATAGATGCTCGTACTATATCGCACTTATATTCCAGTTTAAAAATTCATAGAACATTTCTAAAAATGATTGCGTGCTGGAAGGCAGATTCTTATTTATACAAACCGATATCGACAGTTTATGGCTTTTTCCTTTAGGGGCTTTTGAGGAATATTTTGGTTCAAATACTACAATGTTTCCTTATAAGACTGAAATAAATTCAGATAAGTGCTTTACTGAGTTTAGTTTCTGATGGCACTCTTGAGAATTTAAAGCAAAACGCATGATACTACCATAAAATAAATCAAATTTTCTGAAGTATTTGGATATTACCGTCAGAGATTCCTTTATCTGAATAAAAAACAGTCAGAGTGCACATTCTTTAGAACAGTTTTTCTAGAATAAATTTGAATTAAGTTGGACAGGGAGGTTTTCGTACTTTTTAATTACTCAATCAGAAATTTCAAAACAAAGTATCATTACTGAGTAGTCGTCTCTGTAAACCATAAAATGTATGTATGCTCAACATGGCCCACCACATCCAAATAATTTTAACACTTGAACCCGGGCTGTTACAGCAGTTCTTACGCTTTAGCATCAATGCTCATATTTAAAGGTTAGTATTATTTTCAGACTTTTTTTTTATCGATCTATATGCCTAAAAGTCATTCTTAGTTTTCATGTTCTTTGTACAAATGGACAGTGTTGACCGATTTCCACGAAAATTTATAAACATACGTTTTAGAAGAGTGAGTGAAATTACTGCCAACTTAAAAAAAAAAAAAAAAAAAAAAAAAAAAAAAAAAAAAAAAAATAGAACACACTTTACACATATTTTTCAATCACCTGCCATTGTTTATCTTTATAGAATTCTCTCCTTTTTTAAATTTTTTAGTGCAAAGTTCTCTTTTCTGTTCCCAAACCCTAAAAAAGGCACTTTTTTTTCTACGGTACTTTGATTTTATAGCCAATAGAAATTCAGACTCACTTGCTGCATTTTTGCACTTCTAAAACTGACATGATTCTAAGCATATAATACACATTTTTAATATATAAAAAGAAAACTTTATGTGTAAGTTCGTCAAAAAGACGTAAAACCCTCATTTAAATGTATTTGAATTTAAAATATCTACTATGTTAAAGGCATTTCAATTTCAAGGAAAAAATTCAGAACAAATGTGTTAAATATGATATCACTTTCATTAAATACGAAGTTAAACTGACTCTAAACAAACGATTTCAACGTTTTACTTCACATTTCCTTTTATACTACATCTATTTATTATGTTCTAGAATTTAGCTAAGTGTTTTAATACTTTCATTTAATGGTAAAAATTTTACGTTTTATGTTAAATAGAAAATGAAACATGGCAACCGTTTTCTTATAGTAAGTTACTTCTCTTTTCAAACAAAGCTTCATGAGTGACTTCACGACTAGAAGTGTCTAGATATTGATGTCATTTTCATCGTGCCATTATAGATTTAGTTTTATGAATGAAAATAAAAGTTTCCCTTTAAAAATAATCAGGCAATCCATCCCGTGCTATTATGTAACAGATGCCTAATATACTGACCGTTAACAAAGGATAGATAAAAAATTGTTTTTAATTTAAAACGGTAACAGATTTTTTACATTTAGTAATTTTTTTAGATTGCCTTAACAACTCCATCAAAAAGCATTTTTTTTTAAACTTTTGTATTGGTGAGCGGTTAATTGCTGAAAACTTTTTAATATTTTTATCAAACATTTGTTATTCTGATTGTTTCAGTGTTTAAGCGTGTATTTCTATTACAGATCTGTTAAATTCGTATTGTATCAATTAATTTTTTGCGAAGAGTTAATTTCGTTCGGAAGTTTAGTCATGGAATACTAAACGGAAATAAACAAATACTGAATTATTAACATTGCTTTAACAACAGACAGGTTAATATTTTGTAAGTGGATTGCACATAGATTTAAAAATATTCAATCATGAATATTATTTTAAAATCCATAAAAAACCTGTAAATTAAGATACCCTTTTCAAATAAATTTCAGCTGAAATTACTTTTAGTTTATGATGCTCAGAAATTAAAAAAGATGCAGTAAAAGCGAAATTTGTGTATTAGGTCGTTGCACAGCGAATATGATATAAGCGTTCTTCACGGACATTTCATTGCTTGCTTTGTAACATAGATTTAAGAGAAAACTGGTTAATTTTTCGTAATTATGTAAAAATATGCATCCTTAATAATTACTTTAAAATCCACAAAAATTCCGTAAATTGGGATACACTTTTCCAACAAATTGTAGCTGAAAGTACTGTTTTTTCTATTCAACACAGTCAAAAATGAAATTGTGTGATGTTTAAAATTTAAAAAATAATTCAACAATAAACATATATTGGTTAGATCGTTTCCACCGCCAATCGGCGTTACTAGATTGATTACTCGATTCTGAGTTTTTGCTTTATACTGTAGATCAGGGGTTCCCAACCATTTATTGGCCACGCCCCAACGAAGCATCTGTAAAATCAAGATGCTCCCCCCCCCCCCTCCAAACTCATCACACACTTATTCTGTAATACATGTCTCTTATTATTTAAAAAGTGAACTATATTCACCTGGTGGAAGCCTAACGTAGTTTTAACAATAACTATTCATTTTTAATTTTTCAACTTATCATAGAGGTACATTTTCTGCCACAATTATGCTTTTAATATAATTTTATAAATGCAATGATAAATCTTCACTTTTATGCCAAAATTCTTCTGTTGCTTCTAACTTTCCCAACTTGTCTCAATGTTTAACAAAAGTTATTATATATGTTCTGCATTTATACCTTCACAAAATGCTAAAAGTTACTCTCACATTTAGCATGAAAATTGATAATATTCATACACTTTATAATTCATTTCAGTAATTTATTAAGAGTTGACGGAAAAGCTTGGGACTCCAAATTTTTTTTAATACACAAGAAGCATTCTGAACTTTAAGAATTTTAAATAGGCATTATTCCCCATCAAAACATTTTAATTTTTTATCCTCCCCGATTATCGGTAATTAACTGCCATATATTACCACATTTTCAAATTTAAGTTGTATATGGGGCATTCTCACAATCTTTTGACTTTTGGTGAAAAAAAATCTGGCGAAATTAAACTTGCTAAAATAACATTTTAATCTGATAGACGGAATGCCTTAATGATTCAAAATAAAGAAAAAATGGCCAGCAGCGAACAATTTTTTATTTAACTGAGGTTTAAGATAAACTTGCGAGTTTAATTTTCCTTACCATTTTACCCCTATAACTTTTTATTTTCTTATAAATTTCTACTTATAATGAATTTGCATAGTACCCACAGGGCATTCAAAGAAGAAATAATAACAATGTAGTAGAATTTTTGTATAACATTGTCTTAAAGGGGTATTAAAGAAGGGACGGTAAGGTAAAAAAAGGGGATGGTATTGGAAAAAAGGGACGGTAAGGATGGAAAGGTAAGGAAAATTAGCACCTATTTTTAGGAAAATCATGTTAAGACTAAGAGATAGCCACAATGTTTTTTGATTTTTAGAAACAGTTGTTAACATTGGATTAAATTATTATTATTTTTTTTTATTTATTTACCTCGAAAAGTGCATGAATAAACCTTGGGTGCATGAATAAAACTACCAATAAAGCCACGATGCTTGAAATTGATATTTAAATGCTGATTTAAATTCTACAGTCAATTTCCTACCAAAGAACTTTAGACATTATTTCCCTAGCATACTTCTGCATGAGAAAAAACTTGAAAAAAAAATTGTGGCTGCATCTGAAATGATTTTCTGTATAATTTTAGAAGAGTGGTGGTTAGGAATCTAAAACCCAGGGACAGAGTTTAAAAAATAATATCAACCCTAAAAATGTCTACATGTTAATTTTTAGCTACATATTTATATAAATTCGATTCCAGTTTCAGAAATGTTACATCGAATTATTTTTATTGAAACAATTTTATCCAGACAGCTCCAAACTTAAAAATGAGCATCAGGGACACGGGACGGTAGATGAGTTTTCCTGGTATTTGGACCCCCAACATCGTCCAAAACTTATTTATCTCGTTAATATTGTTATGCAATCATACAATGGGATGTTCCCCAGTATATGAAATAAAAAAAAAACACAAAAAAGTGTATTAAATAAAAAAATATTATTCAGGGACATGAAAGTCTAAAGATTGTTAGTCCCCATCTTGTCATTGTTATCTTCCCCATATATGATATATTCATTTGTCATTGATAGGTATTGTAGCTGCAGTGCAGCTACGGATATTTATTATTTATAAATTTCCTTTTCTAATGCTATTAATGAATTATAATTTTCATAAAGCTGGTAGTACCACGTTTAGTTATTTCAAATATTTTTATATGTTCAACATGTTAAAGACAATAAAAATTATGTATACTATTAAGTAATTTCCCGTATATTTTTTTTTTCCATATTAAATACAGCAGGCAATATAGATAAAAATAGATAATTCGATAAATGATTTAGGAAAATTGTACAATGCATTAGTAATCAGAAAAGTAATAGAAAATTTTAAGAATAAAAATTGGGAAAGAGGACGGCCTGGTAAAACTTTTTTAAAGATTGTTCATAGTTTTATCTGGTATGAATTCTATTTTAAACATTTTGATTTGGAGCTTTTTTAAAATTCATCAAAACAAGTGTTGATTTTTAAATTTTGAATATAATATTTACTTTCAGTCTAAAACATTGCTTTTCCAGAAGAAAAGGCCGGTGAATAGGTGGATTATAAATTTTAAATTGCCCCCAGTGGGGCGTACGCCGCACGTTGGGAACAACTGCTGTAGATAGATGTCATACGAAACAGAATTTCACTAAATGGTTATGCCATATGATTATTTTTTTTTTCACACTGTCAAGAAAATCGCATATTTTTCTGTTACACGCGCCAAATGAAACGGGCGTTCTAATTTATAAAGCTGGGTTATTTTATTGTGGTTTCATCAAAGTAACGTCCTTTTCATTTGCAAAGCGTCATTTTCATTTATGAAACGGGAATTCTCATTTATAAAGCTGGGGAATTTTATTATCCTGTAACATTTATTACGCGGCCTTACAGACAGCTAGTGATATTCCTTCTATCAGCTCTCTTTTTTCTCTTGTTCGATTGAAAGTATTCTTCCGGTATCTCCCGTTTTTGTGACAATGAAAAACCTCCCTTTTGCCGTGTCGGAGAATGTCGTTGGAACTTGGACCGAGAAAAACGGAAACGATTCAGAGACTACTAGATGAAGAGGGAAGTAATTTTCTGATGAAGATGAGTGTCATGAACAATTATGTAATGAAGGTTCGCAATAATCTGAGAGTGAATTTTCTGAATCGGACAACGAGGAGACTGCTGATTCAAATAATACATGCTCCTAGAAAAACAGCATTTTTGTGCATTTGCTGTCGAAAGGCTGTGTGCTTAAAATGCATCTGAAAATTATACCATGAATCTGGTAAGAGTTTTCAAAAATAACTCCAGTATTCCATCAAATATTAGTATTTTTTTTATTGTACCAATTTCACGCTGACTTCTACTTGTGCCACTTTTTACGTAATTCACCGAACCTTTAATGTTTGTGCTATTAATTCGTTCATCGTATATTTGTGTAGCAGGGTAACATATAAAAGCAATGTGAAACATGATATTTTTTATTCATTGTGTACATAGTTCATTTTATGTGGTTTTTGATCCAAAATTTGTAATATTGATTTAAATTCCACTATACTGCATTTATATTTTTAAAAACGTTATAAATTTAACTTGTATTGAAAATACAAATTCTTAGAAATATATAGATCGTAGTTTATTGCAATTATAACATTTTAATTTTTTTTTTAAAGTGCGGTCTTAATTTATTTTACTCGGAAGGCCCCGATCGTTCACATGGGGAAACGAGTGGTTCTGCTTGTTTAAATATAATATATACAGGGTGAATTTGCTTGCCGTTTTTCAATAGTTAATTCCTAATTTATTCATTTTAGAAGTATACTTAAATCTGTAAATATTCTGCAAATGTTTTTTAAACATGTCATATAGTCATTTAGTTTGGAATCAGTTAATTTTGTAACACTTACGAATTTTATTTTTTTAAAACTGTTACAGTATTCTAGCAATAAATTATAGACATTACCTAATTTTTTAAGAATTTAAAACATCCATTATTTTAAAACATCCATAACTCTCCCGAATTATTGCACCAGCTTTAATTTTAGAGAATTTCAATTAATAGAATTTTCAATAAAAAGGTTAGAAATCATTATGTAAAAACATTTTTAAATATTTTATTAAATTAAATTCTTAATTCCATATAATTATTTAAATGAAAATGCATATATTTAGAGAAATAATTTTGTACTTTTTTGTTTATTTTTTTATTTTTAAATCACGGCATACTATTTTGTACGTTTTATTTATTTTTTATATTTTTAAATCATGACATACTATAATGATATTGTTGTTTATACCTGAATTATTATAAATAAAAAAGTAATTTTGCAATTTTCATTTATATTTTTAAATCACGGCATGATAGTTTGGTTTTAGCACAACACATACATTTCTTTTCTTTGTAAACAAAGTTTTAGGGAGAGAAATTATGCATTAAATTATTTCATTTTTAAAAGGAATTGATGATAAGTCATATCATCAGCGTCGAAGCAAAACTATTTTGGATGCTGCACTCCTTTTCAAAACTTCGGATCATATCGCTAGAAGCTGCACCATACTTCTGTGCTCAGTGATAAAAAAAATGAAAATAAGCTTTTAAAATTAAAATGATTTTCTTAAATTAATTAAGATTTTAAAAATATAAACTTTGTATTTTTTCATTCAAGCATTTGTGTTTTTTTCTACAATTAAAAAAAAGATTTATGAATCATTATTACAAATACTCAGTGATTTAAAAAAGGGGTTTCTTTTAGCTTAATTAAATTTTTTAACTGGAAACTTTGGATTTTTTTATCCAAACATATTTGACATTTTAAATAAATATAAAAAATTAAAGATTTCTAATTTTTTCAAATCCTCCTCTGCTTCGTTTCGATTCCACGATCTACCAATTAAGAGAGAAAAGACATACCACAGAGATACTGGTATCCAGACCGAAATAGCTTATAACAAAATTTGAAACAAATCTCAATTCTGTCAACAGATGGCTCCGCTTCTGCACATCACCCCAACTAAGAAGCGGACTTCCCACTTTTCGTCCTATCATAGGGAAACATCTAGGAATGAGATGTTTCTGAACTTCGAAGCACAATTTATAGGCATTGCAATTTCAGCGCCAGCTGTTAACGGTTTTTGCAACTAAATTTTGAAACTTTTGTATAACATTTTTTACAGCTTAATTAATAAACAAATAATTTACCGCATAATTCTGTTGATCTTTGTTTATGAGATGTTTAATTTTGAAATTAGTGTCTTATTCGCTGGACACCCTGTGTATATATATATATATATATATATATATATATATATATTTAGATATATAATTATTCGTAATATACTTAAGGTCAAAACCGTGCTATGATGGATTTACTCAGATTGAAGTTGTATTTTGTGTTATTAAGTGACTTTATTTTTCATGCATGATCCACTATCTTTATCACAAGCAAATCTGATAAAAATAGCATATTTTTAGAATTCCAGCAGGCTATAACTTCAGTTCCAACTAATGACAGAAGATATCAAAGCTATTGTTTTGATTCGTAGAACTTCATAAGTAAAGATCTTATTGGAAGAAGATGTTATGTAACAAAAATTAAATTTTGAAAAAATTGAAGTGAGAGCTTATTTTTGTAAATTGTATCAATTTGTTTTCTTCTTAATAGTATATTTTCACATTTTGAAAACTACAAATCACTCCCAGGAAAGATTTATAACATATAATTTTCAAATAATAAAAATTTTGAAAACTGTTTATTTTATTAAACATTAAAGTTTGTGGTACTTACGTATTATCTGGGACAGATAGATACTTCGCGAAAAAGGGTTGACAATCGCAAAATTTGTTTAATGGAAAATTCGTATTAGTGTTCAAAACGATAGTTTAGTGTACATTTAATAAATAACATAAACTCGTTAAAAATGATAAATAATATAGAAGCAAATTAAAATCATACACAATTTAGTGTATTATTTAGTAATTTAGTATACATTTATTAAATACATAACTTCAAATTGACAGCTTTTAGCAATTAATTATATTAACGACGGTAGGCTTATTTCAAGCAATTTGTTATGCTCACTAGAATGAATACAATATACCAATATTAAGTAATATAATTATTAGGGTGGATCGAAAAAACTGAAGTACTTATAATCGAAACGTAATAGCTCGGAAATGTTTGTCATAAAAAAATAAATTCATAAAATACTACACCAATCGGTTAATACCGTTTACCTCATCATTTTACTTCTTTTTGGGAACACCGGATTTCGAGCTTATTCTATCGACGATAATGTTCAGAATTTTCAAGCTATGATTTTGAGACTTTCACAAAAGTTGCTCTATATAATTAGCTAATATATTATGCACATTATATTTTGATTGCATTCCCGCATGCACAGTGAAACATTTTTTAGTAAACCTGCTCATTTTTCTTCCAATTTTTATTATTATTTAATTCTGATTGCAGAGTATTATGTACTTGTACAGTGTTGTTTGTCATATTTTCTGAAAAGAGGTTTTTTTATGTTAAGAACTCTGCAAATTATGAGCAAAAAACTTGGCAAAATTTGGGCCTGTTTTTATAAAAACCTTAATTTCTCTATGAGCATACATGCTATCCTCATAAAAAAGATCCCAGTATATTATAAGACAATTATTAATAATCTCGAGTTTGAACGCTTTCTACATTAGTTTTTACAGGGTTATCCAAAAGATATTCGTTCTTTTTCAATTTTTTGAAGGTCCCCCATGCGGTTTCGGGAAAAAATCTTAGCGGAAATATATGACTATACTATACTGTTTTCACTCCTGAATTTTCAGGTTAATTCCTCATGTATTTTTCTTGATATTTAACAAAACGTCTAAAATCGCAAGTGACCGGTCACCTTTGGCCATATAGTGTAGTATGTATATATCTATGCTCTATCGTATTATCATGGAAAACGGCAGTATTCCGAGTGACGCAGCCTTAAGCCTAAAATCGTATCGTAGAATTCGTAGATGGCGGATTTCATATATACGGCTTACTCGACATCAAAGAAAACGCGAAAAGCCGCCATTTAATAACTCAGCAGATATTGGGGCTATTGTTCTGATTTTTTTAGAACAGTCTTATATCTGCAGTCTAATCATATTCTGAAATTTTTACATTTCTACGTACAGTATATTTTGAGATCTAAATACCCATTTTTAAAGCGGAACCGATGGAACGCGATGGAACAATTTCTAACGTCAAATTCTGGAAAACGGCTGAGGCGATTTTCTTTAAATTGATATATAATATGAATCTGATTAAGATGAAATGAATAACACTTTTCTTTTTTGTAGGAAAATTCGTTTTATTTTTGACATTATCGTTTCCCGTTAATACAACAGTAAACCATTTGGAAGTCAACCAACTCTCTGATACTTTTCTCGTCTATGATTAGTCAGTAGGTTTGACGTCACTTCGTAAGTGGGAGGAGTCTTAATCCATCTGACCAATTAGTGCAAAGTGCTGTGAGTTTGAATAGGTAGATAATCAGAAACAAAACTTGCAAAGTCATTGTAGGTATTATAGGTTACAGTTAAATATCTGACTATAGGCAGTAGGGTGTATCGATTTTTAACTTTTTTTTTGTTTCCAAATTCCAAGTTGATAAAAAGTTGCTACTAGACACCACAACTTACCACAAAAAATTTTGGATTTTTAAAAAAATGTTTAGGTCTCCCGCACAAGGCCTAAAGTTTAGAAATTTTACTTAAAAAGTTAATTTTTGCAAAAATTTAAAAAAAAAACCTAAAACACTTTTTTTCTAAATTGCAAGTTAAAATTCCACTAACAATAAGCACAAAAACGATAGAAAATGTATTTCAAAAACTTAGCACAACATTTAGGTCTCTCGCACAAGGCCTAAAGTTTGTTAATTTTGACGAAACTTTCGTAATATTTAGTGTAAATGAACCATTTTTTTTTTCGTTAAAAACACCAGACTTAAATGTATTTTTGTTACAGGAGGCATAAAATGACACAATATAAATAAATAAATAAATAAATAAATAAGTAAATATATATATATACATACATATATATATATATATACATACTACATAAATAATATATAAATGTTGTATACCTTAAAAAAGATAGTTTAACGATGTAAATTGTTTGATAAAGGTGTTGAAATAAACTCTATCGTTATTTGTGATTACTATTGTTCATTACAAATGTATAAAATATTATAACGTGGAATAAAATGTAGTATATAAGTACAAAATGTTGCTGATGTATTTTCATAGAACATGAGCGCAGTTTTCTTGTTGTATTTCAAATTAACTGACTTGTTTTAAATATTCGTCCTTTCATCTTGTCTTCAAAACCTGAAACGAAAGTTATATACAGTATTTACGTAGGCCTACATATTTTTACAAAATTATAGAAATGATCCCCAATGAATTTCAAATATTATATGGAAGACAGTAAGATAAACATGTTATTTAAAAACATTAAAAATCAAAGTAGTACAAAAAACACTTACTTACATTTTAATCCTTCACTGAGGTTTTGTACTGGCTCTTGATATCGAACGTAGGTAGCTCTTTACGGTCTTCCAGTCTGGCACGAATGAAACCATCTCTTTCGATCATCCCATGCACTCGCTTTGAAGCTTTTGTGACTTCTTTCACAATTCGTTCCACAGCTTGAGTGTGAGAAGGAATTGTAAATCCAACCCTTCCACTTTTTCCCGTTTCCGCAATTAACTGTAACTCTTCTAGGCTCATATCGGCAACAAGAGGGGGTTTGGTTACTGAAGAGGTTTGCCAGTCAATCATATCTATATAGTCTTTAGCATTAAAATTGATCTGAGGGGCTTTAAATATCCTTACCCCTTTCTTTTCTGTTTCACGAGCTTTCTGGATTCTCTTATAAGCCAAGACTATGTTTCCGTTCATCAAACAACATAGTTATTAAAACATGCTCTGGGTAAGCTATGAATGCGTTTCTCTGTAACGTTGCATGGACGACATGTTTTAGCTCGTCTTCCAAGTAATTTCTGAAATGAATCATTTAAAAAAAAATAATGGAACCCTGCGGGATTTTGGGATTGCACTTAATTGAGAACCATGATGGTATGTAGACTTTCATTATTAATTCTGAAAGCATTCTCAGCTCAGGGGTCGGATCATCCATGTCTACATACAAACGAAGGATTCGATTTGCCAGGGTAAGCCACCTGGCGTGCGAGATGTTTCCGGCGTTTCGTCTGGCCAACTCTTACCTAGTGATACGGCTTTGGATATTTCGTACAGATACTTTTCGTCTGTGCTCAACTCTTTAAGATCAACTTCTGGTATCGTATATCGCTTTCAATTGCAACAAAATTGACAACATCCAGATTTTGGCAGCTTAGAAGTTGTTTACCAATAGGCCCACTAAATGTGTTTAGTCCAGAAGTTGGCCCATCAAGAGCAACAATAATTTTTCTAAATGGTAATTCATTCAAATGTAGTAGACACACAATTGCCTGCAGTGGCTGTTGTATTTTATTTTCAAATAAGGTGATAACTCCATTTGAAGTGCCTGTGTTTGCTGCCGTACCATCACAAGTTTTTAAGATCGACAGTTTTTTCTTCACAATACTTTACAAGTGATGTAACTATTTCCTTTCCTGTTCCATTTATGGAAGTTACATGACCGAAATACTTGGATCTAGGTTCTTCAACAATAGATATGTGTTCTTCCATTAAAGATTTTCGGACACTTTTACCAGCTACAATTTCTTTTGTTATGGTTTCATCTTTACGATCATCAAAGTAAATGGCCAACAGATCGGAGGTTCGAGTTGAGCTTACTTCTTTACGAGACTTAAGTTTTTCACGTGCTACTTTTGATTTGTCAATTACTGCTTCTTGGTTCTCCGCAGTAACGACATTTAAGTCTCGCAAAAGGGTAGTAGCTAACTGAGCTCCAGCTCTACTAGAAATGCCCCTGCGGTCACAAGCTCGTGAAAACAAAGACAAGCGTTGTAGCAGTTTTTGTTTTACTCCTACACTTGACACACTTTTTTGACTCGTATCAAGTACATTTATTTCAAAATCATTATCTTGACAAGATGTGTGAGACATTGAATCATCTGTACTATCACTAGAATCAATGTTATCAACAGATTTTAAGTTTTCATCCTCAGTCTTTTTTACAACTACCTGCATTAAAGCTTGTGACCTAGATTTTCTTTCTAATAGCTTTTTAAGCTTTTTAGTCTCGTTTTTGTCACACTCTGCAATTGACATCAATGTAGGACCACGTTGGTCGAGCAAAAACTCGTGTTCTAGTGCCGGGACTTTTTTATCAATAGAACAAATACAGTTGCTGAGGTCACATTTGCAAGTACAAATATCAAACAATGCAGTTTCAGTTTTGACTGAAAGCTAGTTACTGCATCTTTGTGGGAGTTAGGATACTTCTTTTTAGGCCCTGAACACTTTTTAATTTTCTCAAGCTGCTCATGCAATTTTAAAACCATAAATATTGTGTTTTTGGTGCCACAAACAGTAATTGAAGCTCTTTTCCATATTTCCTCAAGTTTTAAAGCAACTCTTAACGCAATTACCTTCTTTGCAGGCTGATGTATTCCCTCTTGTTTCATTTCAATGCGTTCCCACTCAAAATACTTCAAAACATCCATCTTGGTTGGCAGAACATTAAACTCACTCACATCAATAGGTTGCCCGATAACCGGCCTGTCGGTAGTTTGTCTAGTTAGATGCGGTTTTTTACTCATAATGAACAACAACAACACTCACTCAGCTGATTCTTACACAAGACTATCGCATTTAAACACAACCGTAATGCTCGCTCGCGGGCAGACGACTACTGACAAGTCTGCGCGGTGATGCATAGGTGTCGCGTCACCGCGGCGCAACAGTCTGGCCTTCCCCCCACCCCATCGCTTCAAGTCGACGCTTGACGTATTGAAATGTGATTTATTATTTCACTTATTTCAACAATTCCAATCAAGCCTAACGAGGCTTTAGTTACATTTAATTTTTAAACCAGCAACAACACAAATAGAAGCAACACAAGAAGCACTGAAAAATGTTCAAAAATTGGCTGAAATTTACGACTTTTAGGCCTTGTGCGGGAGACCTAAATGTTGTGCTACGTTTTTGAAATACATTTTCTATCGTTTTTTGTGCTTATTGTTAGTGGAATTTTAACTTGCAATTTAGAAAAAAGTGTTTTAGGTTTTTTTAAAAATTTTTGTAAAAATTTACTTTTTAAGTAAAATTTCTAAACTTTAGGCCTTGTGCGGGAGACCTAAACATTTTTTTAAAAATCCAAAATTTTTTGTGGTAAGTTGTGGTGTCTAGTAGCAACTTTTTATCAACTTGGAATTTGGAAACAAAAAAAAAAGTTAAAAATCGATACACCCTAATAGGCAGTAAATCTTTTTTTAAATATTAAAATTTTAAATATTAAAATATTAATTATTATATGTTTTAAAATATTATATATATTAAATCAAATTTCGATTTTTATTATCTTTCTTTTTTGTTATGAAGAAATTTCTCATTTCTGCTTTTTGTCGAAAAAATATTTAGATCCATTTTTTAAAAAAGGGAATTTTTTTAAATCATATGTATTCAATATAATTGTTATTTATAATTTTTTTTTAATTATTATATTCGTCAATATCTGTAAACTAATATTTCCGATTGTTAAATAAAATTTAAATAATTACTTTTTCAGTAGAAGCAACCCATATTTTGAATTTTATTTATTAATTGTAATTAACTGGAACTAAAGAATGAAACTTAAATCGACATATTAAACTAGTATTTCACAGGAATAATTAAGTAAAGCACAAAAATATCATTTAAAAAAATGTTTATTGAAATTGTATCATATTGAAATTGAGATATCGAAATAATATCTCCTGTAATGTATATTTTCCCATGTAAATATTCCTGCACTACAAGATGCATATTCAGAATTTTTTTTATAAATATTAGAAAAAAATTGCAATTTTTCATTTTTTAGACATCGAAATTTATTCCTTTAATCGGGATTATAAATTCTTTAAATTTACCAAGCTGTTTATATCTTTTTGTACTGTTGCATAAATTGACATGCAAATAAATTGCAGTTTTATATTTTTATCTTTGGGGGAGGAAGAGGGGCTCAATCAAAGGTTTATTAAACCATCTCTTTAAATCAAAAGAGCATAAAATGCAAAATTTGTCATGTAAATTTATTTTTAAAAATATATTTAAATTATTTTCTAGTTTCACAACAACAACAACAACAACAAAAATACCTTACAAACTTCCCATTTTTTTTACAGAAAAAAATTAAACTAAATAAAACCTGAAATTAAATAATTCAGTTGGCTAAATAAATTATTAAACCATTGCCTAGCATTAAAAAAATTATAAGGTACAAAATATAATTAAAATCTGTTTCTGAAATAATTTAAGTTCCTAGTTAATACGTCAATAATTAAATGATTTTCTGCATAGCAGCGCCATCCATTGGCTAAATGCAGCATTAACAATAAATGGGAAATGTATTCACAGAAAAAAATAAGTGACATAAAATCTCAAATTAAATAATTCAGTTGGCTAAATAAATTGAGGACCCCAGAAGCCAAGCGGTATAAGTGACAAAATTAAAAAAATTGAACTAAGTGTACAGACGACCGGGAAATTTGCTTTTTTCTTTTCAGGTAAGGAAATACAAGTGATTTTCTAATTGTGTTGTGTTTTAGAGATCAACCACTTTTGCTGAATAATGATCAATATTGAATAATTATAAATTTAAAGAAAATTGCACTCTACTTTTTACACATTTATTGAAATAAGTGTTCAAAACCACTGTAAAACAAACAGCACTTTCCTATTTCAATTCAGTCAATTATTATTGATTATCAACTTTAATGTCAATTATCTTTTAACTCAATTTACTCCAAATCGAAATTTTGTCACTTGTACCCCTTGGCTTCTGATGTCCTCAATTATTAAACCGTTGCCTAGCATTAAAAAAACTTCAAGGTACAAAATATAATTAAAATCTTTTTTTGAAGTAATTTAAGTTGCTTGTTTCATGATTAGTTAAATACATCAATAATTAAATGCTTCTCTGCATGGTATCGCCATCTATTGGCAAAATTCCGCATTAACAATAAATGGGGGGATATTATTACAATAAAACTTTCTTTTGAATAAGATGATTAAAAATCTTAATATTTCAGAACAGGACCTAATTTACGATTTTAAAAATGCACTTAGAGTTTTGAAAGAATTACCGAACAATTCCACAATATTTTAATATTTTTTTAACTCTATGTGTGTTAAATACATTTATATCCTTTCTTTTTTATATTTCTTGTCTGTAATACAGCAGTAAAATGATGCTTTCTTTATTTTATTTGTAGTTATTCATTTTTGAATCATTTTAAATCTAATCATCTTTTATTATTATTTTTTTTTATTTTTTATTTTGACTTAAAGTACAAAGAGGGGGGGGGGGGTGATTTTTCACACAAGACTGCATAGTTTAATTTTCATCTATAAACTGTAATTCCTGAAATTAAAATTTTAAGTGTGTTAAGTATTTCTTAAATTTTGTACATAGATATTTCATTTCATTTTATAAAAAAGTGAAAGTTCGCACCAATATTCTGATAGATTTTGAAGAAATTTCCTAATCTATGCCCGAGGTATTTGTTGTTGTTGTTGTTGTTGTTTGTTTCTTATTTTTTTTATTTGTATTTGCAATCTGTAAACTTCGGATTTTACCATTTGAAATCAGCAATCAATTTTTGCTACTCAAAGATCGTACTGTAATTTTTAATGTGAAAAATCGTCACGAAGACAATGCAATATACAATTTAATTACATTTTTCGACAACAAAGATTTATAATTCCCTTACCTTGCAAAATTTGGGATACCATTGTTCAATGCTACAGGAAAATATACACGCAATATTTTAGCATTAATTTTAAAAAGTTCTAAAATTGCGACTTACTGAACTCCGTGTTTATTTTCATGTTAAATCTCTTAATTCAGATTCGATAGCTATAAAGAAAATAAACAAATTATCAAAGTTAACGCTATTATTTATAAAACCACTTAGTGATATTTAGAGCACATTATATTAACCTTAACTGGCAAAATTTCCGTTTTCTAAATACCATTCTTATCTATTAGTATTCATTGCTTTATTAAACGAAACATTTTTGTGATTAAATAAAGGAATTTCTATTCGGAAATAGTGGTACACAATGCCACGCAAAAATATCCCCGCAATATTTTAGTATTAATAAAAAAACAATTAAATCTAAACTCAGTGGAACTCCGCCGTAACTTTAACGTCCAAACTTCCAGTTTTCTGAGCATCACTATTGGCTATTAGTAATCTTTATCTTATTACACGAGACATTTGATTAAATATTTAATTCTATTCGGAAATAGTGGTACACATTGCCACAGAAAATATGCACGCAATATTTTAGCATTAATTAAAAAATTAAATTGTAAAATTGCGACATACTGTACCGTATATCTTTCCTTGTTAAATCTCTTAATCCAGATTCGACAGCTATAAAGAAAAGAAACAAATTATCAAAAGTAACGTTATTATTTATAAAACAACTTAGTGATATTTAGAGCACATTCTATTTACCTTGGAGGCCAGACTTTCGTTTTCTGAGAATCACTATTGTCTGTTAGTAATCTTTATCTTATTACATGAAAAAATTCCGTAATATAATAAAGTGAATACCTCTATTCGAAAATAACGGTACTCCAAATTCGTATGATTTTCCAGCTATGTAATAATGTAATTAATTTATAATATTTTAAAACATTTGAATTGTTTAATTTTCCTTTTAAGTTTGTGCAAAAATATGTAATTAAAAACCGCACAACTTATTTTAAAATCTTTCAAAGTCGATTATATCCTAAATTGCACAACATCGAAATTTTTTATAATAAGTTTCTTTAAACATATTCATTCATTTAGACAAAGATTTTTGCTGTATGAATTTGTCAAAATTGTCTCTGGAAAGAAAACTGTACATCAATAATGTTAATGCGTTACTTAGGAAACAAAGTGGCATAAAAGAAAAGGTAAAGAAAAAAATGCGGACCAGGGCAATTCATCGATTACACCGGAGTTTTTATCTTAAGATCTTGCACGTGAATTACTTGTCTGAAGAGAAAAATGTAAGAAGAACAACATATTTTCCTTTAATAATATTTTTTTTTCGAAAAACTGCTTGAAACTGACTTGCATGTTCTTTAATAATACTGCATAAATATTTAATTTAGAAGAGATATATTGCTGCAAACATAACGAGATAAGAAACAAATATCATTAAATTTAAGCACTCGGTTTCTCCTACAAGTATTTTCTCATCTAATTATCCTTAAAATAAGATTTTTTTCCTGTACAGATAATGCATTAACAGATCTTTTTAAAATAATATTTCATTTTAAA
This sequence comes from Maratus speciosus, assembly GCA_963932465.1. Lineage (NCBI taxonomy): Eukaryota > Metazoa > Arthropoda > Arachnida > Araneae > Salticidae > Maratus > Maratus speciosus. The sequence continues at coordinate 238,758,744 of OZ010787.1, read as the reverse complement.
GTGCTTTATGATAAATTTAGTAAAAGAAAGAGAATACCTAATCATTTTGCTTATTTACGAATACGATTTTACATAAAATACATGAATTTCTATTTAATATCTATTCCAATTAATAATTTTTAAGATTTTTCCAGAAATAACACCAAATATTTGCTTGTTTTTATGTACTAAATATTTACTTAAATAAATATGTGTTTATTGTTCTTACTCAATGTAATCTGTGACAAATTTACTCTGAAATCTTATTCGGTTAGTTTTATTTTTGTTTAAAACAGAAATACATGTCTGTATATATATATATATATATATATATATATATATATCATTGAAATCCTGTACAGAAATTTACTAATTGTAAAAATGCAATTCAGATTTTATTATAAATAGGATATTAACAGTATTACACACTTTAAGTTTCTTCTTATATTCTATAAATATAAGCCACATTTCAAATAAATAAAACACGTTAAAAATATTCTTTATCTGAAAGAAATGAATAGTGATTAAGATTAAAATGCATTTTTAGATCTACAGAAAACATAAATAATATATTTAAAACAACAATAAAGAAATGTAAATAAAATATGAAGATATATCGAATTGAGCTTTTAGAAAATATAATAAGTATTCAGTATTACTAATAAAAATAATTGACAATATCGTAAAAATTTTTACTTTTTAAATATCTTTAGATTTTAAGATTAGTCGACAAGCAGTTTCATTTCAGTGTAAATATATTCCTATCAGCCAGAAAATCATGTGGAAAAATTATCTTGATTTGAATGAAACTGAGGAAGTTAAATTGAAAATAAATTCATTAATAAATAAAGACATTCACAGGAAAGCGTAAAAGTGCCGTCAACCGGGGCTACTTTGGGCCACTTTTTCCTGGTTCCACTCACATTTCCATTATTAAAAAATATTATATGTTATTTTTCAACATCGAAATGGAGTTGTAAACAATTGCATGAAACATTGAAGCAAACTGTATGGTTTTAAAAAGGAATTTTTTTTTAAAATATTTTTTTACTATTTTTAAAGTTTTGGAACAAAGTAGCCCCTGTTGGGTCCTTCTTTGATCCATTCACTTAGCTTCATATAAAATGAATACATTTCATATGTAAATGAATACATTTTTATTGAAACCCCCATGCAATAGCATTTGCTAATAAATTAACACTGAAAACTCGATAATCAACCTTGTTTTTTTTTAACATTTAAACACAATAAACAAATTGTCAATATTAAAGAAACGACAAACAGTTTTTGTCATGTTATCCTCAGCAACTGGTACAAAAACTATTAATGTAACATTTTGCTACAGTAACATTTGAAAAAAAATGTTACTTCAAACATGTTTTAGGAGATTTGGTTGTACAAAAGGCATTTCTAAGTAAATGGGGCTATTTTCGGACCAAAAAACGCCTGGTACAAAGTAGAACCACAATACTAGTTTTTATGTTAACTTTATGAAAACGTAAACATTTCCTGTCAAAATAAAAAGTTAAATGAAAAACTATGATCACACATGGGGTACAGGTTACCAAAGATAATATTTTGACACTTATCTTATTTGTAGCTCTTATCCAGATTGCTTCACTATAGAAAGTTTGGAGAGTTAAAATTTATACAAGAAAAAAGTTGTTTACAAATACATCCAGTGATGCCACAAAAAAATAAATTATCCGTAAACTATTCAAATACCCTATAGTAGGGTACAAAATATTTTTCAAGCTCAAAAACTCCAAATTATCTTGCATTGTTTGTTCAATACAAGGAATAAAACCTTTTTTTATGGGATGAACCAAAGTAACCGCAAGTACCAAAGTAGCCTTGGTTGACGGTATTCCCTCTCACTATTTCACGAACCACTTTCCATCCGCATATTTTGGTAAATTAATACGGACCTAAAGTTATGGACTAGAAAGTTACATGAAAACGGTATCTAGTATCCTATCGGTCCTGCTCATTCGCTGTGAAAAACGACAGCTATATCTGAATTAATGGAAATATGATACTGTCTGACTCGTTTAATATGAGCACAGCTAATACAAGGGCACGGTTAAAACGCGCAATTTACACATTGAGAAAGATTTATCGTTTAAACTATATCAAGATTTACACACGTGTTATGAGCGACAAAAGTAGGATCACTGCTAATACGAGCAAAACAACGTTCATTTCAATTTTAAATTTTGTCAAAAATTAGGGTAAAATTAATAAAAGAATGGTTATAGAATTCACAGCAACTGTTTGATGGCCACAGCAACTGTTGATTCAATTATCATTTTACTATTCAACCTTTATTGTTTTTTATCGCAAGAATGAAGAGAGAATGTTGCCAAGAATTGCAATCACCGCCAAAAAAAGCGCTATTTTGCGTAATCATGTTGACGTTACTCTATTCCCTTCTGTACAATGCAAACTGCCTTCTACACTTACGAGATCTGCTTCATGATGGCATTAACCCTTTATATCCTGACGGAACTTTTAAGTACAATTAAAGAAAATTCTATATAAAATTAATTTATTTCGTCTACTAATAAAAGTAGACAAAGTAGAGAATGTGAAATTTGCGTATGATTGTGCTTTTTAAGCAAAAAAAAAAGAAAAAGTCCCCAATTTTATTTCAACAGATGCTACTGTGAAATTTTGTTTGCATGAACATACTGACTTCCCCTCTCGTCAGAAAAAAACGATAATCACAAAGTTAATATATTGAATATTCCATGTTAAATGTATTATCTTAAATTAATTTTAGCATGTAAATAATTATAGTAATTAATAATAGCTATTAATTGAATTATGTGTGTGTTTTTATGATCTTTATTGTCTTCCAGAATATTACGAGAATCGGTTAATACGAGTACTCTTGCTTGCCGTATTAACCGAATTCGACTGTATAGCCAAGAGGGAAAATATGCAAAAACCTCTTCCGAATTACCCATGATTTCAAAAAGCGTTCTTCAAAATTAGACACTTTAAAAAACAATATATTTTTTATATTTAAAGAAGCATTTATAAACACAATTTTTCTTTGCTGCCATTGACATTAAGAAGTGGAATAACAAAACAATACTAATTTTAACGTTCAAATCAATGCTGTTAATTTATCATGTTTGTTTATAATACATTATTCCTGAGTATCAAAATTTTCAGCAGAGAATTTATAGCATTAAAACAAACTTATATTCCTATTTGAGAAAATAGATTATTGCACTATAAAAATTGCTAGGTAACGTTTCCGGAAATCAGCGGCACCAAAATAAACTTTATTTCTTAATTATTCTTTAAAACTCAAAAATATATTTGTTTCTGATGTTTCTAAAGATAACGTTTGCTTTTTAGAATCGTGGATAACTCGAAAATGATTATAATATATTGTCGTTTCTGGCTACAAATTATTTTTCTAGATTAAGAATTATTTGTCTATTTTTTTTTTTCAGTATTGTGTATCCGAATGGCATCGGCTTTTCATCTTCTGATTCCATTTAAAGACAGCATTTTTGTAATTTTCCATCAGAAGTCAAATAAATTTATAACTCTGGTTCTAATATTGATAGATAAAACTCTAGGAATGATAACCCCAAAAGAAAAAAAAATCTGATAACATCGTTTATTTAAACCGGGAGAGCGCGCATCGGATCTGTGGATCCCGATGTCTGCAAAAACATAATGCAAAAAATCAATTCCTCGGGATTCGGAGAAAAACTTTCGTTGTTTCAGTAGCTGAATTCAAGGTCATCTACTTGCTAACAGTATTTCCAAGAATTTCTATCCTTTCTTTTCATGGAAAACAGATTGCCGAGTTGCCTTGCAAATGAGACATAATTGCAACTTTAAATTCCGTTTTAAAATGTAGAGTTCTAAAAGCGGTATTTATTAGAAAATTATTTTGTTATATTTTTTAAACTGTGCTTTTGTGCAACAGGTTGAGCGAAAGTTTTCTAACATAAGTAATTATTAAAACATTTTTTTAAATGTTTTATAAATGGTGTTTTTTTTTTGCAACAAATGTTTTCTGTATAGTATTTACATTATTATTTTTTTCGTTTTGATAAACAAGTACTCTAGACCTACGAAGCCGGTTCACGCATTGCGATAAGTATAAGGTGCGCACGTCTTTGCTGGTTAAGGCAACAACTACTTGACACAGGCTATTTGTAGAGTATCAAGGACGTGTTGGTTAAGGGGACATAATATCTTTCAAAAAAAAAAAAAAAACTGTACATTTTGTTACACTTTTTCAAATCATCATATTCAAAATATATTTGTTCATATTAAAATCAGTTGCTAACAGCTTGTACAATATGGTACTAAAAATAGCAAATAATGCCTTTGTGCAATAATATTAAAAAGCAGAAAATCAACGTTTAAAAATGCACAAATAATACATAAAAAGTAGAAAACAGCTGTTTTAAATCTACTAGCGAGATTTTTCTTCAGTGCAAAATAGAGCAAGGCACAGCGTGATAGAAAAAGCAAGGCTGGGCAAAATGACAGAGAGGCGCCGGTTTATATACCTGATACGGGTATATAACTATACCCGTATCGGGTATGTAAGCCGTGTATATGACGGGGGTATATGACGATACGGGTAGTGAATGCGCTAAAAACAACCAATGAGGGAGAAGCAGATGAAACGACTGAATGGACAAGTAGAGACATCTACCGGCGAAAAAAAGAAAAAGAAACCAAAAAGGGGAATTTAAATTAATGCTTTCCAAATACTTGGAAAATCAGGAGTACTAGATAAGTCATTGACTAAAGAGTGAGAATTTTTAATGATGTGGTAAGCTTACCAAAAATTAGGATAAAGGTCAGAAGAACATTTTTGGATAATGATGCCTGAGGAATAATTGAACCTATGATGGAAATACCAACAATGTAAAGCAATAGAAGAACACTTAAGCTCCTGATTTTTAACATAACCTCATGCTCTTTTAAACGAAATCTAAGAGCACGTTTAGTCTGGCAAATATAAGAAAGAACACACTGGCAAGAGATTTGGTAAATAAACCAGTTATCTAGGTGATTAATGGAGTGTTTGAGATTTGAAAAAGGGATATTTATTAACAGGAGAAAAAATAACATTAAAATCAAACCTTCTTAAGATTTTAGCAACGTGCTGAGTGGTTTTAGGAAAAATGGCAACACAACTGAAGTATTAGAGTTGGAATAAGAATACTTTTCAGAATGGCCGGGTTTTGTTAATTTCTTATAAATAGAGTCTATAATATTAGAGATATAACTACGATCAACCTCAATAGCTTTGTGGTAATTAAGTTCAGCGCTAAATAACTGAGGATTGAAACAAATATTGGTAGCTTGAAAAACAAAAGTATCGAAAGCAGCTAATTTCTGGTTAGGAGAATGAGAAGAATACCTGTGAGGTGGCAGACTGACAGCAAAAGGATTACGAAAGACGGTAGTCTGAAAGCCATTTTCACAACGAATAATAAGGACATCCAGCAAAGAAAGACAGTTATTGGACTCAATTTCAGAGATTGACTGCAGGGATCAATGGAATTCATAACAGAGAGAATATGATTAATATCTGAATTCATTTCAGCCAGGACATAAACATCTTCAATATAACGAACATAGAACGGAAATTTTAAAATTTCAAAAAGTTTGACTTCAAAATAGTGCATATAAATATCGCATAAAATTGGATTAAGAGTATTACTCATAGCCAAACTGTCCTTCATACGAAAGGAATTTCCATTAAAAACAAAAGAAGTATATTGCAACAAGCAAGCGCGAGTGAGAAGGATAAAATCTTCGATTTCACAATAAGAGAAATGGAATTCAGAAAGCCTTTTCTTGAGGCAATCTAAAGCCCCCACATCCGGAACGTTAGTAAATAATGATTTAACATCAAAAGAACGCCATGTGGCCCTGCGGCTTAAAATTATGAAGTATTTTTAACGAAATCAAAATAATTCTTAACAGTGAAACAGTTACTGCTCCAAAGTGGAAAAAAACAGAAACTAAATATTTGGCAAGCTTGTAAGAATCTCTACCAATACTAGAGACAATAGGTCTGAAAAGAATGTCAGATTTATGGACCTTAGGTAAAGCATAAAACCTGACACAGTGCGCAATACAAGAATAAGAGACTTCTTAAAGTTAGCACAAATAATGGTAGAAGACTTGATGGCAGACGTAATAGAGTTAATTTCACTAGTGGAAGGGTCTTTGCGGATATCGACATAAGGACCATCATTAATTACGAATTGAATATTTCGAACTGAACGAAAAAATGCCTAGGCTGGGAATCGAACCCAGATCCTTTGATTACAAGGCCAATGCTTTACGGAATAAGCTAACTGTGACGACAAGCAGCCAACGTATTTCGCTCAGATAACCTTAACATCTGGTCTGTCATGTAGACAGCTCAACAGAGTAAACCGCAGGTAAAGGAATTCCATGTAAACGATGGATACGTAGATGAACAAGTCTACAGCATGTTCATCTACGTATCCATCGTTTACATGGAGTTCCTTTAGAAACTTTAGAAATGGTATATCAGATAGGTAAATTGCGTTAAGAGTTTCATATGTGCTTCAGGATGCAAGAATTGTGACAACGAAGAATAAGAATCTGGTCATCGATAAAGACTTGGTCAAGAGACAGAAAAAGAAACTTGAAAAGAAGATACAGGAAGAGTAATATCTTGGAGAATGAAAAATTACATCTATATTTTTTGATGGTAGAAATAATAATACGATCTTCATAGAAAAAAGGGAACAAGCGGCACTGTCGAGAGAAATGCGGGCACATAATCACTAATGGCGTACGAAAATGTACGTGTCCATTTCTACGAGCCTATTCCTGTTTCATGGACATCTGAAATTCAAAAGGCTGAAGATTTGAGTACTCTATTAATCTAGCTCCGTTTCAGTTGGTAAAGTTCTTAGGTCAGGTGGTTCTACCATTTAGTTTAGACAGTTGATGTTGCTATCAGAGTGGAAGCTTGTTCGTATGAAGAATACATATCGAATGTTGCAGTTCTCTTCTTGATTTTTTCCAAAGCAGATTGTATTCTGGCTTAGAAATTTAGATAATGATTTTGCTGTTTCTCCGCAGTGACTAGAAGGAGGTGTCAAGTAACCCAAATATTCCGAACCACGTTCAGACACTTGTTTCGTCTTTTTGTCGACTGTGATGCTAGCCCCTTTTTTTCTATGCAGAATGTTTTATTTTTTCTATCATAAAATATGCTTGTAATTTTTCTTCCTCCAAGATCTTCCTCCTCCTGTATCTTCTTTCTAAGTTTCTTTTTCTGCCTCCTGACCAAGTCTTTATCGATGACGATATCCGTATTCCCTGTTGTCACAATTCATGCAAATTTTGCTCACATACGCGAAAAAGCTATAAAAGTCACCTAATTCAAAATGCACATAACTATTAAATAATACACAATCAGAGCTTAGTTAAACATTTCGTACACTAAACATGACTTTTCATGTAAATTCAGCTAAAATAACTTAAATTTAACATTTTTTAAATTTTTGTTGCAAAAGTTCAAAAATCAGCATTTGAGCAAAAATTCAAGTCATTTGCGGCAAATGAAGGAATTGTCCAAAAAATCTCAATTTTTGTGTGTGAACTTAGTGCCACCAGTGGCAACTTTTCCTCACTACCCATCATCGAAAATCGAAAAAAAAAGTTTTTTTCGGCCCACCCTAATGTACATCACCCCTAGCCCACTATATTGTGGAAGTTGCAACAACAACCAGGGCTGTTAATTGTTAAAAAAAGGTTAATTGTACTTTAACTAATTGGGAGGGGGGGAGGGGGGTATGAGATTTAAACTAATATACCAAGAAATTTAAAGACTGCGAATTTTAGGTTTTATATTTTAAATCCTTTGATACATTGACGTAATCTGGCATGTCAAGGAGGAGAGACATATAATTTCTTCTTAAAGATCGGTTTTGTATTTAATTTTTTTATTTAACCATTTATTCTATTTGGTGCAAAACTGAATAAATATTTCGTTTTATGAAAGTATTATATTCTAATAACACAAACATACATATATAAACAAGTAATTAAATTTGATAAAAAATATTTCAAAAACTACAATGGGTTTTGAAAAATGCATGAAGGCATGCTGAAAAAGCAATAAGAAATTTCTAAGTTAAAAATAATACAAAAGTAACAACAAAAATAAGATAAGATTCTTCGTTAAAAAAAAAATAACGAGTATATGTTTAATATGGTTACATTTTTTATCTAACATAAGTTCTGTAATATAAATGCATGTTAATAGAACACATAATTTAAACAAATTGTGTCAGCTCTGCTTGTCGGTAATGACAGCTATCATACATATTCCATATACTGTCTGGTTCAAAAGGCTATGTCCAAACGACATATGTGGGTGTGTCAGGCCACGAGGAGCAAGAATTACATAGGAACTGGGTGTTCGAAACGCGATCGTGACGGTGCTACTGGATCGTGGTCGTGACGCAAAGAAAAGATAACAAACGGTGCCAAAAGGCCTTCATTTACAAAAAGCTTAATCGAAGTACAAATTACAAATGAAAAATATTACAACTCATAACAAGTGCTCAAAATGTGCCCCATTAGCCCTTATGCATGCCTCAAATCGACACCACATGGGATAGCAAACACGATCCAATTGGCCAGGAGTCTCCCGGATACGTGCCGCCGATTCTGCGATCAGTGCCTTAAGATTCATGGCTGATAGAACGGGTGTCTCGTACACCAGATTATTAAGATATCCCAAGAGTTAGAAATCCAGTGGGTTTAGTTCTGGGGATCGCGGTGTCCACAGTAAGGGCCGATTAGAACGCGTTTGCGATTTCATGCGTTGCCGATGTGAAGCATCTCGGCTAATGAGGCACATTTTGAGCACTTATTATGAGTGGTAGCATTTTTCATGTTTTAGATTAAGTTTAAACTAAACATGAAAAACGATAAAGTTTTTTGTAAAATAAAGGTCTTTTTGCACCATTTGTTATCTTTTCTTTGCGTCACGGTCTCAATGCAATTACACCGTCACGATTGCGTTTCCGGCCTCAGTTCCTATGTAATTCTTGATTCTCATGACCTGCCACATCCACACGTGCGGTTTGGACAACCCGGTAGACACTGGATATTCATATAAAAGCGAAAATATATTTCTATAACTGGCGCTAAATTTAGTTTCTGTGGCCAATGTGCGTTGTTAAAATCAGAAAAGACTTTTTTAAAATATATTTTTCAGTTTATTTAATTTTTGCTTCAAATTTAATTAAAGAATCTGGACCCTTTCCAACATTTTTCGAAATTATTTATGACTTCTACTCATCTGTTTGTGTATTTGCACTTCAATTTTCGTAATGACAGAACTTCCAAAGACAGAAAATTTGAATATGATTTGGAAATTCCTCCATTGAAAATTGTGTACATTGTTTTTACAGTTTGTTTATAAGGACAGTAAAAAAAACTTTGAACACACTGCTATATTGGTGCTATTTTTTGCAATTTTAATAATGTTATACAACATCTCACATAATAAAATTAACTCGATATTCTAAAATGCTGTAAAAGAAATTCTGTAAAGAAAATGGGAAAGCGGTAAATCGATGAAGGGAAAAGGGAGCGGTTATCAAACTCCTCGCTCCTTGAAGTTTTTACACATCAATGCTTATTTATCAAATGTTACTTCATTTGTAATAAATATTCACTATGCAAAATAACAAAGTTTATAAAAGTATAGTTTATGAGTTATTAGTAAAGCTATATTCACTATGTTGTATGAGAGTTTATTGGTGGTTATTGTTTGAACCCTTGCATTTTTATGATGATATACTATTATTTCAATCATACTGAAATCGATAACTGTTACTGAGTTTCCTGCAGCATGTTTCAAATATAAAATGGTATGTAACATTTATAGATTTTACAGGGCCACATAAAAACATTTTGATACATTGTTGTTTATGGGAGGTTATTGTTTAGATTGTTTCTTACTCTGTACAATTTTATTTACATAACGTTACCAAAGATAAAATTTAACATTTGGTAAAGTAGTTGCAAGTTCCTTATCAAAACAAAATCATAACCACACCCTATTACCCCTCATGGTAAAACACCAGTGGGGATTTAAGAAATCTTTTGTAGACCTGATGACCGATTTCAGGTTTGCATTTTGAAATCATTTGTTGTTAGAGATAACGAAAAACTTACATTTTCCCTACTGATTTCCCCCATGTTGCTGACAAGTCTTTTGGTAACAAAATTTTGTAAATTTACTTTTAATCCTAAATATCTTTGGAAAATTAAACAAACAATTTTCATTATATTTCTTAATTCGTCTTTTAAAACATTTATCTTCCTCATTCTTTATCATAAATATACTTGACACTTTTATTTTAAACGATATACTTACTGAAAATTTCAAAGACCGTGAATATAAAATAAAACATATTTTACTTAAGGAGTAATATTTCTTGTGAAAACTCAAACAATAATAGTAAAATAACAAAAACCAAGAGCGGCGGCAAAAAAGAAATGAAACTTTACATAAATATCAGGAACTGTAAATTTTCAGAATACAACCAACTTTGAATTTTAGATGTCATAATAGAAATTAAATTATATCGTAATATTAATATCTGAATATGTGTCTTCTAAATCATTCCTTTATTTAATGGTCGACATAACTTCTAGGTTTCCCTAATAGTATGCATAATAAAGTCTGTTATTTCTTTGAAATATGATAATTAAAACCGGTCAGTACAATGGCATTTTAAATTACCCCAATCGGTTGGAATATAAACAGGACCATACTAATATACTTCGTATAACTGTAAATAATTTTAATGTATTTAAAAAGAAGCACAGTTACATTGTTTTACATTATTTTAACATACTCCCATAACGGTTTTCTTTTTAAATATCTGACGCTAAGTCTTTTTTTATTCATTCTTTTTCTATAAAAATTTTAACTCCAGTAGCTACATGAAAGAAAATAATACACTATAGCGTAATTTCAAAAGAAACTTCTAAAATACAAGAAATGACTTGTTTTAAAGTGAAATACTATATCTGAGTTATAAAGTGGAAGCTTTGGTTCATAGCGTTAGAAAGTATTGAAAGTTCTAAAAAAATGGTGTTCAGGGAATACCAAGAAGATTGCATAGAGCCCATGGGTCTCATTCAATCAACCATTCATTTCCTTTTTCTTCGAATTTTTACCTACTACATATATTGTACTATGTACAATCAAACCTGTGATAACTCTTGAAATTTAGTACTCAAGGCATTTGTACTTACGGGGTACTTCGCAAGATGAAAATGGCCTATTTTTATATTTTATGTCAAAACTTTTTCGTCCAATAAGAACAAAAATACCCTTTCTAACAAGATCCTTAATCTACTCGTGCCTTAGATCAAGCTTCTTTTAAAGAAATGATAAATTTAAAAAATTGAACTAGAAAAAAGAAAGAAACCGATAAAAATTTATTAAAACGCATGTAATGTTTCATCAAAAAATAAAAAAGTTAGAGTTCAGTATTTATACAGTATGTAATGTGTCTGTGTATTTAAGAAATATATAAAAAATATATTAAGAGGAATCTCACAGTGGAAACTTAACTGAAAAATCAACCTTTAAAAATGATAAAATGTTTAAAGCGCTTTAGTAATTAAATCAAAAATTCATAAGCCCTTAAATATTAGAATTATGTAAGTTTAATTTTGAAATTATAGTTTACATTAATTGTGATTATATTAACTAAATTACCACTTAAATAAAATTAGAAAAATAAACGTTGAGAACAGTCAATAAAATATTGAAAAAGGTGCGTTATTAAATGAAGTTTTGTACAGTAAACTATTTAGTGTATAATAGCCTTCTGTTTGGATTAATTGATGTTATAACATATTTACCTGTAAGCTATTAACTTACCGGTATCTATTTAGAAAATATTTGAAAATTTAGCTTAAATATCTTTTAGCGACATCTCTATCAAATGTAAATATTATTATGAGAGCTAGGAAGTTAATAATTGATTTTTTTTTCCATTTCTGATTTTTTTTTGTACTTTTAAGTCATTTTTAAATGGGGTTTTCCTAATAATTTTGTTACACTATACATTTGCACAATAAAAACTTCTAGAAGTTAGAATTTTGGAGTCTTTTTTTTATTTCTTTCCTTTTTTATTAATGAAACTTTATAATTTTATAATGATCGTTTCACAGAAAAACACACAGTTATTATCTGTGGCTGTTTTAAACTATATTTACAAAATCATTTCTTAATTATATGTTTTATGGAACATTATTTAAAATTTAGAGGACTTGTAGACATAACAATGAGTACCTTTTTTAGAAAAATCCCGAAACAAATCATATTTTATCTCAAAAGTTACCTACAATTTTAGGTAGCTTTCTTTACAAAAAAGCTACCTATTGCAGCCGTTCGGAGGAAAGCGATTTCAAAAAAATTTGGTATATTTTCATCGATCATTACCACCAGACCCCGAAACCACCCTCCGTTCAAAATTGATATATATATATATATATATATATATATATATATCTGACCTATGTCACACTGTAACTCCCGTAATTATGAACCGATTTCGATGTAATTCGGTGTGTACATAGTACATACCAATGTCTCGACCGAGTTCGTTGGCCAGCTTCATCCGCCGTTTTGTTTCAAAATGGCGGCCATTTAAATTTTTTAAAAAATTTAAAACTTGAAATGTGGTACCAAAAAATTAAAAATGGAAAAATATTTTTTTCTTATGTATTTGACCTTTATACAAAGATTCCGGAGCAGTTTTTGTTTCGTCTATATCTTAAAAAATGGCTGAGTTATAGCATTTTGAATTTCTAGCGTGGCTGACAATTTGAAACGTCCTGAATTTTGTCACGCGATAAAAGGCGTATTTATGAACCGATTTGGATGTAATTCAGTGTGTACATAGTACATACCAATCTCTCGACCGAGTTCGTTGGCCAGCTTCATCCGCAATTTTGTTTCAAAATGGCGGCCATTTAAAAAAATTTTAAAAATTTAAAATTTGAAATGTGGTACCAAAAAATTGAAAATGAAAAAATATTTTTTTCTTATGTATTTGACCTTTAAACAAAGATTTCGGAGCAGTTTTTGTTTCGTCTATATCTTAAAAAATGGCTGAGTTATAGCATTTTGAATTTCTAGCGTGGCTGACATTTTGAAACGTCCTGAATTTTGTCACGCGATAAAAGGCGTATTTATGAACCGATTTGGATGTAACTTCGTTTATACATAGTACATACCAATGTCTCGACCGGGTTCGTTGGTCAGCTTCAACCGCCATCTTGTTTAAAAATGGTGGCCATTTAAATTTTTAAGAAAAATTTAATTTGAAATGTGGTACCAAAAAATTAAAAATTGAAAAAATATTTTCTTCTTATGTGTTTGAGCTTGATAAAAAGATTCGGGAGCAGTTTTTGTTTCGTCTATATCTTAAGAAATGGCCGAGTTATAGCATTTTGAATTTCTAGCGTGGCTGACATTTTGAAACGTCCTGATTTTTCTCACGTAATAACAGGCGTATTTATGAACCGACTTGGATGTACCTTGGTGTGTACATAGTACATACATATATCTCGACCGAGTTCGTTGGCCGGCTTCATCTGCCATCATGTTTCAAAATGGCGGCCATTTAAAAAAATTTAAAAATTAAAAAATTTAAATGAGATACCAAAAAATTGGAAAGTGAAAAAGATTTTTTTTTGTATGTGTTTGACCTTAATACAAAGATTCCGGAACAGTTTTTCTTTCGTCTATATCTAAAAAAATGGCTGAGTAATAGCATTTTGAATTTCTCTTGTGGCTGACATTTTAAAACGGCCTGATTTTTGTCACGCGATAATAGGCGTAATTATGAACCTATTTGATGTAACTTGGTCTGTACATAGCACATACCAATGTCTCGACCGAGTTCGTTGGCCAGCTTCATTCGCCATCTTGTTTCAAAAGGGTTGACATTAAAAAAAAATTAAATTTAAAATTCAAAATGAGGTATTAAACAATTGGAAAATGAAAAAGATTTTTTTATGTGTTTGGCCTTGATACAAAGATTCCGGAGCAGTTTTTGTTTCTGAAAATTTGTTCTTTTGTTTATATCTTAAAAAATGGTTGATTTATAGCACTTTGAATTTCTAGCATGGCTAACATTTTGAAACGATCTTGTATTTGTCACGCGATAACACACGTATTCGCCTATTTCGATGTAAGAAGGCATGTGGATAGTATACATCAACACCTCGACCAAGTTCGCTGGCCAGATTCATCAGCCATCTTGTTTCAAAATGGCGACCATTAAATTAAAAAATATATATATATTTAAAGTGAGGTGCAAAAAAATTAGAAATTGAAAAAGGTTTCTTTCTTAAGCATTTGACCTTGATATAAGGATTCAGGAGCATTTTTTGTTTGTCTTTACCTTAAAAAATGGCTCAGATATAGCAGTTTCAATTTGTATTGTGGGTGACATTTTGAAAAATCTGATTTTTTGCATGCGACAGCACTCCTATATATTAACCGATTCCGATGTGAGTGAGCATGTGCACAGCAATTACTAAGGTCTCGACCAAGTTCACTGCTTAGCCTCATCCACCATGTCGTCTTAAAATGACAGGCACTTTAAGAAATTGCCGAATTTGGCAGCCAAATATATGTTACTTTAAAGAAAAGCAGCTTGGATAAAGCTCACTAATTTCGCGAAATTCTCATTCATTATATTGATAAAAATTAGTATTGAATCTCCTATATTCGGTTTCCACTAAACTGAGCTTCGTGTGTTTGAATGATATAATTTGGCTTTTTTTAAATAAGGATTATGAAAGCTACCTCTTCCTCCCGGCACTGGCCGGAAGGACTTTTTAGAATAAAATGATGAAAATCTGATATAAATAAGACTTTTGGAACAAAAGATATAACGCTTTTGTGCTGCACTGTGTTTAGTTGTCTCCACGTCAACTTGGATTTAAAGAAATTTATTTCAGAATTTATTATTTAAAGATTTGTAATATTTAAATTTATAGATGTAAATTTAAATGAAAACTAAATTTAGTAAACTTTGTACAATGTTATACCATCACATTTTTAGCACTTTCCAACACTGTTGAAAAGTTTTTCTACATTTGTTTGTTTTGCGTCTGTCTGCCGTTAGCCCGTTCTCTAATTCTCGTAAATATATTCCGATTGATACTTAATAGATATATTGTTTTGGGGTTAAATATTGCATGTTTATGTTCATCTTCGGGTGTGTGTCGTTTATATTTCGTTTACAAGGACACTCAAACAATTTCATTACATTATGTTTATATATTCGTTGTTCAGCGCCGTTTAACACTTTAACGCTTTTCCCCTCTCTGATCATTCATAATTGAACTAAACCGTTCACATCAGCTTTTACCACTTTTATTTAATATACAGGGTGTTTATGAAGTCCCGGACCCATTTTGATGTTTAATAACTCATAAAGCAATAAAGATAGATTAAAATTAATAACATAAATGGTTAGATAGACTCAAAAAGTTTCATGACTCTTGTCAATGAACTTCCACGTGTGCCCCCTTCGTCGCACGGATAATATCAAGTTGATAGTCAATTTCACGCCAGGTAGCGGCAAGCATGTCGGCATCCACAGAGGCTATTGCGGTTGGTTTCCAGGAAGATGGATTGGGCGAGGAGGCCCAATTCCTTGGCCACTCAGATCACCTGATATAACGCCGCTGGACTTTTTCCTTTGGGGATGTGTAAAGTAATATGTTTACAGGAGGAGAGTGTCGAACATTGATGACTTAAAAGCCAGAATTACAACCGCAATGGCCTCTGTGGATGCCGACATGCTTGCCGCTACCTGGCGTGAAATTGACTATCGACTTGATATTCTCCGTGCGACGAAGGGGCAGACGTGGAAGTTCATTGACAAGGGTCATGAAAATTTTTGAGTCTATTTAACCATTTATGTTATTAATTTTAATCTATATTTATTATTTTATGAGT
Source organism: Maratus speciosus (assembly GCA_963932465.1). Lineage (NCBI taxonomy): Eukaryota > Metazoa > Arthropoda > Arachnida > Araneae > Salticidae > Maratus > Maratus speciosus. The sequence continues at coordinate 238,742,714 of OZ010787.1, read as the reverse complement.
TATTAAACACCAAAATGGGTCCGGCACTTTATAAACACCCTGTATATTTCTTTCTTCATATAAAGAACTCGTTTGAGTCGAAGCAGTTAATATTGTTTCAATACCTACTTTCCTTTTTTCAATATTTCTTTCAGTATCGCTATATAAGAAGAATTTTGGATTATATTGCTTAATAATTATTGAATATTATAATTAACATAGTCTAAAACTTTTTTTGTTGAATTTATCGATACTTCACAGCAGAGCACATACAAATGATACGTCAGAAAACGCACCGATAATAAGCATGTATATAAGCAATGAAGTATTAATGAATATTCATGTGTTTCGTGAGGTAATGAAAAACATTTGTAATGTGTTACCTTTAGGAGACTACACTAGTCACGCGACGACAATCGCAACCTAATGTTAAACGCAAGACACTGTTCTTTTTAAATTTCATGTTTGCATTTGAATTGATTTAAATGAGGTTTTTTCGCATATGGTAGCTGAGTTTGATCTCTAAGCGGGTCTTCTTTTTCATTTCGCTTGCAAATTTTTTATGAAGTCACTTTTGATTTCGGAATAGGTTTCGAACGTGAAAATAACCTCATCAAAAAATCTCCAACGAAAGTTGAAAAAGTAAAACAATATGACCATGTTAGAGATCGACATCAACTATCCTCTTGAAAAAAAAATTCTAAATATTGAAATTCAAACAAGAAATTTGCAAAGATTGCTGCCATTGGTTTACTAATAGCTTGTGAGTGTCTTCGAATGAATATTGGCACCACCAGTGGCTGAGAGTTTCTGCTCTCAAAGCCGGTAGACGGAAGGTGCTGGGTTCAAACCCAATCACGCTCGTCGGCATAATCGTTCGGAGTTTTCGTGGTTTTCTTCGAGCCATGGACTTCCATGCGTAAATACGGGTTAGGTTCCCTTAGAAAGACCCCACGGAGGGGGATCCACCCTCGGGCCTATATCCCTAGAGTAGGTAATCGGCCGTCAAAAAATCAACCAACCAATCGAATGACTATTGTAGACCCATAAGAGTCTACAGAAGTCAGGCGACGACGTTCACAAAGTAACCAAGGGAGGGGAACGGATTTGTCCTTGGCATTTGAGTATTTTTTAAATGATTTTTTTGGCATAGAATATGCGAGTTCTATGTCTAAAATTGTATATTTTCACTTTTTATTTAATTTGGCTTCAGTTTCATTCTGAGTACTCTCAATTTTTAACCAACGAACTATTATTTATTTTACGAAAATTTAATATTCCTCATAATAAAAGAAAGGAAACAATTTAAAAAAAAAATGTAGAAACATAAAACTTTTGACTTTGATTTCAATTTTCCTATGCAGAAAGAAAATCATTTACAAAATTTAGAAAACAAAATATTTGCTAAGAACGCCGCCATTGGGTTAAATTTAACTGGAGAATTTTTATTTTGACTAACATAAACTTTTAAGAAAAGATTCTAAGAAGCATCTCTTAGATATTTTAGTTTTAAATTTACAATATTACTGCACAAGAAAATGATACTTTTACCTACATTTACGTAAACTGTGAGATATTTATCGATATGTGTACTTTCCTAAACTATCTATATTTTTGAAAATGTGTCACATAGATTTAAACAGCTGAGATATTTAAATATTTCATTTCTAACACATTACATTTTTAGTATCTTAGTATCTAATACATATATATATATATGATAAAATATATATCATACATACTTACATCTAAAATCAGGGTAATATTTAAAATCTATCAGACTTTCTGTGTTTGCTAAGATACTTGGTGACCTTAAGGTTAATTATTTGGCTTAGGAAGTTTGCCGAAAGGATTAGAAAAGGTTCGCTGCTGACTGATTACAAGTAATCTATGATTAACTATCTGTTAGGATTAATCTTTTGATACTTGTATACGGGGAGGTTCGGAGACTTTGATTAAAGCATACTACCAAATATTTTTCATATGTTGAATGTACATTAACTGAATACTTCTGATGTATTATGTATCAGAAAAATATTTGGGTGAAATAACATTTAATCAAATATGTACTAGCAAGTAAAAATATCAATAAATATTTAGTTATATTCCTTAAATATTAAATTCAGACCGAGTATATTTTTACTGTTTCATAGGGATTCATTTTTACTGTTAGGCATTTATGTTTTACATTTAAATGAAATTTCGAGGAAGATTCCTTATAGCTTGTGCTAAAATTAATGCACCTTTCTTGTGAAATATTCTTATAATCTAAAGATTTTACATCTTAAAACACATTACCTTGAATTAAAATTAATCTTTACTAATGGCTTTCAAATTTTGAATATTTTAATTTGATTTTATAAACTTTTTTCAATTTAACTAGAAGTATGTAAATTAATTTTATTATGGCATTATAATATTTCCCTAACAGTGTCTGATATAATTTTATCTTTTCCTGAATGCCATTATAACTAATTTTTCATATGAGTTTAATATTCAAGAACACCTTTATTATGCTTTATGAGTTATCAAGATCAGTGTTGCCAAGAGTGTTAAAATTGCCATTCGACTAAATGTGCAATGTGAATAAACATACATTTTACAAAAAATATAAATTTTGTAAAAGCATTTGGAGAATTATTATTATTTTAAAAGTAGTTATCACTCGCGCATGCGAAGTTTAAACATGTTTGATACAAATACTTATATTTTATCAAATATTCAATGAAGTAATTTTTAACAGCATTCATGTGATTCTCCAGTGGTTTGTCAAATTTTCTAAGAGTAGCATTAAATTTGGTTGAAAACCGTGCATCTCTTAAACAAACACATGCGGCCTGGTTGGTTGGTTGAGACTTTATGGCTCAAAATCCCTTAAGGGACGTGCTGCGCCAAAACAAGTAGACTAAAAACACCAAAAAGTGAAACAGAAACTATGTCAATATATAAGAATACTGAGAAAAGCTATCTGTATGGGGGCCTATCCAGATGTAGTCATGAAAGTGTAGAAAATAAAAATAAATAAATTCTAAAACAGTAAAGTATGATGTAAAATTATTTCAATAAAAAGTGCAGCCTGAAAAGTGCAGTCCCATCCACAAAAACATATTGAAATTATTTTAATAAAAAAAAATCGTTTACTCCTCATGAATATACATGTTATTCTTAGAAAAATGAAGGCACGCATTTCACATGACCTATATACTTTGTTGTATCAGCTACAGATCATTTCGAACTTTATATGATACAGAGCGATCGAAAATATTGTTATTATTATTCAATTTGTAGTTCATTCCGTAATCGACCTCGTGACTAAATTTTCACCGAAAAATATGAGGATAATAATATTCGTTTCACCATTGATTTTTCCGAACAATCCTCAAAAATTATTATGCATTATAATCGTCATATATTATTTCTGTTATCTTTATTTACGCGATAAATGTTCTTTTGTTATTGTTGGTGATCAGAAACATAATAAATTCAATATTTTTTAATTAGGTGGTTATTAATCGAAACAGAGACGAAATTTTAAATAATAACGCATGAAGTACATTGGGTTAGAATTCAAAATACCAATTTAAAATACTTCACGCAACAAGCTTTGATACATGACTTAATTCCCCATCTTTGAGAATGAATGTATATTTGTTAATCTCATATATCGACAGGTGTCTCAAATTAATTGAGCATCTCCGATCGCATTTTGTGTTCTCCATTAGGCAGGAGTTTCATAAATCTTTAGGCAAGAGCAGACAACTGTAGTCAGATCGATGATCTACGTATACAAACACAAATAAAGGCTTAATTAATCATCGTTCCCAAAGCTCACTTTATATGCAAATGACGGGAAAAATGAGTTTGCATGCTTCAACGCATAGTTCAATAAAGTGTATTGAAAGTATCCTGCACTTTGTAGATTATGGGCACTTTTTCCTATAAGAAAATTATAAAGATTCTAACAGTTCTGTTGTGTGCTTTATGTGGAAAAATTAAATTGAATTTGATAGAACGACGAAACCCCTTAATTAGCTATAAGAAGTTACCTAAATATGTAAAAATATCTATTGCAAACGCAAATTAAAAATTACATAAAAATGTTCATTTTATAAACATCGCATAAGCTTAGAAACTTTATTTTTTTTCTAATAAAAGAAAAATAGAATTCCGGTACGATAAGGGCAACTATTTTTCCGATCCCTACCGGAAAACTGGCATTATTTTTTTTACAGTGTGCCTTAGTCCAAAAATTTGGTTTACTGCAAATTAGCAAAAAAATGGTTTAATACTAATTAGCGAAAATTTGGTTTAATACTAATTAGAGTATAAAAGTGGGCTTAATATAAAAAAATAATTGTTTAGATTTTTACGAACGAGAAATAATGGCTTTCCAGGCTGATATTGTGCAAACAATTGGGCTGTGGAATTAAAAAAAAAAAAACTCTAACATTCTCTAATATATATTTTTTTTTTTGGAAATTTAGTTCCTATTACTTGAAATCCTACTTTACAAAATATTTTATTTAATCTATTTTCTATAGTTCAAAAACTATTTATACCAAATTGTGTTGCATCTGTGTTAAGTGTACTTCTTACAATTGAAATCTAAACGCGTCTTCTTAGCTGCCAACCATCGTGTTTTTTTCTAATCAAATAAACGTATATTGAACCAGAAAATCTCTTTTCTTTAACATGTGTCATGATGTTATGAGGTACTTCCTTAATTTCATATATTTAATAAAATCTTTTGTTTAAAATATGCTTATTTGACCTTTTGTAAACGGATGTTCTCTGCCATGCATTTTCTTTAGTAAATTCTTTTCTTAAATTGTTCTTGACATTTTCAATGTCCCGAAACTTATATCCAAACGAATATTATCAATATTACCTAATTAAAACTTTACAAAGAAATAAGTAAACAAAAAAAATAATACACGAATTGATTTAAGAGATATGTAATCGTACTACGCGTTTTAACAGTAAAATAGAAAATAATTTGATATATTCAGAAAGGCATGATCCAAACAAACAAGGCTTACCGTTTTAACGCAAAACAAAACACTAATTAAAATAGATAAACTAAATTCCACACAAAAATCATTCTCATTAATTTACAATAATTTGGCTAAAGTGACTGAAAAGTCTATTCTTCAGTTTTTATATTTCAGTTACTCTCAATTCAAGATACATTTTTTCCAGAATATTATAAAAATTTAATCTTTCTATATGTTCTAGAACATTTAATATATAAAATAACTTATTATTTAACTACGCGTTTTACTAAAACTGAATTACAAAATATGTATTACTATTAAAGTTTTTTTTATCATTATATTCGATATTACTCGCATAATTTTTACAATAATTGAAGTTTCGGAAATAAATATTTAAAATTAAAGAAACTAAAATATTTTATATGTTATTTTTATTACGCTGTTGTTTACTTTTTCGTTGAATTTTTTTTTTAATTATTTATTACATTTTCATAAAAAAATAATTTTTATTATAATAACATACATTTTGTATTTTTATTCGTCATCATATATTTCAATTATATATTAATAATGCAAGAAAATTTTATAATAACTCATACATACTTAGATAGCAAAGGAATCTCACAATAAAGGAAGTCTCTGCTTGATATACTTTGTTTGAAATATGCATATGACTGCCGTACAAACATGTAAACAAAGTAAATTTCTATATTTTGAACAGAAGTTGTGAAATGATTATTGGAATCGGGGGAGGACTCCCGATGGGGATCAATATTTAGGGAATTCTCGTCAATTTTGTTTTCGTATAAATAATGCGCATAGGAAAACAATCTTTTTGATGTTCAATTCATGTTACTTTTGCCTAAGTGTCTGAAACTTTCAATGTAAATACCCTAATATTTTTATAAGTCTAAACTCTTCCAAAGTTCTCTATACACGTCGGGATCAGTAAATCGTTTACGTAAATCACCCGAAACTTCATATTCACATTTATTCATAAAATACATTACATTAGTTAAAGACTAAACGCGAAATAAATAAATAAAAAAATCAAAATTTAACAAAATGTTTAAAATTTAAGGTCAAATTTGGACACTAAATATAAATTTTCAAAACATAAAAAAATCCAAATTTAAAAAAAAATAGTTTTTGAAATGATTGTAATCCTATTAAAAAGTCTAGCTTGATTGTAAAAGTAAAACGAAGATAGTTTTAACGGTTTAAGCGCGAAATCATACACCTAATCAAAAAAGCGTCTTTTAAGGGGGTCAGGGACACAAAAATCTTCAAATTTTCAATATTTTTTTATTGGATTAAAAATTTCTCTGCCGTTTTCTGCTTAAAATGATGTTTAAATCATGTTTCTATCTTATGTAGAAGAGGAAATATTAATTTTTTCGTTTTGGTTTGTTTTCAAAATTTGCCTTTCAAGCTATGGTTGTCAAGGAAACGAGTTCTTGTGAAATTGAGTTTTTCTTCATGATGGGTTTTTCACCATTTCTCATATTTAAATTTTTATAACACGAGAACCTTTAAAGATACAGGGTTGAAACTCGGAACACATCTTTTTCAATTATTTTACTTTACTTTTGAGCCAGCATATTTGAAAAAAGTATTTACTTTTGAAAATATGATTTTTTTAAAAAAAGTTGCACCACTTTTTTGTAATTTTTTCGTTAAAAGTTTTTAATTTTTTTTTAAATTAATATTTTTTTAAAATGCTGGCTCTAAATTAAAAAAATATATATTTATGTTTATTTAAATGAAAAACAATTTGAATTCTACAAATAATATTTCGAGTTATAACGATTTTAAGTTATACCACTTTTTTCATAAATTTTAAATTTAAAATTTTTTAAAAAAAGCTATGAGAAGTTTTATCATTTGATTTTGTTTACAAATGATATGGTTAACCATCACAAAAAAAAATTCAAAATTTTAACTCATTAAATAAATTTTTTTTTAAAATGTGTCCCGGACCCCCTTAATAAAAATGCTTTTAACGTTTTGATTTGCATGTTGTTAGACGTTGACACCTGTCCATTAACCCTCTCGCTGCGCTTCCCGAGATTTTCAAGGGCTACGTAAAATTAGGAAAATTTTCGGACCTATATTTTATGATTTCATTCTATATTAAATAAAGAACTATTTTACAAAAAAAAAAAATACATTTTTTAATTCTAATATACAGGATGATTCATAATGAATGGGACAAAAAGAAAACATGATTGTGAACGTTGTAACTAATATATTTAGAAAATTCAAATTTACGTCAAAACTACATTTATTCAAGTTTCTACAGGTGTTCAATATGTGCCCCTCCGGTGACACGACAAATGTCTTCACGGTAGTCAAGCTCCTGCCACACTTGTAATAGCATATCCTCTGTGATGGAGTTCAACACTGCAGTTATCCGCTGCTTCAGTTCCTCTAAGTCCTGAGGAAGTGGAGGCACAAACACCTTGTCTTTAATGAAAACCCAGAGAAAAAAATCACAGGGCGTTCACGAATTCTTTCAACTACTTCGGGTTTTGTTTCTTTTAGTCCTGGCCTTTTGTTCTTGCATAAGCAGCCGGTATCCTGGAACTGCTTTACCCACTTGCTTATGTTATGCCGATGCGGTGGTTGTTTACGAAATTTCGGGCGAAAATGTCTCTGTACAAGTGTTACCGAGGAGGTTTTGGCATATTCGAAAACGCAGTACGCTTTCTCCTGCATGGACGACATTTTGTTTAACAGCGCCTCTAGCGGCGAGTTCCTCATTCGAAGATTTTTCCCTGTTACCAAATAAAACTTGTATAATTGTAGTTGCAGAATAAATTTGTTTCGGCTGAATAAATCCATTACGGCAGTCACACTGCGCTATTCTTTTTGGCCCATTCATTATGAATCACCCTGTATATATGGACTTGAAATAATTAATAAATAAATGCGCAATTTTTTAACCTATTTTGATTTTTAAAAAAAAAGAAAGAAAAACCTCAGCGAGAAGATTAGTTCAATATTATGTGGAATAAGAAACGATTTTGAGGGCATATTAGAAACACTTTAACAGTTGAAATATTGAAAGAAAATGAATCTTTCTTTAGGGTTTCCTGGACAAACAACCCATCAGAGAATATCTGGAATATGGAGACTTTAAGTCTGTACTTTTGTTGCTAGATTCTATAAAATAATTAAATAAAATTTAATCAACAAATTTAAACATCTGAAAGAGGTTTGAATATACACTGCTCAAAACAATTAGGGAAGCACATGGTTTTAACAAATTTACGCAAATATTTACACCGATAAGTAAAGTAAAACAAAACATCCATAATTTAAAACGTGGTAGAAAATAGATAAAAATAAATTCACGTGCAAATTAAAATTTATGACGTCAAAAACTTTTAAAAGAGATAAGTGCAGAAATCGGGAATTTCCAGAAACATCTGTTTCACTGTCGCAGTCGTGAAATTCAATTGCTCAGCTTGTGTTTTGAGAAAAGGTGACTTGAAAAAGTAACAATGATGTCATTTACCGGAATTCATGGCTTGGCCTGTTATCAGGACAGTTGAATCTGGTGAATCACAACTAAGTGTAGTGGACACTGTTGGACTGTTGGAGCCGGAAGAAGTGGTAAAGCAAGGCTGTGGAATCAATTTAAAGGCACATCGAATGGTAGTCATCGACAAGGGCAAGGTCGGTCGCGTGCTGCCACAGAAACTGATGACCGCTATATCCTGTTAATAGCTCGTCGAGACAGAACGGACAATGCTACTCTTCTGCAAATACAGGTGTTCTGGCCAAAGGACTAAGGGTGTCCAGCCAAACGGTCTAAAATAGGCTTCATCAGGGTGGTCTCTACGCATGGAAGCCAAGGGTCTGTATTCCGTTGATCTCAACCAACTGTGTAGCCCATAGAAGGTGGGCAACTGAACATCGAGTTTGGAGGCAACGTGGTTGGAGTCAAATTCTGTTTACAGACGAGTCCCAATTCAGTCTGGATGTGACATCTGATGTGTTTTGGCATGGAGAGAAACATACACTCAAAATAATCTTACATTCGTTCGTGAAAGATCACATTACAGACGAGATGGTTTGATGCTATGGGTTGGAATCAGCATAGGTGGACGTACGCGCCTGCATATCTTTCGGAATGGCAATTTGATGGTCCGAATTTATACAGGCAAGATACAGAGACCTCATGTGGTACCTTATGTTGCAGAAATTAGTGATTTCTTTTTTATCCATGCATGATAATGCCAGACCTCGTACAGTTCGTCTTGTGAAAAACATGTTTGAAGCTAAAACAACACAGCGTATAGAATGACCAGCATGCTCTTGTGACCTGAATACTATCGAGCATACTGTTTTGGACATACTCAGACGATGCACTGCTGCGAGACCAACACCTCCTATTACTGTCCGGGACTTGGTTTGTGCAATTCATGAGCAGTGAAACAGTATTCCCCAAAGTCTTATCGATAACCTCATCGCATCCATGGAAAACGCGTGTGCAACTGTCTTAGCTGTTCGAGGAGACCATAGGCTATATTAAAAAACTTACATCATTTCTAAACAATACATTTTAATATCAATTACATGTAACCAAATTGTTGCTCTAAACCATGTTTTCATGTTCTTTCTAACTTTTCAAAGAATAAAATCTCCCTTACAATTTTACTCCCCTACAATTATGCCCATACATGGCTGTCTTGCACTGTTCTCTTTCTTTTTTTGCTTGCTACTCTAATTTTTTTGGCAGTGTATATTTTTGTAGATGTCAAGAAGGATACAATTTTCAACTGGTAACGTACTAATGGATCGCTGTTGCCAAATGTTCAGATTAATGTAAAGAGCGGCAATAAAAAAATTTAGGGAATATACATAAAGAAATCTTTTATTCTTCATCAACAAACTCCCTTGTATCAGGTTATGTTCTCTTTCAATATGTGGAATTTCATAAAGACAGCAACTTGCGCAACGAATTTCAGAAACCATTTGGGGCGAAAACCACATGAGGTGATACAGGAGAAACGAGGTTCCCTTGAAAAATATAGACTGATAAATGTCGCCTAAATGAAATACTGCCATAAAATTTTGTATACTGAGTAATGAAAATGTACCCGTCTGCCATCCTGTATAAATGTTTCTTTCGACTTTAAGCTTTGACTTTGCTACACTTAGGGAACGGATAATTCTTGCATCGTATACCAGTATTTCTCTTGTGTAACGGTCCAGCTAAAAAACTTGAAGGTGGTTAAAAAAGTAAGGTAATATTTAAGTTGGCATTAACTCTACACGATATGCTTACATTTAGAGAATGCAGGAGAACTTTCTGGATCTCACAGGAATGTGCAGATGTGTAAATGTGGCAGTTATGAGTTTTGACTCTATCGAAAACTAATCGGATGTAGCAATCCGAAAACTTTCTTCTATCTCATACATGTTAATACTTGAAAATTCGCTATCATACTGCCAAAATTAAACGGCAATCTATGCCCATCATGAGGATTCTAAAGATATGAAATTCCGTGCATTGGTTCTTGAGATATGACTTTCTCTGAAATCGTGTAAATCCAGCAAAATTCAGCCTAGCAGCACCACCTATTGGGTGCTTTACACCAAAACCACCAAACAACCGCTTATGTCAAAGTCTAACTGAATCTGAGTTTGCAGAAAATTCCGTGCATTTTTTTTTTTGAGATAGAGTTATTGCGAAAATCATGAAAATTTCAGCATAGCAATGCCACCTATTGAACAATTAACACCAAAACCTAATCAACAACAACTTGTGTTAACATCTAACTAAATCTGAAGTTTGATGAAATTCGTGCATTAGTTTTTGAGATAGAGCTATTGCGGGAATCTCGCATAATGCAGCACAGCAGCGCCACCTGTTGAGCGATTTACACCAACACGTAATCAGCATTAAGTCATATCAAGGAATAACTGAATCTGAAGTTTTATGAAATTCCGTGCATTAGTTCTTGAGATAGAGCAATTCCGGAAAATGTAAATACTGCAGCATAGCAGCGCCACCTGTTGAGTGATTTGCACCAAAAACTAATCAACATCAATATGTATCAGGGACTAACTGAATATCAATTTTTATTAAATTGCGTGCATTAGTTATTGAGATGAAGCGACCACAAAATTTGTGTCACACACAGACAGAGAGACTCACAGACTCACAGACTCTTTCTTTCTAACCGATGACCAGGCCCCTACCTGCCGAGTCTCCCCAACTGAACGGGTTTGATACCTGGTATCGGGGCGGTGATCGCCTAATCGCCGCGTAGCGGCAATAAATCTGACGAGGGCCTAGATCTTCATCCTATCAACTGTGCTTACTGCTTAGCTGTGAACTTAGTTAAAACGGTTACTTAACTTTTGATCTTGTTGTTTTGTACCTGCGCTTTGCTACTCAAGTTGGCCTCGTAATTTAGAACTTTGATCAGGTGACGATACCATCACCTGGCAAGGCAACTCTAGGGGTATAATTCAAAGGTAACTTGGAGGACTTTGCACCCACGACGGATTTTATATGCACCAGGCGTCATTAGCGTACATCACAGACTTACAGACAGACATTTTGTAAAAACATGTTTTTCGGGTTCTCTGACCCTTAAAACATGTAAATCCGACGAAAACAGGAATTCGAAAATTTTCATGAATCAAGTTGTTTCTTCTTGTAAAGATTGAAGAAAGTAATAATATTGATGTTCACTTCTTTATGATATTCACCAAGGCTACATATAGTAGATTTCCATCCGGACTAGAAACTTAGCATAAAGTTCAAGAGTTTATCACAATCTGGAATTCTTATTGCTTGAAAAGACTGAGCCCCAACTAGTAGAAATGCCATATTTATGGTGATATTTCCTACAGTGTAACATAAGGTATATCGGTTTGTCGACTTACTGCACGAGCACTTGCATCAATATTAGCCGTCGAACCCAAGAATAACAATTTTTAGGTGCATTCGAAGTTATACAAATACTTAGCACCTATAGTCGTTGTGTGATCCGTCCGTCTGTTGACCGTCTGTCCTCCTATAATAGCGCAAAAACTGTCCAACCGAAGGGTTTGAAAGTATATATACATACATATATATATATATATATATATATATATATATAATCGTTGTAGAATTTTGCCGAGTCATTTCAAATTTTGTGATAATCGAATCAAAACTTAAATTGGTATTAATAAAAGTTTTCTTCATTCTATTAAATCCTATCGTACTTAATTAATTCGATGATTACCCATGATAGGTAATGATTCTATGTTGCCGTGATGATTACGTCATATATAAGATGCAGTCATATTATTTCCGTATTATTGAATTTAATATATATATATATATATATATATATATAGAGAGAGAGAGAGAGAGATATACATTAACTTCCGATTATCCGTCAGTCTAGGAACCGTCACACTCAGTTAACGTAACCCCCCTCCTCTAAATGCATATATATATTTTTTTTTAATCAGAAACGAATTACGAAAACTTAAATGCGCAGTACACCGAAGTCAGTCGGCGCTATTCTGAAAAAGAAAAAAATGCTTGGTTATGAATAATTAACGGATTAATTATTCAAAATATTTTTAATACACAGAACCCTGAAACGGATGAAAGTGATGATGATTCAGGAATCCGTCATGCAGAAGTGTCGAAAAAGCTCTCTAAGGGCATTAATAGTTTTGAGATGCAAGAGGAAGAAGATGTAATTCAAGTACTTTTATTACATAGAATCCATAATCTTGCTGCAGTAAAATCTCATGCAAAACACTAACAAAAATGTATCATGCAGGACGGTCGTTCTGCCAAGACCTGCTAAAAAAAATGCTAACCCCGCCAAACAAACAAACGCCAAGAATAACGGCAAGACACCGTAACTGCTTATTATACTGAAGGCAACTTCTCCTTGTTAAATCGACCAAACATGGCAGCGTAAAATTTCCCATATCAAAAGAACCAATCATCGCAGAAATATAAAACCAAAACCAGAAGGGCCTAATCAAGAAGATCTTCAATTTGAGATCAAATGCATCCTCATAAATTAATTATAAACAGAGATATAGATTTTTTTAAATAACGTCGAGATACTGAAAATGACAGATTTTTTTTCTTCGTCACACCTTATGTTTCAATCGAGGTAGAGACTTAAATAATGGAGAGAAAAAGTAAAGATTGAATTTTTGGAAAGATATTTACTCAATCTACGTGCTTTTATAAAATTCAGCTTTAAAAACATAAATTTTCTATTCTTAATTAGCGAAAAACTGTTAATTAATTCTAAAGTTTACAAATTATGCCAAATAGCAATAAACCCGCCAAAACATTTTAGAAATCTTATACTTTTCTTTTATATTATCCTTTTTCATTGATTTCATCGAAGAAAACTACGGCTGAGATTCAGATAGATTTTTCGCTGTTAGCGAAATGAGTTTGACCAATCAGGAGCCTGCATGTTTGAGAATATTTGCTGTTTCTGGATCCCGGCCTATGTCATGAAAGTTTTGAGTCATTTTTTTAGTGCCATGGATGAAGTGCAATGTTTGTAGAAAGCTAGGCTAGGATCCAGATAGATTTTTCGCTGTTAGCGAAACAAGATTCACCAACCAATACCCTGCATTTCTGCAAACAGCGAAAAGTTCGCTATAATGCAGGCTTTGATTGATGAATCTCGTTTCTCTAACAGCCAAAAATCTATCTAGATCAAAGACTTTTAAGATACATAGACCGGCAATTCCCATTCAAAAGAATGCGAAATCATGGCAGCCATCTGAAGTAAATTGAAACACCTAAACCGCGAGGTTTGTACGTCAACTGTGGTTATTTACCATTAAGTGCTATGGCTAGAATGAGCTTTAAAAACAATTTTTTTCAATATATATGAAGTTTATGGCAAATTTTTTTACGTGAAGCTATTTTTTATATCTAAATATGCGTTATAAATATTGAATTTTCAGAAATAATGTTAAATAAGGCGATTTATTAATAATTTTATGGATGGTATGTTTGAAAAAGAGTATCTAATTTTATCATGCCTTATAAACCCAAATAAAGGCGGCATTTATATGGAAACAGATTGCTAAAGATTATAATTCCACCTTTTTTTTTAACTACACACATACATCTGACTTGTGTGCTTGACATCTAGGTCCGCTTATAAGTCTTTTTTTTTTTTTTTTTTAAAGTTTGACTTACAAAAGTAACTGGTTGAAGTTTAGAATAAATCTAGCAACTGTAACATAATATAGTAATTTACAAAATTTTACATTACTTGTAAAGAAATCTACGTTTTTTAAACTAATTTTTATGCAAAAGGGTAATTTAAAAAATGCATGTTACCGAAAGTAACAATATATTTTTATCTTTGGATGATGTCTATTGAAATACTTACTGGCTATACGAAAAAAACAAAAAAATTGATGAATAATAAGGTATTTTTTTAAAGACCTAAATGAAATAGGATAGACTTATACTTAATGATCCGCAATGAAAAAATACGCTGATAAAAGCATTTTCTTAGGTAAATTAAAATATAAAACATATATACTACCGTACAACACTTGTGATCAAAAATCCTCAGTTAAACAGACAGTTCGCCGATTTATGTATCTTAAAACTCTTTGATCTAGATTGCGCCCAATGGAGGATATTCCAAATATGGGTTCGAGGCTGGAAAACGTCACGTGATACCGGTAATTTACCCAAGGAACTTCTAACTGATAAGAAGGGGAGGTACTACTACTTTGCCTCATGAACCGTTTCATTGGCTAGCGGGTATTTACATTACACGTCTACGGAGCCTTCCCTTCTTTACGATAGAAGTTTTTACGTTGACCACGTGATCAAAATGTAGATGGAATATCCTCCATTACATTGAACACAATTTTGCATTTCCACATCCAGGAAGGGTATTGATTGTCATAACAACAATACATATTCGAAACTATTTAAGGCACTGATTCTGAACTCCTTTGCTATACATTTCGATATTAAAGAAGTTGTTGTTTCCATAGTAACAGTACTTTTCTGCATTGCTTTCTCTAAAACACAAATATAGAAATTTAACAAAGAGCGCTCAGAATTAACACCATAACAGAGAGCTTTTATACATAAGAGTGGTGATATATGCACAGAAGGCATGCTCATTTCAAATTTTTGCCGAAAGTACGGCTACAGCATCTAGAATACATTGTGTGGAAATATGCTATCCAAACAACGCTAAAAATTTCTATCCCTTAAATGTGCGACGATACTGCTAAAATCCCAAGTATCGATCACAGCGACATCTGCGGGATTTAGTATTACCAAGGCACCAATGAAGCACCAATTGAATGCACCAATGAAGGTGCGCGAAAAGAGCATCACGTGACTCTAGCGGTTTGTAAAAAAAGAAGAATCGAACCCACCGCGGTAGCCTGTCTTTTTCGTTAGCCTCGATCCAACTCCGTGTGACTTTTAAACATCATGAACTGGCCTATTGTGTCATTGGTCGCGCTAACCCCCTCCCTCCTGCGTCTACCATATATAGCGGAATCTTGTACTGGAGATTGGTAAATGGGCTGCTATCCGTCAAAATCAAGAGAGAAAGGTTCAGAAGAGAGGGAAAGAACTCGTTTTTTTTTGGTATCTAGTTTTTCACACGGGAAGATTGACATGTCTGTTCCTCTTCTTTCATAACTTCATGATGGTGAAATAAGCAAAAGCCCCCTAAATATTTGAGAGTCTTGACACACGTCACGAAAACATCATACAAAGCAGGCAAAGCAAAGAAACAAAATCATTCATTGGCTCTTGAATATGAACGAGACAATGAATGATTTTTCTTCTTTGTTTTGCCTGTTTGTGTGACTTTTTCCTGACACGTGTCAAGGCTTTCTCCAATATTTAAAGTGCGTTGAATAGGCCGGGATCAAGACAGATTTTTCGCTATTAGCGAGATGAGATTGATCAATCAGACGCCTACATGTTTCCGAACTTTTTTATGTTTGCAGTAAACACCGAAAAGCCTGCAAGGATGGAGGCTACTGATTGGTCAATCTAATTTTACTAATAGAGAAAAATTTATCTGGATCCCGGACATTAACTTTGGTTGGTTAAGACAATTTTGAATAAAATCAAATCAGGAAACCAATGTTTGTTAACTTTTCTGGTTAGTTTAATTGAAATCTTCCTCGTCTATTACTGAAAACTGAGTTACCGTACTTTGGACAAAAGCTTGAATATGAGTACACGAATTGTGCATATGTCACCACTCTAGCACATTGTTGCAAGATGGGCTACGTTTTTTAATTCAGATTCTTGATTGGCACCACTTTTTTGAAATTGTAAAATGCGCGTTATTTAATGACATATTAATTAAGGCGAAAACTAAGGGAATTTTACCATTTAAAATAAGTGGTGGCAATCAAGAAATCTGAATTAGAAAAAGGAGCCCACTGGCAACACTGCTCTAATATATAAATGTTCTCTGTTATGACCATGATTCTAAGTTCAGTTGGTTAAATTTGAGTATATGGGTATTAGAGAAAGCAATAGTGGCCCACCGTGGCTGAGTGGTTAAGACACCATGCCGCTAATCGCTTGAGAGCGTAGGTGGAAGCAGATTCGAATCCCGCCGTGATCCGCATGTCATCTGATCTATGTGTTCAATAAAACAAACAAACAAACAAGAAAGCAATAGTGAAAGGTACAGTTGGCATGGAAACAACGACTTCTTTAATTCGTAATGAAAATTAATGAATAGTAGTATATGACTCAAGTTTAAAATGTAGGCAAATGGTCTGGAAATATCAATGGCTCCCATCTAGTATTTCACAAAAGTAATTTAATAGATTCACATGATGTATAACTTGATGCAACTCTTAGCTAATGAAAATTCTGCAACAAGACTTATGTAGGTAGATCTTTTGAATGAATAATTCAGAATTCTGAGAACAAAACGAAGTTCTTAAGGGCTCTTCCTCACCCCTCCCACCTCAAAAAAGGAAATACGATAGAAAGATATAAGAATTTGGATAACTTCAATATGTTTGTGATCTTTTGTCAGAGTTCCGAAAAAGAGTCTGGGCATTAAAAAAACATAAAACAAATTTGACGAATGATAAGACTATAGTTTTCAGGCAATTTTTAACCGAAAAATATTTAATTTTAATGTATATGCGGCTTTAATAATAGACTATTAAAGATAATCAATTTAGGGGAAATTTTATAGTAAATTAATATCCTCACATTTATGAAAATAGGTATGGATAAACATACTTGAGTAAAATTACATATTTATTCTTTCTTCTCTATAACACGATCTAAATGAAGATGAAGTTATATATACAGTTTATATCTTTAAATTTTTAGATTTCTTTTTATCAAAAATGTTCCTTTATTATGTCTAGAATATCTAGATTTACAGATCTTCGATTCTTTAGATGCCTGCGGGGATTCATTCTCGGATTAACCGTAGGTATTTGTAAAGGTAAATTTATTTTGCAAAACCGTCAGCAAAAAAAAGTTAGAAAAAACAATTAACTGACAGACTAACTGTAAATACATATTTTATTTCGACTCTATCTGTTTTTTACTAAAATTTCACCTTTCGTAGAAATTTTGAAGGAGATATAAATTGAGAAAGACTGATACTTCGAAAGAAGAAATTGACTTTCCTTACTTTTAAATTATTAATAACTCTAAAAAATGAATGATAGGTAAACAAAATGTATACTATTGTGTTTGCTCCCTGCTTATAAAGGCTATACAAGGACTAATTTTAATTTGAGCTAGTAGAATTATTTCAATTATATATAATTTGTTTTAAAAAAAAGAACTGATATCTATTAAAAAACAACTTTTCAAAAGTAAAAATAAATGCCAAGCGCAAAAAAAAGAAAAGAAAAAATGTGAAAATTGTGTCTAAAATATAGTGTGATATCAAATTACCAAGCTTATTGTACTTATTTAACATTTTCCATTAAAAATTTAACATGTGTAAGTCGAGTACCTAAGTATGCGTTGATAGAAAACATTTTCTCCTTTACTAAATACATCATAACATGTTTCTGAAAATTAATTTTTTTTAATTATGCATAATGGGCTTGGCGGCCATCTTTCCATATTTTACACAAATTTCTAAGCACTCAAGCTCGTAATATATTTGCATTATTAAGAATTTCGTACTTCTAGATTTAGCTACAGACACATAAATTAAGAAAGTTTTTTATTTTGAAAAAAACAAATTGATTTTTACTGCTTTAACTAATTAATTAACCCTCCTCCGAAAAAAAAAAAAGAAACATAAGATGAAACCTGAAGTTACTTCAGTTTTATTTTAAGACAAACATTTTTAGGCGCTCATTTCAATAAATTAAAAGAATAAAATGTTTCCTTTAGTAACAATTTCGAACTTCCAATCTTAACAATGAACTTGTGTGCTTAAAAATTTGTGTAAAATATGGGAAGATGGCCGCCGAGCCCATCATGCATAATTTAAAAAAAAAATTAATTTTCAGAAACACGCTATGATGTATTTAGTAAAGGAAAAAAAAAATTCTATCAACGCATACTTAGTTATTCGACTTACGCATGGTAAATTTTTAATTGAAAATGTTAAATAAGTACCATAATATAAGCTTGAAAATTTGATATCACACTATTTTTAGCCAGAACTTTCACCTTTTTTTCTTTTCTTTTTTTTTTTTTGCTTGGCTTTTTTTTTACTTTTGAAAAGTTGTTTTTTAGTAGATAATGAATTACTTTGGATATAAACTGTTTATATCCAAACACTGTAAAAAACAACTGTAAAAAAATCCATGGAGTTTCCGTTTTGGAAAAGGCAACTAGTTGCCTTTTCTGAAACGAATAGATTCTTTTGAGAATGAATTGTTTTAATTTACAACACGATTAGTCTCAGATCTGCAATGAAAGTAATCTTTTTGGTAATGAAAGATGTCACTTTCATTGCAGATGTGAAACTAATCGTGTTGTAAATTAAAACTTTTCATTCTCAAAAGGAATCTATTCCGTTTCGGAAAAATAACTAGTTGCCTTTTCTAAAGTCCATGGATTTCTTTTACAGTGTACATATTTAATCTGTCAAATTCTATATTTGTCTCATAAATTGATTTCTTATTATCAATTATCCTTCTTATTAACAGATGTACACAACAGATAAAAAAGCATTTATGTATACTTATTAATAAACTAACAAATAGAAGTGTAACTTTAGTAATTGCCTTGTAGTTCCTTTCGATTATCCGTCTATTTCAATTATCCGACACACCATCGGCCCCGTGAGTGACGGATAGTCATAAGTTTATCGTAATCGTAATGAATTTTTATACATGCATTTTTCCATAAGAGTGCAACAGCTATTGTACCAAGATCTGAATATTTATAAATTTAGTTATAGTAGTACGGACGCACCTCACTTGCCACGTTTGACTTACAATTTCCGACTTGTTTTTACTGTACGCGTGGTACTACTTTCCTTTCTCTTTTGACTCTATCTCGCTTATGGATCCCATTTCCTCGAATATATGGAAAATAACTCTCAAAGAAATATCTCTATAAGCAGAAACTCCAAACATTTTTAATACTACGGATAAATTTTTTGTGTGTATACCTCTATCTAAATAAGAGTTTCAGAAGAATCCCTAATATACGCATTCCTTTGAAAAAACAAGTGGAAATTTCGTTATTTCGTGATTTCAGAGAATTCGCGGTTTCAGTTAAATGCATTTTTAAAAGTTCAGTTTTGATAAATATATAAATTTAGCTATTTATTGAAGTTTTATTATCTTATTTTAAAATTTCGTAAACAAAATTAAATTGTTTAAATATTTTGAAACTCAAAATTTCATTTAAAACACAACTAACATTTACCTTACCCATACTTCCATTTTGCGAGATAGGTAAACTTTAATTGGCGATCTTAACTACTCTTCACACTCAACCAGTTTAAATAAATTTAAATAACTTAAATAGTATTGATATTCTTTCAGTTTTGTCAAATTTATAGTTATTTTAACATTTTGTTCTTAATTATCATAGTATATATGTTAGAAAATTAACTATGTTAAAAAAAATTGGAATTCAAAATTATTTTTAAAGCCATGGGTAAAATTGTTTCCTAACTCATTATATTCTGTAAAAAAAAAAAAAAAAAAAAAAAAAAAAAAAAAAAAAAAAAAAAAAATTAAACAATATGAACAATATGCAAAAGATAAAGCATTCATTAAACATGGTTTTAAATTACATTTATAATTATGCTTGTGTAAAAATACATAGAACTGAAAATATCATACATTCTCGCAAAATGAATATGATTCTGAACAAAAAAAATCCCTGACGGCTCGGCCTACATGCGCAAGTAGAATTCGAATTTAACTACTGATTTCAACAAAAAGATTAAATCAAGATTAAATATAAACCCATTTAACAGTTTCATCTTCCCGCTTTTGACGAATTTTTAATTTCATTTTTCTGTAAGTTTTATCAGAATCATGTTAATGTGATTTTTTTTTCTACAACCCCTTCTTTTATTTTCTGTAATAGTTGGCCATATTAAAAAATTGTCGGTATAAAAGTTCTAGATAATACTAAGAAGATTTATAAAAATTTTAAGTGGATTTGATATCTTGTGAATTCACAGAAGTTATGAATTTTTTTTCTTCTTCAACTACCTTCTTTTCTTGGTTTTATTTATTTAATAATTTAGGGGAGAGTAGCCATATTTGGACCGCCGCTTTAATCGGACCGTTGCCATTCTGCCGTTAATTACAGGAAGAGACGCCATCTACCTCTAAAATCCTACTCCTCAGAATGACGTCACTCATGATTAGAAGAAGCAACCGCCTACCACGTGCTGTTTTCAGACAATTTTAAAAAACCTAAAGGTAGCTATTTTGATCTTTTTTTTCACACTAAACGTAAGTGCATACTTTAAAACTAAGGTAAGTTCTTAGGTTTTCATATACATATATGAATTCATCTGTTTATTGCGCATATTTTAAACGCGGATGTGTTTGATTTCGTTTTCGTTCTTAGTCTTGAGATTATCTGTTTTAAAAAATGGCGCAGTTGCCGAAATTGGGCCAATTTAAGTTGCTTAAATTGGACCAGTTATGCCATCATAAATTGAAAAGTAAGTAATAAATTTCGAGATCGGTACGCTTTGTACACTATTTTTTAATTTTTTTTAATATTTTATAATGGATTACTATCGCCATGCAAGGTTTTCTTTCTATCGGGATTAAGTTTTTGGATTTCGTACTTAAAAAGTAAAATCGGAACCATTATAAGATCACTCCTGTGTCTGTCTGTCTGTCTGTCTGTCTGTCACAGCCATTTTACTCGTAAACTATGAAGCGTGGAAAGTTCAAATTCGGTGAAGTAATAAAGACCATTGACCCACATATTTTCAGATTAATAAACATTCATAAATATATTTAGTAAAAATGTAGGGAGGCAAATTATGCTACTTGAAAAAAAAAATATTTTCTTTGTATAACATGTGGGGTATCCTGTGACAGCTTTCGTAACTCAAAAATACATTCCTTTTAATTTTAGGTATTATATTTAAAAAAATATTGTCAAAAATGTAACGCAAATATGTGTCCCCCCCCCGTCCCCTCCCATCTAATTCCGAAACTACTTCAACTAAAATTATGAAAAAATTAGAGGTAGTAGATGTTAATATAATCCTTGCTGGAAAATTATAGCGATTATCCTAGGTCGCATAGTTTTTGAGAAATTAGCATTTTTCTGTTATACACAAATTTCGATTTACGGGCATTCAGAAAAATTGTTGAGCATCGCTGGATATACCTATCGTTGCAGAAGAATAAAAGCATTGTTGATAATGATTTTCGAAAACAATCATCAGTAATTAGCAGAAATATTAACCCTTAAAGTTAGGCCAGTTTGGACATACATAAGAACAGGGGCGGAGTACTCTATGCCTAGTTAACAACTTTTAATTATATATATGTGTAATGTAATGTCCAGCAACAGCATAAAAGCAATAAACGTCAAATTGTTAAAAACATAGTCAGGGGTCTCAGGACTCTATAAAGTGGAAAAAATGAAAAAAGACCCTTTTCAACATTTGATGTCTTAAAATGTATATGATTTTAAAACACAATTTTAATTGGGATGAAAGATATAAATATGTTCTTTCATTTCATGTATTTAAAAAATTGCAAGATACAGAATTAGTATTTATAGGGGGCTCGAAACTGTTAGACTTTTGTCGAACAAAAAATTGGGATAACAGTTTACGTGCCGGATGACAAAATAAATATTGCAACTAGAATAAAAATTTTGGTGCTTACTTGGTCAGATTGTAATAATTTCCCTGAGCTTAAATAAATTTGTTTTTAAAGCATTTTTATATTTTTAATGCAATGTTGCATTTAGCTAAATACAAAATTTTGAAAATATCTACAGTAAAATCACCTAAAAAATATTTCTTTGAACAATAAAAAGGAAATTTTAGGTTCAGTTTATACAGAGTAACGTGAAATACATGTTTTGACAATTTCATGAAAAAATATTCAGAAGTTTTTGAGGTATCCTGCGCGTTATGCCCAAAAAACACCATTTGGAGAAAAATGACTTCAAAGTTTCGGAATCACCGCTTCAGTTATTGAGCGGGTGTAATTCTAAAAGCCATAACTTCTGTTCTAACGGGAATTTTAAGGAAACAATTATATCAAAATATTCAGAAAAGTTTAACATCTAAAAAAATTTAAATTTCTTAAATTTTGAAGTTTTAAGACTCCTGCGACCACTTAACCGTTTCTGACGCGGAATAATTCTATTTATAAACTTATGAAATGATGAACTGACACCAGAATTCATAAACGAATTTATTAGAAAATGCGAACTTGTTTATTTTCACGTACATGATAAAAGGAAAATTTCAATTAAATATTCTTGGTGCCGATTGTCTGTTTTGGAATTAAAATTAGGTGTCCTTTTTTTAAGGGCACCGCCCTCGATAGGTTTAATTAGAATGAATCGCATAAATACTGTGGGATTCGCGATAGTTTACATAGTGTGTATCTCTCAATACGCCTCGAGTGACTTTAAAATTAATTAAACACCTATCTGGAAAAACGCGGCACTGACCAAGGCAGCGTTACATCTTTGAGACCTCCCTTCGAAGCGCGCTTAGCACAATGCCAAATTTAAACTTTGAACAAAGGTTTTGTTTTAGCTACACTGTAGAAATAAAGGTTATTACTACGCTGAATTTAGTTTTATGAAATGCCAAATGAAGTTTAACTATGCACTTATTTTATTGTCAGTACCGAATTAAGTTCATCATAAAGAGATTAAGATAATATTAAAAAAAAGAGTTATACGAATAGCTATATTTGATATTATTTAGGTTCCATATCTCTTTGAACTTTCATGGTATACCCATTTACACTTTTCTAATATATACAGTCATACCCAACCCTACGTTGTATAGTTTTTTACAAAATCTCAGTATTCTTTTAGCAACGGTTTTTTTATAATACCATTACAAATTCATATATTTATTCTACGGAACCCTCTGTACGCGAGTAATACTCGCATTTGACCGTTTATTTTTATACAGATTAGGCCTATATAAATATAAAAATATTTTTACATGTTTATGCAATACATTTTGTTTGCAATTTCTTTTATCTTGTATGTATTTGTATTTATTTTGTTTGAATTCCTTATTCCTAAAGTGTATTTGGTTTACAGAGTTGAATTCAAACATTTTCACCTTGGAGGATATTTGCGATGGCTTTTTGCAGTTCTGGACGGTGGGATTACACTTTTTTGCCATTAAAACACATAAAATCTAAAACCTTCTTGGGAGAGTGGTTATTTCAAGGCTCCGTGTGTGTGTGTGTGTGTAAGGGGGGTGGTGCTGAATTCAACACTTTGAAAATATATTGTTTGCGTATGATTAATCGTCGGGTATTTTTCAATAGAGGATATTTCTTAAACACTTTTTTAATATAATGTTGAAAATGACACAGATAAACTCTCTGGAAGAAAAACACCCGTTTCAGCAAAAGCTGTTAAAGATATAGGAAACAAAAAGGAGTTGAGTAAGTTGTGAAGATATTGACCTGCAAGAAGGCTGCAGCAACAAATCCCCCCAAAAGCAAACAAAATCATTAGAAATATTATCTCCCTTGCCAAATTCAGTTAAATCAAAGTACAGAGGAAGCCAAAAAACAGTTTTGTTAACATCTTCGCCATATAAAATAAACTTTGAAATAAAAAAAAAGATAAAAAGGAAGCTATCACAGCACAAAAGCAATTGAAACATGAAGTTTTAAAAAATAGGCGCAGTGCAATTAGCAAGAAAATGACGGAAGGAAAGAACTACAAACATAATATACAGAAAATTTCTGTTGAGAAAATAAAATATAACAAATAAGAATCTAAAAAGAAATATCTAGACAGTGATGATTGGTTTTACCTCATTTATAAGAAAAATAAAATAGCAGAAATGTTTCAGTCTTCAGATTGCCAAATACGGTTCCATGTTGTGTGCGCTGAAAAAAAAATCATTAAACGAAATTCATGTGTCAGCTTTGCATCACTCCTCACATGATATTCAGGTAACTGACAATTAGTTCATAATTTCTATAATTAATTACTGATAACTTTGATTTATATTTTGAATACATTTTGATTTAAATCAATTACTCTTATTTTCAGATATTTGGTTTCATTATATTTCATTGCTGTTATTTTGTTTGATTGTTTCGTTAATCGTAAACTTTTCTTTTAAAAAATTAGTTATATTCCCTAGTCATTAAAACAACCTGAAATTATTTGGTCCAATTTATTAGATTGAGGGTTCAACTTAAGCGACCTGTTGCTTAATTTGGACCACTTTTGACAAATTCTTCAAATTAAAATAAAATTTAAGATTTTCCAGAAGAAAACGATATAAAGATTTATTTAGTTAGTAGATGAATAGATTGACCCCGTGGAATGATGTTTTGCAGATATTCCAAAAATTACGTGAGTTATACCTGAAAATACGTGAAGTGGTCCAAATTCTGCTACTCTCCCCTATTTATTATTTTCTGTAACAGTTGGTCCTATCGAAAACTTGCCAATAAAAGAGTTGTAGATAATAATATCAAGGGAGAATAGGAGAATTAAACGAGAGAATGTAACATGTAGTATTTCTTACAGAGGAGGAGGAGATTCTGAAAAAAAGATGGTATACAAATATAACCAAAAAGGGAAGTAGTTGTTTTAAAAAGTACACTTTAATATTCAAAAATGCTTTGTAATTAAATGAGAGTTCCACCCAATAAAATGATAGGATATTGTTTTTTATTCTGGCTGGGTAGGATTAGGGAAAGTGAGATGCATTAAGTGTTTCATTATACTTTACTGGATGCATAACATCGTTTGATAAAGCATTTTTTTAAATCCTATTTTCCATGCACATCAACATGGTTTACACATTCATACCCTTTTAAAATTTCGGCAAATTGCTCTTTTAATTCACCTTTCTTTTCCGTAACATTTATCACGCCCATTTCATAAATAGCATCTGCGTTGAGTTTCAAATATACAGCCATTATTTTGAAAACAAAATCTAGATAATGATTTAATTTTCCAGACTGAAAATAATGTTTAAAATATTAACTAGATTACACGTCAAAACTAAGTATCGTAAATTTACAAAATAAATATATTAAAAGTTTTTTTAATCATGAACTAAAGTAGCTGAATTTATACACATAAATTGTGTTTTATAGTATAATCCAATGCAAAATAAAACAGTAATATATCTTGTTGTTTAAATATAAATTAAGTAAGCATTTCAAATTCTGTCATCTGTAATTTTCGAGACCCAGAGTTGTTCGCCAAACCGTTTGACTGAAAATAAGCGATAGTTTATATTTTTTAATATTTTCTATTTAGATTTCGTCAGTAAATTGGATCGCTCCGACGCTTAGAATATATATAAAATCCCTTAGCACTCTTTAATATATATAATGAGCATTCCCTTTTAAGCATACCTTCGTTGACAATAGTGTAAGAGGCATAGGATCTTTACGTGGATTTATTCTTCTAAGACTTATAAATTTGCTCATGCTCTAAAATTGGGAGGAGTCAAAAGTTCAGGCATTTTCACTCTTTTTGTAGTGAATTTTATAAAAATACACTCCTTAAAGTGTGGAATTTTCCACTCCGTAGAAAGGAGTGAGATATTTCCCTCACTCCACTGACGACAGTGAAATATGTCACTCCGTTGTCAAGAATGAAATATCTCACTCCGCTGATGAGTGTAAGCCTGGCATTATACACTTCAAAAATAATTTCCGTTCAACTTTAAACCAATATATAGGGTAAAATAATGAAAAAGCACCAAAATATGTCACTCCTTAATTTTCAAAAACTCCATTTCATAATGTAAGATTGGAAATTACATACAAAAACGCACTCCTTTTGAAGAGTGAATAGTCACTCTTCTGAAAAAATGACTGTTCACTCTAAGCAAAAGTGAGTATTGTATGGGTATTAATAATCAGGCAATCACAACAGTCTTGTCTACGACCATTTTAAGATAAGAGAAAGACGTCCACTATTTTAGGATAAAATATATACGGATATTATTAAAGCGATTATTTAAGGAACTTTTTATCTTCATATAAAATTAACTGTAATTAAATCATAAAGGATACAGAAGAATGTTTTCAAACAGCATTCGAAAGAGTTTTGCGGTTTCAAAATTCATTACTGTTATCTGCAGAGCGCGTGAAAAAGAAACTTCAAAGTTGACTCATATAGGCATTGCTTGCAATATTATTTTTACTCCCATCTCCAGTGTGTGAAGTGTGTACACAGATAGTCTTCACAGTTCTACATAGTGAAGTTCAAAGTATTAAATAAAGAGTGTCTCATTTGAGCCAATACAGCTCAAATTAAAGGATAACTTTGAAAATTTCGGCACAGTTCTCATTTTGGGACGACAAAGAAACCGAATTTTATGTCGATCTCTAATTGTATGTATTCGTATTACTCATCACCTAATCTGAAAAGCAAAAGTCTATGACGCTTTTTTTAAGAGAAAGGCGTCCATCATTTTAGGATTAAAACACATGGATATTATTAAATGGGTTATTTACGGAACCTAAAGGTAAGTCATATTTAAGTTTAACATTTATTCCTGATAAAATTTGAACGTTAGGATTAAGAGTTAAATAGCTATGATACACGTAATTATTGGCATTAAAAAATAAAACATGATACTTAAACCATTGCAATAAAGGTTTTTTTATGTCTGATATGAAGTTTATAGATAAAACTGCTTTAGTATATATTTTTTAATGTTCATAGTATCACTTATATAATATAATATTGAATATATTTTAAAGAGATAAATAACTACCATTTATATTAAAAAAGGTTTTTCAAACAATAAGAACAGTACAAATGCAGTCATTTCTTTTCTATTTATATTTCTTTCTTTTTTCTATATCCTAGATCATGTTTTCCCTCTAAAACATACGAAATCTATCTAGCTCTTAGAAATAAAACGGGAGTAAGAATTTTAAATTAAATATGGCTTATCATATAATTTTAATAATTAAGTTAAGGAATATGTTTGAAAGAAAATATAAACATATTCCACAGAACATAAAACTATAGACTCCATGTTCATATTAAATAAGACAATGACAGATCACAACACATAAAAAGTAATCTTACACACTCTTAATATTTAGATCAAGCTTAGAACTTATTAAAAAAATATGTGAGTTGATAAGCATTGTGTTTTTAGTGGAAAAATTAAAAATATTTTAGAACAATATGGTTCTGGAAAATAGCGATAAAAAGGTAAGATTTTATATTTAAAATAAAAATTAAAATGAAATCACACGTTGTTAATCATATAACACCCGCCTATTATACACTTATTAATAAAATTTTGAAGTTATTAAAATACAGTAACCAATAATGTTTAATTAGATTTAAATTCATTAGAAATGAATTCTGAGAACTAAATGTTTCAAATTTGAGTTGCACATGAAAAAAAAAAAAAAAAAAAAAAAAAAAAAAAAAAAAAAAAAAAAAAAAAAAAAAACATAATTAAGGTACATCACGGGAATTATTAAAATACTAAATGGATATCTGAAAAGAAAAAAATGCTGGAAAACATTAACTGATTAAGATTTCGGTTAATTACTTGCCCTTATAGGCATTTTAAAATTATCATATATTTATAGAGCATACAATAAAAGCAAACACAAGGTATAAGATTGTAATAAAATATTTTAGTTTTTTTTTTTCTGTCAGTAATCTAATTTAATTCAAACGTAAATGTAACTGAATTTTTCCTTAAATGTTTAATGAGTGTTGCAAACTATTTATTAAATAAATATTGCTAATAAAGTATTTTATTCAAATGTTTGCCACGCTTGTATCGATTTTCATTGCATGCTGTAAAAGGTGGGATTCTTTTAAAATGCCCATAAAAGCAAAATAAAAAAAGAATCGACTCCATAAAAAATGACCATTCACTCCTACCAGGAGTTAAAAAACGCACTCTTTTAGCAAGAGTGAATAGTCACTCCTCCAAAAGAGTGATTATCCAGCCCTGTTTAGAGTGAATATTCACTTCCCAGGAGTGACTATTCGCTCTTTCAGAGAGTAAAAAATTTCACTTTTGCTCAGAGTAAATATTCACTCTAAAGTGGTTTGGCATATTTTGACTCTGCGATAGAGTGACTATTCACTCCACGTATTGAATTATCACTCATTTTTATTTAGAGTGCAGATGCTACCGCGGCATTGCAATGTCTAATGGACATCCAGAAAACACCAAAATCGCACATGTCGGCATTTCTGGTACTATTGTTTCAGTGCTTATCTAAGGGCGTCGTTTGAAATTGGTATAGGATATTTGTTTCAGCCTGTTACCATGTTTTCAATGTAATTATTCTCAATTTTGCATCTCAGAAAGCGCCAAAATCTCACCTATCGACATTTCTGGTACTGTTTCAGTGTTCATCTAACGCTGTCTTCAACAATCAGTATGTGAAATTTGTTTCACTTCGTTACCATGTGTTCATTGAAATTATTCTCAATTTTCCATTTCAGAAAGTGCCAAAATATCATCTATCGGAATTTCTGGTTCTATTTTTTCAGTGTTCATCTAACACTGTCTTCAACAATCAGTATATGAAATTCGGTTTCCCCTGTTTGATAATTTCAACTTCAAAGGCCAATAAACGCGCAAATATTTTTAGATCACTCCGTATTAAGTGGGAACGCAATACTTGACGCAAGCTCATTATTTTCACCTGATGTATTTCTTGCTCTCTCTATGATTTTACGTATTTATTTTTGTAATGTTAACCATTGCATTGATGATGGAACTTCAGAAGTTCCAAAATTGTTCTTTGCACCTTTAATTTTCATGTTAGCATTTATACCCTTATCTCGCTCTCTTCTTATTTCCTAATATGAGTACAAAGTTAAATCCTCTCATTTTAATTAAAGTTTTCGTCACAGATACAGGCTTGAGGTAAAAATCTTCAGAAGTTATTTATATTTTTAAAAGAAAATTTTTGTGTTTATTTACAGAAGTAATCTAAACATATAAAATTGTTTTATTTTTCATTATAAATAATATAGACGAATAATATATTGTAATATTCCTTTTACACAAAATATCATACAAAACATTTCAGATAAATCCTTTATATATAATTTTAACCATAGAGATACACAAAACTTTTATAAAAAAATAGGTAATTGCAGTTGGAAATATTATAGAGAATTTAGTTTCTCATTTAAAATGGGAAAATTAAAAACATTTGTATTTTAATAGATCGTACTAAATTATTCTAAATTTTATATTCTTAATAAAAATTAATATGATTTTTTAATAGCAGGATTCATGTATATGTTTATTTTTTAAAAACATTTATCGTTCAAGATTCGATAAATTTGCACTAATGTCACTTTTCTTAGAAACCAAATGGATACAAAGCTTTAATGAAACCTCTGACTACAGTGCAAATTAAATCATGTAAGGACCGAAAACTTTTGAGCGAGCTGGAGAGAAATACTTGACACATTACATTTAGGAAAGTTGCGAACACGATGTAAAACATTTCTGACACTTTGCTAACATTATCTTTGGAGAAAGGACAACGTTTTCCAATTTCACGAACAGCTTTCAAGCAAATAATTGGATTTATAAGCTTAAGTAGCCTTTCAGTTTTAAAATATATTTTAAATGGAAAAAGTAATTTGAATAATAATTACAGAATTTCAGGAAACATAATTTCTTCCGCTTAACTTCTTTAAACAGTCATCTCAAATGTTCATTAATTAATCTATACTTTACAATATATATATATATATATTTAATTTAGTTGGGAAAAAATATAATGTAATTTGTTGCAAAGTGTATTACATTGTAAAAAATATAAAATGTGTATAAAATATATAAAATACCTTTATGCTTAATAAGAAATTGTAATACTTATAGCGCCGACAAAAATATTTGTGACATTTCCGACACAGTGATTAAGAAAGTCTGTAAATTTTTGTACCGACAAACATTTGATGGAAAAACATCAAATATTCTACTTACTTGACATGTTTAAACAAACACTAATATCACTTTTTCAAGAATATGCATTTTATTTCAAACAATTTTCATAATATGAAAAATTAAAATTTGAACAAAAATCAAATAAATAAAAAAAATCGCGATACTTTGTTTATCAGTCACAATTCGTTCCAAAGAATTGTTCGAAACAGAATAAAATTTCCCCTTAATAGATAATGAAAATAGTACTAAATGTTTCCCTCCCTCCAAGTAACTCTACATTCTTACTTGGTTCAAACAATAACAATTTATATTAAAACATAAAAAGAATTATATTACTATGCATTACACAAGTAAAAAAATATTATAACGTATTAATAATAAGGTGCATCTAGTTAATAAGGACTTTCTCTTTATAAGGCTATCAAGCATATATTTTGTAAAGAACGGCCTCGGTCTAAAAAATGGCAGCATATACCTGACAGATTATGTGTCCTTGAGCTTTTGTGAGTAGTTTCAACAACAGCCGATACTGGCTTCGTCGTCAATTTTCAAGCACGTTTGAAAGTAAAATATGTGAAAAACTGTAATCACCTAAAGCGGCCCTAGCATATTAGGCATGGTCTTATTAAGATATACTTCATTTCCATGGTATATTATCATTACCAAAACTAATTAAACTTGTTTGCGTCAATATTTGTAGAAATTGTAGAATCTATAAAGCAGTGAGAAGCACAGATCAATACGCTGAAAGACAAGTGGAATCATCAGTTTTGGCTGTTGGAAAAGACATGTTCTTAAAATGAGCAGCGAAATAAAATTGTATTATTTTATTTTATTTTTTTTTTTTTTTTTTTTTTTTGTAATTTGGTGTAATACCCGCAAAATATGTGTTAAATAAAGTCATCATGTTTGTAGAAAATTATTGTCTCCTTTAAAACACACAGTCTTAATAAAGCTACTTTAAAATGTTTTTTTTTGTTTTGAATTCTCCTGACCACAATTTATCACTTACAAGAGTATTCATGATTTAATATTATCAAAATTTGTATAAAAATTACATACAGCAATATTTAAAATGTCAATTCTGATTTATAACAGATTGTTGTGATCTGAAATCTCAACGTCGTCTTATTTGGTGTAGGTGCCTTAGATTTAAAAAACTCACTGATACTTTTATTGGTAAAACTGGTTGAATGAGTTTGAGGAGAAGAGGGTTAGTTTCATTAGGACCATTAAGTTAATTTGTTGTTTTGAATATCAAAATGCATGAAATTTTTTAGCAGCGGAATCAGCACATTGCATTTAAATGTGCTTCCAGACCTTGAAAAAGAAATGAAAAAGGAAAAAAATAGTAATTTGAGCAACCTCGCTGTACAGGAATCCAATATTTTGCAATCACTGTAACTTATGCATGTGCGCTTTTCGTCCAAAATTAACAACAAAACAATTAGATTGCCTTTCCTACGTTTATCTTCTTTCCAATATGGCGACGAGACTTCCATGGTTCAAGAAACTAATGTCGGTTTGATACACGAATTAAATTAATTGAGGACCAAATTTTTCTAAATCTGGTGCGTTCTAGGATCTAGGCTCTACTGTAATATAATAAAATATAATTTTTTACTTAAAAAATGAAGTTATGAAACGCTACTTAACAATATTTTTAGTGATAGCTAGGCAATTTTATGAAAGTTCTGCATCTCTCATTTAGTAATACTCCCGTGAAACATGACAAAAATAGAAGATGTGATTACCATTGAAATATTGAAACTGTACTTAGATATAAAAGTTATGATTTTATGTATCAGCTGTTTTAGTATATCACCAATTTAAATTAAATCTATGAGACTCCTTTTCCATTTAAGTAGATTTTATTGCTATTAGAAAATTCGTAATAATGGAAATATCTCTGTAGATATAGAAATCTCTTGACATAATTATGTTTCTGTAAATTTCTTTTTTATATATGATATTTTTATAACTTCCTTTTACTGGTAAAAACAATTCTTTCCTGTTAAAAAGTAAACCATCTCTAGCAAAGCGCCACCTAAACATTTGACTTAGACGCCACGTGCAGAAAGCATAAACGTATACACAATACCACCATTCCGCATGCTATATATACGAAAAACCTTCGTTAATATTATAAAACAAGTCGGAAATTGTACGTCAAACGTGGTAAATTAGGTGCGTACGTACTATGACTAGATTTATAACTATTCAGATCTTGGTGCAATAGCTGTTGCACTCTTATGCATGAATACAAAGTTTATTACAATTACATATATGAAATTCAGTAATACGGTAATTTAGTAATTCAGTATTTTAACATAGTTTCTTTTCAATTAGTACGATCTGATGAAATAACAGTGCAATATTCAA
The DNA here is from genome assembly GCA_963932465.1 of Maratus speciosus. NCBI lineage: Eukaryota > Metazoa > Arthropoda > Arachnida > Araneae > Salticidae > Maratus > Maratus speciosus. Next base: position 238,709,776 of record OZ010787.1, on the reverse strand, counting down.
TACTTAACAAAACTATCATGGAGATAAATACAATTAACGTTTACTAATTTTATCCATAAATATAATATGTGGGATACCAACAATGTAATCAACCACAGCCTAAGCCATAAAATAGAAACTCTCAGATACATACCCATTTCAAACTTTCGCTTTGGGAATTTTTTTTTCTATGTTAATTTATAACAAGTCAGAAATTGTACTCCAAACGTGGAAAATGAGGTGCATTCGTACTATAACAAGTTTTATAAATATTTAGATCTTGATGCAAAAATTCATGAATACAAAATTTATTACGATTATATATATTTAATATAGTAATACGGAAATAATATGACGCCATCGTAAATATGACGTAATCATCATGTCAACATAGAATCCTTACCTGTCATGGGATTCATTGAATTAATAACTTATGATACGATTTAATAGAATGAAGAAAACTTTTATTAGCATCTTTTTAAGTTTTGATTCGATTTTCATAAAATTTTAAATGACTCCACAAAATTATGCACAAATTATATATGTTAAATTTCAAACCATTCGCTTGAGTAGTTTTTGCGCTGTTATATGCGAACAGACGTATGGACCGACCAGACGAAGTCTATACAGCTCCTATTCAAAATATTAGAATAATTGAGAAAAAGTAATAAGAAAAAATATTTTTCATTTATTTATTTTTGATACTAAGTAAATGCAATTAAATTTCTTATAAATTAAATCTGGAATGTTTAGATAAGATTTTAACATTTAAAATATATAAAATACAGTAAAATAAATTAGGTATACAGCTTTCAGAAACACATCAAAATATTAGAATAAAATTTAGATTGGTTCAAAATACTAGAATATTTATTATACGCATCAATATTACCTTATAAATATGAACTAAATGGTAGTTAATATTTTGTACCACCCCCTTTAGCTTTCATAATAGCGTACAATTGATCTTGCATGCTATATACAAAGTGTTTATAAACATTTCTATCATTATTAGCCAAATGTACTTTATGCTGCCACTAACTCAGTTTTACTTGAAGGAGGATTTTCTTGGAGTTTTTTCTTCATTATACAACATAAGTTTTCAATGTGATTAAGGTTTGGTGGCCAAGGAAGTTCCTTAATGTTGCGTTGTGAAACCAATTCTTAGTTGACACCGACGTATGCGGTGACGCTAAATCTTGTTGAAAGATGAAATCATCTTCAAATAAATCTTCTGATGATGGAATCATGTAATATTTCAAAATTTCTTGATATATCTGAGAGTTTACCTTTTCGTAGACGATGGATAACTCTCCAGGTCTTTCTGTACTCATGCAACCCCAAACCATGACACTAGCAGCAAACTTTACGGAACGTTTAAGGCATTCTTCATCAAATGCTTTTTACTTCATTCTCCAAACTCGAATACCTTGATTACCATATGAAACATAAAACATACTTTCATCACTAAATAATATATTTTTCCAATGTTCATCGCTCCATAAAGGTCTTGATTTACACAAATTCAATCTTATACGATTTTGTTTTGCAGTCGTGAGAGGTTTTGTTTCGATACACGAGATACAAACTTAAATTTATGGAAACGTCTTAATGTTGTCTTAACTTCAACTCCTTCTTCTTTCCATTTTTGGTGCAAGAAACGCACACTTTTAAAACGTTTTTTCTTAACTATACGCTTCAGTTTTCTGTCGTCTCTAGCAGATGTTTTTGGTTTTCAGCCGCCATTTCGGCCATTATTTTGAATTTTTCCATTTTTTTAATATTGTGTTAGTATTTTACTAACGCTTGATTGCGAACAATGCAAATATTTCGCTATAAAACATTGATTTTTATAGTGCCGATGCAAATCAACAATTCGAAGTTTAATAGATTCAGGAATATCACTCACACGACCCATTTTAAGAAGAAAAAGCAAACAAACTTCAAAAAGAATCCTGATATTAAATAAAATCGTCTTAATTTAATCAATGATGCCCCCAGTTATGAATTGGTGATAATTAAAGGAGAATTAATGTGAAATATTCTAATATTTTGAACTACTTGAATAAATATTCTAATATTTTGAACTACTTGAATAAATATTCTAATATTTTGAACTACATGAATAAATATTCTAATATTTTGACTTTTCAAAATATTTTTTTTCAATTAATCTTTTCAGAAATGATATTAATTTGAAGGTAATAAATAAGTTTAATCAACAATAAGTTCTTAATAAAAATATCATTTGCATATTTGCATTAAAAACATTAAATTAACAAACGATATTTTCAATTTGTAAAAAAAAAAATAATTATTCTAATATTTTGAATGTAAGTTGTAGGTGCTACGTATTTTTATAATTACGACATTTCCCCATAGACCGTAATGTAATGGAATAATTTTGAGGGTCTCTGTACATAAACTATGAACGCTACACACTTTATTTTCACCACCGAACATGGCAGAATAAATCTCAGTAACATATATCAATTATAGAGCATTCCCACTATATTCAAGGTAGTTAGAGTTCGGACAGACAGACGGACGGGCAGATGGACAGACAAACCTAATTCACAAACACTTTTCAAACACATATTAAATCTGTTTTCAGAGTCATGTACTTAAAATTTTCTGTCTTCGATTGCAAGCGAAGACTTAAATATAAATCCAATCATGATTCGGTTTCTCACGTGTTCTTACTTTCACTACACCTTTGCCGACCTTTCTGAATATTAATTTTCACGTTATTTAATCGGAGGACTTATGCTATTAAATAAACTGAAGATTACTATTTGGATATTGTGGTAATAAAATAAAATAAAAATTGAGTTATATGTATTACTCTCAAATGGGGGCAGTAATAAGAGGTACTAGTAATAGTTATTACAGCAAATGTGGCAGAAGAATCTAAATCATTGAAAGTAACACATTTTGAATAATCAATTTTGAAACTGAACAATTAGTTTTAATTAAACTACCTTAATAAATTGAAAGATTATGTAACACATACCAAGACTTTCAGATTACTGTGACAAAACTTCGCTATTTAATAAAGTAAAAGATGATACTCAAATAAATAATTTAGAAAACGTGTAACATTATTCAATATCCTATTTCAGCAATCAATGCCCACAGCTGATAAAATATTTGAATTATCTTGAGCGGCACTCTATACAATTTATTGATTTATTAAACTCACATGATTTACTAAAATTTAATTCAGTTAAGAAACACAAAAATTATTGCTTTTTTTTAGGTTTCACGATATATTGTGACGTGAAATATTTTGTACAACCTTATATATTATCTGCAAATTTTTATGCACATTAAGGTAAAATTCAACTGAGATTGCAAACACATAACACAATTAAAATCTCACTTCCAGCACTTAGAATTCATAGATGGTAATATATTCAGTTTTTTCTGTAGTCGTGAATATGAATTCATTTTAACAAAATATATTCAAGCTGGAAAATGAACAGTACAATTAAAAACAAACAAAAGAGTTCACATTCACATAATGAATTTTTTCGTGAGTCCCTGTATATGAATTTATACACACCACGTAATGTATTAAATTTTGTTAAGGTTTAAAACTCATATCACACATGGAAACGTACTTCCATGCGATTACCGATCATAGACAGTACTGTAACAGAATTATTTTTTGTGTCCCTGTATATGAACAAATAAATATTATGTACTCCATATTTTATAGCAAAGAATCTTTTAGGTCACTTTAGCACATAAATTTAATTTTTTTTTAAATGGTCTAACATTTAAAAAATACTCTACAAATGAGTTCCCCATAATGTCATAATGTAACGTAAATATGATTTATCACACTGCAAATGAGTAATAAATGCCATGAACTCTATATTCTGCAGAAAGAATGTAGTATTGCCTCTCAATATGTATATCAATTTCAGTAATCAGTAGTGTAAATTTATTAAAATACACAGCAAACTTTTTTTTCCACAGACCCAAGTGTAATGGAATTATTTTCTGTGTTCCAGCAAACGAAATGTAAAAGATACACATCGCATTTTCGATAGCGAATGTGCTAGCGTAAACCTCATTAACATATACCAAACTCTTTGTAGCCCAAGTATATGTACTAGAATTAGACTACGGCCAGACAGACGTTCAGACAGATAGACATACGTATAGACAGACGGACAAAAAACCAAATGCATAAACACTTTTAAAGTACAGTAGCCTCCGCTTAACCGGCCTAAACGGGACCGAGGGTTAGCCGGTTAAGAGAAAAACCGGTTAACGCGGAGAAGTAAAAAAATATTAAATAAGTATCTGCCTAATTAAATAATTAAACCCGTACGATGGATTTAGTTTTTCCATTTGTGTACTTTTAAAAAGTACATATTTTCTATATTTTGTGAAATGAATACGAGTTATAATTAACTGAATTGAAAGAAAAATTATCACTGATAACAAATAATGAAAAATATTTAACACAAATTGTTGAAAATCGTGTCACACACCTTTATAAGAAGTTGAAATTGTTCTTCATTATGTATACTTAAGTTAACCAATTATGAAGAAATCAGTGACCTTCTCCTGTTGAAGGCAAGATGGCGGACATTTTGTAGCATAATCGGTCCATCTCTTTAACATCATAATTTTCTCATGCTCAACATAGCGTAGCGCCAACTCTAATGATTTTACCCCTTCGTATGTGGAATTTTAGCAGCGTCAACTTCAACTGGATCATCATCAGGATCGTCTTCGTATTGAACAACATCAGTTACAGTCCTAATTATATCTTCGTAAAATGTTTCATGCTCGAGATCTTTATCACACTCAAACAACACTTATGTATCTTCTACGGTGATCTGTTCGCATCCCTCAAGCTTTTTAAATGTTTGTAAAAAACAGTTTGCAGATAGATCAGACGTTAGAGAGTTCCGGGGGGGTGGGGGGGGTGGCACTTTTGACCATTAATAACACAAAAGCTCAGATCTTCCGGGGGGACATCTCATTGTTCCTGGGAGGGATTGTCCCCCTGGGCCACGTCCTGAATTCAACACTGGTGAAGGTCAACGCGTATCCATTTAGAACCGACGTTCTCCTTTCTGTATTTTGTCTCCTTTCCCTCGGGATTCCACATCAACTCGAAAGCGTCAGCTGAGTTACCGAGGCCGTCATCCCTGAATTTTGCCTGATGCTGGGAAAGAAAGTCGGCCGGTTAAAGCGGAGTTCCGGTTAAGAGGGAGGCTACTGTATCTTGGAATATGTTGAAAAATAAGAAGATAAAAAGATTTCGTCATCGAAACAATGAAATAAATATTAGGTTGAAATACAACACTGTGAGAAAACTTTAATTAAAAGGATTTTGAAACGGAAATACTTGTTATTTCTAGTTTATTTTAAGTGTTTCTAGGCAAAAATAATTTTTTTTTTATAGTAAATGATTAAGACCAAGAACACTGAGACTCAGACTGATAACGGAATATTATGGATGCGTAAATTGTTATTATATGGTACTGTAACTACAGTTTTTAACTTACAACACAAATTGTAAGATAAATTCGACTAAACAGGTAGTTTAAAGTAAAAAATACAACATGATATAAATACAATAATTTTTATTATAATAAATCATATTAAACATATTAGTAAAACGAAATACATGTTTAAATTAGAATAAAATGTTAGACTAGATATAAAAAATATTAAAAGTTATTTTTTTAAAAGGAAGAGTCAGACGAAATAGTTTCATAAATTTAGCTTAACACATTTTAGTTGAATTATTTCATTATGTATTATTAAAATATTTGTAATCCGAATCAGAAATATATTTAAAAAGCAATGCTTTCCTTAGCGTTTTTTCATAAATTAAAAATATAAAATAAAAATGTGTCATAAAATTTGCTATTTAAATATTTATATCTTTAAAAAATTTTTGCCAGTTTTAAGTTAAGAAGTACGTGGAATATTTTACTAATATACAATATATTCCTTAATAATTAATCTTAAATTACTTTATGTAACTTTCGAAATATATTTCGAAATAAATATTATTTTCCTTCCAGATTTCAATAGGCTGTTCCACCAGTATAGTCGATAGGTAGAGGAAAAATTGTGTAATTAGCGAAATTAATAGAAAAATAAAAAATTAAAAATTAAATAGCTCTCAATTTAGGAAAATAATTAAAATATTTCACAGGTTTTCACGAAGAAAATAAGTATAACACTATAAATATGTACCACACTCATATTTTAAATTCAATTAAATAATTAGTTTCGAAATTTTGAACGGTTATTGTAATGAATTAAAAGCAATTTTTTATGAGATCTATTACGAGACAAAAAAGTTTCCGTAATTAGGAAAATATAAAAGTGTAACTCGAGAAGAATTTTATCGGAGAAATCCCTGGATCAAGAGTTTGATCTGGGGATTTAGAGACACAGAAACTGAATGCAAGCAGTGGAAATTGACTTTGAAATTCCTAAGTTAAACCAAATTTTAGCCTATAGCTAAGGGTTTTTAATTAAACGGTATTTTTTTTTTACCCCTTCCATGTTCGATTCTGTTTTAACATAGGGAAAAAAGTACAGTTATATAAAAAAAAGAAATGCAAATGACAATGTTAATGTTTATTAAAATCTAATGAATATAGTTATTTTCCATTAATATTTGAATTTGCTACAGAATTTTTTTTTCAAGACATTTCCAAAACCTCACATTATAACAGAAATAAATAAATATATTATCTTTACTCTATTTTACATTATTATTATTTTAAATTATTGAGTCGGATAAGTATACTTTATTTTTAATTTAAAGAATGGAGCACATGTTTACAATAAAAGAATAGCAAGCGGTGTCAAGAAAATTAAACATTTTTTTTCTTTTCTTACAAAATACGGAAACATAAATGAAGCCATAATACTAAATATAGTATAGATATATACTATCATTACTACATTAATATATTAAGAAAAATGATTGCTAAGGCAAAATTATAGATAATATATATAGTCATGTCTTTTTAGCAGGTCGCCAGACCCGAAATGGTCACGAGCTTACTCTAGTAAAGCTAACGCACCCGTAACTAACGTTAAACCAGTGGCAGCATCCTTTTCAAATTTACTTATTGAATGTCACGATTTGGAAGTCATTTAATAGAATAGCATATAAGAGATTGTTGTTTAATTGGTCGTACTTTTTGGATGTGTTTGCAGTTTTATTCGGTGAGAAGACTATTAGTTTCAGAACTGACTTTGAACTTTCAAGTGACTTTTTAAAAAAATATATATTAGTGAGCGTCCAGAAAGATGGATCTAAAATAAATAATCAACTGATAACGTCAAGTTGTTGCCAACAGACCAAAAAAATTTGCGCGCTCACAAAAGCTGTGCGCTGACACGGAATAAATCTGTACCTTGGAACAAAAAGGGCCAATGTCCATTTTTCTCAAATGGCAGGAAACCCAATTTAAGTTTGACATATTAAATTAACAGTAAGTAACATTGGCCTTGGCAAAATATTTCGTTTTCAATGATCTAATATTGAGAGGACTTTGGACCATTTAATAATTACTTTATATCGCATCCTGAATTAATTCGTGTATTTAACTCAAATTTCTCTATTTTGGACATTCGCCCTTCTTGTTCCAAGGTACCGAAATATATTCTTATGTAATGAAAATCTCAACTGAACGTGTTGAAATTAATTATACGGACTGAACTCGATTGGTCATTATTAATAATAGCAGGTTAATTTGCTAAATTCTCACAAATTAAACATATTAACTGGCTTACCTCGATATTACTTGGTAATTATTAATAATAACCGATAAATGAAATTGACCGTAACATATATATTTTATATTTGTGCTAGACAGATCTGAGCTCATTAAAACAACTCACCACATAACTAATGTAAATCTAACCCAGGCATATAGAGAGGGACCCGGGGGAAAAAGGTCCCTGAAAGTAAATTAATTAATTGGTAATGGGGGGGGGGGGGTAAAAGAACTGAAGGGAAGGGAGACTCAATACCCAATTACCCAGAGAGAATTAAGGTTAGCACTATATTAATTTTAACACAATTATTCTAATTGGTAAACAAATCATATTAGATGTAAATTTCCAACTGGGCAAAAAATGTCCGGACCAGGATTCGAACCCGGGACCTCCTGGCTGAAGCCGCCAGTGTTCTGCCATCTGAGCTGTCCCGGACGATTCTGGTCGAATGTTTTCACCCAGCTAACCTTGGTGATTACAGCATCTGCTCTGAAACTTGGTTCAGCTCAACAGAATATTTTAAAATTAATCTAGTGTAATTTCGTATCCAGCGATTTCTGGAGTTCCATTACCTGAGATTTATTCTGTTGAGCTGAACCAGGTTTCAGACCAGATGCTGTAATCATCAAGGTTAGCTGGGTGAAAAAGTTCGACCAGAATCGCCCGGGATAGCTCAGATGTCAGAGCACCTACGGCTTCAGCCAGGAGGTCCCGGGTTCGAATCCTGGTTCGGACATTTTTTTCCCAGTTGGAAATTTACATCTAATAAGGTTAGCAAGTCCTAATCACTCTTTTACCATACATTCATTGTGGTAATAAAATTAATATAATTAAATACATAATAACATTTTGATCGCTAGGATCCTGGCTAAACTTCTGAGATAAATTAATTCCTCAATTATCCCAACTGAAGCATCCCTATGTGCTGTGTAAATTTTGTAGATGAAGCTAGCTTATGGACCATGTACCCCCATGTGCACTTCCGGCCGAGAACGAATGTTCAAATAATTTGAGAATATAAAATTATCATTAACAATACTTCCTAATTAACTAAACTTTACCTGAAATAAAGCTAATAGCAAAAATAAAATAAATACGACTCATGGTTGTAAAGTAAATACCCAAAATTAATTGACTACCATATTTATTAACATTACTATTTACAATTTACGAAGGTGAGTCATACGACACGCTCGCACAAAAACGAGAGAAAAAAACACTTTGCTTTACTTATGAAAATACATTTAGAATTAATATCAAAAATACTATAATTGACACTTGCCTGCAATTGAGCAGACACTGCCCTACTTATACGAATTGTATAAATACTAAAATTACATTGGGAACAAAATATAGAAAAAATAGCAATTACCTTCAGATCTCTCTTTGGTAGAAGAAGGACCAATCCATAGGTGTACAGAAAGGGTACTTGAACAAAATGTCCGTGTATTGTCACATCATTCCGCGTACGTACTAATATACATCTACTCGTTGCTATTTCACGATACTGTTTCTCAACTGCCTTGGCTCTAGATCGAAATAAATAATGTGGTCAAAACTATTAAACTAGCCGACCCGGTAGATGAACCTCGGACATACATTTGTCCAGGCTAGCAGAAGAGATATTATTGCGGTCGGCCAAAGTGCTCGCCCATCTCAGAAGAAACTAAGAGCGGAGGCTTCACTATCTCTCCGAACATATCCGATCGAATACTTAATCTCAACTACTCTTACAACTCATAATACTAGTAATACTGAATCTTTTTTAATACTATTTCGGTTAGGATGCTTACTATATTTTTTTTAATCTTCAGGATAATTTGGGGGTAGGTGATGCCTGTGGACCCTTGTCCTATCAGAGTCATGTCTCCTGAGACTCGCGCCCCCTCGTCCTCGGCTTATTCGCCAAGACTTTCTTAGAGGGTTGAGCGCTCTCTCACTAGATCTCCTCCTTACGGCGGGAAACCCCTAATAGCTGTAATCACGTGATCCTGATGTGTGGCCCACTTTATTACGTATAATAAATTCACCCATAAATTGAAACTTGACAAAAACTGTTAAGTCATTGTTCCCTGCTTGCTACACTGGCGACAATCGTAACGCCCTAAAGATGCATATTCCTGATAACTGAACCACCTGGCTGTCTTGATTTTGTAAACAAATTTGTATTTGAACTATCTTATTTAAATATATTTAACTAAATACACATACATAAAATATAACAACAATAATAATAATTTTGGAAAACATAGAATAACAATAATAATAATTATTCTTTAGTCTGTAAAATCGAGAGTAAAGACTATGTGATACACCTTGTATCTGCGAGACACGTTTGGTGCCCAGCAATTTTCATGGTGTAGCACTCTTATTTGTAAACCAATTCGGATGTGAATGACCATGTATATGGAACTTCCTATGTCTTACTGTTCGACCTCGATGCAAGGATTCTGGAGCATTTTCTGCTGCTTCTCTACCTTTAGAAATGGCAGAGATATTGAAGTTTAAAATTCTAGGGTGTCTGACAATGCTGACGCAATGTGATTTTTGTCTTACGGATTGCTTTTGTGTTTATCTACATACACTGTAAATAGAGGCGTCTTAAATTCAAACACATATGTGACTGAAAAAGCAATTAAGACACTTAAATGTCTGAAAATAAAATTTCAGACATGAGAGATGTCTAAATTTAAGACACATAAACGTCTTATTATGATCATGGCATAAATGAACTGAAAAAAGTGTTAGAATTATGATTATATGTCTGAATTTAAGACACTTGCAATTTTAGACATTTCAGAAATTCAGCCATTTGAACAACTCACCAAGTGAAACGAACTAAAGTGAGTAGGTTTGTTTGTTGTTGCAAGCATGAACGGTGCGCGAGAAGAACGCGACCGGATTTGACTATTGCTGTTTTGGCGGGCAACGACTTTTATTCAACGGATTGGCGAAAGTGAATTAAAGTATCCCTGTACAGTAAATTTGTCTGAAGTATAAAAATTGCTTTTAAATTTAACAACATTTGATAAATTATTTGAAAGTGTGACGATATATTTTTCCTCAATCCGAAATCTCTATAATGACATTTATTATTCACATAATAAATGGAATCGTCAATCGTCGTATAATCTTATAACGCATTAAAAGTTTCTGCTTTATTTCCAAAACATTACACTTGTTGAAGATTTGAACTTTGAATTCTCTTACTTGTAATCGAAGCTGACTCAGAAAGTGAGTGTATCATTTAATGAAGAGAAAGTGGTGACGCAGTATTTACTTTCTTTTGTGAAATAGTATGCACATCTACATTTACGTCCGTTGGTGTGTTAGTCGTTAGAGAAAATGTGTTTTAGCATAGTGATCGGATGTCTGTATTTTATATCTTTGTGCCTTCATTTTATAGATGCTAGACGGAGCTTTATTTGTTACATATTCTGTTTATTGGAATGGTTTGTCGGTACCTGCTTGTAAATGGAAATCGAAGAAAAAATAATTAATTGGGAATTACCTTTTTCATATGGAAATATAAAAATTTCAATATTTCTACGATTGTTTTTATTCAAGACTCACCAAATATTCAAAAGAATATAGCATATCTATAAAAATGCAGTCGTAAAAAAATATGAATACGCATATATTTTTAAAATGGCGTTATCGTCATATCGTTAAAAAAAAATATTTCCTTCAAACTGGATTAGCTGTTACAGTTTTGGATATTTGCACCAAAGTACGGTATTCCACTGGTTTGGAATGATAATTCACAGAATGTTCTTACATGTATATTATTATTTATATATTATTTAAATTATTCTTATTAGACTAATTTGCATTTTTAATATTTTTGTCTTTTTTTTTATCAAATAAATATTTTTTGTGTGAAAAGATTTGTTTGCTTATCTCTGATGCTTTTCAGTCAGTGCATATGATTTTCAGTATTAATAAATATATTTAATTCTTTTCTAGATCTTTACTTTATAAATTAAAGTTTCATGTACTAAATAAGCTATTTATTGTTTGAATAATACTATTTACGTGAAAATACAACAGTTTCAATTAGATTTGGTAAGATGTAAAGAAGTTTTGAAATCATAGAATTAATGTTTCCTGCATGCTATTAAAAAAGAATATTTACAATTTTGTTAATGATTGTTAAAAAGCTCGTATCATCTGAGCAACATATTAAAAAAATTGTTCAGTATAAGTTTTAAAAAATCTAATTTTTATATAACTTTGCACAAGTAAGTTCTTTTCTTGCGAATTCCTTTATTTTATATTCGTGATATAATTGTACACTAGCAAGAATGACCGAGCTAAGCTCGGTCAAAATTAGCTTTCTGTTTATCTCGATATATTTTCCCCACTGAATCGTTCTTGCTGTTTTAGATGCAATTAGCTTGGCCGTGAAACATAGTGACCCAAAATGACCCACTAATCGAATTTTTTCAAACATGCGACCTAACACAATGCTCTTCTTGAGCCTGAAAACGATGGAATACAAAATTTGGTGAAAATCGTTAGTCGTTTTCTAGATAAAATAAGCTTGATCCACGTTGATTTAAAAATCCACTAACCGAAATTCATCAACAGATGTGAGCTATTTAAATGGTCTTTTTGTACTGTGAACCGGTATAACAAAAAAATTGTCAAAATTGCTTGAAAATTTTTGAGATGACGTTAGCTTGACCCCGACCCATTATCACCAAAATGACCCACTAATAGAATTTTCTTGAGCATGCGACTCAGCCCAATGGTTTTATCTTGTGCAGAAACGGTGTAGTAAAAAGTTTTGTCAAACTCTTTTGAGCGATTTTTTAGATACAGTTAGTTTGATCCTGATCCATAAGGACCCAAAATGACCCATTGATTGAATTTTCTTGAACGTGCGACCCTGCCCAATGCTCTTATCCTGCCAGGAAACGGTATTATGCAAAATTATGTCAAAATGTTTTGAAGCGCTTTTTAAACACAATTAGCTTGACCCTGATCCATTGTGACCCAAAATGACCCACTAATCGAATTTTCTTGAACATGCGACCTAGCCCAATAGTCTTCTCGAGACCGAAAACGATAGAATACAAAATTTAGTCAAAATCGTTTAATCCGTTTTTTAGATACAATTAGCTGGACCCTGACCCATTGTGACCCAAAATGATCCACTAATCGAATTCTCTCGAACATGTGACTTAGACCAATTCTCTCCTCATGCCCAGAAACGGTATGATATAAAATTTGGTCAAAATGTTTTGAGCATGTTTTTGGATTCAATTAGCTTGACCCTGGCCCATTGTGACCCAAAATGACCCACTAATTGAATTTTCTCGAACTTGTGACTTAGCTCAATGGTCCTCTCATGACCAGAAACGGCCGTAAATTAAAAAATGTTGTGAAAATGTCTTTAGCCGTTTTTTAGATATAATTAGCTTGACCCTGACCCATAATTACACACTAATCGAATTTTCTCGAATACTTGACCCATCCCAATGATCTTTTCGTCCCCGAAAACGATAGATTACAGAATTTCGTCAAATCGTAGTGCCGTTATCTAGATAAACTTAGCTGGACCCACGGTGACCCAAAAATGACCCACTAATCGAATTTTCTTGAACACGTTACCCATCCCAATGGTTTTTTCGTGCCCGAAAATGGTTAGATACAAAATTTAGTCAATATCGATTGAGCCGTTCTCTAGATATAATTAGCTTGACCCTGATACATTATGACCCAAAATGACCCACTAATCGAATTTTCTCGAACACGATACCCATCCCAATGGTCTTTTCGCGCCTGAAAACAGTAGAGTGCACACTTTTGTCAAAATTGTTATTGCCGTTATCTAGATAAACTTAGCTTGACCCACGGTGACCCAAAAATGGCCTACTAATCGAATTTCCTCGAACATGTGACTTAGCTCAATAGTGTTCTTGTAATCCAAAACTGTAGAATATAGAGTTTAGTGAAAATTGTTAGAGACGTTTTTTAGATAAAAATAACTTGATCCACAGTGACCCAAAAATTACCCACTAATCGAATTTTCTCGAACACGTGACCCATCCCAATGGTCTTTTCGTGCCCGAAAATGGTTAGATACAAAATTTAGTTAAAATCGATTGAGCCGTTCTTTAGATATAATTAGCTTGACCCTGACCCATTATGACCCAAAATGATCCACTAATCAAATTTACTCGAACACGAGACCCATCCCATTGGTCTTTTAGTGCCCGAAAATGGTTAGATACAAAATTTAATCAAAATGGATTGAGCCGTTCTCTAGATATAATTAGTTTGACAATGACCCAAAATGAACCCCTAATCGAATTTTCTCGAACATGAGACCCATCCCAATGATCTTTTCGTGCCCGAAAATGGTTAGATACAAAATTTAGTCAAAATCGATTGAGTCGTTCTCTAGATATAATTAGCTTGACCTTGGCTCATTATGACCCAAAATGACCCACTAATGGAATTTTCTCGAACACAAGACCCATCCCAATGGTCTTTTCGTGCCCGAAAACAGTAGGGTGCAAAATTTCGTCAAAATCGTTAAAGCCGTTATCTAGATAAACTTAGCTTGACCCACGGTGACCCAAAAATGACCCACTAATCGAATTTTCTCGAACATGTGACTTAACCCAATAGTTTTCTCTTAATCCAAAGCTATAGAATATAGAGTTTAGTGAAAATCGTTAGAGCCGTTTTTTAGATAAAATTGGCTTGACACATAGTGACCCAAAAATGACCTGCTAATCGAAGTTTCTCGAAAATGTGACCTAGTCCAATAGTTTTTTCGTGTCGAAAAACGGTTGGATATGAAATTTGGTCAAAATCGATTGAGACGTTTTTTAGATATAATTAGCTTGACCTTGACCCATTACGACCCAATATGACCCACTAATCGAATTTTCTCGAACACGTGACCAAGCCCAATGGTCTTATCATTCCCGAAAATGGTAAAATACAAAATTTCGTCAAAATCGTTTGGGCCGTTTTTAAGATAACATTTACATACACACACACACACACACACACACACACACACACACATACATACACACACAATTTTTGCTCGCATTATAGTATAAGATATAAATTGTGATTTTTATTGACAAGAGTGTCATTTAATTATCTTACAGAGCATATTATTGAAGTGATTTTTTTAATATTAGCAAATTTAAATTTATCTTTGAGAAACATCATGAAGTTTTTTTTTTTTCGCTTTAGATGGTAGATATAGAGTATGAAAAGAAATCTCGAAGGGCATAAGGGATTGTGTTATCGTGAATTGCGGAATATTTTGTAAACTTGCAGTTTTCCCTATTGGAAAAAAATCCCTCTTATTGTATTCAAGTGCACGGCGATACTATATATATATATATCTATAAATATTTAATAATCCTTATGTTTGTTTCAAAATAGAATATACCTATTATGTATTTCTTGCGTTGCATCTCAACACCATGGTACATAACCTTTAACTGATGTCACGCGGTCTCCCAGACCCCGCGACTCCCTGCTGTAAACACTTTTACAGCTTTTTACTTTTCTGTACTGAAGTTAAATAATATGAATAAAATACTTTTTTCATGCAATTTAATTTCCATGCTCCTAAGAGAAGTACAACGATATAGTTAGGACAAAATTTATGTAAATTCAACCATTTGAGTTATTTTTTTTATTCACTTTATTCGAGGGGTCTGAGAGACCGGATCACATGAGTTGTGTGACAAATTTTAGTCACATCAGTTAAAGGTTAAATTTTAAAACATGAAGCGATCTTGAAAGTAATTATAAACAAATTATAAAAATCGGTGTAATTAATTAAATATGTGCGGAAAATAGTAAAAAAATTAATTTAAATAACATCATGCAAAGAAATTAAATAATATGAGGAAAAAAATAAGATGGGTATAAGAACAATTTTTGCTAATGACAGTAGGAGATATTTTTCTAAGGGGGTTTTCATTTTTGTAATAAAATTTAACAAGGAGAGGGCCATCCTTGTTAATCAAAGATTTTGATTATTTTAATATATGTTGTAGGGTAGAGACTCATTAATGTCAGTTTCAACGGATTTTATCCAACGCTCCTTAGTTCTCGAGAAACCGGGGGGTCTAATATTAGTACACAACTTAAATACTTACTTTTCAACCAATCTGCTGGGTTAGTCGTAGCTCAGTTGGTATGGCGTTTGCCGGTTGATCCGCGGGACCGGGTTCGATACCTGAATGCGCTGTATTTGTTTTTCTCATTTTTTGTTTTATAAATATACTTGTAAGTATAACTTAATAATCTCATTGTCAATTAAAATTTTTAATATTGTATATTAATTATAATTTTAACCTATTCAATTTTTTACTTTTAACTAAATAGTTGTAATAAAACATCATAAAACTGTTAATTTTTTAAAAATCACTTTTAAAATGAATTTCATATATTCTTTATCGATGCAATGATATTGAGCAATTGTGTCAATTCGTGATTTTAAAGAAACATCATTTACGCATTGCTTTAACAAAGGAAGTCAATGCGATAGTACTATTATTCGGTTTTAAAGTAACCAGCATAATTATATTAAAAATTAGCATCAGAATTAAATTACAACCGATTTTTTGCATATTAAATATTTTTAAATTTGTAATAAGCATGCTTGCGCTTTCAATTATTTTGCTTTCCCCTTTATCTTCTGTCTGCATTTATTTTTATTTTATTTGAATATTCTTTTATTTTATCAAAACTAGATGGCGACACAACAGATTTTATCACTATTTTGGAAATTTTATCATTCAATAATAGATCCAGTTTCTTTTTAAACCTCTTTAAAGGATGATAAATAATAGTTTACAAATAACAAGTGATAAATTTAAGTTTGTTAAAATTATAATTAATGTATGATATTAAAATTTTTAACTGAAATTATTAAATTATAATTACAAGTATATTTATAAAATAAAAAATGAGAGAAACAAATGCAGCGAATTCAGGTATCGAACCCGGGCACGCAGATCACCCGGCAAACTCCATACCAACTTAGGTACGAGTAACCTATCATTCCGCTTGCAAAGTAAGTATTTAAGTTGTGTACTAATATTAGACACCCCCCCCCCCCCCCGGTTTCTCAAGAACTAAGGATCGTTGGATAAAATCCGTTGAACCTGACACTAAGGGGTCTCTATCCTACAACATATATTAAAATAATTAAAATATGTTAACAAGTTTGGCCCTCTCCTTGTAAGACTTAAATAAATATGCTCTGAAAACACACTTCTAATGCAAGATTTCAAACAAGTATTGCGAATAATTCTGACTGATTGGTAAAGTGTAACTATGCTGATATTTAATATATTTTGAGAAAGTAGCATGGTTTGAAGACCAATTACTCTTATGATTTCTTTTGCTCGGAGTATGTATATATTTTCATATTACTCTAACATTTTTTAATACAAATTTTTTTATTGTGATGTTTATGGGAAGAAAAATGTTTTTAGAAGTGTTTTTCAACCCTCAAAGAATTCTTTTATGCTTATCTGGGTGCTAAAAAAAATCCATGAAAATAATAATAAAACAGAAACTCATAAAAAAAAAAAGGATTTTAAGGTTTTTTTTTTTTTTTTTTTTTTTTTGTGTGTGTGTGCGTGTGTGCCTGTGTTCGTTAATATCAACGCACGTTATCTTTTAAATCACGTTTTCTTTTAAATTTAGTTTGTAGAATATTATTGAATAGTATCAACAACTGGACCTAGAATTTATTTGGAACATATTTCTTATACTGTCAGAAAAAAAGGTAAACACTTTTTACCCTGCAGAATGTGCATATAAAAGAATATACAGCAAAACCTATGAATAGCGGACACCTCGAGAGCACGGAATTAGTCCGCTATTTTGTGGTGTCTACTTTAAAGAGGTAAAGACGTACAGATTTAGGTGTTGAGGATTAAAAAAAAAAAAAAAAAAAAAAGATGCCTCCGCTATTCGGCAATGTCCGTTATGGAGGTTTTACTTTAAATACATACAGTAAAACTTGCTTAACGGACATTCCTGAATAGGGGATACGTCTATTTAGCGAATAATAGGGCTTCTTCCAGAAAGTTGGATCTGCTTAAAACATGGGCTAAGGGTCCCTCCTCCCCCGCCTGGATTTTTTCTTTTTTATGGGGGAGGGGGGATACAATTTTCGTAAATCTTTGATTTTGAAGATGTTTCGAAATTACACTGATTATAATGAATATTTTGAACGTTTAGAGTAATATAGTATGATTTAAGAAGGATTTCGCTACACATATATTTCCGGTATTCGGGAATGTTCGTTAGCGGATACTTCCGATTCCCGAATTCTGGTCTCTTCTATTTAAAGAACCATAACGTTGGGTTGGATTTTTTGCAGACGCAGGATTTTGTTAAAGCATTAGCAAATTGGGCAGTGCCCCCTCCCCATTGTATTTTGGTGGCCCCAAATTTGGTATTCAATTTTTGTAAAACTGATATTTTGAATGTCTTTCAACAATATGCTGATTAATGTGCTGTTGTCAAATGTTTCAATATTTCTTGGTAGTGTAAATTGGTGGTATAAATAGTATAATTACAAAAACAAATGGAGATTAAAAAAAAGTAAGAGTTTCATACTCAATTTTTTTTTTTTTTTTTTTTTTTTTTTTTTTTAATGTTGCGATCTCGTATACTGAAAATTTGGTGTAATCTAGTGTTAGATTTTATTTAACACAGAAATAAAAATGCTTAAACTAATTAACTGGGAATATCTAATTTAAATGGAAAAAAATGTACAACAAAACAGAGATGAGATTCTTTCTGAAGGAGTGAATCATTTTTTATAAATGGAAAATAATTTGTTACCATAAAGCAGAGCTGATTGCAGCATGGACAAACTGGGCTGTTTCTGTGTGTCTTTAGCTTTATGTGCTCCCACATTTGGCATGAAATTTCTATAAAGCTGATATTTTAAATTTGTTTTGATCTTATACTTATTTTAATAAATATTTTGTATTTTTAGAAAATGATTAGGTTAAGAAAAAGATATATTTATCCAAATATGTATTTGATGGCATCAAATAGGCTTAATTTTTTTTGTAACAGTATATGAAGGCGGGGGGGGGGGGGAGAATGAATATTAGATCTTTGGAGTAAAATTAATTTGAAGTTCTCACTGAAAGTAATGAACGTTTTTGATGAGCGCATCTATGATATCACATAAATACATTTTTAGATGAATATATATATATATATATATATATATATATATATATATATATATATATATATATATTATCCTATTCCAAAACTACAAAATACTAATTACAATTGTCATAAGTTCAAAAGTGATTTCAAATATCAGCTTTATGAAAATTTCGTACCCAATTTGGGGTACCATAAAATCAGGGGGCAGAGATGCTTCCCAGTTTTCTCACGTTGGGATCAGCTCTGCTTTATGGTAACAAATTATTCCCATTTATAAAAAATGTTTCAATGTGGACAAATATGGCTGCGTATGTGGCTTAGAAAGAAAAGTGGTCAAAGATGGCTTCATATAGGGCTTCATATTAGTGGGGGAAAAAACGGCTCAAAGATGGCCGCAATTAAGACATTTGAAATGTCTGAAATTCAGACGCAAGAAGTGTCTAAAATTTTTAAGACATTTGAAAACGTCTGAAAATCGAGCACAGTTGTTTCAGACCCTTAAGTGTCTGAAATTCAGACACAAGAAGTGTCTGATAATTTTCCGACATTTTAAAACGTCTGAAAATTGAACACTGCGTTTCAGACACTTAAGTGTCTGAATTTCAGACATTTCAGTTTACAGTGTATTTGGATGAAATTGATCATATTTACATGGCTTATAAATGTCTCGACCGAGTTCGTTGGCCAGCTTTATCCGCCACCTTGTTTCAAAATGGCGGCCACTTTAAAATTTTAAATTAAAAAAAGTTTTCATTTTAAATGTTTGGCCTTGATACAATGATTAAGGAACATTTTTTGTTTCGCCTCTACCTTTAAAATTGGCTAATGTATAGCAATTAAACTTTTAAGGTGGCTGATATTTTAAATAATTTGATATTCTTCATGAGATAGTACTCGTATTTATCAACGGATTTTCATGTGAATTAGCACGAGTACATGACTTACCAAGGTCTCGACCGAGTTCGTTGGCCAACTTCATCCGCCAGCATGTTTCAAGTTAGCAGCCACAAAAATTTCAAATTCAAAAAATTGTACAAAATTTAGAAATTGAAAAGTTTCAACTATTAGGTGTTCGGTCTGCATGGACAAATTACGGAGCATTTTCTTTTTTGCCTCTATCTGAAAAATTGTCTGAGATATAGCAGTTTGGAATTCTAGGGTGGCTTATTTTTCCATAATTATGTTTCCAGTTTTGAGCCTTAGAAAATTCGGATTCTCGAATATTTACTTTAAGCGTTGTAACTCTCAAACTCATAAAATTGTATAGTCATATCCACCAGCGTCAAATTCTAGCAAGCTGTGGAATACT
Source organism: Maratus speciosus (assembly GCA_963932465.1). Classification (NCBI taxonomy): domain Eukaryota; kingdom Metazoa; phylum Arthropoda; class Arachnida; order Araneae; family Salticidae; genus Maratus; species Maratus speciosus. Next base: position 238,689,525 of record OZ010787.1, on the reverse strand, counting down.
TGGTGAAATATGGCCAAATTTAAAGACCAAAAATAAATCGCTATAAATTAAGCCAGCTTGGAAAGAGGTGATTAATTTGGTCGAAATTCTCATTCAAATTAAACATTGACCAAAACTGGGATAGAATGTTCTATACACACATTCCACGCCTTTAACTTCCTGTGTTTGAGTAAATTATCTGAATTTTTAAAACACAAGGAATAGGGAAGATACTTTTTTTTCTCCAGGTACAGGCCGGTTTTGTTGCAACATTTAGAACTGGAGTTATAGCGTTTGGATATATTTGGCTTAGTACAAATTTTACTATATTCCAATTTCCAGAAAAAAGAATTATCCATTCTTATTTAAAGCGTATTGTTAAAAAAAATAATAATAATAATAAAAAAAAAAAAACTTTAGTAAATAAAATTGAGTAGCGAGTACAATATGTATTGGTTCTTCCTCACATTCAAGTTAAATTTCCGAAATTTCTTTTCATCGTCATTTTATAAAACATATTTATTCGCAAGCAAAATTTGTTTAAATTTCATCGTCTAGTAATCTATATTTTTATTTCTCACGAAATAAACAATATGCAATTGAAAAAAAAATATTCTACTTACATGCAAAATATTGTTACCTTTTTTGTTGGATCAAGTGAAACTGAAGTTTTAGTTAGCGTTAGGTTATTTTTTAAGTAGTGTACGTTTCACTATATTGCAATTTTCTGCAACATTAATTTACTTTCTTCATGAATACTTTTTTTTTTAAGTTTAACCAATAAAATTCGACTAAGTATAAAGTATACATTGGATCTACCTTTCATTCAATTTAATTTCCATAAGTTTGATTTCAGTGTAATTTATTTTATATATATTACTTATACTCAAGCCACATTACTTTAAATTACATCGTCTAATAATCGATTTTATTACTTCCTTGAAGGAAACATGTATATTACTCTCCCTCCCTTTTAAAAACAATTTCGGAAAAAACATAATATATATTTAATCATTTATTGAAAGAGAATTTTCTTTGAATGTTATAAAAGTGAACAGTTATAAAAGTATATAATAAACTATGTACAATTATAAAATAGTTTTCACTAATTAAAGCGATTCATAACGTTTCTGTTGCATCACTTAGAAGTGATGTGCAGCCATTGTTCACATAGGTTTTGTGGAATATACGTTTTACTCTACGCAAAATTTCAGCAGCAATTTTATATTTTCTTCTTGAAAAAGCAATAAAAAAAAAAAGTTAAATAAATCTAAATAGAACGAAAAATAAATATTGGATCCTCGTCACATTCGAATTAAATCTGAAAAGTTTCATTTCATCTTAAGTCATTTTTTAAAAATGACTGATACTCAAGCAAAAGTACTTTAAACTTCATTCTCTAGTAATCGATTTTTATATCCCCTTCAAGGTAACAAGTATTTTAAATCTCAATCCCTTAAATGTAATTTCGAAAAAAAAAAAACATGATTTCATTTAATGTAATCATTTAAAGAAATAGTCTTTCTCGTGAGGGTTTGTAATTCCACTCAAGAAAGTTTTGTTTTAAAGATAGTTTAAGAGGGAGTCTTTGAAATATTAAAGCACATTAATTCTTTATCTTGACACGTATCACAGAGACGCTCTCAGGGGAATTTTTGCTTCTCATTTAACGAATAGGCTAATCACCTGTTTCTGAAACTGGTTAAAGACAGCCTCCGTGTGGTATCCATGGTTTTCATGACAAGTTTAGAAATTATCAGTTATCGCTTAGATTTCCTTAGGGGACAAGCGTACTTAAATGTAAACTCTGGTAGAAAGAATTCTTTACGTAGATTGACACACATCACCTATAACCCAGTTTTTAATGAAGTTTTTAACGAATCTGTTTTTAGAAAACTAAATTATTGGATATATTTATATCAAACTTTCATTAACATTTGTCATATATATAATGAGGTTTAAAAGGTCATTATTGTTTTTATTGGAACTATATGAATAATATTATTAGAGAAACAATTTGAGATTAGAAATTAATTTTAATAGCTAACGCGCACATTATGAAACGAATAAAAGACCTTTAAAATGTATCTCATAATTTATTTCATTTGTCTGGTTGTATTTTTCTTATTTTATGAAATTCAATATAGTGCTTTTATTTTAAAATTAATGTGCTTTTACTTCATATTTTCATTAATTAATCATGCACTGTCTGTCAAGCCTGAGAATATTCGTTCACTGAACTGAAGTTTTAATTTCGTTACATAGATAATTTAATGTATACGATAAAGATTTTATATTTCACTATATTTACTATTTTTTTTCTATATTTAAAGTTTTTATATGCTATAAATTGTTTTCATTAAAATAATTACACTGTAAACTGAAATGTCTGAAATTCAGACATTTAAGTGTCTGAAACGCAGTGTTCAATTTTCAGACGTTTTAAAATGTCTTAAATTTTTCAGACACTTCTTGCGTCTGAATTTCAGACACTTAAGTGTCTGAAACAAGAGTGTTCAAATTTCAGACATATTAAAACGTCTTACATTTTTCAGACACTTCTTACGTCTGAATTTCAGACATTTCAAATGTCTTAATTGCGGCCATCTTTGAGCCTTTTTTTTTTGGGGGGGGGAGGGGGTGGTGCATAAATATGAAGCCATCTTTGGCCATTTTTCTTTCTAAGCCATATACGCAGCCATGTTTGACCACATTGAATCATTTTTTTATAAATGGAATAATTTGTTACCATAAAGCAGAGCTGGTTGCAACGTGGGTAAACTGGGATGCTTCTCTGCCCTCTGATTTTAGGGTACTCCAGTATATAGTAATTAACTACAACATAAATACTATACTATACTTACTACAATATAAATGCTATTACTATATGAATAGTAATTAACTACATTCATTTCTTTTGACTTTAATTACTAATACACATTTCCAACCCAATTGTAAAAATAAAAAATACTGATAAGACTCAGACAACACCACCTAGAAAGTCCTACAGGATTCTAAACTCAATGGTAGGAGGAAAACACGCAACAATTAAATAAGAGGTTCTGGTATAATCATATTAGATCGAAAATTAAAGAATATTGTTTTAACAAATTTTTAAAAAACATATGGAAAGGGGGGGGGGGGGTTAAAATTTCGAAAAATATATGGTAATTAATACAGAAATAAATTAAGAAGAGAGAAAACACGCCTAACAATAGTATAAAAATATATACTCAGATCGAACATAATTATAAAAATATGCTACATTATCATATACAAAATAATCCTAAAAATCCGATTTTTGTTTCCCCCAAATCAGATTTTTTTTTCTTTCATGGATCACTCTTCTCTCTCCCCATTAAATACATAAAAAGTGACTTGAGAAAGAAGTCAAAAACATATTTTCTTTTCTGTTAACATAACGATAAAAATAACTTATAAAAACAAATGATAGTGTTGTGGGATTTTCTCCTTAAACACTGAGTTAACAATACCCTGAATCCTGTATATGACTATATGCTAAATCGTAATTAACTACATTCATTTCTTTTGACTTTAATTACTAATACACATTTCTAACCCAATTGTAAAAATGAAAAATACTGATAAGACTCAGACAACACCAACTAGAAAGTCCTACAGGATTCTAAACTGAATGGTAGGAGGAAAACACACAACAATTAAACAAGAGGTTCTGGTATAATCATATTAGATCGAAAATTAAAGAATATCATTTTAACAAATTTTTATAAAACATAGGGAAGAGGGGGGGGGGTGTTGTTTAAAATTTCGAAAAATACATCATGGTAATTAATACAGAAATAAATTAAGAAGAGAGAAAACATGCCTAACAATAGTATAAAAATATATACTCAGATCGAACATAATTATAAAAATATGCTACATTATTATATACAAAATAATCCTAAAAATCCGATTTTTGTTTCCCCCAAATCAGATTTTTTTTTTTCATGGATCACTCTTCTCTCTACCCATTAAATACATAAAAAGTTACTTTAGAAAGAAGTCATAAACATATTTTCTTTTCTGTTAACATGACGATAAAAATAACTATAAGAACAAATGATAGTGTTGTGGGATTTTCTCCTTAAACACTGAGTTACCAATAACCTGAATCCTGCATATGACTATACGCTAAATAGTAATTAACTACATCATTTCTTTTGACTTTAATTACTAATACACATTTCCAACCCAATTGTAAAAATGAAAAATACTGACAAGACTCAGACAATACCACCTAGAAAGTCCTACAGGATTCTAAACTCAATGGTAGGAGGAAAACACACAACAATTAAACAAGAGGTTCTGGCATAATCATATTAGACCGAAAACATGCCTAACAGTATAAAAATATATACTCAGATCGAACATAATTATAAAAATATTTATAACTTCAACCATCATCACCTTCTCAAAATATTAAATATCAGCACTTTTTAAATAGGATTTTATGCAGCTTGATTTCTTTAAATAATTTTGAGCACAGTTTAGATTAATTACAACGATTTTTATTCCTTGTTTAAAGTATATCTTCAGGATGTCTCAGTGTCTTGAAAATTAAATATGTTATTGACATGGAACACAGAAAATCAAAGCAGATCTTGTATTTTTGAAACAAGTTTTCAGAAGGATTATTTAAAAAGAAATAAATACTATATAAGTAGGATTTATTTACCATCGGAAAAACTGAATTTTTTAAAATAAAATATCCAGATATTCACAATAACTTCACTCTGGTGCTTCCACGATTTTTTTTCATGTTCTATATCCGTCATATAAAGCTTGTGCATTTTCAAAAGATTTACCATACATAAATTTAAATTTGATAATATTAAAACATTTATTTCGAAAATATACTCTGTAAGAGAATTAAATGAAATGATAGTCTTATCATGATGTTGCAAAAAATAAAAATTAATACGTAAAATTATATCATAAATATAAAGTAACTGGAAATTGTAAAGAAAAAACTTAATAATGAAATATCATTAGAAAGATTCATTTTATTTATATATGAGCTTTGTTTATATAGGTTAAATGAAAATTGCAATTCGATCGAGCTATTTATCAATCATTATATATATATATATATATATATATATATATATATATATATATATAACAAGCAGGAAAAATTACTTCGAGACTATAAAATATTTATTTCTAAAACGGAAGTCTAAAAAATATTAAACAAATTCATTACATTCAAAGTCATGATTTATTGAAAATACACAAAATGAACACACGAGCCTTTTAAAACGAAAAATATTTATTGGATATAAAAAAAAAAACTTATATATGCAAATTATTCCAAAAAAATAACGTAAATGATAAATAGCATTACATAAAGTTCACTATTTTACTATAAAATTTCTATTTGAAATTGAGTTCACATAATCAAACAAATGCATTCTTTCTTGCCTTTCAGTGTAATCCATTATTATGAATAAAGTATTTCGGAAAGTACCGGTACAGCGCTATTTTAAAAAAATGTATGTATTTTTTAAATATTCTTGGCACTGCATTCTTCTACCTAATGCGCTAATGAATATCAGATATAATGAAAAAATATTACTAAAGCGAGTTTCTAAAACCCGCAGCAATTTCTCGAATAGTAATCAATTATTCTTTTTTCATATACCTAATTTTAAACACACGCCAAACAATAACTAGACTTGCTGAAATAAGAACGTGTATGAGTATGAGTTTCCAAATCCATACAATCCATTGTAATAAAAATATCTATTTTAAACTAAGAAAATCTGGAGACCATTCCACAAATACTCGTTGAAAATATCTTCATTTAAAATATTAACGAGGTAACAGGCTTAATGTGTCTTTACAAAAGATAATTCACAGGAAAGATCACCCCTGTCAGCACTTTTTTCCGCTTTCCGTTAGTGACGTAATCATTGACTTTGAGCTCGGACTCGACAGGATTGAAATACAAAGAGAAGGGAGTTCCAATCATTAGATTTTTATCACAGGAAGTGAAATGGCGCACGAATACAAACAGATTTTTTTTAAAATTACTCCTCCTTTAATATTTTGTTTAATCCGTTACAATTATCCTTTATAAGATATAATTATTACAATTATGATGCTTTTAGGCGAAGGGAATAGGGTGATACTTCAGTCAAGTGAAAAGGCTCGTTCGCTAATGCTAATCCTACGGAAGAAATTTATAAAGATATCTTGGTTGCATTTCAATTTCTTTCTTCTTCTTTTTTTTTTTTTTTTTTTTTTTTTTTTTTTTTTTTTTCATTGGATAGCTGAGATCGATCTGTATAACGGCCGTTTTTTTACTTTTTCGATTTTGATTGCATATAATTTTAATGGGGACACTTTCATTTTCGGAACCGGTTTCGAAACTAAAAGCATCCTCATAAAAAAAAAAAAAAAAAAAAAAAAAAAAAAAAAAAAAAAAAAAAAATGTAAAATCAAAATTGTAAATGTAAAAATCCGCCTTTGAACAGATCGAACTCAGCTATCCACTGCAAAAAAGGGTCATTTAAAAATAGCGAAATGCAACCGAGGTATCTTTATAAATTTCTTCCATTAGCAAACAAATCTTTTCACTTGATTGAAGTGCCTCTTAAATAAAAAATTTGTCATCACACTTTTAAGCAATTTTTATATTTCAAATTTTTGTTTTACATTTTAAAAAGTCCAGGGATTACTTCTGTACAGCGATTCCCTTCGTCAAGACATTAAAAACACTACAATAGCCCACAGCGCTAGGGTCGCACTATTTTAAATTCTGCGACCCTACTTCTGCTCGACGAAACCCATCCTAAGACATTATTAGGTAATTGTGTGTTTGTGGAGGTGGGTGGTAGCTGGTAGATTATTTTAATATAATTATTTGGAAAACTTTGTATTTTGTGAAAAACAATTCGTTAATTAACTATTGCACTAAAAATACCTTATTTCCAAAACTTAATAAACGGACTTTTATAATTTTGACAGACGTCCTATGGTCTAATCGCGTTGGTTGTTTTATACAATAACACCAAATGTAGTGCATGGAAAAGTATTTTAAACATCTGTCATCCATTCGAAAACGTTTCTTGATTATCCTGGCATCTATATTGCAATGCAATTGTATATACAGCCATCATACATATGATACAATTGTATTGCATTCAGACACTTAAGTGTCTGAATTTCTAAGTGTCTTAATGTCAGACGGTTCATCATTATTCAGACATTTCTTTCAGTTCATCCGTACCATAATCCCAGTAAGACACTTACGTGTCTTAAAGTCGGACATCTGTGATGTCTGAAATTTCATATTCAGACACTTAAGTGTCTGAAGTACTTTTTCAGTCACATATGTATCTGAATTTAAGACGCTGCTATTTGCAGTGTACAAGTAAAACAAACTATTAATTTTTCACTTTTAGTGAACATTCATAGGTTGAATATCTATATGTACAGCCGTGGAGAAAATGTATACTCCACACCTCCCACCAACTAATTCTGTAGCAAATAATCGTATAAAAATCTAAATTGTACCAATCGATTAGTAACAACAATTACCCATTAATTCTATACTTAAATTTTGCTTATGAAATGAAATAGTTTAATGAGATAAATTTTAACACATTTAAAAGTTTTTAGTAACTACACCTAATTATGATATGGTATTGATACTTTGGTAAATTGTACCTTATGATATCAAATCACAAATCATTCGGTCAAATAGTTTAGAATTCATGCACTTTTAATATTTTGATATCCTAATATTCAATTAATTTTTAACAGTTTTAAAACAAACTGTAATGTGCTTTTTAGCGACGAAGAAAAAACTGAATGGCGGGATGAGCTGATGATATAGATTCGCATATTTGAAGCTTCTGGAAGTCAAATCTGTTTAAAAAACGTAGGATACACTTCATATATATTTTTAAATATGTATTTAAGAAATATATATTATTGAAATTGAATATATATTTTTTAAAAATATGCGCTCTAACCACGGAATTTTTTAACAGAAATCGATTTCTAGAAGCTTCAAAAATGCGAATCCAAAATAACAGCTCATTCTGAAATTAGTTTTCGAGATATGCTTAATACTCAACCCTCATTTCGATCTGTTTTACAGCGATTAGAAATGAACTTGACATTATTATTTTTAAACTTTAAATCTTCATAATTGTAAATTACACAACTTAATGATTTCACTTATGGTATTCGAAGATAAATATTACTCAAATATCCATATACTATGAGAAAATTAAATATATTCTCATAATATCTCAGAAGCCAATTTTTGATCTCTAGTGAAAATAAAAACATAAATGTATTGCACGTGGGAATTAACCTTGAAAATTTATTTGAATTATTTCCTTCGGAACGAGACGTGATGTATAGGATCTTTATAATTTTCAAATCTTCCTAACTGCACACTCTAAAAAAAAATTCGTTAAAATACGGAAATTGTACTGGCAATTCAGACGCCAGTGCTATTTCCGTATTTTACCGGAAACTTTTCCACGTTAATTACAGAAAAACGGATTTTTTTAATCTGTAATTAACGGGGAAAACTTTCCATTAAAATGTGGAAATAGTACTGGCGTCTCGATTGCCAGTACAATTTTCCTATTTTAGCGGATTTTTTTTTTTTTTTTTTTTGCAGTGTAATTTTGAATAGTATATTTAGATTTATTTAATCACCGAACTTCTACGATAACAATTGGCAAAGATATTTATTTTGATATCCTGGTGCTAAAAGATTAAAAATTTTATACGTGACGCTCGTCGCGAAATCATAAATTCTTGTAGTGGAAATATTGTATAACAAGAAAATAACATTAAGGGGGCCCGGAAAGCCCTATCTCCGCCATGTTAAATTCACCAACTTTATGTATTTTTTTCTCAGAAATGGTGAAAGATAGAGGTCTAGATTTTTTAGAGTAGTTAGAATAACATGTTTTACGTATTTTAACGGCCATTTTATTTTTAAGTGAAACTGAAAATTAATTATTAATTATTTATTGAAAGTCAGTTTTAACTCGTAACTGGAGACGGGAGTCAAGGTGACTCCGCGTTGTTCATTGGCTCTAATTATCACGTGTTTTTTTGTCCTTGAATACAATCATCTCCTCAGTACCTTCAAGTTGATCTTTTATCAGTATGTTGGCAGAAGTCCAAGTTCGAACACGCGCCTATATCCGAGTTATTCTTTTTCAAAGTTTTCGTTACTATTTATGGAGTCAGATTGACTCCACGTCTCTGAAACTGTGACTGAAAAAATATATAACGCACCAGTTAATTTCTACGTATTTAGCATTGTAATCCACTTCCTTTGTCTAGAATAATATATTGCTGTTTAAAAGAAAATGGATAATACTCAACCAGGGCATTCCAGGAAAAAAATTCAGCCATGTGATCCAGATTTTGAAAAAACTGTAATGCAATGGTTTGAAGAATGCGAAGTTGCGGAAGATGACTCTCATATTAGACATATTATTATTTATTATTTTATGACACTTTCAGAAGAAGATAAAATGTTTCAAAAACTAACGCAGGCAGTTGTGCGCTTGTCTGCTTGAATTGCAGTCACAAACAGGAATGTAATAGCAAACAATTGGCTTTCATCAGATGAGCTTGTAAAAGTTTTGAAGGAAAAAAAACTTAACCTATGTTGGAACATTAAAAAAAAAATAATAATAAACAAATAAAATAAATAAATAAATAAAACAGAAATACCTAAAGAATTCCTACCAAACAGAAGCAGAATAGTCGGAAGTTCAATTTATGGCTTTTCGAAGGATTTAACATCGGTATCACATTTTCCTAAAAAAGGCAAAGCTGTATTGCTAGTGTCGTCTATGCACTCATCAATATCCCAAGATACACACATCAATAAGCCGGAACTTATCACTTTTTATAATAATATCAAATCTGTTGTTGATGCCTTGGATGAAAAATGTGTCATATATTGTACTGTTTGGAGAACCAGAAGGAGGCCAATAGCTATATTTTTTCACCTTATGTATATAAGTGCAGTTAACGCATTTACTATTTACCAGGCCACACGAGACTATAGAAAAGAGTCAAGGCTAGATTTTATAAAAAACCTCGCAAAGCAGCTTGCTGGAGAAGAGTTAGATAGGAGGTTAATAAATACCCGTCTTCGACAGGAAGTGAGAATTTCAATTGCGAATATACTTGGTAAAGAAGAGGAAAAAGTAGAAGCAGATAGCAGTTTAAAATTACCTAATAGAAAATACTGTACCATTTGCCCCAAAAAGTTGAAAAGGAAAAAATCTACTCTATGCCATTCTTGTAAACACCCAGTATGTGGACAATGTTCCGTAGCCGTATGCCCCAATTGCATTTGAATGATGTAAAAAGCAAAAAGTTTAAAGAAATATTCTTAAGGTAATATTTTAAAATATTGTATTCTTCATTTTTGTTTGTTTAATTCTAACAGTTATTAAGATTAGTGTCATCCCGTGATATCTAAACGAAGTAAGTACTCATTAAAAGGTTATTTAGGTTTTTCTTATATTATCCTTCCAACAATTAATCTTATAACATTTAACAGTTTTAATATAATTATTTTTAATATTTTGGTAATTACATGATTTCCAGGCTATATTGCGTTACTAAAATAAATCTCAATGCTGTTTACAAAAGATAAAAAAGAAAAATAACATTGGAGTCATTTTGACTCTATGTCTCTGACCACGTAAGAAATTCATGTCTCCAGTTACGGGTTAAATTAGAATTTTTGGTAAGATTTCACTGCAAAAAATAAATAATTCTCAACAAATCATTAAATCCCTGTGTTAAAGTATATAATATAACGTAAGTATTAAAAAAAATATGAGTTCATAAGTTTAATAGATATTGAAAAAAAGGAATACAAACATGAAAAATGTAAGTTTTTGAGGAAAGTCAGTTAAAGATTTAAATGACCATTAAGCTGTGAAATACTCTTAGAAAGAATAATTAATTCCAACATTTCTTTTTTTTTTATAAATGAACATGTGTGACACATCGTTGGAAAGATAAAAGTTTAAACTATTTAATTATATAAAAAAATAAAAATCGAATTTTTTCCCAAATTTTGCTTACCTGGCCCCCTTAATATCCAAGAAAACGTCATGAACATAAACATAACACTATGAGTTCTGCGGTTTAGATGTAAATAGGTAAGCGTTATAAAATACCAAAATTCAATTGAATAACCTTTACCCAGCTTCGACTTGCGACTATGTTTATTATACTATTTGTAACATTATTAAAGAAAATGTGGTACATTTCTCTTAGAGATTTTGTCAAAACGTATCTGAAAGATTTTTGTTCAAGAACAAGTATATAAATATAATTAAAAAAATACCAACACATGGAGCCCTTCGTGCAGTATTAATTACAAAAATCGTAATTCAACAGTGTTATTTAATTCAGTTTAATAATTACTGTGTTAAACAATTGAAAAAAAATCACGTCTGTAAACAGCATTTCGTGGTCTTCACATTCACCAACATAGCATGTACCGGGTGTCCCAAAAAGGACTGACTGATTTTAAAATTCAATAACTTGCAAACGGTGACAGATATTAAAAAAATTCTTGCAGGAGGGTTATGCATAAGGTCAAAAGTTTTATTACAGTGATTTTCAATTTTAGTTCGATTTACAAACAATAGATGGCGCTGTGAGCAATAGTCGCTAAATACAGGCTCGATTTTTGGTCCTTTATCTTGTTCCATGCAGAAAAAGGAGATGGAAATGTATTATCCGGGCCACGAAGTACCAAAAATCGAGCCTGAATTTAGCGACTATTGCTTACAGCGCCATCTATTGTTTGTAAATCGAACTAAAATTGAAAATCACTGTAATAAAACTTTTGACCTTATGCATAACCCTCTTGCAAGAATTTTTTTAATATCTGTCACCGTTTGCAAGTTATTGAATTTTAAAATCAGTCAGTCCTTTTTGGGACACCCGGTATGTAAATGTAAAAAAGCCTCGATAAATATCGGCATCATGACAAATAAGTTTAATGCCATATGAATACATTTGTTTACTCTTAATTTTAAAACTTTTCCAGATTATCTAGTTCCGAAATTTTACATTTATGGGAGAAAGACACAGATATCTCGTTTCGTGCACTGAAAATCGCAGTTTTGAAAACTTGATATCTAGTCAATTTTTGGTATATTCGTTATTTTCAGAGATAAAAAATCAGAAATGCAGCAAATTTTTTATCATTTAAAATAAATTTTAAGAATTATAAATGTACAATGCATGCAGTATTTTTGGATTAATTTATTCCCATTTGTCAATTTTCACTTTAACGAACACATACGGATAGCATACAATCAAACACGAGATTGGCAGAAAAATACTTTCTAGTTGATTTCCACTTATATATTTGTCGAACCTTATTCCAAAAGAAATGAAACGGTTATTCACCGAATGAATGAAGTGGGAAAGAAATTTTGTAAACTCTAGATGTCCGGATATAAAATTGAACATTTCTATTCGTTTTATTAATTTTCTGCGTCCTGTAATAATTTAACATCGTATTTTCAAATGATCTTTTCAAATTTCATTCATTCCTCGTATCAATTAAGGGAACTCGATATTCTTTATTTTGACAAAATATTAATTTTCAAATTTAATCAATTTGAAAATATGAATTTTCAAACCGTTCTGACGAAATTTCGAAAAGAGCAGATATTTAAAGTATGGGAAAAATACTGCATTCATTTCCATTTAAATATTTAGAGTTACAATCGTTAATTTAACATTTCAATATATTGGAATGACCAAATCACTAAAACTTCAACATATTTTTTTTAATATAATAGATTACGTAAAAGGACGATTTTTATTGAGTAACCTATAAATTTAAGAATGGAATTATTAGTGATCTAAATAAATTCTTATTAAAATGGCAAATGATTAGTAAATAGTCTTTATTACTCCATTTTTACATATTGAATGACATTTTAGTTATTTTTTTAAACGTGATTGCATTTTTGGAAATCTGGTCCTTAGAGTAATAAAGAAAAAAATATAAATGATATGAAAACAATTATTGCAATATTTCAAAACTGTAAGAGAGGTGTGTTTTAAAAATTTCTTATAATTTTTTTTTTTTTTTTTTTTTTTTTTTTACTATAAGAAATGATTTCGGTCTTGATCAAATCACTTTCTTACAAAAAAAAAAAAAGTATTTAATAATCCGACAAAATGATATTATAAAATTCTGACATAATGTTTTTTAAAGGATAACAAACATCCTTACATTGTAATCGCTTTTGATTTTCTTAAATACACCAAACACCAAACATCCATTTTACAACCAAGGTAAGAATAATTCTTACGATAATTATATATTTGAGCGTGTATACGCAAAATTTAAATGAAAAAAAAAATGGAAAAAAATGGAAAAAAAGCACTCAAAAACATTTTTTACAGTATTTTTACAGTAACTGTAAGTATGCACACTATACACTTAAAAATTTTCAGCAAACTGCTCAGTCATTTGACCGTTTTTATTGAAAGTGGTTACATAAACATAATTTAAGTTTCTTCTGACCATAATATGGTCAATAACATTGTTAGAAAAGCTTAATAATATGACCAAAACCCCGTTATTTTTAAAAACGGTTAAATGACTAGACAATTTGCTGCAGATATTTAACAGTGTAGAGTAAAATTATACTGTAAAAATACAGTTTTATTGTATTTTTACAGTAATCGAGTTTTCCTTAGAGAATTGAAATAAAATTCGAAGCAAATATTACTAAAATTGAATTAAAGATTTTCTTAAACACATAAACTTAAAAAAAATATGACATGAGGGATGCAATTTTTGAGTGAAAAAATACCCTTTTTATTTTTGTAAGTATAAAAAAAAAGTCTTCAAGTAAATTGTATATTTTGGATATTAGTTTTTTTAATATGAAGCATTCAAACAAAACTAAATGACTTGAATTGTAATAACGTCTGAATTCCATCCATAAAAGATTGGAAAAGCGTTCGCTGACGCACATAAATTATTCATGGGGGTAGAAGCCCCTTGATACTCAGAAACTGTGCACATTTTGAAGGAACAAACGGGTAATTTTATTTGAACCTTATTTGCTTAGAGGATTGAAATAAAAGAGTTGCTTTGAAACGTAAGATAGATTTCCTTTCAACATGCACATGTTTTAATTGAAACTAACCAAAATCGTTTAGATGTATTGTTTAAATAATTTGGAAAAGAAGGTAGCTTTTGTTTAAACTGTATTTTGAAATACGTTATATCTCTATACAATTTAAAAACCTAATAAATAGAATACTATTAAAGATTAATAATGAGTATAAAAGAAGATTTTTTTGTTTTAATATGTTCCAATCTGCAATTCTTGCAAATTTAATTGTGTTTTATTAAAAACAAATTCACTAGTTCTGAATAGTAATAATTGCATAGCTATCACAAATTATTAAAAGCGAACAATTCGTTTCGTAAATAGCTTTTGATTTTTGAGTAAAATAATCCATTAAATTTACTACCCTACAGACATTGAAAAATCTCTTTTTTTTTTTTTTTTTTTTTTTTTTTTTTTTTTATTTGGTATTTTATATAAAAAAAAAGGTTAAGTTTTTTGAAAAATTATGTGGAAAAAGTTTTTTTTTCTAAATAGTTACTATTTAAATATGTTTCTAACTCCGTAATGATAACTTTAAATTATATATATTTAACAGCATAAAAATTTCCCTTTAAGAATACAGATTTCAGACAACAATCAGTTGAAAAGTGAGTCATTATTTAATCTGTCGATTTTTAGGAAGAAAACGTCTTTCTACATTTAGAATAAAAATATGGCATATATTTTATAACTATTTTTAAAGCAAAAAAAAAAAAAAAAAAAAATAATAATAACAATACTTACATTGCAGATAAGCGGAAAATTCCGAAACCTATATATTGCTAATTACGTGTGATTTTGATGCAATTATAGTAGAAAACCATTTTAAACGAATGACGACATGCGGGCAATAAAATTTTATTGGTTAAGAAGATTATGACAATAACTTAGTGAGCTTCCCATTAACGCCAAACTAATGTTTTTATTCTTGTAAAAAGTTTACAATAACCCCATGTTCTATTGAGAAGCCATTCACCTATACTTTAAGGAAGTCCGAAAATTTTATTTTATATTATTATTATTTATTTATTTATTTATTTATTTTTTACTATTGCAGTTTTTAAGGAATTTCGAATAATTGGGTAAACGTGATGGTAAGTCACATGAACATTTTCTACATTAAATTTTTAAAGGGAATATAAAATATAGTGTGTGTAAAAACTATAAGGACAGCAAAAAATTGTAAAATTTTTGATAAATTGAAAGTGCGACAAGTGAAATGGTAATTTAATGTTGATTATAAAGTAGAAATACTAATATAAAAGTCAACAGTATATATCTGTGTCCTTTTTATTGCGAAAAAATCATAATTATGCAAAAAAAACGCTATTTTTGACTGTGTAAAAACTTTAAGGACACCTGTATTTTTTTTTATAGAAATGGTATATATAATTATTATTAAGGATCGACCGAAACAGGTTTTTAATGCCGAAACCGAAACCGAATTTTGGAGATTATCCTATTTTCGGCCGGAAACGGAAACGAATATGTCCAAAAACTTTTTTACAGTAATTAAATTGTATGTATTATAATAATTAATAAATACATAAATATATTATTGATTAATTAGGGGAGACTAGGGACGGTTGACCATACGGGAGGCTTGACCCACCCCTCAATTTTCATATTTAAAAGAATTTCAGAGTTTTATCAATAGGTGTCAACCAAAGCTACTGGAATGCTCAAACAACAGTTTTCGTCTCATAGAGGTAATCGAAATAGGTGTGAAAAAAATCAATTGTGAGGGTTTTCAACCTAAAAGTTGTGTTTTTTAGAAATATTTTGTAAGCTTTTTTCAGATACATTATATCAGAGAAATTTAAGTAAATAGGTTTAAATTAAGGCAGAAATATAGTGCTTTCATTCCAGGTATAAAAATTGCACAGTAAGTTAGGCTTAACATAACAATGTGCTATTCTTTAGAAAAGGTCTATGCAGGGAGGCTTGACCCAGTCAAGGTGAGGGAGTGTTGACCAGATGCTCAAAACTACCTTCATTAAGTGGTTTTGGAAATCTTTTTATTATACACTGTGCATAAGGAAAGTTAATGGTTATATATAAAAAAGAATGTAAATTTATTCTGCAAAGCTTCAGTAAAATGGTGTGATGGAAAAGAAAATGTTTAAAACTGTCTAAAGAAAGATGTGAAAAATTGCAAGAAATCGGGAAAGTTGATAGGAACTTTTTTCCATTTAAATATTACTTACAATAGGTAAATAGACAAAGTGGGAAAGACTAGAAATGATGAAAGCAGCAGTCTTAATCCTTTAAGGGGCAATGATATGTTTATAAAACCACTTAATTTTAAATCCAAAACGTCACAATGGCCCCGGAATTTTGCTAAAATCTTTTCCATTTAATATGTATGTGAAATACAGCCTTTTTGTTATTTCAAAATAAATTTGTTCGTAATTTCCGCTGCCAGTCATTTATTTTAACATTTTAGTACAGAAATTACTTTGCACCTTAAAGCTTTAAATCATGTTAATGATAAGTTAAGTGCTCATGCGGCTGCAAAAGAACATAGCATTGATCGAAAAACTTTAGGAAGGTATGTAGACAAATTTCACCAGGGTGAATACAGTGAGATGAAGCCAAACTATGTGACAACTAGAGTTGTCAGATCGAGTTTCACAAAAAATAGGACAAGGAGACAAAAAACTGCGGGACAGTGACTCCTAAATCCGTACGTAGTAATAGGAAACAATATGAAAACGGAACCTGTGTCTAAGAGAATACTGTCTTAAATGTTAAAATTTCATTTTCCCTGTTTAAAACAAAATTTGTCTTCTCTGACTTGCGATTGCGTCTCATCAGGTTTGTTTAAGCATCATATTTTTAAAAATATTTTTTATAATTATTAAAGCATGTAGCATAAAGTTATTTTGCTTTTTTTAAACTGATTTTATTTCTCTTCACAAATATTGCAATACAGAACAAAGTGGGTCAAGCCTCCCATATGTGGGGAGCCTTGACCCATTATTTTTTTATGATTAAAATCAATAATTTTTCAAATTTCTTATATGTTACACTTATGTAGCAATTTTATTTTGATAACAGATTGTATAACGAATAAAATGATATACAAAACTTTATTCTACGTTCAATATTTAAAAAATAAAATTTCATTTTGTAAAAAGTGGGTCAACCCTCCCTAGTCTCCCCAATACGTATTTATTAAATATGCATAATAATTAATGAATTATGCGTATTTATGGGAATATACATAATTATTAATTAATTATACGTGTGGACCAAATTGTCTTTCTGTGCCTTAGATCAAAAATCTGAGTTTCGCCGAAAACGAAACTCAGATTTTGGACCGAAACTCAACCGAAAATATCAGTATTTCGAAAATCTCGTTTCTTCCGTCGGAGATTTTTAACATTTCTCACCGATTTGAGCTTTGTCGGCCGGCTCAAATGAGATTATTTATTGCTACGAACTTCGTTGTTTGTAATTATAAGTCATGACTGACTCAAGACTTGAATGGAAATTATAAAGCAAGCAATGTATATATAACTAAACTTTTTAACGTGCTCATTAGAAGCTGCAGACATAACAGTAATAGAAAATTTTCAGTTTGAAACCGCAGAAGAGTTTAGAATACTCGTTGAGAAAGTTCAAGTATAACAGATGATCATTTACAGAAATCATTATAAAAGATAAATCGAGGTGTGTATACATAAAACTAAACTATTTTTTTATTAAATGAAATTCGTATAATTAGAAAATCCTTCTGTGTAGTTGATGAATTAATTACGTTTTGAATCTAAGGCACAGAGACTTGGACCACACGTATAATTAATTAATAATTATGTATATTTCATAAATACGCATAGTTAATTAATTATTAAGTACGTATTAATTAATTATTAATACGTATTAGTATTAATTAATTAATTATTAAGTACATATTTAATAAGTACGTGTAATTAATTAATAATATATTTATGTATTTATTAATTACTATAATATATACAATTTAATTACTTTAAAGTTTTTTGGACATATTCGTTTTCGTTTTCGCCGAAAATAGGAAGATCTCCAAAATTCTGTTTCGGTTTCGGCATTAAAAACCTGTTTCGGTCAATCGTCAATAACAATTATATATACCATTTCTATAAAAAAAAAATACAGGTGTCCTTAAAGTTTTTACACAGTCAAAAATAGCGTTTTCTTGCATAATTATGATTTTTTCGCAATAAAAAGGACACAGATACATTCTGTTGACTTTGATATTAGTATTTCCACTTTATGATCAACATTAAATTACCATTTCACTTGTCGCATTTTCAATTTATCAAAATTTTTGCTGTCCTTATAGTTTTTACACACGCACTGTAAAAAATAATACGTTGATTTATAGAAAGAATTAAAAAAACCATGAAATGTATTCACCAGTTTGAATAAAAGAGGACTTCTCATCTTTTTTCATAGTAATAGATTAATTTAGTTGCTACTATTACAGAAACTTCATTAACAGTTGGAATGTTAATATCTTGGAAAATACTTTAAATTTCTAAATTTCCTGATATATGACATACTTAGTCTCTTTCGAATAACTGGTGTTTTTTCAATACTTAATATATTATATTCCTTAATTAAATACAAATTTTAAATACACACGCATAATCATATTTCATTATGCTTAGACTTTAAACTACGAATTCGTTTTCAATATTATTTAAAAATATAGATTTTATTATCGAAAATTTCCCATAAAAGAAAAATAATAATTACTCACGAGGTGA
Source organism: Maratus speciosus (assembly GCA_963932465.1). NCBI lineage: Eukaryota > Metazoa > Arthropoda > Arachnida > Araneae > Salticidae > Maratus > Maratus speciosus. The sequence continues at coordinate 238,670,609 of OZ010787.1, read as the reverse complement.
GTTGTTAAATATATTTATATTAGAAATATGCATAATTGTGTTTAATATTCTGACATTTTAACCGTTTCTCTGATTACCCCGAGTTGTCTCGGGCTCGTATATATTACAATTAATTACAATCCCAAGAAAACTCGGGCGTGGCATAAATTGCCACTACAGTTTGATTTATCAAGTTTTTACTCGGCCAGAAGCTTAAAAAGAAAGAAAATATTCTTACATAATTAATGAATTATATATAATTAAAAAAATATATAATTTGGTTGGCAGTTTTCCAAGTTTTCTAATATGAAATGCAAATGATGTGATTGAAGAAAACGTGATGATTTTTTGCAGTTTTATTTTCAAAAAGAATGGCAAGGGAAGCTGTTTAAAAGGCATTTTTTAAAATTTAACATGATATTAACATTCACGTTTTATTATGGTTAATCTGTATATGAAATTAAAGGAATAAATATAATATGTTTCATTTAACGGTTTACTGCGTCTTTCGTTTGAAAATTTTGAATAATATATTTCAGAAAAAAACAGTAATAAAGAAAATACCCTTATAGACTCGGAGCATGAAAACACAATGTTAAATCTACGAGTGAATCGTTAAAATCGGGTTTTTAGGTGTTTTCCACCAAGATATGACTTGGCAGATAGATTGCGTCTTAATATGGGAAGTTTTACCTAATTCTGGAATTTCAGCCTCCAACTCGATGAGGTGGTTGTCTCATGGTTTGTACGCCTCCTTGAATTTTGTAGATCAGAAAATTTTTCGGCACCAGTATTAATTTATAGAAAATCTCTTCTTAAAAGAAGACGAAATTTCGTGTGTTTAACCTAGATTTATTTTTCTATAAAAACATACTGGTAGTTTTGCTGGAGAAATAATGGTATCCGTACGAACCATGTGTCTGTGCTGCCGGCTCCCGGTCTATTAATGAAGATGAAAAATTCATAACTATGAAATAAGAGGAAATAAGAATTTTAGAACGATTTTCAGAAACCTATAACGTGAAACTAACTGGAGAAAATTTGCACTCATTTAGAATTAACTCTTATGCTATTTGGATTTAGAAATAAACAAATTTGCGATATTGTTTGTAAATTACTTATAAAACTTACGCTAAAGCAAGTGGGTAAATATGATCACAGATCTTACAGAGAGTTTCGTTCAATATTCTTTCAAAACACTTTATCCTTTTACAAAATCTGTTAGTTCCACATTTCGCAATCAGGAGGCGCACTCTATTCTAAACAAACCTCTATCCGAACGAAACGTCGTTTTACAACCTATATGTAGCTATATTATTCGATCGGGCCTATAGCACCCGATATAGGTATGGGGCCCCTGATGGTAAAAAGTGGAATTAAAATATGTAAGGCTATGGTGCATAACAGGAAAGATTGGTCAAAGGGCTGTGCAATGATGTGTCACATGAGAGGTGTTGGCAAAAGTTAGAAAAGTGCCCCACCGGGTGAAAAGGGGGGAGGCTAGAAAAATTGCTTAAAATACGCAAGAATACCCCGAAGGGTAAAGATAAGACTTTTTGAAATGTTTATGATTTGTCGTGTGATCTTAAGTGTTCAGCTATAAGTATGCAAAATTTCATGTCTCCAAGTTAATTAGGGGCTGAGTTAGAAAAATTGCTTAAAATACAAATGTTAGAGATCGGAAGGGTAAGTATAAGACTTTTAGAACTTTTTATGATTTGCCGCGTGATCGCAAGTATTCAGCTATAAATATGCAAAAATTCATGTCTCCAACTTAATTAGGGTTTGAGTTAGAAAGATTGCTTAAAACACACAAGTTAGTGACCGGTGGGGCAAATATATGACCTTTTTCAAAATTTTATGATTTGTCGTGTTATCGCAAGTGTTCAGCTAGTTGCATGAAAAATTTCACGTCTTCAACTTAATTAGGGGCTCAGTTGCTCAGAAAAATTGCTTAAAATACACAAGTTAGAGCCAAGACGGGCAAATATTAGACTTTTTCAAAATTTTACGAATTGTCGTGTGATTGCAAGTGTTCAGCTATAAGTATGCAAAATTTCATGCCTCCAACTTAATTATGGGCTGAGTTAGAAAAATTGCTTAAAATACACAAGTTAGAGACCGGAGGGGTAATTATAAGACTTTTAGAAATTTTTATGATTTGTAGTGTGATCTCAAGTGTTCAGCTATAAGTATGCAACATTTCATGTCTCTAACGTTATTAGGGGTTCAGTTAGAAAAAAAAATACTTAAAATACACAAGTTCTAACTTGTGCATTTGCCTATTATGCCCATTATGTCTATTTTGCCTATTAACTTCTGTATTTGCCCCTCCGGGCTCTAGCTCGGAGGTATATGTATGCAAAATTTCAAGTCTCCAACGTATATAGTTTCTGGGAACTGACTCTGTGACGGAAAGAGAGACATAGGAGTGAGACGAATAGGATTTCGTCAGATAAACGGAACCCTAGCAAAATAAATAAGGAATTCCATAATGTTTTCCATATCAAAATTTACAACAATGCTTTATACAAAATTACCTTTCACTTCGCGAGAAAAATCTGCATAAAGTTTCTATATATAAAATAAAATATTAAAGAAAATTTAAAGAAGATATACCTCATTCAACTGTTTTAAGAGTGTCAATGTAAAAAGCAGACATAAAAGACAAACTTTTCCAAATATAGGAAAATAAGATAGATGAATTTATTTATTAATTATAAAATGGTGTTCTAATTAAAATATATATATATCTTTTTTGCTTAATACCAGGCAACACATATCTGTTATAATTAAATCACTTGTTAAATTGGAATTCCCTACAATGCACGCTATGTCACATCTAGAAATATAATCTGCATTTTTTAAAATGTTTTTCAGAATTTATTAATTCTTTATATAAAGCAAATTCTTAGACGACAAAAAATGATATTTAATTGAGATTTCACAAGATAAAAAAAAAAACTAATGGGAATTAACATTTTGCTTTTCTATGATCTTATAAAATAGTTATAACTGGTCGCATTCTTATTCTTCGACGTATCCCATGCACCATTGTTGTGATTAAGCTGGCGAAAACGTCGCGCGTCACCGAATACGAATCCTAGCTCTTAGTTATATGTTCTTATTGGATCAGAATCCAGTTTAAGCTGGTGATCCTGATGTATGTATCTCCTGTAATCATAAAAAAATAATAGCGCAAATAAACAAAACAACCATTTTCACGAAATGGACAAAGAGCAGAAAGGATATATTTCAATTTCTTCCTGATGTAAGAGACAATCTACAGTTTTATATAAGTGTGGAAACTTGTACTTATTCGATGTCGAATGTTGCCTTTTCTTTGAAAACTCCGTGGTTTAAGTTTGTACACGTGAAAGTAACGTACCTGTAATACCTTGCTCAATATATTTATCTTTATATGTGTCATATCAAATTAGGTCATTTCTGACTTAGCAGCCATATAATAAGCATTCACATTTCTGGCACTTTAAAAAATCCCACATTCCCGTCTGGTTGAAGTTAAGTATTAATCTTCGACGCACTGAGGTATCCGGAAGCAGAACTCGATCGTGCAGTGATACAGACACCTTTAATTCATTCACAAAATTTCAGATTGATCAAAAATTCGTGCTACCCAAACATTTAAAACTTCAAAAATCACAAAAGATAATAATGGGAGGATATGTTGATAGATAAGAGGAATATGCTATTGAAAATCATATCTGCAGAAGTTTCAGCAGCGGTGTATTATGTTACTTGAAAGAACGAATTTTTTTGGTGTAGCACGGAGGTGAAAATTTCTCAAGCACAAAAGTTTTTTATGATTGCATTATTTCGCAACAGCATTCATCATAAAAGTAATTAAAGCGTTTAAAGAAGTGTACCCAAATGTTTCTTAGCCAAACAAGTCAAGAATTTATGGTTTTGTAATATGATTTTAGAAAATTGGATGCGGTCACGATAATAAAGGAAGTTGATAACTGTGAATTCTTAGTTCTTACAGAATAAAGGAGGTGAATAATAAGATGTTTCAGTCCCCACATTTATCATACAGGATTGTATATAAGACTTTGGAGAGATTTAATCTAACTGAAAAAAAATTTCATCTGCGTAATGCCCTTGTCATCTACCATCAGAATTGCCAATTTAGGTGATTTTTTATTCAGACATTCCAAATTAATACCAGAAAATTCGAATAGTAATTTTAGCATAATTGAATTACAGAATTTTTTTTTTGTTTAAATAAATCGAAAGTTAATATTCGAAATTTCTAGTATTAATTCGAAATGTGTGAACTTCTAGCATGCATACTGCCATAGACATTAGGGATTTAATGGATGTCCGACTTTCCGATCCCGCTGCAGTAAACAACAGCTAATATGCTAAACAAACACATATTTTATCATCTTTAAAGGATCAAAGACAGCTAACCATAATATTTGTATTTCATAGTCCAAAATATTTGGATTTTATAGTTTTGCTGATAGACCGGGAGCCGGCAGCACAGACAATGACCCCATTGAGTTCACGGATGAAATTCTAGGATTAGTTAAATCTTGATTCGCATATTAAAACGCAATCGGTCTTCCAAGTCATACCTTTGAGGAAAACACATGAAAACCCGATTTTAGCGGCCGAATCGAAAGTTTACCTTTTTGTTTTACTGCACCAAAAGGTATGAAAACGTGGAGGACAGGGAGCAGGAAAATACAATGGTAAACCTACGAGTCAGCCACTAAAATCGGGTTTTCATGTGTTTTCCACCCAGATATGACTCGACAGACAGGTTGCGTTTTTATATGCGAATCAAGATTTAAGTAATCCTAGAATTTCATTCGTGTATTCCATGAGGTGATTGTCTGTTCTGCCGGCTCCCGGTCTATGAATATAGCACTTGTGAAATCTCCTGTCTGATCAATATTCCCCAGTTTTCCCATTTTTTAAACTTTGCGATGACGAAACAAAAGCGTCTGAGGAAAAAAATTCTTTCATATCTATTCGTCTATAAAGATGAAATAAATTGAAATGTACTATACAGGGTGATTAAAAAAAGATGGGAAAAACTTAAAGAGATGATACACTGTTAAAAATTTGCAGCATTCTGGCAGGTCATTTGACCGTTTTTTCCGAAAACGGTTACACAACCGTAAATTTAACACTATTCTGACAATATTATTGGCCATTTTATGGTCAGAATACAGTTAAATTATGGTTATGAAACCGTTTTTTTCAAAAAACGGTCGAATGACCTGCCAGAATGCTGCAAAAATTTTAACAGTGCAGTACACACCCAAACAAACATTTATATCAAAGAATGCATGGTCTAAAACTCAACGTAAAAAAGTTAGAGGGCGCCAAAAGTTATGTTCTTACACGTGGCAAAAACACACAATGAATGATTAAGTTAAGTTACGAAAACAAATTTAATGGCATTTGATTACAATAAGTGCTCAAAACATTGACCGGCAGCTGTTATGCACGCAGTACAACGGCGAAGAACAGATTGGCGAATTTTCTGAAACACACCAGGCACCACCGCGCTCGCCAGATCTTTCATGTCTCGATTTTTTTTTTGTGGGGACAGATAAAGGCTCTTGTGTATGAGACTCCCACTGAATCCGCAGAAGAACTTGCCGCCAAGCTTTCGGCTGCTGTAGGGGAAGTTCGCGATTTGCTTGGTGTGTTTCAGATAATTCGCCAATCTGTTCTTCGCCGTTGTACTGCGTGCATAACAGCTGCCGGTCAATGTTTTGAGCACTTATTGTAATCAAATGCCATTAAATTTGTTTTCGTAACTTAACTTAATCGTTCATTGTGTGTTTTTGCCTCGTATAAGAAAATAACCTTTGGCGCCCTCTAACTTTTTTACGTTTAGTTTTCGACCATGCATTCTTTGATACAGAATGTTTGTTTGGGTGTGTACTATCACCTCTTAAAATTTTTCCCATCTTTTTTGAATCACCCTGTATGGCTATAATGTGGAGATTTGTAAAACAATACTATTAATCAGGCTATTTTTCCAGATTAAAAAAATATATATATATATCACCATCAAGGAAAAAAATATATATTTATAACTATATACAGGACCATTAATTAGAGTAATGAATTCTTTGTAAATTCATGGAATAAATGGTTCGGTTTGTTTAAAAAAAGTATTAAGGAGGCAAATAAATTTTCAAAATCAATAATTGTGTTCCATTTTCTAATAAACCACAAAAAAAAAAAAAAAAAAAAAAAAAAAAAAACAATATTTTATAGCTATCATATTTATCTATGTTTTTATGATTATTTTTCACAATTTGAATTGCTCATGAATAACGTTTAATAGGTAGTTTTCATTACACAAAATAAAAATTTACCTATTGCAGCCGTCCGAAGGAAAGCAGTTCAGGAAATTGTTGGTTTTCACATCAAATTTTTATATACACATATATATATTATATATGATTTTTGTCATGATACTAATTCTTTTCTGTAGCCCTGTATATGAACTATAGCATTTATACACACTGTATAGTATGCATAAATATAGTGAAACTTAAAAGCGCATATCCTAATTAAACATGCATTTCGTGCAATCATTGCTAATATACAGTATTTCGGATACAATATAGCATATAAGATCTTTTGTGTGCCCCTGTAAATGCTATGAACTTCGTATTATAAATGAAATAATTTATACGAAAGCTCAGGGACGTATATCAATTTCATTATATATGAAATAGTTTAACATAATTCAAATACGCCGCAAACAGTTCCCACCCTCCCCCATCCTATACCATTATGTAACAGAATTCTTATGTGGCACAGTAAATTAATAATAACTAATCTTTGCACCGCATATTCAACAGAATATATATTTTAGTGGATTTCATAAATGCATATTACTTTTACTATGTTTGAAAGAGTGTAACGCAATTAAAAATCATTTGAAACGATTTTTTCCTATTTGCCGTAATCTAACGAAAAGTTTTGACTGTCCCTGTAAATGAACTAAACATGCTACAAACTTAATTTGAAGTAGGAACCGTGGTATGGTAGAGGACACTAACATCCAAATATTTCAGGACGATCCGAGCATACTTATGAGAGTTACAGTGCGGACAGACGGCCAGACGGAGAAACAAACCGATGTCATAAAGACTTTTCAACTTTGTTGGAAAGCGTTAAAAATGGCTGAGATGTAGCAGTTTGAATTTCTATTATGGTTGAAATTTTGAAATAGTCTAATATTTGTCATTCGATAGCACGCGTATTTATTAACCAATTTTAATGGGACTAAGCATGTGCACAGGAGATACCAAGGTCTCAACCGAGTTTGTTAACTAGGTTTCATCCGCCATTTTGTTTAAAAATGGTGGCCATTAAATTTTTTTATTTAAATATTTAAAAAGTGGTACAAAAAATTAAAGATTGTAAAAGATATTTCCTTATGTGTTTCATCTTGATACAAGTAATCTGGAGCATTTTTTGTTTTACCTCTATGTTTAAAAATAGCTAGGCTATAGCCAGGTATAAAAAAACCGGAGATTATCATTTGCACATTTAATCATCATACATTTTTACATATATCAATTTATTCCTGCCTGTTCTTGTATATCTTGATATATATATGTATTTTAATAATTATTTATTATTGATATCTATTTTAATATGTTTAAATATATTTGTTTTAAATTACTATTTAATAATAAATATGGATTTATTATTAATAATTGCTGTTGTTAGTTTTAGTATTATTTTACCTGTTTTTATATGTCATAAAGGAGTACAATATTGTAATTTTTATGCATAATGCTCTATATATTTGGCGAAATAACATATCTTTACTATGAATTATCCTTATGAAGCTCGTCTCATGATATACAAGATATTTGTAGTTTCTCATATTTACAATTTCAATTTTCTAGTTTTAATTTTTGTATTAAGCTCGTCTGACTAATATATAAGATTTGTTGTTTCTCATATTTACAATTTCAATTTTCTGGTTTTAATTTTTGTATTGTCTTTTTCTTTGGGTTATACACATGTGATTTCATTTTAATTATATATATACATGAGGGGCTCACAACCATAATAGACCAAGTCTTTTTTTTTTTTTTTAATGACATAGTCAATTTAGAAAGTCCATAAAATCTATTTTATTCACTCCCATAATATACCGTGTCTGTAAAGGGATAACATATATGAGAAAGTATGTGAAAACCGACTTCACTGTGGAAGTGGATAAAACATATTTTATGCACTTTCTAAATGGACTATCTCATTTTATTTTTCAAAATCAACATAGTCAACGGTAGTTGTGAATCCATACACACACACACACACACACCAACACACACACACACACACACGCACACACACATATGTATATGTCGTAGGCTAATTGAGAAATCAGGCTCGTTGGAAACAGCCTAGGCTCTTTGCAAAGAGCCGAGCTAATTGGAGAATGATATCCCTATTTCCAATTAGCCTGATATTTTTTCAGGTTTATTGCAAAGAGCCTAGAAAGCGTTAGGCTAATTGAAAAATGACCACTTATTATCCAATCAGGTGATTGTTTGGGCTTATTAACCCATAACCCGACCAGAACCCGAAAAATAAATTATAACAGACCGCACCCTAGCAAGACAAAATAATTTCAGTCTGCATGCAACCCCACCCAAACATGAAAGTTCCACTTGAAAAAAACCTGAAATCTGACCCGAACCAAATCTAATAACCGACAAAAATATTCTAAAGCACCATAACCCGATCCGAGTAAGACAAAATAATTTCCTTGGATACGAAACCCGAACCGAACCTAAAATTCCAATTGAAGAAACCCGAAATCTGACATGAACCAAATCTGAACCCGACAAAAATATTCCAAAGAAATATAATCCGATCCGAGCAAGACAAAATAATTTCCGTGGACACGCAACCCGATCCGAACTTAAAATATTTGTTTGAAAAATTCCGAAATATGACCCCAACCAAATATGATAACCGACAAAAATATTCTAAAGAACCATGACCCCATCCGAGCAAGACAAAATTTCCTTGGACACGCAATCCAAACCGAACCTAAAAATTCTATTTGAAAAAAATCCCGGAATCTGAAACCGACAAAAATATTCCGAAGCACCATAACCCGATCCGAGCAAGACAAAATAATTTCCGTGAACAAGCAGCCAGACCCGAACCTAACAATTCAATTAAAAAAACCCAAAATCTGACATGAACCAAATCTGAACCGGACAAAAATATTCCAAAGAAACATAACCCGATCCGAGCAAGACAAAATAATTTCCGTTACACACAACCCGACCCGAACCTAAAAATTTTGCTTGAAAAAAATCCGAAATATGACCCGAAACAAATATGATAACCGACAAAAATATTCTAAAGAACCATAACCCGATCCAAGCAATACCAAATAATTTCCTTGGACACGCAACCCGAACCGAATCTTAAAGTTTCATTTGAAAAAAACCTGAAATCTGACATGAACCAAATTTGAACCCGACAAAAATATTCCAAAGAAACATAGCCCGATCCGAGCTAGATAAAATAATTTCCGTGGACACGCAACCCAATCCGAACCTAAAAATTTTGTTCGAAAAAAAAAACGAAATATGACCCGAACCAAATATGATAACCGACAAAAATATTCTAAAGAATCATAACCCGATCCGAGCAAAATAAAATAATTTCCTTGGACACGCAACCCGAACGGAACTTAAAATTTTAATTTGAAAAAAACCTGAAATCTGACATGAACCAAATCTGAACCCGACAAAAATATTCCAGAAATCCATATCGGATCCGAACAAGACAAATTATTTCCGTGGACACGCAACGCGATCAGAACCTAAAAATTCCATTTGAAGTCAACCTGAAACCCGACCCGAACCAAATCGTAACCCGACAAAAATATTCCAAAGAAGTATAACCCGATGCGAGCATGGCAAAATAATTTCCGTCGACCGGCAACCCGATCCTAACCTGAAAGTTCTAATTGAACTCAATCCGAAACCAGGTTGTGATTGGTGTTCGGGTTGACTTCAAATGGAACCTTTAAGATCGGATCCGGTTGCGTGTCTACGGAAATAACTTTGTCTTGCCCGGATCAGGTTACGGTTCTTTAAAATAATTTTGTAATTTTCAGATCGGGTTCTGGTCGGGTTTCAGGTTGACTTCATATGGAATTTTCATATTCTGGTCGTATTGCGTGGAAACGAAAAATAATTTCCCTTGCTCGTATCGGGGTACAGCCTGATGTATTTTTATTTCGGGTACTGTTCGGGCTAACTTAAAGTAGAACTTTCAGGTTCGGATCGGGTTGCACGCCGACGGAAATTATTTTGTCTTGCCCAGATCTGGTTATGGATCTTTGGAATATTTTTGTCACATTTAGATTTGGTCAGATTTCAGTTTTTTTTCAAATGGAATTTTTAGGTTCGGGTCGGGTTGCGTGTCAACGGAAATTATTTTGTCTTCCTTGGATCGGGTTATGGTTTTTTAGAATATTTTTGTCGGTTATAGTATTTGGTAGGGTCATATTTCGGGTTTTTTTCAAACTAAATTTTTAGGTTCGGATCGGGATGCATGTCCACAGAAATTATTTTGTCTTGCTCGGATCGGGTTATTGTTCTTTAGAATATGTTTGTCGGGTTCAGATTCGGTTCGTGTCAGATTTTGCGTTTCTTCAAATGAAATTTTTAGGTTCGGTTCGGGTTGCGTGTAAAAGGAAATTATTTTGTCTTGCTCGGATCGGGTTTGGTTGTTTAGAATATTTTTGTCGGTTATCTTATTTGGTACGGGTCATATTTCGGGTTTTTTTAAACTAAATTTTTAAGTTCGGATAGGGCTGCGTGTCCACAGAAATTATTTTGTTTTGCTCGGATCAGGTTATGTTTCTTTGGAATATTTTTGTAGGGTTCAGATTTGGTTTATGTCAGATTTCGGGTTTTTTCTAATAGAATTTTTAGGTTCGGGTCTGGTTGCGTATTCACGGAAATTATTTTGTCTTGCTCGGATCGGGTTATGGTTCTTTAGAAAATTTTTGTCGGCTATCATATTTGGTTCGTGTCATATTTCGGAATTTTGAAACAAATATTTTAGGTTCGGATCGGGTTGCGTGTCCACGGAAATTATTTTGCCTTGTTCGGATCGGGTTATAGTTCTTTGGAATATTTTTGTCGGGTTCAGATTTGGTTCATGTCAGATTTCGGGTTTTTTCTAATGGAATTTTTAGTTCGGGCCTGGTTGTGTGTTCACGGACATTATTTTGTCTTACTCGGATCGGGTTATGATGCTTTAGAATATTTTTGTCGGTTATCAGATTTGGTTCGGGTCAGATTTCGGGTTTTTTCAATTGGAACTTTCAGGTTCGGGTCGGGTTGCATGTAGACTGAAATTATTTTGTCTTGCTAGGATCGGGGTACGGTCTGTTGTAATTTATTTTTTGGGTTTGGGTCGGGTTATGGGTTAATAAGCCTAAAAAAATCACCCTGATTGGATAATAAGTGGTCATTTTTCAATTAGCCTAACGCTTCCTAGGCTCTTTGCAATAATCCTGAAAAATATCAGGCTAATTGGAAAAAGGGATATGATTCTCCAATTAGCCCGGCTCTTTGCAAAGAGCCTAGGCTGCTTGCAAAGTGCCTAGGCTGCTTGCAAAGAGCCTGATTTCTCAATTAGCTTACGACATATATAACTATTATATAATTAAAATTCATCATCTATTTTCATTTAATAAAATAAAATTAATAAAATTAGCTTCAAAAGATTACACACATTATACAATATAAAAATGGAACCTATGACTTGTAACACAAAATCATGTAGAATACCACTAAATCACTAACATATTGTGGACGATTAATCTATTTAAAACATATGAAAAACCATCAAATTTGATGCAATAACCAATTAAAGACAAAAGATACAAATAACCAGCGAAATAATGTTGAACCATTAAAAGACGTATAATATATATACACTGGTTATCAAAAATTAAGGAAAAGCCACAAAATGCCAATTTTTAAATACGGGAATACTCAAAAAGAAGTAATATAATTCGAATAATTACTATTCCTGCAGAACAGCTAGTCCATATACCATCTCATTCAGGTCACACATGGTCACAAGAGTCACAGTCACTACGGAGAAACAAAAAATAGGAAATTCCATACGTCTCTTTTATGAGTCTCAAATGACTACTATATGTGACTCCACTTACAGGTCACTGTGACTGCTGCTTTGAGGCGAGTCAACAGGTGACTTTATAATGTCATTTCATTGAGACTCTCGTGTGACTCTCATCTGGAGACTCAATTTCTAAGTCATTGTGAACGTTGCATTATGATAAATCACCAAATAATGTCGAATTAAAGTCACATGGTGACTTTTCACCACTTTTCACAGTGGTGACTTTACAGTAGGGTCTCTATCACCATTTGACAAAGTCATGTGACAGAAAGTCACCTTGGTACTTTAATGTGACAGTATTTGCTGATTTATCATAATGCAACTCATTATTTTGGCGGTACTATTTCATTTTCAATTTCAGCGTAAAATGTTAATAATTAAAGTTAAAGATTAGTATAATACAAATGCTTCAGTCTGTTTCGTGATATCTCGATAAGATATGATAAAACGGGGCGCCAATTCTTCTTTTTAGTTGTGCTATCCCATCACTGAATTTCGAAATGAAATTTTAATATGTTGCATATTTAGATTAGTACAGTAAAAATATTATAAGCTGATTCGTAATATCTTGGTACGATATGATCAGAAGAGGGCATAGTCATTATTCTGGCAGCATAACAGATCGAGTTTCGATGTGAAATTTTAACATGTCATAGACATCGATTATTTTATCGATTATTTATATTCTGTGTAATGTATATTTTAAAGTGCCAGTTTCTTTGAAAATGAACAATGTTAGCTTCATTTTTTTTAATTTAAGTTCTATAGAGGCAGAAGATGGGATTTTAAAACCCAATAGTTAGCCTCTAGTTAATATTATTGCTGATTATTGAGTTAATGAAACAGATGATAAGTTTTGTTTTATAATATTGAAAAGCTATAATCCGTGGCTTTGTGGTTATTGAAATATGGCAAATGATATCTGTGTGCTTTTTAACATTAGGGAGAAATTATATTTGTTTGCCTATTAAAATTAGGAAGAAGTTAGATTTCGGTAAAAAGTTTGTATGTTATTATGTAAAACGCAATTTGTTGATATTTGATCCTAATAACCCTTTGGATGTTTGTGAGAAACATTTCACCCCTTTAAATATTATATGATTATTACTGCATCCTGATATCGCAATTAATGGTAAGTAAAAGCAATTTGTCAATTTCTAAAACTGTAGATTTTGTATCTTTCGAATTGGACAATTTATATGTCATTATTCTATCTTATATTATAGTTTTTTTGCATGACGTTATTACCCGCTAGTTGGGTAATAACGCCAAATAGCTTTGGCCAAGAAATCACGCCAATACATTTTATGAATATATATCTGCTAAAATAGTCGTTTATGTATACATAATCAATAAGCTTCTGTATCAAATCCTGTATTTGATTAAGGAAAAGATCTAAAACTAAGCAGTAAAAATTGGTAGAAACTTAACGTGGCGCTGCTACTCCAGGGCACCTTATATATAGTGTGCATAAATAAAATGCAAGTAAAAGGCTATCTATATAAATCTCAAATTGCGAACATCAAATTATGAAAAAAATCAAATTATTAAAAATAGACTCAAAAAAGTGAAATGGGCTTTAAACCAGTAGTCAACCGTGGTGGCCGATTACTGAACATGTAAATAAATATAATACCCGGTAGTCGGCCATATGAAAATTAATTAATACAAACACACTTATTTAACTTTTATACTGAAAAACATTAGCTTATTAAAATTTTTAATACTACAATCTTATAATTTTCGAAAATAATAAAAATTAAATTAATGCTAGTCATTTAAAAATTTTGTCATCGGTTAACAAAAAAATAGCAAAAACGGTTATTTCACCGCAACCAAATAAAAAATGGCTGATTACTAATGCATTATAAATACCTACAATTCTTTGCTGATGGCTTATGACATATAAAGGATGGCTACATATAGGGCAATTGTAATCTTTCATTTGACACAAAATATAAGCTATTCATAACGTATTTTATCTCAATGTGGCCGACTATTGGTGCTTTTACCCTATATATATATATTTGTGTGTGTGTGTGTTACAATATTAGATCTATCTTCGCGATTTCCCTGTACTATTCTAAATTACTATTCTATATTCACTAAATCTTTATTATAAAAAAATCTCTATTTCTGTTAAATTCTCTTTAATTTAATGTCTCACTTGTCTAATTTACTTAAATATTACGTTTTTAGTATTCTTAAATTAAATGTTCCATTTCTGATCTTTTTTACCCGACTGAAAAGAAGGGTTATATGTTTCACGCGTATCTGTGTATGTGGATTTCTTTATACCCTCGAGACATCCCAACATCTGGATGGATTTTAATGAATGAGGTCTCTATCAATTCGTCTTAACGGCCCGATGGTTATAGGCTAGGTTTTCTTTTTATAAATTTAAAACGACAGCCGTAAAATAAATAATGGCGGTAGAGACGAAAAAATTTTTCGCACCCTCTTGAGTGGCATATCATTGGATAGGTCTTCCAAAATGAAGACGATGTTTCATTGACTATTTTACAGTCAGAAGCTCCGTTAAAATATTATACAACCTGGAAGTTCTGTATGTAGGATCTCTAGCTTTACTGCAACTCTAATCATCATAGATATCTATAGACCTCATCAAAACAGTGTTTATAGGTAGGAACTAGCAATTAAACACAACTTAAAAGTCATCAATACAAGTAAATAAAAAATAGGTAAGTAATATAAACAAGTAATATTAAAATATATATATATATATATATATATTTTAAGTCAACTCCTAGTTAGGTCAATAAGAGAGTTTTTTTTCTCCTATTCTTCTTTCCTTTTGAGTGGCACTTAAAAAAGTCCTTCCGGCCAGCGCCGGGAGGAAGAGGTAGCTTTCATATTTCTTATTTTAAAAAAGCCAACTTATATTATTCAAACACACGAAGCTCAAATTAGTGGAAACCGAATATAGGAGATTCAATACTAATTTTAATCAATACTAAATCATTATGAATGAGAATTTCGCGAAATTAGTCAGCTTTATCCAAGCTGCTTTTATTTAAAGTAACTTATATTTGGCTGCCAAATTCGGCGATTTCTTAAAGTGCCTGCCATTTTAAGACAGCATGGTGGATGAGGCTAACCAGTGAACTTGGTCGAGACCTTAGTAATTGCTGTGCACATGCTCACTCACATCGGAATCGATTGATATATACGAGTGCTTTCGCAGGCAAAAAATCAGATTTTTCAAAATGTCACCCACATTAGATATTGAAATTGCTATATCTGAGCCATTTTTTAAGATAAAGACAAACAAAAAATGCTAACGAATTCTTATATTAAGGTCAAATACTTAGAAAGAAACCTATTTCAATTTTTAATTTTTTTGCACCTCACTTTAAATATAATTTTTCTTTTAATTTAATGGCCGCAATTTTGAAACAAGATGGCTGATGAAGCTGGCCAGCGAACTTGGTCGAGATATTGATGTATACCATCCACATGCCTTCTTACATCGAAATAGGCGAATACGTGTGCTATCGCATGACAAATACAAGATCGTTTCTAAACGTTAGCCATGCTAGAAATTCAAAGTGCTATAATTCAACTATTTTTAAAGATATAAACAAAAGAACAAATTTTCAGAAACAAAAACTGCTCCGGAATCTTTTTATCAAGTCCAAACATATATATATTTTTTTTTCATTTTCCAATTTTTTAATACCTCATTTTAAATTTTAAATTTAATTTTTTTAAATGGCAACACTTTTGAAACAAGATGGCGAATGAAGCTGGCCAACGAACTCGGTCGAGACATTGGTATGTACTATGCACAGACCAAGTTACATCCAAATCGGTTCATAACTACGCCTGATATGGCGTGACAAATATCAAGTCGTTTTAAATTGTCAGTCACAATAGACATTCAAAATGCTATAACTCAGCCATTTTTTTAGATATAGACGAAAAAAAAACTGTTCCGGAATCTTTGTATTAAGGTCAAACACATACGAAAAAAAATCTTTTTCATTTTCCAATTTTTTGGTATCTCATTTTAAATTTTAATTTTTTTAAATTTTTTTAAATTACCGCCATTTTGAAACAAGTTAGCGGATGAAGCTGGACAACGAACTCGGTCGAGATATTTGTATGTACTATGTACACACTAAGGTACTTCCAAATCGGTTCATAAATACGCCCGTTATCACGTGACAAAAATCAGGACGTTTCAAAATGTCAGCCATGCTAGAAATTCAAAATGCTATAACTCATCCATTTTTCAAGATATAAACAAAACAAAAACTGCTCCCGAATCTTTTTATGAAGGTCAAACACATAAGAAAAAAATATTTTTTCAATTTTCAATTTTTTGGTACCACATTTCAAATTTAAATTTTTTCTTAAAAATTTAAATGGCCGCCATTTTTAAACAAGATGGCGCATGAAGCTGGCCACGAACTCGGACGAGACATTGGTATGTACTATGTATAAACGAAGTTACATACAAATCGGTTCATAAATACGCCTTTTATCGCGTGACAAATTTCAGGACATTTCAAAATGTCAGCCACGCTAGAAATTCAAAATGCTATAACTCAGCCATTTTTTAAGATATAGGCAAAACAAAAATTGCTCCGGAATCTTTGTATAAAGGTCAAATACATAATAAAAAAATATTTTTCCAATTTCAATTTTTTGGTACCACATTTCAAATTTTATTTATTTTTAAATTTTAAATGGCCTCCATTTTGAAACAAAATGGCGGATGAAGCTGGCCAACGAACTCGGTCGAGACATTGGTATGTACCATGTACACACCGAATTACATCCAAATCGGTTCATAAATACGAGAGTTACAGTGTGACAAATGTCATATATATATATATATATGTGTGTGTGTGTGTGTGTGTGTGTGTCAATTTTGAACAGAGTGTGGTTTCGGGGTCTGGGGGTCACGATCGATGAAAATATACCAAAATTTTTTGAAATCGTTTTCCTCCGAATGGCTGCAATAGGTAGCTTTTTGTAATGAAAGCTACCCAATACCTTAAAGATAGGAGAAGGCTATATCAAGAAGAGGGCTCTCCCGATTATTGAAAATTAATTAATTTACTTAAATTAATGAATTGATATTTAAAAAAATACTAGATTAACATCAAGTGTCATCCACTACAAATTTTTAAAATTTATTTGAACTTGATTGGATGAATAATAAGTATTTTATTAACGATTGAAAATTTGAACAAGATATGTATAGCGAGAGTGTGAGCTAATAGTAGGAATTGAAAAAAAATAGTTTCACATTGATGAGAAATAATTAATTAGTTTGTTTTGTACGCAGTCGGGTTTTTTGATTTTTTAATTTAATTGTTTATTCTTTTAGAATGTTCTTTTAGCAGCCATTGTTTACCCTTTCGAGAATTTACTTGTGGAAACTGAACTGCGCCGCCGAAAGATTTTAAAATAAAATCCTGAGTTGATTTTATGTATTGTCTCAATCATTGTGGAGAAACTTTCAGTGGATAAATGTGTTCCACGGCCTTCACTCGTTGACAGCAACAATTTTCGAATAACCATGTTGATTACTACAGAAACGTCCTTTTTCAGCTTATCCTAATGCATGACTTCCAGATTGATTTTTCAATTACTATGGTATTGAAGTTAACTCCACTTTCGAATCACCATATAACGTCAATGTCGTAACCTTTAACACGACAGGATTTCCAATTTTCGTTATATATCAATAATCATTTGAATGGAGGACGATTTAGTCGTCTGGGGATCATGATCGTTGAAAATATATCAAAATTTTTCGGAATTGCTTTCCTCCGGATTGCTGCAATAGGTAGATTTTTACTTTTTCTGATGAAAGCTACCTTATAGAATTGTGTCATACTTTCTTTAGGACTGTACACAAAAATATTCTCGAGATTAGTCGAAAGACAGTCCAAAAACAATTTTGAGCATTCTAGATGCACAAAAAATAAAACCTCATTAAAAAAACTTGAAAGATGTATCTATAAAAATATCATTGAATAAAACTAATTACATTTTATTTACAAAAATGTGAACGTAAAACATAACATTTATTGCTTTAAGATTTGCAGAAAATATCGTCATTATCAATTTCGAAATTGATAGTATTAAAGTATAGCTATATAAAAACTTATAGAAAACCTTGAAAGGTGTTAAAATAGCAATTAAAGTCTTTGTGCAGGAATATTAAAAAGCAGTAAACCAACGTTTAAAATGTACAAATAATGCGTGAAAAGCAGCAAACAGCTGTTTCGAATCTACAGCGAGATTCTTCTTCAGTGCAAGATGAGGGGGGGGGGGGGTGAGAACATCGTGCTAGAAAAAGCAAGGCTGAGTTAATATTTTTTGGCTCAGAAATTTCTTTTTCTAGCACGCTGTTCTATATTTGTTTTTTTCCTTAAAAGGTGGTTTCTGGAAAATTATTTTCCCAGACGTTAGCATATACCACCAACAAATTAATATATATATTTTTTACATCAGTGAAATCGGGTGAACTGTTTTCCTCAATATGATTATTTTCTGTTGATATTTCTTTCTGTGGAGATTGGTGTACTTTTAAATGAGAAAAAAACAGCAAAAAATTTTCTTTTTCTATTTTTTTTTAAGTTGTTAAAAATTGAGACATATTTCGATACATGGCACGAATTGTACTTAAAGTTAATCAATTAAAATAACCAAAACACCGTATTTCAAATGCATTTTTCTGAAAACAATTTTTTCACAAGCTAATCATCATTAAAATACTCCATGCTTTTAATATTTGTTTAAAATTCTCAAAATGTCGAAGGGAAAGTCTTAATACGTATTACAGCAAATTTTTTTATCCATTTTGAAATGTCAATTTTTTAAGGCATGAAAATTAGTAGTTTTATTAGTGGCAGTTTTAGTATTGGTTAGTATTTAAATATATTAGCATTAGTATAGGTCTATTAACATGTAATTTTTTTAAAAAAAACCAAATTCCCTGCAAACTTTAAATTTTGTTTAATAACTGCTTGTTGCATTAAAATGTGGATTCAAAAAATTTTCAATAAACTTCTTTTAAATAATAATAAAAAAGACAATTTCGAAAATTGGAGCTCATGGAGTATTTAGTTTTAAGAAAATCTAATATATATATCTAAAAAAAATTCAAATTTTGGTAAATTGATATTTTTCAGATGTTTTTCAATTTATTTTCTATAACACGGGGCTCCTACTCGATCCTCTATCTGAATAAGAATTTTTTTAAACAATAATTTTCTTTCTAGATTTCTCTTTCAATTTAAGCAAAAAGGAATTCTGAAGATGATTTTTATTGCAGTTTTTGCAGAAAACTACAAAGAAAATATATCTTTAGAAATACTGGTATTCACAAAACGGACTAGCGGGAGCCCTTAAAACTGTTTCTTACAGAATGTCTTGTTGGAATAACGTAATAAGTCTTAAACCCCACCGTCCTTGTAACAAATTTTTGTACTCGCCCTGTATCGCAATTTCCGTTATTCTCCGTAGTCGTTAAATGATTTTTTTCAAATTATTTATCAAAATTTTAATTTTCAGTAGTTTCAAAAATTCAGACGTGTCTGATATGTCTTACTTTAAACTATCATTCACTAGTGTATAAGTATAATATTTAAAAAAAAAAAGTTTATATCAACATTTAAAATGTGCTTGTTAAATTCCAGTTAATGTATATCTGTTAAGTCAGTATATCTTAATTATCTGTTAAACTAATATCAATCTTAATATATTCAATGCCCAAAATTATTAAAAATTTCTTGAACATTAAAACCTGAATAGGCAAATGTAATATTTTGAAATATAAAATTTCTAGTAATAATTCCTTTTCTCTATAAATGCATGTTTTCATATTTTTTTCAGGCAGTCATTTTTAATTTTTTTCATCTTGGGACTATAACGAAAATTATCCAAAAATGATTTTAAAATAAGGCCTTTTTTTCTCGAAAAGCTCCTATGAATTCGTTAATTATACAGTGTGATTCATAAATATCGAAACAATAGGCTATCTAAATATTGGTCCTAGGCATACTTCCAATTGCAAAGTTTCATAAAAAGGTGCCAAGTTTGATGAAATATGTGGCAACTCCATGGGGGGGGGGGGGGGTCTATTTGAGAAAATACAAAAATTAAAATTTTATACGGCCCCCGTAGGGTGAAATTTCCAAGTAGGAAAATTTTCCTCATCCATTCCTGAATTAAAAACAAAAAATTCCATCTTCATATCTATAAAACTCAAAGAGTTAGGCCCGTTTAAATAATTCGTCAGGTTTTAAGGGATTAGACACAAATTGAAATGCGTGTAGTTCAAGAAATAAAAAAGAAAAGTGCCCAGCTAAACTGATCGCATTGAGCTCACAGACTATTCACACTAATTGTATATTATACTCTTATTTTAAAGAATAATGCCGCTCAAAAAAATAAGTGAAGGGGAATTAGCCCCCGTTTCCCCCTTTATCCTTAACCAATGAACCCCCAAAACTAATCAGGGAAGTTCCTTAACATAATAAACCGGTATACCAAATTCGGAGCAAATCGAATCATTCTGCATGAAAAACCCATTTATCTGAATTAAGGGGGAGTGGACTAACCCCGTTTTTCCCCCTTTATCCTTAACCAATGAACTCCCAAAACTAATCAGGGAAGTTCCTTAACATAATAAACCGGTATACCAAATTCGGAGCAAATCGAATGATTCTGCATGAAAAACCCATTTATCTGAATTAAGGGGGTGGACTAACCCCGTTTTTCCCTCTTTATCCTTAACCAATGAACTCCCAAAACTAATCAGGGAAGTTCCTTAACATAATAAACCGGTATACCAAATTCGGAGCAAATCGAATGATTCTGCATGAAAAACCCATTTATCTGAATTAAGGGGGTGGACTAACCCCCCTTTTCCTCCTTTATCCTTAACCAATGAACCCCCAAAACTAATCAGGGAAGTTCCTTAACATAATAAACCGGTATACCAAATTCGGAGCAAATCGAATCATTCTGCATGAAAAACACATTTATCTGAATTAAGGGGGGTGGACTAACCCCGTTTTTCCATCTTTATCCTTAACCAATGAACTCCCAAAACTAATCAGGGAAGTTCTTTAACATAATAAACCGGTATACCAAATTCGGAGCAAATCGAATCATTCTGCATGAAAAACCCATTTAACTGAATTAAGGGGGTGGGGTGTGGACTAACCCAGTTTTTCCCCCTTTATCCTTAACCAATGAACTCCCAAAACTAATCAGGGAAGTTCCTTAACAAATTGAATGATTCTGCATGAAAAACCCATTTATCTGAATTAAGGGGGGTGGACTAACCCCCCTTTTCCTCCTTTATCCTTAACCAATGAACCTCCTAAACTAATCAGGGAAGTTCCTTAACATAATAAACCGCTATACCAAATTCGGAGCAAATCGAATCATTCTGCATGAAAAACACATTTATCTGAATTAAGGGGGGTGGACTAACCCCGTTTTTCACTCTTTATCCTTAACCAATGAACTCCCAAAACTAATCAGGGAATTTCCTTAACATAATAAACCGGTATACCAAATTCGGAGCAAATCGAATCATTCTGCATGAAAAACCCATTTAACTGAATTAAGGGGGTGGGGTGTGGACTAACCCCGTTTTTCAACCTTTATCCTTAACCAATGAACTCCCAAAACTAATCAGGGAAGTTCCTTAACATAATAAACCGGTATACCAAATTCGGAGCACATCGAATGATTCTGCATGAAAAACCCATTTATCTGAATTAAGGGGGTGGACAAACCCCCCTTTTCCCCCTTTATCCTTCACCAATGAACCCCCAAAACTAATCAGGGAAGTTCCTTAACATAATAAACCGGTATACCAAATTCGGAGCAAATTGAATGCTTCTGCATGAAAAACCCATTTGTCTGAATTAAGGGGGGTGGACTAACCCCGTTTTTCCCTCTTTACCCTTAACCAATGAACCCCCAAAACTAATCAGAGAAGTTCCTTAACATAATAAACCGCTATACCAAATTCGGGGCAAATCGAATCATTCTGGATGAAAAACACATTTATCGGAATTAAGGGGGGTGGACTAAACCCGTTTTTCCCTCTTTATCCTTAACCAATGAACCCCCAAAACTAATCAGAGAAGTTCCTTAACATAATAAACCGCTATACCAAATTCGGGGCAAATCGAATCATTCTGCATGAAAAACACATTTATCGGAATTAAGGGGGGTGGACTAACCCCGTTTTTCCCTCTTTACCCTTAACCAATGAACCCCCAAAACTAATCAGGGAAGTTCCTTAAAATAATAAACCGGTATACCAAATTCGGAGCAAATCGAATCATTCTGCATGAAAAACCCATTTAACTGAATTAAGGGGGTAGTGTGTGGACTAACCCCGTTTTTCCCCCTTTATCCTTAACCAATGAACTCCCAAAACTAATCAGGGAAGCGCCTTATCATAGTGAACCTAGGAAAAAATTTTGAAGCAAATCGGATGTTTCTATCAAGAGTTATCGCGTTACGTACATACGTACGTACGTACATACATACATACATACATACATACATACATACAGAACGGGCGGGCACATTAGCTCTCAGGCTTTGATAGCCTGTGAGCTAAAAATGTTACTTTAAAAGTTCCAGGAAACATGTAAATAAAGAAAAATGCCCAGCTAAACTGATGGCATTGAGCTCACAGGCTATTCACACTAATTGTATATCATACTCTTATTTTAAAGAATAATGCCCCTCAAAAAAAATAAAAAAGAAAAGTGCCCAGCTAAACTGATGGCATTGAGCTCACAGACTATTCACACTAATTGTATATTATACTCTTATTTTAAAGAATAATGCCACTCAAAAGAATAAGTGAAGGGGAATTAGCCCCCGTTTCCCCCTTTATACTTAATTAGTGAACCTCCAAATCTAATCAGGAAAGCTCCTTATAATAAACCGATATACCAAATTTGGAGCAAATCGAATAATCTTGCAAAAAAAAAAAAAAAAAACATTTATCTAAATTAAGGTGGTGGACTAACCCTTTATCCTTAACCAATGAATCGCCAAAACGAATCAGGGAAGCTCCTTAACATAATAAACCGGTATACCAACTTCGGAGCAAATCGAATCATTCTGCATGAAAAACCCATTTATCTAAATTAAGAGGGGCGGGCTAACCTCCCTTTTCCCCCTTTACTCTTAACCAATGAACCCCAAAACTAATCAGGGAAGTTTCTTAACATAATAAACCGGTATACCAAATTCGGAGCAAATCGAATCATTCTGCATGAAAAACACATTTATCTGAATTAAGCGGGGTGGACTAACCCCGTTTTTCCCTCTTTATCCTTAACCAATGAACTCCCAAAACTAATCAGGGAAGTTCCTTAACATAATAAACCGGTATACCAAATTCGGAGCAAATCGAATCATTCTGCATGAAAAACCCATTTAACTGAATTAAGGGGGTGGGGTGTGGACTAACCCCGTTTTTCCCCCTTTATCCTTAACCAATGAACCCCCAAAACTAATCAGGGAAGTTCCTTAACATAATAAACCGGTATACCAAATTCGGAGCAAATTGAATGATTCTGCATGAAAAACCCATTTATCTGAATTAAGGGGGAGTGGACTAACCCCGTTTTTCCCCCTTTTTCCTTAACCAATGAACTCCCAAAACTAATCAGGGAAGTTCCTTAACATAATAAACCGGTATACCAAATTCGGAGCAAATCGAATCATTCTGCATGAAAAACACATTTATCTGAATTAAGCGGGGTGGAATAACCCCGTTTTTCCCTCTTTATCCTTAACCAATGAACTCCCAAAACTAATCAGGGAAGTTCCTTAACAAAATAAAAAGGTATACCAAATTCGGAGCAAATCGAATCATTCTGCATGAAAAACCCATTTAACTGAATTAAGGAGGTGGGGTGTGGACTAACCCCGTTTTTCCCCCTTTATCCTTAACCAATGAACCCCCAAAACTAATCAGGGAAGTTCCTTAACATAATAAACCGGTATACCAAATTCGGAGCAAATTGAATGATTCTGCATGAAAAACCCATTTATCTGAATTAAGGGGGGTTGACTAACCCCGTTTTTCCCCCTTTACCCTTAACCAATGAACCCCCAAAACTAATCAGGGAAGTTCCTTAACATAATAAACCGCTATACCAAATTCGGGGCAAATCGAATCATTCTGCATGAAAAACACATTTATCTGAATTAAGGGGGAGTGGACTAACCCCGTTTTTCCCCCTTTATCCTTAACCAATGAACTCCCAAAACTAATCAGGGAAGTTCCTTAACATAATAAACCGGTATACCAAATTCGGAGCAAATCGAATCATTCTGCATGAAAAACCCATTTAACTGAATTAAGGGGGTGGGGTGTGGACTAACCCCGTTTTTCCCCCTTTATCCTTAACCAATGAACCCCCAAAACTAATCAGGGAAGTTCCTTAACATAATAAACCGGTATACCAAATTCGGAGCAAATTGAATGATTCTGCATGAAAAACCCATTTATCTGAATTAAGGGGGGTGGACTAACCCCGTTTTTCCCCCTTTACCCTTAACCAATGAACCCCCAAAACTAATCAGGGAAGTTCCTTAACATAATAAACCGCTATACCAAATTCGGAGCAAATCGAATCATTCTGCATGAAAAACCCATTTAACTGAATTAAGGGGGTAGTGTGTGGACTAACCCCGTTTTTCCCCCTTTATCCTTAACCAATGAACTCCCAAAACTAATCAGGGAAGCGACTTATCACAGTGAACCTAGGAAAAAATTTTGAAGCAAATCGGATGTTTCTATCAAGAGTTATCGCGTTACGTACATACGTACGTACGTACATACATACATACATACATACATACATACATACATACATACATACAGAACGGGCGGGCACATTAGCTCTCAGGCTTTGATAGCCTGTGAGCTAAAAATAAGTGAAGGGGAATTAGCCCCCGTTTCACCCTTTATCCTTAACCAGTGAATCGCCAAAACGAATCAAGGAAGCTCCTTAACATAATAAACAGGTATACCAAATTTGGAGCAAAGCGAATAATTCTGCATGAAAAACCGTTTATATAAATTAGGGGGGGGGGGGACTAGCCACCCTTCCCCCTTTATCCTTAACCAATGAACACACAAAACTAATCAGGAAAGTTCCTTAACATAACAAACCGGTATACCAACTTCGGAGCAAATCGAATCATTCTGCATGAAAAACCCATTTATCTAATTTAAGAGGGGCGGGCTAACCTCCCTTTTCCCCCCTTTATCCTTAACCAATGAACACCCAAAACTAATCAGGGAAGTTCCTTAACCTAATAAACCAGTATACCAAATTCGGAGCAAATCGAATCATTCTGCATGAAAAATACATTTATCTGAATTAAGGGGGTGGACTAGCCCCCTTTCCCCCTTTATTCTTAACCAATGAACCCCCAAAACTAATCAGGGAAGTTCCTTAACCTAATTAACCGGTATACCAAATTCGGAGCAAATCGAATCATTCTGCATGAAAAACCCATTTATCTGAATTAAGGGGTTGGACTAACCCCGTTTTTCCCCCTTTATCCTTAACCAATGAACTCCCAAAACTAATCAGGGAAGCGCCTTAACCTAATAAACTGGTATACCAAATTCGGAGCTAATCGAATCATTCTGCATGAAAAACCGATTTATCTGAATAAAAAGGGGTGGACTAACCCCCTTTTCCCCCTTTATCCTTAACCAATGAACCCCCAAAACTAATCAGGGAAGTTCCTTAACATAATAAACCGGTATACCAAATACGGAGCAAATCGAATGATTCTGCATGAAAAACCCATTTATCTGAATTAAGGGGGGTGGACTAACCCCGTTTTTCCCCCTTTATCCTTAACCAATGAACTCCCAAAACTAATCAGGGAAGTTCCTTAACATAATAAACCGGTATACCAAATTCGGGGCAAATCGAATGATTCTGCATGAAAAACCCAATTATCTGAATTAAGGGGGTGGACTAACCCCCCTTTTCCCCCTTTATCCTTAACCAATGGACCTCCAAAACTAATCAGGGAAGTTCCTTAACATAATAAACCGGTATACCAAATTCGGAGAAAATCGAATCATTCTGCATGAAAAACCCATTTATCTGAATTAAGGGGTTGGACTAACCCTGTTTTTCCCCGTTTTCCCCCCTTTATCCTTAACCAATGAACTCCCAAAACTAATCAGGGAAGCGCCTTATCACAATGAACCTAGGAAAAATTTTTGAAGCAAATCGGATTTTTCTATCAAGAGTTATCCCGTTACGTACATACGTACGTACGTACATACATACATACATACATACATACATACAGAGCGGGCGGGCACATTAGCTCTCAGGCTTTGATAGCCTGTGAGCTAAAAATACTTTTATTGAGTTAGAATTTTGATTTTTTTTCTTTTTTTGTGATGGTTAACCATAGAATTTGCAAACAAAGTCACATCCTGAAATTTCTCATAAAGTTTTTAAGAAAATTTAAAATGATTATTATTTTTTTAAGCTGGGTAATAGGGTGGAGTGAAAGAAAAAACGAAAATCGGAAAATCAAAATGTAATAGCGAGCAAAAGTTGTGTATGGTCCTCAGTGATAAAACTGCGCTGTTTTCTCGAAATCAAGTTATATCTTCCGGTGCCCCCCCCCCCCCCCCAATTTTTGCGAAATTTGTCAAAAATGCCTTCTACAACTTATAAATCAAAATAACTATAAATTTGGAAAATAAAAATGTCATATTGCCGGAACATTGTTTAAGGTACGTAATAATATGCCTGAACAGTTTTTTTGAAGACAAGTTTTATCTTTCGGTGCCCCCCCCACCATTTTAATGAAATTCGTCAAAAATGCCTTGTACAACTTATAAATCGAAATGAACATAAAGTTTGAAAATAAAAATATTATACTGTGGAAAAGTTGCGCATGGTACATAGTAATATGCCTGCACAGTTTGTTTGAAACCTCATAATATCTTCCATGGCCCCGGTCATTCGAAATTTTGAAAAAATTGCCGCAAATTCCCTGTTATCTGCTGTACATGTATGATAGAATGCATCACCCAAGAAGCAAGCTTGCAATACATACATTTTATCTGGTAAAAGTACACAAACAATTAAAGTTCAAGAATGAAAAACAAACATTTAAATCTGTTAAAAGTATTTAGAAAATAGAAAGTTCAATTAAACTAGTCCGTGCTCTTCAAAACAAAAATGTAAATATCTGAAATGTTTCGGCTTTATGTTTATTCTTGGTCCTGTTGGTGTCTTGTAACCTTAAAATCTGACTTAGTCTCAAAATATGACGTAATGGCTCTTGATTGTAATACAGATCTTATGAATCCATCGCAGTTGCCTACACCATAAACTGTTGCGGTAGCTTCAGTGACCACTTTGAGTGTGGCATGGAAACACAGCAAATGAAATGCTATCTTCACAATCACGTTTGTCGATGTACATCTTTAAATCATCGTATGAAAGATTAGTCAAAATAGGTGGTTTCGTAATTTCTACCTTATCCCACTGAATGAGATGAATATAAACTGCTGCTCTAAAATTGATTGCGGGAACTTGGAACTGTTTGACTTCACCACTAGTGTTCACACTTCGCGCTTTAAGGATTCCACGAAATCCTAGCAGATGTGTTTCCGATAATCAGCTACCATGGCAATCAGCAGTTTTACCGGATGGGCAAATAAGGCATTGCACTGGATTACTGGGTCAACGACAACTTTAATTGGCTGGGGCATATCACTAGAAAAAATAAACAATTTACCAAAGATGGATTGCAAGGTATTTGCAGGATGGCTTGCACTTAATTGCAAATCATACACGTGCGTACACCTTGAGTACAAACTCCGTCAATATCTTCAGATTTGGCGTTCGATCTGGAGTTGCCACATACTCAAAATTCTGGTGGCCGTAGTAACCAATCTGCTGTGTTTAAGTCTATCAGAAAATCTATTTGCAAGGACTTTCGAACATAACTGTATGGTCCAATGCTGCCTCCGTCTAGCTGTTGAAGCAAATGTCGCAATGGTACCTCTTTTGCTTGCAACAAACAAGAAACATTATGCCATATTTTGAGACTAAGTCAGATTTCAAGATTACAAATCATCAACAAGACCAACAATAAACTCTATGCCGAAACATTTCGAATATTTAGATTTTTGTTTTGAAGAGCACGAACTGATTTAACTTTAAATTTTTTAACACTTTTAACAGATTTAAATGTTTGTTTTTCATTTTTTGAACTTTGATTGTTTGTGTACTTTTCACAGATAAAATGTTTGTATTACATTCTTGCTTCTTGTGTGATCCAGTCTATTGTACATGAACGGATAAAAGGGTATTTGTGGAATTGTTTTCGAAATATCGAATGACCGGGGCCCTGGAAGATATTATGAGATTTCGAAAAAACTGTGCAGGCATATTACTACGTACCATAAGCAAATTTTACGCAGTATGTCATTTTTATTTTCCAACTTTATATTTATTTCGATTTATAAGTTGTAAAGGCATTTTTGACAAATTTCGCAAAAATTGGGTGACCTGGGCACCGGAGGATAAAACTTGATTTCGAAAAAAACTATGCAGGCATCTTACTACGTACCATACACAATTTTTCTGAGGTATGACATTTTTATTTTCCAACTTTATATTTATTTCGATTTATAAGTTGTACAAAATATTTTTTTTACGAATTTTTCCAAAATTGGTGGACCCGGGGGCACAGGAAGATAACACTTGATTTCGAAAAAAATTTGCAATTTTATTACTGATGACCATGCACAACTTTTGCGTTCTATTACATTATGATTTTCCAAAATTCGATTTATTTCACTCCTCCCTACTGGGTAATTTAAAATAGTTATAACTCAAAACATTATCTGTCGAATTTGAATGTTTTTTTGTTTAATTAAAGATTAGAGGTCTGCATGGGCCGGAATTTACAGGTCCCGCCACAGCCCGGCCCGAACAAAAACTATCTTGGCACGGTTCGGTGTAAAAATAAAAAGATCGGCCAGAGCCCGGCACGGCTCGTTTAAATTTTCACAGTTCACGGCCCGTACCAAAATCAATGAAAACACCACAGGCCCGGCCCGTGAAAAGAACAATTAAATCAACCAGTCAATTAAAGTAATTAAATCAGTATGGACCTCGAGCGAAGCCCGGGCCCACTCAGACCTCCAAAAGAGGAAAATATAATTTTAATATTGTTTCAGGACTTATTTAAATATTAATTGCAAAAATTTTTAAATATAAATTTTTAAAATGCTGCAACATATTAAAAAAAACATATTTTCAAAAATAAATATTTGTTTTCACATTTGCCGTAAAAAATTAATTTAAGATAATCAAAAAGGACATGTTCTAATTTTGCACCTTTTTTCTTTAACAATTCTTGACTTATGACTAATGAACTATTTAAAGAGGAGAAATGATGAAAAAACCCATCATGCAGAAAACGCATTTAAAATTTTAAACAGAGATTGTCTCCTAAAAAAATTATAAAATAACTTTTAAAAAATATCAGGTGAGTAAAGTAACTCCTTCCTGTAGCTTAAGCTGGTGTTTCAGTTTAACGTTTGCCCTTTCCACTTTCTTTCTGTACTATTTAAATGTCCGTCATTTGATTTAAAACAAGACTTTTTCTAACATGCCGTTTACATTTTTTTCACACTTTTAGACCTCACAACTTCAGATTTTTAATCGTCCCAATGTGGTTGCTAAAAAAAGTCTGTATTCTGGGGCCAAGCCAGGCGCGGACCTTACTTTTTTTCTGAAAGGTTGGCCGCGGCGGGCCCATGGTATCAATTCCATACCGAATCGGGACTGGATTCCTTATTCCTAGGTTGGCACGGGGAGAAATTATCACTCTGGAACCAAACCGTATTAAAATCATTGCCTCTAACTGACATGATCCATGCAAAAATCAGTAAAATTTGGCTCAGCCTAAAAATTTTTGCAAAAAATGTATATATTTTTAAATTGCCATAATTTTACAATTAAACTTAAAAATTCATTTTTTTAAAGGATAATAGGTTTCTAGGCAAATAAAATAAAATAACATATAGTAAAACCAGTGAAAAAGAACCTGCCTATGACGTGATCTTTACTGAAACCAAAAAAATGTGCTGATCCACACAAAGGAATATAATAATACCTGTAAAAAGAATAGACTATATTTTACACCTGCTAAGAAGGGAACTTTATAACTCTCTTTTTATTCTTTCCTATGTGGTTCCGTCTTAGAAGATTTTACTGTATAGTGTTTTTCAAAGTCTCCAAAAATGGAATATGGATCAACGATATTAATGATAAGTGAAACATTTACATACAAATAGAGAATCATTAAAAAAAATAAATATCACAGCCTACGGCGCTTCCTTACAAATGAACATTATAAACATGAAAAATAAAACCTATAGTAAGTGTTTTTGGTCGGAACTCCTCATACGAAACAATTTTTAACCATATCGACATAAAAAACTATGTCTTGCAGATATTCACTCAGGCCGGTCCAAGCTCGGGTTTAGATTTTAACATTTTTCCAGGTTGGGCAGAACTTTTTTTTTCTACGGATTGGTCGGGCACAGGCCTGGATATTTCGACTCGTACAGACCTTTAATGCAGACCTTCAGCATATTTTGAAAGCAAGTTTAAAGTAAAACCTGTACGCTGCTATTTTATCTCCAAAGGAGAGGCGATGTCTTAAATCGACTTTAACAACGTATAATTTGTGGATGTCCCTATCTTGCATTCAAAATAAGTCAATAACTCGTCTCTCAGAGGTATGGGTAAATGGTGTAAGTCACGAATTTTGGTCTTTAATATCTCTGCGAATTTTGGAGATGTCGAGATTTTTTTTTTTTTGTTTTTTTTTTTTGTTTAATTCAGGAATAGATAAAGACAAAATTCCTAATTGGAAATTTTACCCTGCGGGGGCCGTATAAAAAATTAACATTTATATTTGCTCAAATAGACCCCCACCCCCTGGAGTTGCCACTTATCTCATCAAATTTTGCACCTTTTTCATGAAACTTTGCAATTCGAAGTATGTGCCTAGGAGCAATATTTAAGGAGATAGCCTATTGTTTCGATATTTATGAATCACACTATATTAGAAATGATGCTATAAAATAACAACCGTATGACGCTTATTTTCCGTTGATAATAAAGTATATCTTTTCAATTTAAAGCAAAAATGTGTATAATATATTAATAGCTATGGTAATTTAAAAATTGCAGATGAATAAAGCACTTTTATTAATACAACATAAATCAGATTTTGTTAAGATAAAGGATCTAAGATATCACAGATCTTAGATATATTTAATTTTAATTTTTTTCTAAAAATATTGAGACACTGATTCCCAGTAACATGAAATCTTGCTGATTGAAATTTGCTAATTAACGTTTACCTTCAATAAATGTCTATCCCAATAACCGATTAATTTCTTTAATTTTATACCAATAATATACATTGATATTAGCATAATTAATAGCAAAATTTGATTCAAAATTTTTCTGAAATGAAAATGCCTTAATAATATTTACATTTTCAGATATAATGGAATTTATTTTCAGTGATAACGCTTCTCACTGTAATTTTGAATAAAAAAAAATGTCCTTGTTTCCCTAATTATAGATAATAAAACATATATTTCTTAATTTGCACAAATCATTATAAGGAATTCTTTAATACTTTTTTTGATTCCATGTCTGAAGTCGTATGTATTTTCAGCTTTGAACGTGATATAAATTTAATATGAAGATTCCGGATTGTGAAATACTGTTGAATAATTTGATTCTCCATTTTAGAATCCTTACATTTATTGCAATAGGTATATGTTTAATAGATTTAGTTCAATTTAGTTTAATAGATTTAGTTCAATTTAGTTTAATAGATTTAGTTCAATTTAGTTTAATATATTTAGTTCAATATAATTCATAAATACGTAATGTGTAATTTTTCTTAATAATATAAACATATATTGAAATGCAGCTTGCTGTAAGGAGATAACCTAAATGATATTGTACAAATCATTATAAAAAAATACAGTAATACTTCTTTGATTCAATTTCTGAAGTTGTGTGTATTTTCAACTTTGAACTTAGTATAAATTTATTATGAACATTCTGGATTGTGACATACTATTAGATAATTTGAAACCTCATTTTAGAAACATCGCATTTATTGTAATAGGTATGGTAGCCTGGGGTAATTTTCAGACAGAGGAATGCGGGGTAATAAACAGACAGCAGTAATACACGCACATTAATCGGAATCTGGTCAAAACAGTTTTAAAACCCCCTCACTGACAAGCCCGTGTTAATACGTTCACTAAGCTCCAGGCTTCACTGCAATACAAACAATATTTAAAGTAATATAATTCCATTGATTTAATGTATTTTTAATACATTGAACAATGATTAATACTTCCAAGGATTGCATTCATATTCGTTATTAAGTATTTTTATAAAATGTTCAAAGAATAATTTTTTTTAGCCTTTAAAACAAAATGCAGGGAAAACAACATTACAATTTTGCCCTTTTCCAAGACAGTCGGAGGGTTAATATTAGTTAAATCAACTATTTTCCTGTTTCAATTACTATTTTATTAGTAATTAGCAGCTTACTCTGTCTTGTGGAAAATTGATTTCCTAAATGCTATAAAAAAATTACTGTTTAACTTTTTGCTTCACTGATTTCAAATTTTAATTTCTCAGTTGTGGCAACTCTGGCACAAATACTACTTCGTTTTTAGGATTCTGTATATAAAAAGGAAAAACGGAACCATTATAAGATCACTCTTGTGTCTCTCTGTCTGCCACAGTCCTTTTACTCGCAACTATGCAATGTGGAAAGTTCAAATTGGGGTAAGTAATAAAGACTATTGACCCATATATTTACAGATTAATAAATATTCATAAATATATTTAGGAAAAATGTAGAGGGACTAATTAAGTTACTTGAAAAAAAATCTTTTCTTTGTATATCGTATGGGGTATCGTGTGTAAGCTTTCGTAACGCTGAAATAAAAAATATATTTCATTTAATTTTAGGTATTATATTTTCAAAGTTATGGTGGAATGTAGTGCAAAAATATGTCCCCCCCCATCTAATTCCGAATCTATTGTAACTACAATTCTGAAAAAATTAGAGGTAGTAGACATTAATTTAAACCTTGCAGGAAAATTATAGCGATTACCCTAGGTCACATAGTTTTTGAGAAAATCGCATTTTTTCGTTACATTCAAATTTCGATTTACGGGCTTCAGCAAACGTATTGAGATGAGCTTGAGGTACCTATCGTAGCAGAAGTATAAAAACATTGTTGATCATGAATTTCGGAAAAAAGCGTCGGTAATTGGCCGAGATATTAACCCTTAAAGACACGGGCGGTTTGGACGTACATAATGACAGGGACGGCGTACTCTATGCTCCATCGGCTTTTAAAGCCTAGATAACAAATTTTAAGGATATATTTGTGTAATGCAACGTCCGGTAGCAGTATAAAAGCAATAAACGTCAAATTGTTAAATGAGACTAATTGAATGAGAATTAATCACGTAAATACTATGGGATTCGCGACTAGTTTCCATTGATTGGCTCTCTCAATACACCTACTATGTCTTTAAAGTTTAACTAAAAACCTATATGGAATAAAAAGTATACATAATAGCTATATTTTCTGTTATTTAGGTTACATATATCTTTGAACTTTCATGGTATATCCATTTATACTTTTCTAGTACACAGGGTGCAAAGGAAAGCGAATTTAACCTGAAAATACTTCAGAACGGAGAGAGCAACAGCTATGCAAATGAGGGAGCGCTATAGTAAAGCGACTATGCCCGATTTAATGAAAACGACAGAGGCGCCCCCTAGTGGCGAAATTTGGATGACAGCCACTGCAAATCGTGAGAAAAGAGATAAATCATAATTTCCAGTTAGAAAGTTTTAGAGCATCAATTAATAATTAGAATACGACATTTGCTTTACATGGATAAGATAAATCTTCGCCTGTTTACCCAAAAATGTCCGAAGTCGATGCACTCCATTTTCTGTAAACGTTTGAATGGAATAGTCAGAAGTATAAAGAAATATGCACAATTTATGCTATAAATACGTACTTATCTCAATACATTTTGATAACATCACACACACACACACAAAAAAAGACAAACTGTCTCCCAGTGATAAATAGTTAATATTCAGTATGTTCGAAAAGTTCGCCACTGCTCACGATACACGTTTGTATTCGTGAGAGTAATTCGTCATGCACATTTCTCAGCATGGAACGTCATTTGCGAGCCTCTTCAATACGACGACATAGATTTAACCCTTTCAAGGGCGGTGGCTAGACGATCTAGCCACCTAATTTTAATTCGAAAACTGACAAATGGCACCAAGAATATGTTAATAAAATTTTGCTTTTGTAATTAAAGTGCAAATTAGCGGGGTTTTGTTTTCTGAGAAATTCGTTTGAATATTCTGGTGTTAGTCAATTATTTCACTAGTTTACGAACAGATTTCTTCTGGCCCTAAAAGGGTTATTCTAAAATTTTAAATGTATTGGAAATTAAATCTTTACAGACATTACAGTACAGTACAGCGTCACAATTTGCAATTGTGCACTGCTATATTTCCGGAATGTGAATAGGCAAAGTAGAATCGTCGCTCATCGATTTCGGACATTTTTGGGTATGCAGGCGACGATTTATCTTATCCTAGTTAACAAAATATCGTTTCGTACTAATTAATTGATGCTCTAAAACTTTCTAATTGGAAAATTTTCTATATCTCTTTTCGTTTTCGATTTGCAATGGCTATCTTCCAAATTTCGCCACAGGTGCTGCTGTCGTTTGCATTAGGTCGGGCGTAGTCGCTTTACTGTACCGTTACCTCACTTAGCTCTCTCTGTTCGCAAGTATTTTCAAGTTAAAGGGACTTTCCTTTGCACCCTGTATACTAGCCAACCCTACGTTGTATTGTTATTACAAAGTCTTATTATTCTTTTAGCAATGATATTTTTTAATAATACACTTACTAATTCATATATTATTGTACGGAACCCTCTGTGCGCGATTAATACTCGCACTTGACCGTTTATTGGATACTAGGGTATGTTATCTTTTTAGAAACAATGAAATAGCGTTATTTGGATGTCCATCTGCGGAAAAATTGAACTTTAAAAAAAAAGTGTAACTTTTAAGAAACACCGGGGATCAGATAGACTTCGGGGTAATTTCCAGATACTAATATGTGTTACAAAATGTGTTTTGATTGATCCTACATGGTAAATTAACTTTTTGGGAATGTTTTAAAATGGGTTGTATATTAAAATATAACTTCAAAAAGCCATCTGTAAATTAAAATGAAAATACTTGGTGGGGTTTAAGCTAAAACGGGAGATTTATGATCAAGTGATTAAGTGAGAGATGCCATTTCAGAATCAAATATATAATAGCTGCTGTATATTATGACCAAACATTCTATCTGGGATACGTACAAAGGATGTTCCACAAAGATGACTATGAGAAAATCTTCTGGAAGTTGAAATGAAATTTTTAAACTGACTTGGGGGAATGATCGATATTGGTGGCCAAAAATAAGCTCAAGTTGAAATTGTTGCGAAGTCTTTTTTTTTTTTTTTTACCTATAAAGTCTAACCCTGTTGATCCTTTCCATGTTAAAACTATCGAACATGTAAAAGAATTATAACATAATGTTACAAACTTTTACAGTGATATCGTTACTGTTAAAGAAAACAAAAATTGTTTGTCCTGTCGAAATTAGTGCTGTGTAAATATTTTATTGTAGTGTGAAAAAGCAGGTTAGGCTACTAAAATATTTATTTATTTTTATTTTTATTTTTTTAAACGAAATTATTGTCAGTTTCATGTTCTTATTTCATGTTGATTTTTAGTCAATCATTAGAACTTTTTAAAAAGTCTGAAATTCTTTATTCATTTACATAAATTTATATAAAACAGATATAGCTACATGTGCTATGTGTGAAAAAGTACCACACATTTTGTCTTTTATATGGTACTTTTCGAAAACATAAATGGATTTCAGGTGTACAGTTACAATTTCATTTTCATGCCTTTTTTCGGTATTCAGAATGGTCTAATAAATACAGCATTTTGTGTCATAATATTTTACAATGGTGTCTTTTAATTACCGCAGTCCGTGTTTAAATATTACCCTTAAATAGCCCCAGGAATAGCTATCTGGAAATTACCCGTTAGGTGTCTGGATATTACCCCAAACCACGGGGTAATTTTCAGACAGGATTTTATTAATTCTTTTTTATTATTATTACTAATGGTAATTATCTGAAAATACTCAACAGGCATGTGATGATTTCACCAAAAAAAAGTTAAAAGAATTAGTCTTTGATTCCTGAGTAATTGCAAAAGTTTTGTTTTTGTCTCAAAATTACCCCAGGCTACCATATATGTTTAGTAGCTTTAGTTCAATAGATTAATTAAATACGTAATGTGCAATTTTTCTTAACAATATAAACATATATTGAAATGCAGTCTTATTTAAGCAGATAACCTCAATGAAATTTACAAATCATTATAAAAATAAATCATTAATACTTGTTTGATTCAATTTCTCAAGTCGAATATATTTTCAACTTTGAAAGTAGTATAAATTTAATATGAAGATTCTGGATTGTGACATACTATTAGATAATTTGATCCTCCATTTTAGAATCCTCACATTTATCTAATATGTGTATATTTAATAAATTTAGTTCAATAAATTAATTTAATATGAAATGCGCAATTTTTCTTATTAATATAAACATATAACGAAATACAGCCTGCTTTAAGCAGATAGCCTAAATGATATCATTTCAAAGTTCCTTATTTAACATCCCACAACCAAGACTCAAAAATAAATTTTAAAAAATGCCTCTACAGAAACAAAGCCATTTGTGCATCAATCGATAGCCATTCTTGCTGAGCGTAAATCAACCCATATAATGGTGTCAAATAAGACTTTATTTTATATGATCGTAAACAAAGTAAGACAGCAAAATGTTTAGAAAGGTTGTGTTCCTAAGAGATCTAGGGCATTGACAAAAATCATTTTTCTCTCACTTCAGTATTCATTCTTAGCCTCCAAGAGAATGCTCTGGGTAAAATTTTTATTTATGGAAAGAAGAAAAATGGGATAGCTAAAACAAATGTGCTGCAGATGCAAAATGTTTTATAAGCATCCAATGGGTACAAATAAAGAGAAATTAAATTCGCCACTTAATTTCGATTTCCGTTTAAAGTGTGAGATTAAAAGAAACAAGAATGAAAATCATGTGTTAAGCATAGATTATGAAACACTTTCCGACACTTCCTGAATGCTTTAACAAAACTTCGTTATTTAGGGAAAATAGGTAAATAAGATAATTAAGTAAACATTTTAGATAACGCATAAAGCATTTGAAAAACTGATTTCAGCAGTTACCGTGCATAGCCATATATGTATTTCAATTGTTTTGAACAGCCCTGCAATTTGATCTGTATATTGATAGATATACTGTATAATAGGAAAATTTAGTTTAGCAAGAAAACGCATAACAGGTTGAAATTTCCCTTTCAGCAATTTATACTACATAAATGGAAACATACTTGAATACTTTTTTAGAGCCCTGCAGTTTACCTAGTACCTTTATTACACGTCACTATTTAGCTAAAATTTAATTCAAACTGAAACACTCTTAAAACTATTGAAATCACATTTCCAGAAATTATCATACATAGATCACCATGTAACATATTCTTTACGTGGCCCTGTATATCATTTTATCTATACTAGTCGCACTTGGCGACCATTTTTTTCTCCTTTAAAATTTGTTTGGGAAAGCATGCTAAGCATTGTATCATGTTACTTTTATTCATTAATTAATTTACTTGGACTCCCTTAAATATAATTAAAAGAATCGATTAAGCTAATATTAGTTTTGTTATATTAAAATATCTCAATTTATATATTTTCAGTAAGCAGGTAAACCCTATTGGTTTACAATGGCAGTCTGTGGGAATTTGGCGAAATATTAGAGATATCACCACGTTGGCGTCATTTTTGGCACTAATTTTAGTCACCAAATATGGCGATATATCGCCAAGTTGGCAGCATTTGGCGACAGAACAGGATACCACCTATGGTAACTCTTTTTAGAGTTCCGTACTTAAAAAGTAAAAACGGAACCATTATAAGATCACTCCTGTGTTTGTCCGTCTGTCTGTCTGTCTGTCTGTCTGTCACAGCCATTTTAATCGTAAACTATGTAACGTGGAAAGTTCAATATCAGGGAAGTAATAAAGACCATTGATCCACATATTTTCAGATTAATAAACATCCATAAATATATTTTGTAAAAAAGTAGAGTGGCTAATTATGCGACTTGAAAAAAAAAATCTTTTCTTTGTGTATCATGTGAGGTATTCTGTGAAAGCTTTTGTAACGCTGAACTCAAAAATACATTCCTTTTAATTTTAGGTATTATATTTTCAAAGATATTGTTGAAAATGTATCGCAAAAATATGTTCCCCCCATGTAATTCCGAATCTACTGAAACTAAAATTATGAAAAAAATAGAGGTAGTAGACGTTAATATAAACCTTGCCGGGAAATTATAGAGATTACCCTAGGTCACATAGTTTTTGAGTAATTAGCATTTTTCTGTTATACACAAATTTCGATTTACGGGCATTCAGAAAAATCGTTGAGCATCGCTGAATATACCTGTCGTTGCAGAAGAATAAAAGCATTGTTTATAATGATTTTCGAAAAAAAAAATCATCGGTAATTATCTGCGATATTAATCCTTAAAGGTACGGTCAGTTTGGACATACACAAGGACAGGGCGGCGTACTCTGTGCCTAGTTAAGGACTTTTATTGATATATATGTGTAATGTAATATCCAGTAACAGTATAAAAGCAATAAACGACAAATTGTTAAAAACATACTAATTTAAGGAGTCTCGCGACTCTAAAAAGTGGAAAAAATGAAAAAAAAGACCATTTTCAACATTTAATGTCTTAAAATGTATATGATTTTAAAACACAATTTTAATTTGAAGGGAAGATATAAGTATGTTCTTTCGTTTCATGTATTTAAAAAATTGCAAGATACATAATTAGTATTTATAGGGGGCTCGAAATTGTTAGACATTTGTCGAACAAAAAATTGGCATAACAGTTTACGCGCAGGATTACAAAATGAATATTGCAACTAGAATGAAAATTTTGGTGCTTACTTATACTTCAGATTGTAATAATTTCCTTGAACTTAAATAAATTTGCATTTAAAGCATTTTTTATATTTTTAATGCAATGCTGCATTTAGCTAGTACAAAATTTTGAAAATTTTAACAGTAAAATCACCTAAAAAATATTTTTTTGAACAATAAAAAGGAAATTTTAGGTTCAGTTTATACAGTTAATATCATGGAATATATGTTTTGAAAATTTCATGAAAATATATTCAGAAGTTTTTAAGGTATCTTGCGCGTTATACCCAAAAACTCCATTTGGAAAATAATGACTTTAAAGTTTCGAAAACGCCGTTTCAGCTATTGAGCGGGTATAATCCTAAAAGCCAAAACTTCTGTTCTAATGGGAATTTCAAGGAAACAATTATATCAAAATATTCAGAAAAGATAGGAGTTTAACATCTAAAAAAAATAAATTTTCTTAAATTTTGAAGCTTTAAGAGTCCTGCGACCACATAATCCTTTCCGGCACGGAGTAATTCTATTTATAAACTTATGAAATAATGAACTGTCACCGGAATTTATAAACGAATTTATTAGAAAATGCGAACTTGCTTATTTTCACGTACATGATAAAAGGGAAATTTTAATTAAATACTCTTGTTGCCATTTGTCTGTTTTGGAATTAAAATTAGGTGTCCGTTTTTTAAGGGCATCGCCCTCGAAATATTTAATTAGGAGGAATCGCATAAATAGTGTGAGATTCGCGATAGTTTGCATTGATTGTATCTCTCAATACGCCTCGAGTGACTTTAAAAGTTAATTAAACACCTATCTGGAAAAACGCGGCACTGACCAAGGCGGCATTGCAACTGTGAGACCTCAATTCGAAGCGCGCTTAGCACAATGCCAAATTCAAACTTTGAGCAAAGGTTTTGTTTTAGATACACTGTAGATAT
The DNA here is from genome assembly GCA_963932465.1 of Maratus speciosus. NCBI lineage: Eukaryota > Metazoa > Arthropoda > Arachnida > Araneae > Salticidae > Maratus > Maratus speciosus. The sequence goes on along the minus strand of OZ010787.1, from coordinate 238,630,185 downwards.
AAAGGTTACTACTACGCTGAATTTAGTTTCATGAAATGCCAAATGAAGTTTAACTATGCGCTGCCTTTACTGTCAGTACCGAATTAAGTTCATCATAAAAAGATTAGGATAATATTAAAAAAAGAGTTATACGAATAGCTATATTTGATATTGTTCCATATATCTCTTTGAACTTCCATGGTATACCCGATTACACTTTTCTAATATATACAGTTATATCCAACCCTACGTTATATAGTTTTTTAAAAAGTCTTTTAGCAACGTTTTTTTTTTAAATAATACAATTACAAATTCATATATTTATTCTACGGAACCCTCTGCGCGCGAGTAATGCTCGCACTTGACCGTTTATTTTAGGAAGGCTACCCTTGCCCATAAACCTTCGACTACTTGATATACAAAAAGAGATAAAAGTGGAAAGAAACAAAGTTAACGCTTTATATAAGAAATACCATAAGAATATAAGTAATGTTAATTATAAGGAAAGTTATTTAATCGCACGACACCTATATAAACAACATCTAAGATTGGCTAAACACACAGGCTGGATTAATTTTTGCAATCGCACGGACAGTGCCTACGGCAACTTGTATATGTTCATCGCTGGAAAAAGAGTTTCTCATTCAGATATTTCATTCACGACGCTAGTAAACTCCTCGGTTTTTGCAACATACGACGAGATTGCTTCGTCTCTTATGGACGAACACTTTAGTGTTTCCAAAGCTCCTGCTTTGATTCACATTTTTGTCAGCGATACTGATTTTGTGGATCATCCTGATTACAAACCATTCACGAGGCGAGAATTGAGCTATGCTTTGAGGTGTCAGAATAACAACAAGGCTGCTGGTGCCGATAATGTCGACGCCTTAGTGGTAAAGAATCTTTGCACAAAATTTCGTACACTTATGTTATTGGTCTTCAATGCTTGCCTCAGACACATTTCCTAGTAAATTGAAAAAAAAAGGAATTATAATATTTTTCAGAAAGAGGAATCGTCCCCCAGATCAACCGAAGTCCTACAGACACATAACATTGTTGTCAATTCTTGGAAAGGTTTATGAACGTCTGTTAAAAATGTGAATTTTCTGGATAATAATAATCAACACGGCTTTAGTGAAGGTAAATCGACGATTACTGCACTAAACTCTCTAAAATCTTTAGTGCCCACTAAGTTGGGAAAATACAAGATACTGTGCTGCAATTTCTTTCGATATTTTGTTGGCCTTCGATGTCCAGGGCTGATCTGTTGCCTCTTTTATGATCAACACAGTTTTTTGAAATATTTTTAAGAATTACATCACAGACAGGCAGACTGGTTTTCGTTTTCTGAGGGCATCAGGTGGTTCAGGATTTTCGTTGGCTGCCCGCAGGCTTCATATCTTGGTCCACTGATATGGACAATTGTTGCGGATGTCATATTGAAAAATAGTCGTAGTCTAAATATGGATTTGATCTCATACGCAGATGATTCTGTGGTGGTGGATGGTGAGGATACAAGACGGTCATTGGAGGTTAAGATGAATCGTCATGCTAATAATTTTGTAAATATATGCACTAATTTAAATCTGTCCATCAATTCTTCGAAGACGGTATCTGTGACATTTGGGACGAAAATTCTCAAGAAACGTAGAGCAATATTTAAGATTCACTAAAAGAGTATACCAGTCAAGGACACTATGTTGTATCTTGGATTCACACTAGATAATTTATTCAATTGGTTGCCTCACCTCGAATTGGTAACGTACAAAGTTACTTATTTTTCCTGCAACGTCAAGAGAACGAGAATATGTGACCAAGTTGTCTCTCTATATTTTTTGAAAATTTGGTATCAAACGGTATTGTTAAAACAAATTAGTTATGGTCAAGAGATATCGTTAAATGGCCCGAAATATCACGGAAACAAAGACTCTCATCATGTCAACGTGTAGACCTTCTTTCCTTCGTTAGAGGGTATAAGACGACATCGACAGATGCATTGTGTATTCTGGCTGGTGTTCCACCGATTTGTATACAGCTCACTAATTCAGCTTTAAAATATGATGTATTAAATGATCAGAAGTCTATCGATATTGGAGGCGATCAGATAAATTCAAGTAAGTTGGTAAGAAAGATCTACTTATTCGAATATCCGTATTATTATAATAACCATAACATAAATTTTATTAAGCCTATCATGAGATTTTTACGGACCTGTAATTTTTACGGACGGATCGAAGATGGAACAAGGTGTTATGGCCGCTTATGCGACATATAGAAATTATGATACAATTTTCGAAAAGAGGATAAAACTTCAGAGTTACAATTCAATTTATCAGGCCGAACTGGTCGCAATTGCCGATGAAATAGAGTGATGTTGCTCTTCAACCTATACAGTCTTTTATCTTTTCACAGACAGTTATTCGTCATATTGCTCTCTTCAGAGACTTTTTCCTAGTGATGATTTATTATTAAGAATATATGAAAATCTCAGATTTTTGAATAATAAAATTTTAAACATTGGCTGGGTCAAGGCCCATATTGGGATCCACGTTAACGAACGCGCGGACTTTCTGGCTAAATCTGTCATAATGAACGATGAATATGATATAGAAGAGTTGTTTCCCATCCCAATAAGTATACTGAAGGCTTGTTTAGTATAGAAATTATCCTGCGATTGGCAAAGTTACTGGGATTCAAGCTCCAATGGTAGGTTTATATATGATATTCTTAGCAAGGTGAATTTTAATTTTATATGCTATTCAGAGATCTGTTTCTATTTAACTGCACATGGAGCTTTTTCGTACTACTTGAAGAGAATGAACATATTTGAAAGTGACAAGTGTATGTGTGGGAAGAGAGGCGACGTCAAGTATTATTTATTTGACTCATACTTGGTTTCGACGGAATATTTTGATTACATAAGAAACAGGACTGTTTATTGGAACATTGGAACAGTTCTGGCGTGCCGGGGAAATTATAGTAAACTTCGCTGCATTTACAATAAATTAATTAAATTTTTTTCGTTTATCAAATATACATTCTAATATAATTTGTATAATATATTTTTCTTCACAAGTTAGTGATTATTCTTCTGCCTTTCAGTGATTGTTTTTAAGACTCTTTTTTTGAAAAACAATTCTTCTAGACAATTTTATTCTCAGTGTATTCAGGTGGTTCTTGGTACTATAAAATGTAGGTCACTATTCTCGGACTATTTAAAGGGCTTTTAAAAACAGTTACTCTTGAACATTTTTATTTTGATATCTTCAAGCTCAAGTGAAGTATCACTTGTGTCTTCGATATTAAGTTCATATAACCCACCCCTTACGAAAATAGTTCATAGAGCTGTATAGAACTCTATAGAATTCTTTACAAGTTCTATAGACTAGCCTTTCTATAGAATATTATTTCTATAGAGTTTTGAAGAGTTTTATTAGAGTTTTAAGTTCTATTGAATTATTTTTCTAAAAAAATGTTTCTATAGAACTCGTTAGAATTTTTTTCTATAGAACAGTTTTTCTATACAGCACTATAAAACTTATAGAAGTTCTATAGACTAATGATTCTATAGAATTTTTTTAATAAAAAGCTTTTTTTTTTGGTCTTTTAAAATTTATATGTACTATATTTATCTATATATACATATTAAATAATAGTAATCATTAATTTTGTAATAACACCAGTTTAATAATAGTACTCCATAAATTTAAAATCATTATAATTTAATTCATAATTCTAATACATTGTGATTCAATTGTTAATGTAACAATATATCAATCGAACTATACTGATTTAAATTATTTTTGTAATATATTTGTTTATGATACATTAATTTTTCGTTTAATTTTATAATCATTTATTAATTTGCTGTTAATTTCATAAAAAACATTCATCTACTTTAATAAACTTTATTCACTAATGTTAATTCATCTAAATTAATAAACTTTATTCATTAATTGTAATTTTTATTCAAAAATTTTAATCTGAAGTATAAAAATATTTAAACAATTACGTTTAAAGCTTAACAAATAATAGTTTATTACTTTTAAATATTTTTTCGAGTCTATATTAAAATACGAGTTATTTTTATCATCCCGCGCCCGACGCAGCCAGATTAATGAATTTTAACAGAAATGAGAAATTTGAAATAAATATCTTAACAAGATTTAACCTGTGAAGATAACTTGAAACTGTAAATAATGTAGCACAAATACCACCAACAAAATAAATAAGTAAATGAATAAATAAATAAATTCTTTATTTTAACGTTCTTTTTTTCTGCTTAAATCTAGTTTTCTAATTTATAAAAGATTTCGGTTTTCATAATTCACACAGTTCAGAATGAACCATGGTATAAAATATATGATTTCTATACAATACAAGAATTTCTATACAAATTTAATCATTGGGAATACAAATCATAAAAGAAACAAACTTGATATAGTGTAATGAGAGCTGACAAACGGCGAACACTCGTAGAATGCGCTGAAAGTACTGATTCACGTCCGATCTCAGAAGCCAAACAGCATCGAGGAGGATTAGTACTTGGGAGGTCGACCACATGGAAACAGCTGCTGGCGCAGTTTTTTTTATAAAATATATTCGAATTTTTTTATAGAACATTTTATAGAACGTATTCGAATATGTTTATAGAATATATTCGAATATTTTATAGAAATTCTATAGACATTTCTATTGAGTTTCTATAGATTTGGTGAAACTGGCTTGTAGAAAAACGGGCCATAATTCTATAGGATTCTATAATACTTTTTCTATAAGTTTTTTTAATAGAATTCTATAAGAAGCTTTTGTAAAGGACTTGGGATATTATAAATATACATCTTGATCGAATTTGTATATTTTTCTTTTTCAAAATATCCTCGTGCCCCTTTTGCGGATATTTTAAGACTCTTAAAAAAAACATTTATTCTGAACAGTTTTATTCACAGTGCCATCAGGTGGTACTTCAGTTTTTCTTGAAGTTGTAGTGTTATTATTTTTGGATTATTTTACGGCTTTTATAAAAAGTTATTCTTGGACTTTTATTTTTGACGCATTTACGATCAAATGATATATTAAACATGTCTTTGACATTAATTTCATCTCTCCCACCAGTGACGATGATGTGACAAGTCTGTGGTTCTTCAAGCATTGCCGAAATGGTTTCTTTTGTCCAGAACTTTTTTTGAAGTTATTGGGTAATTCTTGAGTTATGCACAGGGTGCTGAGTTAGTGGAAATCGACCATTTTACATTTTCCAAAGGCTGTTTTCAAGGATATTTTATCTGGACATTATTATTTCGTAGCAGTGACTTGATACATATGACTAACGTGATAAACATAATTTTCCAGTGACTGATAACATGATATGCACGTATGGTTTGGTTAAGTTTTGTTCATACTGTATATGACTTTTCTACTGTCGGAGTTATTAAGTGTTTGAGCTTGATAGCCTGTAAATTTACGTTATTTTTGGTATATTGTCGGTGTTTTACAAGAAGTGTTCTTGTTCTTTTGTTTAATTTAATTTTGGTATCTACAATCTATGTAATTGTTGTATGTAGATATTTTTCGTTCTAGTGAGAATTTCACTATAGTTTGTTTCAATTAACGCTGTTTTCTGTTTTTTCCTGGGACTGTTACCTTGAATGTGGTTTTCCGTTGGTGGTGGGGGGGGGGGGGGGTTCCGCCGGAGCTTTCAAACCTATGCCAAATTTGGTCGGTGCTTCGGTCGGGTGATCCTATGGTAACCATTTATAAGTATGGAGATACTTTCAATGCTGTTCAATAACTAATGAGATGCGTTTCATTCGGGCATTGCCATTAAGCAATTAACAAATAATCGATATTTCTGTGCCACATACGGCGGAATAATATATATATAATTCTACAAACATTTCTTAGTAAACTAAATGCAGTTCAGCGTAAAAATCATAAATCATTTAAAAGCCACTTTTAAGAAATTTACGCTCATGCTCAGTAACCCTTACGGATTCTTTTTTGTAGCTCTGTATATGAACTGTAGCATTTATACACACTATATAATATGTATAAATATACTGAAACTTAAAAGCGCATATCATAATAAAAAATGCATTTCCAGCAATCATTGCTAATATACAGTAATTCGGATACAGTATAGTATCTGAAATCTTTTGTGTGTCCCTGTAAATGCTACGCACTTCATATTATGCATGGAAAAACTTATAGTAAACGGTAGGAACGTTTCATTATATATGAAACGTTACATTGTTATATATGTTCAACAATTTCATTATATATGAAATAGTTTAACATAAATGAAATATGGCGCAAACAATTCCCCCTATACCATTATGTAACGGAATTTTTTTGTGTACGCCTGTAAATGAATAAGAATTATTATTTGCATCACATATTCTACAGAAGGCATATTTTAGTGGACGTCATAAATGCATATCAATTTTATTATGATTGAAAGGGTGTAACACCATTAAAAGTCATTTGAAACGATTTTTTCCCATTATCCGTAATGTAACGGAATACTTTTTACTGTGCCTGTAAATGAACTAAAAAAGCTACGAACGTCATTTGAAATAGGGAACGTGCTATAGCAGTGGTCAGTAACATCCAAAAATTTCAGGGCAATCCGAGTATGTTTACGAGAGTTAGAGCGCGGACAGACGAACCGAAGCCAGAAACATTTTTCAACTTTTGTTGGAAAGTGTTAAAAATGAAATCATATTATATAATTATAAACTGATCTCAATAATGTAAGCAGGACCATATACTAAAGACGTGCATTATGGCCAAACCTTCACTACTAGACTCAATATCATTACAGTAATTATTGCCGTATTAAACGTCATTTAAATTTTAGAATTGCTGTTTACTGTGTATTGTTTGAATCCTAGTGATACAGTGCGGCGCAAAAGTTTATGCACAAGCTAGATATTTTTATAAAAAGAAAAATATACACTGGAATGCTTTGAAATTTTTAATCTATCTAAACAGTTTGATTAAAAATTCATATTTCGAATTCGGAAACAATTCATTGTAAGGAAAATGATAAATTATAAAAAAATTGAAAATTGTGATGTCGCAAAAGTTTATGCACAAAAACGAAATACATACATTTCACAAGGCACAAACGTCCTTTAGTAGTCTAAGGTGTTTTCATTGCACCTGATGAGATCGAATACGCGATTTTCCATTGATAACACGAGAGTAAGGAAGGTTTTGGGAGCAAGTATGTACCATGCTTTCTCGATCGCTGATTTGAGCTTTTGCACTGGGTAATACTGCTTCCCATTCTTGTAGCCGTATCGTGAGAGGATTCCCCAGATGTTATCTATCGGATTGAGATCTGGGATGAGTGCTTCCCAGTTCATCACACTGATATTCTGAGATCTAAGCTATTCTTTTGTGCAACGGGAAGTGAGTATTGATGCATTGTCTTGCTGAAAGATCTTGTTGGGACCAACTAGGAGTTCTCTAAATGGTAGCAAATGCTCAATCACAGTTTCCTGATACTTTTCTGATACTTGTCTGCCATTTAGGAAGCAAAGAGACGTTTGTACATTACAGCCAAAAGCGCCCCATACCATGAGCGAATCACCACGTTGTTGCCTGCTGAATATGCTCTTCGGAGCTTTACACAAGGCACGCCAATAGAATGAGAAGCCATTTGGACCATCCAAATTCCATATTTTTTCCTCAGAAATAATAACAGTAATCCATTCGTCACGATAATCCATCCGCTGTTTTGCCCATTCACGTCCTGCTTGTTTGTAACACTGTTTCAGAAATGGCTTACGAGATAATTTTTGTTATTCGATTATTCCTGATTCTGTTTTTCGTCTGCACATGGTGTCACATGATATATTTGATGCAAGCCGATTTTTTGTCTCATTAAGAGACAAATAGCTAGTTACAGCCAATCTTTTAATTCTTCTATCCTCGCAAAATGTGGTTTTACTCGATTTCTTTGAGTAATATGCATTTTTGAATTGTTTTCCATGTTGCAAAACACTATAAACACCACGTTTAGACCGATTTACAATAAGCGAAATTTGCAAAAACGATTTACCTTCAGCTTTAAGCTCCCAAACTTATACAACTTCTTCAGACGATAACTGCAGAGATTTCGGCATTTTGATATGACTCGTGCAGCAATCTCTATACTTTATACTATAGGAAAAAAGTCTCGCCGATCCTCCACCTATGATGTTTAAGGAGATATTTGCATAAATCTCATTTGTGCATAAACTTTTGCGACACCACAAAAACTGTTTTCTTGTATTTTCTGATTTTTGTAACGATGAATTTTTTCTAAACTTAAGATATATATTTATGATCATAGTTTTCACGTACAGTGGATATTTGAAAGCGTTTCGTTGTAAAATTTTATTTTTATTAATATATTTGCATTGTGCTTAAACTTTTGCGTCGCACTGTAGGTTAGCGATTCTGTAAGCATAATTACCGATTGTTTAGATGTTTTGTTTTCATAGTGTTTTCGCAGAACCATCGTTAAAGTACATTTGATAAAAAAAAATCCCTGCCAGCTGAGCCTACAGGTGTAGGTAGATTTCGAAGTTAAGTGCTGATTTCACCAATAAAAACTAAATCAAAATTAGAAATAAAGCCTGTTTAACAATTTTATCTGGCTGCATTTGACCAGTTTTTTATTTCATTTTTCCTGTAAGAACTGGTTTTATCAGAACCATGTTAATACGATAATTTTTTCTTTAACCAATATGCATTTTTTGTTTGAGTTTTCTGTAAAAATTGATCTAATCGAAAACTTGTCAATATAAAAGTTGTAGATAATATTAAGAAGATTTATAATAAATTCAGACGGATATGATATCTTGTAAATTGACGAAATTATGTTATTTTTCCTTCTTCACCCACCCCCCACCCCCTGCTTTTGTTTTTGTTTTTGTTTTTATTTTTATTTTTTTTTGGCAGTAAGAATTGGTCTTATAAAAAACTGGTCAATACAAAAGTTGTAGATAATATTAAGAAGATTTATAATAAATTTAATTGATTTTGGTATCTTGAGAGGTGACATAGTTATGATTTTTTTTCTCCTTAAAACCCTATTTTTTTGCCACTTGAGACCATTTTTATTTTTATCAAAAATCTACCATACATACATTTTTGTCCCTGTTTCTAGAAGTAATAAAACTTTAAACTGATTTGATATATATTATAATTTAAGAAGTTATGGGTTTTTTTTTTGTTTTCACAAAACCCCCAAATACCCCCCCCCCCCCCCCCTTTCGTCCGATTTCGCCCATTAACGGACTTCATCGAGATTTTCTGCCCTTGATTTTATGTATTAGTTTGGAAGATATTTGTGAAGAACTATGGAAGATATCGTGTCCATGAAAAAGTGATATATACATATAGATAGATAGATCGAAAAAGGGGGGTCATGATTGGCGAAGGTCTGTACAATTTTTCCAGAAATTCCAACATACTGCCGAATGTAATAGGTTATATTGCTTACGAAATCTACCTAAAAATGAAATACTGGAAAATTGGCGATAACATTTTTTAGAAATGTATATGAATTTACTGATATTTATTTTTAAAAACCTCAGTTTTTAAAGGCTGCACTTATAAAATTTGGCCTGGGGTGTAGAACCTTTAGACATTTTTTAATAGGAACGGCGTATCTTGCACACTTCCATAAATTGATTTAAAATTTGACGGAATATTTTAACCTTTACTAACTGAAATTTGCCATAATTTTCCGATCGGAATGAAGTCTAGTGGCAGGTAAAGCTATGACTACAAAAATCGTTTTTCATTTTAATCAACTTTCCGTCCGCATTGCTGAACCCTTTGGTTAATTATTATGTTAATAGCTTACTTTCAGAGGCATATTCTTGATTTTCAATGTAATTCTTTACACTGTTATAGAGTGTCCTAAAAACGATTAACAGTTTCATAAGTGTTATAATTCAGTTTTATAATTCTTTTTAAAAAGAAACGGACAAAAAACTGTTATTTTCTATTAAGAGATAAAGTTTTAAAATCAGCAATTTCTTTATCATTTTTTATTGTTTTAGCATCAAATTTCACTAACAGATGTAATTAATCTCTCTCAAACTGTAAGAATACCCATACTAACGTATAAAGATGGACAGAATTTCACTCCGTTTTTAGACTTAATTTCGTTTATCTCTTGAAACGTAAAAAACGGTTATTTACATTTTGAAAGTATCAGGTAATTTTTAGCATTTTTACAGTGTTAGGGACTGCAGCGCAAACTGCCATTTATATATTGTAATAAAAAGCGCGTAATACTAAAGAAATTCGTGATTTAGTACTATTATCACCAGCAATAGTCGATTTAATAACTGTCACAGTTAGCTTGGTAATTTTTTTAACGTCAGTCTATTTTATGAAACCATGTACCATTACAATAGTTATCTAAATTTATTTTTCTAACTTGTAAGCGATATCGTTTAAAAAATAAGAAATAATTAAAAAAATTAAGAAATTTTTTGAAACCTTTAAAGTATCCAGAGGCACTAAAAAGTGTTTAAAAAGTCTAGTATGATAAAAAAAAAAAAAAAAACAGCATCTGCTGGATTAAAAAAAAAAAAAACTTTTAATTCACAATTATGTAATTTGTAACTTTAGTGTTGTCAAGGATGAAACTTTAGCATTCTTTAAATAGAACTAAGATCGCTCGACGTGTAGGAAAGTTCAGATACTTTCATAACTTCTCTTTTATTTCTAAACACAATTATTTCTTCTCGAAAAGGGAGACATTCCAAAGAAGCAGAAATACCTTAAACTGCTTTTCATGCCCGACACAGCAATTAGTGAAACAAAAGACTAAACTTTTCTCCTTCTCAACTCATTATCTCCTTCATGAATGTGCACGCAGTGGAACTTTCCTGGCTTTCTGTGTTACGATTTTAACCACTTCTGAACCTCAATGTTAGAAAAATAAAAGAAATACCCATGTTTAAAAAAGTTACTCTCATTAATTAATTAAAGGAAAAAAGAAATAAAATAGATAAGCCTTTTCTAGATTTTGTTTATGCTAATCACAAATTGATGTTATTTTCGCGGTAAATGTTTTACTTTTGAACACTTTAATAATAAAAGAAATTGAAAATTGTTGTAGTAAAAATAAAGACTGTGTACTTTAAAAATGTAGTCATTAGAAAATATATACTATTCATGTTTGTATAAGAATTTAACAAAAACCTGCCCTATTTGGTGAAATTGATCCATTGTTCTGCAGACGCTAAATTAAAAAAAGCATTTTTCTGTATTTCATGTCCTCGAATTTTTAGTTACCACATACTTCTACCCGAACGATTTTTATTTTTAAAATTGTTTTGATGTGTTTAGCCTATAAAAACAAATAATGCCTAAATAAGAAGCGATTCATTATATTTGTCTTGTCACATTCAGAGTATATTTGGCATTTTATTACATAAATATATATATTATTAATTAGAAAAAAAGAGTAAATATTCAGTTATAAATTTAAAGAAAAACTTATTTTCGAAAAATTGAATTATTATCTGTAATCTAAGCTAGCACTGTATGATTGTCGCATTTAGATTTTTTTTTTCAATTTATAGTAATCAGTGAAAACATCAAACTGAAAGTCGTAAACACTTATTATCTAACTACTTAATATACTAGTAACTTAATTTATAAATAGCTCAAATAATAACAATTACAACGTTGAGATACGTAATATTGAATATTTTATAATTAAATAATGTATACTTCAACATTTATACTTCAAACACTTTTAAATTTAGAGATGTAAAACGAAAAAATTAACTAATAAATGACGAATACAACATAACTTTTACCATAGCAGTTTTTATTACTGTATATTTTAATCAAATATTTTGCTTTTCAGATTGTCTTTAACTCATTTTTGCCATTCATTTTCCATAAATGCCTCATTTGTTTTGTTTTTCTTTTTGATTGATGGACGCTATTAATATGAGAAATTTTGAAGTTGACTTCTCAGTATCTTCTGTTTGAATTGTACAGGCGTAGAAAAAAAAAGTCCTTCCGGAAAGTGCTGGGAAGAAGAGGTAGCTTTCATATTCCTTATTTTTTAAAAGCTAGCTTATGTTATTCAAACACACGAAGCTCAATTTAGAAGAAACCGATTATAGAAGATTCAATACTAATTTTTATCAATACTAAATCATTATGAATGAGAATTTCGCGAAATTAGTCAGCTTTATTCAAGCTGCTTTTATTTAAAGTAACTTATATTTAGTTGCCAAATTCGGCGATATCTTGAAGTGCCTGCCATTTTAAGACAACATGGTGGATGAGGCTAACCAGTGAACTTGGACGAGACCTTAGTAATTCCTGTGCACATGCTCACTCACATCAGAATAGGTTGATATATACGAGTGCTGTCGCAGGCAAAAAATCAGATTTTTCAAAATGTCACCCACATAAAGAAATTCAAACTGTTATATCTGAGCCATTTTTTAAGATAAAGACAAAATAAAAAATGCTCCGGAATCCTTATATCAAGGTCAAATACTTAAGAAAGAAACCTTTTTCAATTTCTAATTTTTTTGCACCTCACTTTAAATATATATATTTTTTAATTTAATGGCCGCCATTTTGAAACAAGATGGCGGATGAGGCTGGCCAGCGAACTTGGTCGATACATTGCTATATACTATCCGCATTCCTTCTTACATCCAAATAGGTTAATAAATACGTGTGTTATAGCGTGACAAATATCAGATCGTTTCAAAATGTCAGCCATGCTAGAAATTCAAAGTGCTATAACTCAACCATTTTTTAAGATATAGTCGAAACAAAAACTGCTCCGGAATCTTTGCATCAAGGTCAAACACGTAAAAAAATCTTTTTAATTTTCCAATTTTTTGATACCTCATTTTAAATTTTAAATAAAAAAATTAAATGTTCCCTTTTGAAACAAGATGGCGAATGAAGCTGGCCAACGAACTCGGTCAAGGCATTGATATGTACTATGTATACACACCAAGTTACATCCAAATCGGTTCATAAATACGCCTGTTATCGCCTGAGAAAAATCTGGTCGTTTCAAAATGTCAGCCACAATAGAAAATCTAAATGCTATACCTCTGCCATTTTTTTAGATATGGACGAAAATAAAACTGTTCCGGAATCTTTGTATTAAGGACAAACACATAAGGAAAAATCTTTTAATTTTCCAATTTTTTGGTACCACATTTCAAATTTTAAATAAAAAAAAAAAATAGCCGCCATTTTGAAACAAGATGGCGGATGAAGCTGGCCAACGAACTCGGTCGAGACATTGGTATGTACTATGTACACACGGCGGTACATCCATATCGGCTCATAAATACGCCTGTTATCATCGTCGCAAAAATCAGGATGTTTCAAAATGTCAGCTACGCTAGAAATTCAAAGTGCTATAACTCAGCCATCTTTTAAGATATAGACGAAACAAAAACTGCTCCGGAATCTTTGTATCAAGTTCAAACACATAAGAAAAAATATTTTTCCATTTTCGAATTTTTGGTACCACATTTCAAATTTTAAATTAAAAAAAAAATTTAAATGGCCGCCATTTTGAAACAAGATGGCGGATGAAGCTGGCCAACGAACTTGGTCGAGACATTGGTATGTACTATGTACACACAAAGGTACATCCATATCAGTTCATACATACGCCTGCTATCGCGTGACAAAAATCAGAACGTTTCAAAATGTCAGCTACGCTAGAAATTCAAAGTGCTATAACTCAGCCTTTTTTAACATATAGACGAAACAAAAACTGCTCTGGAATCTTTGTATCAAGGTCAAACACTTACGAAAAAAATATTTTTCCATTTTCAATTTTTTGGTAGCTCATTTCAAATTTTATTTATTTTTTAATTTAAATGTCCGCCATTTCGAAACAAGATGGCGGATGAAGCTAGCCAACGAACTCGGTCGAGACATTGGCATGTGCTATGTACACACCGAGTTTCATCCAAATCGGTTCATAAATACGAGAGTTACAGTGTGACAAAAATCATATATATATATATAGTATATATATATGGATATATATATGTACCAACTTTTGAACGGAATGTGGTTTCGGGGTCTGTGGGTCATGATCGATGAAAATATACCAAAAATTTTGAAATTGCTTTCCTCCGAACGGCTGCAACAAGTAGCTTTTTGTAATGAAAGCTACCTAAAAGTAATCACCCCCTACTAACTCGGCAACTAATTATAATAGAAAAAAATTAAAGGCATCAAACGATTGGCAATAAAGTCATAATTTAATTGATGTATATGAAATTTGGTTAGGGGATCACCTATAAATCAAAACCAGACCAAATCTGCAAAACCAACACACAAATCTGACATCTTCTGTTCAAACTATGCCTAGAAAGGAAATTTCAAGTCATTTGGATGATAAGTTTTCGAATTAAACATTCAAAATTTACAGCTCCTAATGTTAAATTACATTTTCGGTAGCAGTCTTACAGATTTATCTGAGTGAGAGATGCTAAGCTGGGCATCGTCCTTGCGGCTTAATGGTAGAGTACTGGAGACCTATTCCAGGGGCCCGGGTTCGATTCCCGGCTTGGACATTTTTCACTCTGTTGGTTTACGCTTAGTTAGCAGTGTGATAATTCACGTTTTTAATATGTACATTTTCATATTTTTATTAATATCTTTATTATCCTAATGTGATATTTTTTTTTTAATTTTAATACTAAAAATCCCAAACATAAATACGTTGAATTTCTAATTTAAAAAATATATATATATAACATGAATTATGAAATTAATATTCGAAAAAAAAATCTGAATTGCAACCTGCAATGTTTTTGATAGATTTATGTTTACCATGTCCTGCTTAAAGCTCCTGTCCCTGCCCGCGAAGACACTCAAGAGCTAATGCTAATCCTATGGTGAGGGATTTTCCTAATATCTCGTTTGCATTTCGAAATTTTTAAATATTTTTTTTTTCATTGGATGGCCGAGATCCGTCTCTACATCGCACCTTTTCTACTTTTTCAATTTTGGTTGCAGATATTTTTTTGAATGACACTTTCATTTTTAGAACCGGTTTTGAAAGTGAAAGTATCGTTATACAAAATATCGGCAACCAAAATCCAACAATTAAAAAGATGCGATGTGGAGACGGCCCTCGGCTATCAAGTGCAAAAAAAAATTATTTAAAAATGTCGAAATCCAAACGAGACATTAGAAAAATCCCTCCCCATAGGATTAGCATTAGCTCGTGAGTGACTTCACCGGCAGAGACAGGAGCCTTAAGTCCAATTCTCAATTTCAAATTTCTCTTCCAAGTAGTTTTCGAATTATAAGCAAATAAAAAGAAAAGAGCCCAGCTAAACTGATGGCATTGAGCTCACAGACTATTCACACTAATTGTATATTATACTCTTATTTTAAAGAATAATGCCACTCAAAAAAATAAGTGAAGGGGAATTAGCCCCCGTTTCCCCCTTTATACTTAACCAGTGAACCTCCAAATCTAATCAGGGAAGCTCCTTATCATAATAAACCGGTATACCAAATTTGGAGCAAATCGAATAATCTTACAAAAAAAACAAAAAAAAAAAACACATTTATCTAAATTAAGGGGGTGGACTAACCCACCTTTACCCTTAACCAATGAACCCCAAAACTAATCAGGGAAGTTCCTTAACATAATAAACCGGTATACCAAATTCGGAGCAAATCGAGTCATTCTGCATGAAAAACACATTTATCTGAATTAAGGGGGGTGGACTAACCCTGTTTTTCCCCAATTTATCCTTAACCAATGAACCCCCAAAACTAATCAGGGAAGTTCCTTAACATAATAATCCGGTATACCAAATTTGGAGGAAATCGAATCATTCTGCATGAAAAAAATATTTATCTGAATTAAGGGGGGTGGACTAACCCCGTTTTTCCCCTTTATCCTTAACCAATGAACCCCCAAAACTAATCAGGGAAGTTCCTTAACATAATAAACCGGTATACCAAATTTGGAGCAAATCGAATCATTCTGCATGAAAAAAATATTTATCTGAATTAAGGGGGGTGGACTACCCCGTTTTTCCCCTTTATCCTTAACCAATGAACTCCCAAAACTAATCAGGGAAGTTCCTTAACATAATAAACCGGTATACCAAATTCAGAGCAAATCGAATGATTCTGCATGAAAAACCCATTTATCTGAATTAAGGGGAGGACTAACCCCCCTTTTCCCCCTTTATCCTTAACCAATGAACCCCCAAAACTAATCAGGGAAGTTCCTTAACATAATAAACCGGTATACCAAATTCAAAGCAAATTGAATGATTCTGCATGAAAAACCCATTTATCTGTATTAAGGGGGTGGACTAACCCCGTTCTTCCCCTTTATCCTTAACCAATGAACCCCCAAAACTAATCAGGGAAGTTCCTTAACATAATAAACCGGTATACCGAATTCGGAGCAAATCGAATCATTCTGCATGAAAAACACATTTATCTGAATTAAGGTGGGTGGACTACCCCGTTTTTCCCCTTTATCCTTAACCAATGAACTCCCAAAACTAATCAGGGAAGTTCCTTAACATAATAAACCGGTATACCAAATTCGGAGCAAATCGAATGATTCTGCATGAAAAAACCATTTATTTGAATTAAGGGGGGGGGGACTAACCCCCCTTTTCCCCCTTTATCCTTAACCAATGAACCCCCAAAACTAATCAGGAAAGTTCCTGACCATAATAAACCGGTATACCAAATTCGGAGCAAATCGAATGATTCTGCATGAAAAACCCATTTATCTGAATTAAGGGGGTGGACTAACCAGGTTTTTCCCCCTTTACCCTTAACCAATGAACCCCCAAAACTAATCGGGGAAGTTCCTTAACATAATAAACCGGTATACCGAATTCGGAGCAAATCGAATCATTCTGCATGAAAAACACATTTATGTGAATTAAGGTGGGTGGACTAACCCCGTTTTCCCCCTTTATCCTTAACCAATGAACTCCCAAAACTAATCAGGGAAGTTCCTTAACATAATAAACCGGTATACCAAATTCGGAGCAAATCGAATCATTCTGCATGAAAAACCCATTTATCTGAATTAAGGGGGGGGGGGGTGGACTAACCCCGTTTTCCCCCTTTATCCTTAACCAATGAACTCCCAAAACTAATCAGGGAAGTTCCTTAATATAATAAACCGGTATACCAAATTCGGAGCAAATCGAATGATTCTGCATGAAAAACCCATTTATCTGAATTAAGGGGTGGACTAACCCCCCTTTTCCCCCTTTATCCTTAACCAATGAACCCCCAAAACTAATCAGGGAAGTTCCTAAAGATAATAAACCGGTATACCAAATTCAAAGCAAATTGAATGATTCTGCATGAAAAACCCATTTATCTGAATTAAGGGGGGTGGACTAACCCCGTTTTTCCCCCTTTACCCTTAACCAATGAACCCCCAAAACTAATCAGGGAAGTTCCTTAACATAATAAACCGGTATACCGAATTCGGAGCAAATCGAATCATTCTGCATGAAAAACACATTTATCTGAATTAAGGTGGGTGGACTACCCCGTTTTTCCCCTTTATCCTTAACCAATGAACTCCCTAAACTAATCAGGGAAGTTCCTTAACATAATAAACCGGTATACCAACATCGGTGCAAATCGAATCATTCTGCATGAAAAACCCATTTATCAAAATTAAGAGGGGCAGGCTAACCTCCCTTTTCCCCCTTTATCCTTAACCAATGAACCCCCAAAACTAATCAGGGAAGTTCCTTAACATAATAAACCGGTATACCAAATTCGGAGCAAATCGAACCATTCTGCATAAAAAAACCATTTATCTGAATTAAAAGGGGTGAACTAATGTCCCTTTTCCCCCTTTATTCTTTACCAATGAACCCCCAAATCTAATCATGGAAGTTCCTTAACATAATGAACCGGTATACCAAATTCGGAGCAAATCGAATGTTTCTGCATGAAAAACCCATTTATCTGAATTAAGGGGGTGGACTAACCCCGTTTTCCCCCTTTATCCTTAACCAATGAACTCCCAAAACTAATCAGGGAAGTTCCTTAACATAATAAACCGGTATACCAAATTCGGAGCAAACCGAATCATTCTGCATGAAAAACCCATTTATCTGAATTAAGGGGGGGGGGGGTGGACTAACCCCGTTTCCCCCTTTATCCTTAACCATTGAACTCCCAAAACTAATCAGGGAAGTTCCTTAACATAATAAACCGGTATACCAAATTCGGAGCAAATCGAATCATTCTGCATGAAAAAGCCATTTATCTGAATTAAGGGGGTTGGACTAACCCCGTTTTTCCCCCTTTATCCTTAACCAATGACCTCCCAAACTAATCAGGGAAGCGCCTTATCACAGTGAACCTAGGAAAAAATTTTGAAGCAAATCGGATGTTTCTATCAAGAGTTATCGCGTTACGTACATACATACATACATACGTACGTACGTACGTACATACATACATACATACATACATACATACAGAACGGGCGGGCACATTAGCTCTCAGGCTTTGATAGCCTGTGAGCTAAAAAGCGTCAAAATGACGGTTTAAAGGGTCGTCTATGATGTTCAGAAATGATTAATTAGAAAATAGAAGGTCAAGTGCGAGCATTACTCGTGCACAGAGGGTTCCATAGAATAATAAATATACGAATTTGTAATTGTATTAATAAAAAAAACCGTTGCTAAAAGAATACTGAGACTTTGTAAAAAACTATACAACGTAAATTTGGGCATAACTGTATATACTAGAAAAGTGTAAATAGGAATACCATGAAAGCTCAAACAGATATGGAAACTAAATAATATCAAATATTGCTATTCTGTATAACTCATTTGTTAATATTATCCTAATCTATAATCGGGTATACCATGGAAGTTCAAAGAGATATATGGAACAATATCAAATATAGCTATTCGTATAACTCTTTTTTTAATATTATCCTAATCTGTTTATGATGAACTTACTTCGGTACTGACAATAAATGCAGTGCTGATTTAAACTTCATTTGGCATTTCTTAACACTAAATTTAGCGTAGTAATACTCTTTCTTGCTAGAGTGTAGCTAAAACGAAACCTTTGTTCAAAGTTTAAATTTTACATTGTGCTAATCGCGCTTCGAAAGGAGGTCGCAAAGTTTCAAAGCCGCCTTGGTCCGTGCAGCGTTTTCCCAGATACGTTTTTAGTTAACTTTTAAAGTCACTGGAGGCGTATTGAGAGCTACACAATGCAAACTAGTCTCAAATCCCATGGTATTCATGTGATTCCTTCTAATTAAGTGATCGCAGAACTCTCAAAGCTTCAAAAAGTTTTAATTTTTTATTTTTCTTAGATGTTAAATTCCGATCTTTTCTGAACATTTGGATACAAGAGTTTCCTTGAAATTCTCATTAGAACACATGTTCTGGCTTTTAGAATTATACCCACTCGATAGCTGAAGGGACATTTCCACCGCTTCTTGAAATCATTTTTCTACAAATGACGTTTTTGGGCATAACGCGCAGGATACCTCAAAAACTTCTTTTTTTTTTCTTCCATGAAATTTTCGAAACATATATTTCATGTTAGCCTGTATAATCTGAACCTAAAATTTCCTTTTTATTGTTCAAAAAAATATTTTTTTAGGTGATTGTATTATTGAAATTTTCAAATTTTTCTATTAGCTAAATACAACTGTTCATTATAAATATAAAAATGCATTAAATACAAATTTATTTAAGTTCAGAGTAATTAATATAATCTGAAGTATAAGTAAGAACCAAAAGCTTCATTCTAGTTTCAATATTTATTTTGTAATTTAGCGCTTAAGTGTTATGCCAATTTTCTGCTCGACAAATTTCTAACAGTTTCGAGTCCCCTATAAATACTAATTCCGCATCTTACAATTTTTTAAATACATGAAATGAAAGACCATTCTTATATCTTTCATCCCAATAAAAATTGTGTTTTAACATCATATACATTTTAAGACATTAAATGGTGAAAATGGTCTTATTTTCTATTTTTCCAATTTTTCCTGAGACCACTTAAATTAGTCTGTTTTTAACAGTTTGATGTTTTTTGATTTTATACTGCTACTGGACATACATTACACATATATAACATTAAAAGTTGTTAACTAGGCATAGAGGGCGCAGTCCCTATCAATATGTATGTCCAAACTGTCCGTATATTTAAGGGTTACTATCTCGGTTAATAACTGACGATTTTTTTCGAAAATCATTATCAACAATGCTTTTATACTTCTGCTACGATAGGTGCAGCCGTGGGAAAAAAAGTAATCACCCTCTACTAACTCCACAACAAATTATCGTAGAAGAACGTTACTGGTACCGAACGATTGGAAATAAAATCTACTTTTAAATGATGTATATAAAATTTGCTTAGGGGGCCATCTACATATTAAAACAAACCATAACTTTGTTATTTCTTCAATAGCAGTACACAATTCTGACTGCATAAATGAACTCTACACCCTTCAATTAGTCTAAAAACAAATTTTTATGCAATTCCTACCATAAAGTTTCAGAGAAATTAATTATTTTAAAACGAGCGTATTTTAAGGGCTGTATCCAAATTGAAGTTCGGTACTCGATTGTTAACCAAGAGAGCGCCCTTCTTGATGAAGGCACCTTAAGCAGTCAATTCAGCCTGTTAGATTATAGGATAGCATAAGAAATTTCAAAATATTTAGTCACTTCTATCATAGACGGCCCCTTAAACCATCATTTTGCCGTTTTTTAAGCAAAATTAGAAAACTTCTTGGAAGAAAAATGTGAAAGTTTGGATTTCCATAAAGTAGGACTTAATAAATCTGAATCCATCAAAAAATTGTGGGTTGCAATTCAAAAATTTTTTAATATTAATTTCATAATTCATAATTCATATAAAAAAATTATAAAAATTACAAATTCAATGTATTTATGTTTGGATATATTAGTATTATTGCTACACAAAAAATTAGAACGATAGGATCATAATTTCAGAAGTTATAAATAAAAATATGAAAATGTAATTTAACATTAGAAGCACTGAATTTTGAATGCTTTTAATTGAAAACTTATCATTCAAATGACTTGAAATTTGGTGTCTTGTCATAGTTTGAACAAAAGATTTGAAATATCTCGTTAAAATTGGGTATTGCTATTGAAAAAAAATGAAGTTTGGATTCGATTTAATAGGTAGATGGCCTCCTAAGCAAATTTTATATACGTCCTTTAAAAGTAGACTTTATTTCCAATCGTTCGGTACCAGTAACTTTCGTCTACGATAATTTGTTGAGGAGTTAGTAGGGGAAGTGTACTTTTTTTTCAACGACTGTACCTCCACCGCTGCTGAACACTTTCGATGAATGCCCGTAAATAGAAATTTGCGTGTAACAGAAGAATGCGATTTTCTCAAAAAATATGTGACTTAGGGTAATCGCTATAATTTTCCTTCAAGGATTATATTAATGTCTACTACTTCTAATTTCTTCATAATATTTGGTTCAGTAAATTCGGAATTAGATTGGGGGGGGGGGGGGGGGGATATATTTTGGCGCTATATTTTCGACGATATCTTAGAAAATATAATATCGGAAATTAAAAGGAATGCAAATTAAAAAGCAGTAAACCAACGTTTAAAATGCACAAATAATGCGCGAATAGCAGCAAACAGCTGTTTCGAATCTACAGTGAGATTCTTCTTCAGTGCAAGAATGGAAAAAAAAAACAGCGTGCTAGAAAAAGCAAGGCTGAGCAAAATGATAGACAGAGACGCGCTGCCTTATATACCCTATGCGGGTAGCGAAAGCGCCAGAAACAACCACTGAGAGAGAAGCAGTGGAAACGACTGGGTGGACAAGTTGCGACATCTACCGGTGAAGGAGAGAAAAATAAACCAAAAAAGAGGAAATTAAATTAATGCTTTCCAAATACTTGGAAAATCTGGAGTACTAGATAAGTCATTGACTAAAGAGTGAGAATTTTTAATGACGTGGTAAGCTTCCCAAAAATCAAGATCAAGGTTAAAAGAACATTTTTGGATAATGGTGGCTGAGGAAAAATCGAACCTATGTTGAGACGACAAGAATGCTGAGTAATAGAAGAACGTTTGAGCTCGTGATTTTTAACATAACCTTCATGCTCTTTTAAACGAAATCTAAGAGCACGTTTAGTCGGGCCAATATAAGAAAGGACACACTGGCAAGAGATTTCGTAAATACCCCAGTTATCTAAGCGATCAATGGGGTGTTTGAAATTTGAAAAAGTGATTTTATTAACAGGAGAAAAAATAACATTAAAATCAAACCTTCTTAAGATTTTAGCAACTTGCTGACTGATTTCAGGAAAAAAATGGTAACACAATTGAAGTATTAGAGTTGGAATTAGAATGCTTTTCAGAATAGACGGGTTTCGTCAATTTCTTATAAATAGAATCAATAATATTAGAGGAATAACCACGATCAACAGCAATAGCTTTGAGGTAATTAAGTTCAGCACTAAGTAACTGAGGAATGGAACAAATATTGGTGGCACGAAAAACAAAAGTAGTGAAAGCAGCGAATTTCTGGTTAGGGGGATGAGAAGAATGCCTGTGAGGTGGGAGACTGACAGCAAAAGGTTTACAAAAGACAGTAGTCTGAAAGCCATTTTTACAACGAATAACAAGGACATCGAGGAAAGAAAGACAGTTATTGGTCTCAATTTCAGAGGTAAATTGAATGCAGGGATCAATGGAATTCATGATAGAGATAATATGATTAATATCCGAATTTATTTCAACCAGGACATAAACATCATCAACATAACGAACATAGAACGGAAATTTTAAAATTTCAAAAAGTTTGACCTCGAAATAGTGCATTTAAATATCGCATAAAATTGGACTAAGAGGATTACCCATAGCCAAACCATCAATCATGCGGAAGAAATTACCATTGAAAACAAAAGTATTTTGCGACAAGCAAGCGCGAGTGAGAAGAATAAGTTCCTCGATTTCAAAATAAGAGAAATGGATTTCACAAAGCCTCTTCTTGAGGCAATCTAAAGCCCCCTCAACCGGAACGTTTGTAAATAATGAATTAACATCAAAAGAAACCATCATGTGACCCTGCGGCTTAAAATTGTGAAGTTGTTTAACAAAATCAAAAGAATTCTTAACAGTGAAACAATTACAGCTCAAAAGTGGGGAAAAACAGAAACTAAATATTTGGCAAGCTTATAAGAAGCTGTACCGATACTAGAGACAATAGGTCTAAAAGGAATGTCAGGTTTATGGACCTGAGTATAGGTAAAGCATAAAACCTGTCACAATGCGCAATAGATGGAATAAGAGACTTCTTAAAGTTAGCAGGAATAATGGAAGAAGACTTGATGGCAGACTTAACAGAGTTAATTTCACTAGAGGAAGGTTCTTTGCGGATGTCCACATAAGTACCATCTTTAATTAATTTATGGGATTTTTTCAATTACGAAGATTTGTCGAGAAGAACAATCTGACCACCTTTGTCAGCCTTAGTAATGATTAAGTCATATTCCTTACATATTAGCCTCGCTATTTCTACACCTGATTTTGAGTCTATAGAGGGAAGGTCATGGAGTAGAGTTCTCACAGCTTCTTCTGTTCATTGTCGGTTTAAAGAAGAAATTTAATGCACTTTGTAAACGTTCTGTCGTTAATAACTCCAGCA
The DNA here is from genome assembly GCA_963932465.1 of Maratus speciosus. Lineage (NCBI taxonomy): Eukaryota > Metazoa > Arthropoda > Arachnida > Araneae > Salticidae > Maratus > Maratus speciosus. The sequence goes on along the minus strand of OZ010787.1, from coordinate 238,606,490 downwards.
ATTTGCCTGTTGTTAACCAAAATGTTTTTGTCAATCTTTCTAGTGTTTCTTTAAGTGACAATCAGCTCGATGCTCTCAAATTGAATAACAATTTCTCTGTCTCTGCTATTCCTTCTTTACCTAATCTAATTGCTCCTATTGAAAGGGCCTTTAAGCATAGCGCTCTATCTTCTTCTCAAAAAGAGTCCATCAGGCATCTCATTGCCAATACTGTTGATTTCAATTCTAATGTTTATAAGCCCAATCTTAAAAATCCAGTTAAACAATGTCTGAAAAATTTGCGTTCTGATCCAAACTTAATCATTACTAAGGCTGACAAAGGTGGTCAGATTGTACTTCTCGAGAAATCTTCGTATTTGGAAAATCCCATAAATTAATTAAAGATGATCCTTATGTGGGCATCCGCAAAGACCCTTCCACTAGTGAAATTAACTCTATTAAGTCTATATTCTCTCGATTATGAATTCTGTTGATCCCTGTATTCAATTTACCTCTGAAATTGAGACCAAAAAATGTCTTTCTTTCCTCGATGCCCTTGTTATTCGTTGTGAAAATGGCTTTCAGACTACCGTCTTTCGTAAACATTTTGCTGTCAGTCTCCCAACTCAAAGGCATTCTTCTCATCCCCCTAACCAGAAATTCGCTGCTTTCAATACTTTTGTTTTTCGGGCCACCAATATTTGTTCCACTCCTCAGTTACTTAGTGCTGAACTTAATCACCTCAAAGCTATTGCTGTTGATCGTGGTTATTCCTCTAATATTATTGATTCTATTTATAAGAAATTGACGAAACCCGTCCATTCTGAAAAGTATTCTAATTCCAACTCTAATACTTCAGTTGTGTTACCATTTTTCCCTAAAATCAGTCAGCAAGTTGCTAAAATCCTAAGATTGTTTGATTTTAATGCTATTTTTTCTCCTGTTAATAAAATCACTTTTTGAAATCTCAAACACCCCGTTGATCGCCTAGATAACTGGAGTATTTACCAAATCTCTTGCCAGTGTGACCTTTCTTATATTGGCCAGACTAAACGTGCTCTTAGATTTCGTTTAAAAGAGCATGAAGTTATGTTAAAAATGAGGAGCTCAAACGTTCTTCTGTTGCTCAACATTCTTGGTCGTCTCAACATAGGTTCGATTTTTCCTCAGCCACCATTATCCAAAAATGTTCTTTTAACCTTGATCTTGATTTTTGGGAAGCTTACCACATTATTAAAAATTCTCACTCTTTAGTCAATGACTTATCTAGTACTCCAGATTTTCCAAGTATTTGGAAAGCATTAATTTAATTTCCTCTTTTTTGGTTTATTTTTCTCTCCTCCTCCGGTAGATGTCGCTACTTGTCCATCCAGTCGTTTCCACTGCTTCTCTCTCATTGGTTGTTTCTGGCGCTTTCGCTACCCGCATAGGGTATATAAGGCAGCGCGTCTCTGTCTATCATTTTACTCAGCCTTGCTTTTTCTAGCACGCTGTTCTTTTTTTATCCATTCTTGCACTGAAGAAGAATCTCGCTGTAAATTCGAAACAGCTGCTTGCTGCTTTTCGCGCATTATTTGTGCATTTTAAACGTTGGTTTACTGCTTTTTTAATATTCCTGCACAAAGGCTTTAATTGCTATTTTAAAAGGAATGCATTTTTGAGTTCTGCGTTACGAAAGTTTCATACGATACCTTACACGATATACAAAGAAAAGATTTTTTTCCAATAGCTTAATTAGCCCCTCTACGTTTTGACTCAATATATTTATGAATGTTTAATAAGCTGAAAATATGTGGGTCAATAGCGTATATTACCTCCCCCAATTTGAACTTTCCCCGTTACATAGTTTACGAGTAAAATGGCTGTGACAGACAGACACAGGAGTGATCTTCTAATGGTTCCGTTTTTACTTTTTAAGTACGGAACCCTGAAAATATATTTTACTCATTTAAATGAAAAAAAAAATATTTCAATCGTCGAAACATACTAAGCGATTGAAATGACTGTATTGGCAAGAAATAATACAAAAATAGAAGTGACATAGTCATTCAGTAGCTTTTCAAGAATCGAGTACCGAACTTCAATCTGGATACAGCACCTAAAATAGGCTCATTTTAAAATAATTAATTTGTCGGAAACTAGTGATACTATTTCTATGAAAATTTGAATTTAGGCTAATTGACGTGTGTAGAGTCTATTTATGGTGTCAAACTTGGTTTTTGCTATTGGAAAAAAAAAAAATGGTTGGGTTTGTTTTGATATGCAGATGGCCCCCAAGCAAATTTTATATGCATCATTTAAAAGTAGACGTTATTTTCAATAGTTTGGTACCAGTAACTTTCTTGTACATTAATTTGTTGCAGATTTAATAGGGGGTGTTTACTTTTTTTTTCACGTCTGTACTTTTACTTCCAGGTTGTTTTAGCAACTTAAAGTTTTACCAAAAGTCCGTTTTTATTATTTCAGTTGTTGTTGTTTTTTAAATTTTCATTATTCATTTTTTTTCAAATTTTGTTCCCTGTCTTTCTATTTTAATTCATTGTTCACTTTTACCTGCAGTTGTTATGAATTCAAGAAGGATTATCAAGAATTTTTTATTCATTAATCGCATGAAAAAAATCGGCAAAAATCGATTTATTGGCAGGAAATATATCAATGCTGAACTCATCTCTAATATCAAAACATTCATCTGAGAAATTATTGGTGGTTCAGGCCAGGGTTTTCGCTGACTTTTGACCAACTTTAGCGATTTGGCGAATAAGAAATAAAAAACAGTAGCCAAATGAAAAGAAATCTTAGCAAAATAAATTCGGCATGAAACACAGAAAAATGTATGTTTAACCCCTTATTGTATGTCTTTTTTTCCAAATGTTCTAAAATAACCAAATTTTTGTAATTGCTTATAAAATAGAAGCTCTACTATCCGCTACAGAATTTATTAAAAATAAGTACATTCTAAATGTCTCATAAATGTGGAACTGTTTTTGACTTTCTTTTAGCAGTGAAAATAAAAATTAAAAATAGCTATCTTTGATTTACCGTTGTGAAAATATACACTAAAACGTGCTATGACATTTCGACACTTAACCAATGGAAAACATTTGACCGGCAATGATACTTTGCATACAACTAATAAATAGCATGGTAATGGCTAATTTAAATACCTCATTTCAAAAAAACCTTTTTCTATTTGGCGCTAGATGCAAGTGATTTTGTTTGTGTTTTTACTGGCGCGACGCCGGCGGTACATAGATAGCGATTAACTGACAATTCCGAAATAACTATAGCATAACGATTTCTGTTTTTACCTGTTGCTAAACTCAATTTATGTTGACTCAGTATCTCTATAAATAGAGCAATGTAAGTGGCACGGTACGATTGAATATGAAAAGCGAAATCAATCGTTCAGCAACGCGGATTAGAATCCCGACTTTATTGGTACACACACACACACACGCAGAGAGCAGAAATAGAGCACTCGCAATTTGGCGAGTCTGATTGTTCTTTTACTCGCCAAATGGATAATTTTGTTAGCGATTTGGCGCAGTTGCGAGCGGCAACGAGAACATTGGTTACGTCTTATCTAATTGTTTAATAAGTTTTTTTACTATTTACATGTATATATACATGTGTATGTGTATGTTTTGTTATTGCTAGAAGTGTTTAATTATGTTAATTCATCTTTCTAGATTTATAATTCTTATAGTGCATTCTGATAGAGAATTGGTATAGAAATATAATTCTTGGTCAGCCCACCAATTAAACGAGTAAATGCCAATTTTATTTTTAATTTAAGTACTTCCAATCGACACAAGAGTTTCGAGATATATTACGTTGAGTAATAAGTTTTCCGCCAATAGAAGATACCTTCGCGCCAACAGCTGTCATTTGTGCGGTTGTTAGTTTTTCAACCAACCAATTTTTACATTCGAAAGCAGAGCATAGGTGCTACATGACTGTGTAATTTGTTTGTTAAAAATTTATTATCTTGTGCTTCATAAAAGTGTTTAAAATGAAGCTATCACGTCAGCAGCTCAGAACGATTATGTACTATGAGTTTCGTAACAAACTCAGTGCGACTGAACTCCACAGAAAAATTTGTGAATGTTTTTGCATCAATATTGTTTCTTATGGTACAGACAAAGTTTGTTTTCGGAAGTTTAAAGCTGGCAACTTTGACATTGAAGGCGAACCACGTTCTCGCAGCCCTATTGAACATGATTGTCAGCAGTTAAAGCAAATCACTGATCAAAACAGAAATGTTTCAACACGAACTATTGCGTTAGAGCTTAACGTTTCCCAAAAAACAATAGTTAACGCTCTGAAACGCATAAATCTAACGTTTAAGTTCAACCGCTGGGGGCCTCACGAATTGACGGCTGAAGACAAGCGCAAGAGAAAAAACTGTTGTTTGGCTCTGCTCAGAGATCAAAGTAAATAGAACTTTCCGGACAGAATTGTGACCTGTGATGAAAAAATGGTGTACTACAACAACAGAAGCATAAAGGAGGACGGTCAGCAGCTGGGGAATCAGCAGGATCGGTTGCAAAACGTGCCCTAACTAACAAGAAGGTTCTCTGCATCTGATGGGATTGTCACGGAATTCTGTACAAAGAATAACTGAAAAGCGGACAGACTATAAACGGTGCAATATACAGCAACATGCTAATCAAATTTCGCGAGGCCATTCGCGAAAAACGAAGAAACTAGTTCAGAAGGAAGATGTTTCTCTTTCATCAAGATAACGCCCGGCCACACGTTAGTACGATGACCGGCTGGACGCTGTACAATCTAGAGTGGGATTTAATGCAACATCCACCATACAGCCCCGACATGGCCCCTTCAGATTTCTATCTGTTTTCTCATCTGCAGCTGCATCTTGATGGCGCAATTTTCGTTTCAAATGAGGAGGTCATAAAGGAGGTCGATCTCTTTCTGGACTCGCGCACGCCCCAAATTTTTGCAGAAGGGGTTCAAAAGTTGCCAAATCGATGGCAGACGATTGTAGATTTAAACGATTGTAGATTACCGTCCTCATTAGTTTTGATGATTTCGTATGAATTTATTATTTTACAATAGAAAAATTTTTGGCTGGAAACTTTTTACTCAACGTAATATAAAGGCATTGAATAATCTAGTTATCATATACATTTATTATTTCGTTAAATATACGTCGTTTTTATGACGTGATATGTTTCATTAAAATTTTTAAAATATGTTTTTTGTGTACTTAGATAATTTAAAATAGATATTTAAGTCCACAGCTAAAGAATAACACTAACGCATGATCAAACCGAAAATCGTAATTTAATATTTTACAAAGCTAAGTTAAACACAATTATTGCTTTAACGAATATTTTATTAAAGCATATGAAATACCACATAAACTTATCTCAGTAGATATCGTTAAAAACTCTCCATCATTGAATAATCGAATTCATCTGAAATAGATTTCAGAAAAAAATCGTTAAGAAATGGAGCTGTTGGAAACCGCATGTATTCATTACTGAGTAACGGGAATTCTCTGTCATACAAAATGCTGAATCGTTAATTTGAGAACTTATTCGTTACCCGTTACCGCATGGAAGTACTGCCGAACTTGTAACAAACCTCATACGCTATTTTCATTTTGTGATTCATGAATTGAGCCGGGTAGTCTGAAGGGAAAGAAGACAGTTTGTGTTCGGACTTTGGAATCGGAATCAGTTGTTTCAGGATCAGAATCACATACGGGTGTTTTTTAGTTGTTTCGTTATTTTAGCACCCATTCATACGCCGAAAATGTCCGCTTGATTTTAGAAGGATGTTTTTCACGTCACGTGGTCAAACAGTAGAACAAACTGTTTTTAGAATATCAGATCGTTTATTCTTTCGGCATTGCATTTTTTTTTATCTCACAGATGAAGTGGTACATATATTTTACAAACATGGACATACTAATTGAATTTTTTCAGCAAGAGATTAATAACATGCCCGTATATGCATTAAAAAAGTCCTTCCGGAAAGTGCCGGGAGGAAGAGGTAGCTTTCATATTCCTTATTTTTTAAAAGCCAGCTTATATTATTCAAACACACGGAGCTCAAATTAATGGAACCCGATTATAGAAGATTAAATGCTAATTTTGTCAATATTGAATATGAATGAGAATTTCGGGAAATTAGTCAACATTATCAAAACTGGTTTTATTAAAGTGATTTATATTTGTCGTCAAATTCGGTGATATCCCGAAATATATTAATAATTATATTAACCCGAATTATCGCTGATAGCCCGCCATTTTAAAACAACATAATGGGTGCAACAAAGCTCACCAATGAGATTGGTCGAGACCTTAGTGATTTCTGTGCACATGCCCACTCATATCTAAATCGGTTGATATATGCGTTTGATGTTGCAGGTAAAAAATCAGATTTTTTAAAATGTCACACACATTTGAAATTCAAACTGCTATATCTCGGCTTTTTTTTTAGATAAAGGCAAAACAAAAAATAATCCGGAATATTTGTAACAAGCGGAAACTCATAAGAAAAAAATCTTTTTCAATTTCTAATATTTTTGGACTTCATTTTAAATTATTTTTTTTTTATTTAAATAGCCGCCATTTTGAAACAAGATGAAGGATGAAATTATCAAACGAACTCGGCCGAGAGATTGCTATGTACTATGCGCATGCCTTGTAACATCCTAATCGGTTCATAAATACGCGTGTTATCGCGTGACAAAAATCAGATCGTTTCAAAATGTCAGCCATGCTAGAAATTCAAAGTGCTATAACTCAGCCATTTTTTAAGACATAGACGAAACAAAAAATGCTCCGGAATCTCTGTATCAAGCTCAAACACATAAGGAAAAAATCTTTTTCAATTTCTAATTATTTTGTACTTCACTTTTAAATTTAATGTTTTTTTAAATTTTTAAATGGCCGCCATTTTTAAACGAAATGGCGGATGAGGCTGGCCAACGAACACGGTCGAGACATTGCTATGTACTATGCACATTCCTTGTCACATCCAAATCGGTTCATAAATACGTGTCTTATCGCGTGACAAAAATCAGATCGTTTCAAAATGTCAGCCATGCTAGAAATTCAAAGTGCTATAACTCAGCCATTTTTTAAGATATAGACGAAACTAAAAATGCCTCAGAATCTTTGTATCAAGCACAAACACATAAGAAAAAAATATTTTTGAAAGTTTAATTTTTTTGTGCCTCATTTTAAATTTTAAATAAAAAAAAAATTTAAATGGCCGACATTTTGAAACAAGATGGCGGATGAGGCTGGCCAACGAACTCGGTCGAGACATTGCTATGTACTATGCACATTCTTTGTCACATCCAAATCGGTTCATAAATACGTGTATTATCGCGTGACAAAAATCAGATCGTTTCAAAATGTCAGCCATGCTAGAAATTCAAAGTGCTATGACTCAGCCATTTTTTAAGATATAGACGAAACTAAAAATGCTCCAGAATCTTTGTATCAAGCCCAAACATATAAGAAAAAAATCTTTTTCAATGTCTAATTTTTTTGTGCCTCATTTTAAATTTTAATTTAAAAAAAAATTAAATGGCCGACATTTTGAAACAAGGTGGCGGATGAAGCTGGCCAACGAACTCGGTCGAGACATTGGTATGTACTATGTACACACGAAATTTTATCCATATATATATATATATATATATATCAATTTTGAACGGAGGGTGGTTTCGGGGTCTGGGGGTCACCATCGGTGAAAATATACCAAAATTTTTCGGAATCGTTTTCCTCCGAACGGCTGCAATAGGTAGCTTTTTGTAAAGAAAGCTACCTAAAAAAAAAAAAAAAAAAAAAAAAAAGAAGCATGGATTCAAGCAATAAAGCGACAATATGTGTTTAACTTTTTAGAATTTAATTAGGCTAATTTCGTATTAATTATGTATTTAATGTGTTAAAATTGCTCATTATTTTATTATAAAAAGAACGAAGCTGATAGCAGAATAAAATATTCGTTATTGCTGTATTTAGGGAATGATAAAGTATTTCTATGCAATATAACTCTTTAAATTATTAATTTTTATTCGTGCACAAATAAAATCAGCAGTCGCTCTTGATCAGAAATTAAAAAATCGATTAGCGTCTCTCTTTTTCCTTTAAATACAAAGAACTTTTTTAAAGATATTATCAAAATAAGTGTTTTGAACCAAATTTCTGGACGCGACAGTAATTGAAGGATTATCATATAAAAACATTCAACAATTTGAACTGCAATACACTTATCGAAAAATGAAAAACGCTATGCGATTCCATATCATTGCTATTGTCACAATTGCCGATTTTATGCATTAGACTGAATCTGTGAATAGTTTTGCGATGTTGAGCGGGGGAAAATATTTTTCGAGATTCGATTTAAAGCTAGTATCCGTTTTAGACATGTTCCGCTGTCACACATTTTACTAATTTCAATAAGCAGTGGAAATTTCTATTAAAATACTCCATTTATATTTTTTACTATATATACAGTAATAGTTACTGAGTTCGTTTTAGACAAGATTTTTCGTCTTATCAAATGAAATTGCATTGTATTATTTTCATGAAAATGAACCTTGGAATATTTCGGTTCAAGGTAGAATTCCACTTTCACAGATTGTATTAATTTATTATTATATTGTAATTGTTACACTTTTACGCAGATTTCCGTTATAGAAAGGTTTCATACAAGGTTCCAGTAACAATAATAAATTCTTGCAAGTATCTCGCGTACGATATATAGTTACATTTGCTGCAGTCTTGTGATCATATATTTCACATGTAGTATTTTAAGTTTTGTACTTTTTGAAATGTTAAGAAGGTGAAGATTTTTAGATATATTTTATATTTTATTTTAATGAATAGTTAAATGAAATTATAATCGAAACAACCCTTTGAAAATTAGAAAATACGCCGAAAATATGTGTAATAGTACTTTTGATGATTTTTAATATCCGTTTTCTAAACATTAACGAAAGCAACGAGTACCGAATACTTTCCAGCGGATAGTGAGTTAGAATGTAACGAATACATACGGGTGTTCATTTAGTCGTTACTTTTACAGCACTATTATGAAAAATGATTAAAATATTTTAGAATAACTTCAATCCAAAATCACGTCTTCTTCTCCTTCCCATAAAACATTTTGTGACCTCACAGAAATAGCGCTATGACGTCACACTAACTTTTCGTTTGTGTCACCCGTGACCGTCAATGTGAAGTTTAAGTGACATGCATAGGAAGTCGTTATGATCTTACACTATTTACTCGAACAAATTTGTAAGCTACCGTTAAACCTATGGGAAGGTTCTTTTCAAACTTCTAACTTGCATTTATTATTTGTTGGTGAATGTTTTTTCATAGGATAGCTGAGACCAATCTCTAAACCTATTAGTTTGTACTTTTTTTCGAAATTTCGTGCACATTTTTAAAGAGGCTAATTTTACTTTTAGCCAGCGTAGGAGACGTTAGTCATTCTAAAATACTTGCAAGTTAATGTTATACCTATAGTAGCATTATATTAAAATTTTACGTTTCATTTTTAATATTTGTAAAGGATTTAGTTTTCGATTGGAAAGCTGAGATCGATTTCTAAATGGGCCCTATTTTTCTTCTTCGATTATGTTCGAACATTGCTGTATGAGGCCATTTTATATTTCAGAACTGATTCGGAAAGTGAAAGAACCCTCATAAAAATTTTCGGCCAAAATCAATCAAGAAGGGAAAATCCTGCGCACAGTATACAGATTATGAAACTCCTTCACTTCCAGAAATCTTCGCTGTTTAATATGTTAAATATGGTATCTATGTAAACATTTTAGAAAAAGTATAACACATTTGAAAACCATATTTCAGCAGTTTTCGTCCATGGCTGGAAAAATACTCCATTTCTCTTCAGCAGCGATGCATTTGATCTATAGATTAGTATATACTTGTATACTACATTTTATAGTAAAATTTAGTTTCGTAACAAAACTTATAATAGGTTGAAAATTTTCCTTCAGCAATTTCTACCGATAGAAGAAAGAATACTTGTATTCTTTTGTAGAGCCCTGTGTGTCAGTTACAGATTTTTATACACGTCACATAGTAAGCTAAAATTTAAATCAGAAATTCAGCTAAAATTTAAAAGAGAATCAGCTAGAATTTAAAACACATTTAAAATAACTGAAATCACACTTCCATTATACATGGAAATCCAATTAAACATAGGCAGTGATGTATCCAAGTTTCATAAAGGCTTTGTATATGGCTTTATTGATATTCTACAAATATTACGTAAATTATTAAATATACTTCAGCTTGAAAATGGATATCTCAATTAAACACCACCTTTCAGCAATTCACGCTCAAACTCAGTAATTTTTTTAATTCTTTTGTGTAACTCTTTATATGATCTATAACATTTATGCACACCACGTAGTATGAGAAGATTTAATTAATCTTAAAAAGACATGCCATATTTGAAAACGCACTTCCAGAAATTATCTCTAATACACAGTACATCGGGTACAGTATTGTATTCTAAAACTTTTGTGTGTCCCTGTAAATGGACTATAAATGCTATGCACGTCATGCTATATACCAATTACCTTCTAGTAATTCTCAGTAAAGTATATGGATTGCATTATATTTGAAATAGTGTAACATAAATAAAATGAGTTACAAAAAGTTTTTCAGATTAGGTCATTATGCAACGGAATGCTATTGCGTCACCCTGTAAATAAATAATAAATGCTTTGAACCCCATATTCTACAGATGCACTTCACAAAGGCATATCAATTTCAAGTTTGAAATGGTACTACATCATTAAAATGCGCTTGAAATGCTTTTTTCACATTGTACGGAATATAACGGAAAATTTTCACTGTTCCTGTAAACGAACTATAAAGGCTACACACTTCATTATCAAATGAAATCGTGCTATAGTAATTGTGAATAACATATAAAATTACAGGACTATCGCAGAATATTTACGAGAGTCAGAGCACGGATAGACGGCCTGACGGACCGACAAACCGAAATTACAAGACCTTTTGAAATATGTTGGAAAGTGTTAAAAAGTAAGAAAGACACCGTTTAGAAATAGACATATCATATGAAAAATAATATTTTAAAATATTTAAATGGAAACGATAACTTTTAAAGGAACGCTCTAATAGGTTAGTTTGCGAGAGTTTCCGTGTGATTACTAGGTTAAGGTGACCTATTATCATCCCCCAGTCACTTTTAGGCTCTTGGTAGTTGCAATTTTCAGTGAAAATCTACCAAATTTGAATTTTGCATAGACTAACTACCCACGCACATAGTAACACAGGCAAATATAGTACAAAAAAATTTAACAATGTGAAAAATTGTTTTTCAAAAGTATCTAAAAAATGCAAAAGTAAAAAAAAAATGGTCCATATTTCGTCCCCCAAAAAAATCCAATACGCCGAGGCTTCACTTATAACTAAATCAAAATTTATTTCTAAATGAGTAAGTAATTTAATTTACATTAAAGTAAGGCACCAAGAAATGTACTAATTATCAGTGGGAGAATAACATAACGAAACTTTAGCATAGTTGTCAACCTCCCGATTTTTTTCATACCAATATTTTTATGCAGAAATACTTGCTTTATACAATCGCAGTTTTAGCGGAATTAAATAAAGTAAACATTTTTGTAAGATTTTACCAGTATCCAGGCATTAGCCATCCAAACATGAGGAAAAAATTGTCATGAAAAAGCATTCCTAATTTCGTCCCCGGGACAAAAATAAGAACTTCAAGGGGCGTGAAATTCGGACCACGCTACTTCCCAATATTACGGATATTCAGTTCACGTAAGATGAACTGAGCGACCTAAAACTCACTGTATGCTACTGTCAGCGTCTTCCCAACGTAAAATACATGCAATGAATAAGAAATAAATACTTACAGTACAGTAAATAACGTTCTACAAACGACGTAATAAGAACTGAGGTCTTCTAAAAATAGGAAATTCGCAGTCTTTAATTTATGTATGCTTCTTGGCGAACGAAACTTTCAACACTGACACCTTTTACTTTCCGTCCCCTGTGCATAGCGACATAAGTGGCGCCACATTCGCAGAAGCGGAGAAGTTAATGGGGACGAAATTAGGAGAAGGGACGAAATTAGGAGAAGGGACGAAATATGGGCACTTTATCATATAGGTTCTTAAGACCTGATTTTCTTGCGAACACGATCGGACCCAGGTGTAACTTTCTGAAATGGAGGCCGCGCGCAATGTCCCTTTCCTTTTCAACACTGACCGCATGTGTAGCAATAGACACATAACGGAAATAAGACCGGAAAGTTTTAAAAGGTAACTTCTATAAGCTTAACGAATCGTCTAGCGGGCGGAGCGTTTAATACATCCGACGTCAGCAGCGGCTTGCAGATCATTATTACTATATATCAGTCTATTTTCTTCTTCACATTCTCGAAAAATACACAAATTTTGTAAATTTCAGAATCATTGAAAATTATTAATGTCGCATAGTCAAAGAAATAACCTTAATAAAAATTGTTATTACGTTACGAATTAATCATAATAAATCATCAAGATTTTTGAATATGGTTATGTCTTTAAATATGCATCAACATATACATATAAAAAAAATTTACACAGAAAAATATTTACGATATGTAAATATTTTTCTTAATTGACTGTTTATTATGCCCAAATTTAGTTATAAATATATACACGTAAAACTTCTTTTTACTACAGAAATATATTTACAATATATAAAAAATCTAAGTATCTTTTTCGCTCGAGAAGAAATAAGATTAACATGTTCATAAACAACAACAACAAAAAATGTCGAAAAAAGTATATAAATTGCTTAAAGTCTATCCTCATATTCAATTATAAACAAAATATGAAATTTCAAAAAATAATATCATAGTTTGATGTTTTAAATAAAAACAAATTAATTCATTTCTCAAATTATAATGTGGAGACAATTTATTAAATAAAAATCAAACACGATTCATTAAGTTATTTATTAATGTTACCGTAAAATAATAAACATGTGCCATTAAGGTTATTTCATTTGTTTTATATATCTTTTCTTTCATACTAAATCTTTTTTTTTTTTAATGAGTACATATTAAGACAACTATCTCAAACTTTACATTTTACGGTTAATATTTTTCCTGAATATTGTTGCGTAGTTCTAGAAAAAACGAATTATGAATAAATAAAAAAGTAAATTCCAGATAGATGTTTTTAAGTAACAATTTAATTATGCATTCCAATCATAAAACGTTTGTATATTTTTCTGCTTCGAAATGTAACAGTAATTTATTTAGGAATTATGTAGCAATTTATAAAGATTTAAAAGCATTAAAATAAATTTAGAAGCATTACTGCATATTTCTCAAACGCCTACAGAATGAAATGAAATATCGTCAGCTTTTAATGAGTTCCGTGAAGTTGCGCGCAGCTTCCGCTAACCAGACATGCAAATGCATGCGTTTTATGCAAATAACACAGAAAAAACTTAAATCATGCTCTTTTAAATGCCTTAAATATATTTTGGGAAGATTAACATTAATTAATGTTATTAAATTCCTTTTTAGATATGAAAAAAATTTGCATTTAATAGTGTGTTCTTTTAACAATTCTTTGAAATAACCTATGATAATATGCGTTATATATATATATATATTTAATCTATTGAAGTTACTCGAGATCAATCTAAATTAAACGGATATCGTAAATAAAAAATTCATTTAATAGCAATTATAAAGAAATTTCAACAGAAATATCGATACACTTTTTTATAAATAAATTTACTAAATATGGATATACACCATTAATACTTCATCAAAAAAGGGAATGGGAATAGTAGGAAGTGTTTTATCAAGCATTGGCTAGTTTTTACCCGACTGAAAAGAAGGGTTATGTGTTTCACGCGTATCTGTGCAAGTGGATTTCTTTATACCCTCGAAACATGCCAACGGCTGGATGGATTTTAATGAATGAGGTCTCTATTGATTCGTCTTAACGTCCCGATAGTTATAGGCTATGTTTTGTTTTTATAAAGTCAAAATGGTGGTCGTAAAATAGAAAATGGCGGTAGAGACGAAAAAAAAATTACGCACCCTATTGAGTGGCAAGTCATTGGATAGGTCTTTCAAAATGAAGACGATGTTTCATTGACTAATTTACAGTCAGAAGCTCCGTTAAAACATTATACAACCTGGAAGATATGTATGTAGGATCTAAAGCCTTACTGCAACTCTAACCATCATAGACATCTATAGACCTCATAAAAACAGTGTTTATAGATAGGAACTAACAATTAAACTCAAATTAAAAGTAATCAATACAAGTTAATAAAAAAATAGGTAAGTAATATAAACAAGTAATATAAAAAAATATTTTAAGTCAATTCCAACTTAGGTCAATAAGGGAATTTTTTTTCTCCCATTCTTCTTTCCTCATGAGTGACGCTTAAAATGCCTTGATCAAGAAGAGGGCTCTCTCAATTATTGAAAATGAATTAATTTAATTTAATTAATGAATTAATATTTGAACTAGTCGGATGTACCAATCCCAAAACTTTCTTCTATCTCATACATGTGAATACTTCAAAATTCGCTACCACACTGCCAAAATTAAATGGCAATCTATGCATCTCATGAGGATTCTAAAGTTATGAAATTCCGTGCATTAGTTCTTGAGATATGACTATCGCTGAAATCGTCTAAATCCAGCAAAATGCTGTCTAGCAGCGCCACCTATTGGGTGATTTATACCAAATCCTAATCAGCAACAATTTATGTCAACGTCTGGCTGAATCTAAAGTTTGGAGAAAATCCGTGCATTACTTTCTGAGATAGAGCTATTGCGAAAATCGTGAAAATTCCAGCATAGCAGCGCCACCTATTGGGTGATTAACACTAAAACCTACAACGTTAACAACAACTTGTGTCAACATATAACTAAATATGAAGTTAGATGAAAATTCGTCCATTAGTTCTATAGATAGAGCTATTGAGGCAATCGTGAAAAAGGCAGCACAGAAGCGCCACCTATAGGGCGATTTACACCAACACATAATCTGTAGCAAGTCATATCAAGGATTAACTGAATCTGAAGTTTGATGAAAATCCGTGCGTTAGTTCTTAAGATAGAGCTATTGGGGAAATCGTGTAAATCCTGCGAAATTCATCATAACAGCGTCACCTGTTGGGCGATTTACACCAAAACGTAATCAGCATCATTTCATATCAAGGACTAACTAAATATGAAGTTTCTTTAAAATCCGTGCATTAGTTCTTGAGATAGAGCTATTGCGAAAATCGTGAAAAATGCAGTGTAGCAGCGCCACCTGTTGAGCGATTTACACCAAAAACTAATAAGCATCAATCTGTATTAGGGACTAACTGAATATAAATTTTTATTAAAATCCGTGCATTAGTTCTTGAGATAGAGCGCCCACAAAATTTGTGTCACATACGCACAGACAGACAGACTCACAGAGTCACAGACAGACATTTTGTAAAAACATGTTTTTTGGAATCTCTGACCCCTAAAACGTGTAAATCCGTCGAAAACTGGAATTCGAAAATTTTCATGAATCCAATACTTTCTTCTTGTAAAGATAGAAGAAAGTAAAAAAAATACTGGATTAGCATTAAGTGTCATTCACTACAGGTTAAAAAAAAAAATATTTGAGCTTGATTGGATGAATAATAAGTATTTTATTAACGACTGAAAATTTGAACAAGATATACACTGGTTTCAAAAAATTAAGGAAAAACAACAAAAGTAGAGATTATTCAAAATGTTACATGTGGATTTTAATAAAACTGAGCCACAATATATAACGCATAGTAAGGTATTAAATAAATTAAAAGAAATTACCAGACGATTGTGCTGTTTTAGAAATTAATACAATTATAAATAAGCAAAATAAAGGTGTCAGTCTGGTAAAGGAAAAGCACATTTAATATGGAGTATGATCAGCTCTAGAAGCAATACAGCACATACAAAGATGTGTGATGCTGTGAATTATACGATCGATAAGTTTGCTGTGAAGTGCAAGTCATTGCTCTTGTAAAGCATTTGTAAGCGTGGCAAGGTTCTGAGGAGGGGGATTGAGAGCAGCAACACATCTCCCTAATGCTTCCCAAACATGCTCGATGGGATTAAAGTCCGGTGATCGGGCAGGCCATTACATACACTGAATTGTTTGGCGCTGAAGTGAACCTTCCACGATGCGAGCCCTGTGCGGTCTAGCGTTGTCATCCTGTAACAGGAAATTATCACCTATTGAGCAGGCATGAGGGCGCACATAAACATCAAGAAGGTTATCTCTATAGACGTGAGCATTCACAGTTCAACATGGAATGATATGGAGGTCTGTACGTCCACCCAAAAAGATACCATCCCAAGCACCGATACTGCCTCCTCCGTATGAATGTTTTTCACAAATGTTTGATGGATGATAGCGTGTTCCCAGTTCTCTCGAAATCAAACAACGCCTACTATCGCTTTGGATGATAAACCGGCACTGATCCGTGAATAGAAAATGGTTCCACTGATCAGTCGTCCAGTGAACATGTTGACGTGCCCAACTTAAATGTTTTCTCCGGTGAAGTGATGTGAGCGGCACACAAATGGCTGGTCGCCTCGCGTAAAGACTACCTTCATGTAGCCTGCTATGCGCAGTAGACGTTGATATCAACCTTCCAGTGGCTGCAGCAAGGGAAACTCTAAGATGAGAGGGGATTGCTGTTCTATTCCTTTGTACACATAACCGCAAATATCGATCATTGGTGCTTGTCGTAGCTCTTGCTCGTCTCTGACTGAACGTTCTAGAGGCCGAACCAGCAGTTTGAAATTATTCCCAAAGCCTATGAATAACAGAAGTAATCAGATTTAGCCATCTGGCTACCACGGTCTGACTTTGACCTGCTGCCAATCTTCCAATAGCTCTATATCGCAGTTCTGCGGACAAATGGTTCCTCGAGGTCATACTAATGAATTGGCTATCTCAATTTTCTTATCTCATAATTACAGCGACACCTGCAGCCGTACTCTCTAGCATTCATTTTTATGCTCCTCACAGATGACGCAATCCGATTGCAGCGCCACTAATTTGCATTTTGTAATTTTATTCAACATCTTTTAGTTAACAAAATATGCCAATTTCATACGGATAGGTTTCTTTTTGAACGAGTTATCGCTCTTTTTGTGATTTTTCTTAATTTTTGGAAACCAGTGTATATAGAGAGAGTGCGCTAATAGTAGGAATTGAAAAAAAAAGTTTCACATTGATGAGGAATAATTAATTAGTTCGCTTTTTACGCAGTTGGGTTTTTTGTTTTTTTAAATTTAATTGTTTATTATCAAATTGCTATACGAAGGAAGCCTTATGGGAGAAATCTGGAACAGAAAGTAACCCAAATTATCGTTCTGGTACATGAAAAGGCATCAAAGTGAAAGCCTTACACATTCACGACATAGTGGCGAATAAGCGATAATTTGTCCGTACTTCTTATTTGATGGCTAACATGCTAACCACTGCGCTAAATATTCTCGTTCAAAATGTTTAATAAATGTGGAGATTAAAAAAAATGTTTTCAGTATTAAAAGATTTTAGATAAATGGAGAGCGGCAGGGAAAATAATGAAAATGCTAGCATTTGACATGTTGAAAATGCTATGAAAATGTTAAATTGTTAAAAGATTTACGATATTGGTAGCTCTATTTCTAGATGACTTTATAAAACTTGTCCAATTTTATTTCGTATTTATGGATTTTCACATGTTTAAAATAAAAATTTGGAGATATTTTTAAAAGTAAAAATGAAGATGTAAATAAAAAACTCGCGCATATATATATATATATATATATATATATATGTGTGTGTGTGTGTGTGTGTGTGTGTATATATATATATATATATACATATATACATGATGGTTAAAATTAAACTGACGGTACTCAGAGTCTCATAGCTTCGGTTCTACTGAACGGATCCGAATGAAAATTGATATATACGTTCGTAGATCATACGACTGAGATTTTATTTAAAAGAAAAATTGAAATTTCACCATCATAATTTCACCTGTACTGCTGAAACCTAATACAAATAAGTAGCCATTTCCGAAACGTGATGCCTTATCAAGAAATCTGGTTTTTAAAAAAAGTAAGTAGCCTACTGGCAACAGTGTTTTCATATTATATAGTTTGACATGGTACCGACGATATGTCCTTATCTCTTTTTAAGTATGCCTATCAGTTTCTCCCTTTACTATGCATTTTTACGTCCTTTTTAATAATCTTTCATTTATAATATTCGCGATCCCATTATTCGAAGTGTTTTGAACTGAAACCGAATGGTGTTTAGTCAATTTGAAGACTTTTATTTTTGTCTCTAATTTAATATGCTGTGTTGTTTTCATTTCGTTTTCATTGGTCAATTCACAAACTTCATAAGCTTCACAGCCACTTTGATAACTTTTTGTACATAGCAGTTAGGGGGGGGGGGGGCGCTGTTAGGAGTAACTTCCTCATGTTCGACAAATACATTATGTTTCTGAAATTCGTTTGAATATTTTCTCTACTAATTTAATTCATTTCTGATGTAACAGACGTTGATTTTTTTTCCAATATTAGGGGATTTCTTAACAAAATATCCCAGCTGAATGTGAATGCTTCAATCAAAAATTGAAACAGCTTTATTTCAATAAAACTGGGTCACTATATTCCTATATATATTCCTATTTGTATTAATAACAAATTTCTTTTTGAGATTCATGTAAAATATTTTAAAACTAGTATGATACACATTTGGAATTAGGAAATAATAGGGTAGACCGGGGCACATTTACGCGGATTTTTTTTTCAATGAATTTTCTAATTTTTATGTTTCAACTTATCAAATGTTCGACATTTTGGTTTTATAAAGCAGTTAATAAAGTCAAAATTTGTGTATTCAGTTGTTGACCTATTTGTCATTCCGTAACCGTATTTTTTTTAAGTCCATGTCCTTTGCGTAAACTTGCCTCGTTCCCGGGGAAAGTTTACGCATCAAGTGAGGCACGTTTACGCATATTATAAGTGATACCAAGGCGTAAGTGAAATAAATATTTAATGAAATTGATATGTTTTATTTATAACTTAAAACAATGTTTAGAAAAAAAAGTAAAGAGAATTAATTAATGAACATTTTATGGGCTAAACTGAAAACATAGGGCTTATTGCTAATTAAAAACAGAAATTAGTCATCTTCATCATTACAGTTTTTACAAACAAGAAACAAAGTATTTTCTTTTGCACACTTGTCATGGTACCACCTTTTGCATATAAGACATTGAACCCAGTCTTGACGTTTTTTGGATTGGTTGTATGATTTCAAACAATCAAACACAGTTTCCATCTTCGTCATAAGATTCATTCACTATTTTCTTTATTCCAGAGTGTATAAACTTTTTCCTTTTTGAAGATTTTGGATTATTATTTTTTTTTTTTTACTTTGCTGTTTTCTTGTTCTGCTTCCATAGAAACTAGTAAATTTTTACGTAATTTCTTCTTTTTGAACGTGCGTAAAGATGCCCCGATGTCAATGCGTAAACGTGCCCCTCCGCCATGTTTGGATTTATTTTTAACGTGCAACGGAAATTAGTAACATTTCTGTTCATACAAATACAGTTCTCAAAAAAAGATAAAATTCTGCTAATGTTCATATATTTGCTTATCCTTAACTAAGTATTATTAGTTCACAATAAGTTTCAATAAATTCATCAAAAATTTACTCACCTTGACAGAAAACAGGTTATCCCTTCCGCATGCTAGACTGAAGCTCGACTGACGTTCAAAAACGTGTGAAAATACCCGCTAGGGAGCAGCATCAATCTGTCATGACTGGTGTCGCGCCAGTTATAATTTGTTTCGGAAAAAGTGCACTGCGTAAACGTGCCCCGATCTACCCTACCGTCAGTTTAATTTTAACCACCCTTTATATATAGTTTTTAATTTATTTATTTTGAACATATGGGATGAATTTAAATATCCAGAGACAAAGTAAGAAATTCAGATACCTAGCATAGTTCAATTCTACATTTTATGAAATTTGTAAAAGTATAGCTCTTAAATTGTAATATTTATGGCTTGTGTATTTATATTGTAATGTTTATGATTAATCCCTATCCGGAAGGGTAAATATAAATTAACAATACCTTATTGAAACTACTGGATTCTTTTTCCTTTTTTTATGTTCGGTTGTAGGTAGGATTCGGATAGGAATTTTGATTGGTGTCCGGTATCCAGGGTTCACACGGACCCCATCTGTATCGGGTTTTATAAAATCAAGATAACTTGATGCAAGATTTTAATTCAAATAAAGCCTGCATAAAATGGAAACCGACTCAATAATCTTAGGTGTGATTTGGATAAAATCTAGTCACTCTGATGCAGAGTCATCACAAACGTCCTTTTTTAGCATAAAAAAGCCTTAAAATTATCTTTTATCCATTGTGTAGAAACATACTTAACGGCAAATATTTCTGCATGTATCATTACAACTCAGATTCAAACTTGAAAAATTCTTCATTACTTCTTCTATATTAGGATGTAAAATAGTAATTTATGACATACATTTTCATAAATTTTAAAAGGAGGTGGACTTTAAAAATTATATTTAATTAATTATTTTATCCAACAAGAGATCCGCGAAACAAAATATCTCTATCATAATTTAAATAAGTATTTACAAAAATAATATATAAATTTTTCTGAATACATAAATATTTCCAAATATATTATTTTATTTTTAAAATATTTTTAAATGTTCTATGCGTTCAAATTTGTTAAACATTTTCTCCATTTTTTTTTTTCATTATTACTTCAAAGGTCTTTGTTAAATAAACTGTGCATTCATTTTTTAATCCCAAGAAATCTGTTCAAAAAATATTTTAAAACTGAATTTTATTAAAAATTTACATATTAGTAAATTTTATTACTTAATCGAGGATATTAATATATCAGGATTCTAAAACGAATATGTATACTGATTTTTTGTACTTATGCATCAAGATTATAGCTTAAAGATAGTGAACATGCTGAACAAAAATTAAAACAGAAGGAGCATTTTAAAGATGAATATTTTCTGGAAAATTTATTTTGAGAGATATTAATTGAAAAGCATCAGAGACCGACCGAAAATTCGATTTGGTTTTCGTTTTCCATCCAAAATCAGAGCTTATCCGAAACTTTTTTTTCGGCGAAAATTCGGCCGAACCGTAACTATGTGCATTCCAAAAATGTCCTTTTTACCTTCGGGAACTTTCAACATTACTCACTGATTTGACCTTTATTCGGTCAAATGAGGTACTACTTATTTATTGCTATGAAATTCATTTTTTATTATTATTATCAGACACGACTGTCTCAATGCGTAAATTCAAATTATAAACCAAGAAATTCATATTTGAGTGAACTTTGATGACGCTTTTCACGGGCGCATTAAAAACTGCAGACTTAAAAGTAGTAGAAAATATTTAGTTTGAAACCGCAGAAGTGTACGAAATGATCTTTGAGAATGTTCTAGTATAACATACGATCATTTAGAAAAATCATTTTAAAAGATATATCGCGGTATGTATACACATAAGACAATTTTTAATTAGATGAAATTCGTATAATTATAAAATCCATTTGTGTCGTTGAGGAATTAAAAACATTTTATTTTTTCTGAAAATAATATATTTTGATCAGAGCCTACTTGGGCCACACTTATAATTACACGTATAATTATTTAATAATTGTGTATGTATTAATTACATATAAAAAATTGTTCATTTCCGTTTTCGGCCGAAAATAGGAAGATTACTGAAATTCGGTTTCGGTTTCTGTCTTAATATACTGTTTCGATTGATCCTTAAATATAATATATTATTTTCATATTTACCTTTAAGACGTATGAAAAGACACTTTCAAATATATGTATAAATATTTTAACTATAGTTAGGGAAAGAAAAAATTGATGGTGAAAAAAATTCTGATAACATTATATATGATTTTTTTTTTAAATTTACATACAAAATATATTGATATATTAAATGAATTTGATATAAGTTAAAATGTGGTATTTTAGGATAGCTATATATTAATACTTTATAAACATATATCTATTCACTTGGAAGCCCCATGAAACCTCCCTGATTTCAAATATTAATTGTACGGAAACTATGATTTTCTCACCTATGAAACCTTCACCTCTAAAACTTATATTGTCAATGTAGACCATCCCTTTTCCCTAAATAATATTATAACTTTTGGAAGAGAAATTCAGTTCTATGTATATGTGGAGTGTTCAGTTCTATGTGGAGCACCTACCAAATCACATAATGTGTCATTAGAAATCTATAGCTATGCGACAGATAGTAAAAAACTTTACTTTACAAATTTTATAGTACTTTCTAAACTAATAAAAAATTTCCTTATACTCCAGCTACCACTTCTTTCGAATATTATTCTTCATTTTTGGCATCAACTTAAGTTGACTCGGTACAGGCTTAAATTAGAAATCGCGTTATTTTAAAGGTAAATAATTAACTGTAGAGGGGAGCTGATTTCATCCGTTAATTAAATATGGAGTTGATGTTAAATTTATTTCGTTAAATATACAAGAGGGTACCTTCAGCCACTTGACGGCGCAATATTTCCTCGGGTTCTATGGGACCGATTTCAACGGGAATTCATTTGTACATCTTAGATTACGATTCAGCTACTTTCTGCATTATGAAAGTTTGTCTTAGACTTATGTCACCATTATTTACGAACATTAACGATGCATTATTGTATCGGTTTGTATGGGCTTGATTTCAATGGATATTGGTTCTTTCAACTTAGCTTACGATTGTTTTACAGATTTTAGTTCTACCTTCTAGCGCTAGGGGGACCCATTCTTAACTCACGTTCTATGTGCCAGATTACTACTGGGTTTGGCTCATTCAACTTTGTTTTCGATTGTCTCCTGCGTCCAACACATTATTTCGTATTGATATTTATAAATAGTTTTAAGAGAATTAACATTAAAGAATTGTAACAAAAAGTATAAGTACATGCATTAATACCCCAGGACAGTTTCTTTCTATGATTATTTTATTTTATCAATTGAGATCAACCAATATGAACTCTCCTTGTTTAATTAATTTGATAATCGCTACTCTATAGTATTCAGCATCTTAAATTTTCTAACAAAAAGAATTAAAAACAGTGATACCGTGGTAAAACCGTTTAAAACCGTAGATACCGTTTTTTGAACAATTGGATAATCTCACAAGTATTTCGTTTTTATTTAATATCTGAACTGATAATTTTTTTAAATTATTAGTTGAGTCCAACGAAAACATTAGTTGAGACCCTCAGAAAATCTTTGAATTTCTAAGCTACTGACTATAAGAGTAAAGAAAAAATATATCTAGGCTAAACGTAAATTATAACAAGCAAAACAGAATTTTTACATTTAAAAATATTTTCTTTATCATAAATCAGTTATTTAATAACCAAGCATAGATACAAACTAATTACTTTTACAGACATTTTATCAGTATATATTTTATTAAGAATTAAAAGAAAAAACAAATAATCTAAATAAAGTATAAATTTTTTAATCTTCTTTTGTCAACTACATATTTCTATAGATTTCCGTTTCTTTATTGATATCCAATATCTTATTATCACCATTTAATTTCTAAACGTTTATAACATTAGATATCAAAATACTATACAAACAAAAAACTCAAAAGATTTAAATCTATGGGAAGAAGCACAATTTATTTAAGCTTTCCCTTTCATTTCTGTTCGTCCTTCAAAAGCTAACTTTAATGGATTTCACCGCTTCATTTGATGATGAAAAGAATGAAACAGCGATAAAAAATTTATTCAGAGTGAGACTCCGGGGCATCAAAAGTCACTTCCATTTAAGTGTAAATGAAGTTCCATAGTGAAATGTGCCGAAAGTTTCCTCTCGCATTTCTTATGTTTACGCCGAAATCAGATAGCGCTCTCTACCAATTCAAAGAAATTTTGTCCTCCAAAATAAATAAAACTCGATATATTCCCAGTAGGGTAGCTTTTCAAGCATTTTTTTATGAATTCGCACATATATCAAAAGTCAGCGATTCGTTCCTTAAATTTGGTTCTATTTAAAATTTAAATTTGTTTAGATTTTCCTTCTAAATATCGCCCAGGACTAAGCTATTTGGAAATTAAACTGCAAATTGCATAAATCCGCAATATTAAAAGAAACTGTTATATAAATCGAATGCAGCAAGAATTTTATATCTTATGAGAATAACAACACACAAAAGCGTTGCAGTAATGGACACATAATGCAATTTAGTTCACTAATAAAAAAATATATTGAGTTTTTAATGTATTTATTTTGTTTTAACAATTTTCAAATTTATTTAAAAATCATTAAAATTTATTCATTATTTGGTATTTTTAGGGTTCCGTACTTAAAAAATAAAAACGGAACCATTATAAGATCACTCTTGTGTTTGTCCGTCTGTCTGTCTGTCGGTCACAGCCCTTTTACTCGTAAACTATGCAACGTGGATAGTTCAAAATCGGGGAAGTAATAAAGATTATTGACCCACATATTTACAGATTAAAAAATATTCATAAATATGTTTAGGAAAAATATAGAGAGGCTAATTAAGTTACTTTAAAGAAAAAAACTTTTCTTTGTATATCGTGTGGGTTATCGTGTGAAAGCTTTCGTAACGCTGAAATAAAAAATATATTTCATTTAATTTTAGGTTTTATATTTTCAAAGTTATGATGGAAAATGTAGTGCAAAAATAGGTTCCCCCCATCTTATTCCGAATCTATTGAAACTAAAAGTATGAAAAAATTAGAGGTAGTAGACATTAACCTTGCAGGAAAATTATAGCGATTACCCTAGGTCTCATAGCTTTTGAAAAAATCGCATTTTTCCGTTACATTCAAATTTCGATTTACGGTCTTCAGCAAACGTGTTGAGCAAAGCTAGAGGTACCTATCGTAGCAGAAGTATAAAAAGCATTATTGATCATGAATTTCTGAAAAAATAGTCGGTAATTTACCGAGATATTAACCCTGAAAGACACGGACGGTTTGGACATACATAATGACAAGGACGGCGTACTCTATGCTCCATCGGCTTTTAAAGCCTAGATAACAAATAAGTATATATTTATGTAATGCAATGCCAGTAGCAGTATAAAAGCAATAAACGTCAAATTATCAAAAACAGACTAATTTAATGAGAGTTAATCACTTAAATACTATGGGATTCGTGACTAGTTTCCATTCAGTGGCTTTCTCAATACACCTACTATGTCTTTAAAGGTTAACTAAAAACCTATATGGAATAACAAATATACAAAATAGCTATATTTGCTATTACTTAGGTTCTATATTTCTTTGAACTTTCATGGTATATCCATTTATACTTTTCTAGTATACATGGTGCAAAGAAATGTCCCTTTAACCTGAAAATACTTGCGAACGGAGAGAGCTTCAGCTATGCAAGTGGGGTAACGATATAGTAAAGCGACTACGCCCGATTTAATGAAAACGACAGCAGCGTCCCCTAATGGCGAAATTTGGTAGATAGCCAATGCAAATCGAAAACGAAAAAAGATAGAGCAAAATTTTCAGTTAGAAAGTTTTAGAGCATCAATTATGTAGTAGAATACGACATTTGGTTTACATGGATAAGATAAATCTTCGCTTATTTACCCAAAAATATCCGAAATCGATGCACTCCATTTTGTGTAAACGTTTGAATGGAATAATCAGATGTATGAAGAAGTACGCACAATTTATGCTATAAATACGAACTTATCTCAATACATTTTGGTAACATCACATAAAAAAAACATCACAGTGATAAAAAGAATATTCGGTACGTTCGAAAAGTTCGCCATCGCTCACGATACACGTTTGTATTCGTGAGCGTAATTCTACGTGTTCATTTTTCAGCATGGAACGTCTATTGCAAGACTCTTCAATACGATCACATAGATTTAACCCTTTCAAGGGCGGTGGCTAGACGGTCTATCCACCTAATTTTAATTCCAAAATCTACAAATGGTACCAAGAATATATTAATAAAATTTTGCTTTTGTAATGAAAGTGCAAATTAGCGGGTGTTTGTTTTCTGAGAAATTCGTTTGAATATTCTGGAGTCAGTCAATTATTTCATCAGTTTACGAACAGAATTCTTCTAGCCCTGAATGGGTTATTCTAAAATTTTAAATGCATTGGAAATTAACTCTTTACAGACATTGCAGCACAGTACAACGTCACAATCTGCAATTGTGCACTGCCACATTTCCGGAATGTGAATAGGCAAAGTTGAATCATCGCTCATCGATTTCGGGCATTTTTGGATATGCAGGCGAAGATTTATCTTATCCGTGTGAACGAAATGTCATTTCGTACTAATTAACTGATGCTCTAAAACTTTGTAATTGGAAAACTTGAACTACCTCTTTTCGTTTTCTATTTGCAAAGGCTACCTTCCAAATTTCGCCACTAGGGGTGCTGCTGTCGTTTGCATTTGGTCGGACATAGTCGCTTTACTATACCGTTACCTCACTTGTTTAGCTGTAGCTCTCTCCGTTCGCAAGTATTTTCAGGTTAAATGGACTTCCCTTTGCACCCTAGATACTATACAGCTATACCCAACCCTACGTTATATAGTTTTAGAAAGTCTTAGTATTCTTTTAGCAACGTTATTTTTTAATAATACACTTACTAATTCATATATTATTGTACGGAACCTTCTGTGCGCGAGTAATACTCGCACTTGACCGTTTATTTAATAAATAAAATATTAAATTGAAAGTGCATATGAGATAAATGGGAAATTTAAATCTTGCACATTGACAAATTCTCTAATTGGGCTAACGTGTAACAATATTTACGGTTTCTGAGTACCAATAACTTGTCAATTTTGAAAACAAACATGTAAAACCCTACTAATCTCCCTTTAATATTCTTCAAAAAAGATTCAAATACCAAAATTACTACAAATGTTAAAGTACTAATGATTGGTGAAATTTCTGCAACTCAGTACAAAATAAGTCATCGTTGTCGTGGTGGAACACCTACAACGAAATTACTCAACTTGAAGTCCTCTGGCGTATTAATTAGTTAATCGGAAGAGAAACGAAATGGACATAGAGTAGTTTGGCTTTACATAACAAAACGAAATTCACTCATATTAGTGAATACCAAGTTTTCTGTATATTATTTTAAGATAACAATAAGAATTCGGAGCTGGAGAATCTATTTGGGAACGTAGTTTTATTACTTATAACATGATCTTTTTACATGGAACCAATAAGTACAACTTCCAGACTTAAAATTTCCACAATTATTCAACCTTCAACAATTTATTAATGAATTATTATACCATTTTACTCCCTACAAAAATTTTTATCTGCACAACACGCTGACAATATAGCATATAGTTTAATGAAGCAGTTGGTGAAGCAGCGACAAATGTCTCTAATGACTTCCTTTTTAATGCATTTTGTATTTAATCCTGTACTCATAATTGATTTTATATCTATCATTACTTACAACAAATAATACTGATTTTGCAACAATTAATTTGTAATATATCTTTGTGAATTATTTAAAATATTATGGAAAGTGTGTTCAGCAGGACGGCCAATATCCGCCTCGCATGATTCCGCGTCCACAAGATTCAATTGTATTTTAAATTTTGTGAAGGAGTGAGATATAATAAAGGACCTTTTCATGTAAAAATACTTTAAACGTTTATGCGTGTATAGGAAATACAATGTCGTAAGCTTTTATAGCGATTTAAAATATGAAGAAGTATAAAATTCTTGAATCATGTAAGGATTATCAAACATTTTATAACGGTAATCAGAATATTTTTACGACATAAAATTTTTCCATACAATGAAATGATTCATTTACGAAAATGTATAACGCAATTAAAAATCTATTTTCAACAATGACTACCTATGGACGATTATTTTGTTCATTACTGTAAATCAACGATAAATTGTATACACTGTATAATCTATAGAAAAAAGGTTTGAAAAATCTCCATGATGCATATCATGTCCATTATAATTAAAGTTTTTTAACAACATTAAAATACTCTAGAAACCGGTTTTAGCTGTAGAACATGATTTCACAGATTCTTGTGTGTATATCTCTAACGGAACTGTAAATTCTTCATACGTCATATTCTATAAAAAGCTCGTTGTAGTATTTCTGAGGACGCATATCATTTGCTTTATGTTCGAAATATCGTAACATTACTAAAATACTCCGAACGGAAATTTCCCAATATGCCAAAATGTAATGGAATACTTTGTGTAACTCTGTAAATGAACTATAATAGCTATACATTTCATTTTCACTCTGGAACATGCTACATTGACTTCAAAAACATACATGAATATCATAGATAATTAACTATATTTGTAGATGTTAGAACAAGGTAAGGCAGACAGACACAAAGGCAAACCGAACTCATAAACATTTTTCAAATATGTTAAAATGTTTTAAAATAAAAAAAAAACAGTTTTAAAATTTTAAAATCGGGCATTGACTTTTTTCTATCAAGGTACGACTAGATATTGCTTTAAAAAATATTTCAAATTTCTTACATCTCACAAAGAAGTTAAGTAGCGTTAAAAAATGAAGCTGAATTTAACAGAAGACAATATCAGAAGATCTACAGACCTAAAACCTCTGTCATATTTTGTTTGCTTTATAGTGAATAAGCTTATCTTACATTTTTGTAGAGTATTTTTATCGAGCTTATATCTCAATAAAAATATACAAAGCTTAAGCTTTCACTATTTTTATAGAAAAATTTATTCCGTTTTATGAGGCTTCGAAGGTTGTGTTTTTTGTAAATCTCCATGCAATTGTTAAGGATTTATTTAAAGTTTTCTAAGTTAAGGTCAACTTTTTTTCTTTACATTTTTTATTTTTTATTAATAACAGCAAAAGTCTACTTTTTATAAATTTTCATTTAACTATTCATATCAGCAGTTTTCTTAGAAAGCAAAACTTTTACACATTGAAACTATAGATAACGGAACCTTGTCTAAACAAAACAAATCTAAATCTGAGAATATAATAGAGTACAATTATTACAGACGATAAAGTATATATAAAGGAAAACTGGATTTTTTTTTCAACCTTTGTGGTGGCTATTTGCAACTTTTACAACAAATATTCGGATAAAACAACTATTCTCAAATTTAATTTTGCATTGAAAAAAGAAAATATAATTTTATTGTTCAAAAATCTAAGACAATATATATATATATATATATATATTTGAAGCAATCAAATTTGTTCGCTATAGTGTTTGTAAAATAATAAAACATTTAATCTCACAATAATGCTTCCAACCAACTGGAGCAAAATATTTAAAAAATACCACAATAGACTGTTTTGAAGTAGTTTTAATTATATATTTAATGTTTCATATAATTTAAAGTATACGTGTTACTGAAAAAAATACATTAAAAGTATAGCAAATTATTATTCTGAATATTTCAATGTAAATCGTTAGAAATGGAATTTTAAATCTTTATGATAAAAATTTAGGTCTTTACGTTTTCTGGCGGAAATTTCAAGTTTAAAAGTTTTGTGTTTTTGCGGGACGGTTTCAATGTCTAACATTCTGAATTGCAACATTCACTGTATTGAGTTACTCACATGAATAAACATTCAGTTTATTCATAAAAGTTAATTTATAATCACAAAGAGGCAATTTCTTAAGACACCTATATACAAATATATGCTTGTAATAAACGTTAGTTCATTTTATAGTTATCTTCAACTACATAATTCTACAAAATCTAATTTCAATAAACATTTTCATCCACATACTCATTAATATCTTATCTTTGCACTAGTATTTAAAATTATTCTCTTTTGCACAACGAAATTTACATGAGATCAGAACTGAATAGAGCATTAGTGAAAATAATTTGTTTTTTCACTTCGCAATTCCTCAAACTCTGAGGGAATCATATATTTTATTCTTTCCCGAGACAATTCAATAAACATATTATTATTATTTAAAATTGTTCTAATAAATGTGCATTATTATAAATATTTCGAGATTACTAGAACCACGATGAAATAATTACATGATAATATTGCGTTTCTGTTTGGAAATAGAAGACAGATAAATGTGCATTTTAGGAAGATTACTCAACTATAAAGCCCTTTTAAAAATTAATTTTACTTATACTATAATTAAATATTGTATAATTTGAAACTGTGGTGGAAAGCTACGAATTTTTGTATAAAAACTGTTCCGAAGATTTCACAAAGACAAATTTGGGGAATCTCGATACAAAAATAAAAGTACGAGAGTAGAGTAACAAATTTTATCCATGAAATTTGTTGTTTGTTTAAATCTCATGAAAATTCCCAGAATTAAATAAATAACAGAAAACAGAAATAACTAAATTTATGGTAACTTAAAGTGAGATGCCGTAATGTACAAGATTCCGTATCACGTAGTTTTCAAATAACGTAAAGCGAGGAGAGTACGCGCGGTAGGAGAGATTGCGCACAAAGAGATTCGACGGGAAGGAGCAGAGTTGCGCGCCCAGCGACTCCAGGTAGATGTATAGCATCATTAGTGCAGTGTCTACATGAATGTGCATATTGATTATTCCAAGCGTCTTGGATAAAACAGTGCTATTTTGTTTTGTTTTTCCAAAGTAAGTGCTTGAATTTTCATAACTGTTCGTCAGAATTTTTATAGAACGTCACTAATACAAAATATTTTGAACTTAAACGATTTCGTATAAACCTGGACTAAGTATGAAAACACCAAAAAATCATTTTAGAAGTGACCATATTGAAATAAAAGGCTGCGCAATCACTTCTAGCAAAATTGGAATGTTTGCGCATCTGCTACTTAGGAGAGATGGCGCATTTCCCCATAAGTTTCAGTGCTAGGAGCGATTAAACAGCTTATTGATAAATTTGTATGAATTGCAAATTACGTGTAAAACATATGAATAAATCAATTTTGAAATAATTTCGGAAAAACACATAATTATCAAAACTAAATTAGGCAACAAATTAATTTGCAAAAAAATACTTTTGCAGAAATTTTTTTTATTAATAAATTAATAATACAGTTGTTATTAAATAAATTTTATGTAATTATTTTTGTCAATAAATTAATAATATATTTGTTAATAATTTAATTAAATATTTATATATTTTTTCTATTTTGTGAGCAATTAATTTGCTAATAAATTAATTTTGTTAACTGAAATAAATTTTCTAATACAATGTTTTGGAAAAGCTTTCACCCATTCCAAGTAGTGTAATGCCATCGAAATCAAAAGGAAAAAGAGTGCAACTAATGTTACTGATCCACAAAATATACATGAAAAAAGACTTAAGAAGGATGCCACTACAAATAAATAAATAAATAAATAAATAAATAAATAAGTAAAAAACAGCTGAAGATAACGTACTTCCAGAAAAACTGGGATAAAAAACTCAAGGAAAAAAACCGAAGGTCAATGAGGATGAGTGCACTGAATGTTTGGAACTGTACCAGGAGACAACTTCGACAACTAACTCGATTTAATGTATTGCTTGTTGCAGGTAATTGCATGAATGATGCACGATTTACAACAATAAGTGCATCGATTGTGGACGACGACAACTTCGGTTAGCAAACAAAATACGAGACTGTGGAAATGGAAATGAAGTAATTTTCAAGTTAAACATATTATCAACTAGATTAATGTTATTTTCTAATCTTACTAGGGCTTGCTTTTTCTGATATTTTAATCTTCTTAAAATAAAATTTTTAACTGTTGTTAAATTTCTTTTTTTTATTTATTATTTAGACATTTGGTTGAAATATTCATTCCTTATACAATAATAATTGCTCGCAAAAACCTTTCAACAATGTCGATTAAATGTAATTATTATTTTTAAAATTTTAATTGTAGTTATTATTAATAACAATCTTTTCTACCTATGTGCGCAATCTCTCCTACCCATGTGCGCGTTCTCTCCTACCCTGTTAGGAGAGATTGTGCAAAATAGTTTTCTTGGTTTTATTACTGCTGTTCTATTAAATTACAGTATAACAACAAAATAACAATGGAAATGCATAAAAAATAAATGAAGTCAAAATTATTCATGCATAGTTTAACAAAATATTAATATTTAGATTTTTTATTATTATTCTTTTGAAATGTGCGCAGACTCTCCTCGCTTTACGTTACGCAGTCGACGTAGGGAAGCGCTGCTCATTTGTAAGGAAGCGTTTCTCTAGCGATACATTAATTTCCATTTGCGTTCTTTTTTTTAATTTTTAAGAAGTACTTTTTGCTATTTCGTCTTAACACGTCTGGTAAGTGTCCAAAATCTTTTACGTGACTTCTTTATCTGCCGATAAGGTTAGTTGGAGAAACTGGACCCACGAGATAACTGGGCCATAGTCTATTTTATAAAAAACCGTTGATGTATTTTAAGTTTTAGCTTTTGTGAACAATGCCCCTTAATCTCTACTTCCTAAAACAACGTGTGTCAACTCAATCATAACTCTCACTTTGCTGTGATAGGTTGTCGAAAATTTACATTTCTTTTTTTAAAAACAACGTCAATTTGGTTGAACTTCCTCGGCTTTTTATTAAAATACTGTAAGTACTTTTATTAAACAATCTTTTTTTTTTAAGATTAGGCATATAACTACATTAATATGATTAGGTATCTATGCATATTTACTTCATGTTTCAAATGTAAGCCCGTTGTCCCAGTTACCCCATAATTTTTTCAAGAATGGGGTAACTGGGACATGTATCCGTATCCTGGGAAACTGGACCATGCTGGATCCTGTTACCCCAATAGTTCTAAATAATTTTTTTGAGTTTCTCTTACAACGGGAATAAATTTCTCCATTTTTTTTTTTTTTGTTCACAATAAAGAAAATTATAGGATACCTTATTAAAATTATGTAATAAAATTTAAAAAAAAAGCATATTGGGTGGTATCAAACAAAATTTTGCACCCCTTGAAAGGCGGAGATGCCGTTATGGCATCACATAACTTTAATTCGTAATTGCCCCATTGGCACCGGAATTTTATAATGAAAATTTCTCCTATATTAAGTACGTGAAAATATACTTTTACTTGTTTGCAAATAGATTATCTTGTAAATACTGTTGTCATTATATTATTTCAACATTTTACGAATGCAAGTACCTTGCCCCTGAAAGCGAGATAGCGAAACCTTCAAATTGTACGATGATACTGATAAAGTACTTAAGTACTTACGTAGGCGTTTGTTCATATATTTACCTTGCTATTTTTTCCTTAAAATACCCATGTGACTTTTATACTTATTGTCTATACTAAAGTATATAAGTACTTACTTAATTTTTATGTTTTTGGTATAAATGAATCTAATATTTTCACTTTTAGTGCTTTTTTTAGACACATTGACAGCAAAGGTTTCCATTACAATGCTCTTTATCGGCATATAATTTACATGATTTACCTGGTTTAAAATTTTTTAAGTTGTTTACACTTTTTCAAACAGGACCTAATATCCCGTATGACAAAAAATAAACGCGTGTGGAACATAGATCCTCCTGGTCCACTTACCCCATTTTTATGGGGCAACTGGACCCATGAGGCAAGAAAGATGAAATATGCATATTTTTATATTTTTAAATATTAAAATGTAATTTTGAGCATTTCTGTCTGAAAGAGGGGACGTAACTGAACATATTTAGAGAAGTTCAGACTTTAATTCAAATGACCATTAGATTTTTGAAGCTGAATTGTCAGAAGCTCCAGAGTCACATTGTAAAATCATGGCCCAGTTGCCCCAACTAACCTTATAAGACTTAGTTTAAACACCAGAGCAATAAATCTTATGTTTTTAGAGACTAGTGGTTCCTGGCCTTTCTGCAAAGCATAAATGGTGCCCGGCTCCCGCTTCTTCTTTTAAGTGGTGGGCACTGGCGTCTTGTCCAATACTTTGGGGTGAGTCGGCGAAAATTTTTGGGGGTTAGATGCCGGTTTTTTTCCCTTGGGGTAAGATACCGGTTATATAACGCTGCTCAGTTGTAAGGAAGCAGGATCTCTAGTGATACTTTCATTTCCATTTGCGTTCTTTTTTTTTTAAGTAGTACTTTTTGCTATTTCGTCTTAACACGTCTGGTAAGTATCCAAAATCTTTTGCGTGACTTCTTTATTTGCCTATAAAAGTCTTCGTTTAAACACCAGAGAAACAAATCTGAAGTTTTTAGAGACTACTGGTTCCTGGCCTTTCTGCAAAGCATAAATGGTGCCCGGTTCCTGCTTCTTCACGTCAGTGGGGGGGGGGGGGGGCACCGGCGTCTTGTCCAATACTTTGGGGTGAGTCGGCGAAAATTTTTGGTGTAAGATACCGGTTATTTAATGTTGCAGTCAAATGCCTGGTTGTTTCTTCATTGTTAAAATTACTCTTTGCTATTAACTAACTTCTCAACAATTTCACACAGATAATTTAAATCAGTAATTAAATCGTGATTTTAATCAACTGATTAAAGAAAAATCATTGATTAAAATTATACATTTTCTACATGTTTAAAATGACATAAAGAAATAATAAAATCTAAGGTGAACATAATTTGAAAGGTTTTTATATGTATTCTGCCTTATAAATGAACTTTATTGGCCTTATAAATAATTGTTTAATAATTATCAATTTTAATCATCATTAAAAATGTTATGTAAATGCAGTTAAAAATAATTTTAATAAGTACAAATATCGGTAGTATATAATATAGTTTCAGATAATTAAGGGTTTCTGGCCCCTACTAGCTATGCTCGCCAACCTCCATCCAGACACCGCAGACTTTAAAAACACGGTAGTAATTTGATCTGGTTTGAAAAGATTACGGAAGATGAAATCGTAGTTAAACGACTACTGGTGATCTCCTGTAGCCAGGTTTCCATTCATTTCCCTTTGGCTGAGGAATTTTAAGACAGAATCAATTGTTGTCGAGACAGCTAACTGCTACTTTCGTGATTGATTAAATAAGATAAACCCAACAATTTAAAATTAACTTGTATAAAATGGCTAAGTAAACAATTTTATAAAGACGCTATACGAAAGACATTTTAAATATGACGTAATTTTCACCAAAGTTTTTTTTTCTCATTTTATTATTCAAATAAAAATAGATTTAAAGGCCTTTAAAAGTCAAACTAAATCGGTGTGATAATAGGAACTGCGAATTTCAAAGTTTCTCAAGCCTTTCTGAAAAGCAATTAAATAAGAAGTCAAAGTATAGAAAGACAATATCTTCAACTGACGATGATATGGGTGATGATTAAATTCCCTCCCAAGATTCAGAAGACGAGGATTTTTTTTTTTTAAGTGAATGAAAATTGTTGAATGAGTATTGTTGGATGTGTCTAGCAGAGTGCAATAAAACCTCGGGAAATTGTTATGGGATCAGGTGCATTCAGTGAAACAGTTGGGTATATAAAAGCTGCTGAAAGTTCCTAAACAGATGTGCAGTTTATTGCAGACCTGGGATATTGCTAAAAAGAACAAAGGGACATATTAAAAATATTAACAAAAAAGCTTGACTTTAAGGCACTTTATCACAGTGGATTTACCGTACTTAAACTTGTTATAATGCATAAAAATAGTCATACTTAAGAGTCATATTCTTTTAAATGTTAAGTAGAACATAATATATTAAATAAATATTATACAAACAAAGATGTTAACATAACATAAATAATTATTTAACACATAAATATTAGTTTGTTATTTTATCATATTGCCGACGTTTATTACATTCATATTTTTGTAATTTCCTAATAATAAGTAAGTTAACAACTTTAGTATGTCTAAAATATTAAAGTTACTTTTATTCGTCCCATTATGTTTTATACTGCTTCACGAAAATTATTGTTACATTGAAACTCAATAAGGCATCTTACTCCTAGATAGTTGGCCATCTTACTCATACCTATGTGTAAGATGCCGAAATGCAAGTCTTTAGAAAATAACAATTTTCGATGCTGTCTGTAACATCTGTGAAATGAAATAAGTTTTTAAATCATGCATATGATTCCAAAATTTAAAGACATCAATGAATAAAAAATATAAACAACAGGCAATTCTTAGTGGCCATATTTCGTCTCCTCTCCTAATTTCGTACCCCTTAACTTCTCCGCTTCTACGACAGTGTCACCACATATGACGCAAGGCACAGGGGACGGGAGGTAAAAGGAGTCAGGGTTGAAAGTTTCGTTCGCCAAGACGCATACATAAATTAAAGACTGAGAATTTCCTATTTATAGAAGACCCGAGTTTTTATTACGTCGTTTGTAGAACGTTATTTACTGTACTGTGAGTATTTATTTCTTATTCATTGCCTGCATTTTATATTGGTAAGATGCTAACAGTAGCATACAGTGAGTTTTAGGACGCCCAGTTCATCTTACGGGAACTGAAGCTCTGTCATATAGGGAAGTAGCGTGGTCCTAGTTTCGTCCCCCTTGCAGTTCTTATTTTCGTCCCGGGGACGAAATTAAGAATGCTTTTTCGTGACATTTTTTTTTCTCATGTTTGGATGGCTAATGTTTCGTTATGTTATTCTTCCTCTGATATTAGTACATTTCTTCGTGCCTTACTTTAATGTGATTAAAGTATTTACTCATTTAGAAATAAATTTTGATTTAGTTATAAGTTAAGCCTCGGCGTATTGGATTTTTTGGGGGGACGAAATTGGAACCATATTTTTTTTTTCCAATTTTTAGATACTTTTGAAAAGACAACTTTTTTGCATTGTTAAAATTTTTTTATTCGACATTTGTCTATGTTTATATGTGCGTCGGTAATTAATCTATGCAAAATCCAAATTTGGTAGATTTTTAATGAAAATTACAACTTCCAAGGGCCTAAAGGTGACTTGGGGACGATAATAGAGCACCTTACCCTAAATTAAAAACTACGGCATCTTCGCCCAATCCACCCTAAATTTGTATTTAAAATAAAATTCTGTTTTCCTCATATATTGCTTATTCTTAAAATTATTGTTGACTACACACAGATAGTTTTGCCCTTATCCTATTATCAAAATAGCTTATATGTAAGTTTCTTTTTTAACACACTTTGTACAAAAAAGGGGGTAATATATTTTTTATGTCAATTTAATTGAAGTGATTAATAATCAGAAATATTGTAGGCTACATTGAGGTTTACATTAACAACAATATTATTAAATGCATGCTATTTTTTTTTTCTTAAAAATGTCACTGACTGAATAAATTATCAAACGTTTTTGAACTGAAAAAATTTATTGGCGCACAGCACACCTTTTTTCTTCGCAATGAAGAAACTCATTAGCCAACAGAAATTGTTATTCATGCAACAAAATGCATATTCAATTAGAAAATTTTCCGGGCAGCGAATAAAGCTATCTGATATGGCTAAAGGTAAACGGTTATTTATGCACAAAAGCAACGTTCACAAAAAATGTTTTATTTTCGGAGATTTGATTTATGTACAGTAATACTTATTTATTGATATATACTCATGTACATACACGCAGGTGTGCCCTCCTATGTCACATTGTTGCCAAGGGTTATGAAATTGTCCAAATACAGCCAAATTTGGCGATAAAATTGTTGCTATGTATGTGTCGAAACTGCCTATATCTGTCTAATTTGTCAACATTTCCATTCAAGTCCGATTTTCACAATAAGTAAGAATCTTCAATAATTTGGGTCTTTATCGAATTTGCGTATTTTTTTATATATGTGTACAGAATTACTTATATATTGACGTGTATTTACGTACACACACGCATGAGTGCTCCTTGCGTCAAACTGTTAACCAGCTTGCAGATATTCAGCAAAATGTTGCCATATTGGATGAAGAAACTACTTGCTATAAACACGTTTAGTCGAGCCTAACTGCCAATCTACAGGCAAAGAGTTCGACTCTCGGCTGTGTAATATTCACTATTATTGTGTCACTACCCTCATTGCATGCATGGTCACGGTGACGTCGTTGTGACGTCACTGTAAGTCACTGTGGTCACGTCACATCTGTGACCAAAATGCCACCACTCAGTGATGTCACATTGTGACTGAGATGTGAAATTTTTAGAAAACTTTAAAAGATTACGAAAATTCTTTAAAACATATTATTTACTGTAAAATTATATTTTTCTAGCAATTAAAAAAATTATGACGTCATTGTTATGACAATGCATGTAACGTACGTCACGTCACATATGTGATAAAAAAAACCACCATATTGTAAGTCGCAATGTGACAGAAATATGAACTTTTAAAATCTTTGAAAATGAAGAGAAATATTTTAAATAGTATTTTAAACAGTCGCGAGTTTCAGCGGCATAAGGAATGAAAATATATTAGTGCATAGCAAATGTTACCATTTGCTGTCTTGAAATGTTACCAATTCTGTCACGAAAAGGGGGGGGGGGCATAATACATAAAGTCCACGATACAAGCATTAATAAACTAAATTTTCACGCTATATTTTATCAGTTTGATATCTAAGACAGTGAAAGTATACTTTTTTCATGATTTCAATTTTATCTAGCATTGCAATTTAACATAATAATCCTTCACTGATTGTTATTATTATAAAAGTGTTTCTCGGAAAAAATTGTACGTGCTGGAGTAATTTGAATAACATAGGAGTATTAAATCTGTACACTTTACATATTTAGTTTGCAGGGAGGAATTTTTATTTTTTTGCCAACCAGTGGCATTCGAAACACTTCTGTGGTTTCAAACTAAAAGTTTTCTATTACAGTTAAGTGTGCAGCTTTTAATGAATACGTAGGAAGAGTCTTCAGAGTTTATACATATATGCATTTCTTGCTTTATAATTTGCATTTAAGTCATATTTTTTCCGGTTAGTGTTTAACTATTTTAAGTAACTATTTTTTTTCAAAAATTCTACTTCTTTCAGACTTTTTAAATAAAATTAAAATATTTTCCGAAAATAAAAGAAATACACAAAATTTATGCATAACTTATGATATAATTAATTATTCGTATTTCAAATTTGTATTTTAGAGATATGACTTTTAAAAAAAAAAAAGTTATTTTAGAAATTGTTTTATTTTACAGAAAATTAATATGAAAAGAAGGAAAGATTGACAGAATTATGAATATTATTTATAAAAAAGAAACTTTACAATACATTTTAACTTTAATTATTAGGAACTGATGAAAAGAAAAGGGTAAAATACATTGGAAAATTCTTCAAATAGAAAATATTAATTAAAGAGACTACCATAAAATTATTGCACATTTAAATTTATAATCTGTTGTATACAACAGGCATGAAAAAGTTCCCCCTAAAGAAGGAATTCCGCCTTTTTTAAGACAATTTTGGTCATTCTCTGGATCGATGCAAAAATGCAAAAAAAAATATTGGAAGCATAGGTTGGGGGGGGGGGGGGATATTTTGTCTACTCAAATCCTTGGAGTTTGTTTCTGAATTACTGTTCAAAAGAGCTATCAAATCAAAGGAAAGATATAATATAAGCATATGAAAGTCGTGCAAATGAAGTTTTTAATGTATCTTTCTATAGTGAAAATTTTGTTAGACTTAAGAAAGAAAATTTTCAATTTTTGAATAGAATATTTTGTCCTAAAAACACTTTGATTTAAAAGATTTTTCTTTTAATGCTTTCTAAGTTATGAAAAGAAAATAACAACCGTATGCATTTTATTCTATAAATAAAAGTTAAAATGTGTCTAAATTATAAAAGTTTGGTATCATTCTATAGATGAAAAACTTTATCCAACTTTTTTCTTATTTTTTGCTTTCATGCCTGATACAAAAACAAATAAGCGCTAAGGAACACCTGCCGAAATCGTCTGCGTAAAATATAACCACAGAAAAAGACTTGGGAAGTCGTTCACTATTTAGAACATCGCCACTATCTACAACAGTTCTTTTAAGATAAGCTAATGACAGCAGCCATTTTAGGATACACAAATATTATTAAAGGAACATAAACCTAAGTCTTATTTAATTTAAATATTTTACTCCTGATGTGTTATGAGTTAAATTGTTCTATGTTATATTAATAAGAGACTGATATGTAATTGTTTTCAGAAACTGATTCAGACTGATTTATGGTTACATTCATAAGGAAATTAATGAAAACATTAATTTTCAGTTACTTGAGATCGAAAATATGTTGAGACAATGATTTAGTGTTTTTTTCGGCATTTCACTGTTTTCTGATTACTAACACTTATAGATTATATAGATATTCGATTATTATGATATTACGAAATTGTTTCAGATTAGAAATTAGCATTATACTGGGAAAATAACCTTTTACATATTACAGTAGTGAAACTTTTGAAAGAGTTTTCTTTTAGTGCTAATAATATTTTTAATTATTTTTTTAAAACCTACATCTTCATACCTATGTTTTCAGATTTAACCTTTGTCAAAATTATAAAATAATAGAAATTCCTTATAACATATGGAAAGATTTTTGAGATATTGTTAAATCTAATCATGCATTTAATTCATCTATTGTAGTTTGTTGTTGTTTAATAGTACAACTATAAATACTAATTATTATTTTTAGTTTTTTTTAAATTCGTATATTTATTTTTTTAAATTGTATGTAAGCATTTTTTTTTCTGTTTGTGATTTTAATCAAACATTTAATTATAGACATTTTGAATCAATTATTAAATTTTCTTTTATTATAAACTCATTTTCTACGTTTATGATGCACATAATTATTAGCACTAAAAAGTAAAATATGATATTTAAGCATTGAAATAAAGTGTTTTTCATGCTTGATAGGAAGTTATAGATCAAACTGCTTTAGTATATATTTTTTTAAAGATCATATAATACAGGATACATAATATAGGACACAAAGTTGAAAAGCGATTATGACTTCGGTTTGTCTCTCCGTCTGTCCGCGCTCTAACTCTCGTAAATATACTCGGATTGCCCTAAAATTTTTGGATGTTATTGACGTTTACCATAGCACGGTCCCTATTTGTAATGAAGTTTGTAGCATGTTTAGTTCATTTACAAGGACTGCCAAAATTATCCCGCTACATTACGGCCTATGGGAAAAAAAATCGTTTCAAATGATTTTTAATGATTTTACGCACGCTTTCAAACAGAATAAAATTGATATGCATTTATGAAGCGCACTAAAATATGCATTCTGTTGACAATGCGATGCAAAGAATAGTTATTGTTCATTTACAGGGCTAAAAAATAATTCCAATACATAATGATATAGGGGTGGAGGGAATTGTTTGCTACGTACTTTAATTATGATAATCTATTTCATATATAATGAAATTGCAATACGTCGCGGAGGTTTACATACTATAAATTATTTCATGAATAATACGAATCATACGTATATAGCATTTACAGGGACACATTATATAAAATATTTCAGATACTATATGGTATCCGACTTACTGTACATTATCAATGACGGTTGGAAATGCATTTTTAATTATGATATGCACTTTTATGATTCACTATATTTATGCATAGTATATGGTGTATATAAATGCTATAATTCCTATACTAAGGCTACACAAAAGTATTCGTAAGGGTTAGTGGGTATGGGCGCAAATTGCTTAAAGGTGGTTTTTAAATGAGTTATGCTTTTTTTTTAGCTGAACTGCATTTAATTTACTAAGAAATGATTGTAGAATATAGATAAAATGATATAAAGGGTCACGTAAAGAATTGGATACATAGCCGTCTATAGAATATAATTTCTGGAAATGTGATTTCAGCAGTTTTAAGAGTGTCTTAGTTTGAATTAAATTTCAACTAAATAGTCGCGTGTAATAAAGATTCTAGGTAAACTACAGGGTTGTACAAAAGTATTCAAGTATGTTTCCATATATTAGTATAAATTGCTGAAAGAGAATTTCAATCTGTTAGGCATTTTCTTGCTAAACTAAATTTTCCTGTTATATAGTATATATATCAACCTAGAGATCAAATACAGGGCTGTTCAAA
Organism: Maratus speciosus; assembly: GCA_963932465.1. Lineage (NCBI taxonomy): Eukaryota > Metazoa > Arthropoda > Arachnida > Araneae > Salticidae > Maratus > Maratus speciosus. The sequence goes on along the minus strand of OZ010787.1, from coordinate 238,564,410 downwards.
AGAATTGGAAAACATATTTGTCTATGGACGTTAACTGCTGAAATCAGTTTTTCATATGTTTTATGCGTTTTCAAAATTTTTTATTTAGTTATCTTATTTACGTTATTTCCCAAAATTACGATGTCTTGTTAAAGCATTCAAGAAGTGTTGGAAAGTATTTTATAATCTATGCTTAACGCATGATTTTTCTTACTTATTTTTTCTATTTCCCAGATCAGTCTTTTCCTATAAAACATACCAAATATATTTAGCTCATATTCACAAATTACAATATACACGGGAATAAAAAATTTAAATAAATATTGCTTATCATACCATTCTATAAATAATAGTTCTATTAATATCCGTTAGACTCCATGTTCGTATTTAATAAAGCAATGAAAAAACACAACACATTAAAAAACTTACACATTCTAAATATCAAGCTTGAACTCAATATCAAGCTTACAACTTAATAAAAAATATGTCAGTTGATAAGCATTCTTTTTTAAGTGGAGAAATTAAAAATGTTTTAGAAGAATAGGGCTTCAAAATAGCGATGTTTTGCTAAAAAGTACGGTAAAAAGATAAGATTTTATATTTACAACAGAAGTTCATTTTAAAATTCATCGCAGCATTAATACTTAGAAATTTTCCAGAGAGAAACATTCGCCTTATATACAATATTTCAAATGAAAATCAAATTTCAAATTAATTGCTTAAAAGGCGCAAAGGCCAACATAGTGAAAAAGATTCCACGCCGGGACTCGAACCCGGGCCATCAGTATAGTGCACTGACATTCTACCGACTAAACCACATGGAAGGACACCCAGCCTGTAAAATTTCTCACTATTACATTTTGGCAAATAAACAAACGCAGCACAAGATGGAATATTTATCGTGAGCCACCCACATGGGGGTAGACACGAAGCTCAATTAAATCCAGCATCGATTGAAACTATATTAATACTTGGAAAAATTTTCCAGGGAGAAACATTCGCCTTGCATACAATATTTCAAATTAAAATTGCCTTTAAGCAATTAATTTGAAATTTGATTTTCATTTGAAATATTGTATGCAAGGCGAATGGTTCTCTCTGGAAAAATTTCCAAGTATTAATATAGTTTCAATCGATGCTGGATTTAATTAAGTTTCGTGTTTGCCCCATGTCGGTGGCTCACGATAAATATTCCATCTTGTGCTGCATTTGTAGCCTTGTCAACATGTAATAGTAAGAAATTTTACAGGCTGGGTATCGTTCCATGTGGTTTAGTCGGTAGAATATCAGTGCGCTATACTGTTGGCTCTGGTTCAAGTCCCAGCATGGAATCTTTTTCACTATGTTCGCCTTTGCGCCTTTTAAGCAATTAATTTAAAATTTGATTTTCATTTGAAATCATCACAGTGTTTATGACAAGCTCGTCACAAATGAAACATATTTCACAAATTGGTCACAGTGTGACTTCAAAGCATTGTCACTTTCGTCACAGGTTCGTCACAAAGTTAATGCCAAAATAGTCACAAATGACACAATTTTCACAAATTTGTCACACCGTGACTTCACAGAGTTGTCACAATGTGACGTCACAAACGACCTCTAAAACGGCCATAACGACCTCGCATTCTAGTCACTATGACGTCACATCGACGGTCACAAAATCACAGTGTGACTTCACAACGACGTCGCCGTGACGTCACCATGCCTTACGGGTATTATTGTGTAATTCCATCCCTTCAGGGTCGATAAAATGAGCTCCAAGCTAGCTTGGGAATTAAACCAATACCGAAGCTAGTACAAAGCCCGGCACGTTGAGAGTGACGTCACTAACCTCGGTCAAGTCCTGGCGATCTCCGTTTTTTTTTTTTTTGCGTTCGTCATCATGAATTTCGAGTTTGTTCCAAAACTTAATTCAACCGTGACTTGAATGCACAGCGTATGTAAAATAAAATATATAAACATTCAAAGATTTCCCTTTCTATTTACATGATTTCATAAATGAAAAATATATAATTCTTAAATATCTGCGCTTTATAATTATCAAGAATCAAGGTCAGATATTTAAGAATTATATTATTTTTTTAATTAACATTTGAATAATAATAAAAAAAATATGTATCTATTTTTTTCTATTAAGTAATATTTTATTTATTTTTTATGTATTATAAATACATAGTCATTCCGTGAAAGGAACACTTTCTTATATTTTAATCTTTTTAAAAAAATTCATTAACGCCTCTTTTTTTATGTGCAAGTTACAGTTTTTTTGTAACATATTTTAAAATTAAAATCAAGTGTATGCAACTTGTTATGATTATTTCTAAATCAGAACAGTTGCTGCCTAATTAAATAGTTTGATTAATGGTTTGCAATGTATTTAGGAATTTTACTTACATTTAATTGCATTTAATCAATTTATTAAGAATTTTGTGTTAATTTTTAAAAGAGAAATAGAAAATTCTAATAAATCCGCCCTCTTTTCATGTCTTTTAATAAAAGTAATACATATAATTACAAAATAATTGAGCATTATATATTTTTTGTTGTTGTTAATTAACAATTAAATAACAAGAAAAGTAAGAATCCAATTCATTTTTTATTTTCTACTAAGTAATATTTTATTTGCTCATTTTAAGGAGACGACACTTTCTTGCATTTTAATCTGTTAAAACGTTTTTTTAAACTATATTATTTTTATATTTATTTATTTTTTTTTTATGTGCAAGTTCATGCTTTAACACATTTAACATTCTAACACATTCACATTCTATCATCTTTCAATTAAGGTAAGCACTTACTTGCAATACATATTTGCCATTTTCGTGAATGTTAAGAGTGTTATTCATTATCTATTAAAATATTTTTATCTTGTAACATGCACTTGCATAAATAACAACAATAATAAAAGATAAGTGTATTATATTTGAGGCAAAGGCCCATTTGTATATTATCCCTAATAGTTTTAATTGCACGATATTAAAATTATATATTTATTATTTTACTAGCTGCTAACCCCAGCGATAACCGGGCCCTTGATAAATGACTCTTTAATGAACTTCAAATTTGTATGATATTATATGTTTAACTCCATTTTGGAGATTTCATATTTTTTCAAGTCTAAAATCGCGAAAAAATATTGAATTGAAAGTATATGCAATTTTTCACTGGGAAGGATTTCTATGGCGCCGGAAAGGGTGGGAATCACTTTTTTACCATTGAAAATACAAAATCGCAAATCTTTCGGGGTACATGTCATTGCTCCGGGGGGAAAATGCCCCCTGAATTCAACACTATTTTTAGTGGCGCGAAGTCAGCCCCGTTTCGAAGAAATTTCACACAGTTTTGCAGTGCTGCCATCTAAAATAGGTAAAATAAAATACTTTTTCATATTTTTAGAACTTTAGGGTTATTTTTATTTACACTGCTCAAAAAAATTAAGGGAACAAGCAAAAAAGTGAAGAGAACAGTGCAAGACAGCCATGTATGGGCATAATGGATAATACACGTGTATCAATGCGCAATACAGAAAAAAAGGCGTAAAAAAATTATAAGGGAGCTATTATTCTTTGAAAAGATGAAAAGAACATGAAAACATGGTGTAGGGCAACAATTTGGTTTCTTGTAAATGTTAAAAAAAAAAAAAAGCATTGTTTAGAAATGATGCAAGATTTTTAATATGGCACGTGGTCTCCTCGTACAGCTAAGACAGTTGCACACCTGTTTTCCATGGATGCGATGACGTTATCGATAAGACTTTGGGGAATACTGTTCCACTGCTCAAGAATTGCAATCTCCAAGTCCCGGACAATAAAAGGAGGCCTCGGTCTCGCAGCAATGCGTCGTCTGAGTATGTCCCAAACATGCTCGATTTAGGTCAGGAGAGCATGCTGGTCATTCCATACGCTGTATTGTTTTAGCTTCAAGCATGTTTTTCACAAGACGGACTGTATGAAGTCTGGCATTATCATGCATGGATAAAAAGAAATCACTAATTGCTGCAACATAAAATATGACATGATGTCTCAGTATCTCGTCTGTATAACTTCGGACCATCAAAGCGCTATTCCGAATGATACGCAGGCCCGTACGTCCACCTATGCTGATTCCAGCCAATAGCATCAACCCACCTCGTCTGTAATGTGATCTTTCACGAATAAATGTGGGATTACTTTGTGTGCATCTTTCTCTCCGTACAAAAACACATCAGATGTCACATCCAGACTGAATCGAGACTCGTCTGTAAACAGAATTTGACTCCAACAACGTTTCCTTCAAACTCGATGTTCATTTCCCCACCTTCTTTGGGCCGTACAGTGGCTTGAGGTCAATGGAATACAGACCATTGGATTACGTGCATAGAGACTACCCCGATGAAGATTATTTCGGACTGTCTGGTTGGACACCCTTCGTCCTGTGGACAAGAAAAAATGTTTTTGCAGCTGAGTAGCATTGCAAGTTCCGTCTCGACGAGCTGTTAACAGGATATATCGGTCAGCAGTTTCCATGTTAGCACATTTTCGACCTTGCACCTGTCGATGACTACGATTCCATGCGTTTTGGAATCGATTCCACAGCCTTTCATAGACACTTTTTGCGACTCCAACAGCGTCCAGTACACTCCGTTTCGTTTCCCCAAATTCAACTATCCCGATGAAACTCCAAGCCATGGATTGTGGTAAATCACGTTGTTGTGACATTTTCAAGCCACCTTTTTCTCAAAACACTAGCTGAGCAATTGAATTTTACAACTTAGGCAGTGAAACAGACGTTTCTGAAAAATCTCGATTTCTGCACTTATCTCCTTTTTCTAGTTTTTGATGTGATAAACTTTAATTTACATGTGAAGTTTTCTTTACCTGTTTTCTACAACATTTTAAATTACGGATGTTTTATTTTACGTTACTTATCGTGTAAATATTTGCGTAATTTCGTCAAAGCCATGTACTCCCCTAATTGTTTTGAGCAATGTATTTATTTTCTTGTGGATACATATGAATGTAATCCTTAAAATTTCAGAAAAAAACAAAAATAAATTTATTTTATTTACAAACAGGAAATTCAGTAAAATAATATATTTCTTTCACTAATTTGATAAATATTTTTTCTGAGATTTTTTTATTGATTTAACAGAATTTAAGATCTATATTTTCTGAAGTTGAAGTTTTCAGGGCTGCAGCAAGGTGCTATTTTTATATTTTGTTCGCACCACTATTTTAAAAAAAATACATAATGAGAATATATAAATGTGAAAAAATATATAAATGAGATCCATAAAATTTCCGAAAAAAAAAAAGAAATTTCTTTTAATTATAAACAGAAAATTTCATCTTTGGTCCTACCGAGTATCGACACAGGAACCTTCAGGCTAGCAGGCTAATGCTTTAACCAACGGGCTATGACGACGTGTGAAAAGGTTCCAGATTTATATTAAATTTCATAGGGATACGTGCTGGGCATGGGCGTTTATGACTGGAGATGAAATATTTACTTTTTTATGAGAGTGAGTTACGGTTGTTAATTAATAACTCAGCTGTTAATTAAAATTTTGAAATTTTGAGATCCAAGTACATCAGGAGAGACTTTGGGCTATTCTCACAAATGTTTTGATCCTCGTACATTTCGTTAGCCATTGACGACAGACAGACACACACACACACACACACAGAGCGATCTGTTCTTTATTAGTATAGATAATATTAAAATACCTTTGGTGATTTTTATTGGTGATCAAAGGAAAAAATAACTGCATATATGGCAATTTTTTTTTAATTGTAATTATTTTGACAACTTATATTACTGATATAATTATTTATAGGGGAAGCATTTAATTAAAGTATTATTTTGAAAAATGTAGAATTTAGTCTTTACATGAGAAAATATATGAATATTTTAGCGATGAAAATTATTAAACATGAAAAAAAAAACAGAATGAAGCAATTGCGTATTTTTCCATATATTTTTTTATAAATAAAGTTACATTAAAAGAAAATGAAAAACACGTCTTAAAAAAAAGGGGGGGGGGGTAGATTTAAATCGATTAAAGCTACGTATAATTTATTTCTAATGTTTTTTAGTGGCATAAAAAAGTTGCTATGATATGAAGCTTGTAATCCAGATTATAGACCTAATAAATAAATAAATAAATTTAATAATTTGTAACTATAATAGATAAATTTCAATTAATTAGGAATAATATATAAATATACAATTTTTCCTTCATCGTAATTTTTACAGTGATGTAGTAAAGAAAAAAAAAACTACCCACATATATTTTTTTTTTCAACTGAAAATTTATGCAACACATCATTCACTATTTCATAATTAACGGTAATCTTTTTTAAGTAGTGTGTGTATTAGAGTAATATTAAATTTGCTTATATATGTATCAACTAATTTTCCTGTTTTCATAACAGTGTAGGATCATATTAGAATTTTGATTTAAATTTATATTGGTATAAAAAATCCTGAAATTATTTATGAAAAAGTTTCCATGGATACGCATGAAAACACAGTCAACATTTAACTAATAAGCATTAAATTTACACGTAAATTTATTTTGATTAAATACTGATATTGCGCAAAAATTGTTACGCAATAAGTTAATTATTTACTAAATTAATTATGCAAAAGTAATACTATATATATATATATATATATATATATATATATATATTCACAAGCTTAATGCTGTTGGATTAAACCTACACATGCACAACGACGCGACGTAAACAAATCTTAAAAGATAATTGATATCACTATTATTTTAAAAAATGACAAATATATATTGTAAATAAGTACTTACCCTAATTGAAAGTAATCCAGTCTTTAATCGGAATATTAATCATGTTCATGGGAACTCTAAAAGCTGGATTTTGTACCTGAAAAGCACGCACACGACAACGACACGGTGCACAGTGCTTTACTACGATGATACTAAGGAGAGGGAGAGGGAAAGAATGTTGTGGGTTTCCTTCTTCACCGAGGATGATGACGACAGTAAACCAGTGTTTCCGTTGCCCGTCGGCTTTGTACTAGCGTCGGTGTTGACTAAACAGCGAGGGTCCCGCGCTAGGTCGCACCTCACCGGAGGATATGCTATATCGGTGCCCAGGATCAAGTAAACCGAGTTGGTAACTGTAGGCCCTGATCATTCATTGATCGTATAGAAAGAGATTTAGATTTATAAACATGTACAAATTGGAGATAAATCTGTGATTTCGCAAAATTTTCTTTCACATCCGTGGATGTCTTTCTAAGGAAACCCAATCCGTATTAACGCAGCGTTACACAGTTTCGAAGTAAACAAAGGAAAATGCAGAACGGTTTGGTCAATTTGAGCTACATGGATTTGAGCCCAGAAATTTGCACCCACCAACTTTTATTGCAACCACTTTCAACAGCAATGATATAACTAAAAAAAAAATGCTATTCCATAAAAAAGGGTGCCATAATATAAGCCATAAATTCCATAAAATAAGCCATGCACAAAACAAAAGTTAATGGCACATGTTTCGTTTTAAATATTCGCGTGTATGCAGGGTCTTGGCTGCCACTGGCAATTTTTTTTTTTTTTTTTTTTTTTTTTTTAATTCTATAGGACACCGATTTCTCAAAAGAAAAATCTCTCACATACACTTTGAGAACAAGTGCAACAGAAATATAGCATAAAGTATATTTTTAAAACTTGTGCGAATAGAATATAAAAATAGTCGCCAGTGTGAATCTCGCAAGGTGCTTTTTATGAATCTAGGGTAATATGTATGATTTTTCACTGAGTGAGAATCTGCGAAATCTTTTATTACAGAATTATATTCTCCAGATGTTTTGTATATTTTCTTTCTGGAAATGATTGTTGCTTTTATGCCAGCATATCACGCCAGTTGGATATCAGTGAAGGAGATAAGTGTAGTAAAACATTCATATTATCTACTTATCTAAATTCTCAACTAGAATAAAAGTTTCTCCAGTTGATCAACTGACAGTGCGTTTTGGGCTACTTTACCTTGGGCTAACACACTTTCAAAAATCTTAGCCTTTTCATGATTTTAACTGGAATATGGAAAAGACGAAATAGAAATTTAGAAATTAATATTTTACAATTGTTTCCCTAATTCCCTTTTTTTTTTTTTTTTAATTCTGCTTCAATCTCATTAACCTTTGTGGACCAAATTATGAAAAAAAAATTATTCTACCTGAAAATCTCCCTTAGTTCTGAGGACATATTAGAAAATTTGTGTAAAAATAATAAGAAATTTAGATACGTTTTTCCACTAAAACTGATTTAATAAGTCGCTAGGTATATAGCTTTTTTGTAAAATTTGTTCAGATATATTTCGATGAATTAATAAAAATTACTTTTATGTAAATCTTGCATTTCTTATAAAAACAATGTAAATAAATGAATTGTGATTTTATCTCTAAATGAAAAAGATTTTTTAGTTGCAGTTTTTTTTTTCATATTTGTCATGCAATTTCTCGATTTAGTATGAAATTCTCTTACGTGTAAAAATAACAATATTTGAAATCTAAAAATGATAATCTTTCGATAACCTATATCCTGCAAAAATACGTCACAGATTTGTCATAGATGTGTGGCATTATAATACAATGCAAATTTATATTTACTAAAAAAAACCCCTAAAACATTGTTTAACAAGAGAAATTCTATATCTCTCTAAATGATTAAGAAAAAACAACTTTAAAAGATATTTAGCTTCGACTATTTTGCAGTGTTTGCTGAAGCTGATCGAGAAAAGCATTTTGCTAGAACATTTATTCATAGAGTGATAAAATAGATTTTATATTACATTTTATTTAATTTTATTTAAAGGTAGCACCAGAGCATGAAAGATGAAGAGTTATATAATGATTAGAAAAATAATTCTTAATTAACTTCTTTTGGATCCATTCCAAATCACCAAGGTGGTGTCGCTCGACATTTTTAATTTTCCTAATCCTTTAAACAAGTTTTGTTCATAGTTTTCTAATTTTAAAAATGTGATTAACAATTTTTTGATAGTATAGTTTTTTTAGGTTGGCCATTTTTAACAAGCGACATAGCCATTTTTGGGAGGAAAACATGTTTTACGGAAAATGCTGTAACTGCTTTATTTTTTTTACTTATCAAGATGCATCAAAAGCCAAAATGTTCAGCATACAATTATCGACATTTTATACCACTACGCAATTTTCATTAGACTTGAATATCTAGGCTAAAAACATGCTTAAAAACCGAAGAAATAAAAGGTCAAACACCACATTTCGCTGCCATTATTCTTTATGAAAAAAATCAGACTCACATTAAATATTTTTTTCTTACACAGATATCTTACAGGAATACTTATTTTTATACAGTTCAATGCAGAAAACCTTTTCATTTTTCGTACAGCTCATCAAAGTCTGTTTTTGGCAATTTTCACTAATTAATCTCTCAAAAGGGACTGACCGTAGGCGTAGCGTCGGGGGGGCGTGTGCCCCCCCCCCCCCAACCTTCTTCACCCCGGGCGCCAAAACAGAAAGCGTAGGGGGCGCCAAATGAAGATTTTTTTTTTTGTCTTTACATACAAAAATATATATGTATTTATATTGAATTTGCATAAAAATGTCTTACAGCCGGAAAATCCAAAAGTAAAACTGAACCAAATGCATTGAAATTTACAAATATATAAAAAAGATTCATTTATAATAAAAGACTGTAAATGAATTGGGAAAAAGAGTTTTTCTCTTAGGCATTATTCTTTCTCCAATTCCAAGTGTACCGAAAGGCGAGGGGGTGCCAAATGAAGATTTTGTTTGACTCTGACTTTTCTGATGAAAAGATTCCTTGAAGACTGTTCGACTTTTTCCCTATCTCTCTCCCTGAGCAGTGTTGAGCTTTCATTTTTCCTGTCTTGATATGGGCGGGATCGGGGCATTTCCAGCTAGGTGGGGAGGCCTACCAATTGGCTTTAGCACAACAAGCCCCACCCAGGCTGCCCAAGACAATAAAAACTAACGGGAGTTTCAGGGCCGAAAGTAAGGGGATGGACAGAGAGCATGTGCCCTGGGCGACACGCGAAGGGGGTGGAAAAGGGCATGTGGCCTGGGCGCCACGTGAAGGAGGCGCCAGATGAAAATTTGGTTTACCGTTTTATACAATATATATATGTGCATATTAAATTTGTGTAAAAAATATTTTTTAGATGAAAAATCAAAAAGAACAGCTGAGGAAAGTGCATTAAAATTGTCGAATAGATAAAAAGACTCCCCTACAATATACAAGACAGCAAATGAATAACTCCATTCTTTTTCTTATAATTACTTTTTTACGTGCATATCACCATATCTGGCCTTAGATGGGGCGAGGTCAGGTGACTGACTGGAACAATAAAATCCAAGCGGTCGAAAATTCACAAAATGAAAAGTAAAAATTTATTGATTTTGTTGTTGTTGTTTTGAGTCACACATAAATTTGAAAATTAGCTTTGAAAATTAAAGTTGAAAAGTTGAGGAAAGTATGTAGACATATCAATCTATAAGTAAGAAGAGTGATATAAGTGATAATTCCACAAAATTGGTGTAGATAGTACAGGAAGATATTTTACAATCTGGAATTCATTTTTATGCGTACAGCAAATCCTGGTTTTTCAGTTCCTGAAACAATGTGACTCATATCACAATGACATTAGAGTACCTCAAATGTAATAATTTTTAATGCTACAACAATAGTAAAATCTAGAAAAATTAAATATATCTATAATGGAATATTGTCTTAAATGACAAAAAAAAAAAAAAAAAAAACTGCATGGTTCCAACAGAAATAATACTAACAGTTATATCTGCTAAGACGGAAACCTGTATAACGGAATTATTTCCATTTCCTTTCGATTTTTTTCACAGGTTTTAATGAATAAATATTTGACAAAGCTGGTTATATATTTCAATATTATTACGTATTTTACTGTTACACATTTTAAATTTTAAAATAAATCCTCTAATAGAAATTTTCGTAAATTGCTCTTCGCCAAAATCCATGTTTGCCCCCGGTGAAAATATAGCTAGTTTCGGCCATGGAAGGAGTGCACAAAGTAAAATGCTTTAGTAAAACCCTTTAAAAGAAAAAAAATTACTATAGCATTTCCAGTGGTACAATAAAAAATCTCCCACAAGGTGCCATGGCGAATAAAGTCGCCCTTGCCTTTATTCCCCAAATGATTTTTTCACTTCTTTTTCCCTCCTTGCCCTTGAACTTCATCAGTCAGTCGACAAAAGAAAAGACGAATTTCGACAAAAAGTCGTGGGAAAATATCACGAATTTCGTCAAAAAATCTCTGAAACAAATACCGAATATCATTTTCGTCAATCGGTCATAGAAAAATTCACGAAATTTGACAAAGGATCGCGTAAAGAAAATCCTGAATTCCATAAAACGATCGGCGGAAAAAATGAGAATTTTGGTAATTCGTCGTCGAAAAGATCGCGAAATTTCGTCTAACGACCAAGAGAAAAAAATGCAAATTTCGTCAAGTGGTCGCGGTCAAAAAGAAGACAGAGGTGATTTTGAGTATTAAAAAAAAATCTGAAATTCACAGCAAATTTTCTGAAAGGTGGAGGGAAAGGGGGGAAGTCTCCTGTCCCCAATTATGCGTTTTTTTGGCTGTCCTTTAGCGAAATTCGCGTTTTTCCGCGATCCTTTGACGAAATTTGGGTTTCTTAATCGTGATTCTTTGACGAAATTCGCGCTTTTCCGCGATCGTTTGATAAATATTGCGTTTTTTGCGATCCCTTGGTGAAATGTGTGTGTTTTTCGCGATTCCCAGACGAAGTTTGTGTTTTTTCACGATACGTTGTAGAAATTCGTGCTTTTTTTCCCGCAACTCTTTGGCAAAATTCGTTTTTTCTGCGATCCTTTGAAGAAATTGGCGTCTTTTTTCTGTGAACGATTGTCGAAATTGATTTTTTCAGCGACCATTTGCCGAAATTCGTGATATTTTTTATGCCCGAATTTTATTATTGATGACCGATTTTTTTCAAATTTTCGTAACCGAATGCATTACATTTTCGGAAAATTCAGAACAGAATCACCCCTGAAACGACGCGAATTTGGTCAAACAATCGCGTAAAAAATCGAGAATTTAAACAAATAATCAAGAATTTCGTAAGTCGGTTTTGAAAAGAAAATGACGAATTTTGATAAAGAATCGCGAATTTCGTCAAATTATATCTGAAACAAACAGGGAGTACCATCAATCGGTCGCGGAAAAAATATATATCGCGAATTTCGAAAGTGGTGGCGGAGAAAAAATTTCCCCAGTTTGCCGCAGAAAAATTCGCAAATTTTGGCAAAGTATCGCGGAAAAAAAATCGTGAATTCCGTGAAACAATCACCGGAAACAAAAACGCGAAATTTGGCAAAGGATCACGGAAAAAAAATTGAGTTCCGTATATACGATCGCTCCCAAAAAATTGAGAAATTTGCAATAGGACATAGGAAAAATTGCGAAATATCCTTCAACGATCGTAGCAAAAGATAGCGAAAAGAAATATTATCATTAACAGATTGGGGGGGGGGGGATGCGATTTTTGAATCAATCTTGAATCAATTCACAAGATATCAAATCTCCATGAATTATTATATATCTTCTTAATATTATCTACAACAGGGTCGGCGAACCTATGACACGCGTGCCAAAAGTGGCACGCGAAAGAATAATTTTGGCACGGAGCGGCGTTGATTATGTCTCTATATCAGAATACAGCGATTTTACACAAAATACACGAACTTAGAAGATCTGATTCTATTTTAAATTCGATTAATTGGAAATTGAAGAATTTTAATCTTATTCAATATCAATATGGTTTCAAAAACTTATCAAAGAAAATATTCGGAAATTATTACAAAATAAATATTTTTATATATTAATAAAAATACTGATGGCAAATTATGGCGACTTGGAAATGAACTTCAGAACTATTTAAATAAACTGCCTTTTTCCATTTTTCCCCTTCTATTTATACCTGTGAGTCATTATTTTCGTAAATAAGTAATATAAAAAATGAGATAGAGAGCAGTTGCCAGATAAATCCACTTCAGTTTGCATTCTGTTAAAATTAACTGAGCATGAACACGATATATATTAATTTTCATCCAAGATCCCATATTTTAAAATAATTTCAAAAATATAATTGATTTGATGATTATTAGAGTGTAATATTTACATCTATGTTACCCATTTTAGTAAAATCTTAAATAATTTTCAAGTGGTTTTTACTCGTTATTTTACAATCTATTAAATTTTTCTTTTAGTTGGCACGTCAAGGCCATGTAAAATATTTTTTGAAAAAAATTGGCACTCGGCTATAAAAAGGTTCGCCAACCCTGATCTACAACATTTATATTGACAAGTTTCTGATAGGACCAATTCTTACAGCAAAAACAAATTAAAAATACAAATAGGTTGAAGAAAAAAATATTGTATTAAGGATGTACTCAAATTCAAACTGCTTATTTTCTGACTCATTTTTACATTCATTTATAACATTCATATATTACACGACACGGAAAAAATCGCGAATCTCCTCAAACAACTATAGAAAAAATATCTTGAATTTTACCAAAGGTTACGGAAACAAATGGCAATTTTCGTCATTCGTCATCGCGAATTTCGTCAAAGAAATGGATAAAAAATTGCGAATTTCGTCTAACGATCACAAAAAAATCGCAAATTACGTCAAATGGTCGCGGGCAAAAAACGTAAATTTGGTAAAAAAAAAATGAGAATTTAACCAAATGATTGCGCAAAAAATCACGAATTTTATAACTCGGTCATGAAAAGAAAATCACGAATTTTATAACTCGGTCATGAAAAGAAAATCACGAATTTTGACAAACGATCTGGAAAAGAATCGAGAATTTCGTCAAAAGATCTCTGAAACAAATAGTAACTACCATCAATCGGTCGCGGAAAATAGATATCGCGAATTTGCACAAGTGGTGGCGGAAAAAAAATCGATTTCGTCAATCTGACGTAGAAAAGTTTGCGACATTTGGCAAAGGATCGCGGAAAAAATCGCAAAATCTCCTTCAACGATTGCATAAAAAGATATCGGAAAAAAGTAAGAATTTTCGTCAATAGATTGGAGAGGAGGGGGGCGAAATCGAGAATTTTGGAATTCGCCGCTGAAAAAATCGCGAATGTGTTCAAACAACCGTTGAAAAAGTGTGTTTGAGAAGATGACTTTATAGGTGCTTTGAAGGAAAAGATCAAATATTTTCAGTAAAAATAGTCACTGAAATCCGGAAAAGTCGCCTTTTTTCTTGAAATAGCCGCTTTTTAATGGTTTTTGGCCTAAAATAGTCGCCATAGCCAACGGATGCTGAAAATTGTCGCTTTTAGTAGCAAGTGGCGGCCCTGCAATTTTATGTTAAGAAGAATCGGAAATTTTTTTTGGAAATTGTGTCGAGCCGAACCGGGACTGATTTAACTGATTTTTTTCACGGGCCGGGCTTGTTTTCACTGATTTTTGTAAGAGCCGGACCTGGTCGTAAACTGTGAAAATATAAACGGTCCGGACCCGATTGGAACTTTTAATTTTCTCGCTGGGCTGGGCCTGGGCCTTGGAATTGCGGTCTGGGCAGACCTCTATTGTGCCCTCCATTGGCGTGCAAAGAGCGGGCTAAAGAAACGGTCGCCCCGGGCGCGAAATTTACGCTGCAAACCACGGTTTTGTTAATTTATTCATTTTTCGGGGAATTTCTTTCTCTCTCTTGTTCATTTTTTCCCCTGTCGCTAAACATCATGAACTCTCTAACAAATAAGTGCAATTTCCTTTTATGCTATTTAGTTGTTCTGAATTCCTAAATTAAAATTAAACCTTTTAAAGTTCCAAATGAACGCGAAATATTTATTGGATATAATTTATTTTGTTTCTGCACTTTATCAATTTTATTACACCTATCACAAAAAGAAAGATTTATTTGAGGAGGGGGGGGGGGCGCAAAATTGAAAATTCGCTCGGGGCGCCGTTTTTACTTCGCACGACCTTGTTGCCCCCCTCCCCCCCCCAAAAAAAAAAAAAAAAAAAAAAATTCTGGTCACGCTACGCCTATGGGACTGACTAAAAAACACTGAAAACTTAGGATAATAAACATCTATGTAATAGATAAATTGTAAATTTTAAGAGTCTTCACCTGTTTTTGAATAACAGTTCATTAAAAATGCACCTCACACCCTCCTTTTCCTTTTTGTATTGTTCGAGATACATAGCATTACAGGTACTTTTTGCTTAGGTACGTTCAATTTGACGTTATTTTATAAAATTTCATTAGTGAGCGGGTGTTTTCTCTTTGCGTAAATGATGAAACCTCTTAGGGAGTACGTAGGCTAATTTCAAAAACATGTCAGAATAAAACTGTATCGGATATGCTCCTGAGCTGTGCACAATGAAATCAAAAGAAAAAGTAGGACATAAAGTAGGACTTAATAAATCTGAATCCATCAAAAAAATTGTGGGTTGCAATTCAAAAATTTTTTAATATTAATTTCATAATTCATAATTCATATAAAAAATTATAAAAATTGCAAATTCAACGTGTTTATGTTTGGGTATATTAGAATTATTGCTACACAAAAAATTTAAACATTAGGATTATAATTTCAGAAGTTATAAATAAAAATATGAAATTGTAATTTAACATTAGAAGCACTAGATTTTGAATGTTTATAATTCCAAAACTTATCATTCAAATGACTTGAAATTTGGTTTCTAGTCATTGTTTTAACCAAAGATTTGAAATATCTGGTTAAAATTGGGGCATTGCTATTGAAAAAAATGAAGTTTGGATTCGTTTTAATATGTAGATGGACCCCTAAGCAAATTTTATATACGTCATTTAAAAGTAGACTTTATTTCCAATCGTTCGGTGCTTGTAACTTTAGTCTATGGTAATTTGTTGAGGAGTTAGTAGGGGGTGTTTATTTTTTTTTCCACGACTGTACCTAAGCAAAAAGTACTGGAACAAAACAAAAAAGAAAATGAGGGATGGGTGCATTTTTTAAAAACCAGTTATATCTCACTCATAAAATTTACAATTTAGCTTTATATTACAAAGATGTCTATTATCCTAATTTTTCAGAATTTTTTAATTAGTCCCTTTGGAGATATTAATTTGTGAAATTTGTCAAAAGCAGTTTTGATAAGCTGTATGAAAAAAGTAAAAAGGTTTTCAGAACTGAAATTTATAAAAATAAGTAGTTCTACAAAAGATCTGTAAGAGAATAATATATTTAAGGTGAGTCTTACCTCCTTCATAAAAAAAAACAATGGTAGCGAAATGTGGTGTTTGACCTTTTATTTCTCCGGTTTTTAAGCATGTTTTTGTCCTAGATTTTTAAGTCTAATGTAAATTGTATAATTACATGAAATGTCGACAATATTATGCTGAACAATTTGGTTTTTGATTCGTCTTCATAGATAAACAAATAAAGAACTTGCAGTATTTTCTCTAAAACTCGTTTTTTGCCCAGAATTGACCGTGTATCTTGTTTAAAATGGCCATCTCCAAAAAACTATATGATCAAAAAAATTTTAATCATGTCTGTAAACTCAGAAATCTATGAAGAAAATTTGGTTAAAAGATTGTGAAAATTAAAAATGTCGATCGACACCACCTTGGTGGATTTGGAATGGATTGACCCGAAGTCCCTTTATCCTGAAATAACTTTTAAACTGTAGAATATTCTCTACCGATAGTAAAACGTGTATGCAACATCATCTGAGTATCAAAAACTTATAAGTTATAGACCCGATCTCGAAAACAGTGAAAGATAGCGGGAAAATCACAAAAGTATACAGCATTCTCGATTTAGTATGAACTGATGTCTTACATGTAAAAATAATATTACACTGTAAACTGAAATGTCTGAAATTCAGACATTTAAGTGTCTGAAACACAGTGTTCAATTTTCTGACGTTTTAAAATGTCTTAAAATTTTCAGACACTTCCTGTATCTGAATTTCAGACACTTAAGTGTCTGAAACAACAGTGTTAAATTTTAAGACGTTTTAAAATGTCTTAAATTTTTCAGACACTTCTTACGTCAGAATTTCAGACATTTCAAATGTCTAAATTGCGGCCATCTTTGAGACCCCCCCTTTTTTTGGCCAATATGAAGCCATCTTTGACCACTTTTCTTTCTAAGCCATATACGCAGCCATGTTTGACCACATTGAATCCTTTTTTATAAATGGGAATAATTTGTTACCATACAGCAGAGCTGATTAGAGTGTGGGAAAAATGGGGCGCTTCTCTGCCCTTTGATTTTAGGGTACCCCAAATTGGATATGAAGTTTTCATAAAGCTGTTATTTTAAATCGGTTTTGACCTTATGAGGATTGTAATCAGTATTTTGTAGTTTTAGAATAGGATAACATATGTATATATACACTGCTCAAAACAATTAAAGGATATTTGAAGTTTTATATAAAATAAAGATATAAACGATATTTTTTTTGCCGAAAATAGAAGAAGAGAATCACAAATGCAAATTTTTCTGGTTTTCAAACTGTGGAGTATGCAAATTTTGAGTTCGACGTCAAAAACGTCGCTTCAGCGGCAGCGAATGAAATTTGACTTTCAACTGGATAAAAGAGAATGAAGACAAGGATGATCTTCATTCAGTGATTGCTACTAATAACCAAAAATTGCCACATTCATTGCCAACCAATAACAACAAATGACTCTAATATCCATAATTTATATTCTGTACCTTTGCTCTCCCCCTCCCCTCAGCATATAAATAAGTTTCAAATCTTAAAGTTATTTTCTATTTTATATAAAAAATCTGCCGTATGTGATGCTCTGTAATTACAATAAATAACACAGGCCTGCGAAATTGAAGTTTTTAAAAAATACAAGAAAAGTTTTCTATGATTCTTATGTTATTTGGTGTGCTGATTTCGAAAATGACCTCCATTTTGTCCCATCACATCAGGATTTTTTGTAAACTGATATCGATATTTTTGCTAAAATCCTATTTGAAAAGGAATTTTCTCGAACAATTTTGCAACTACTATCTGGCAACAGTGTTTTTTATCCATGTAAATGAATATAAAATAATCTATTCTCGGTGAGGCAAATTGATTTTTCAGTAATCGATTACATTTTGATAGGTTTAAGTGGATGAAAACAACTGTGGCCACATCGCACGAGCTGCCTCTAGTCGAGGATAAAACAAAAAGTTCCCTCGAGTTTAAACATTTTACATCAAATTATGGTGCAGTTTCAAGAAAAATATCATCTACATACTATTTTAATTTGTTTTTATTAAGGCAGCGTACATAAAATACACAACTGACCAAGAGGAGCAAATATTATATATCTGTACATGAAAGTTTCAAACAAATTTTAAACTAAGCAAAAAACAAAACAAAACAAAAAAGTTTCTATTTAAATACGTACCCTTTTTCTATGAAACTTCTTTTTGATTTTCTTCTTTTATATTCAGTCTGATGCCTATCTCGCGTTCGTGTTATCATCCAACAGTAGACTGCGAGCATGATCTTACCCCATCTTTCTTTTGAGCGATCCATATCTTTGATGTCTTGATGGAGCCTTTCACCTTGTTCTTCGCTGACTGATCCTAAATTTGCGGGTGAAAAGGTGCACATGTGAGTGACGGAAATGTATTTTGACACTTATGAAGCAACGCAACGCTTTAAATTTGTCCATTATATTCATTACAATTGGTTTCTAGTCAGGATTCTTGTAATTACGCAGAAATTTGCTGACGACATCTTTGAAGGCAACCCAATCTTCTTTTTCCTTTGTTGTCATAAAAGTCTCAAATTCTTTATCCTTCATAAGCTTTCGGATATTTGGACCCACACAGATTTCCTCTTTCAACTTGGCTAAACCTGAAACTTTTTTCACAGATATTTGGAATAATCGCAATCATTTGAAAAAATCGCAATCATTTGAAAAGATCGCTATCATTTGAAACAATCGCAATCATTTGAAACAATACAATTTTTGGCTCAACTAAACTGTTCCGAATCACATTCATAGCGCCTGGTTTAAGATTTTTTCTTTTCGGCCATTCTTTTTTGACGAATGTTGAGTCTTATCAGGGCTGTCCCACTCACAAATGAAACATAGATAATTTGTGTATCCGCCTTGTTCACCAAGAAGCATGGAGGTAACTTTCAAATCACCGCAAACGGTCCAAACGAGGTCGGCATATTTAATTTTGTTGGGGATGTAATCCAGATTTTAATAGCGTTCTTTTAAATGCACCGAGTATTCAACTGTCACAGATGCATACTGGCTTTCGTGATGAAGAAGGACACCTTTAAGGCTTCTTTTCGATGAAGGTATAAACAACCTCCATTCATCTTTATCGTAGGTGATATTAAAATTGCTCATCAATCCGGGAACATCAGAACAATAAACCAGGTTCTCCCCCTCCTCAAAGTACTACTTAACAAATCCCTTTTCTCGATTCCTGTACTAATAAAAAGTGGTTCATTTGGCCAATAAGTTTCTTTTCTTTCAATCTGGAGCCCAACAATTCTGCTGCCTCTTTCAAAAGGCCCAGACCTCTAGTCAGATCACTAAGTACAACCTGAGAGATGGACTGAGGTGAATCGCTTCCAGAGGGCTTATATTCATCATTGGAGCCGTGAACCTCTGGATGTTCCGAGTCTGAAGACCCTGAAAAGATGAGTTTGCAATTCAATTGGAGGCAAAGGCACTGGCACATCAGGTCCACGAGGAACGGGGCGTATGGAAGATGGAATGTTTATAAAAATCCAACTAAATTGAATTTGTCAAGAAAACGTGACGTGATAGAATTCTTTCATTATTTGTTTTTAAATTAGCACCAAAAAATACATAATGATCAGCTATCAATTCCCTTGTATTTTTTTCATCGCAGGCCTGTGTAATCAGCCATATAAATTTTCCTCTTTCCCTGAAAATTTCATACCCTCTTCTCCTTCCTGTATAGAAAATATTAAAACTTTTTTTTAAGGTATTGTATTTGTTGCTGTCTATTAACAATAAAAATATAATCAGTCTTCTAAATTATCCCCTCTCCCTTGTTCCACCATAGGGAACTTTTTAAAATCTTTAAAACAAAAATATTAATAAAAGTACCTAAGAAAAAAAGTAGAGAAATGTACACAAGGATAGGGATGGTTTCTACTAAGACTTTCCGCTTCTACCACTAAACAACCCGGTAGCTGAAGCGTGTCGTCAGATGCCCTGCTCTCTTCTTGCTGCGGTCCATGTTCCATATTCTTGAGTCGCATTTCATCAGGTAAACAGCTAAAAGATTCAAAACTCATAAAAAAATTATTTTATATTTTGCTGTAACTTCAAAGAAAAGCCTTTGTTTTTTTCGTTTGTTTTTCAGATAATTCCTTTAATTAAAAAAATAATAATAAACAAAACATGTAAATCCGTGCGACGTTGTAATTCTGAGAACTGAATGAAAATTTATTGAGTAAAAACCTTTAAAAAGAATGTTTGTTAGTATTTGAGTAAAATTATAGACAATTTTATTCTTAATTAAACGTCTAGTTACCTTTAAAACAATTGTAATTTTGGGAATTTTCCTAAAGAACCAACTGTAGGACATTTCTGAAGGTTCAATCTATATAAAAAATAAATATTTTTTCATCATTGCAAACATTAATGTATTATTTTATGATAAATATATATTGATATCAACTATTATTGAAAAAATAATAAAGAATGAACGAATTTTTTAAATGCTCGTTTTATAAGTTTTAATATTTATTTAAAATATTGCGTTTAATTACTGTTAATATTTTTAAAGAAAACCTATTTATTTATATTTTTTATCGCACATTTTAATCCTTTTTATAAGAATAATGCACAATTTTTATGAAATAAGCAGTTTATTGTCAGGAAATCTTATTAGTTAATTTAAAAATGACATTAACTTGATTGTATAACTTTATCAGAAATTCATATTTTAAAATACATGTTTAAATCGAATTTAAATAGATTTCTTTGAAGCTTTTATCATTAACACTTTAATTTTAAATTTTATATTCTAGTTATATTGCCAAACTGATTACTTGGTTATTAAAGGTTTTTTGGCAGTTTAAATTTTGGTTTAGTTATTTTTTCTTTTACCTATTAGATTTTTATGCAGTTTTATCAATCATAAATACACTATTTATGAAGTGTGTGTAATTTTTTTTAATCAATACTTGATAGTTGTAATTGAAAGAGCCTATTGAAGACGTTTTATTCTACGAGATTATGAAGCTGTTATAACCATTTTTAATTAATTGCATATTTTGATTTACTACGTATTGCTGTATTCCAAACATTAATGAGTTTGTAACAATCTAGTGTTGATTTTAAAGATAAACGTGTGCTACAGTTTCTTTTTTCTAACCGTGTACCTATAAATCTATCAAAACTTAAAAATACCCAAATTTAAAATCTCATAAGGAACATTTTATATAATTTAAAAATATTTAAAATTTTAAAACTTCTGTAACTTTTTAATCCCCAGGATAAATTGGATATGTACAACGTAAGCATATGAGGTTTAAATTATAAGTAATTTAATTTTTGTAGTAAAAACGATAAATGATTTTTTTAGTCATTCTTTTTTCTGCAATTAAATACGTGAATTCCATGTCGGTTTAAACGTTTATGTTAAGGCTGTTCTCAAGTCCAAACTGAGAGTTTTATGACACATTTTTAAATTATTGATTGTTCGCAAATGTACATCCAATTGGTTAGTGCTTTAATTTAAAAAGTGCGTACTCTAACTGTGTTTTCGTTCTTCGGTAAAGGTAGAACATGTTTCAGTAAATGATTTATATGTTGTCATTTAGAAGCTAATTTCCAAATACAGCAGCGTAGTACAGAAAAACCCCCATGTGGCGGTGATTCGTATACCCAGGTTCACAATATGAGTAAGAAGAAAAAACTCCAACACAAAAGTTTAGAGGACTTACATCTTTATTATGAAATACCTTTTAATGTAGAACCGTGAACAGTATAGAGATACGGGGAAAGTTTCGATAACTGCCGAATGAGCAGACGCCCCACAGCGGGGCTTGATTTTGGTTTACATGGCTCGACGTCAGGAGCAAGAGTGAGTCAGAATTTGTTACCAGTACTTACAGATTGGCGAACATTATTTAACCATATGTAAGATGTTTGGCGAAAACAAATTGGATAGACAAAACAATCATGGAGTTTTACATTGAGTTAAAAATTATGCTATGACAGACTCTTTAGGGTTGCACTAAATAACATTCCAGCGGTAAGCAGGGAGGCTTAAAGAAATAGGAACACGTGATTTTATATGCACGTTACAGATATAACGACAGCTGAAAATTAGTCAGCAATGGGCATATGGTTTGTATCCGACAAAGTACAAGGGTGAGAATTGAATACTAATGCAAGCCCAGAGACTGGGAAAATATGCATTACGTATCGTCGGCTGCGAAGCGAAACATACATTCACTTGTATTTTATTCTTCTACTTTATTTAAATGGAAAATAGCTGCGGTTAAGATCTTTTTCTATCGTGTGAACTTGAAAGAGAGAAAAGGAACCGATATAAATGATGTCTGTATTTAAAAAGATCTTTAAAAAGTAAAAGCGAAACTTACAGTAGTGAGAGGGGGGGGGGGAGAGAATGAATAAAGACATATGAAATTAACTATAAAATGTCAAATATAAACTAAATATTTTATTTGAAGGGGGGGGGGGGGGAGAATAATGACAATTTATAATAAATCAGTAAGGTTAAAAGTTGATTTTTTGAGGGGAGAGAAGGAATAATGAATATATAACGGTAAAGCCGTTATACCCCACCTTCCTGAAAAAACAATCGCTATTAGAACAACATGTGATACATTTACCGGAAAATGAAAAATATCTTCCCCTATAAATCTCTTAAGTAATCATGCCTGTTAGTACCATGTTGAATGTGAAAGAAATTTTTCGCTCTTTATCAGGGTTATACGTTTTTTTAAACCGTCTTAATCAAGAACTATTGTTTTGGACATATCCCTCTTACATGTCCGCTGCCTTTGATTATAGCTATTCCTTAAACGTTGTTTATTTCCATTTTCTTTAGGGGGTAACACCACTTTGACCGGTGTTCGAAATTTTGAATTTTTCCACAGCTTAACCCCCTGACGAGACTACTTTACAGAAATTTGAAACTTTCATCACCGGTTTTTCAAAGCAGATATTTTTGTGTAATTGAATCGCAGAAATGCTTTGATTTAGTAAGGTTTTACGTAGAAAGTTTACAATAAAAAATAACTGGTGAAAATAATCATGGAATCTGAGCATCTTATGTGTCACTTATACGCGACACTTGTCCCGAAGGAATTAAATTACACTTTATATACACGAAAAACAAAAATTTGCAATTTAAAAACGTTTTAGAAAGTGAAAGAGCAATTTTTAAACTTTAGAATAAAATTGCGCTTCAGAGAATAAACAGTAACAAAATATTAAACACGTTTTCTTTGGAAATAGCAGTCTGGAAAGCGGTGGACATTTTTGCTCAGCCAGTTTTAAAACACTCAAATTGATCTTTTCGAAAATAAAAAGTATCATATTATTTCAATGGGAAAACGTAGCTGTTTTCGAAGTATTAATATGTCACTTTTCAGTGTGACTTTGAGTACCAAAATTTGTACTGCAAAAAATATGCATTTTAATTACTTTAATAAAAACACCTGGTTTTAAAAAAATGACTAATAAGGGAACCACTTTTGGTGTTGCTCGCACCTAGCATAGAGACCTGGTGCGTTTTGTAGCCCTGTACGTAAAAGTTAGAAAACCGAAAAAATTTCTCTGTTAAAATAATATTTTATATACTTTTTTACTATTAGTTTTTTATTATTACATATTTATTTGTTTATTTCACGCCAAAAGTGAGTTAAGTCGCCAAATAGGGCGCTACAATTTTTTCGTCCGCTTTATCCAAAGAGAAAATGTACAGAACATATTATTAGCTAGAATTATATCAGATAGCGATTTTTTTTTAATTATTATTGATAGCATAAGAAACAAATATTAGGTTTTTATTTTTTTTCTATGCAGACGATAAATATATAAGTAATAAATATAATTCTATAAAAGCTTCGAAGATCATTGAAAACTATTTGTTAGTGAAATACAAAATAAACAAACTATTTTCTTTTGAAATCAAATGAAATAAAGTTTCGAATGTTTAAAATGAAATGGTGCTGTATTAAATGGTCCTTCGGTAAAAGTAATCATAATGTAAATTAATATTTTTACACAATTTAAAAAAAATTACTGTGGCGAAATAGGACGGACATTGCAATGTCTAGCTTTTACAAATTCAGCTATGACATTTGGCCAGGGTTGCTGGAAAGCTCTACTTTTGAATAGAAACGCCAACTGTTTCCCCGCCAAAAATATGAATATAATGTTGCAATTTTTCAAAATCAAATTCGTGTGTTTTTGAAGGAATTTTCAAACTTTTTTCAATATTTTATACTTATTATTAACTAATTTTTATTTTTAAATGCTTTTGTTTAAAAAAATTCAATGTTAATAGTCCGATAAGTGGTCTCGAAAATTACATTTTCAGAAAGTTATGCTGCTGTATAATCAAAAAATATTATTTTAACAGAAAAATTTTATCGATTCTCAAACTTCATAATATAGGGCTTTAAAATGCACCAGGTCTCAATGCTAGGTGCGAGCAACACCAAAAGTGGTTCCCTTGTAACTATTTTAATAGCTTTTAGACTAACACTAAACATTTTTCTTTCCTATATTCCTCTTGGTAAAGTCTACGATGTTTTATTGCGTCAACATCTTGATCCACTTTTTTTAAGCATTTCCTTCCATTAACTGTAAAGTTGCTAATTTTTTTTAATATTTGAGTATAACAAATACAATTTTCTTTTTAATATAAATATAATAAAAAATCTGTAAATAGATATTATAAACATTTCGACTTTTAAAAAAATCTCGAAAAGCGTTACATTTTGTTACGTGAAAAAGAATGAGTCTTGGAGAAAGGTTATCTATCTTTCTTCCCGCAAAAGATGCTTCTTGGGGAGAGTTTCAGTTCCTGAACTAAGAGATTATTTTACCGGTTTTTTTGCACAATATTTATGGAGGTTTACGTGTACGCTAGGGCGCTTCTAGATGATAGTGGCGACATACGCTGTATAAAATTCAATTATTTGAAACTGTTTTGGACAAAAACGAATCTCTAAGCTATTGCTTGTTAACTTGTCTCCCTCAACTAATCGAAATGGTCTAGGTGAGCATTGCCAATTTCTGAAATGTAGGTTTACCACAGTTTGATAGAAAACTTCTGTCTGAGGACAATGTGAGCTTGCCCCTTGTACGCATGTCACTTATACTATGGAATACACAACTTAAGTTATAATATAGCTTACTCAAAATAACACCAGCTTACACAATAAAATCCGGTCGGGTTCACGTGTAATCTGGTCACATGTACATATGCAGAATCGCCACAAATGTCACAATCTTCACAAATTGGTTGTAGTGCTGCTTCATAACGTCCCGTAAGGCATAGCGACATAGTTGTTAAATCAAGCTGTGAATTTGTGACCGTCGATGTGAAGTCATAGTGACTAGAATGTGAAGTGGATTATGGCCGTTTTAGAGCTCGTTTGTGACGTTTACATTGTAACAACTTGTGAAGTCACGATGTAACAAATTTGCAAAAATTGTGTCATTTGTGACTATTTTGGCATTAACTTTGTGAGCAACCTGTGACGAAAGCGACAATGCTTTGAAATCACATTGTGAACAATTTGTGAAATATGAGTCATTTGTGTCGTCATTTCGAACTTGTCATAAACACTTTGATGATTCTGCGACGACAGTGACAATGTTGTGAAGTCACATTGCGATAATTTAGTGAAAATTGTGTGACTTGTGACGATTTTGTCATTAACTTAGTGACGAATATATGACTACATTGACAATGTTGTGAAGTCACATTGTGGCATATTTTTACAGTTGTAAACATTTATACATTTCACACATAGTGACAGTTATACATGTTGTAAAATCATCTACATCTACAACGTTATTACATTTTGGCGATACATCGCAATAAAATTTGGCAGCCCCCTATAACAAGGGTATACCAAAAGAATTTTACTGAATCAAAATGCAATGACCCGCAGACTTCAATGTCTGTTTCACTTTTTTTTTATTTTGTAATAAATGAGAATATTGGATAGTTGATCTATCTCAATTGTTTCAAAATTAGGCATTTGTTCTTCTAAAAAGCATTAAAATTACTAAAGAAACATTTTTGTTTAAATTTTCGAAACTTTATCAAGATAGAATTTATATAAACAATATAATATCTCATAACGTATAGTACTTTTTATATCCTTTAATTTATATAAAGATTGAATGAAATTAATTTATCTCATTGAATAAGCATTAACGAAATCTAAGTAACTGGTGAAGGTGATTTTTTTCGATTTCGCAACATCTATAAAAGAAATGAAAGATAAAAAGGAACTTCGATAGTAAGTAATTGTATTTTATAGGTTTTATGATATTGATTACTATAAAAAATAAATATATATGATTGTAATTCAAGCATACGTATATTCAAATAAGCTGGGGCAGAGAAAATAAGGTACTTCTTTGTTATAGAGGAACCTATAAATTTGATTATGCAAAAGTTGCAGTTACGATCTCGCTAAGATCTTCGCGAAGTTTATACATGTGTCATATATATATATACCCCAAACGCTCCTCATGTGCCATTTAGTCATTATACACGTATTAGTTACATCTTTTATGCTACATATATGTATTTGATATATATATATATATATATATATTTATTTATTTATATGTGTCATACACACACACACACGCACACATACGCACACACACACACAGAGAGAGAGACAAACGCACACACACACAAACACAAACACATACATATATATAATACCTTTGAATCAAAATTTATCTTACAAATTCATATAACGATGATAACCAAAATGCTATATATATATACATACATATACATATAACTTCAAAAATCCGACATCATCGGGACGAGACTACGCCAGATTTTTGAAGTAATATAAAAAGTAATAACTAGAAATATCAGAAATACTCCTATATTCTTAATGTTGTCTTTAGCCATAACTTAATTCATTATTAAGTGATAGTTATGTAAGAAAAAGAAAAAAAATTAAATATAAAAAAATTACTTTAATTGATAATTTTTATGTTACAGAAATAAAAATCTAATAAAGAGTGAAATTATTTCTCCTCGTGTAATTTCGAAAGCATCAATGTCAATTATTTTTGCTTCAATTATCTTGGCCATTCTTTAACAAGTTTTTCATGTATTTTATACAAATGAAGGATTTCTATTCCGAAAAGTCTTGTTTCTCTAAAGCATATATTAATTCTCCAGCCAAATTTATGCATTTTTTGAGTGACGCTTTTTGTTCTCCGGTTGTTCATCCTCGTCTTCTGAGCTGCTACTAGAGCTAACGGTGCTTGTATTTTGCACAGCGTCAGCGATCTCGCTATACGTTAAAATTTTCGTTGTTGTTGCATTTTCGCCAATGCATAGCCAATCATCTATATCCCTTTTTTGGGCATTTAATACATTTTAAGATTTTACGTGCTCAATCTGCTCATAAATGACGATCTTTTTACGGGAAATGTGAAAGTGGGGAAATTTTGGCTCATCATAAATGTCGCCGCTGCCGAAAATCCGTTCCGGCCATATATTGTGCCAAGCATTCGTGAAAGTCTTTGAAGTTCAAAAAAAGTCGAATATACTTTTTTTGAATTTTTACTTTCGATTTTGAAGTTCTTCATTCATGAATAATTAATATTTTCTTCTTCCATAACTTAAAAAGTGTAAAAGAAAAAGGAAGGGAAACGATGGTTTTGATGCCGGATTTCATGTACAACTTATATACATGCCATATATATATAAATGACTATAACTGGGCATTTTATCTCACGAAATGTTGTTTGTATCGTATATTATTATAAAGTCATATATGCTTTATAATTTCGTAATTCAAAATCAGGATCCACTATATCACAAAAGTATCTAAACAAGCTCAAAGTATTTCGATTCTAAAATATGCAATGATTTGTCATGGTAGCACATTATTCTAAAAAAAAAAAAGAAAAGAAATGGCAACAAACGCAGCTGCTTCTGTAATTGCATTGTAAACTTTTGACCATATTAAGGAAACTATGGCATGTAAAATCATGAAAACTGGTAGAATTTAGCAACATATGTGATAAATATATTGACACAGTTCTTAAATCGAATTATTATTTTAAGAGAACTTTAATTTTGAAATTTGAAATATTTACTAGAACATTAGACTATGTGATTTTAGGTATGAAAAAAAAATGATTTAAAACATAAAAGTAATAAATTATTTATATTTTTTTATATTTGTGATAAGCAGAAAATTACATACTTCTCATCAATATTGTCAATTTCAAAGCACAAAATTATAAAATATGGAAACTTACCATTGTATATATATATGTATTCGGGGCTATCTCCAGAGTTTTTAATTTTACAAAACAGACGAAGCTAAAATTTACATCTTAGCAATAACGATCTGAAACTAATCAAATGATAAATACAACTTTGGTATGAAAAATTAACTTAGTATCGCCAGTATCACTATGTTGAGAATTCTAAGAACAGTTTTGGCAACAATTGCTATGTTGGAAGATAGCAGCACTAAATAAAATCGTATTTTTAAGCTCACTGTAAAAGTAATTGTGACTTTTGGTTATGGTGCAGATATGTAGCACGGTGATACAAAGGGTTAAATTATTTGACATCAGGGTTGTCCTGCAGTAAAAGTTTTACGACACGAGTCTTATTTCTTATAACTTCCTCTTCTGAGCAGATGCAATTTTTTAAAATAAAAATATGGAATGCAAAATGTTTCAAAACATTACTTAATATAAAATTAAAAAATTAAGTTTGCAAATAATTTTATTCTATCAAGAAGATTTTTTATTAAATAATTTAATTATCTTTAAATGTTAATAATTATATTAGCGATTGATTATAATACTTGTCCATATACTTCTATATTTATGAAAACATGTTATTTTAGCTAGATATTTTAAACAAGAAAACAAATCAGATTAAAATGCATTTTAAATAACTAATGTTAATAACCTGATCAAAATTATTGAAATAACAAAGACTAATCATTTTCACGAATTCAAAGCCATGTAATTTTCTCGGACTTATATTTTGTTTGATGTATTAGCTTGGAATGCTCCTGTGGACTTTCTTGTTTATCCGTGTCAACACACATTCATAGCTGGACTATGCTCTCCACTGAACTAACTTCCCGCGTCAATTAAACTTCTCTGTTTACCCTTATTTATTCTGCGGTCGTATCGTGCGCAGACGGTTTTTAGTTTCTATGCAGATGTTTTTACGTTAATTTGATTTTGTGTACAACAGATTTGGGAATTAAGTGCGCAATAATTTTGTGGGAGTGTCTCTAATTAAAATTTTCTATTTAAAGAATTTTTCAATGTATTTAATTTTTTTTTTATCAGTTTCAAAACAATTCAAATCAAAAGTGGAAACGGATTGTAAAGTTACTTTTTTAAGTAATAATAATATTATTATTCATAATAAGAGTTTATTAGATAAAACATTGTTTAAATATTTAAAATGTGTAAAAATAAATTTAATGGTAAGAAAAACCTTATATTTTTTAAAGTAAAGTTTGTATCACACGTAATAAATACAAAACATCTTCTTAATGAATAAAAAAGGTTTATCGAGGATTAAAAATTTTTTTTGTCAATCTGTCATTCTTTTCATATTAATTTTCTGTAGATTAAAACGACTTGTAAAATAACTTTTTTAAAGACATATCTGCAAAACAAAAATTTGAAATACGAATAATTAATTATATCATGGGTTTTGCATAACTTTTCTCTATATTTTTTTTTTTTTCGTAAAATGCTGATTTTTTTAAAAAGTCTGAATGAAGTAGATTTTTTTTAAAAAATAGTTACTTAAAATAGTTAAACACTAACAGAAAAAAAGTATGACTTGAATGCAAATTATAAAGCAGGAAATGCATATATGACTAAACTCTGAAAACTCTTTCTACGCGCTCATTAAAATCTGCAGATTTAACTGTAATAGAAAATTTTTATGTTGAAATCGCTGAAGTTTTACGAATACCACTGGTCGGTAAAAAAAATATAAAGAATTCATCCCTGCAAACTAAATATGTTAGTGTACATATTTAATATTCCTAATTCTAAATATGTTATGCAAATTGCTCCAGCACGTACCATTTTTCCGAGAAAAACTTTTATAATAATAGCAATCAGTGAAGGATTATTATATTAAAATACAATGCTAGATAAAATTAAAATCATGAAAAAAGTACTTTCACTCTCTTAGATATAAAATGGATAAAATACAGCATGGAAATCTAGTTTGTTCATAGTTGTATCGTGCATTTTTTTATGCCTCCTCCCCCTTTTTTCGTATCCGAATTTACTATTTGCTACCCACTAATTTATTTTCATTCCTTATGCAGCTGTAACTCGAGCCTGTTTAAAATATTTCTCTTCACTTTCAAAGACTGTTTAAGTTCATATTTTTGTCACACTGTGACTTTACAATATGGTGAGGTTTTTTGTCACATATGTGATGTGACGTACTTTACATGCAGTGACGTAAGAGTCACCATTTCTTTTTATTGCCAGAAAAATATAATTTTGCAGTAAATAACATGTTTTGAAGAATTTTTGTATTTTTTACAGTTTTCTAAGAAGTTCACATCTCAGTCACAATGTGACATCACTGAGTGGTGGCATTTTGGTCACATATGTGACGTGACCACAGTGACGTACAGTAGGGTTGGACGAAAAAAACTTTTTTCGATTTTCGATGATGGAAAGTGCGGAAAAGTTGCCACTGGTGGCACTAACTTCACACAAAAAATTTGAGATTTTTCGGACAATTCCTTCATTTGCCGCAAATGGCTTGAAGTTTTGCTCAAATGCTTTTTTTTTTATTTTTTTAACAAAAAATTTAAAAATGTTAAATTTAATTTACTTTAGCTTCATTTAATTGAAATGTCATGTTTAGTGTACTAAATGTTTAAATAAGCTCTTATTATGGATTATTTAATAGTTATGTGCATTTTAAATTATGTGACTTTTATAGATTTTTAGAGTATAAGTGAACTAAAAATTCAGGAATTGTGACAACAGGGAATAAGGATCTCGTCATCGATAAAGACTTGGCCAGCAGGCAAAAAAATAAACTTGGAAAGAAGATACAGCAGGAGGAAGATCTTGGAGGAAGAAAAATTACAAGCACCATGTGTTTTGAACAGGGTTCGGAATATTTGGGCTCCCCATATATGACACCACTTTCTAGTCATTGCGGAGAAATATAAAAATAATTTTCTAAGCCAAAATAAAGTCTGATTTGGAAACAAAATTAAGAAGATAACTGGAACATTTGATACGTATTCTTTATACGAACGAGATTCCACTCTGACAGCGACATCAGCTGTCTAAGCTAGATGGTAGAACAACTTGACCTAGGACCTTTACCAACTGAAACGGAGCTTGATTAATAGAGTACTCACGTCTTCAGCCTTTTGCATTTTTGATGTCCATGAAAAAGGAATACGCTCGTAGAAATGGACACGTGCATTTTCGCACGCCATTAATGATTATGTGCTTCGTATTTCTCTCGACGGGGCCGATTGTTCCATTTTTTCTATGAAGATCGTGTTATTATTTGTACCATCAAAAAATATGGTTGTGATTTTTCCTCTTCCAAGATATTTCTCATCCTGTATCTTCTTTTCAAGTTTCTTTTTCTGTCTCCTGAACAAGTCTTTATCGATGACGAGATCCTTATTACTGGTTGTCACAATTCCTGCATCTTGAAGCACAGATGAATCTCTTTACGCAATTTACTTTTATGATATTCTAAAACTAAATTCTGTGGCTATACAATAAAAGAAGGATCTGGGCCGACAGTGCCCATCTCTGTTTTCTTGACCCTGGGCCCCGAGTTGCTATACAGCATGCGCTCCGGCCAGGTGGTTAGCTTTACGCGAGACCATCGGAGTTTAGTTTCCAAGCAAGCTTGGTAATCATTTTATCGACCACAAAGGGATAAAAAGCTAAGTGAACTTTGCCCAGCCGGGAGTCGAACTCTCGACCTGCGGTGCGGCAGTCAGATGCCCTGGCCACTACACCACTGGGCTTCACTTATATGATATACCAGTTCTAAATCCGGCGAACGCTCTGTGAGACAGGGGTATGCGTTTGGGGGTGTCTGCTTTTGAAGGCCCTGGTTCAAATTCTCTTTGAGACGAACTGCCTGCTTCAAAGTTCCCATTTTTTAATATTCTGACAATAGCTGTATTTTAGAGCAGAAAAATAATTAACATCTCATCTCGCAGTAACTCCCATCTCCTACTTCTTCAATCATCCTCATGATGACTGATTGCGTTTTCACTGGTTTCTACTCCACATTCTCCTCTCCTTCCAGAATTGCTGTCAAGACATGCTGTATTCAGGCATTCAACTTTGTGACTCTGAACGCAACGAAAAACCGAAGGAAGAGCGAGGAACATAATAAATACAAAAGAAGAAAACTGACGAACGAACCAAACAATACTTACAATTTTTGCTCAGTTATACTCGAAAAAGCTATAAAAATCGCCTAATTCAAAATACCCATAACTAATAAATAATAGGTAATCAGAGTTTATTTAAACATTTCATACTCTAAACATGACATTTCAAGTAAATTCAACGAAAATAAGATTAATTTAATATTTTAAAATTTTTGCTAAAAAAGTTCAAAAATCAGCATTAAAACGAAACTTCAAGCCATTTGCTGCAAATAAAGGAATTGTCCGCAAAATCTCAAATTTTTTGTGTAAAATTAGTGCCACCAGTGGCAACTTTTCCGCATTAACCATCATCGGAAATCGAAAAAAAAGTTTTTTTTTGCCCACCCTGACGTACAGTGACGTCACAACGACGTCACTGTGACCATGCATGCTATGAGGTGTGTTAATTGTATTACGTCACAGATGACCATAAAAACTATCATAACGACTCCCAGTCGATGGTTATTAAGTTATAATAATACGTCACTCTGACATTTTCGTGTCGCCACAAAGTTTTACAGGTGTGGTTAAAGAACTATCACGCATTCAGTTTTCTGTATACTTAAATAGCAAAGGATTTTGTTTTATCCTATTGTTTTCACTTCTTCCTCAATCAACATGAATCAATCAATGTTACCTTTTAAACTCTACGATATCTTTCTACCTAAAAATCTTTCTGTTTTTCACATCGAATAATATCGTTTGCGCTTAGATCACATGTAAGATATATTTAGAAATTTTACAGTATTTTAAGAGTAAAATTTAAATTTAAAAAAGAATGGGAGTTCTTTAGATTGTTCACAATAATCACTAAACTTATCCCATTTAGAAAATTCGCAGTTTATCACGCGCTTGTTCTACAAATTCAATTGAATTCCAGTTAAGGTAAAAACTTCGCCACTTGAACCTTTTGATCTTTAACGCAACCAGTACGTGACATTTCTAGCCTGTATTGTCTTCTAAAAAAATCTTTCCACATTTATTTCAGAAAGTAGTGTTTAGGAAAGTTGTAAACTTATATGAACCTTCTTGTTTTAAAAAGAAAAATGTATGTCCAATTCATGTTTAAAAAATTGTTTTGGTAGTATTTGAAAAATAATTGTAAAAGTAGGAATATACTGGTCTGAAAAATGGCAAATTCACGGGAAAGACACCAATTAATTTCCGTGGAAAAAACTTAGAAAGGTAAAAGTGTAAAATATAAGTTTGTCGTCCTATTGTTATGTAAAAAAGAAGGAGTGAAATAAATACAATTCTGCATTTTTTATCATGCATTTATTTTAAGTGGTGTTGGTGGATATGAGGCATTCTTATATAACTATGACTTTTAAGTCCCTGAATAATAATTTTTATTTTAGAACATATTCTTGGTTTTTTAATTTCTTATATTGGAAAATATGCCATTGCACGATTGTATAACAATATTAGCAAAATAAATAAGTTTTGGACAATGTTGTGGATTAAATGTACCATGAAATTCCTTATTGTCCCGTGTCCCTGATGCTGATTATTAAGTTTGGAGCTGTCTGTATAAAATTGTTTCAATAAATGTAACTCGAAGAAATTGTTACCGAAACTCGGATAATAGTTTTATATTAATATGCAGCAACAAATTAACCTGCACACGTTTTTACGGTTATTATTATTTTTTTAACCCTCTCCTTTTTAAGTTCCTAACCGTCCCTCTTGCTAAAATTACACAAAAAAATCAATTTTTCAACTTTTTTTTTTTTTTTTAAGTGTATTCTAGAGATTAAAAGCCTGTAATTCCTTGACAGGAAATTTATTGCAGGATTTAAATAAGCATTTAAATATCAATTTAAAGCATTGTGGCTTTAGTGGTAGTCTTACCGTACAAAAGTTTTACTAATGCAATTTTCGAGGTAAATATATATATATATTTTAATCCGATGTAAATAACTGTTGCTAAAAATCAATGAACATTGTGGCTCATGTAGTATTAACATGATTTGCCCCAAAATACCTGGTAATTTTACTTACAATCCCATTCTTATCGTCAGTTTTTCCTTACCGTCCCTTCCTTACAATTCCCGTTCTATTTCAGTGTTAAATGGATGGCAAGTGTCTCACTGGGATTGTACAGTTTACATATTAATGATAATTAAGAAAATTTTCTAATTATAGCTATAAGAACATGAAAATTTATAAAAAGCTGTGTTTTTTAAAGCTGAATTTCGCACGTTTCTTATTCAGGAAAGTTAAATTTATCGGAGAATGGCTCACATGTATTTTTCTATAAATCATCGTTTTTAAAACATAAGTATTGAGACCTTCTAAGCATTCATATAAAAAGTAAATAGCCTGTTTTATTATACTATTTTAATGAAATATTAGTAATGTATTCTTTCGCAAAACAATTATCCTATATATATATATTTTTTTTTTCTTACATGTGTGAAAGCATTTTCTTCAATAGTAGCATGAAAAATTAAATTAGTTGAAAATAATTTACTTCTGTGTGTTTCAAATAGAAATCCACATGTAGTAAAGCTTTCAAACGATACATAAATGCAGCAGTGTATTAATACATGTTTACGTTTACCTGTCAGACTACACTGGCATCAATACCAGTTATGTAAAATTTTATTATTATTATTTAATAACAGATATTTCTGATACATAAATATCTTATTTTTTTTTTACTAACAGAAGCCTTCCCCCCCCCCCCCCCTTGTTATCTGTTTGCGATCAAAAGTTGAAGAAACAAAGTTCTAAATATTTAATTGTAATTCCTTGCCTTACCTTACCTTCCCTGTGATATTCTTACCGTCTCTACTGTTATATTTCTGTTTGCAACCATGAAATTCTTAGTAAATAATTTTAAACAACGAAATTTTTTTTGAGATTCCTGGTAGGTATATATAATAAATTAGCATATCTGGAACATGCATGTTACAATTAAATAATAATAAAATAAAATAATTCAGCATAAAATAATATAAACTGCTAAATTTCAGCCTTTTAGACAATGTTATACCAATATTTTGGATTAAAAAAACTACGTTGTTATTATTCCTTATTTAAATTTTCTATCGGTACTATGGGCAGTCATTATAAGTGAAAATGTTTAAGAAAATAAAAAGTTAGAAAGATAAAATATCAAGGTAAGGAAAATTAAACTCGCAAGTTTAACTTTGTTCCTCGGTTAAATAAAACATTATTAAAAATCATCGCTGCTGACCATTTTTCCTTAATTTTGAACCATTAAGGCATTCTTTAATAGGTTTAAAATTTCATGTTATTAAATTTAATTTCACCAGATTTTTATTTTTGAATGTTAAAATTACGTGAAAATGCCTCATATACATAAAATCGTACCAATAAAAAATACATTCACATGACACTAAAAAAGGAATGTTATATTTTAACTTCTCTACATGTTATAATTTTGCAGAAAGGAGAAAATAATATAAAATATTACATTTGAAACACATTTCGCTTTTGAATAATGAATTTTACATTTATTTTATAGTGAATTCTTTAATCTGTAATTCTTGAAAAAAAAAACATTCTCTCCCTTAAATTCTTTCTGTTTCTTATATTAAAACGTTTATTTTATTTGATTGTGTAATCAAAATAAGATCTTTAATTCATCTCAAAATTGTTTTAAAATGCATTAAAATAGTGTTTCTAAAGTAAAAAGAAATAGGATAAAAAACGTTTATTTTTCCTTTCTTTCTAAACTTTTTAGAATTTCTTCTTTTCTGAAAAAATCGGATCTCGTTTAATTCCAGCTGCGCCTGAGCATTTTGTCTGAATTCATTTCGTAGTCAACAGCTCTTTAATTTCAGC
This sequence comes from Maratus speciosus, assembly GCA_963932465.1. Lineage (NCBI taxonomy): Eukaryota > Metazoa > Arthropoda > Arachnida > Araneae > Salticidae > Maratus > Maratus speciosus. The sequence continues at coordinate 238,527,897 of OZ010787.1, read as the reverse complement.
CGCTCACCATTAATCGAATAAGAGAATTTTAAGTTAAAAGAAGAAAACTCATAGATTTCTTGCTTTTAGTTTAATGTCTAAGTATGAGAATTTCGATCCTGAAGTGAAGAGAGGTTGAAGTTTCCATTCTGACTCTTTAATTTTCTGACTTAAAGCAGCAAAGTTTTACATCCTAGGAGTGCCCTGCAATTTTAATAAATGGTTCTATTAAAAAGCGAAATACTTTATGTAATGAAAACATGTCTGGTAAAGAAGAATTAATTCCCTAACGCTGAAATACTTTATCTGGCACTATGCCAGTGGTCTGTCCCACCTTACATTAAGCTTAAGAAATAAAGCAGTAGCAGAGTCAACGTGCAAAAAATTGAATCGCCGAAAAAAAACGCCCTGCATCTTTGAATAGCATATACTATGCATAAAAATAACTTTACTTGAAATTACTTTTGATAGGAAAATTTATAGGCAGTGCTAAATAAACTGGATATTCCTAGATGCTTTTGATATGAAGCAGCGTTGCTTTTATGCGTTCTAAAATTTGCTTTCAGATTTTATGCAGAAGGATGTAAATGGTGTGCTAATGTGTATTAAAGCATGGTCCTCTTTTTCACAGGGTTGTCATAATTAAAGTATAGGTGTCTAGATCTCAATTCTAGACAATCTTGCGGAGAAAAACACAAGTCGTTTTCGTATATATATAAATGAAAAATAGATTTATAAAGAAAATACAATTTACTATTTCGGCACTCGGATCAAAATTGCCACTGAAGGCTAATTTTGGGCAATAAAATTGGAATACAAAATAAACAAAATAACATTCTATCTGATTAACTATTATATTATTGATTAATTGTTGAAAAACAGCTTTCTGTTTTAAAACGTTAATAAATTGTTGATCAAGCAGGTAAAACATTCATCAAATACAACTCTACAACTATCTACCATTTCGCGCAGAATCAGTAAAATCGGAGCTTCTTTCAAGACTGCTGGGATTGGTGTCCCGGCCAAGGAAAATCCCACTGGAAAAATTGAAAGCTAAGTTCAATAAGTTTAAGATACAGAGCAGCTAGTTCAGGAGTGCTGTGTTGTCTAATATGTTTTTAACATAACAATGTGTAAGCTCGAAGCCGCCGGTCGTTCAATGAAGTAAATGCGCCGACCCTCCTGGACCCTCTGGGCATGTCTTTAACTGAACGAAATTCACGTTAATTTTTTTCTGGTGGGATCTTCCGTGTTAAAGCCATTTTTATCATTAGACTCCAAATGGCTATTGAGGGATTCCGTGATTCCATCTGCCCAAAGAGTAGCGGGACAGGCGGAATCGCGTTTCCCTTCAGGGCTATTGGTAAGGAGTAGCTCTGATAACGGAAGGTTCCACAGGGAAAATTTGAGAGCGAAGTTCAACGCGTTTAAGATAGCAACCAGCGAGTTCGGGAGTGCTGGGGAGTCTAGTAATTTTTTAAAATAACAGTGTGTGAGATCGAAGCTGCCGCGATCGTCCAATGAATTAAACGCACCAATCCTCTCGGACCTGATGGTCAATGTCTTTAACTTAACGAAAATCACTTTAGATTATTTCTGGTGGGAACTTCCGTGTTAGCGACTCCTTTCTGTTCATTCTTTAAGTGGCTAATGAAGAATTCGGCGATTTCACCGTTTGAGAGTAGCGGGGCAGGCGGAATCGATGCCCCATTCAAGAATGTTGGGAGAAAGGTATCTCTGATTACGGAAGTTCACACCGGAAAAAAATTAAAAGCAAAATTCAATAGTTTATAATTTTTGACCAAAAACTTCAGGAGGGCTAGGGTGTTAATTCCCTCTTCCAATTTACTCATTGCCCTTTTCGGCTGTAGCAGCTGGTGTGACCAACCGCAACTTCTCGCTTTGCAGGTGAAAACTAACTATCGGAAATTTTAAATATTTAAAAAAAGTTTTTATGCATCCATTTTTCTTTACATGATTAAGAATTCAAATCTCTGAACTCCTTTTTCAATTTGTGTTTTTTAATCTATCAGTATGATAAAAATACTGGTATTTCAACATACGTGTCTCAGTTTATTTCACATTTTTATTGGCGTTCTTAATATGTTTTTTTTTTTTTTTTTTTTTTTATTAAGGATCAAATGTGCATTAACGTAAATAAGTTACATTGAAAGAATAATATAAAGTAAAATAGTAATTTTGCTCTATTTTTAAACATGCAATGAAAATTAATTTTCTTATCTTAATCTAAAAAACATCTTTGAAATGAAATACTTACTTTTTTAAGGTAATAACATACTTGTAAGAAATGTATAAAAACTGCTTCAAAAGTTTAAACTTGTAGGGGGAAGAGTGATTTCAAAATATTTATTATTATTTTTTTTAATTAAAGATTTCAATTTTTAGCATAACACTTGCATTTGTTCTTGATTATTTTTTCCCCAATATAACTATTAATTAATATGTGAAAAATTATTATAAAACGCCCCCCCCCCAAAAAAAAAAAACAGTTCAAAAGGTAACTAGTCCTCTTAAATGTAATAAAATGGAGTTCATTTCATATCGCATTCTTACTCCTCATAGTATAATACATGAATATAAACATTTAGATTTATTAATAAAAACATTTTTATCATGTATAAAATTAGCATGTTTATTTCTTTAACGTACATTAAATATTATGAAACTACCTGTGCCAAAAATTATTCCAATTTAAACTTAAATTTGGGTTTCCTTCATTCCATTTATTTTGATTTTAAAAAATATGTTCTTTTAAACATGCATTTAATTTATATATATGCGGGCTATTCTCACAAATAGATATCTCACATAGTCATATGCTACAAATAAGGATCATTTCGAGTTTTTATTTTTCAGTGCGATCGAAAATTTTATTATTTTTTATTCAATTTGTTGTTGGTCCACAGATATCCTTCGTAATTATACCTTCGCGGAAAATATGATATCAAATAACTATATATTATTTTTACACTCTTAAAGTTAAAAAAGAATTCGTCATTTCTCTTGATATTCGACAAAATGCATAAAATCGAAAGTGCCCGATTACTTTAGGCTATATAGTATATGTAGTTGGTTTTATTAGCTTCTATAAACAACTGTTACTATTTATATAATGGGAAAATCACGTAATCTAGACGAATTTAATTGAAAACATATAATAGATACTTGCTAGATGGGTCATTCAATTTCAGAAAGACTCAGACTGCAACATAGCGGTTTGCTGATTACACATTATTAAGAGCAGTTCAAGAATATGATGACAGAGAAAAAAAATGAGTATTAATTGAATAAAATACAAACGATATATAGTTTGGGATGAACCTAATTTTCTAAAATTAGCCTATATTGAATGCAGCCAGTGATGGAAATCTTTAGCTCAGATGGCGATTCAGTTAAAAAAAGGGGACATAAAGATGATCAGTATATAGAAGTTGTCGTTCTCAATGAGCTAAATTGGTTTCAGGTACAGAAGACGCGGAATACCACTTTTAAATGCACCACATCGCTTAGCGTCTTAAATGTGCCAGAGAATACCATGTGTAGATCAATGATGGTTTGACCCAAGTAGCATGGTGTTATGGTTGAAAGTATACAAAGTGATGGCGGCTCAGCGATGTTTTTTATGGCAATATTTGAAACTTATAATGTTTATAAAAAACCACTATGACTCTAGATACATAATTGTAATTTAGGCGACCATATTCACATTTATACGCTTTCCTGACATCCCTGTAAAAAGGCAATTTCAAGTATAATAACTGCTCCTAGCAAAGGTCCCTCTGGCAATCACCTGTTTTTAGGAGAGTTACATTGAAGTTTCCTTACGGAAATGACCATGGAGTTTCTCGGATTTAAACACCTTTCAACCCATTGGGTTACTTCTGATAAGGTTTTGTGCAAACACCTCATCCCACACCATTGTCATTACTGATTTATGAAAGTTTATATCAATTGTTTCGCAAGATATGCCATGAAGTCTCTTTTATAGACTTGTTACAATCAAGGCTCGTCATGTGTAAATTATCATTACCTCTTAGAAGCAACAACTATTTTTTAATCAGGTCTGTTTAATTCAGCGGCCCATTAGTTTATTCCGTGTATACCGCGCAATAAATGCTTACTATTAAAACTTTGAAAAACTGAGCCTTATACGAGTAAATTCAATAAAGTTATATTATTTTACGTGATTTATTGATTACAAATGTATTTTGAATAAAAATGACATACTATGTAAAACAGTTCTTTTTTTCTTTCGACATGTAAAAATATGAAAAACATATTTATTTTGCCTAGATTTTTATGCAGATGAAGATTTAATTAAAGACTTTTGCTCGAATTTATTTCTTAGTGAAGTAATGTATAACTTCATATATTTCTGTACATAAAACATTTTAAAAGCAGTAATATAGAAAAAAAATATTTCTTGTCTTTTTCGGGATTGATTGAGAACATCGTTATCATTTTTTAATTAAATAGAATTTCTGTTCAGTTTTGAAAATCATATTTCCCCGGCATAAAATTCTGCTAGAATATGGGAAAAATTTATTTCCTTAGTGATGAAGCCATATTTCATGTTTCCGCATTATCAGTTTCAAGAATCAGCCTTCATTAACATTTCATCCAACCGGAGATACTTATTTTGAATACTATAAATTTTTCTACGTTATTGAATGAAACTTTTTCTATTAAATAAGCAACTTAATTACAGTCATTCAGGGTAACTTTTATCCGCATTTTCTTTATTTTCATATGCCACACTCTTATTTTAAGAATATTGTTGCAACTAGGGGTAGAAAAGAGAAGAACTGATCTTAAATTATTGGATGACTATCAAAAATTACGGAATAATAATGATAAAAGCAACAAAAAATGAATTTTTAACCTGGTTCAGAGTTACCCACCCATTTAGGGTAACTTTGCACCATATGATAAATATCATCTAAAATAATTCATTATTAAAAAAAAGTATTATAGTTAGGACAACTTTAAACCTCCAAAAATGTTTTCAGATGTGTAAAGACTCCGAATTTACATTTCCCAATATCACAAGATTTGTATAATTTATGATATTACAGCAAATATTATGCATGAGAAAAGTGGAAGAAGAGAACCATGAATATTTAGATATAGAAAAAACTATTTATTGTTCATATAAAATATAAAAATGCAGTGAAAAACATTTTCAATGTTTTAACGCAATAATATATTCATAGTTACAGTAATACATAGTAGTACTAGTATCATTCAAACAAGAATAAAAAATTTCGAATGTATGAAATGTCAAATTTGAGTAGCTCCGCCCTGAATAACACTTTTAAATTAATTTTATCTATTTTACACATATTTGTGAAAATATTTACATGTTATATCGAATGCACACTTTCGGCATTTATATAAAATATACGTGCAAATATGGGAAATTTTTAACAGTAGCACCTATAATCAGTAAATTATAAACATCAGTATAACTTTGAACCGGCTCAAAGTTACCCTGAAAATGTGGTAAAATGTTAGTGCCTTCTTATTTTACATTTTATTAACTATTAATAAATAAATAATCAAAAAATATTAACACATTTACAACATTTAGATAATAATATGTCTGATAAATGAATATACTGTTACTTACTATGAAAATTTAGTTGGATTACAACAATTTAAATCAGCATTCAAAATTAACTTGAAAACAGTACTTCACAAAAATAGTTAGATGGTGCAATTAATTGCGCATAATGCTGCAAATTTATTTTCTAAAATAAAGTGTAGAAATTCCAGTTTAGAACCTTGGCAACAGAGCTCAGTTCTGGAGTTTATTTAGTCTTTTGGAGTCAAAAATATTGAAAATTAAGAGGTGGTGCAAAGTTACACCCCATAGTTCAAAGTCACCTTGAATGACTATACTTTAACTTAATTTAGTTTATTATACTACCGGCATTACATTTTTATTCATTGGTTTTATATTAATCTTTATCTAACCTACTATTCCACTAAATTAGATGTTTAGTCCAGTAGACTCTGCTCAAATGAAGATTTTTTTAGGTTTACAGACTTCCAGCTGTATTATGATGATTTTTTTAAGGCGTAATTTACCCTCAGAAAAAAGCTGTGGTTTCTACCGAGGATGAAAACATCTCAAAGAGTTTGTCCTAGATTGGATATAACGGGTTTCTTTGAGGTAAACATGGACCTTGCTTCCCACGATTGAGGAAAGTAAGAAGAATGTAAAGCATTAGTAAAGATGACGATATCATGATCATAAACAACAGGAGTAACAATGAAGGTACAATGAAGAAGTAATATACGTCATCCTTTTATGATATATCTATTATTTCATAAATTTCATAGGATGCAGTTTTCTGTCAAATACGTTGATAAAACTTTGGAAAGGTAAATAAAAAAGTTGGTAGCTTTGTGTTTACGACTGATGTATTAAACAAATCTACCAGATACATTAGTTGAAGAAATTTATCTCTCATTACAATATAAAAATATTTTAAAAGAATTACTAAATTACAAAAATAGTTCAATATTTTATATTTAATGTTCCAATTTCACGAAAACTTTAAAAGAAAAGCTTTTCTAAACACTTAAGATTAAAAATTAAACAATATTGTATGAATATTTTGTAGTTTAAGAAATTTTTAACATTAATTGCAGCACACTTCTCCTGATGTGATAAACTGTTTGTTACCTTATTGAATGAAGACTTTTCTATTAAATATACAAGTTACTTACCTTAACTTAAAGCAGTTCATTATGCTACACTTATTAAAATTTCTTTCATTGTTTTTTCATTAGTCTTTATCTAATCGTTCACTATTCCACTACATTAAATATGCAGTCCCCTTAGACTATCCACAAAGGCAAATTTTTTTATTTATTTTAGGCTTTCAGACTTCCAGCTGTGTTATCAAGATTATTCGGAAGCCTCGTGTTACCTCAGAAAACAGCTGTTGTTTCCCCCGAGGATGCAAACTATTCGAAGCGTTTGTACCTGGATTGTATATTAGGGATTTCTTAGAGGTAGGCACGAACATTGCTTCCCTTGATTGATGGAAGTGGGAAGACTGTTAAGCAGAAGTAACAGTAAAGATGTGAAGTAATGTATTTTGTCATTTTATGTTACTCACATTATTACTTAAAGTTTCGTTAAATAAAAGATGCAGTTTTCTATCAAGAACGTTAAATAATATGATAAAGACAAATACAACAGTTAGAAGCTTTGCGTTTATGATTGATGGTTTAATTAGGATTATTGTTTATGATTGATGATGACGTTCCTGTCATTACAACTTAAAAAGATTATTTTCAAAGGTTTATTATTTTAACAAAATTATTTCATACTTTTTAACCTTCCGACTGTCTTGGAAAAGGGCAAATTTGTAATGTTGTTTTCTCTGCATTTTGTTTTAAATGTTAAAAATAAATGATTCTTTGAACATTTTATAAAAAAAAACTTAATAACGAATATGAATGCAATCTTTGGAAGTATTAATCATTGTTCAATGTATTAAAAATACATTAAATCAATAGAATTATATTACTTTAAATATTGCTTGTATTGCAGTGAAACCTGGAGCTTAGTGAACGTATTAACACGGGCTTGTCAGTGAGGGGGTTTAAAGTTTCAATTTTATAAAACATTTGAGCAATAAAAGCATGCTTTTATTCGTTTAATGTTATAAATAGTCAATCATCTTTGCATTATTATTTTGCAGCTTAACAACTTTTAAAGATTAAAATTTTTGAAAAAGAGAAATTTTGAAATAAAAGAGCCTAAACTATGACAAACATATAAGAGAAAGAAAAGTTTAGGATCATTCTATGGAGCGCCAACATAATTGGGTGCCTGGTCATTTTCAATTATTTCTATATGTTATATGTGGGAGGAAACCTATATAGAAAAAAAAGATGAAATCCAAAAGTGAAATCCTAAAAGATGAAATCCTAAAACTATTTTTGATAAGAAGACGTCGATGAGTTCGATTGCGTATGTTTTTAAAAAATCCGAAGGTTTAAAAAATCTTGTATATATATTTTTTAACTAATAGAGAGAAAGAAAAAATGCACAAAGATGTAAAATCTAAATACATTTTTTTTAAACATGCTATGTAAGTTTTGTACATTTATCTGTAATTTTTTTTAATTTAGAGTGCTTTAAACATTGCTCGAATATTGATCAAATTTTCAATTTTTGAAAAAAAATAGATATATTCTATGAACGTAAAGTAATAAGAATATACACTTATTACTACTTCCAAAAAGCTCATCATAGGAGGTCAGGGAGATTACGTCTTCTTTGCAATTTTTTTAAAAAATAAACAAAGGGCATATTAAACTGGTCCTAATATTTAATATCACAATTTATGATCCAAATGGATTATCATTATCATAAAAATGCTATATTTGTATTTAAAAATACCTTTAATGTTAGTAAATTAATTAACTAGAAAATTCGCAAAATTTTTAGCCCTTATTGAATTTTGTAATCTTTTCCCTTAAAAGTTCAGAATGTGTATGAAATTGGGAAACGTAAAAGTATTAAACGAATTTTCAATTCTTTGAGTTTTCTCTAAGATACAAGCGATTTTGTTATTTGTAAAGTTCTTGCTGTACAAATATGTCTATGGTTAAAAAGATTGATTTGTGAAATATTTAAATTATTGCTGTTCACATGAATTTGCGTTCTGAAATCTATAATATTCAATTAGCAAACTTAACTTCATTTATTTTTCAATTGCATATATGTATATCCTACCATAAGTAGAGAATATTTAAAAGCTGTTCCTGCCAATTTTCATATTTCGCTCTTCTCGCTCTTTATTATAGTTAACACACCTTTTTAAATTATGCAATTTGAATGGATTTAGTATGTTAAGATGAAGAATTACTATAAGTTTTAATCCTTTATTAGGTTTCATATTTAAAAGTTTCAAATCGAGTAGATTTATTGTTCAAGTCTATAAATTCGTTGCATCGTTTTCGATATCCTCATTTAAAAGTATTTTTTATTTAATTAAAAGGAGCAATAGAAATATGCAATCAGTGTCATTTTTCAGATGTCATATTGTTTTAACTATTTATAAAATATGTTTTACAGATCACACCATATGTAATGTATGCATAACATAACATCTTCAGAGCTTCCACAGGTCCAATTTTTTAATAGTAGTGTTTCTGAATAAAAAGTTTCGTTGCAAGATTTTACAACATTTTCAGCAAAAACAAACTTCGGCGAGGATTGCTGTAAAAATATAAAGAGAATTCTTGAAAAGGAATTTTCCATGTTAAAAGCGTATTCAGAAAACGTACGGAGTGGGACGACTACATCTTATTTTAATAACACATGCCTTTACATTGTAACTGCTAGTTTCAAAAAATAAATCGACGTTCAGGATGGAAGGGTCGTCGTGTCGATCTCCGTTTCCTCTCTTATTTTGTTCGCCGGCCGCCACTCCTTCCAGACGTGTATAGAAAAAAAAGAAGGCTGTTATTTATCCTACTGAATAATAACCATTCAAATTTGGAAATATTGTAAACAATTGAGTTTTTGAGAGCTTGCAACTGAAAAACGAGAATTTGTTTTTATATGAGATTTGGAAAAGAAAGGCCACTCTATATATTCCTCATAAATTGAAAGTCAGATTCTTGCCACCCAACTGCTCTCTGAGAAATAAAATCTTGAAATTGGAGAAATGACAGTGAACCACGAAAAGAACAAAAATATTTAGAAATAAGAAATATTTGATTAAATACTTTTTCCGGATATATTTAAAGAAATATTCCTGAAATACATCGTACTTTTCTGTTACAATTGAAATTTTTAAGAGAGAGAGTATCTTGATTCCGGCAGTAGAAGTAGTCGTGAAATTTATTTTGCTCAAACTTTATTGGCACAAAAATCACTAAAGTAATTATGTAAGATAATAATTTTACGGGCTCTTTTGGTATTCACATAGGGACGAATTGTGGTAACGTCTTGTGTTCGATATTTTTATACCGGAAACAAATTGGTTGTCATGAAATTCTTTGACCTCTTGAGTATTTAATTATAGCAATACATACATCGAATTATATGAATATATTTTTAATAAATCCAGAAAATAGCTACTTCATATTTTTCATGTGGGAGGGAATGTTTAGGAACTATGACGGTATTTTGAATCTAAATAAAGACATTTGCCATTTATCAAAGTAAAAGATTCTTCGGCATCTTGAGCGTTTAATTATAACAATACATACGTCGGATTATATGAATATATTTTTTAATAAATCCAGAAAATAACTACTGCAATTTATTATTTCATATTTTTCGGGGGGTTTCTATGTTTAAGAACTATGACGTATTTTGAATATATATGAAGACATTTACCCTTTATCAAAGTAAAAAAACCATAGTTTGATCGGAAACAAATTTTGATTTGACGTAGAAGAAAACAAGCGACTCATCGTTATTTTCACGGACGATATACATATATGTTTTCCTGTTTTATGCAGTCTGCTGTAAACTTGTTGCATAGGTGATCTAAGCACAATCTTCGTAACACCTTATCTGGGATTTAACCAAACTCTCTCCGACATAGTACACAGCTTCTCTATTACTAGACAGGGAAGCTGGAACTATTGTATTCTAAATTAGCTTATTCAGAGTGCGTCGAATTATTCATTATGAATATTTATTCAAAATCTTCTTTTTTGTGAATCTTGAAGTCATTATTAAAGTTCAACTATGAAAAAGATTTTTTGAAAATTTCTAAGATGTATGTTATGTTTTTTTTTTTTTTTTTCTGATTACTACATATAATGAAATAGTTTAACTTTGAACTAAATGTTTAACAGTGTATAATGAAGTAACATTTTACAGAATATCGTAAAAAGTTTGCAATATCACATTTTTATGAGTACAGACATCTTGAAACCCTCATCTGACTTTCATCATCTGAAAACAAAAACGTTATATTTTATATTTATGTAGTTAAATTTTGTTATTGATATAATTTTGTTAAATTGCGACTGTAAAATTAACTGTGATGTTATAATTATTGGTCTACATCTCTTGAATTCGCCATGTGTTTTAATTTAAATGCATATAGTTCAATATCGTACACAGTCACTATTTATCATTATCACTAGTACCAACAGAATAATTTTTATCCAAACCACTATAATTGTATGTTGTCTTTTGTATAACATTTCTGTGTTTTGAGTACTTGGACATAAAACTGCTGAATAAATGTGTACATTTTTTTTTTTAATTTATGAATTAAGTGATCTCGAAATAAAATCTAGTTATTGCGTGATAAAATATTTTTTAAACACCATAAAAGATTTTTTTAACGCTTTGAATTTCTGTAAAATTTCCTATAATTTATATTTAATTTTATAATGACTAAGAATGTGCATTTCCTATTTTTTAGGGTTAGGTACTTAAAAAGTAAAAACGGAACCATTATAAGATCACTCCTGTGTCTGTCTGTCTGTCTGTCTGTCTGTCTGTCACAGGCATTTTTCTCGTAAACTGTGGAACGTGGAAATTTCAAATTCAGGGAAGTAATAAAGACTATTGACCCACATATTTTCATATCATTAAACATTCATAAATATGTTTAGTAAAAATGTATAGGGGCTAATTAAGCTACTTGAAAAAAAACTAGTTTCTTTTTATATCTTGTGAAAGCTTTCGTAACGCTGAACTCAAAAATACATTCCTTTTAATTTTAGGTATTATTTCTTCAAAGATATCGTGGAAAATATAGCGCAAAAATATGCCCCCCCCCCCCCCATCTAATTCCGAATCTACTGAAACTAAAATTATGAAAAAATTAGAGGTAGTAGATGCTAACTTAAAACTTGAAGGAAAATTATAGCGATTACCCTAGGTCACATAGTTTTTGAGAAAATCGAATTTTTCTGTTACACACAAATTTCGATTTACGGGCATTCAGTAAAAGTGTTGAGCAGCGCTAGAGGTACCTATCGTAGCAGAAGTATAAAAGCATTGCTGATAATGATTTTTGAAAACAATTGTCAGTAATTAGTCGAGATATTAACCCTTAAAGATACGGACAGTTTGGACATACATAATGACAGGGGTGGCGTACTCTATGCCTATTTAACAACTTTTAATTATATGTAAGTGTAATGTAATAGCATAAAAGCAATAAGCGTCAAATTGTTAAAAACAGACTAATTTAAGGGGTCTAAGGACTCTTAAAATTGGGAAAAAAAATAATAAAGTCCATTTGTAACATTTAATGTCTTAAAATGCATATGATTTAAAAACACAATTTTTATTGGGATGAAAGATATTAATATGTTCTTTCATTGGATGTATTTAAAAAATTGCTAGATGCAGAAATAGCATTTATAGGGAGCTGCAAACTGTCAGACATTTGTCGAGCAGAAAAGGGGCATAAGATATTACGCGCAGGATTACAAAATAAATATTCCAACTGGAATGAAAATTTTGGTTCTTACTTATGCTTCAGATTGTAATAATTACCCTAAACTTAAATACATTTCTATTTAAAACTTTTTTTTTATATTTTTAATGCAGAGTTGTATTTAGCTAATACAAAATTTTGAAAATTTCAACAGTAGAATAACGAAAAAAAAAATTTTTTTTAACAATAAAAAGGAAATTTTTGGTACAGTTTATACATACTAACATGAGGTATATATTTCGAAAATTTCATGAAAAAATATTCAGAAGTTTTTGAGGTACCCTGCGCGTTATGCCCAAAAACTTGTTTTGCAGAAAAATGACTTCAAAGTTTCGGAAACGCCGCCTCAACTATTGAGCGGGTATAATTTTTAAAGCCATAACTTCTGTTCTAATAGGAACTTCAAGGAAACACTTATATAAAAATGTTCAGAAAAGATAGGAGTTTAACATGTAATAAAATTAAAATTTCTAATATTTTGAAGAGACCTGAGACCACATAATTAGAATGAATCACATAAATACTATGGAATTCGGGAGTAGTTTACATTGAGTGGATCTCTCAATACGTCTTGAGTGATTTTAAATGTTAATTAAAAACCTATCTGGAAAAACGCGGTACGAACCAAGGCGTTGTTGCAACTTTGCGACCTCCTTCTGAAGCGCGCTTATCACAATGCCAAATTTAAAATTTGAACAAAGGTTTTGTTTTAGCTACATTGTAGAAAGAAAGGTTATTACTACGCTGAATTTAGTTTTTTGAAATGCCAAATGAAGTTTAAATATGCACTGCTTTTATTATCAGTGCCGAATTAAGCTCCTTATAAATGGATGAGGATAATATTAAAAAATGAGTTGTACAGAAAGCTATATTTGATATTATTTAGGTTCCATATCTCTTTGAACTTTCATGGTACTAGTATATATAGTTATATCCAACACTACGCTGTATTGTTTTTTACAAAGTCTTAGTATTCTTTTATCAACAATTACAAATCCATATATTTATTCTACGGAGCCCTCTGTGCGCGAGTAATACTCTCACTTGACTGTTTTTTTTTTTTTTTTTTAGTATTGTTATCCATCTTCTAATATATTTACATTATAATTTGATTATTTCATGCCTACAATAAAACCTCAGTAACGGACACTCCTGAATAGCAGATAACTTTGTTTACCGATAACCTTTTTTTTTTTTTTTTTATCTCAAACATCTATATATTTGTACATTTTACCGTACAAATTCCGTGCTACTGGGATGTCCGTTATTCAGAGCATTTACTATATTAATTATTATTTTCTTGAATGTTTTCAACAAAATTAACTGAATAGTAGAATATATTTTTATTTAGAGAGGAAAATATATAAAATCAGACTTTCATATTTTCAACAATGAAATTTCTGTATAAAAATCACGCTTATTTTAGCTAAGAAATTCGCCTATGATTAAAAAAAAAATATGGAAATAATCATCCGACTGAAACTCAATTTATGAAAAGAGAATATCCCTAGGGTTTTCTTCATACAGAAATAATTGCAAAATCACAAAATTTCAATACGAACAAATAACTTTGACTTAATTTTTGGATTTTTCGCTGAATTGTACGTTAGGATAGAAAATAGGAAGGGAAGTCACTTTTGTTGAATTAGACAAGAAATTGTGGAAATTTGAGGTTTGGAACGCCTAACGTTAAATTCTTTGGTAGTGGCTGCAAAACAGATTGTGATAAACATAACTAAAGAGATACTTTGCAGAATGCGCTGCAATTTTCGAATCGCAAATTTAAAACCTCTCGATTTTTCTTTCTGTTAGAATATTTATATTTTCGAAAATAAATTTAAATATATATATTCGAAATAAATTTTCGAAAACAATATGAAATGTAACCTTTGCCTTTTTAAGAAAAATCGATTTCTATGTTCCAAACATGAAGCTTTATAATTTCTAAACTACTTCACCGAAGTACGGTAAGAATCACTCGTTTTGTATTCGAAGACAAAAATTAATTAAAAATCCTAATGTAATGTGAAAGCTTCAGAATTTCATAAAACAGTATTAAGACGACCACTAATAATTGTAAAAAAAGACGTCTAGCAGAATAGTCATTTGTCAATGTGCCATAATTTAGACATTAAATTGTGGGTGGGGGTTTTTTTGGCCAACTATTATTGCCGAATATTTGTTTTCTTTCTTAAGCTAATATTTATACGTTTGTAACTTAAGAGATAATCTGAAGTATACTTTGAAGAACGGTGTATTTTATTGAAATTCTTTAAATAATTATTATTGAGATATTTTTAAACGATTTGCTTATGTTTCTGTTCAATTTCTTTTCCAAAATGCAAATAAACTTGTTTCATGATATTCTTATTTGTAATTTTTTTTTCACATTTAGCAAAATTATATAGTTTAAGAAAAAAAAATAAAACAATAGCAAAACGATTTCGCTGGTGAACAGATAGTTTAAAAAATGTTAGTTACTAACACAATTAGTTTCTACGATTAACATTTGAAAGATTTAATCCCGTTAAAATTGCTATGCAGTCTACTGTGTACAGTACTTTTAGACATATTAACCTTTAGGAAAACCATTGAATTTTTAGAAAATATTTTACAGTAATCAGAAAATATCCTTTGTCAGTATTAGTATCGTTTACTATCTCAAATATTTAAAATAATGCGCTGAAAAAAATCAAGTACTGAAAAATTAGTAAATTGATGTGCTCATATCGAATTGAGTATGTCTCGATCAAAAATGAACCTATGCTTTCTCAATTTTGAAATACTCCATGTTATCAAACCAAAACGAAACAATAATTTTGTACTTTGTGACGGTTTATTTCATACATGGCAGCATAAAATATGTTCATTAATGCAAATGTAAAATTATGCACAATATTTTAAAATAAATTAAAAGTGCTTGAAAATAATACACTTGTCATAGGCTAATTCCATGGGTGTTAGTAGTGTAAGTCACATAGCTGATAACTTATATGCTTGTTGGCCACCGTTATTTTCGAAAAGTTTGCTTCGCCTTATTCAATGAATGAGATATCTCCTATAAAATAAGTGAAAATTTTCCGTTTTAAATACTGGTAGCTATAAATCGTAACATGTGACTTACACTACAATTACTCATGGAATTAGTCCATAGAGATACATTGATTTAAGTATCTTGATAATATTTTTGCTACTTTTTCTTAATAAATAATCAGTTAAATGTTTCTTGTTAATAATTTTGTGCGGGAAATAAATGTCAGTATATATTTTTACTTTAATATCTTGTAATCCTTGTAAATGGGTTTTAGGTGGTAGTACCTAGTGGTTCCTATTTGAACACATCCATGTGATCAAAAATGAGAACATGTGTTTCTCAATTTTGAGTACATTTGTATCGGAGCTATTTTGAGTATGTGACGTATTTAAAATTGAGTACTTTTTATTAAATTTTGAATACCCATTTTTTTCAGTGTGGTAGTGTCGAATTTATCTGTTTTCTTTCTTAAGCCAATATTAGTACTTCAGTAAATTTTGAGATAATCTTAGGTATATTCTGAAGAATGGTCTGTTTATATCACAATCATTAATATCTATATGTATTTTTTAATTTCCGCTTAAATTTTATCTAGTTAATTGCAAAACTAAAATAATTTCTCTTCTTCATTTTTTTTTTTTTTTTTTACATTTAAAGCAATAAAAAATAAATTATGAAAATAAAAAGCAAAACCACTCTTTCAATGTATAAATATCACAATTTTTTGTTTCAATTCCCGCTTAGTATTTACAAATATTATTTGAAAATGTAATTCCTTTAATATATTTATGAAGTTTAAAGTTCATAGTAAAGTTCTTTTAGAAATATTTACCTTCATAAAAACCACTGATTTGCTAGATAATATTTTAAACCGATAATGTGTGTGGTTAGTAGTCGTTTATTATCTCAAGTAATTGATCTATATTT
Organism: Maratus speciosus; assembly: GCA_963932465.1. Lineage (NCBI taxonomy): Eukaryota > Metazoa > Arthropoda > Arachnida > Araneae > Salticidae > Maratus > Maratus speciosus. The sequence continues at coordinate 238,511,493 of OZ010787.1, read as the reverse complement.
TCCTTATGAAAAAACTTTTTTTTTTATCTTTAAAGAATAATTACGGATAACGAAAAGAATAACTGTTAGAAATGTTTTCATATTATTGAACAATTTAACCTCATATAATCTGATTAGTTAATTGGTACTACAGATTTATCTTATTATTTCTGTTTTTTTCTTGAAACTATTTCTACACGCCGTTTATTCGGTGTGGAATTCTTAATCACTTAACTCGACGGGAAAAATGATAAACATTTTCTAAAGGGGCATTAAAGGTTGCGTGCATCATTTTGTGGATAATGAAACGCAGCAAATAGGTCGAAAACCACTTTTCTACTCTTTAATCAATTTTCCTCTATCAAACTGATAATTATGTGTTTGCGTGCTACTGCTAATGAAATCTCTAAACAGTTTAGTTGTTATACAATTACACTTTCCAATGTTCTGATGCAAATGAGCCAGTCTGCCGATAATTGGTAAGGTAGGAAGCAGACTCGGGGTATTGGATTAAGAGGGAGAAAACCGGGAGCGGGCAAGATATCGTGCATCAAACTTTACCTTCTCCTTGTTTCCAAGATTTGCCGTTTTAAAACGGAGAATATTCTTTAGGAAAACACGATGAGAGCAAATTTCGCAAATGTTCTTTCAAACTATGTTCAGGAAGAGAAGATGTAAAAGAAAACTCTTATAATTGCGTTAGAAATACTTTTCAGAAGATTATTTATTTGCCTGATACTGATTTTGGGATAAATATAAAAAAAATTATTTTTTTTTTCTTATGGTTAAAGAATAACTTTTCAGATGTTTTAAAAATCGATGTATTAAAAATAAAATGATAAAAAGCCAGGCGCAGCTAATTAATGTTAAACCTAAATATTGGATTAACTTATTTCATTCAGCATTTAGCACTTTAAAAAAGGTTTATATATTTTTTTTGCTCTTATTTATCTTCTGATTATCTATAACGAGTGATTCAAATCAGAGGCCTCATGGAATTATTCTGAAATCGCTGATGGTAAAAAACAATACTTCCTTGTAGAATAAATATACAATTCAGCTACAATTTTTATTCAATTGCTAAAATTGTGCAAATACACTGTAAAAAAAAAAATCTGTAAAGTTACTAAAGTTTTTCTAGGAAACTGGGTTTCCTAGAACTTGTTATGTAACGGCAACAACAAAAATTCCTGTAACAGCAGTGTATTATTTCTTTTGTACAAAGGGCTGAATACATATTAATCCGTCAGCACACTTCATTTGTAGCTTTAGCACACGCGTGGGATAGATATATTCTTTTGTCTTCCATTATATTTTTATCTAAATACATATTAAAAACAAATCCACTGTTCTGTATTGTAAAATGCATCAGTAATACTTCCTTTTAGAGAAAAAAAATATGCTTTTCATATTTATTTTCAGAATGTGTTGCAGTTTCTGTAAAAATCACTTTTTTTTCATAGAAAATATGTAAACTGATTTGTATGCTGATTTGTATGCTGTAATGGGTAAGACTAATTGTCTTACCCATTAAAACATAAATTATTTCACACAATGGATATTAATTACATTTAATAACCTTTCATCAATATATACAAATAGCTTTTATCTTACTCTTTTATTAAAATTATTTTAGTGTGTGTTATCCCGTAAGAATGAACGTATCGAAATTAAATGATTTTCCACGCGTGGGATTATTGAAACTTAAGAAGTATATTTCTCCCCCCCCCCCCCCTAGTGAACAGAAAAAGACATGCCTTCACACACACCTTCTCGACCTTGATCTTGAAAAATGCAAATCAGGTGAGATTCATCCTATAAAAATTATCCTTTTTTTCGAAGAATTAATGTTATTGAAATACATTTTATCCCAGTGCGTGTGCTGACGGGCTAAAAAAAAATATTTTATACGATCCTTTGTAAATATATTTGAAAAAATTGTTGTTATCCGTTAAAGGTCATAAAAATCCCTTTTATTTCACCAAAAGTCGTCATATTTTGAATTTTATAAATTTCCTATTTTTCCTGACACTAAAAACGGAAAGATGCTCTTCTGATGTTCTACAAGTTCTATAATGGTGATATGGTGGTTATTTTAGAAGAGATCTGCTATAAAATGTTTTCTAATAAGTATGTCTGTATGCAAATAAGTGTAATACTGTGGAAAGCCAGCATTTTTTTACCCATTAAACATTGCGAGTATACATGCGCTAAACATAACTATTGCTTTTCTGTTTAAGTTGTACAAATTTATAGCATTCTTTTTACAGAGCATTCCATTGATGATCTTTTGTACTAATAAGTTTTTTATAAGATAAGAGAAGCGCATAACTTGTATCATCTATTGCTTAAATATCCGACACATTTGGGATTGCTTGGAAGAATGTAACAATAATGTTCTTTAAATCTGTATATTATCTTAGTTTTAGTAACTAATAGTTAAGAAATTTTTTTTAACCATCAAATATTTGTGTGAAAAATCTATAAAACTACAACAATCAATATAAAAAAATATATTAAAGATGAGATCTTCAGAAGTCGAAGGCAGTTTAGAATGCTTAATTAAACATAATATCAGAATATCAATTGTAAAATAACCATAAAATTTTGCACTACATTTAAAATATATAGTCAAAATAAAACCACATTTATTAAAGATTGTTTATAATACAAAAACGAAGTACGTTTTCCTTGATAATTTTAATTAAATATTTGCTAATAAGGGCTAGTCAATAAGTAAAAATTCGTTATTTTACTGTAAGAATTTCCATGAGAGATTAATATTGTAGAAATTGAACTTAAACTAAACTGCTAAGATAATATAACGTAATTTTTCCAGAAATGCAAAAAAAAAAAAAAAAAATTGTAACGAAAAATCATATACTTATATAGACAGCGAGAGAGATAGAGAATATTCTCTCTTATCTCATCCCGTCAGTTTATTCATAAACTGTCAATTTTCTAGATGTACTTCTAATTGCAAAAATGAAGATATTTTAATTAAAATAGATTTATTTGTAAAAGTAACGAAATATAAAATTTTAAACTATCCATTAGTCCTATACGATATATTTAGAAAGCAATTCTGCTTACACCAACGAGTAAAATATTTTTTTTTTTATAACCAAAATGTACCGATTACTGATACTTTGAATTTATTAATTTTCGAATGTCTTTTCAGTTTTATAGTCGATTTTGGGTTTTCTTCAGTTTATTAGAATATTTAAGAAAAAATACATGTTATATATTTATACGTGTGTCTGTGTGCATGTGGAGGAAGGGTGGTATTTTTTAGAAATTACTAATCTAAATAAAATATACTTTTACAATTATTTGTAACTGTCTTAGGATTTTATAACTATTGTTTCCGAGGATAATATTTCTGTAGTTATATAATTTCATTTAGAGAGATACATTTTTGAAAAATAATATAAATTATAATATTAATTTTCCTGCGAGCCTTTTTAGGTATAAACCTATTATTTTAAATTTCTGACAAATTATTTATTTAACAAAAACAAAGCATATACACCGCCGTAGCGCACACGTTTCTCGTGTTAAACTAGGCAAATGATGGGGGGCGGGTGGGACTCGTGTAATATAATCATTACTGGGTTAACCTAAAAAAAAGGCGATCATTGCAACTGGATCCAGTATTTTTGTAGCCCGAAAAATTTTAAGATAGTGATCAAAATAACGTAGCCCGTTGCGTTTTATAGTCATAAACCGTTAATACGACTATCACTGTAACGGGGCCCTGTATAATACGCGTCTCGTAATCCATTAAACCGACAATCACTATAACGGGATACTTTACACTTTGCGTACATAAACCATCAAAACTACAATAACTTTAACAGATCCATGTGCGAACGCCTATAATCCGTTAACACGACAGTCACTATAGCTTGAACATATGCGTATAGGTCCCATAAAATATGAATATGCTGACTAGTATTTCAATAATAAATCTTTTCTTAAGAATGTTTTTCGAGAAGGGGGGAAATGTACTATAATTTGCATTCAGATTAAAATTCTATCGTTAAAGTGCGAAGAGCATAAACACAATTTAGAAAACTGCAAGTTACAGAAATTCGAAGCAAAAATTCACCTGAAAAATGTATTTCACAAAATTTCTAATAAAATATCAGCAACAAATGTCATAATTATTCAATTTTACAGAAGAAGATCTATAGCCAAGCTTAGTGACAAACACGAGAGATCCTGCAACAACGGAGTTTCAAATATATGAGAGTGTCAACAATGGTTACAACAGAACAATCGGCACACCTTTTAAGCTACTTGGGACTGGAATTTATTAAGAAAACTATTTTTTAATGTATCTCAACTATGTATGATGAATATATACAAAAAAAGTTCATGTTTTCATCGTTAGTAGTTTGTTCAGTACCTTAATGTACTTTGAAATATGTTTAAACATGTATGTGAGCTATTTCCGAAATTAACCAGCCAGAAAGTCAGGACAAAGTCACTCGCACGCATAGGTTACTAATAACAATTAAATAAATCCTTTGTTAAATATGAAACAGATTTTACATTGATCATTTGCAATTTTTTGCTATGTTCTGAACTCAAAAAAGTCCTTGCGGCCAGTGCTGGGAGGAAGAGGTAGCTTTCATATTCCTTATTTTTAAAAAGCAAGCTTATATTATTCAAATACACGAAGCTCAATTTAGTGGAAACCGATTATAAGAGGTCAATACCAATTTTTATCAATACTAAATCATTATGAATGAGAATGTCGCGAAATTAGTCAGTTGTAGATAAAACAAAAAATGCTCCGTAATCCTTATATCATGATCAAATACTTAAGAAAGAAACCTTTTTCAATTTCTAATTTTTTTGCCCCTCACTTTAAATATAATTTTTTATTTAATTTAATGGCCTCCATATTGAAACAAGATGGCTGATGAAGCTGGCCAGCGAAATTGGTCGAGACATTACGATATACTAACCACATGCCTTCTTACATCGAAATAGGTTAATAAATACGCGTGATATCACGTGACAAATAACAGATCGTTTCAAATGTCAGCCATGCTAGAAATTCAAAGTGCTATAATTCAACCCTTTTTTAAGATATATACGAAACAAAAACTGCTCCGGAATCTTTGAATCAAGGTCAAACACATAAAAAAAATCTCTTTCATTTTACAATTTTTTGGTAACACATTTTAAATTTTAAATTAAGAAAAATTAAATGGCCGCCATTTTGAAACAAGATGGCAGATGATGCTGTCCAATGAACACGGACGAGACGTTGGTACGTATTATGTATACACCAAGGTACATCCAAATCGATTCATAAGCACGCCTGTTATCGCGTGACAAATATCAGGTCGTTTCAAAATGTCAGCGAAGCTAGAAATTCAAAGTACTATAACTCAGCCATTTTTTAAGATATAGACGAAACAAAAAATGCTCCAGAATCTTTGTATCAAGGTCAAACACATAAGAAAAAAAAACTTTTTCAATTTTCAATTTTTTGGTACCACATTTCAAATTTAAAATTAAAAACAAAATTAAATGGCCGCCAATTTGAAGCAAGATGGCGGATGAAGATGGCCAACGAAATCGGTCGAGGCATTGGTATGCACTATGTATACACGAAGTTACATCAAAATCGGTTTATAAATACGAGAGTTACAGTGTGACAAAGATCAGATATATATATATATATATATATATTTATATCAACTTTTGAACGGAGGGTGGTTTCGGGGTCTGGGGGTCATGATCGATGAAAATATACCAAAAGTTTTTGAAATCGCTTTCCTCCGAACGGCTGCAATAGGTAGCTTTTTGTAATGAAAGCTACCTAAAATGATCCGGAATCTTTGTAACAAGCTGAAACACATAAGAAAAAAAACTTTTTCATTTTCTAATTTTTTTGTACCTCATTTTAAATTAATATTTTTTTTTTATATTTAAATGGCCGCCAATTTGAAACAAGATGGCGGATGAAGTTAGCAAACGAACTTGGCCGTGAGATTGCTATGTCCTATGCACATGCCTTGTCACATCCTAATCGGTTCATAAATACACGTGTTATCGCGTGACAAAAATCAGATCGTTTCAAAATGTCACCCATGCTAGAAATTCAAAGTGCTATAACTCAGCCATTTTTTAAGATACAGACGAAAAGAAAAATGCTCCGAAATCTTTATATCAAGGTCAAATACATACGAAAAAAATCTTTTTCATTTTCCAAATTTTGGTATCTCATTTTAAATTAAAGCAGAAAATAAATTAATGGCAGCCATTTTGAAACAAGATGATGGATGATGTTGGAAAACCGTTGGACAAAAAATGCTCCAGAATCTTTGTATCAAGGTCAAACACATAAGAAAAAAATCTTTTTCAATTTTCAATTTTTTTTACCACATTTCAAATTTAAAATTAAAAAAATAATTAAATGGCCGCCATTTTGAAGCAAGATGGCGGATGAAGCTGGCCAACGAAATCGGTCGAGGCATTGGTATGCACTATGTATACACGAAGTTACATCAAAATCGGTTTATAAATACGAGAGTTTCAGTGTGACAAAGATCATACATATATATATATCAACTTTTGAACGGAGGGTGGTTTCGGGGTCTGGGGGTCATGATCGATGAAAATATACCAAAATTTTTTGAAGAAATCGCTTTCCGCCGAACGGCTGCAATAGGTAGCTTTTTGTAATGAAAGCTACCTAAAATGATCCGGAATCTCTGTAACAAGCTGAAACACATAAGAAAAAAAACTTTTTCATTTTCTAATTTTTTTGTACCTCATTTTAAATTAATATTTTTTTTATTTTTAAATGGCCGCCAATTTGAAACAAGATGGCGGATGAAGTTAGCAAACGAACTTGGCCGTGAGATTGCTATGTCCTATGCACATGCCTTGTCACATCCTAATCGGTCAATAAATACACGTGTTATCGCGTGGCAAAAATCAGATCGTTTCAAAATGTCACCCATGCTAGAAATTCAAAGTGCTATAACTCAGCCATTTTTTAAGATACACACGAAAAGAAAAATGCTCCGAAATCTTTATATCAAGGTCAAATACATACGAAAAAAATCTTTTTCATTTTCCAAATTTTGGTATCTCATTTTAAATTAAAGCAGAAAATAAATTAATGGTCGCCATTTTGAAACAAGATGATGAATGATGTTGGACAACCGTTGGACAAAAAATGCTCCAGAATCTTTGTATCAAGGTCAAACACATAAGAAAAAAATCTTTTTCAATTTTCAATTTTTTGGTACCACATTTCAAATTTAAAATTAAAAAAATAATTAAATGGCCGCCATTTTGAAGCAAGATGGCGGATGAAGCTGGCCAACGAAATCGCTCGAGGCATTGGTATGCACTATGTATACACGAAGTTACATCAAAATCGGTTTATAAATACGAGAGTTACAGATATATATATATATATATATCAACTTTTGAACGGAGGGTGGTTTCGGGGTCTGGGGGTCATCATCGATGAAAATATACCAAAATTTTTTTTAATTGCTTTCCTCCGAACGGCTGCAACGGGTAGCTTTTTGTAATGAAAGCTACCTAAAATGATCCGGAATCTTCGTAACAAGCTGAAACACATAAGAAAAAAAAACTTTTTCATTTTCTAATTTTTTTGTACCTCATTTTAAATTAATATTTTTTTTTATATTTAAATGGCCGCCAATTTGACACAAGATGGCGGATGAAGTTAGCAAACGAACTTGGCCGTGAGATTGCTATGTCCTATGCACATGCCTTGTCACATCCTAATCGGTTCATAAATACACTTGTTATCGCGTAACAAAAATCAGATTGTTTCAAAATGTCACCCAAGCTAGAAATTCAAAGTGCTATAACTCAGCCATTTTTTAAGATACAGACGAAAAGAAAAATGCTCCGAAATCTTTATATCAAGGTCAAATACGTACGAAAAAAATCTTTTTCATTTTCCAAATTTTGGTATCTCATTTTAAATTAAAGCAGAAAATAAATTAATGGCCGCCATTTTGAAACAAGATGATGGATGATGTTGGACAACGTACTCGGTCGAGACATTGGTATGTACTATGTACACACCAAGTTATATCCAAATCCGTTCATAAATACGCGTGTTATCGCGTGACAAATATCAGATCGTTTCAAAATGTCAGCCATAATAGTATTTCAAAGTGCTATAACTCAACCGTTTTTTTAAGATATAGACGAAACAAAAAAATGCTGCGGAATCTTCGTATCAAGCTCAAACACATAAGAAAAAAATCTTTTTCGATTTATATATTTTTTTTTGTATTTCATTTTAAATTAAATTTTTTTTTAAATTTAAATGGCCGACATTTTGATACAAGATGGCGTATGAAGCTGGCCAACGAACTTGGTCGACACATTGCTATGTACTATGCACATTCCTTGTCACATCCAAATCGGTTCATAAATACGTGTATTATCGCGTGATAAAATCAGATCGTTTCAAAATGTCAGCCATGCTAGAAATTCAAAGTGCTGTAACTCAGCCATTTTTTTAGATATAAACGAAACAAAAAGTGCTTCGTAATCTTTGTATCAAGCCCAAATACATAAAGAAAAATCTTTTTCAATGTCTAATTTTTTTTGTGCCTCATTTTAAATTTTAAATGTTTTACATTTTTTTAAATGGCCGCCATTTTGAAACAAGATGGCGGATGAAGCTGGCCAACGAACTCGGTCGAGACATTAGTATGTACTATGTACACACAAAATTTTATCCAAATCGGTTCATAAATACGAGAGTTACAGTATGACAAACATCATATATATATATATATATATATCAATTTTGAACGGAGGGTGGTTTCGGGGTCTAGGGGTCATGATCGGTGAAAATATACCAAAATGTTTCGCAATAGTTTTCATCCGAACGGCTGAAATAGGTAGCTTTTTGTAATGAAAGCTACCTAAAATTATGATAAAAAATATCATATTACAACGTGTTTTTTTTTCCGGTATGCATTTCCGAAAAGTACTAAATTATATCCAACTTCATTTGAGTACGTTTGACATTTATCTTAATCTCATCAATAAAATTCTTGATTAAATAATCATGAAATTTACTTGTGAAATTGCATACGGAAATATTTCTGACTGCAGAAGTTTGTAGTAGGTTCTATACGAGAAACCGTAGGTCTAAATAAAAGTTAAAGAGTACACAGTTTTCTCACCAATAAAGTTTCTTCTGACTTTTCATTATAAATTTTAAAACATTATTGAGCTGAAGGTATATTAATAAATTTTATAAAATAAAGAAATAATTGGACACTTGTTATCCATTTAAATGCCCGGTATTACCGAGTTTTATGTTACGTTATATGAAAAAGCTCGACGTCAGTTTTCAACAATATTAAGAAATGTAGTTTTTTGGTAAACTTTTGAGTTTGAGATAAATATAAAATAAAATTCTCAATAAAAATAAACCATAACTGTAAAACAGACAAATAAATAGATATAGAAAAAATGACTACTCTTCTTTTAGAAAGAAACTCCATAGATTGATTTGGGGGAATGAGTGAGGGTTTCTTTTATTTTATTTTCAGCTTGCAGAGCATGACGACGTTGTCATCGAGAGCAATCTTCCAAATTTATTTGAATAATAAAAATGCAAAATGACGTCGTCACCGTAACGATATTCAATAACATCTTGCTTGTGCACGGCAGTGATAAAAGCATGCTTTGCAACTACTCATTATTGCGGGCGTTCCAGATAGTAGGGAAATGATAGAATTTTCCTCTTACTTTTTCCCCTCTTAGATAACGTTCCGGGAATAGATATATATATTGAATCACGTGAGTCGCGGGAGTCACATAAGTCCAATTTTATACGTTCACCTTTTTGATGTTTTCAGTTGGATGTTCTACATTTGTTATTTCGAAGATATAATCTAAGTTCATGGCTTTTACTTGTGAGAATATATTTTTTTCTGCCTGTAACCAAGGCATTTAATAGAAAAACTTTGATTTTCCTTATTTTGCCGAGTTATTGTAATGATTTATTTGAAAATATTCTATATATGTGTGTTAAAAATCAAAAGTAGAAATTTAGAGGATACTTTAAAGAACATTTTTAGTTTGTTATGAGTTCAGAATTCTGCGGCAAGAAGGAGATACAAAGATTTTTCGAATATTTCACAAACGAAATTTAAATGTGGTTTTCAAAAGTCAAAGCTTCTAAATATATTACTTCAATTATTATTTATAAGTATTTTTTATATTTTGTCACCCTATTATTAAAAAATGAAATTTTTTCCAGTCGCTGTAATTCGCTATTTTGTTTATGATGATTCCGAGGTACAAGAAAGAAAACTATTTCGTTTAATTATGTCTAAAATCAAGAAAAGTACTGTATTGAAAATAGATAATAAAAATACATGAAATGCAACGTCCGTGTTTAAATTAACAAATCATATTCAATGAGATTTACTTTTTAAAAGTTTCGACTGCCAAAAAACAATATGAATAAGCATAATTTTTAAGTTGAAATTAGAGCAAGATCTGGAATAGTAGCTTTTCTGTCCCGATAGAATCACAGAGTTATCTAATTACATTTGGTCTTTTATGAATAAGCCCATGTTTTACATTAAAACACTTTTTAATAAACTTTACAGATAGAAATCATTTTAACTGGATTTAAATCTCAATGTGCAAAGAAAATTCTTTACAAAAAAGTTACATTAGAATTAAAAAGTTTATGTGTGTAAAAAGTTTTCATTTTCAATTCCATCAGAACTATTTAAATCAGGGGCGTCAAACTGTGGCCCACCGCATAATACTAAAATATCATAGTTGACATTGCCTTACCTAATCATCGAATTTCTGCAATTCAAGAAGTCTACTATTTCTTTAAATAAACGGTCAAGTGCGAGTATTACTCACTCCCAGAGGGTTTCGTACAATAAATATTTGAATTATTAACTGCATTAATAAAAAAAAGTCTTTACGGAAAGAAAAATAACACTTTGTAAAAAAGTATACAACGTAGAGTTTGGTATAGCTGTATATAAACTAGAAAAGTAAGAATGGGTATACCGTAAAAGTGCAAAGAGGTATGAAGCATAAATATTGCTATACTGTATAACTCTTATTTAAATATTATCCTAATCTGTTTATGAGGAACTCAATTCGGCACTGACAATAAAAGTAGTGCAGGTTTAAACTTCATTTGGCATTTAATAAAACTAAATTCAGCGTCGTAATAATCTTATATTTTTACAGTGAAGCTAAAACAAAACCCTTGTTCAATGTTTAAACTTCGCATTTTGCTAAGCATGTTTCGAAAGGAGGTCGCAAATTTGCAACGCCGCCTTGGTCCTTGACGCATTTTTCCAGATAGTGTTTTTAATTAACTTTTAAAGACACGGGAGGCGTATTGAGAGATCTACTCAATGCAAACTAGTCGCGAATGCCATAGTATTTATGAGGTTAATTCTGATTAAATTAGTCTGTTTATAACAATTTCACAGCTATAATGCTACTGGACATTGTATTACAGAAATGTATCATTAAAAGTTGTTATCTAGGCTTTCAAAGACGACGTACATAGAGTACGCCGCCCCTGTCATTATGTATGTCCAAACCGTCAATGTCTTTAAGGTTTAATAACTCGGCTAATTATCGACAGTCTTTTTTCGAAAATCATTACCAATGATGCTTTTATACTTCTGCTACGGTAGGTACCTCCAGCGCTCCTCATCACTTTTGTTGAATGCCCGCAAATCGAAATTTGTGTTTACGGAAAAATGCGACTTTCTCAAAAACTATGTGATCTAGGGCAATCGTTATAATTTTCCTGCAAGGTTTAAATTAACGTCTACTTTCAGTAGATTCAGAAATAGATGGGGGGGGGGGGGTGCAAATTTTTGAACTACATTTTCGACGATATCTCTGAAAATGTAATACCTAAAATTAAAAGAAATGCATTTTTGAGTTCAGCATTATGAAAGCATTCACACGATAAAAAGAATTTTTGTTTTCAAGTAACTTAATTATCCCCTCTACATTTTTCCTCAAAATATTTGTAAATGTTTAATAATCTGTAAATATGTGGGTCAATAGTCTTTATTACTTTCCCCAATTTGAACTTTCCGCGTTCCGTAGTTTACAAGTAAAATGGCTGTGGCAGACAGACAAAGAGAAATAGGAGTGATCTTATAATGGTTCCGTTTTTACTTTTTAAGTACGGAAGTCTAAAAAATAGAGGAATCCGGGGGGGGGGGGGACAAATTGACATCCGGATATAAATGAATATTATTTCAGTAAGTACTCAGACATGTTTAAAGTTCGTCAGTTAAACTTTGATGTCAAGTAGTAGAGAATATATGAAAAAAGTCCTTCCGGCCAGTGCCGGGAGGAAGAGGTAGCTTTCATAATCCTTATTTAAAAGAAGCCAAATTATATCATTCAAACACACGAAGCTCAATTTAGTGGAAACCGAATATAGGAGATTCAATACAAATTTTTATCAATATAATGAATGAGAATTTCGCGAAATTAGTCAGCTTTATCCAAGCTGCTTTTCTTTGAAGTAACATATATTTGGCTGCCAAATTCGGCAATTTCTTAAAGTGCCTGTCATTTCAAGACAACATGGTGGATGAGGCTAAGCAGTGAACTCGGTCGAGACCTTAGTAATTGCTGTGCACATGCTCACTCACATCGGAATCGGTTAATATATAGGAGTGCTGTCGCATGCAAAAAATCAGATTTTTCAAAATGTCACCCACAATAGAAATTGAAACTGCTATATCTGAGCCATTTTTTAAGGTAAAGACAAACAAAAAATGCTCCTGAATCCTTATATCAAGGTCAAATACTTAAGAAAGAAACCTTTTTCAATTTCTAATTTTTTTGCACCTCACTTTAAATATATATATATATATTTTAATTTAATGGTCGCCATTTTGAAACAAGATGGCTGATGAATCTGGCCAGCGAACTTGGTCGAGGTGTTGATGTATACTATCCACATGCCTTCTTACATCGAAATAGGCGAATACGTGTGTTATCGCGTGACAAATACAAGATCGTTTCAAAATGTTAGCCATACTAGAAAATCAAAGTGCTATAAATCAACCATTTTTTAAGATATAAACAAAAGAACAAATTTTCAGAAACAAAAACTGCTCCGGAATCTTTGTATCAAGGTCAAACACATAAAAAAATCTTTTTCATTTTCCAATTGTTTAATACCTCATTTTGAATTTTAAATTTAATTTTTTTTAATGGCAACCCTTTTGAAACAAGATGGCGAATGAAGCTGGCCAACGAATTCGTCGAGACATTGGTATGTACTATGTACAGACCAAGTTACATCCAAATCGGTTCATAAATACGCCTGTTGTCGCGTGACAAAAATCAGGTCGTTTTAAAATGTCAGCCACAAGAGAAATTCAAAATGCTATTACTCAGCCAATTTTTTTTTTAGATATAGACGAAAGAAAAGCTGTTCCGGAATCTTTGTATTAAGGTCAAACACATACAAAAAAAATCTTTTTCACTTTCCAATTTTTTTGGTATCTCATTTAATTTTTTTTATTTTTTAATTTTTTTTATGGCCGCCATTTTGAAACAAGATGGCGGATGAAGCCGGCCGACAAACTCGGTCGAGATATTTGTATGTACTATGTACACACCAAGGTACATCCAAGTCGGTTCATAAATACGCCTGTTATTACGTGAGAAAAATCAGGACGTTTCAAAATGTCAGCCACGCTAGAAATTCAAAATGCTATAACTCAGCCATTTCTTAAGATATAGACGAAACAAAAACTGCTCCCGAATCTTTTTATCAAGGTCAAACACATAAGGAAAAAAATATTTTTCAACTTTCAATTTTTTGCTACCACATTTCAAATTTAAATTTTTCTTAAAAATTTAAATGGCCACCATTTTTAAACAAGATGGCGGATGAAGCTGACCAACGAACCCGGTCGAGACATTGGTATGTACTATGTACACACTGAATTACATCCAAATCGGTTCATAAATACGCCTTTTATCGCGTGACAAAATTCAGGACGTTTCAAAATGTCAGCCACGCTAGAAATTCAAAATGCTATAACTCAGCCATTTTTTAAGATATAGACGAAACAAAAACTGCTCCGAAATCTTTGTATAAAGGTCAAATACATAAGAAAAAATATTTTTCCATTTTCAATTTTTTGGTACCACATTTCAATTTTTAAATTTTTAAAAAAATTTTAAATGGCCGCCATTTTGAAACAAAATGGCGGATGAAGCTGGCCAACGAAATCGGTCGAGAGATTGGTATATACTATGTACACACTGAATTACATCCAAATCGGTTCATAAATACGCCTTTTATCGCGTGACAAAATTCAGGACGTTTCAAAATGTCAGCCATGCTAGAAATTCAAAATGCTATAAATCAGCCATTTTTTAAGATATAGACGAAACAAAAACTGCTCCGGAATCTTTGTATAAAGATCAAATACATAAGAAAAAAATATTTTTCCATTTTTAATTTTTTGGTACCACATTTCAAGTTTTAAAATTTTTAAAAAATTTTAAATGGCCGCCATTTTGAAACAAAATGGCGGATGAAGCTGGCCAACGAACTCGGTCGAGACATTGGTATGTACTATGTACACACCAAATTTCATCGAAATCGGTTCATAATTACGGGAGTTACAGTGTGACATAGGTCAGATATATATATATATATATATATATATATATATATATATATATATATATATATATATCAATTTTGAACGGAGGGTGGTTTCGGGGTCTGGGGGTCATGATCGATGAAAATATACCAAAATTTTTTGAAATCGCTTTCCTCCGAACGGCTGCAATAGGTAGCTTTTTTGTAAAGAAAGCTACCTAAAAGTGTGTTTGTTCCGTTTATAATTCTTAATCTATCAAGTCATGTAGAATTCCAAAGGATCCTTGTATATGTGTACCGCTTTTTCCTTATAGTAATCTCTATCTTATTTAATCTCAGACTTTCTATCATAAAATAAGTCAAAGTTTACTACTACAGACGCTCAAGTCCAAGGACAAATAGTAATGTTGTCAAATTGTCTGAAAACCAATAACACCTCTCATATGAAAGTAAAAGACAAGTTTCGTAATAAAATGAACATTCCTTCTGTAGTATGGTCCGAACTCTTGACTCCCAACAACACCTCTCATAGAAAAGTAAAATTTAATCACATAATGGAATAACATGAACACTCTTTTTATAAAAATGTAGCAAAAATTCTAGGCAATTCACACATAAAAGTAAAACAGCAGTATGGCAATGAAATGGAAACAAAGTTTCTTTTTTTATTAAAAAGAATAATTAAAATGAAAATGAAAAATAAATTTCTCAATTTTCTTATCTCGTAGTCAGTTATATAAGAACTAAAATCAATATAGTGAATTAAAGGACATTCAGAAATGCAAAGAGCTATATTATTGAAAACATCATGAGTTAGTGTTGACACACAAAGAATGTAGAATTTTTATTTACAGTAAAACGTTATTGCAAGTAAGTATAAAAAACCTTTTTTTTTTTTTCTAATTTCGAAAAATGTGCGGTGTAAAAATAAATTTACTTTATTTTTTTGTTGTACACAGAACTACCATTTATTTTATTAATTCACATAAATTCACATCATTCAATCCCCAACATAAGTCCAAGAAACAATAAGAAAATATTTTTTATTAAAATTATTCTGATAAATTATTTTTTCATAAATTAATGTTGTATAATTAATTTGAAGTTTTTTAATCTTTTTTCATAAATCTCCTTGTCAGTGCCTTTTATTCTCTTTAGCAACAAAATGTAAAAAATGTAACAAATGCTTTTAGTGTAATAAACACACAAGATTACTACATTATTCTTTCTTATGCGTTTAAATTTATTTTTCGGAAGAATTAATTAATGAATCCTGACATCCATAATTTTTTCACACACTACATGCTTCATTAAAAAAAAAAAAAAAAATATATATATATATATATATTTTAATGC
Organism: Maratus speciosus; assembly: GCA_963932465.1. NCBI lineage: Eukaryota > Metazoa > Arthropoda > Arachnida > Araneae > Salticidae > Maratus > Maratus speciosus. The sequence goes on along the minus strand of OZ010787.1, from coordinate 238,495,484 downwards.
AAGCTTTTCGCGTAGTTTAATTTGACTGTCAATTTCCACGAGGATGCAAGATATTAATGAATAAACAATTACTTATAAATTGATTAATCTAAATATTTTAAAACATATTATTGAAAAAGTATAAAATATACTATTATATTCAAATGAAGATAGAAAATTGTTACTTTTATGGAATGTGAAATTTTAATACGTTTGAATTTTCATCCATTTTAATTTCGATTCCATTGAAGTGAAGTTTTATGTTCTTGTTTTCTTGCAACTCTCGCTGACAATATATCATTATATGCTGATTGTAACATTATAATTTTCCCCCATCTATCAGGTTGTTAAATTATGTATTCTTGAGATTAAATACAAATAATGTTACCTTTTTGTAACATTAAACATTTTTAAAGAGATTTATAAATCATTTTTTAGTGATTTTAAAATTTACCATTTTTTTTAATAAACAAGAGTAAATTTATTAAACATTTCATCCGCTCCCTAAAACAAAATGCTTTCTTTGTTTAACACGTTTGATAAAAACTTTAATTTTCATATTTAGGAATTTTACTCCTTTTTAAATTTGATTCTTTCTTAATTTTTAAGTTATGCAGCTAATCGCCATTAATGTGAAATATTGGTTTGTTCAATGTTATTTTTGCCATTTTCATAAATCTGTTTAATTGTTTTTTAAACCAATCAACATTATTCTTAATTCTCAACATATATTTTACCAGTTGCATTTTAATATTTTTATTTTTCTGTTGCTTTCATTGACTATCATATTAGATATCTAAAGAAAAAGTATTTTCATTAATTATCTTCTTTCTTTTCATTATGTAAACGGTTAGAAAAATAATTTGAAATGTAAAGCGAAAATATGACAGCAGAACGCTTTGTCGAACGTTTTTTGAGTATTTTCGTACTGACAATTTCGATATCGAATTTGCAACGCTTTATCAATCGTTAAATGATGCTAATGAAAAGAAATTAAAGATAATGGAATCAAATAACTAAATAACAACACAATGTAAAATTTAATGAATGAAAAGGATTTCTATATAATGTAAAAATACATTTATGTAACAAAAAAATAGTGTTCATTTTCTTAAAAAGCAGCAAAATGATTGCCCAAAAAGTAATTATTTCGAAACTTAATTTTACTAAAATGATTTAAAGACCTTAAAAATTTTAGGATGCAAATTGATAAACGAAAATGCAAAAAAGAGACAGTAGATAAAATATTACATCAGTCAATATTGTTTTAGTGGTTTAATGCTTTTCTACACATATTTATTGCACGTATTTTATAATTGTATATGTAGCAAAAATTAAATAAAATATTCTTTACCAACGTATTTACCACTCTGATGATACTGTATAAAAGGATTTAGGCTTTAAGATGTGGTTACTATTTATTCGATCTTTTTTTTTTTTTTTTTTTTTTTTTTTAACTTAGAAACAAAACTAAACAATTATACAATAAAAACTCAGGCATGACTTCTAGTTGTCAACATATCTGATTGTGGGATAAAAAATTATTTCAGAATGAGATACATCATCGTTGGATAAAATAATTCAAATACGGCAACAGTGTTTTATTTATATACATTTAGGTTTTCGTACTTAAAAAGTAAATATATATATATATATATATAAGGTCACTCATGTGTCTGTCTGTCTGTACGTTTGTCACAGCCGATTTTCTTGTAAACTATGGAACGCGGAAAGTTCAAATTTTGCAGAAGTAATAAAGACTATATTTATAGATTATTAACCATTCACAAATATGTTTAGGAAAAATGTAGGGTGACTAATTAAGTTACTTCAAAATAAAAACCTTTATATATATAGATATATTGTGTGAAAACTCTCAACGAAATACGTTTGTTTTAATTTTAGGTATTACATTTTGAGAGATAGCGTCGAAAATGTAATTAAAAAATATGTCCCCCCTCCCACCAAAACCACCACTATTTAAAATACTTTTATTAGTAATCTGCTGAAACTAAAATTATGAAAAAATAGGGGTAGTAGAAGTTTATTTAAGCCTTGCAGGAAAACTGTAGCGATTACCCTGTGTGAAATCGTTTTTGAGAAAATCGCATCGTTCCATTACACACAAATTTCACTTTTAGTGTACAGGGGCGGCGTAATCTATGCGCCATTGGCTATTAAATCCTAGATAACAACTTTTAATGATAGATTTATGTTATGAAATGCCATAATTGTGAATAACAAACTAATTTAATAAGAATTAATCTCGTAATTACTTTATAATTCGCAATTTGATTGCATGGGGTAGCGCTCTCAAATCGGCACCGTGTCTTTAGAGTTTAATTAAAAACCTATATGGGAAAATGCGTCACGGACCAACGCAGCCTTGCATCTTTGCAACCTTTTTTCGGAGCGCGCTTGGCACAATCCAAAGTTTAACTTTGAACAAGGTCTTTGTTTTATTTACGCTGTAAAAAGAAAACAGTACAACGTTGAATTTTATAGATCACCAAGATGCTTAATAAACATCTCAACTGAATGTATAAATAATATCATATTTAAAAGAATAGGTCAAGAGACATCATGTCAGAATTTAATTATTGCAGTTGATTTCAATGTCAACTTGAGAAACAATGCTAGAAATGAACTGTCGGTAGATTAACTCTGGGTCTAAGTCCATTCATTCAACAATCTACTACCAAGGGAAATACAATTATCGACAATGTATTAACTAACATCGTGGTGCAATGTGGCGATATTTATTAATTTATAGTCGTCATAAAGAGATTTGGATAAGATTTTTAAAAAGTATTTTTTACACTGTAAAAAGAAAAGATTTTTACTACGCTGAATTTAATTTTGTGAAACGCCAAAAGAATTTGAAATATGCACTAGGATAAGATTAAAAAATGAGTTATACAGAATAACAATATTTGATATTATTTAGGCTTCATATCTCTTCGAACTTTTATGGTATACCCATTCATATTTTTCTAGTATAGATAGCTACATCCAACCCTAAGTTGTGTAGTTTTTTACGAAGTCTTATTTTTATTTTAGCAGCGATTTTTTGTAATATTACAGTTATTAATTAATATATTTATCGTAGGGAACGAGCAATACTCGCACATGCCCGATTATTTTAAGAAAATTAAACCTGTCTCAAATAGAATATCGTTGTACTTTTATTCAAGAATCTAAAATCTTGAGAAATATGATTTTTCAAATAAATTTAAAAAAAGAGAGAAACATAATTTCGAATAAAATATTTCCGCATATTATTAGGTTTTTTTTAGCAAGTGTCGAAATCTAGTGAATATCAATGAAATGAAAATATATCCTTTATCATCCATATCCATAATATAGCCATTATCATATATCCATCTTATAAATTAAATTATAAATCTAAAACGAACTTAGATAAACCTTCAATTTCTTGTACCTGTAATGTTTTGTCGTTTAATGTTTGACCCTGTAATGTTTTGTCGGAGGAATCTGACAATTGTCATGGCTATGTCAGTCAAAACATTCTCTGTTCACCCATTCCTGTGAGGTTCGAAGCTCCGTTCGTCTTAGTAATTAAAAAATGTTCTTTTCTTTATTTAAAAACATTGTTATTTATTTTAAATAAATCACTTTTTAAGCTTAGAAATTAATATTTACTTTTAATTAAAAATCGTAGAGTTTAAATTATTTTTATATATAGGGGAGACTAGGGACGGTTGACCATACTGGAGGCTTGACCCACCCCTCAATTTTCATATTTAAAAGAATTTCAGAGTTTTATCAATAGGTGTCAACCAATGCTACTGGAATGCTCAAACAACAGTTTTCGTTTCATAGAGGTAATCGAAATAGGTGTGAAAAAAATCAATTGTGATGGTTTTCAACCTAAAAGTTGTGTTTTAGAAATATTTTGTAAGCTTTTTTCAGATACATTAAATCACAGAAATTTAAGTAAATAGGTTTAAATTAAGGTAGAAATATAGTGCTTTCATTCCAGGTATAAAAATTGCACAGTAAGTCAGGCTTAACATAACAATGTGCTATTCTTTAGAAAAGGTCTATGCAGGGAGGCTTGACCCAGTCAAGATGAGGGAGTGTTGAACAGAGATGTTCAAAACTACCTTAATTAAGTGGTTTTGGAAATATTTTTATTATACACTGTGCATAAGGAAAGTTAATGATTATATATAAAAAAGAATGTAAATTTATTCTGCAAAGCTTCAGTAAAATGGTGTGATGGAAAAGAAAATGTTTAAAACTGTCTAAAGAAAGATGTGAAAAATTGCTAGAAATCGGGAAAGTTGATAGGAACTTTCTTCCATTTAAATATTACTTACAATAGGTAAATAGACAAAGTGGGAAGGACTAGAAAGGATGAAAGCAGCAGTCTTAATCCTTTAAGGGGCAATGATATGTTTATAAAACCACTTAATTTTAAATCCAAAACGTCACAATGGCACCAGAATTTTGCTAAAATCTTTTCCATTTAATATGTATGTGAAATACAGCTTTTTTCTTATTTCTAAATAAATTTGTTCGTAATTTCCGCTGCCAGTCATTTATTTTAACATTTTAGTACTGAAAGTACTTTGCACCTTAAAGCTTTAAATCATGTTAATGATAAGTTATGTGCTCATGCGGCTGCAAAAGAACATAGCATCGATCGAAAAACTTTAGGAAGATATGCAGACAAATTTCACCAGGGTGAATACAGTGAGATGAAGCCAAACTATGTGACAACTAGAGTTGTCAGATCGAGTGTCACAAAAAATGGGACAAGGAGACAAAAAACTGCGGTACAGTGGCTCCTAAATCCGTACGTCGTAACAGGAAACAATATGAAAACGGAAAGAGAATACTGTCTTAAATGTTAAAATTTCATTTTCCCTAATTAAAACAAAATTTGTCTTCTCTGACTTGCGATTGCGTCTCATCAAGTTTGTTTAAGCATCATATTTTTAAAAATATTTTTTATAATTATTAAAGCATGCAGCATAAAGTTATTTTGCTTTTTTTTAAACTGATTTTATTTCTCTTCACAAACATTGCTATACAAAACAAAGTGGGTCAAGCCTACCATATAGTGGGTCAATCCTCCCTTATGTGGGGAGTCTTGACCAATTATTTTTTCATGATTAAAATCAATAATTTTTCAAATTTCTTATATGTTACACTTAGGTAGCAATTTTATTTTGATAACAGATTGTATAACGAATAAAATGATATATAAAACTTTATTCTACGTTCAATATTTAAGAAATAAAATTTCATTTTGTAAAAAGTGGGTCAACCCTCCCTAGTCTCCCCTATATTTAATGTTATTTATAAAATAAAATTTCCATGTCTAACATCAATAAATAAGACAAACATTTTATTAAAAAAATAGTTTTTGACTAAATATACATTTTATAAATATTGATAATTGAGATGCATTTACATATTTATCATACAGTGCCAGCAAAAAAAAATCTTGACACTTATTGAAAAAGTCCTTCCGACCAGTGCCGGGAGGAAGAGGTATCTTTCATATTCCTTATTTTAAAAAAGCCAGCTTATATTATTCAAACACACGAAGCTTAATTTAGTGGAAACCGAATATAGGAGTTTCAATACTAATTTTTTTCAATAGTAAATCATTATGAATGAGAATTTCGCAAAATTAGTCAGCTTTATCCAAGCTGCTTTTATTTTAGCTGCTTTTATTTAGATATAAACAAAAGAAACAATTTTTAGAAACAGAAACTGCTCCGGAATCTTTGTATCAAGGCCAAACACATAAAAAAAATCTTTTTCATTTTCCAATTTTATAATGCCTCATTTAAATTTTTTATTTAATTTTTTTTAATGGCAACCCTTTTGAAACAAGATGGCGAATGAAGCTGGCCAACAAACTCGGTCGAGACATTGGTATGTACTATGTACAGACCAAGTTACATCCAAATCGGTTCATAAATACGCCTGATATCGCGTGACAAATATCAGGTCGTTTTAAAATGTCACCCACAATAGAAATTCAAAATGCTATAACTCAGCCATTTTTTTAGATATTGACGAAACTAAAACTGTTCCGGAATTTTTGTATTAAGATCAAACACATACGAAAAAAATCTTTTTCATTTTCCAATTTTTTGGTATCTCATTTTAAATTTAAAATTTTTTAAAAATTTTTAAATGGCCGCCATTTTGAAACAAGATGACGGATGAAGCTGAACAACGATCTCGGTCGAGATATTTGTATGTACTATTTACACACCAATGTACATCCAAATCGTTTCATAAATACCATCTCGGCTGGCCAACGAACTCGGTCGAGACATTGGTATGTACTATGTATAAACGAAGTTACTTCTAAATCGGTTCATAAATACGCCTGTTATCGCGTGACAAAATTCAGGACGTTTCAAAATGTCAGCCACGCTAGAAATTCAAAATGCTATAACTCAGCCATTTTTTAAGATATAGAGAAAACAAAAACTGCTCCGGAATCTTTGTATAAAGGTCAAATACATAAGAAAAAAATATTTTTCCATTTTCGATTTTTTGGTACCACATTTCAAATTTTAAATTTTTTAAAAAATTTTAAATGGCCGCCATTTTGAAACAAAATGGCGGATGAAGCTGGCCAACTATGTACACACCGAATGACGTCCAAATCGGTTCATAAATACGAGAGTTACAGTGTGACAAAGGTGATATATATATATATATATATATATATATATATATATATATATATGTCAATTTTGAACGGAGGGTGGTTGCGGGGTCTGGGGGTCATGATCGATGAAAATATACCAAAATTTTTTTTAATCGCTTTCCTCCGAACGGCTGCAATAGGTAGCTTTTTGTGATGAAAGCTACCTAAAATGTAATAAGAGTAAAAAACAATCACCTTGTAAAATTTTATTGGCAAAACTAATATTTTACCACACTTTCCTTGTTAAATTATTTAATAAACCGTGTGTAATGTAATATAAATAAGTATGAAATGATAAGGTAAAAAAAAAAAAAAAAAAAAAAAAAAAAAAAAAAAAAAAAAAAAAAAAAAAAAAAAAAAAAAAAAAACTTTTTAAAAGAAAGAAATGAGCGAACATTGAACATTTGAACTTTGAGATTGTGGCTTGAGTTTCAAGAGATTTTTTTTTTTTTTTATACCTCTGTATCTTGACAAATACTTTTCTTTAAACAGTTTGCTTATTTTGAAGATATTTCAAAACTGAAAATTAAATGAATAATACTAAATAGTAACACTTAAAGTGCGTTCTTTATCAGTAATTGTTCTTAGTTACCATAAATATGAATAAATGAATAAATATATATATATATGAAAATTTGTGCTTTTTTATTACACAATAAAAAATACATATTTATAAGGACTTAACTGTAGTATTCCTCTGTAGCTTTTACACAGCGATCATATAGTCGGTACCACATCAAACTACCCATTATGAAAACAGTGTTGCTAGTGGGATACTTTTTTTTTTTTAAATTCAGATTTCTTGATTCGCACCTTTTTTCTCAAGTAGTAAAATTCGCCTTCTTTAACCTTATTTAATGACATATTAATTTAGGCAAAATGATGGGGAATTTTACCATTTGAAAAAAGTGGCGTTAATCAAGAAATCTGAATTTCAAAAATGTAGCCAACTGGCAGCACTGCCATAGACATATTAATTAACGTGAAAGCAAGCGGAATTTTTCCAGTTCAGAAAAGTTATGCCATATCAAGAAATCTGATTAACACGATGACTGTCACGCTAGGAGTATACTCGTAGCTTTAATATTCGTGGCTTTAATTTATTACTTTTTCACCATTATTTAAAAAAAAAAAAATTGGCTTATTTATTGGCAGTAATTTCGCTGTATTAGTAAAGCGAAATTTAACGTTCAGAATTTGTGGTGGCAAAAGACTTTCAAGAAGAAATTTGAAAATTCTTACTTCTTGCGGCAGTGAACGTGTTAAAAAAAATAAATAGCCAACTGGCAATACTGTTTTCATATTCTATAGTTTGACAACGTACCGACGATATGTCCTCATCTCTTTTAGGAAGATTTCGTACGAAATACTACCTATTGAGATCGTTCCTATGTTGGAATTTCTAAAAAAATTTTGCAGATCTACACCGATCATGACTCCTAGAACCCAAAACCACCCTCAGTAAAAAACTTTATCTATCTATCTATCTATCTATATATATATATATATATATATATATATCACTTTCTTCTGGGCACGATAATTTTCGTAATTCTGCACCAATCTCTTCCAAACTGATACATAAAATCAAAGGGCATAACATCTCGGTCAAGTTCGTTAATGGGCAAAATCGGACCAAGGGGGTGGAAATAGGGAGGGGTTTTGTGAAAACCGAAAACCCCCCATAACTTCTTAATTTGTGTACATATCAAATCAGTTTAAAGTTTTTATTACTTCTAAAAATAGGGCCAAAATTTTATGCATCACAGATTTTTGATAAAGTTAAAAATGGGCTCAAGGGGCGCAAAAAATAGGGTTTTTGGGAGAAAAAAAAATCACAACTTCGTCAATTCTCAAGATATCAATTCCAATTAATTTTATTATAAATCTCCTTAATATTATCTACAACTTTTATATTCACAAGTTTTTGATAGGACCGATTCGTACCGCAAAAAAAAAAAAAAAATTAAAAACTAAAACAAAAAGGGGGTTTGAAGAAGTAAAAAATCCATAACTCCGTCAATTCAAAAGATATAAAATCCCCATGAATTTATCATATATCTTCTTAATATTGTCTACAACATCTATATAGACGAGTTTTGGATAGGACCAATTCTTACAGCAAAAACAAATTAAAAATACATAGCGGTTGAAGAAAAAAATCATCGTAAGGGTGTATTCAAAACCAAACAGCGTATTTTCTGACTCATTTTACAATTCATTTTTGCTCTCAAAGGTTTCCAATTGGTAAGTTTTCTTACTCAGAAACTATATAATGTACCGTAATGGTCGATTTTTTGATAGAGGCAGAATATATTTTTAAAAATGTTGTTAAAGTGGGCATTTTGAACCGAATTTCCCGAAGCGGATTGTGTTGGAAAAATCATTGCATTAAGGATGCACTCAAATCCAAACTGCTTAGTTTCTGACTCATTTCTAAATTCATTTTTGCTCTCAAACGCACTTAATTGGTAGATTCGCTTATTCAGAAACTATATAATCTACCGCAATTATCGATTTTTTGATAGAGACAGAATATATTTCAAAAAATGATGTCAAAGTGGGCATTTTGAACGGAATTTCCCGAAACAATTGTGTTATCACTTTTTTCTGGACACGATAACTTCCGCAATTTTGCGCAAATCTCTTCCAAACTGATACATAAAATCAAGGGTCATAAAATCTCGGTCAAGTTCGTTAATGGGCAAAAGCGGACAAAGGGGATGGAAATAGGGAGGGGTTTTGTGAAAACCGAAAAAAACCCATATCTTCCTAATTTTTGTACATATCAAATCAGTTTAAAGTTTTTATTACTTCTAAAAATAGCGCCAAAAATTCATGCCATCACAGATTTTTGATAAAATTTAAAATAGGTTCAAGGGGCGCAAAAATAGGGTTTTTGGGAGAAAAAAATTCCTTACTTCGTCAATTCTCAAGATATCAAATCCAATAATTTTATTATACATCTGCTTAATATTATCTACAACTTTTATATTCACAAGTTTTTGATAGGACCAATTCGTACCAAAAAAAAAAAAAAAAAAAAAAAAAAAAAACGAAACGAAAACGAAAACAAAAACAAAAAAGGGGTGTTGAAGAAGAAACATTTTCATAACTCCGTCAATTCACAAGATATAAAATCTCCAAGAATTTATCATACATCTTCTTAATATTGTCTTCAACATTTGTACAGACAAGTTTTTGATAGGGCCAATTCTTAAAGCAAAAACAAATTAAAAATACATAGCGGTTGAAGAAAAAAATCATCTTATTAAGGGTGCATTCAAATCGAAACTGACTATTTTCTTACTCATTTTTAAATTCATTTTTGCTCTCAAACGCATCCAATTGCTAGATTCTCTTATTCAGAAACTATATAATGTACAGTAATGATCGATTTTTTGATAGAGGCAGAATATATTTCAAAAAATGATGTCAAAGTGGGCATTTTGAACAGAATTTTCCGAAGCGATTGTGTTAGAAACGAAAAATATTGCCCTACTGAGAAAATAATTGTTTATTAATCAAGTTTTAATTAATTGAAAGAAAAATAAAAACACAGGTCGCTTATAAATCGTTTCAAAAATCACGTCAGCATATTTCATTTTTTTTTTAATTAAAAATTAATCTGAAAATGTGCCAGAAAAATTCGAGTTGTTGAGTATGGAAAAATATTTTTTTAATATCGCCTTAACATGATTCTGATAAAATCAGCTATTTTATAAAAAGGAAATAAAAACTCGTCAAAAGCAGACAGATAAAACTGTTAAAGTGGATTTATATCTTATAATGATTTAGTTTTTGTTGGTCAAATTAGTATACTTAAGTTCGAAATCTACCTCTGCCTGTAGGCCGGGCCGGCATTGATTTTTTAAGTATGTCTATCAGTTTCTCCCTCTACTATGCATTTTCCGTCCTTTTTATTAATCTTTCATTTATAATATTATTATAATATTATAATATTATAATTCGCCAGTACAATCTTGCTCTTAGGCCCCGATTCTGAGAACTTATCCAATATGATTTCAATGGAATGCCTTGTTGCCATGGAAACAACAAATTCTTTGATAGTGGAATACAGCGTTCAGAACTGGTTAACAAGGCAACTTCTATTATTTGCTTTGAGGTTAAAAATATTGTGAAGGATTACCTCTATTTTTAAAGGCTATCTATTTTCTGACCAATGAGAACGCTCGATAGGTGTTTATATAGCGTTCTCATTAGTCAGAAAATATGTAGCCTTTAAAAACAGAGGGAATTTTTCCCAATATTTTTAACAGTGTGGTTCTTTTGAGCAACAATATAATGTTAACTATTTTCACGATTATGTTTTAACATTCATAAAAGCCTACTGACGAAAATTTCTTAGAATGTACCGGGTGTCCCAAAAATGACCATAGATTTGAAAGGTCATCTAAAGAAAAACGGATGTCGATAGAAATGTACGGGTTGCTCCATCCTGCTTAGGTAACCAGTAGGACTGAGCGATATAGAAATTTCTTAAATCGAATTATCATCCATCTAACATCGCGGTTTAGCACTAAATCGCCATTTAACCGATTTTATCATTTAGAATATGGAAGCCTATTTTTTAATTTTAGTAACAAAATACGGTCTTTTTGCACACCCAATTCGTGTATTATTTAGTATACTTAGCTTTTAATTTTTCAACTACTTTTGAAAACAAGTACTATTTTGCATATAAAAAATCTTTGAATGCCCCAAAACACTCAGATTTTTCCATTTTAAAAATTAGTGACGTATTTTAATACACTTTATAAACTCATTATTTAAGAAATATTAAAAAATAAAAGATTTTTTTTTTTTGGTCGAGTATGTTGTGGCCACTATAATCTAAATTTCTTAATGGGAAAGGGGGGGGGGGGGCTTTCCCAAGTTTACCCAACTAGGGCCTCATTGCTAATAAGACACACACTCTTTTCCTTTTTTTTTTTTACAGACACAAAATTAAAAACTTATTGGAGTAAAAACGAACCAGATTCAACGAATTCAATGATGAATTTAACTGTGTATTTACCATGAGAAAAGTATAAGAAAAAGTGGGAATATATGAGAAATAAGGCACACTTTTATTTATTTTTAACTTTTAGATTATAATAATATTTATTTAACATAAATGCTGACATTCGTATAGTGGATTATAAAGGATTGAAAGTTTGAGCCACAGAGTATATTTTTGAAATTGCTGATTTTTTTCGCGAGTGTTTGCACTCTGTAAGATTAGTAATAAAATAAAATCTTACATAACAAAATGTCATATAACAAAATGTCAAAAATCAGAAAATTGTAGATCTGTAGAAAAATCTAATGAATGCCGCCTCCACCACTCCCCAATTCTGCTGTAAAAATCAAGTTACATGACTCATTACAGAACTCTTTTTAATAAATTACAAAATAATAATAAATAAAAGGTAAATTATTCCAATGCTTCCCAAACATATGAAAATTATTTTTTCATCAAAATAATGCATACAAATATAAACTAAAAATGGATGAATTTTGATTTTAACCTCAAGATTTTCTTTTTTGTACATAAATAGGGAATAAATTACGGCAAGATACTCAATCCACGTAGCTGGTATTGAAATTGGATGTCAAACCCGATGCAGGACTATTTTAATTACATAATAATAGAAAATAAAGAATATAAATCAAAATATTACCCAAACATATGAAAAATTAATTTTTCATTAAAATAATGCATCAAAATAAAAATTGTAAATCGATGAATTTGTATTTTAAATATGAAACTTTATTCTATTTTTTCATCCATAAATACTCGATTTCAGAAAAAAAAAAATGTTATTTAAAAAATGAAGATTATTTCATGCGGACCACGGCCGAATTGAAATACACGAAACAATGCAGTTCTGAATGCTGTATTCCACTATCGAAGAATTTGTTGTTTCCATGTCAACAAGGCATTCCATTGAAATCATATCGAATGAGTTCAGAATCGGGGCCTAAGAGCAAGATTTCACTGACGAATGAGACCAACTCCATAGCCTTAATCTCCTTCCTTCGCATCAATGCTGAATGACGTCAGTTTCGGCCTCGACTGAGCGCCAACTATTGTTTGAAATTCGAACTAAAATCAAGAATCACAGTAAAAAAAAAACTCCTGGCATCATACATAAACCTCTTGCAAGAATTTTTTTAATATCTGTCATCTTTTGCAAGTTATTGAATTTTAAAATCGTCGGACATTCTTGGGACACCCGGTAACTTTTGGGGGAAAAAACGCTGTTAGAAGTAAGTTCATCATGTTCCACTAATACATTATGTTTCTAAAATTCGTTTGAATATTTTCTCTAGTAATTTAATTCATATCTGATGTAACAGACACTGATTTCTTTTCCAATATTAGGGGATTTCTTAACAATATATCCCAGCTGAATGTGAATGCTTCAATTAAAAATTGAAACAGCTTTATTTCAATAAAACTGGCTCACTATAATCATATTCCTATTCGTATTAATAACAAAGTTCTTTTTGAAATTCTTGTAAAATATTTTAAAACAAGTATATACACATTTGGAATTACGAAAAAGTAATTTTAAATGAGCATTTATTTCGAGATACTATAAGAATAAGAATATACGTTTAAATCGTATATGCATGAACATTTAGTTATTATAAAAATATTTCCCTTTTTTCAATTATTTCCATAAAATAAACGTACAATCCACATTCTGCCCAATTTAAGTGTTAAAAATAAATGCCATTACAAAAGAATAAAACGTATAAAAAACGAAGTTGTAAAAGCATTTCTTACACCATTTAACTGATCTCTAGGGACCACAATCCGCAACAATGGCTAAAAAAACAAGAATGAATAATAATAATAAAAAAAAAACTAGATGAACGTGTTCTACAGGCTGTATCAAAATGCTTCAACAAACTTAGGGGATGATAGTATTCATCAAGACGAATAAAGAACGCAATGAAACATGTCGTCGCAAAGGGTGAAAATCGCAAAACTAATAAAAATATCGAAATAGCGCATGCTGGTTTTCTGCAGAACTGTCTAGTAGCACGAAACTGGTTTTCCTTTCATTTTGTGCATATCCGGTCAGAAAGAAATAACAAAAATATGGAAGAAAGCCATCAGGAATCCACGTATGCAAATTTGAGCGTGTTCGCCAGTCGTTCCTCCGTTGATGTACTCTGTGTAATAATGTCCGTGGTCACTTTGGACAATGTTGTAAAATATTTGTTTTCTCTGGACATCACGAGCTGTGTTGTACCTATTCTGTGCAAAAAATAATTTTCTGGAATGTTTCTTTCTTGTCTCAGTTTGTCCATTTCCAGACGCATTTTCTCGATTATCATCCTTTAAACGTTATTTGCGACCTCATGTGCCATTGCATTTTTTGTTCGTCTTCATGAGTACTATCATCGCTGTAAGTTTGTTGAAGCATTTCTGATACACCCTGTATACAATTAGAAATCAGTATATGGGACAAAAATACAACGTGTACATTCAATAAATATCCAATTTATGGAAATTTGCATAAATTCGAGGTTTTGCCACATTGTTTAGTTATAGCTAGTTAATATTCCCCTTTCAACGTTTATCTTTTTTTGTCGTTATACGTCAAGCAGTAAAATACAATTTAGTTCTGAAACGTGCTTTTTGCAGAATTTTTTTCTTTTGATTTGTAAAAATACGCGTTTTTAAATGTAATTTTTTGAAAGACAGCGATTAAAAAAAAAAAAAAAAAAAAAAAAAAAAAAAAAAAAAAAAGAGTTCAGAATTTTTCCGGACAACGGCTTTCGTACTTTTTCGTTAGGTATTGAGTGAGAGAAATTCATAATATTCACATCCGCCATTATCGCCCGGATTCAGGTGTTCGCTATTTTTTATTATATTTGTGCGCTAATTTTAAAAGATAAATTTTGTGGCAGAGCACATGTTGTCAAAACATATGTAATAAAACATAAGGTTAGTTAGGGTAACTGGACTCACGAGGTAACTGGGCCATAGGCTATTTTAGAAAAAACCGTTAATGTATTTTCAGTTTTAGCTTTTGTGAAAAATGCCCCTTAACCTCTACTTCCTAAAACAACGTGTGTTATCTCAATCATAACTCTCGCTTTGCTGTGATAGGCTGCCGAAAATTGACGTTTCTTTTTTCAAAAATAACATCAGTTTGGTTGAACTTCCTCTGCTTTTTACTCCCTCCGTCCCAAATTAGTTGTCACATTTGAATTGAAAATTTTGTCCCAAATTAGCTGTCACATTTCAAGTAGGTGTAGTCATAAATAACTTCCGATGCAGTTTAGTAGATCAACACCAGTAAATTTATATTGCAATGAATATAAGATGGTAACTAGGTGTTGGAAATAATGTTAACTTGAATGTGAACTATTGGGAATAAGAGGTGACGAAAATTGCAATTATGAATAATAATTTAGAATGTGCCCAAAAGAAGGAAATGAATAATGAAGAGCGTAACGCTATATTGCAATTTTTATTGCAACATTGGAAAAATGATAAACTGAGCCATGGTTCTGTAAATGCTGCAGCGATGAAATTAGTGTTCATCGTAGAACAATATCCCGTTTGTGGAAGCAGGCAAAGATGTCAAAAATAACAGATGATGGAGTTTACAATGTAAAGTCACAAAAAACTGGTAAATGCGGACGAAGAAAAAAAGATTTTCCAAAATTTTCCAAGATTTTCCAAAGATATCCCAATAAAACGAAGACAATCACTTAGGAGTTTATCATATGCTGTTAGCATTCCTAAATCAACATTACACAGGATTCTCAAGGAAGAAAAGTTTTGAAGCGTATTTCATCCACCATTAAGCCAAGTCTAACAGAAAAAAATAAGCTGGACAGAATTCGATTTTGCTTACAGCATGTTCAAACTAATGGATACTTTTCGGAAATGTTGGATCGTATTCATATCGATGAAAAGTGGTTTTATATTACGAAAATCAGTAATTCATTTTACATCACCCTAGATGAAACTGAACCTTCGAGACATTGCAAAAGCAAAAGGTTTATCACCAAAGTAATGTTTATGGCAGCGGTGGCAAGACCAAGATGGAACTCGAATACAAACGAAATGTTTGATGGAAAGATTGAAATATGGCCTTTTACTTATTCAGAAAATGCAAAAAGAAACTCGAAAAATCGTTCAAAAGGAACTGCTGTGACAAAAGTTGTAAAAATTGTTAGCAAAGAAGAAATCCGAAAAATGATTATAGAAAAAGTTTTACCGGCTATAAGTGAAAATTTTCCAACTATTAAAAAATCGAGTCCTATATACATACAACAGGACAATGCGAAACATTTCTTTAGAATATGTTAAATAAAATGATCATGAAGGTAACTCATTAAGGGTTCTGGTAGGAACAATAAAATTTTCCCTATATAATGCGACCTCTGGATACAGATAAGGTACTTAAGTACTTACGTAGCCATTTGGTCATAGATTTACCTTAGTATTTTTTCCCTTAAAATACCCACGTGACTTTTATACTTATTACATATACTAAAGTACATAAGTACTTACTTAATTTTTATGTTTTTGGTATAAATAAATGTAATATTTTCACTTTTAGCGCTTTTTTTTAGACACATTGACATCGAAGGTTTCCCTTACAATGCACATTATTGACATATAATTTACATGATCTGCCTGGTTTGAATTTTTTTAAGTTGTTTACAATTTTTCAAACAGGACCTGGTATCCCACATGAAAAAAAAATAAACGCGTGTGGAACATAGACCCTCCTGGATCACTTACCCCATTTTTATGGGGCAACTGGACCCATGAGAAAAGGAAGGTGAAATATGCATATTTTTATATTTTTAAATATTAAAATGTGATTTTGATCATTTTTGTCTGATAGAGGGAACCTAACTGAACACATTTACAGAAGTTCAGACTTTAATTCAAATTAACATTAGCTTTTTGAAGCTGAATTGTGAGAAGCTCCAGAGTCACATTGTAAAATCGTGGCCCAGAAGCCCCAACTAACCTTACCTCAAAACATTTTATAGGAAGTCGTACGAATGAAATAAAAAATGGCCTCTCGCGGCAGCCTTAAACAGGGGAGTCTGAAGAGTTTTACTTTCAAAAGTTCTATTCATGCAGCATGCAATCCTGTGAGCCAATTTAGACTTGAACAGACGACTGCCGGAAAAGTATCGTGATTACGAGGATACTAACGGAAATATTTGAAAGAAATATCCCTTAAGACTAAGCTATCAAAAACAGGTTTGCGAAGACCGGGCGTCTAATACCTCGACAACATAAATGCCTTTGATAAACTTTCATCGCTATCAAGCGACGCACGGGGGGACATTTGACGAATCAAGGAGTCAAAAACTATGTTTCTGTTTTCCACTACTTTAAATATATCAATTAGCAAATAAATTATTTTTTTGTAATAAATGTTGTTTTATAACTCAAAAATCAATTATATTTTGTAATTTCATACTGACTTTCATTGAACAAAATTAGTACTATAAAATAAATATGTATCATAAAGAAATCGAATAATATATTTAAAAAACCTTCAATAAATTATAAGAATAAATCATTAACATCAGCAATTACTTAGTAAATCACCAAAAAGCTTAGATTTCTGAATCAAATGATAACTCAGAGTCGTCATGTGTTTCTTTGCAATCAGAATACGAGTTTCAGAAGATTCCAAGGGCAGTAACATCCCTAGTCTCTTTTAACAAACGATTTCGATTTTATTTTCGTATCGGGGTTCTCATTTCAGTTAACACTAGATCTGAACTTAAAAGCAATCTCTTTAGAAGATTTTCTCTGCGGTTACAAGAAATTTTTGAAACGTTTTGTGGTACTTTTTAGCGAAATGTACGAAAATTTTTGTTCCGTGCTTCGGCTGCTTCTTTAGTCAATTGGCCTAATATAATATAGCTATTATATTGGGGCCAATAATTCATATTTTTTGTATAGTTGGTGACAATGGGTACCATTTATTTAATTGCACGTAAAGCTCCTCTTTCTTCTCTGTATATTCTTTGAACTTATGTATATGAATTTTGTGGCCACTGCATCCGCTGTTTCAAGAATAATTTAAAAACCGTAAATTAAACTTTTGTCAGTCCCTGTAATTTCAGCTGCCAGACAGGGGTCAGTAAACAATCTTCTTCTTGTGCTTCCATCGTTATTGATTCAACATTCCTGCTTTTGTCCATCTACAAGTAAATCTAATTTTGTTTGAAATTTTCTTTAATACTCTATTTTGTTTCATTAGGAATAACATTTCCGTCTTCTATATTCAGTCTTCTTTTCTTATGGACAGTTTGTAGCTAAGTTCAATAATTATTGAAACAAGCTAATTCTATCATGTAAAATCGATAGTCTGAATTCTAATGTTTTTAGTTTACATTTCTCTTTTTACAGAGATCGTTAAAAATCTTTCTATGTCAATTCACATAAACGCATTGTCGATTTAGTTCCTGCCATCGACAACAGTAAGTATCATTTTGTGGTTTACAATATCTTTTTAATGTCTAAAGTAAATTTTGAGGGCTGTACAGATTTTGCAGCATTTTTAATGTAATTAACCACATCATTAATAATTTCAATCGTTTCCTTTACAAACCATATCTCCATACGATGAAAATAACGTAGTGAAAAGAACAATGGATTTTGCGGATAATATTGTTGTTCACCGGCAAATTAACTTAATTGTAACAAACGAACTCTAGAATATATGCCAATCGGAAGAGGGATCATTTTCAAAATTTTGATTGTACTGTGCTTGTTGCTTCACAACGCAATTTACATACAAGAATTTAAACGCATCTTTCTTCTAGGATTATATTTTCCAAAAACTTCTCCTAATACATAAACAATCATGTCAGTTTTAAAAAGTAAATTGTGATTTTAGTGCAAGTTTCTGTAATTTTATGAGACTCTTAGTCTGAATAGCAGTCAGTTTTAGCCCTTGTAGAAGACCGCTGAAAGGGTATACACTTTTGATATCATCTTAGAATTTCATATTGGTTTCTTGAAAATTTAGATTCGACAAATAAAGGCAATGGTGGAAAAGGGAACATTTGAGTTTTCTTTTCCATATGTTGAGTTCTAAAGTATAGTTGTTTATAATTTTTTGCTATTTTTGCAAATTAGATTAATTAATAAAGTGCATGGGTAGCATCTCTCTTCAAAGAGGTTTCTAGCTTTACCTGAGCGGCATGTGTAAGTACTTCACATCAAGCTCCTTCAACTTTCAGACTTTCTTCTGTTTGACCAACTAGATTCAATAAAAGCTTTTGCTGACTTCCTTGCTTGATATATTTTCCTTGGAATTTCTATTGTACCTTCAAGGCAAATCTAATTATTTTTCACCGATATATCTAATTTATAATGGGAAGCAATCCATTTGCTCTTCAACTAACATTAATATTGGGAGATACTGTGCTTGAGTTTTTTTTTTTAATTTCATCCTTATCAGAGATATTATTGCTAACTTATTAATTACTGCGTTGCGTTTTTGCAGCATTATATTTGTGATTTTTTTAAAAATTTGGATACCAGAAAAGTAAAATTTCCCTTATTAAATTCACACATTTCAGTAATTCATGAGGTAAAAGTAAGTGTTTAACAAAAAATAGTGTGAACCAAAACAAATTCCTCAAAAAATTGCTTGTCCATAATGGGTTAAGAAGATAATGTTTAAGAAAATTTAATATACCATATCTGTTTGGTATATTTTGACGTTGCCTAATGTTAAAAAAAAAACACTCTTTGAAAGACTTTGCCGTTCGAAGGCCCTAGAGAAAAATAAATATCAATGCATAAAAAATATATGCAATTTAGACAGATAAAATAATTCTAGCCCTTCTTAAAAAAATTTAAGCTAATTTTGGCTAGGTTTAACAAAATCATAAGCAAAATTAATTCGACATATTTTCGGTAAATCGATGTTAATAAAGAGCAATAAATCTCTTCGATTATTTGAAAAGTTATTAAAATAATGTAAAATGGAATGAATTGATATAAAGGTTTAAAAAAAATATATATATATACATATAACTTTCATTCCAGTCAGAATATTCGAAAATTAACACATGTTATCGTTTTGTAATTAGTCATAGCAGTGTTTTTCATTTTAGAATTAATATCATAAATATCAGTTAAAAATCATTACATTAGTAATTTCGAATGTTTACAAGAAATTTGGAAAACAAATATTTATATTCCCTTCGTTTTAGATGAATCTGGAGCTACTTTAAACACATATACAAATATAAAATTCTATATTTATTGTTACAAAAGTAACTTTTCTTGGAAATGATTGTAAATATAATTAAACATATCGTGATGTAGGAAATATGCAACAGAAAGGATTAATTTAAATTACTTTTGAAAATACTTAAACTACTTTTTTGTCAATTCAAAAAATTATAACAATAAGAATATATACATGGCTTGCCCCTATGCATAACAATTAGATTTTAAATACTTCCAGAAATAAAGTTATTCACTTTTGAAATCTTCGAACTTTACAATGAACAACGATTTGAAGCCGATGCATTCCGTTTCAACTGATAACAGGAGGTCATAGTTCGCTTCAGTGAGATTGGAATGATGTCACGTGATTCAACAATGATTCGATATCAACATGTATTCATCTATTCGATCTTGCGTTGTACTTTATGAAATCGACTTTTGGTCAGGCAGATTTGACAAATGTCCTAGTGTGTGACGCCTGATTACTTCTGATCGTATATGACCTAAGTAAAGACTGTCAGAAAAATACTTCGACTACGGAGGATTAAAATTTAAAAATATGTATCCGTTATGTTAAGACATCAGAAGGCGGGTTTGGAAGGGATGGACCGCTTAGTGCATCAAAAGCTGAAGAGGCTTTGGACACACTTATGGGGTTACCCCCATACGTACCTTTAAACCTGCAAAATTTTCGACATTTTTTTAATACATATTTTGATTCCGTAATCATTTCTGAACAATATGCAAAAAACCGAATTAAAACATTCCCATTAGTTTACTAATTATGGTAGTTTTATGAATACTAGATATTAAGAATACATAGTATAATTGAACCACCAATTGGAAGAAGGGAATAAACGCCACTTTTGGACACATTCATTTTTCTACATTTTTTAAATTTTTTAGACGTGTAGTGCTTAATTGTGAGTCCGAAGAAAATAACAAAAACCATTCGCTTCGTATGTTTTTTTTTGTTGTTGTTTTTTTTTTTCTTCGAACTCACAACTAAGCGCTACGTCTAAAGAATGTAAAAGTGTAGAAAAATGAATGTGTCAAAAAGTGGCGTTTATTCCCTTCTTCCAATTGGTGGTTCAATTAAACTTTGGATTGCGTTTATTCAAAACGATGGATTTTGATACTGCGCGCAGTGTTACTAAAAAACTATGCATGGCAATCAAAAAAACTTTTCACCATATATTCATTACTGTATTATCTATAACTTAAAATCAGATAAAGGTAAGATTTTATTTTATTTTTTGTTTTTACTTAGAAAATATTTTTTAAAAAATCAAAATTTTTAATTTTTTTTTTAATTTTTAAATTTAGTCAGTATTTTTTACAAATATTTTGGTTTTAGTATAAAGGTAACAGTATTATGTATTTATTTTCCCCAAAATTTCCTCTTTATATGCATATTTTCAGATTTTATCATGCGCGCAAAAATTTTCTCTCTTATTATCATATATTTTTAAACTTATCATTTCAATATTTATTTATGAATTTACAAGTATATATATATTTTTAAATATACATATAAATATGATCTTGATATTTAAATGAAGTTTGATTTTTATTTGTGACTTATTACACAAGTTTAGATGCTTGGAACATAGTGGTGCTTTTTCCTTTTTCGACGTGTTCAAAGGTATCCTACCCCCTTATTGCGACAGATAAATCTATACTCAGCGGAATGACTCACGTTGTATATAACAATTACGAAATACTACAGGGAAGGTACTACAAATAAGGAAGACTCTGTTTATTAAAATTTAATTCAATATTTATTAGATTAAATGGAGCAAGTACAGGCAGATGCGTTTAATACAACAAGCCAATTGGCTTAGAGACCACTATATATGCTTTGAGGGTTTTTGAAATGTTCGCAGAATTACTAAAAGGTGCATATTTAAATCTAACATCCATTCTTAACAACCTACGTATCATTTACTCTGACAAATTGCATGCGTGAATAAAATATACATTGACAACAATAAAGAAATTAATCTGAAAAAATACTAAACCCCTTCAAGAAAAATATCTGTCTTTGGTTTTCTGCGTTCAATATAATAATCAAATCTTTCCAGACGTATACAGATAAAAAGCTTTTTGTTTTGAAATGACATAATCTACTTCTTTGCACAGAGTTTGTATTGCGAGAAATCGGCAAATCTGATAATTGACATTGTCTTTGTACTGGACTTCATAGTAAGAATGGATGATTTACTAGATAAACTAAACACAATCAAAAGATAAATGTGGCTAAGTAATGTCTAGTCCTGTATTGAAAAACAAAAGTTTAAAATGGTGCGGATTTTTTTTTTTTCATTAAGATTCATGATAGTGAATTAAAGAAAAATGTGCATAATAATAGATTCGCCATTTAGTTGCTTTTTACAACATACAATTTGTGTTTTAAACTGCTTGAGTTATTTAGAAATTTTGTTTAAAAAAATATTTTTTTATTAATTTATTTGTTTATAAAAGTCGTTTCGTATCTAGTTAATTGTTACAAGTTGATTCCAAATCAGTCTCTACAACTATGAAAAAAAGTAAATGAATAAATAATATACTTAATTTAAATTAAAGTATATATTTTCAAAAAACGAAAAGCATAAATAGTATTTTATGCCATAGTTTTTCTTTGATTTTTAAAGCTTACTCTTAAATTCGACACCAAATTTTAATCTCATACAGCAATATTTGTGTAGACAAGTAAATTAATTCAACGGCTTTAATTTTTGTCATTAAACTAATAAAAAAATGAGATTTTTTTTTTCTATTGTATAAACGGAAAAATGCATCATTACCAGTTAGGTGATTGTGAAAGTATTCCATCTTGTAACAGAGTGCGTAGATATGTTAAACTTTTGCAACTACTTATCTTTGAATAATAATATTTGTATTATATAATGCTATGATAAAAAGGCAAATATTATTATTCCGAAATATTGGTATTCAAATACATACACTTTTAAAACCATTTTTGTATAATGGCCTAATATTCTGCAATACATTTTGGTATTAAGTGAGATTTAAAATTACTTAAAAGCTTCAGCAGTGAATATCGGCAACTAATGCTTAATTTGTATTTCATTTAGTATACCGTTTGTATACAGAAGCTTAAAGGCTAAAAAGAAACTTTGAGGGTAAAAGTTACCTCAACAGTTATTTCACATTTTGTGCCTGAATTGTGGAGCGAAATGGAATGGAGAAAGATGCATATTAGTGCAGCGTGATAGCACTTTTATCGAAAATTTAGTAGCCATTGCTGGCGCTATAGTATAACACAGTACTTTAATACAAAATAATAATTCTCTTTTAACTCCCGGCAGACGTATCCGAATCACTACAAACATAGTTTTAATTAAGAAAAATCTATATCAGTAAATCAATTTGGGCCATTCCATACAAAGTGGCAAAATTTTCAAAAAAGTTGTGGCTATATGGTAAGAGATTTAATTAAATTTAGAACATATTTTCAATTCATATAAAAATAGAATTACGCAAAATATCTTAACCGAAAATAAAATGTATTGGAAGTTCTGGGCATTTAAAAAAACTTGTGACATAGATCGCAGCATGTGTGCAGTTGCTCAAAGTCATTTCTTATTTTGAAAACTACTTAAAGAAAATTAAAAATAATTATAAAATTGCCACATACGGAAAATTATGTGCATATCTATTTGGTAATAATAATTTTTTTAACACCATGGTTAATCTTGAATTAGCTGTAAAAAATTCAAATTTGCTAATTTTGACAAAATTATAAACATTTTAATGGCAAAAAGAAAATTATAAACATTTTAATGGTCAAAGAAAATTAAAAGCATCTGTGACATTTTTACCTGATTTAGTGACACGTGGGTATCACATTTCTAATGTTTTAGAAGTTCCTTTTTATTTCTCTCATCTTTAAAATAGCTTAGAAAGTTTTAAAAAAGGTATAAAATCACAATTTTATACCATATTTAGGCACACAATGTCAAATGAAGGAAAATTCAGACCAATAATATTTGCAGAGGCTTAAAGGTCGATATGCCCACGATATACCTTGAAAAATTCAAGATTGCCTTTGATAACTAACATAACACAGTTACTTTCCAAAAGATGGTATTTGTTACATTCTGTGGGCTACTTCAATGATGACATAAAGAGTTCGTCTACAGTATATTTTTTCATCTCATAACATTATGACTTTTATGTTTTGTAAACAATCATGATATCTCTTAAAAAGACCCAAAAGATTAGGATTTGGCTTTCACTTAGACAGCTTTTTTAGAGAATGATTGAGCTTTAAAGTTGTACGGCGTTTGAAACCATCTTGCAAATAAAATATTTTTTCTGCTTTAAAACACATCAAATCACTGAGAATGGTTTTAATTTTAAATTATTTAAATCATATAAAGGGCTCATGCAGATATTAAGTTACATTAATGGACTTCTTTTTCCTAAAAGAAGATTATGTGCATTTATTCATTTTTACTTTCTTCTATCTTAACAAGAAGAAAGTATTGGATTAATGAAAATTTTCGAATTCCGGTTTTCGACGGATTTACACGTTTTAGGGGTCAGAGAACCCGAAAAACATGTTTTTACAAAATGTCTGTCTGTGAGTCTGTCTGTCTGTCTGTCTGTGTGTCTGTGTGTGACACAAATTTTGTGGGCGCTCTATCTCAAGAACTAATGCACGGAAGTTAATAAAAATTTATATCCAGTTAATACCTGATACATATTGATGCTGATTAGTTTTTGGTGCTAATCGCTCAACAGGTGGCGCTGCTATGCTGCATTAATTACGATTTCCGCAATGGCTCTATCTCAGGAACTAATGCACGGATTCTCATGAAACTTCAGATTAAGTTAGTCCTTGATATGACTTGATATTGATTGCGTGTTGGTGTAAATCGCTCAACAGGTGGCGCCGCTATGCTGCATTTTTAAAGATTTCCGCAATGGCGCTATCTCAGGAACTAATGCACGGATTCTCATGAAACTTCAGATTAAGTTAGTCCTTGATATGAATTGATGCTGATTACGTGTTGGTGTAAATCGCTCAACAGGTGGAGCTGCTATACTGCATTTTTTACGTTTTCCGCAATGGCTCTATCTCAAGAGATAATGCACGGATTCTCATGAAACTTCAGATTCAGTTAGTCCTGTATATGACTTGATGCTGAACACGTGTTGGTGTAAATAGCTCAACAGGTGGCCCTGCTGTGCTGCATTTTGCACGATTCCCGCAATAGCTCTATCTCAAAAACTAATGCACGAATTTTCAACTAACTTCAGATTTAGTTCGATGTTAACACAAGATGTTGCTAATTAGGTTTTGGTGTTAACCGTCCAATAGTTGGCGCTGCTATGCTGGAATTTTCATGATTTTCGCAATAAATCTATCTCAAAAACTAATGCACGGATTTTCCTCAAACTTCAGATTCAGTTAGACTTTTACATAAGTGGTTGCTTGGTGGTATTGATATAACACAGGTTTTGGTGTAAAGCACCCAATAGGTGGCGCTGCTACGCTGAATTTTGCTAGATTTAGACGATTTCAGAGATAGCCATATCTCAAGAACTAATGCACGGAATTTCATATCTTTAGAATCCTCATGATGGGCATAGATTGCCGCTTAATTTTGGCAGTTTGATAGCGAATTTTCAAGTATTAACAAGTATGAGATAGAAGAAAGTTTTGGGATTGGTACATCCGACTAGTTTATTTTTGTTGTTGAATTCCATATGTGGTATAATATATTTTAATTTAGATCAACATGATCTTCAAAATCAGTTATTGTAATATATCCTTACGTACAAATAACACGTTCGAAAAATATCAGTAAAAGACTAAAAATATGTCAAAATATTAGAGGAGAAGGTACAAATACCGGCTAGGGTCCAAATAACGGCTACTAGGTGTTCTGAGAACTGAGCGAAGCGCAGCCTAGCGGCGATAGGCAGAGTTTGTAACTTTAACTCAGAGAAGAAATTTACGAAAAGTACGTTGCTGAAGTCTGTCTCATTTACAAAGAGAAAATGTAAAAATGTCTAAACGACGTAATTATGAACATCAAAAGTTTTTCAGATATGTGTTTTTCATTCTTTTTAATATACTGATCGTATATTGGCTTAAATTGATGATTAAATTATTTTCTAGACATATTTAGCTCTCAATTGCCGCGCGCATGTTATTGGTATTTTATTATATGAATGAGTAATACCGGTTTTAACTTAAAGATAGCAGTTCTCCGAATACCGGCTACCTAGAAAGGTCTAAATACCGGATAGCCGGTATTTGGACTTCTATATGTTGCTCTGCTTGAAGGGGAGGAAAAAATTATTTTAAGAGTTCCATAATTAATAAATTAATTTAAATGGTTCATAAATAGCTCGAGTCCCATTTCTCAGTATGAAAAAAAAGCGACTAAGGCCGTAATTCTTCAGGAGAGATCACTTTTACCGGATCACTTCACAAAAAAGCGCTGTTGGACACTCTAAAATTGTCAACAATAACTGTGAAGAGAAAGAAGAAAAATGACAGAGGAAAACATATAAAAGGGGCAGAAAGTGAATTTTTAAAAGGTGAAAAGGGCAGATATCTAGCAGTGGAAGATGATGAAATTTGTGTCTTCTGCATGGGCGCTTTCTCTGCAAACAAGAGTAGGGATTCTGGGTTCAATGCTAAGAATGCGATATAGGTCTATAGCGACTGTACCGACGCAGAGAGTGATATTATGTTTGAGACTTTTTAAGATAGAATAATTATCATTTCAATCAGCAAGCTTTTTTTTTTACACGTTAAAAAACAAAATTAGAAAAAAAATGGAAAGAAGACTGTGAGAGATAGTCCTTAAAAATTTTATAAATTTGACAAAAATTCTTGTTTATAATAATTACGTATTTTCCCGTACATAAAATATGTTATTAATCAATAAAATGTATTTAAAAATATCCAAATTGCTTAATAATTGTCATTTGCTCTATTTGTGCGATCTTTTTTTGGGGGGGGCGGGGGGGGAGGGAAACCTACGTAGCGGGTATTTAGACCCCATTTTAAAAACTCAAAATTTGAAGATTTTTGAAATTTTCCTTTTTATAAGCAGAAAACGCTTTTAAACTGATTTTTTCCCCCTTAAACAGGTGTAAAACATGTCAAGGTACCCTGCTGTCCCCTTTTCTTTTATTAATTTTGAAAATTATATGATCTAGATTAAAAACAAAAGTGGTAGCCGGTATTTGGACCTTCTCCTCTTATCAAAACGAATAATATTTTAACGGATCTTCATTGAGAAAAACTTATGTATAAGTATACACTATTATAAAAAGCTTAAGAAAAAAACCACAAGTCAGAAGTTATGCGACAAATTATTGGAATGTCTTCTGAAATATTTCCTCTATATGGTAAAATGTGTGATGTTCGATCTTTTAAGATCTGTCTATTAATGGTGTTGGTGGACCTGGTAATACAATATGTATATTTTCAAGCGCTATCGAACAAAGATCATCTGTAATGAGCCCCGAAAAGTGTAATGAAGGCCAAAGGGTCTAGCCGGATAAGCATGGCGAAATGGTCCCCAGGGCTGATGTTTGAAATAACATGTGTGGTAATAAGGCTCACCATCAGAATACAATATACAGTGTGTAAGGTATCGTTACTCCGCTATAGAGGCACTTTATTTGAATGAGAACGTGACGCCAATGTTTTAAATTTGTAGCGTGAAGAGCGACATTTGTACTTTATTTTTCCGAAGTATGATTGTTGTCCCTGGGGTCTACAGTTAGCTGCGTCCGCGAGTGCTTATGCAAATTTTTAGGGCATTTGGCTCAGTCTGCAAGAGTATAAAAGGCGAAGTCCGGATGAGTGAAGTCAGTTCCTTGGAGACGGTTTAGACTAGAGGGACGAATCCACCTAGCGAGTTTTGAAGTCAAAGAGGGAGAGTGCCGTTGGGTAAGAACTATTTTTAAGTCAAGCTTAGTGAGTTTGCCCTGTTGATGTGAATAAAATATGTCGGCTGCCACGGGCGGCCTTTCAGGCTAGCTGGTGTGCATGACTGTTTAGAAAAAATTTGAATCTGCTTCATCAGGCCACTCACCCTATTTTAGTTTCAATAAAAGGATTTTATCCTATAAGGCTTGTGTAATGACTATGACGACACGTGGCGGTACTGCCGGATCCGTCACAAATGGCGCCCAACAAATTTTCGAACCTAAGGTTGAGTTAAAACCATGTGAAATTGTGCCCAGAGTTTACTTTACCGGGGAAGGTGATGTAGAAGAATTTTTGTCTAAATTACAAGAGTATATTTCATTTAATAATATTGCGGAAAAGAACAAATATATAGTGCTGAAATGCTCGTTAAAGGGCGATACACTTTTGTGGTTAGAGAATATTGGTAAATTTCTAGTGACAGATGATGCGAAACGATTTGAACAAACAGTGGCTGAGTTAAAAAAAGCCTTTCCCGGTCTTAAAGATGAAAGTGTACTAAGAAGAGAATTTTATTGTAATAAGCAAAATATCTATGAGCAGGCTTCAAAATGTTTCTTACGCAAACTTGAATTGAAAAATAAAATTGGATTAGAGGCATCATTTGAAGAAGTATTAGATATAATTTTACCTTTATTTAATGTGCATGTACAGGACTATATCGAATTAAAGGCACCTAAGAATTCTTCTGAACTTTATCAAATTCTTCTGAAGTATGAGGCTCGGCACAGCTCGGGCCAAGGGGAGTCTCCTAGCCCTCGACAGAGACCTATTGAAGTATAGAAATGAGGGGGATAGAAATTTGAGAGGGGGACAGCCTGTAGTCAATTATAGATATAATAGAAATCTTAATAATGGTGTTAGTAGAAATGAGTCGAATGTTAATGGTAATAGAAATTTCAGTAATTCTGGTAATTTTAGAGGACAGGAAAGGAATGATGGTGGTAATAAGCAGAATGGTGGTTTAAGTCAAAGAGGGGGAAATGTCCGAGATAGGAATGTACCTCCTTCACGTTTAAGGCAATTATCTGTGGAAAATTCTGGGGGCAGGTCAATAGAAAGGGAAAGTTTGGAAAAATCTGGTCAGTTAAACTGGTAGGTGGCTGTATTTCAGGGGGTATGCAGTCACAGGTGAAAAAAGAAAAGCCTTCTGTTTCTTTAAATAGTGTAACGATTAATTCTGTGGAATTGCCTGAATTGTTAATAATTTTAGATGGAATTGTGGTTAGAAGTCTCTTCGATACAGGAGCGGAGAGATCTTTCATTTCTTACGACTTTTATCGGAAGTATTTTTCTTATAAAAGGTTGAAAAATTCTAGTTTAGTGGTTCACTCGGCGCAAGGAGCAACATGTGTTAACACTACAACGCCCGGAAATTTTACTCAAGTTTCATAAAAATATTTGACACCGGAATTTTTATTTGAAATTATTTGACTGATTTATTTCACGTAAATCTGCGTGGTTTAAATTTAACTTATTTTATGAAAGAATTTCGGTTTCCAGTTGACATTTAATCATATGGTCGGAGTCGGATAGACTCGTTCCGGGCGTTCTAGTGTTAATAAAGGTGTAATAGATTTACAAGTGGAAATTCGTGCTGTAAAAACATGTTGGGAATTTTTTGTTGTAGATGGTTTAACAGTGCATTGTATTGTGGGCATAGATTACATGAGGTATAGAGGTATAAGTTTAGATTTCTTTCAAAAGTCTTTAATTCTGAATAATGATAGCGAAGCTAGGGAAGAGAAAGCAGTTTGTGTGTCAGTAGATTTAAGGGAGTCTCGTGTAACTGAAGTGCAGAAAGAGGAGTTTAATAAGTTTTTGATGGATTTCGGAGAAGTATTTTCTGATAAACCGGGGTTAACGCATGTAGCATGGCATGAGATCAATATAGGTTCAGCGGCACCAGTGGCCAGTAAACCTTATCGGTATGATAAAGTAAAGCAAGAAATAATTGATTACCATAGACAGAAAAAGTTCGCCGATGATATTATCATGCCCATTGAGTCCCCTTTTGCATCTCCAGTAGTACTATCTCGTAAGAATAATGGTAAAAATATAGAGGATCCTGAAGCATGGATGTTTTCCATTGATTACAGAAAATTGAACGCCATAACCCAATATCCTCAATATCCCATACCAGTAATTGATGATATCCTGGCTAACATAAATAGCACCAATTACATGTCTACCTTAGACCTCGCATCTGGTTATTTTCAGATTGCCATGAAACCTGAAGATATTGCAAAAACTGCGTTTATAACTAGGAATGGTTGTTTTGCCTTTAAGAGAATGAGTTTCGGACTGTCAGGGGCTCCTGCGACATTCCAGAAGGCCATGAATACCATCCTTAAACCTTTAATTGGTAAGGGTGTCTTGGTCTACCTGGACGATATAATTTTGATGTCAGCTACCTTTGACGAACATATGAGATTGTTAAGAGAAGTATTTACATTATTAAGGAATGCAGGTTTAACCGTGAACCTCGAAAAGTGTAAATTTTTAAGAAAAGAAATCAAATACTTGGGTGTGAAAATTACACGTGAAGGTATCAAAATTAATAATGAGAAAATTGAAGCGATTACAGCTATGGCTCCCCCCAAGAATGGCAAACAAGTAGCAACATTTTTAGGAATGGTAGCTTGGTTTGCCAAATTCATTCCTCAGTTTTCTGAATTATGCGAACCATTATATAATCTGAAACGGAAGAGAGTAAAGTTTGTGTGGTCAGCGGCGGCTCAAAGATCTTTCGAATTGTTGAAAGAGGCACTGGTAACGCCACCTGTTTTAGCTCATCCTGATTATTCTTCTCAGTTTGAAATTTATTGTGATGCGAGTGCAGTGGGGATTGGAGCGATGTTGGCACAAAAAGGTGGACCGATCGCATTTGCTTCTAGAATTTTAAACGCGGCTGAACGGAATTATTCTATTACAGAGAGGGAGTGTCTTGCTGTAATCTGGTCTTTGAATAAGTTTCGTTGTTTCTTTACACATCTTCCTGTTAAAGTTATTACGAATCACTCGGCGTTAACTAAGTTGACTAATGGAAAAGGTTTGTCTTCTCGCATGGTTAGATGGTGTTTAAAGTTGGCGGAGTATAATGTGGTTATAGAGCATAGGGCAGGCAAGGAGAATGCGGTAGCTGGTGCTTTGTCTCGCAACCCGCATGGTAGTTCAGAGGTCGTTGAGTAGGTTAAGTGTTGTGCATTATCTTCTTTGGTGTTGAGATCACGGGAACAATTAATACGGGAACAGAAACAAGATGAGGAGTTCGGGGAGTTGTATCGTTATTTAGAGAATCCAGATGATGTTCCTAGTTCAAGTGTGCCTATTTTAGAGAAATCGTCCCAATCTTTCAAACTTATTGATGGTCTTCTTTTCTATTCTAAAATTGTAAATTCACGAGGTAAATTGAGAGTTTTTATTCCGGCTACTCTTCGTAAGGCCATCTTAAAGGAATTCCATGACAGTCCATTAGCAGGACACCTAGGAATCAGGAAAACATATGCACGAATTTGTGAATCCTGCCATTTCCCTAAAATGCGGGAAACAGTGCGCGCTTATGTCTCCAGCTGTAGCACTTGCCAGCGTTATAATTATAAAAATTAGTCCGGCCGGCAAATTAATTCCAATTAAAGTAAATTTTCCTAATGAATGTGTAGGTGTAGATTTAATTGGCCCTTATCCTTTGTCTAATCCTAAAAGATATAGATTTGTATTAGTAATTGTAGATTATTTTAGTAAGTGGGTGGAGTTAGTCCCCTCAGAAAGGCTTCTGCTCCAGCAGTCGCCGATGTTTTTTTTGATAATTATATATCTAAATATGGTGCACCAAGTAGGGTAGTTAGTGATCATGGCCCTTGTTTTATATCAGATATATTTAAGGCTCTGTGTGAGAAGCTGGAAATTTATCATTCTTTTACTGTTCCTTATCGGCCTCAGTCTAATATGGCAGAAAGAGTCAATAGAACTCTCATTCAAATGATCTCTTCGTATGTTGGTTCACATCATTCAAACTGGGACCAGTTTCTTCAGCACTTTGCGTATGCTCTTCGTACGGCAATTCACGAGTCGACAGGTAAAACGCCTACTGAGTTATTTTTGGGTAGAAAGATAATTACTCCATTTCAGAGATTAATTATGGTATCAGATGCTGAGAATAATTACATGTGTCAGGATATTGAGAAGTTGGTTAAGGAAGCACAGGTTCAAATGGGTAAGGCACAGGAGAAGCAAGCTCAGTATTATAACATGCGTAGAAGGGAGTTAGAGGTTAAAGCTGGTGATTTTGTTTTAGTTGAAAAGCATTGGTTGAGTTCAAGTCGATAAAAGAGAGTGGCTAAGTTTGGTCCAAAGTTTGTGGGTCCTTTTGAAGTTTTGGAAGTACGTAATAATAATTTAGTGGTAAATGTGGATGGTGTAAGAAAGACGGTCAATTTGGATCAGGTCAGAGTTTATAAGTTTAGAGAAAGTGCGAGGGATGGGTCTCATTTGTCGAGTGGTATTTCGAGCTACTCCCGGTCCAAAGAGTTTGCAAAGTCTAGTTCCTCTTCATCTAATAATCTTCCTTATAGTGGCGATTCCCAACAAAGATATCGAAATATAACACCAAAAACTGTTACTGATAGAAAAACTGTACAATCTAAACCAAAGTATCAGCGGAAACCTAAGAGGGCAGTTTCAACCACGTCAGAGTCAGTTGGTCATAAAAGACAGAATATAGTCAATAGGCCAGTCCCTCCGATTTTTCGACCCCCAGCAAGAAAACATGAACTCTCTAACAGTTTGACATCGTCAATGCATAGATCACCAAAAAAAAATTTCTGGGACTCAGGTGCACATAATAAAAGAACTTTTAATCCGAACATTAATTTTCCAGCATTTAAAAAACAGCGCAGGTCTGGACAAAAACGCGACCTAACTTCAACAGTAACTTCTGGTGCTCCTAGAAAAAGGAGAGAACCATTTTAAGAACAGTTCCCACAATCTACAGTCTTTGATCAAAAGGTGCCTACACATGGAGGAACTTCAATCAATCAACCGGGACCGAGTCATCAAAAGGAGCCTAGACATGGAGTGTCCCCAAGGAATCAACCTAGACCGAGTCGTCGAGTGGAATCTACAGCCGTCCCACGACACCCGTTCAGGACCCGACTTCCGGCAAAGCAGTCGACGGTAGCCTCGCCTTATAGTTCTGACGACGAGAGATCCTTTGTCCAAGGATTCTGGAACCAGAGGAAAGAGCCTTCCGGTAGTATGCAGCCGGCAAGCAGCGAGTCATCTCTTTAAACGGGTGATGATGTTTCTTATTATTTCTGTGAGAGTGCATTTATAATGTAGCAATGTGAAGGAATGAAAAGCAGGTGGACTGTTTTTGAATTTTATTTTGGCCATGTTTGGAATTTTTTCGGTCTCACGAGTTGTGCTTCTTTAAGTTCAAAATTTCTTGTCAAAATTGTTAAAATATTGTATTTTTTCATTTTATGCTTTTAAATATTCTGGGACTATTGTTAATTGTTATATGTATATAAATATTGTTATATATCTAAATATATTGTATTATGTATGTTTAATATGTTTTAAGTCTCAGATATCGTTGATAGTTTGGGTCATTTTGCACACGCGCCGCGGATTTAGGCAACACGTGTTTTGCGGTCAAGATGTCCTTGACACGCGTTTCTGTCTCTTTTACTAAAATTGTAATTCAATAACTTTCTTCTTATCGTGTCGGTTCATTGCGTTGCGTTTTTACGTTAGTTGGGAGTAGTTTCCGCAAGTTGCTAAGTTTTGTTTCACCTGAATTGGAAATTGTATTGGTTAAATATTGAATGTTAATATGATTTTTATTTCAGGAAAATGCATCTTGATATGTTTTGGTAGTACTTTTCCTTTTTAGTTCATACAGATGAAGATTGATGTATGATGACGTCATTTTTATGTTGTGAATTTTATCGATCTACTGAAATTGCACAGCGATGTGATGCTGTTCGTATGTGCCCCATTATTTGTACGATGAAGCTGATTCACTAAATTTCTGGGAGTTAGACTTTTGGCCTTCGGAGTCTTGATTTTTTTTTGTGAGGAAAATTTTGCGCATGGGGTTCTTTGGACTTTGTGCGAATTCATGCGTTAGGAAAATTCTGCGATGGTGACTTTGGCAAAAATTAAGTTATTTTTGCATTTGAAGGAAAATTTCGTAACTTTTGAGTATTTGTGGAAGTTTTCGGCACTCAGGTTAAGTTTTAAAAGTTTAGTTTAGGAGCCGTTGAGAGTTTCCAGTGTAGGAGTTGTTGCAAGTTTAGAAGAAGGTTTGTTTGATTATGAGTGTGAAGCATTTTGCAGACTGATTTCTTTCGTGATGGATTAAAAGTGAATTTATTTTAAAAGTTTACTTTTCGGCACAAAATTTGAATTTATCCATCACTTGTGTTCTTGTATTTCGGCTCAAAATTTATTTCAAGAAAAAAGCCAGGGCATGCATTTTGCCCAGCCCTTTTTCTCTGTAAACTCGAGGGGG
The DNA here is from genome assembly GCA_963932465.1 of Maratus speciosus. Classification (NCBI taxonomy): domain Eukaryota; kingdom Metazoa; phylum Arthropoda; class Arachnida; order Araneae; family Salticidae; genus Maratus; species Maratus speciosus. The sequence continues at coordinate 238,461,046 of OZ010787.1, read as the reverse complement.
GGTTGTAAGGTATCGTTACTCCGTTATAGAGGCACTTTATTTGAATGAGAATGCGACGCCAATGTTTTAACATTTGTAGCGTGAAGAGCGACATATGTACTTTATTTTTCCGAAGTATGATTGTTGTCCCTGCGGTCTACAGTTAGCTGCGTCCGCGAGTGCTTATGCAAATTTTTAGGGCATTTGGCTCAGTCTGCAAGAGTATAAAAGGCGAAGTCCGGATGAGTGAAGTCAGTTCCTTGGAGACGGTTTAGACTAGAGGGACGAATCTACCTTGCGAGTTTTGAAGTCAAAGAGGGAGAGTGCCGTTGGGTAAGAACTATTTTTAAGTCAATCTTAGTGAGTTTGCCCTGTTGATGTGAATAAAATATGTCGGCCAAAGCACTATAAGTAAGCGTACAAAGTTAAAGCTGGAATCTTCCGTAAATTGACACAGCTGCGCCATCTTGTGGATGGAGTGAATAACGCAAATACGCGGGTTTTTTGTATGACGTCATATATGACAGAATTTCTACCATCTGCGCATCTCGTGCGCAGGTCTATTTGAAGATATTTACAATTTAAGAGTTATAGGCGGAAAAGCTGACAAAGCTATTTTAGAGAATATCTGTTAAAATTTTAATCATGAATTTCAAATATTTACTCACTCATGGAAGATGAACCTTGATTACCGGATTTATTGCAAAATATTTTTGTTACAGTTTGTTTTGCTGAAAATATGTGTATTTAAAAAAAAATCGCAATGTCATTTTAATTTCGGGAGAAAAAGCACTAATGCTACGTAAACAGTATTGCCTTTTGCCCCGAAACTAAACTGACATTGCAACTATTTTTTAAATACATATATTTTTATCAAAACAAGCTGTAACAAAAATATTTTGCAATAAATCTGGTAAACAAGGTTAATCTTCCATGAGTGAGTAAATATTTGAAATTCACGATTAAAATTTTAACAGGTATTCTCTAAAATGGCTTTGTCTGCTTTTCCGCCTATAACTCTTAAACTGTAAATATCTTCAAATAGACCTGAATTTTGTGCAAGCTATTCAGGCTAAAAGAAAACCATTTTTGTTAATAAAAGTTATGGGCGTAACTTTTAATTCCATGGTTTGTTTCCACATTGGAAGAAACTTGCCCACCTTGGGTTTACGTTATTATTTATTAGAAAAAAAAATGTATTTTAAATATAATGAGCGAAAAGCATGTTTTTAAATTGATGTAATATACCAGTATGTATGTATTTTAAATAAAGTTGTTTTTCAAATGACGAGTATATTTTTGAAATGAGGATTTTATATTTTGAATGAAATGAATGCAACATAAACGCTGGTCATGGGAGAAAATATTTGACGGTTTATGAACTGCGGCCGGCTAACATAAAAGTACTTTTTTACACTGTTTATTTAATCTAACCCTGTTCAGTTCATATATATGAAAAGATAAAAAATTTTAATCGATTTTCCCTCCCAGATATGCTAGAAAAATAAAAATTATGTACATGGATGTGTTTCTAATAACAATACAACATTTTAGTATTTTTACAACTTGATTATAAATTAGCAAATTAATGTTACGTTATCTAAACGTAGCTGATAAATCCTTAAACATTCTTTATGGTTGTTACAACTGTATATATAAGTACAACAATTGAGTAAGTTATGTAACAAACTACGATTTCTAAAATATACCAGCTGGTTGGGAAATTGCAAAAGAGAAATATTTAAAATCTTTAAGCATCTTAAACGTGATTTTCAGCCCTATAATTTTTTTATAAAAAAGTTAAAATATTATTTAATATATATTATTAAATGTCAGTGATTTTTATACGTTCAATTGGCCCATCTCCTTCCGCAGCCCTTTTTTTTACTACTTATTCCGACTCTTTTGCGGAAGCCAGATTGAAAAAAAAATTGAACCGGACAAAATTAAAAGGGAAATTTGAAATTATTGGCTACCGAGCAACAACTGCTACGTCGAGCTTATTATTAGTCTATAGTTTTCAGTTATTGGCATGTTGTGTGTTTCATAAGCCTTTTTCAAATTTGGAGAATGTTCCGCAATTGGGTTATTTCGATAAAAGTTACTTTCATTTTCTAACCATTATTTAACTTTTATACAGTTACAATTGTATACTGTTTTCTCATTTGACGACAATCATGGCTATCGGCCCGATTATGGAAAGCTATTCATTTTACCCCTACGAAGAACCGGTGTAAGATAATAAATGTTTAATTGAGCATACCACGTACTATTTATAAATATTTTATATTTTATTCCAATTTTTGAAGTTTCTTCTATACGTTGTATGCTTTCTGCAATGTTATTCACCTGTGCGAAGGGCAGGTATCCCATGAAAACTATTTTTCCCGGATATGACACAATGACCGACATATTTCTAGATTTAAAAAAAAAAAGTAATTTGTCGATTTTAGGATTTCTTTTAAAGCTGTTGTCTAAAATTCTCAAAATATTTAAAACTATAAATAATCAATTATTGCTGGTTTAATAGTACAAGAATTAATGCTTGCATTTTAAATTAAAGTGGATCCTAATGTAAAATTAAATGAGTTTTAAATGGAATGAATGAAATGCTTCTATTTTAAATATTATAAATACAATTCGATCAAGAGAATATTTGGCAATTTATCGCCTGGGCCCGGTAAATAAAAAATATGCCTTAAAATTAATTAAATAATTTATACTTAAACTCTAAGCGTAATAAAACGTTTAATTCTCATTGGAAATACACATGTTTATGTAATTTTTATAACTTTATCTTATCAGGAATTGAATTAAAAACGCTGCTGTAAAATTCTATCTTAACATACATTAACTAATTTTTATAAGTCCTTGTTCATTGCATTACAAAAACATATATACGTATCAAATAGAACGTATTAAAATCACTGACATTTAATAATATATATTAAATAATATTTTAACTTTTTTATAAATTATAATAAAACACAAAACTAACCTGTTTTCCTCTTTATTTCCTAAAAAATGAGTTCTCTCAGATAGAGAGTTACGTTTGAAGTTTTGAAAACTGCAATAATTACAACGCCAACGCGGTATTTTCCCAAATAATATAAGTTCTTAAAAGAACTGTTTTTGTTTAAATAACTAACTTCAATTAATAAATTAAATAATGGTGAATAAATAAATCGAATTATATCTAGACTTCCAACAATTAAGTACTGCAGACGACAAACGAATAAAATCACGGCTGCGCGTGCGCATAGTTATTTCATAGATATCGCACTTATAGATCAATTACAAAGGGGAAAGAAGTTAATAATCCTCTTGTAGTTCACTCCGTCCGCTGGGTGGCGTATGACCTTGGTTGACATGACCTCGCCTTTAATCTTGCGGTTACCTCTCCCATTTAAGATAGGACGCTTACTTATATCGCTTTGTATGTCGGCTGCCACGGGCGGCATGTCAGGCTAGCTGGTGTGCATGACTGTTTAGAAAAAATTTGAATCTGCTTCATCAGGCCACTCACCCTAATTTAGTTTCAATAAAAGGATTTTATCCTATAAGGTTTGTGTAATGACTATGACGACACGTGGCGGTACTGCCGGGTCCGTCACAAGTGTTTTTAGTCTCTGACCTTGAACTGTCCTTGAGATAATCGGGGAAGTATGCGCCGGCGCAACTCAAATACGTATTTCAAATACGTTTTTTTTAAAAAGTACAAAAGTTAAAAAAATGAAACGAACGCCAATTATTGAAGAATATATTAGTTGACATTATATATTTTTTTCACATTTTTACAAAAATTCTGACACAGAAAAATAAACAAAAATATTTAAAAGAAATTATTAATGTAGTAATTTTTTATTTACACCAACCAAAAAATTACAGAACAAGCCTCAAAGTATATACTTTTAAGAAAAAAATTTCGTTAAAATTGAAGATGCGCTTTTTCAGTTATAAAAAAAAATAATGTTAGCAACTTGCTAAAATATTCGTAACTTTCCCTGTTTGCATTTGCAGAAATACGCTCCTATCAATGCATTGGTCAATTCGTGACATTTTCACTCGTGCAGGATGCGCAGTGCGCCAAAATAAGAGAATGTTTCCATACATACCTCTTCCCTATAGGTTTGTTTCGTGTTTGCAAACATTCTGTTATTTTGACGTACTGCGCATCCTTCTAGCATAATAATATCAAGAATTGACAAGCAAAATGCTAACATTTGCCTACGATGATTTTCACATAGAAGAAAACTATGGGGCTGAACAGTGTACATATATAACGTATCACTTTAGGGGGGAGCATATGTGTGTGTGGGGGATCTGACACTTGATATCGTAGGATAGCTGTAGGGGAAGTGGAGTTATCATCTGATATCGTTATATATCGTTATCATTTTTGATCAAAACAAAATTTACTTTTTTGGTATATTTTTCTTTACATCCGTTATCTTAATTTTTTTAAGTTTGTTTTCTTTTTTTATGAAAATACAAAGTTATAATTAAAACCATTAAATGATTATAAAACATTTCATTCCAAAATAAGGAATAACCCAACGTTCGCCATTAATATTCTCCTGCCATATGCGTATATAATTCGTTGTTGGACAAACCAGATTCGAAATTATACTTGTTATTTTTGCTATTTAAAGATGCGGAAGAATGTTGTCCGCCTGTTATGTTTACCTGAAGTTCTGTTTAGCTCCGTGCAAGGGCGAAGTGCAAGAAGACAATATTATTGTTGAATGCAATATGTAACAAAGAGTTATTATTAAAAACTTTTAAATAATATTTCTTGAAAATGTTATTTGGTATAAAGTTATTTATTATATAACAGTGATATCTTATTAATCTCTTCTCTTTTTTTAAATAAGTAAAATATGCAAATAAAAATTGTACAACCATACCTGTATATCATTGCAAACTTATAAAAAGAAAAAAAAGGAAAACAATTGTAAAAATAAAAAAGAATTTTTAAACACTGATAACAATATTATTAGGGGGAGGGTGATTCGAGGAATGATAATGTATGATATCGGAAGTTTGGGAGGGGGTCCGGAATTACCAAAAAGTTGATAAGCTTATATACTTACAACCCCTATAGCTTCACCTGCACAATGGACTACACCATCGACTTGATATTATTCTGAGAGAAGGATGCGCAGTACGCCAAAATAACAGAATGTTTACAAACACGAAACAAACCTATAGGGAAGTGGTATGTATGGAAACATTCTCTGATTTTGGCGCATTGCGCATCCTGCCCGAGTGGAAATGTCACGAATCGACCAATGCATTGATAGTAGCGTATTTATGCAAATGCAAACAGGGAAATTTACGAATATTTTAGCAAGTTGCTAACATTATTATTTTTTTTTATAACTCAAAATCGATTCTTCGATTTTAACTAACTTCGATTTTAACTAATTTTTTTTCATAAAAGTACATACTTTGAGGCTTATTCTGTAATTTTTTTGGTTGGTGTAAATATAAAATTACTACACTGATCATTTTTTTTTATATTTTTGTTTATTTTTCTGTGTTAAAAGTTTTGTAAAAATATGAAAAAGATATATAATGTGTACTTATATATTCTTCAATAATTGGCGTTGGTTTCATTTTTTTTAACTTTTGTACTTTTTGAGAAAAACGTATTTGAAAAATAGCAGCGCGGCGCATACTTCTCCCGTTATCTCAAGGGCAGTTCAAGGTCAGAGACTAAAAACACTCTATATTGTATTCTCATGGTGAGCCTTATTACAACACATGTTATTTCAAACATCGGCCGTGGGGGGCCATTTCGCTATGCTTATCCGGCTAGACCCTTTAAGGCTGGTAGTCACTCATCTTCCAAATTATCCCCCTCAATAATGTTAAGTCTATGGGCGTTCGATGGAATCGTATATTTAAAATTTCTCCACGGGAAATTAATATTTTTGGCTACTTTTTTATATGTACTCTACTTAAAGGCTGTCTCTTTTTTCCTTAGATTCAAAATATTTCTAAATATAGAATTAATTCTATGTGACGTGTTATACATTCATGTTTGTGAAAATTAAAAACCAAGATGGAATCATCAGAATTAATAAATTAATACATAAACGACTGGCATTGTTACAAACAAATGATTACATTTTTAAAGCAAAAAAGAAAAAAAAAACAAAAAAAAACAAAAAAAAAAACAAAAAAACAATATTAAGTGTCGGAAATCAGTATTTGGTGTAAGCACCACGCGTTGCAATAAGTGCTGTTATATGATGTGGCATGGAGTCAAACAGATTTGAATATCTGCCAGGGGAAGAGCATTCCATATTCTTTGTATGAGGAACCCAAAGTTCATCTGTAGAAGCTATAGGAGGAGGGTAAATAGTGAGACGACGATCAACGAAATCCCCCACATGTTCAGTGGGCGACATATCCGGAGAATACACAGGCCACAGTAGAAGCTGTATGTGTTCTGCTGACAAGAAGTATTAAACATTCCTTTCAACATGTAGGCGGGCAATATCCTGTTGAAAGGTAGCTCCAGGAATACCTCGAAGGAAAGGAACGACTTCTGGCTCCAGAACGTCACTGATGTACCTGTTGCTGTTCATATTACCCACAATTCGCAGCAGCTGCGATCGTCCATGATGCACAATCGCATCTCAGATCACAACTTCCGGTTTTAGCGCACTATGACGCTCGATAATGCACTCCGCAAGGTAGCGTTCACCGGCAAAGCGTTTAACACGAATACGGGCATGATGGTACCACAAATTAAAGCGGGATTAGTCAGATAAAAAAACTTGAAGCCAATCTGCATGCCAATCTCTATGTTCATGAGCACATCACAGCCGCAGGCGTAGATGGTTTTGAGGGATGGGGATCCTTTATAAAGAAGGTCTTGCACGCAGCAGATGTCGACGAAATGACGATGCAGACAGCGATACACCTGTAGCAGTTGACCAATGTGCTGCCGTCTAGATGAAGCTGTTAGTTCCGTCAGCGCCACCCGGAGCATGTGTATATCGTCGCGCGGTGACGTTAGCGTTCGGGGTCCATTTCCGAGTTGTCTAATCCTCTTCGATACACTGCTTGGAAACACGCATCACTCTGCTGCTGTTTTGGTGCACACGAGCTGCTATTGCACGATAGGAAAATCCTTCTTCACGAAGGCCGATGATTCTCCCCCACTCAAACTAGGTCAGTTCTTGAAATGCCGCCTACTTTCGTCTAAGAGGCATAGTTAATTCTCACCTAACGTTTACCCATAAGCAAATAACCATAGACAATGCGTATCATGTTATTCTTTTCGCAGGGATTTCAATAGACTGATGTCATTTGAAGAATGAGGGGACAGAGACACGAAGAGAACACCTGCTCGTCACACGAAATTCCTTTTATGTTCAAAAACATCTGCTTATTTGAGTAACAAGTATTCATTTCTTTTGAAGTTCTTGACCTGATCGTGCATACATTTTTTCTCGCAATGTCGCGAAGAACTTTTGGTAAAAGAAATCTGCCATAAAAAGAATTTTTTTAAATATTACAGACTATGTGAAACTGATTCTGCTTCAGATAAAAATTCAGATTTATCTCAAGATGAATGAATATATGCTGATAATGTAAGTGAATTCTCTTAAGCGGACGAATGCTCATTTTTTACTAAAACTGCACAAATAGATTCTTCCTCTGAATCTGAAAATGAAGAATTTTTTTTTGAAAAACATCTATTCAAGTCATGAGAGTACGTCATGTGGAAGAAAACAAAAACAAAAGAGTAAGTATCTGAAGAAAAGTAGACTACTAGGTAAAAGTGAAGAACACGGAGCATGCTCCTAAAATGAAGAAAATGATCAAAATGAGGAAGTGGCAGAAGATGGAACATTATGGACTGTTCCTTCTGGTATTATTTCTTCTAGAAAACGACAGCAGCACAATGTGTTGAGAGACATTCCTGGACCAAGTTCATTTGCCATTAGAAATATAATATTAGGGAATTTCACAAGCGCATAAAGACTTCTCATAAACGAAAAGATTTTTCGTTTCGTAAAAATGTGCACAGAAGAGGGAAGCTCATCGACCTTTGCCGGATCCGCATTGGAGTATATGTTTAGACGAATTAAATGCTTTTATTTCCCTACTGTTTTCTAAAGGCTTTTCAATAAAAAATTTTTGGTCCAAAACTTGGGGAATAAATATTTTTGACGAAACGATCTCTCGTGACAGGTTCAAAGAAATAATGAGATACTTGCGGTTTGATCTAAAGGCAACAAGATCTGAAAGACTTCGAACAGATCAATTTGCACTAGTGTAAGAGATCTGGAACACGTTTAATGAAATTTATTTACTTTGTTATAAAACGAGAGAAAATATAACGGTAAACGAACAACGCTTCAGAACTAAGGCACGTTGCCCATTTACACAGAACATGCCGCAAAAACAGGAGAAATTCAGGATTAAATTTTGTCTAGCTGCTGATGTTCGACCAAAATTTTTGTTAAATGGCTTCCCATATTCGGGTAAAAAAGAAAATAAACCCCTAGAGGAAATTGTTGACTAACATGCTGTTAATCGCTTGGCATTTCATAATACAGGAAGGAAGATAACGACTGATAATTTTTTTACAACTTTGAAATTAGCAAAAACTCTAAGAAATAAAGGACTTATCATCGTTTGCACTGTGAATGTGGAAAGAAAGAAGTACCCGAACCTTTAAGCTCACAAAGGGAGAACTGTATTCAAGCAAAATTCTCAGCACGGTAATATATCTCTGATTTCATATCAAGAAAAGAAAAACAGAAATGTTTTCTTGTTAAGCACTTTGCATGCTATTCTCAAAGTCAATGGCAAAGAAAAGAAGACGCCTGAGGTTGTTCATTTTTACAACTCAACGAAATACGGTGTGGATGTACTTGACCAGTTGGCAAGAAACTATTCCATAATATCCGCTTCTAGGCGTTGGCCTGTGGAAGTTTCTTTTTATATTCTGGACATAGCTGCTATAAATGCTTGTGTGATTTATAAATAGACTTCCGGTATAAATATTAATCTTCGTGATTCTATTTTAAATTTAGCTGACGAATTGCGTACTCTGCGTGTTTAATATGTCAGATAAAGTACAAGGAAAATTAGAAGGCAGCAGCATTCTCATTCACTATTATGTAGTAAAGGCATGAAAGTAGAAATGAGTATTGGAAGGTGAGAAGAAACTAAAGAAATGACATCCAATCTTGAGAAAATCTGGATGTATTGTTTATTCTTTCTCTAAATTATTTGATTTTTTCCAGAAGTAAAAGGCTTCCTAAAAGTCAAGATTAAACATATAGTAACATTTTTGAATAGTGGAACGTTCAGAATTTTTTTAAATATAGTTGCTAGATCAAAAAGAATGGATGGCAATGGTAGTACTTTTAATGTCTTTATTTTTAAAACAATTTGTTTATTCTATTAAGTAGGTTTTTAGAGAGCGTTTAATTTGGTCTTTATACAATGAACCACATTCACTTGAAGTTTTATAGATTACTCTTAAAACGTACCTGTTGTTTGTTTGGGAATAGTACATTTTATTTTGTTGAAAGGAATACTAGCGGGCATGACCGAGCTAAGCTCGGTCAAAATTAGCCTTGTGTTCAATTCGATATTTCATTCTCACTGTATAATTCTTGCTGTTTAGATAAAATTGGTATGATCCTAAGCCATAAGGACCCACTAACCTAAATTTTTCGAACACACGACCTAACCAATGCTCTTCTGGAACCCACAAACGATAGAATACAAAATTTAGTCAAAATCGCTAAAGCCATTTTATAGATAAAATTAGCTTGACCCACGGTAACCCAAAAAGGACATACTAATCTAAATTTATCGAACATCTCACATATACCAATGGTCTTCTAGTGCTAGGAAACGGTGTAATAAGAAATTTTGTCAAAATCGTTTGAGCCATTTTTTAGATAAAATTAGCTAAACCTTGGCCCATAGTGACCCATAATGACTGGTTAATCGAATTTTCTTGAGCATGCGACCTAGACCAATGGTCTGCTCGAACCCGAAAACGATAGAAAACAAAATTTAATCAAAATCATTAAAGCTGTTTTCTAGATAAAATTAACTTGACCCACAGTGACCCAAAAATGACTCATTAATCGAATTTTCTCGAACATTTGACCTAACCCAATGATCTTCTCATGCCCGAAAACAGTATAATAGAAAATTTTGTCAAAATCGTTTGAGACTTTTTTAAGATACAATTAGCTTGACAACAGTGAGCCAAAAATGACCCACTAATCGAATTTTCCAGAACATGTGAATTAGCTCAATGGTATTCTCGTGGTCAGAAACGATATAATACAAAATTTTGCCATATATTTTGAGCCGTTATTTTATATACACTTAGCTTGACCCACAGTGACCCAAAAATGACCTACTATTTGAATTTTCTCACACATGTGACTTAGCCCAGTGGTCTTCTCATGCCCAGAAACTTTATAATACAAAACTTTGACAAAATCGTTTGAGAAGTTTTTTTAGATACAAATAGCTTGGCCCAAAGTGACCCAAAAATGACCCAGTAATAGATTTTTCTCGAACTTGTGACTTAGCATAATGGTCATCTCATGCTCTAAAACGGTATATTACAGAATTTTATCAAAAGATTTTGGGCCTTTTTTAGATTCAATTAGCTTGACCCTGACCCATTGTGGCCCAAAATGACCCACTAATCAAATTTTCTTGAACATGCGACAAAGCCCAATGGTATTCTCGCGCCCGAAAACGATAAAATACAAAATTTCGTCAAAATTGTTAGAGCCGTCGTCTAGATAAACTTTACTTGACCCACAGTGACCCAAAAATGACCACTAATCGAATTTTCTCGAACATGTGACCTAGTTCAATAGTTTTCTCGTGCCGAAAAACGGTCGGATATAAAATTTAGTCAAAAACGATTGAGCCATTTTTTAGATATAATTAGATTGACCTTAACCCATTATGATCCAAAATGACCCACTAATCAAATTTTCTCGAACACGTGACCTAGCCCAATGGTATTCTCGTGCCCGAAAATGGTAAAATACAAAATTTCGTCAAAATCGTTAGAGCTATTTTCTAGATAAAATTTGCTGGACCCACAGTGACCCGAAAATGACCACTAATCGAATTTTCTCGAACATGTGACCTAGCTCAATAGTTTTCTCGTGTCGAAAAACGGTTGGATATAAAATTTAGTCAAAATCGAATGAGCCGTTTTTTAGATATAATTAGCTTGACCTTGACACATTTGACCCAAAATGACTTACTAATCGATTTTTCTCGTACATGTGACTTAGTTCAATGGTCATCTCAAGCCCGGAAATGGTATATTACAAAATTTTGTTGAAATGTTTTAGGCCTTTTTGGATTCAATTAGCTTGACCCTGACCCATTGTGACCCAAAATGACCCACCAATCGAATTTTCTTGAACATGCGATCAAGCCCAATGTTATTCTCATGCCCGAAAACGATAGAATAAAATATTTCGTCAAAATCGTTAGAGCCGTTTTCTAGATAAACTTTGCTTGACCCACAGTGACTAAAAAATGACCCACTAATCGAATTTTCTCCAATATGTGTTCTCCGCAAGGACAACATCATAACATGCAAGTACCTTCAACAACTAATCAAATATCATCATCCTTTAAAATACCACAGATTAATCTTCAAAAGAATAAAAGTGCAACAGCTTCACTCCTTCAATTCTTAATTCAAGAAGACTACAAAATAGCATGCATACAGGACTCCAATATAGTCAAAGGAAGACCACATGGCCTTCCCTCAGGACTTCCTTGCTACTCTTCAAAAAAAAAAAAAAAGAATTGCCAAATAATAATCATAGATACATCGTTACAACATATAAGAGTTCAACAAAATGATAACTCAGTCTTCGTGAATATCTCCTCAACAGAAGGACAAATAACTATAAGCAGTCAGTATTCCGCACCATCGGCTAATTTAAAAGAAGATCTACAAGATTGGGCGAACACTTCGGGTATGAGTTCAAAACTTCTGTTGCTGGGTGATTTGAATGCTCATAGTGTCCTGTGGGGGTATGAGAATGATAACGAAAAAGGACAACACCTCATCAATCATCTCAATATGATGCACTTATTAGTCCTAAATGATCCTTTCTCAAAACCAACATTTGAAACCACGCATTTGAAAGGTTGGCCAGATGTATCACTAGCATCCTTCCCACTGTTCCCAAAAGTTTCCTTATGGACTGTTGAGGATGATATGCACTACGGTGACCACAGGCTGATAACCTTGTATATGGATATCCAAACCCCGAAGCTTCCAAAGCGTAGATATCGGACAAAGAATGTCTCATTGAAAAAATTCAATAGAAAATTATCTAAATCATTGCAAGAAAATAATATAACTTTCCAGGATATAAAAACGACGGGGGCATTCGAAAAAGAGTACGACAACTTTATAAATATAATAACACAAACCTGTGACCATACTTCAAAGAAAAAAAAATCCACATTTAAACCAACAGTTTCTTGGTGGACAGCGGAACTTAGGAAAATGAGAAGCTTTGTTAAAGCACTTTATAGGAAAACAAAACTTTTGTCTGCATCAGAGGAAGACATGATCAAATTAAAAAAGTATAGAGCACTCTATAAAAAGAAAATTCTGGAAGCAAAGAAAACAGCGCGGAGTTCTTTTTGCTCAAATACCAAAGACCCCTTTGGGAAACTAAAAAAGACGGCATTTAGAGATTTTTACAGACAGGAAGTCTACGCTCTTTCTGATTCCACTACAGAAACCCACTCAAGACAATCTTTTTATGCAGAAATTGCCAATGCAATATTTGGTCCTTCGGACTTGCAACCGCATCAAATTCATCCGCGCTCAACCCAGCCAGTTAATCCATTTATACTCCAAGAACTAAAAGCTGCCATCTTCTCGTTCAATCGGAATAAAGCACCAGGTCCTGATAATGTTGACCATCTGATTGTACGAAATATTTACCACTCACATTCATCTCTATTACTGAATCTTTACAATACTCTATTAAACTTAAATTACTTCCCAAAAAGTTGGAAAATTGGAGAACTAGTCTTTTTTCTAAAGGCAGGTAAAGACCCACAATCTGCTCAGTCATACAGACCAATAACTCTACTCCCAATTCTGGGGAAAATTTTTGAAAAATTATTATTAAAACGAATAAATTATCATTTTCGAAATTCGACAGTTCTACAGAGTTCTCAACACGGATTCTTAGAGGGTAAATCGGCTGAATCAGCGATACAAGAAGTTCTGTCAACAATTGACTTACTTCAACAAGAAAACAACTACATTTCATTAATATCATTAGACATCCAAAATGCTTTTGACAACTTACCTTGGGACGCAACAATCCAAGAACTGGAATTTTTGGGGTTGGAGGAGCCATATGTTAATATCCTGAAATCCTTTTTATCTCACAGAGGAGCGAAACCAAATTGGCTAGCACAAAAAATTCATTGGTTTAGGAAGGGGTGCCCACAAGGTTCATGCTTTGGGCCCTTCCTATGGAGAATCTTCCTAAACGCTCTCTTACGCCATTTAAAAACATTAGGTTACATAATAATAGCTTATGCAGATGACATTTTAATTATATTAAATGGTAAAACAAGGCGAGAATTAGAAAAATTAGGAAAGGACATCTTAGATTATATTAGTAGGTGGATGTAAAATCACAACATGAAAATATCTTACAATAAATGTAAAGTTCTCCACCTTAGAAGACCAAAATTTTTGAAAAGAGCTGCAACACTCAAAATTGACAACCATTCATTAAAAAGTGAGCCAACTTTAGAATACTTAGGTATCGTTCTGGATAGTACGTTGTCGTTTCTCCCCCATTTACGAAAGAAAAGGCAGGAAATTACACAACTTTCGCAAGACCTATTGAAGTTTGCCTCAGCTTACGGAGGGGTAAACAAATTAATTCTGAAGATTTGGTACAATAGTATCTTGGAGAAGAAAATCACGTATGCTGCAGCAACTTGGTTTCACCGGATAAGCAAAGCCCATGGCCTTCGTCTGATCTCATCAATACAATACCAATGCCTGTTATTAGTTTCACGTGCCTACAGAAAAACTTCGGCGGATGCCCTTTGTGTTTTAACAGGTATTCCGCCCTTGGCACTTCAACTTGAATATATAGCAACAACAGGAAGAGTCTTACGTCTTGGAATCCCGACAGGAAATCAAGAACCAATATTTTACCAACCAAAAATGAAGTCAGATCAAGTTGAACCATTTAAACAATATTTCTTTCAAATAGATCCAGAAAATACTCCACATGTAGAAATAAACATTTATACGGATGGTTCCAAGATGGAAGATGAAACGGCATATGCCTTCTGTGTGTATCAGAGAGGAGAGTTAATCCACGAGGATCAAACTAAGTTAAGTAAAGAAAATACTGTTTTTCAGGCAGAACTCCTGGCCATAAAAGAGGCTGTGCTGTGGATTAGGAACTCCCCTCATAAAGAAGTATTAATACACTCGGACAGTCTCTCAAGTCTCTTAGCAATAGAAGATGTTTTTTCAAAAAATCTCATCGCAGTACAAATTATCAAACTACTCCAAGAAACAAGAAAAAAGATCTTCTTTAAATGGGTCCGTGGACATGTGGGTAATGTGGGGAATGAGCATGCAGATTCTTTGGCAAAAGAAGCAACCAAAGCCACATCACATGCCAAATACAAATTCTTTCCCAACCCTCCTTCTTACTTGAAGAAGCTTCTAAAATCATCTCTACACGAACAATGGCAGACTCGCTGGGACTATGGTACCACAGGACGGTACACATACGCTTTAGCCCCAAAAGTCTCGGAAAAGAGAATCCTGCTGCATAGAAATCTTTTTCTGTTTGCCACTAACCACGGCCCATTTTCATCATATCTTTATAAATTTGACAGGGTTCCTTCTCCATTATGTGTATGCGGTCAGCGAGCTACATCATTGCATTATATCTTTAACTGTACCCTTACATCATATTACCATATAAGAAAATCTCCAAAAATTTCTTTGTCTCAGTGGTTCTCAGTGGTTTTGTCAAATCCATCATTTTGTCAAAAGATAATTGAATGTATGAAAGTTTTAGAAAACAACCATTATTTGTTTCAAAATGTTTTGCCATTTATAGATGATGATGAGAACGTATCTTAACAAATAGACAGATACCACCAATTCAAAATAAACTCTTAGCCACAAACAACACGATTGAACTATAATTGAACTGTTGCAAGAACAATAGACTTTTGAACTTTTGTGTGTGTATATAATTATATAATATTCATCATAATTATTCACTATTTTACCTATTTTTTATATTCTACATTATTTTAAAAATTATAAATCTCTTTCTAATTTAGTATACATATACGTAGCTTTTATTGTATTTTTGCAGAACGCCCAGCTTTGCAGAGTAATTGAGCTTTTGCCGCTCCAACAAGTTTAAAAATCCTATTATCTATTATCTCATGATCTTATTAATTACAAATATCTAAATTTCTCTCGTAAACGCCCAGTAAAAATTGGGCTTTCCATCGTGTATATATTGTACTTATATTGTATTTAATCTTAATATCCTCAATTGGCATTCCTGTAGGTCCCTTCGGGCCTTTTATTAATTATTATTATTATTATTATTATTATTATTTTTATTTGTGTGTGTGTGTGTGTGTGTGGTGACGGCGGTAGTAGATGGAAACCGCTGGGTGGGGCTTGTGAGTGCTTAAGCCATTTGGTAGGCCTCCCCACCTAGCTGACCCCTGTTTGGTCTTCTCGTAATCGAAAACGACAAAATACAAAATTTAGTCAAAATCGTTAGAGCCGTTTTTTAGATAAAATTGGCTTTACCCATAGTGACCCAAAAATGACCCACTAATCGAAGTTTCTCGAACATGTGACCTAGCCCAATAGTTTTCTTGCGCTGAAAAGCGATTGGATGTCAAATTTAGTCAAAATCGATTGAGCCGTTTTTTAGATATAATTAGCTTGACCGTGACCCATTATGACCCGAAATGACCCACTAATCGAGTTTTCTCGAACATGTGACCTAGCCCAATGGTATTCTTGTGCCCGAAAATGGTAAAATACAAAATTTCGTCAAAATCGTTAGAGCCATTTTCCAGATAAACTTTGCTTGACCCACAGTGACCCAAAATTGACCCACTAATCGAATTTTCTCTAATATGTGACTTAGCCCATTTGTCTTCTCGTAATCCAAAACGACAGAATACTAAATTTAGTCAAAATCGTTAGAGCCGTTTTTTAGATAAAATTGTCTTGACCCATAGTGACCCAAAAATGACCATCTAATCGAAGTTTCTCGAACATGTGACCTAGCCCAATAGTTTTCTGGTGCCAAAAAACGGTTGGATATAAAATTTGGTCAAAATCGATTGAGCCGTTTTTAGATATAATTAGCATGACCTTGACCCATTATGACCCAAAATGACCCACTAACCTAATTTTCTCAAACACGTGACCTAGCCCAATGGTCTTATGCCCGAAAATGGTAAAATACAAAATTTCGTCAAAATCGTTAGAGTCGTTTTTAAGATAAAATTTACATACACACACACACACAATTTTTGCTCGCATTATAGTATAAGATAGGTTATATTAAATCAAATTTGTTCAGGATTCTAAAAACTTTATAGCTTATTTTCAGGACGTATGTTAATTGAAGCAAATTTTTTATTAAGAGCAGATTAAGAAGCATTTATTAAGAGCACAGGAGTAAGTATGTTTAACCCTTTATCTACTGACGGTACATATAAGTACCATTAAAATAACTTGTTATAAAATTCATTTCATGCATAGATTAGTTGTAATACAGTTTAGAATTATTTATAGATATATTACTTTATATTTCTATTGTAAGAACATTATATTTGTACAATTCCTAATTCTACAAATTATTAAGAAAAATATTTAAAATGAAATATTTTAATGGGGTCATAAATATTGCTCAAAATCCCTATAGGTTCAAATTTAATTCTTCTAAATCCCTCAATCCTTCTAAAATCTTTCTAAAATTTATTAAATGATTATGTCAATCTTCTAATGTAGTTTAAACAAGTCACTAAAACTGCTTTAGAAGATAAAATTTTCATGAATTCATAATTCAGTACATAAAGGGTTAATAAGTTAAAATTGAATCCATGATTATACCTTAAAAGTGCCGATTAATAGCAACATATTTAATGTATCTTAATTCTACATTAAGAAAATAATCTGAATAGCAAATATTTAAAGTATGATAAACATGTTTTAAATCAGTTAACTTTTCATTGCGGGCCTGGTATGGCAACTAATTTGATAGCCATTCGTACAACAGTTTACAAAAGATTTTATTTAAGCAGATTTCTCTTCAAAATGTAGTACAGGTATGTATGGTAAGATGTATGTTAAAGAATATTTTTTAGAACGTGGTACGAATGGAATAATAAATTCTTCTGGGATGTATGTGTCGAAACCGTAATTAAAGGGTTATGTGGATGACAATATAGAAGAAAAGCGAGTAAAGTATCTTTGAATAGTTTACGATAAAGAGTAGTGTAGCATGTGTTATTTTTCATGAAAGTAATACGTAAAGAAAGGAAAGCTGATTATGATTTTTTCATAAATTAAAGAATATCGCTCACTGGCAATAAAAGTGACAAATCTTAAGAATGGAGCAGCAAAATAAGATTTGCATTGTTTAACCAGGGCCATAACCAGTCGCCAAAGTCATAGGAAACTTTAAAACTTTTAACAGCATTTTCCATTCTACTGCAATGATAGATAATTATAGACCGAAGTAGAGGCTATGTCTCCGGTGTCATAAAACATTTGAATAGAAAGTTTTAATAATTTATAATGTAGTATACATGATGATATTACTGAAAGATTATGGATTCTAGAGGTATTCAGCGCATCCAAAATTGGTCTGTTTACAGCGCTGTTTTCTTTGTAACTAATGTCTAGCACTTATATTGGAACTACGTTGTAAAGGCGAACATAAGAGTATATCCAATAGAATCAACACGTAGAAGAGATAGAGTTGTTTCAGTAATTTTTTATCTCCCACTTTTTGCACACTTACTGTGGGGGCAAAGTAACACATAGCTTAATATTGCGGATAATTATGACACTAATAACAATAAATTACTTACAGATAATTATGAAACTTTTCCTGCAGCAAGACGCACTATCCATATCTGTTAGAGCAATACAAAGAAAAATGAGTATTTCGGATAAGTGTCGCTTTTTTTTGCGGATGAGCAATATGTTCAACCGAATAATTCCTAACGGAGATAATAATAGGTAAATCAAATTCACTTGAATCAAATCAAATAAAACAAAATATTTGTCAGCATAATGGGTGTAAAAATAAATAATTCAAAATGTTGAAAATGTGTGATTCAAATTAATGTAGTAAATGTCACCAATGATGCGGCTAAAAGGGGAGAGGGTGTTGATCTACAAATAGTCAGTCATACGGTAAAAACTGCTATTGTAAATAAACTTGATTTCTGAAAAACATATTTCAATGTATTATCACATTGCATTTATTCAAAATGAGAGAAGTTGAAACGTTGAAGCCGTTTTTTATAACAACCCACAGCATTTTGAATAGCTATGTTTATAAAATGCGACTTCATATGAAATGAAAACCTTATAATATTTTACATATGATTGAAACTTATTAACAAACTCAAAGATTGGTTGGTTAGAGACTATGCGATATTATTCTTCACACTAGTGGTAAACAAACCGGGACATTCTTAAATTATAATTTTAAGTAACATTCGACCGACTGCAAGCACACGTGCCTGATTAGGGGCTCGAAACCGGTACACTTTGTCTAGTAAACAGCTATCTAACCACCAGCGATCTAGGCAATCAGGCAGCCATAGGATTTTTCTCAAGCATATGTAAAGTGTTGAAAATTATTAGTGATTAAATAGAAACAAAATATGTAGCCCGTTAGAAGATGATGTGCCAAAGTTTTACATGATCGATCTGAAATAAATACTGGGGTTACGGCCTTTTAGTGGAGCATAAAATCTAGTATACAATTTAACACAGAAAAAATGAGGGAAAATTTGGTACTATTGAAAATAAGAAGAGGGAGAATTTATGTGGGATTTAACTGCTTTAAGTTATTTTAGAGAAATATATTTTTTATCGATTTAATGTGGACCATTATGAAATAATTTTTGTGTTTTTCTCGAGTAATCAGATTTATTCATAACGCTCATTTGCGTTCGCTTATCGGCCTTTCTGATAACGAGATATGCATTAATTTTAGAATTTTTAATGCAAATAGAAGATGATTTCCTAATTTGAAATGTTCAGAAAGTTGTTAGAATTTTTACTGCTGAGCAGTCTGTAAAGTTTGGTGAAAATAATTTTTACAATAGCATGTTTAGAGGTTACAGTAACTGCACTATTCCAAGATACCTCTCTCCTCCACCTCTATAAAATCAAAATCATGATGGGTATTAGATTGTTGGGGAAGTAATCCATAAAGAAGTTCAATTACAGCAATATTTTTACTGAATTAGGATAAAATGGAATTAGGAGAAATAAAATTAGGAAGAAATTTATTATGTTTACAGTTTTAAGGAAAGATAAATAGTTTAAACATTCAAATGCCTTAAAACCCAAGCTTCTAAATGTGTTAGAAACTGACAAGAAAAACTGAGGTCCGAACGCAACGAAAGAACACCACCCAATACATATCGAATCACGTTGAAACACCTATAAAAAAGACCGCGCGTACCATACATAAGCTCATCAGAACAACCGCGCCCAAGGGGTAGCGAGAGATCCCCTCTATATAGGCCGGCTCATCACATGGGAACTTCTATAGAGAAAACCACTTACCTTTTAGTACTATTAAAACAGGAAACAGAAAGAGAAATCTTCTCCCAATGATCCGCAATACAGAGAGCAGGTTTCGCGGATCGGAGAAGGACGTGGAGCGAAAATGTAAGCAAAAAGACTGCAAAAAAAATCTTGACATTTTATATTGAATAACGTTTTGATGAATTTAATGGTAAAATCATGAAATGTGTTGCACCACGTAGGAATTGGGTTTCTGAGCTACTGCGCTGTGATAAACTTACTAAATTCCCCATGATATTGAGGTATTCTTGTAAATAATAGAATAATATAAAATATAATATATTCTTCTTCATATTAAAACTTATCTTATGAGACATTTCTATAAAACATTATTTTATTTAATCGATTATTTTGGTAGTATTTCATGTGTTGGTTTTGTACATGGACAGATTTAGGTATTAACATTTTTATTTCATATTTTATATATATATGTAAACATAAGTTAAATACATCAAAGAGACTTGAATTTCATTATCTAAAACAAATATTTATTTTATCATGACCATTTTATAATTTTTATAAAAATAATGGAAATATAAAGATCATATTTATTAATGTTTCATTTTTTCACTTTAACATAGAAAAAATTATGATTGTCAAAATATTGATTCATTCTATTTATATTAAGCATTTCAATATACATCATACATTTTTAAGGGAAAAAAATTAAAAAAATCTAAATCTTTCTGTTTCGTTTCATTTAGAAACATTTACTTTGTAATAAAATTTTCAAAACCAACCAAAATTAATTAAATCCCTTGTTTAAATAGCTTTATTTTCTCTGATCATTTAAAAATATTCCCCTTTCAAAGTAATTTACATTCGATTATTGGAAAGAATTCATTTTTAGAATCTACGGGTACTAAATAAAAATGAATAGCCCATTAAATAATATTTCAGCTTTATTATATTATATATATTCAGCAAGCAAAAGTAATTTTAATGATTAAAATTCCCAGTTTCTTTTATAATCATAGTGTTATTTTCTTTCTCTAATGAAAATGTAAACGCATTAAAAAATATGGTTTTTGTAGCTTTACGACATAGCAGTAAATCTCGGCGTTGCAACGAGTTAATTTTATTTGAAGAAGAGAAAATTAAATTCAACTTTGCTTAATTACCTTTCCAGTGAGCCCGACGATGAAATCAATCGATAAAAGAGACGCTTTTATCCATATCCTTTTTCTTAGGTAAATACGGGTAACAGGATTTATGCTTGGGCTTGAAATACTTAATTTCATTCTCAAGGAGAATTACTTTTTCAATTTAGTTAATCTTTAGATTGATCAAATAAAAATAAGTTTTAGTATAAAGATCATTAAATCTTTTGAATATTTCTCAGGTGAAATGATAAAGTAGAAAATATTTTTATCTTATGTAACACGCATTATCATGTGCAAATTAATCGTGAAAATACTTAAATCCTCATACTAAATGTTAGGGAATATGAATAATCGGATATATTTCCATTATATTTAGTGTGTTGTGATTTATTTATTTTATCTTTTGAAAAACCAATCGTTAAGTATATTTTTAGGAAATTATATACACGTGAGTTATTTTTAAGTTTAAAACTAAAATATATTGTTTGTGTTTCATGAATATTGCACCAATTAATAATTATATTGTTAATTCAAATTGAAAACACAAAAAATGACTATATAACTGTATGAAAAAATTATATTTAAACACATTTTTTGTAATTAAAAATATATATTTTTAGTTACATTTTAAAACTTTTTACATAACGTTTTCGACTAGTAATTATTGAATGGGACGTGTATTTCTATTCTCTCTGCAATATGGTACACAAAAGAAAAACTTTTCTGTGTCAAATTACATAATCCTTAATTTTTTATATTAAATAACTTCAATACAGCTAAAATAAAATTTTTGAAAGGACTAAACGAGTTATTACCAACATTTATAAAATTAATGAAATCGCAAACGGGCTTCTGAGATATGAAAAAGTCAATAGTAAATTTCTCATATGTCTTTGATGCAGGCCTCGCAAGCTAAGTATAAATATATATTGTCTTAAATTTAAAATCAGTTTTTATACAGCGTTCAACTGATGATGATGGGGAAGGTAAAACCCGTTACAGAGAAGTGAACTATAGGGGAAAGAAAAATGACCAAATAAAATGGATAAAGATGATAAATCAAAAATGCTTTTTCTGTAATGTATTACTCATTCAGATAGCTTAGTGTCCAAAAAATTTTACTTTGCATTTATTGAAGTACTAAATTAATTTTTAAATGCCTCGATGCTTTCAACTTTATTGTCAAATATGATTTTCTTTAAAAACTTTTTTGGAGATAAAAATTGAGAACATATAACCCTTTTGTCATACACTGTGGTAGATTGTGAAGTAAAAACAAAAGTCTTGCATATATAGAGGCGGAGATTTATAGCTGGTCTGTGTTTTTAGACTTATATATTAAAAACATATTTGTGATACAATTTTACATGTTTGGTAAGCTAAGAAAATGTGAAATATCATTATTAATGGTTTTCTAGGCTTCATCCACGTGATTAAGAATTCAATTTATAAATAATGATAATTATATTACAGAAGAAGGGGGAGGGCATCATGATTTTAGAGATTTTATAAGGTGGGACTTAGACAAAAATAGTCAGGAATCACTTCTATAAACGATATATAATAGCAACATATATGATTAACGAATTAGTCAAAAATTCTTGCAAGATTAGTACAATTAGATTATATTTGAATTGTTTCATTATTTCAGATGTTTCGTCATGATGAATTTTACGGTTTTTTTTTCTTTGCTTTTCGGTGCCCCTGTAAAAAACTATAAAAACTACACATTTGGTTTAATAAATCATAATCCATATATTGCGCCAATCAGGATCGCAGTGGTTCAGTAATTTAGTCGATATAGTGATGACAAGATCTGCATTATTTATATAAAGATACATATATAAATGAAGTGATAGCAATAGGTCAATTTCCAAAGAAACCGATGTATAACGCACTCGTGGGAAATTAAATCCTAATGCTTTACATAAGAATCAACAAAAATATTTTTAGCATACATTATTCTGATGGAATTATCGAGCTGCTCGCTTATAAAGAGAAACAAGTTTTGATATGAGGTTCCGACACGTAACATTTGTGCTTGAAAGTGGTCTCTATATGTCGTTTCTCTTACTTTCAAATGTATGATTGTGCCTCCCTGAATATGAGTTTCCCGGTTATTTTATATGGTTATATGTTAATCAGCTTACTGTAGTCGGCTGGTGAAGTACAAATATTGGGAGTGAATGTTGGGACGAGTAGATTAGAGTCTCACCCCTGTGAAACCAATAGGTAACTTTCCAGGGCTCTTTGCACTTATGATTGAAATGAATTAATAGGAGAGATAGTGTGTTAAGACAATCAGTTTGTTTTTTGATAAGATATTGGTTTTCGTACTTGAAAAAAATACATATTGGAGTCCACGTTATTGCCACCATTTTATGACATTTGGAGTGTTTTACAAAGTTATATCGTTTAAGCTGTTTTCATAGTAATCTTCCACGTAGTAGTTTTCTGGGGACATAATTATAGTACCTGATTTATTCAGGTAAGTTGTGTTTTAATTTAGTAAAGTACATAAATTTTATTTGAGAACTAACAGAGTATAAATTTTATCATTCAGGTAGAAGCAGGGGAGATGTCAGGGAGATGCATATTGGTCCCGTTTGATTACATCGGCTAGTCAGTTGACATGTAATTGGCTTGGAATTCTTGAGCGGTCGCTTACTTTTCATCTTTTAAATAGTGGTGATACAAAACACAGAGAGTCTTGTGAAGGTATGGGCCCTGGTTACCACTGGTGAACTAATGTGCATCTCCTTATTGGTATCTGTAGTTGCTTGTAGCTGGGGTCTGAAAGTTTGTTTCTTTATCGCAATGGATTGAAGTACTTAAGTTTCAATATTATATCCATGAAATATTGTTCCTGTTAGTTTGCTAGAACTTCTTGAACACATTTTTTATCAGTCTGTGATTTACAGGTTTTTGCCAGGTTGATTTCGTGTTTGGTTTTGACTGTTGCTGGTCCTGGTTGTGAATCTGTTTTTTAAAGAAACCTCATAATATTGTTTAACATGAAGAATCTATTTATTTGAAAACAAATATAAATATATATATATATATATACATATATATATACATACATATATCTATATATATATGCACTGTAAAAAAATTAATAATGCCAGTTTTCCGGTAGGAATCGGAAAAATAGTTGCCCTTATCGTACCGGAATAATTTCCAACCCAGCTCGGAATAAAATCCGTAAAATACCGTTTTACTGACTATTTCCTTATTTTTACGGATTTTATTCCGAGCTGGGTTGGAAATTATTCCGGTACGATAAGGGCAACTATTTTTCCTATTCCTACCGGAAAACTGGCAGTATTTTTTTTTTTACAGTGTGTGTGTGTGTGTATGCTTATTTATTCTACACAAAAGATAAATTTGATATTAAAATGTAATTGTACAGTACGTTTTCTTAGTTGCATGTTAGTATGGATTAATCGCCTTTCATTTCCTGTCTAGGTTGGTGTTCAAAGATGGTTTTTGTTAGACTTCAAATAGAATTAATTTTCATATTTAGGCAGACGTTCTTGACCAATGCAGGGCTCTAATGTAAAAAAAATAACTTTTGTCATAAAACCACGAAGGTGAGAAACCATTCTATGCAGTCGGTTTTATATTTTGTTAAAACATATTTCTTCAAGCAGCATAATAATCTATATTAGGAACGACAAACGTGTCCCTGCGTAACGCTGACGTTATTTTACGAATGGCAACACTTGACGAAAGGATTTCGGTTTTATGATTTTTGCCGCTGTAATTTTTTTTTTTTTTTCATTTTTAAAAATCGCACATTTTAATTTTCACACCGTCATATAAGAAAAAAAAAATCTATTTAAAAATGCAAGTTGTTTGAAAAATGTATCTTAATTGACTGATTTATTATGGCTTTTAAAATAATTCTCAAACATGATTTTTTAAAATTTGTCTCCATCGCGTTCATGCCCCATTACGAAATAATCCATTTACAATATAATTTGTTCAGCATTTGTCTCTGGCTAATTTTTCATAATGAAATTAAAACTTCCTCAGTCTATTATATTAAAAAGTGAGAGTTCGTTTGTATTTCACAATTACTTTTCCTAGAATAGGGAACGTTGGGTAATGAAATTAACGCCCAGCTATCCGCATGCATCTGAAGATGTCAAAAGTGGCCTTAGAATTATAAAATTTGAAAACGTTTTGGAGATATAAATGTTTTCAAAATTTTTAACGACTTTCAGTAATGATGGTAACTAAATTGCTCCATATTTGTGCATAAAAGGGAGAAAAGAGAAAACAATACAATGTAATAAAAATACTGCCAGTTTTCCGGTAGGAATCTGAAAAATAGTTGCCCTTATCGTACCGGAATAATTTCCGACCCATCTCGGAATAAAATCCGTAAAAATAAGGAAATAATCAGTAAATCGGTATTTTACGGATTTTATTCCGATTTTACGAATTTTATTCCGAGCTGGGTTGGAAATTATTCCGGTACGATAAGGGCAACAAGTTTTCCGATTCCGACCGGAAAACTGGCATTTTTATTTATTTATTTATTTATTTATTTTTAATACAGTGTATGGATTATTAGCTTTCTTTGATTGATATCATTTTAAAATTGAAATTAACTTTTGTTTGAATAGACAGTGAAAATAATATTCCGACTGAATTGTATTTTTCAAGAAATACAAACTTATTTTCACATATTCGAGGTTCAGTAAAAAAATCGTCTGGCGACTAGAACATTGAGAAAAATTCCTTTTGAAATCGTAGCTTTTTTAAATTTAATTTAAAATAGAAAAATAGATTTTCAATTGTTTCCTTAAGATGGCAAAAAACCTTTTCAAAAGCACATAAAAAACAAAATCTTTTATCGAGAAAAATTGCATTTCTATGCGCATTTATTTTAATTAATAAATATGAAATGCTTTTGAATTAATTCGCCGAAACAATGTCATTTTTGTTTAAGTTCAAACAAATGATGTTATTTTTACAAACTCCAGATTTAGAAGACAAATTTTGGAAGAACGAAAAACTTTTGGCTTATAAAATTTATAGAATATATGCATTTTTGGGGGAAAATTTTAGAT
Source organism: Maratus speciosus (assembly GCA_963932465.1). Classification (NCBI taxonomy): domain Eukaryota; kingdom Metazoa; phylum Arthropoda; class Arachnida; order Araneae; family Salticidae; genus Maratus; species Maratus speciosus. Next base: position 238,434,962 of record OZ010787.1, on the reverse strand, counting down.
TTAAATTGTAAATATAATTTGCTATTTGAAATATTTTATTTAGTGAAGTTAAAACTATAATTGCTTGCAAAATTTACAAGAAAGTTTGATTTCATTTTAACCCCCCCCCCCCCCCCCCAAAAAAAAAAAATGATCTCATTGGGTTGCCACGCAACTAGTATTTTTTTATTTTCAATATCATATTTCAGAAACATTCAGGCTGTTAGTGAGCTAGATTTATTATTTTAAACTTCTTAAACACAGTTCTATTCAGGCTCGTGGTTACTCAAAATATATTTCCATGTCCAGTTTTCCATTTTACAGATTTTTCGTGCATAAAGAAGAGGTGTGAGTTAAATGAGTTGAGATGAGAGATCTGAAACATTTCTTTATCGTTACTTGGACCATCGTTATTGATATAAAATATCGCCTATTACTGAGAACGCTGATAATCGAAAGAAGTGTACACAGAAAACCAAAAGTGTATTTAAATTAAAATAAATAGACAGAGTACTATATAAAAATAATGTTTTAGTTTTCAACAATATTACTTTAAATCTACAAATAACACTGAGGGTATTATTTGAAACAAAGTGACATGAGATTTTTTAAGATTTTGTACAACTCGCATTTTTAACCCATTAAAGTCGAGTCTCTTTTACACTTCTTTTAATTCTTCGAAACCAGTTATTTTCACACTGTAATTTTGAGTTATTTAATCTTTCAAAATTTGGACTATATAATGTGAAAATTTTCAAACTAAAATACTGGCATTCAAATTTAAAAGTTTTGTTTGCTTTACTTGGCAAGTTTTCTTGCCAACCGACTTTAATGAATTAAGTAACACTAACCTAGAAGCACAAAAAGAAACCATTATTTAGAGTATTGTAAAACTGTATAGTGATTAATTTTGTATTTATAAAGCCTCCCCTAAGTAACTTAAATAGTTTTGAAAAGGAAAAGAATCTAACGTCTTCTAAAAACAGAACAGAAAATACCTCAATAAGATTATAAAATATAAAATTCACAAATATTGTAAAACCCCTACTAATTACACCTTTAGAGCATTTCTTAATATATTTAAGCGAGATTTGACCTCATTTTATTCTTAATAATACAAGCACTGAAATATTTTTCTCGTGTTAAACCGACGTCACGAGTGTGACGTCATCACTAATCGACCGACTTCTCTCTCGTGTCGGAATTCACACAGGAAAATTTCAAATAGCAAATTTATTTTATTTTATTTGTGGAATATCTATCGTCTTATAAAACAATAGTAAATATTTAAACTTACTGATGAGAATTCAGAGTCCCTAAATAAAAATTCCGCCAGTTGCGGAATGTCACACTGTTGCCGCATTTGGCTAAATTTTTATTGGGTTATTCCAAATTCTCACAAGTGAATTTAAATAGTTATTATTGTTTCATAAGATAATAGATATTCAACAAATAAAATAAAAGAAAATTGCTATTCAAAAATTTCCGGTGTGAATTCAACCACTAGTGAGAAGTAGGTCAATTAGTGATGACGTCACTCTCGTATCATCTGGCCTTGAGTATTTCGACGACAGCGGCTAAACACCTCAATTTTATTACCCTTTCATAAGTAAAATACGTCAGTTGCTAAAATATTGAAATGATTGAACGACACCAGGTTTTACGAAAAAATTTCTTTCATAATAAGTAAATTTGTAATTTAAATTAAGTGCGACATACGTGAGGGGCTCACAATCATAGTAGACAAAGACCAATTTGAAAAACAAAATGAGATAGTTCATTTAGATGTTCCATAAAATCTGTTTTATCCACTCCCACAGGGAACCAAGTCTGTTTTATCATACTTTCTTATATACGTCATCTGTTTACAGACTTGATTAACTGTGGGAGTGGATAAGGCCTGAGCGCTGACACAAAAATGGAGCCTGTCGTAGTCGGGTTTTTTAAAAGCGTTTGTACGTTCTCCTGAACTTAGAAACTGTTATTTAAAAAAGTTTTCTTTGACTTATTCAATCTCAGAAAAATAAAGCGTAAAAAACTTTTAAAATATTGGTATTCAAATCGCTGAAAAAAAATTCGCCTATGCAGCCGCCAGTTTTGTGTCAGCGCTCAGGCCTAGTATTCAGAGTGCGGAACCAAAACGAATAAACTACAGTTTCGGTATAAGCCGAACTTATGGCGTTTTTTTATGGAAAGAAATTTTTTATTAAGAATCATTGAAAACGAAACAAAAATAAGACCATGTGTCGGAAATTAGTAAAATAATGTAAATAAAGTCCTTCCGGCCAGTGCCGGGAGGAAGAGGTAGCTTTCATATTCCTTATTTTTAAAAAGCCAACTTATATTATTCAAACACACGAAGCTCAATCAAGAGGAAACCGAATGTAGGAGATTCAATACTAATTTTTATCAATACTAAATCATTATGAATGAGAATTTCGCGAAATTAGTCAGCTTTATCCAAGCTGCTTTTATTTAAAGTCATTTATATTTGGCTGCCAAATTTGGCGATTTCTTAAAGTGCCTGTAATTTTAAGACAACCTGGTAGATGAGGCTAACCAGTGAACTTGGTCAAGACCTTAGTAATTGCTGTGCACATGCTCACTCATATCGGAATCGGTTGATATATACGAGTGCTGTCGCAGGCAAAAATCAGATTTTTCAAAATGTCACCAACTTGAGAAATTGTAACTGCTATATCTGAGCCATTTTTTAAGATAAAGACAAATAAAAAATGCTCCTGAATCCTTATATCAAGGTCAAATACTTAAGAAAGAAACCTTTTTCAATTTCTAATTTTTTTTTTTGCACCTCACTTTAAATATAATTTTATTTAATTTAATGGCCGCCATTTTGAAGCAAGATGGCTGATGAAGCTGGCCAGCGAACTTGGTCCAGATATTGATGTATACTATCCACATGCCTCCTTCTATCGAAATAGGTGAATACGTGTGGTATCGCGTGACAAATACAAGATCGTTTCAAAGTGTTAGCCATGATAGAAATTCTAAGTGCTATAATTCAACCACTTTTTAAGATATAAGCAAAAGAACAAATTTTCAGAAACAAAAACTGCTCCAGAATCTTTGTATCAAGGCCAAACACATAAAAAAAAATCTTTTTCATTTTCCAATTTTTAATACCTTATTTTAAATTTTAAATTACATTTTTTTAAAAAAATGGCAACCCTTTTGAAACAAGACGGCGAATGAAGCTGGCCAACGAACTCGGTCGAGACATTGGCATGTACTATGTACAGACCAAGTTACATTCAAATCGGTTCATAAATACGCCTGTTATCGCGTAACAAAAATCAGATCGTTTTAAAATATCAGCCACAATAGAAATTCAAAATGTTATAACTCAGCCATTTTTTTAGATGTAGACGAAACAAAACCTGTTCCGGAATCTTTGTATTAAGGTCAAACACATACAAAAAAATCTTTTTCATTTTCCAATTTTTTGGTATCTCATTTTAAATTTAATTTTTTTTTAATTTTTTTAAATGGCTACCATTTTGAAACAAGATGGCGAATGAAGCTGGTCAACGAACTCGGTTGAGTTATTTGTATGTACTATGTACACACCAAGGTAAATCCAAATCGGTTCATAAATACGTCTGTTATCACGTGGCAAAAATCAGGACGTTTCAAAATGTCAGCCACGCTAGAAATTCAAAATGCTATAACTCAGCCTTTTTTAAGATATAGACGAAACAAAAACTGCTCCCGAATCTTTTTATTAAGGTCAAACACTTAAGAAAAAAATATTTTTTCAATTTTCAATTTTTTGATACCACATTTCAAATTTAATTTTTTCTTAAAATTTTAAATGGTCGCCATTTTTAAACAAGATGGCGGATGAAGCTGGCCAACGAACTCGTTCGAGACATTGGTCTGTACTATGTATAAACGAAGTTACATCCAAATCGGTTCATAAATATGCCTTTTATCGCGTGACAAAATTCAGGACGTTTCAAAATGTCAGCTTCGCTAGAAATTCAAAATGCTATAACTCAGCCATTTTTTAAGATATAGACGAAACAAAAACTGCTACGGAGTCTTTGTATTAAGGTCAAATACATAAGAAAAAAATATGTTTCCATTTTCAATTTTTTGGCACCACATTTCAAATTTTAATTTTTTTTAAAAATTTTAAATGGCCGCCATTTTGAAACAAAATGGCGGATGAAGCTGGCCAACGAACTCGGTCGAAACATTTGTATGTACTATGTACACACCGAATTACATCCAAATCGGTTCATAAATACGAGAGTTACAGTGTGACATAGGTGAGATTCCATAATAATTCTTATAATATTTTTTTTTTTTTTTTTTTTTTTTTTAATACTTACAGCTTTAATTCATAATAATTGACGCTGGTAGGTTATGTTTAATTAATGGTTATATATATATATATATATATCAATTTTGAACGGAGGGTGGTTTCGGGGTCTGGGGGTCATGATCGATGAAAATATACCAAAATTTTTTGAAATCGCTTTCCCCCGAACGGCTGCAATAGGTAGCTTTTTTGTAAAGAAAGCTACCTAATAAGTACTGACTTTACTACAAATATTTTTGTTATTTATTTAAAACAAAAAAAGAATATTTAACGAAAACTTGAAAAAAAATCTTTACTAATATAAACATTTAAAATAAATTAAATTTGTATATGTTAAAGATTGCTTTAGTTTTTATGGATAATTGTGCCCTTTACTTGCTAGAAAACTAACGATAAATTCCAAAGACAATTGAATTATATTAATTTATTTGAAATATAAATAGTGATCCAATCATAATTTATTATGCTCTGGCATTGTTTATAAATCAGAATTGTATTAAAAAAAGATATTGAATCCTTTTAAATAAAGAATTTGTTCTTGTTATTATTCTAATGTGTGTCAATGCAGTGTCAAGTATAACTTAACTTTTATAGAAACGCCATAAAATGATGTTATTTTTGTTGTTGTTGTTGCTAAATGAACTCTGCATTGAAAAAAGTTATTTTGATTGAAATATGTTTGTCTATATTAGCCAAAAAAGCTTGTCATTTATATTATACCATATCATACAGCATCGTGTGCCTGGAATTTTAATTAAATGCCATTTAAATGTTAAAACTTTAATTTAATTTTAGACATAACTTTTTTTGTCGGAGATCATAAATTAATTGATGAATGTTAACTTCTATAAACTGAAGTAACTGGTTTTGTACGCCTCAGGGTACAGATTTCGGAATTTTTTAAAAATAGGATAGACCGGGCTAGTTGGACATAGAGGGAACGTTGGCCCAGTCGCGATATTTTTAAAACTTTGCGTTAGATAGCCTTGTCAGTCCCGCCAAGTATGCGTTGCTTTGCTTTCTTCCTCCAGCATCAGCAACATTGAAGTCGGAGCTCCCGTTAAAGAATTATTGAGAATTTTCTAAATTTTTCAAAGGTGAGTAAATTTCCTCTCTTATAAATAATCGTTTTTTTATTTGTTTGCAGATTACATTTTAGGTTTTGATATATAACAATTCAGAAAAATAATTGTTCGTAATTATTGTAGGGCATGTTTTTTTATTGAAATACTTTCAGAATAATTCCATATAGTCATGAAAACAAAAGTGTCAATACGCGGTTAGTTGACACATTTGGCACAGGACCTGTTGGCCCGCCGGGCCAACAGGCCCCGTAGGCATTTGGCTCTGGGGTATTGGAATTTTGATATATTTAATGAATTATTTTAATAAACATTTATTATTTTTTTAATTGATTTATTATTAATTAATAGTATGAAATTATTTTATTAAATGAATTCCTGGTTATTTCAGTCAATCTTTTTAAAAAATGAAGTTATAACGTTGTTTACCTCCTCCCGAAATGAAATCAGCTGCTCCTGTTGTACAAAAACATTTATAACTTTCATAATTATAGAAAAATCTCTGTTGGCTTGGCTTACTGGCGCAGGTAGATTTCGAAGTTAAGTACCAATTTCAGGAAGAATTTAACGGATTAAGCGAAATGCCATCTTTTTCTTATACAACCTCCCCCCCCACACACACACACACTTTTTTTTAGTTATAAATTTCTTTTTGCTGTAAGAGTTGCTCTTATCAAAAGCATGTCAATAAAAAATTGTAGATAATATTAAGAGGATTTATGATAAATTTAAGTGAATTTGATATCTTGTGAGTTGACGAAGTTAGGATTTTTTTTTCTTCTTAAAACCTATTTTTTGCACTTCATGAAGTCATTTTTAATTATATCAAAAATCTGTCATGCATAAATTTTAGCCCTTTTCCTAGAAGTTTTGAAAACTTTAAACTGATTGGATATGTTATCGTGTCGATAGAAAAGTAATATATATATAAAGTTTCGAACTGGAGGTAATTTTGGGATCTAGGCGTCATGGTCGGTGTAGATCTGCAAAAGTTTTTCAAAAATTCCAACATATGGAAGATTGCAATAGGTAGTATCTCTTACGAAATCTACCTAAAAGTTCGGCCTCCTAGTGCTGTATACTACCGCTAAAAGTAACAAATCTAACAATGAAAATCTATCCGACTCTGATATTTCTCAATTATTAATAAAATCCTTTCTCTCTACATAATCCTTAAAAAGGGCTGTTTCAGGGAAAAAAAATAATTATCAAAAGCTATATTTTCCTTTAAGAGACATGTTGTCCCTTCAACAGACAGAATAGAACTACACTTCCCTATCCGTTGATAAAGATCAGTAGTTCAAACAAAAAATATAAAAAAAAAATGATATCATCCAACATAATTATATCAAGTACATTGCTACATACTAACTTATTAAATTACTAAATCTCATTATACCAATAATAAACCATGAATGTAATCAATAATATATATATTTCATGATAAACAAACTGTGTTTTTTAATACTTAATTAGGAATTAAATTTTTATATAAACGAAAATTATCATTATTTCACAAAAGCTGGCATTAGCCAAAGCATCATCAAGAAATATTACATTTTGCTGTGGACATTTGAAGGGAATAATGTGCTAGAGAAACATGCGTTAGAGAAACATAATAAACGAAAGAAAAGAATTATTACACTTAACAGATGTACAGAGGACTTGATACAATTTATTTATCATCTAGTGTTTGTAATAAATCACCTAATTAAGGATGAATGATTTTTTAAATTAATGTACTCTAAGATTTACGGTGTTTTAACACCTAGGATGCCCTTATTAAAATTTATTACTGTTACTTAATGTATTAAAGATATTTTTTATGAGAAAATAAATTCAAATTTTAAAGCAATTTTTCGTCGAAGTTAATAATTTGAATAAGTCACAGTTTTGATATTTAAAATTTTTATTTTAATTTTGGAGGCTATATTGTGTTTTCGTTCGCAAGAAATAAAAATTAAGATTTGGTAAAATTTTGATCATTTCTTAAACTTCTACACTATCAGAACATTAAAATGTGTCGTCAAAAGTTGCGGGCCAACTTACCCCGCAATCGGGGCAGGTTGGCCCAATTGAACTGACACCAAGCCGCTTAAGCGGCTTGGTGTCAGTTTGAGCTTATTAACTAATACTTATTGTTAAAATTTTCAAGTTTTATTACTGTGACTTCTTCCTGAAAGTACACTGATAGTGGTAACATAAAAAGAAATTTAAAATGTTGAATTGTAATTTTAAAAAAATTATTAGAAGAAAAAGCTGGCCAACTAGCCCCGGTCTATTTAATGGAAAAAAAAAACTGTGGTTAGATATGGCGAGTATTATTTTAGGAAAATTCTTTTACCCTTTAAATCTCCTAAATCAAATGAGGCGTACGAACCCTGAGTAATGTAAACGTAAATAGTTCTTCAGATGAACGAAAATAGCGCAATATGATGACATCCTTTAATACCTTTTTCTGACTGAAATTTAACAAACTTTGAAAGACTTGTGATTGAAGATTAATATTGCAATTTAATGCTAAGTACCTTCCATAATATTTTATGCTGTTATTTAGCTAATATTAGCTAAAAATGTTAAACTATGTAAGAAGCAGAATTATATCTTCATAGTGTAAACTTTTAAATGTATGTATTCAAAAAGGGCATTTTCGTTCAAATATGAATGATCATAAAGCATAAAATCTTACAATTTTAATTATAGTACAATATAGTCTCAGGAAGTTTTTTAATAAATGCAGTTTGAAAATTAGATATTTTCATTAAAATTTTGATTTAAATGTGAGTTTTTGAATAACTATTTGCTAAAAATAATTGTTTAATCATTTTTAAAATTTACGGATGACTCTAAATTATTTTTTTATTGTTATGTAGTAGAATGTAATTAATCTCATACTACGTAAAAAGAAGCATTATATGACAAAATAGGACATAAAATTTTCTGTTTTCTTTTGCGTTCAAAAATTTTGACAGATTTCTGATTGATTATTAATGGATATATATAATGAAATGCCAAGTAGCTCTCTTCAATAATACTTTGCGCTTTTATTTAGCACATTCATTTACAAATTTACAACATATATAAATTTAATTTATTTTAAATGTTTCTATTAGTAAAGATTTTTCTTTTGGAAACCTAGTGTGCTAGTAAGTATGTACTGTGCTAGTTAGCTTACATATAAAATATGCACAATTACCAACATTCGGTATTTTTTAAATTAAGAAAACATAATTTGAACCAGAAAATGTGTCTTATTAACAGTGTATTGCATTAAATGTCGTGGTGGCCTCGTGAAATATAATTATTTTCAATCATTTAATAAATTTATAGGGTTTATTCTTCAAAGAAAGCCAGCGTGTTGGCATTATGACAATGCAAATGCGTAGCTTTATGATCTGAAGACAAGGTGATCACCTGGCATGTTAAGGAGGTACTTTATTTCTTAATTAATATTAATTTCTTTGAATTTCATTGAAAGAAAAAATATGAAAAACCATATTTATATATATACGCATATATCATCGTTTTGTTAAATGCATTATTTATGCTTTATTCGGAAAGTAACTTACGCTTGAATATTTTTAAAGCATAAAAAGTCTTTCAATGCAGTGTTTAAAAGAAAATCGTCTATCAGCATTCATTATGTAGTTTTAAAAGAGATTGCGGCAGACCTCAAATCAATCAACTTTATTAACGACAATCGATACCCTCGACGTCACTTGTAATGAAGACAAATCGACCGAAGCCCCACCCCTCGCCAGTGTGTCTTCATGTTCTGTCACTTTTCCCAAGCTCAATAATACAAAAATCCCATTTAAATCCTTTTGTTTAGTCCAAAAAGACATTCCCCGTCCTTAATGATTGGAAACCTTTTAGTCTGAATCTTAAAAACTCTTTTGCTTTGTAACGTAAACAAATACATTACCATAAATAACCCAATAAATGTAAAATATTTGTTAAAATGAAAAGATAATTTCTTAAATTAAAAATTTAAGCAAAAAACTGATAAGTGTAAACCTTTATTCATTTAATAATATTTATTAAATCTTTTTAACGATATGTGCTAATACCACGGAAAATTGATTAAAGTATATTTGTGAAACTTTTGACGTCTTCTTTGATTCATAAGATTTTTGTAGTAGTTGTATTTGGAAAGTATATTTTACAGATAATATTACTGTAAACACCTTTAAACACCTTTTAAACTGAAATTGATGTTTTCTATGTAGAAAATATTTATTTTACGTTAAAAATACTGGAATGAACAGGTAAAAATTTGAATACTTTTTAAATCAAATATTTCTTGTGTTTCAAAATGCAATAATAATATTTTTAACCCTTAAATGCAGTGTTTTCCCTTTCGGCAACATACCCAATTTAGTCTTCTAAAATAAAATTAGAATAATATCGAAGCTCTAATACATAATATTGTCAATAAAAGAGATACTGGAAATGTTATTAAATCAATTTTCAATATGTAGATGGCAACACTTGTGCTTTTAAAGAATAAAAATACATTTTTTTTTCAATTGTTGCTTCATGTGCTTTTTCTTTTGTTTGAGAACTTGCGAAATACCCTATTTTTTTTGCAGCGAGCAAGTAAAATGTATTCCATATCATAGTTCTTAAAATTCATGTGTGTTTAACATTATCAAATTTTATCAAGGAAAATTATTTTTTCAATTAAAGCCCAGTGTTGCTGATTGGCAAGAAATTGTTTTTCAGCCATAAAATATACTTAAAACAAAATATTTTTAGAGTATTTTATCCATGATTTATTTAAGAAATGAAAGCCGAAAAACATTTTTAAATTGATCTTTTTAAAAATCGGGCATTTAGGGGTTAAATGTATATTTTTTAATCTCAACTTTCATGCATCAGGCGTTTTCTTCCATTTTTGGAGAAAATGTTTTATTCTATGGTTACAAAAATGAGTTACAACAAGCAAACAAAATTATTTATTTTTTAAAGATAATTTTTAATGACTTATATGTTTATATGAATTTTTTGAACAACACATTTGCTGTCTCACCTGAATAAATCGAGGATAATGATAAAGAAATGATAATCATTTTTTTTTTTTTTTTTTTTTTTTTTTTTTTTTTTTGTATGAAAAGTGTATGGCATAAGATGTTTAACAATGTAATTTATTTAATAATTAAGATTCAACGAGAAAAGATATTTAATATCGTTTTTAAAAGTTTGTTAGGTATCGAATGGATGGAAATATATTATTCTCATGTACCACGCAGAATTATAATTTAATACTAAACGAGAGAAAATATTAAATATAAAAGACATAAAATTAAATATAGTTAATTAAATTTAGCACGTATTTAAGCAAAATAACCACTATATAGTAGTATTTAACACCTTTAATTGCACAAAGTATCTTAAAAAAGATATAGTTGAAAATGAAATGTATTTAGAGATTTTTCACCGTGAAAACGGAGAAGTATTGGCTAAAATTTAATAAGAGTCTTTTGATGCTAAAAAATATAAAAGAAAATCATTTCTTGGATGCTCTTTCTTTACGACAGCGTTATTGAAGCGTCCTTGGTTATCCATCATTTTGTCTAACTTCGATAATGTCTTTTCTTATTGCAGTAATATTTCAAAAATTCATCATTCCTCGCGTATGTCCGCTGATTTCACTTTATGGAAAATACTGTAAAAGATAAAGAAAAAAGAATAAAATTCCGATGATTAATAACGAAAAGCTAAAATAATAGTCGCTTCAAATATAGAAAAAAGTACTTCTTACAGTATGGCTAAAAATGTCTATACTGTATTCGACATTTTATAGTAGAAAAACTGAAGTATCAGATTTTATTTCTTATTAGAGATGTACGTTTATGTACATTGGATAAAGATAAATTAAACCTTTAAAACGCATTAAATGTTATTTTTAATATTCGGCGTATTTATTAGATACACAAAAACAATTTTGTTATACTATTTCTATTACAATAATTTTTAAACAGCTATATAAATTTATTATATATATGTATAATTTAAAAATGTAAAATAATTCTTTAGTCTATTATTAAAATTCCTTTCATGTACAAAAACCACTTATTTTAAATTCATATGCGTATAAATTTGATTTACGAAATCTTAAAACTAATATGTTATACAGTACGTACTGTCTTCAAAGACTAGGTTTTATTACGAAACTGAAATCGAAAAACAAAATCGCCCTTATATAACAGTAAATTTAATGTAATCATTGCCTTCATGAAATTTTTCTGTAATACATGAAATCTTTACATTACTCACAAGAATTTTGGATATAGATTATTGACTTTTTTTACTATGTAGCCCTTTTTGGAAAGCTATTTAATTCAAAACTTTAAAAGAAAACGTTAGCATATCGTTGAGATGTATGTCAAGTAAGTTTTTTGCAGACATTTACAATAAAATTTATAATAATTTAAATAGTGAAGAAAGAAATGAATGTTGCTTACAAGAATATGACATGAAGTCTTCTGGAAGCTCTTCTGAAGGGACAAATAGTGACAAAACCAGAAAATCACTGTTGTCACGGAACAAATAAAAGTTGGTATAAAAATATTGTGTTAATTTTGATCTGTCCGGATTCTTTCTAATTTTTTACTTTTGATACATATATTTGGGCCATCCCTAAGAAGTTATTTCTATTAAATTTTGAATAGCTTATAGAAAAATTTAAAAGCAGTGGTAAATTCTGCTTTTGTCTTAAAATCTGAAGACGTTTTCTTCAAATATGATATAGATAAATTGAGCATATTAGAGAATTATAAATTTGTAAGCAATGTTTGAGCCAGATTATTCTATTTAAATTTAATTATCACATTACGGTAAAGCCCACTGACTAAAGAATTGCACTTCTTGGATATGTATACTAAAAAAATAAAAATGTTTGTCCGTTTTGTGTATGTATGTGCAATGGCTAGGGAAAGCTACTACACTTAGAGGTATGGAAATTTAGATGAGGTTACTGCCAGGCAGGTTCCAATGCACCTGAGGTTCAGATTTTTAATTTTTGATAATTAGCGGAAATATTTAAACATTGAAAAAGGTGGCCGCAAAGGACGAATACACATATTCGATGTCTCCCAATGTCTTCCGTTGTTCGTCGAACATGGAAGATCCGAAAAGGAAAAAAAGAATTTTTTTTCGCATTGTCCCAAGTCTGATTGGCTTACCTATTCGAAACACACACACACACAAAAAAAAAATTCCAAGTCACAACTATTTACTTACGTTTTTAAAGGTTTCGTCCATTAAAAAAATAATAAATTTACCAAATCAAAGAAATTGTTTTAGAACATATAAATTCTTATTATGGCTGTTTAACATCGTTCACACGTACGTAGAGGTGTAATTCTTTAAAAAAATATTAAAATTAACTCTCTCAAAGAATTGTTTTCCTGAAGTCATTTGATGCTCAGATTAAAATGTATTGCTTTGAGGGCAGAGTATTTTATAATTGTAGAAATCGACAATAAGACACGTTTATTCCAAACTTTCTTATAAATAAAAGAAACTACACTGTAAAAAAAACAAAAACAAATCTGTAATTCTATAGATGCAAGGTTATAGAAATCTGTATGCACACTAAATTTTTATCTGTACACTGCTCAAAAAAAGATGTAAATCTACAAAACTAGTTTTTGTAAAGCTACAGAAATATGTAGCTTTACAAAAGAATCTGCTAAAATTACAGTTATCTTATGAAACTTTTATCTGTAACCCGGTTTGCAGTTACATAAAAAGTCCTAGGCATTCCAGTTTCCTAAAGAATTCTTAGTAACCTTACAGATTTTTTTATTTACAGTGCAAAAGTGTATATGTTACATGAATTTTTGTTGTTGCCGTTACACAAAACGTTCTAGGAATCCTAGTTTCTTCGAAAAAAAAAATGAGTAATTTTACAGAGTTTTTTAGTGTATATCACCTATTTCCTCAAAATTTCTCTTCCCATAAACAGTTTTCATTATATACCGGATGATTATGTGCTCAATAATAATAAAAAAAAAAAATATGTATTGTTAAATAATTTTATTCATTATTAAATTTTAGTGCATAATAAAATTTTGATTTTTTAATCCAAGAACTCGAAATAACATAACTTTTTTCAATTTAAGATTTTAAAATAGAACCATTGTTATCAGCAATCGAGAGGAGGAATGTTAGGAAACTGAATTCAACACGAAATCGTTAAGAAAATTGTTCTCTAAAATCGTTAACTTTTAAAGTGTTTCTTCTACCTTAAATTTATGATAATCGAAAAAAGAATGTTGTACATCATTCGTTAAAGACCCTTCCTTGAGATATGTTATCTCAATAAATTCTGAACATTGATGAGGAGGGGCAATTCTTATGATGATAAAATACTTACTGTAAAAAATGTTTTTTTTTTTTTAAATCTTATTCTTAGATAAAGTCAATTGGTTTTCAGTTTTCTAAAGCATTTCTATTCCATAAGTCTCTGGATTTCTTTTAGAACCATTATTTCATGCCAACTATAAGAAGTACTCTTATATTTAAAATAAAATACATGTGGTTATATTCTTAAATGTTGTCAATGAATTTAACGTGAAAAATTAATTTGAAATTAAAATAATTTTCTATATTCCAAAGAAATGAAACTATGTGTTGTCATTTTGATTATTTTTTACTTCTAAATATTTCATAACTGCTGAAATCCGACAACTGTTAAAAAAATTGCTTTAAAAATAATTATAAATGTCTAAAAATATAAAAAATTACGTTGATTCTAGATTTAAGCTAACATCCCTTGAGGTATACGAGCAGCATTATCATTAATTACTATTTTTTAGTTTATAAATAACTTGAGAATATATCTTCTTGTAGTTTTTGAAGACTACTTTCTTAAGATAAGATTCGCTAATACAAAATAAAAAAATTTACAAGCAATTTGCAAATTTAATTTAGCATTGATTTCTTATTTTTATACTATTTCTAAAAAGTAAACTAAACTTGTGCCTTTACGATCCATTAAAGATCATGGCCTACTGTGCACAAACATGCTCCTTCACACTGAGCCTCAAGGTAATATACAGCATATGTCCCAGTCAGGTGGTCAGCCTAACGCGGTACCTTAAATATTGGTACACATTTTATCGACCCCGAAGGGATCAAAGGTTTAGTGAACTTTGCCCATCCGGGAGCCGAACTCTTTATCTGTAGCTTGATAGATAGTCGCGCTCACCACTATAATAATGAGCTTCTATATAATATTTCACATGTATCAACATATATCATTTTGTTAAAGAAACTGATTGAATACAAATGGCTATTGGAAATTACATTCCGCTTAGAAAAATAACTTTTATCATATATTAAAAAACACATATATTTTGCACTCAAAATTCACATTATGTTCGCATAATAAAACAGATTATTTTCGAAAATTTCATTTAATAATTTACTAATTGGGAGCATATTAAAAGTTTTGCTAGTTTTCGATCGTAATTTTATTCTCTATATACTGTTTACAGCAATTGATTTTTTATGATTAATAAAAAAAAAAATCTTTTTACAAAACTTAAATATTATGAGAAAATGCGGACACCCCTGTTTTTGATTTGCTATTTACATTATACAGGGTGTACACTCTCAACGGTTTCCAATGGCTAATTCCAAGTCGTTAGTCATAGACATATAGTTCCAATTACAAAAGTGTTTTAAATGAGGTAAAGAAATATTTTAAAAGTGATTTGGCTCAAGAAAATTTTTCTTAAAAAATTACGAAATTTAAATTTTTATACGGTCTCCCGGTCCTATAAGTTATATTTCGTAAAATTTTCCTGTTGCAGTAACAAGTAAGACAAAAAAAAAGTCCCGTTCATATAACACTAAGATTGACCGAGTTATGAAATATTAAAAATGCATGACCATATACCTCTTTTCTGCATCTCAGCGCAGATGAGTTCGGCCATGCTTTGAGGGGTCATATACCAAGTGCTTAAATTATTTGAAGAACTTATTTCATGTGCATCTGCGCTTTGAAAAAACAATCGTTCAAGCATTACGATTGAGTTAACTTTTATTAAGTTTCAGATTGGCTAAAACAATTGCAGTTTAATGTAGGTTTTATATTGTATGGATTTGAGGCTATTTCTTTTCATGATTTCTTTTAACAAAAATTGTGTTATTTTTATAAGTTTTTACTTATCTTCAACGATCGTATGTATGTTTTTCCAGTTTAAAATTTGCACTCGAACTGTAACTCACTTTCAAATATCCGATCACGATTAAATTTCACATACTGACGTATATCCAATGACAATCTACAGTCGAACTTGGATAATTCGAAGTGCAAGGGACCTCTGCAAAACGTCGAATTATCAAAGGAAAAAAAATATTTTTATGTTGTAAAGTAATCAATTGCAACAAAAATTGCGTAAAAAAATATGTTTATTAATAAAAAAAAAATACAGCTTTTTAAAATATTGAGATATTTCAGATAGCTTTAAAGAGATTACTTGATTTTTTTAAACAAAATCTTCAAGGATATCTACAGCTCGAAACACAGCTTCACTCACGTTAGATTGTCCTTCTACATAACGACGATACTCCGCTAGATGAAAGACTGCATCACTTGAAGTTGGAATCGGCCTCTGTTCTTCTACCTTATCTTCAATACCTCCATCGTCTCCTGTTGCAATATTCTTATTGTTTTATAGTTTCGGATAGAATCTCTGTCCAGTTTCGTCGACATTAAAAATGTTTCTGTCCTGAGTATGCTAAATGACTTGAATCTTTTTCTTTCCACTCATTTGCTGCATCCTGGTCCACACTTGAACTTTCACTACACACAGACATAAAGGGAATTTTATTTGTTTCCTTAAATTCGTCTAACCATCCGGAGCTTGCTTTGAAGTTGTTGTTTCCTAAGCTGACAGCAAATTCTTTTGCTTTTAGACGAACAAGAGTTCCACTGAGTGGGATGTTTTTGTCCGGCGCTTACTTAAACCACTTCAAGACACACTCGTCCACATCAGGATTATCGAGTTTTCTAGCGCGTTTGCAATTTCAATTAGATATCTTTTTTTTTTTTTTTTTTTTTTTTTTTTTTTAAGGATGAAAGATTGTTCTGTGCAATTCCATACTTTTTTGCGATGACGTATTTCTTCTTTACACTCTTTTCTACCTCACGAATCACAACAATTTTTTCATCGAAAGATAAGGTTTATACGGGACATGGGCTCAACGACATGCTTGCACTGAACTCTCACCACAAAACCTAAAAGCACAATGAAGAAAACTCAAGCGACTTCAGTCCTGGTTTCGAAGGAATTGCAACGCGAGTCATCTATGATTTATCGCATTAACGTCATTGGCGAGAGTACCGTGTGTCACTTAAAAGGGAAAGGCTGGGGACCACCCGTATCCAAGGACAAGTACGGGTGGTCTACGTTCCACCTCCCTTTATCCCAGCTCTGTTTCCTAGAACAGATAAGAATATTCTTCCACCCTCTTCTCTTCCCTAAACAATTTTACACAATATCTGCAAATAACCCGGCCACTTTTCAAATAAACTTCATTGGAACCAGATTTTGTCATTTTTGAAGGGTAAAAACTTCGAATTAAGGAAGTTGGACTTCGAAATAACCAAGATTTTTTCGCGTTAACTGAATAGAAGTTTCAAGGGACCGACAAAAAACTTCGAATTATCCACGAATTCGAATTAAAACGTTTGAATTATCCAATTTCGACTGTAATATTATTATGATTTTCGGTGTTCCATTTATGCTTATTTTAAAGGATAACACAAAATAAAATTCGGATAGTTTTCGGATAGAAATTTAAGAAAAAATTTTAAATTAGTTAATACAAGACTGTGATGGTTGTGTTTTTTTTTTAACTTTTATGAATATTTTTTGCACGGAATTCGAAGATTTCTTTAATTTTTAACCATCATATCAGGATTTTTCGCAAATCATAGTTAGTCAAAGTTAAAAAATAACAAAAATCGGATACTACAAAATAGAGAAGATGGCTGTGTTTTTTAACTTTTGATATTTGATTTTTATGTACTTTTTAGCACTGAATCTGAAAATGACTTTCATTTTTAACCATCACGTTTGAATTTTCATGCAAGTCTTAAATATCAAAGTTAAAATATAGCGGAAGTCTGACACTATAAAACCGATGTAAAACTTTTTTTATTTAATTTAATTTTGTTTAATTCAATAATTTATTTAATTTTTGGCTTAACAGACATTCTTACAGCTAAACAGCTGAGGGGTCCGATGAGGTGGGGAAGGAGATTCAATTTTAACTTTGAACTTTTTAATTTTGACATTTACAATTTGCGAAAAATTATGACGTGATAGTTAAAAATGAAGGACATTTTTGGATTCAACGGTAAAAATATGTAAAAATCAATTTTCAAATTTAAAAACAAAACAATCATATCTATTTTATAGTATCAAATTTTCGCTACTTTTTTCTTTTTTTAACTTTAAAATTAACGATTTGCAAAAAATCTTTACGTGATGGTTAAAAAAAAAAAAAAAAAAAAAAAAAAAAAAAAAAAAAAAAAAGTCAATTTCGGAATCAGCGGTACAGAATACATAAGAATCAATTATCAAAAGCTAAAAAACATGATATAACCCAACTTTTGCAGGCTAGTGTAATCTAAATCTAATAACATATTAAAATATGTATCATTTTGTAAAGAATAGAGGCTGTTCATTTTCATCATTTTATTTAACAAAAGTTCTGTTTTTTTCTTCTCATATGTTTATTACAAATTGTACATTTTGCATTAATATGTCAAAATAATTATTTCAGCCATCTTATTAATATATCCGACGAAATTATATTTTTATTAAATTTGTGATTGACCCCTAATTTGCATAAAAAATTATGCCCCAACTTTAAACAGATATTACTTGGTAATTTTTAATCGTAGAATAACGGGGCTTTTTTTGTTCTTACTTGTCAGTGTAGCAAGAAAATTTTACTAAATATAACTTTTAGGACCGATTAACCGTATAAGAAGTTAAATTTCGTAATTTTTTGAGAAATGTTTTTATTGACCCAAATCGCTTTTAATATACTTATTTACCTCATTTAGAACATTTTTGTGTTTGGAACTATATGCCTATGACTAACGGTTTAGGAATTAGCCAATGGACATCGTTGAGAGCGGACACCCAGTATAATAAAATAACTCATTGTAAATTATAGTTTTGGCGATAAATACTCCCGTCTGCTTCCATCTGCAAATGACAGCTGATAACGAATTGCTCTCGAAACTATCCCAGATAACATTTTTAATTTTCAGAAAATTTGTAGCAGTCTTGCTTTGAAAACCTGCAAAGTTGCAGCAAGCTCAGCAGGACAAGACTGAAAGTTCATAACAAGACTGCAGCAAGATAACGGAAACGCCGAAGTCACCACACTTTGAACTTGCAGCTAACTTGTCGTGAAAGTTAAGTTCATGCTGTATCAAATTTACTACAAATTAACGGCAAACAAGTAATCAAAAATACTGAAAACTTACTGCAAAGTAATAATATTTCTATGCCCCACTATCTGTTCACAACTGTTACATTATAAGTTCAACCCCTTCGGAGGGGTCCATAGACCTGATAATGTCTATTGATGCGAACACATCGTCAAAAGGTGCATCCATCGTTTTCATTAAAACAAACAAGTTACGGTAATATTTGTACTTTTTTATGGGAGCCTTTTTTGGTATTTGATAAGTACAGCGTTTAGATAAAGCGGTGCCAAACGAATAAAATTTCTGCAATTTCTGCGTATGTGCTGATTGTCTATTCTCACAACAGAAGGACTTTTTGCTTTCGTCACTTTCGTGACTTAAAGACATCCTTGCCATCAGTTTCACAACAAACTACTCATGCAAGTAGGGGATGGTGTACCTTGCGGGTAATTTGCTGCGAATTTCTCAATTCAAATTTGTCACGGCAAGATAATGCTAGAAAAAATAAAACTTGCTGCTACTGTTCATGCTATCTGGGATAGTTGTGTTATTTAATCAATAAATATATAGAAAAAATATTTATTTCTATATATTTTCGAGTTCCAGACTATCAAAAACAATGGAAATAGTTCTAGGTGTTTTTTTAAACTAAATAATACTGATTAGTACAGAAAACGTACGAGTTGACTTTTTTCCAACTGAGGGTCAATATGTACAGTAGGTGATTGTAACAACCCAACAGATAATTCAAACAGACAACCATTTGGCAAAAATATATGGTGTGTCATATGAAAAGATAACAAAAGAAGATGAAGGAACTTCAATCGAAACAAATAAACTTGTATGATTTTTTTTTTATCAATTAATATCATTGAGTTAAATAAGTAATTGCGTACACGTGGTTTATTAGAGTAAATTTAGCCGCGATTTGTCCTTTAGAGATGTCTTATTTCAAAGACCAGATATTATTGCCAAAATGTTGTCAGGGTGAATTGTGTCGATCAGGTAGCTCTGTGGGTATATCTTTCGTAATTATTACCGGAGATCATGAGTTCGACTCCTGGCATGAAAATGTTTTCACTCAGTTGAAAAAAAAATGAAATTCTCGAATATTGTTATGCTGAATATTTTAATTTCGGTGAATAATTTTTAGAAAATAGAAATAGTTTTAGGAGTGAAAGTTATGCTCAGCACAATTTATTTTTACATAAAAAAGAGATTATAAAACGCTTTAACATTTTATAACTTTTAGAAACTTCCAATATTTATTAAAAAGCAATAAACCAACGTTTAAAATGCACAAATAATGCGTACGCATTATTTGTGCATTTTAAACGTGCTTTTCACGTGAAAAGCAGCAAACAGCTGTTTCGAATCTACAGCGAGATTCTTCTTCAGTGCAAGATAGGGAAAAAAGAACAGCGTGCTAGAAAAAGCAAGGCTGAGCAAAATGATAGACAGAGACGCGCTGCCTTATATACCCTATGCGGGTAGCAAAAGCGCCAGAAACAACCAATGAGAGAGAAGCATTGGAAACGACTGGGTGGACAAGTAGCGACATCTACCGGAGAAGGAGAGAAAAAGAACCCCCCCCCCCCCCCAAAAAAAAAAAAGAGGAAATTAAATTAATGCTTTCCAAATACTTGGAAAATCCGGAGTAGTAGATAAGTTATTGACTAAAGAGTGAGAATTTTTAATGATGTGGTAAGCTTCCCAAAAATCAAGATCAACGTTAGAAGAACATTTTTGGATAATGGTGGCTGAGGAAAAATCAAACCTATGTTGAGAAGACCAAGAATGTTGAGCAATAGAAGAACGTTTGAGCTCCTGATTTTTAACATAACCTCCATGCTCTTTTAAACGAAATCTAAGAGCACGTTTAGTCTGGCCAATATAAGAAAGGCCACACTGGCAAGAGATTTGATAAATACCCCAGTTATCTAGGCGATCAACGGGGTGTTTGAGATTTGAAAAAGTGATTTTATTAACAGGAAAAAAATAACATTAAAATCAAACCTTCTTAAGATTTTAGCAACTTGCTGACTGATTTCAGGAAAAAATGGTAACACAACTGAAGTATTAGAGTTGGAATTAGAATGCTTTTCAGAATGGACGGGTTTCGCCAATTTCTTATAAATAGAATCAATAATATTAGAGGAATAACCACGATCAACAGCAATAGCTTTGAGGTAATTAAGTTCAGCACTAAGTAACTGAGGAGTGGAACAAATATTTGTAGCCCAAAAAATAAAAGCATTAAAAGCAGCGAATTTCTGGTTAGGGGGATGATAAGAATGCCTGCGAGGTGGGAGACTGACAGCAAAAGGTTTACGAAAGACGGTAGCCTGAAAGCCATTTTCACAACGAATAACAAGGACATCGAGGAAAGAATGACAGTTATTAGTCTCAATTTCAGAGGTTAATTGAATAAAGGGATCAATGGAATTCATAATAGAGAGAATATGATTAATATTCGAATTTTTTTCAACCAGGACATAAACATCATCAACATAACGAACATAGAACGGAAATTTTTAAATTTCAAAAAGTTTGACCTCAAAATAGTGCATATAAATATCGCATAAAATTGGACAAAGAGGATTACCCATAGACAAACCATCAATCATGCGGAAGATATTACCATTGAAAACAAAGGTATTTTGCGACAAGCAAGCACGAGTGAGAAGGATAAGTTCCTCGATTTCAAAATAAGAGAAATGGGATTCACAAAGCCTCTTCTTGAGGCAATCTAAAGCCCCCTCAACCGGAACGTTTGTAAATAATGATTTAACATCAAAAGAAACCATCATGTGACCCTGCGGCTTAAAATTATGAAGATTTCTTTAATAGAAGATTTTTGCTGCTTTTCACGCATTATTTGTGCATTTTAAACGTTGGTTTACTGCTTTTTAATATTCCTGCATAAAGGCTTTAATTGCTATTTTAGTACCAATATTTAGTGTGGGCTTTCGAAAAATCTTTGATTTTGTTTTATTGCTCGTCTTTATTTTTTACGTGTATTATAGCTAACAACGACACTTGTTTGTGCACAATGCTGGCTTGGAAGAAAATGCAATAATAATTCTTTTTTTGTTGTTGCTGTTAACTACAGCGTATAAATTTAGAAAAGTGCTACATATACTGAATCTTTACTTATCAGACATGTGTTGCCAATACAAGCGCATTTAAACACATTTTTCGTTATTCCAATTAACACCATTATAGCTTTTATAGGTTTCTGTAATTAAAAAGTAAAAATGGAACAGTTATAAGATCACTCGTGTGTCCGCCTGTACACCAGTTTTTCTCGATAACTATTGAACGTGGAAACTTCAAACTTGCCAGAGTTACAAAGCCTATTGACCAACATAATTATAGATTATTAGCATTCACAAATATTTTAAGGAAAAATTTAGAGAGGTTAATTAAATTACTTGAATTATATATATATATGTCTTGTGGGCTTATAGGTCGAAAGATTTTGTAACACCGTACTAAAAAAATATGTGTGTGTGTTTTTTTTTTTTTTAAGTATTATATTTTCAGAGATACCGTCGAAAGTGTACAGTAAAAATATATCCCCCTCTATTTCTGAATCTACAGAAACTAAAATTATGAAAGATTTAGGAGTAATATGATTTTATTAAAACCTTGAATAAGAATTATAGCGAATATCCCAGGTCATACCGTTTTTGAAAGAATAGTTTTATTTCGTTACACACAACCTTTAATTTGCGGAGTGCTGATTGGCGCCCGCGGTACCTATCTACGCGAAATCACACAAAATTGTTGATAATTATATTTTTTTTTAAATTGTCAATAATTAGCCGAGATATTAATTAAAAACCTATCGCGGACCAATTCTTTGTTACATTATTGCGGCCTCCTTTCGCAGCGCGCTAAGAAAAATGCAATTTTAAATTTTGTGCAATGTCTTTATTGTACGGAACCCTTTGTACGCTAGTAAAACTCTCACTTGACCGATTTTTTTTCTCTCATCTAGCTCTGTATTTATCGTTTACTTTATGTATCTACATACAGGCTTACGTATATATATATACATATTTTGTCTGTGTCTCTTTATATATATACCCTTTTCCCCATTAGTCTTCATTCTGTTGTCATAACACACGTCTTGCCGTAATACGAATACATTCCAAAAAATAAATCTCTCCTTCATTATTTATTTGAAGTAAGTTGCTATTACGACATTTTATTGTTTGTTTAAGAAGTTCGTTTCATTATAATGAATTTATAAAAAATAGTTTTTGTTCACCAAGATGCCACTTTAGTGAGTCCCTGGTGTTTACAAAAATGAATGCTTCTAAAATATACTTTTGCAAAAAAAAAAAAGGGGGGGGGGAGGAAAACGAAAACGAAAAGGAAAAAACTATATATGTTTAATTCTTCACTTTTAATTATAAACTTAACACTATTTAAGATAAAAAGAACGTCTTAAAAACACCAAAATTTTTTTAATAAATGAGCAAGGCTACTAGTCTTTCTACACGTACTACTTTGAAAACAGCGCAAGACTGAAAGAGAACAGGAAAGGGAAAGAGACAAGTTGAAGAAACAGCCAATAGGAAAGAAGAAGGCATCAGCCAATCACACAAGTGGATTACCCAAAGAGAAGAACACAGACCACCAGGAGAATAATGAAGCAATTTAATAAAAACTTAGTCAAAAATACATATATATAAAATAATATATAATTACATGAAATAATAATTAGCAATTCGAAAAACTAAAACAAAAGTATAGTCAACATAGAGCACCCAGCATTTAAAAATTAAAAGATTGAATAATTTTTTAAATGCTTGATGCGCTATGTTGACGATACTTGTGTTTTAGTTGATAATCCATTTAATATTTCCACCATTCTTCATACTGTCAATTCCATCGACTAACACATCGAGAAAATGAAGTCCAGAAAATTGAGTTAGAAAATAGTAACAAACTAGCTTTTATTGATGTTCTAGCTTATAGATGTGATTCTTGTTTCAAAACTTGTGTTTATAGAAAACCTCTTTCTGTTTCTAACCCGCATCATGCTCTTTCAAATCATCCTGTTAGCGAGAAAATCGGAGTCTTTTCACTTATGTAAATCACGCCAACAAAATTTTTCAAAGGTTGCATCGTTTAAAGATGAACTTAAGTACTTAAAATCTGTCGCTGTCAAAAGAGGTCTCAAACCTTCTGTTATCAATAAAGATGTGAAGAAATTTTATAGAACCGCTAGCAATTCCACTTTTCCACTCCTCAATTCCACGAAAACCTAATTTGAATAATTTGATTGTTTTGCCATGTATCCTTCTTTATCTTCCGAATTAGCTAAATTTTAAAAACGTTTTAACTTTAATGTTATTTTAAAACCTGTCAATAAATCCAATTCCCCTCCACTAAGCCTCTGGTTCCTCATTTTCGTAAATGGAGAATCTATAATCTCCCTTGTAATGGTTGTCATCTTTCTTATATTAGTAAAACTAAAAGAAATCTCGAAATCCGCTTAAAATAGGGGTGCACAAATTTTTAAGAGAAGGGCCACTTACAAAAATGTCTGGGTTGTCGAGGGCCACGTCAGTAACACGGAGGGAATTCTATTTCAAGGAGGTAATCTGTGATCTATAATCAGATAAAAAATATAGTTTCAGAGGGTTGGGGGTTACGCCTCTACGTTCCCCTGCCCAGTCAACGTATACAATTCAGTTTGTAAGGATATATTACAGTGTTTACGTTTGTATATATAACGGATATAGCAAGGATTATTTTCAAGAAGTAATAATATTCCTTGACTTTATTCTGGAGAGTAACGTTTGTTTCATTAGAAGCGTTTAAAAAAACATAGAAAGAAAAATAATCTTAAAAAAAAAAAAAAAAAAAATATTAACCGACTTCAAAAAAGCACAAAAAAGAATTAAATAATTCTTTAAACTTCTCTAATGACGAAACGTTATCCATTAACTGCACATCGGACATCATGTATCGGCATAAAAACGTTAAATTTAATATATAGAATTTAATATCTACCAAACATGGATTTTCTAGAGAATATTTTTTACAAAAGATTAATTTACATATTTATGATTTAATTTACGAATATATACATAAAAAAAGTAATCAATTACTTTTTGAAGTTGGTGCCAACCTATCTTAAGTATAGTAAAATTGTGAATATATTGTAGCTATTAACATGAATAAAGTGATGATGGAAAATATTATACAAAATTTTAAAAAATGAACTGTTACTTCAGCAAATTATTTGTTTAATCATTATCGATTGTGAACGTTTGGCACCAACTTCAAAAAGTAATTGATTACTTTTTATATGCATATATTCGTAAATTAAAACATAAATATGTAAATTAATCTTTTGTAAAAAATATTCTCTAGAAAATCCATGTTTGGTAGATATTAAATTCTATATATTAAACGTAACGTTTTTATGCCGATATATGATGTCCGATGTGCAGTTAATGGATAACGTTTCGTCATTAGAGAAGTTTAAAGAATTATTTAATTCTTTTTTGTGCTTTTTTGAAGTCGGTTAATATTTTTTTTTTAAATATTATTTCATTTCCTACTTTTTAGTTATTCATACCGTAACACATAATTATCCGGATTTCAACATCTGCTGAGTAAGTAAATTATTTGTCAAATAAATTATAATTTACAAAAATTATTTATTAAACAAATAGTTTTTAATAAATTCTTTATAATTTCATTAGAAGTATTGATTTTATTAGCATTTAATACTTATGATATTTTTTTAAACAAGTACATTGTATTCACAACAGTCTACATTCATTTATTTACTGATCACATATACCTGACTTGTGTGCTTGACATAAGGGGCCCGCTTATAAGTCATCGTTAATATACCAGGACAAAATAGTACAAGGACTTCGAGCGGGGGGGGGGGGGGTCTAGATAGCACAAGGAAATTTACAACCCCAGAGAATTACATCTAGGAGCTCCACAAAGCGTGTGCAAAGGAGCCAGCGGGAGTTGACGCAGCCCAACTACGCTCTCAAGCGATTATTGGTGTGGTGCCTTAAACATTCAGCCACAGTCTACATTCAAGAATTATTTTTTGTAAGACTCCGTTGTCAAGAAGCAAAATGCAGACTATGTAACAATATTTGTATTGACTCTTCAAGTATATTGACCAGGACCCAGATATATTTTTCGCTGTTAGCGAAATGAGATTGACCAATCAGACGCCTGCCTTTTTGCGAACTTATAATTTTTATAGAGTGTGCCCTTTTAAATTTAAAAAAATCTTCTATCAAATAAAACAAAATTTTCTGTACTAAAATACTGGCATCCAAAAAGTTGTAGACTTGTCAGGTTTGAAAATGTGGTCCAGGGCCCACAGTGGCTGATTGGTTAAGGCATCACGCCGCTAATCACTTGAATGCGTAGGTGGCTGCGGGTTCGAATATTGCAGTCTCCGTTGCACACTCTTTGTGGAGCTCCCGGATGTAATTCTGTGGTGCTGTAAATTTCCCTGTGCTATCTCCTTCCTGTATATTGACGATGACTTATAAGCGGGCTTGACACCAAGCACACAGGTCAGATATATATATTCAATAAACCAATCATGTGGTCCATGATTCTACTTTATTCTTTTCCGATAATCTCCACCAATTGTTTCCCCATGTAAGGCGCCTCTATATGAGAGTGGTGACATAGAATGCTCAGACTCTGTTTATACATACATGGTGTGTCCACAAAGTTTCAAGACTGGTCCTAGAATACAAAAGTTATTAAACATTTTTTCACAGCGAACTAAAATTCTTCGAAAAATGACCCTTGGGCATCAACACACTGCTGCCAGCGTTTTTTCCATTATTCATAGGCTCCCTGGGGGTCTTCGTGCGCAAGGCTGTCAAGTGACCTCTTCGAAGCCGGAATCGTGGATCGCTGGAATCGTGTCGAATTGCTTCCCTTTCAGGTCTTTCTTGATCCGGAGGGATAATAAAAAGTCGCTGTTGCTGGGAGCATGGTCGGTGCTGTTGGGAGGCTTGTGGTAGTATTGACACGTTAAACTTAGCCAAAACTTTGGAATCTGCGAGCGACGTGTGAGAGGGCGCATTATCGTGTTGAACAATCCAATCTTCTCTGGTGTCTCGGCGAAAATGCCGGGTCAGGTCATTTTTACGCTGGCATGCACCCCTATTTGAAGATACAGTCCGGCGCGCCCGCTCAGACATCAGAGACGAGTGCATTGTTCACCTCGACAATACCCCCTCTCACACGCCGCTCGTCGCCACCGATGTTTTGGCTGAGTTTAGCGTGGCAATACTTCCGCAAGCCCTCTACAGCCCCGACCTTGCTCCCAGCGATTATTTTTGTTTACCCGGATGAAGAAAGACCTGAATGGGAAGCGATTCGACACGATTCCAGAAATCTAAGCAGCTTCGACGAGGTCCCTTAAGAGCCTTGCACGCGAAGACCCCCTGGGAGTCTATGAATAATGGAAAAAAACTCTGGAAGCGGTGTGTTGATGCCCAAGGGTCATATTTCGAAGAATTTTAGTGCGATGTACAAAAATGTTTAATAACTTTTGTATTCTAGGACCTGTCTTGAAACTTTGTGAACACACCATGTACGTGTTTGGCGAAACACTACGGCAAAACTAGACATTTTCTATCGCAGAACTTGGCGATACTCGCTTGGACAAGTTTGATTATGCGAGTGGCGGACAATTTAACAAGCATTAGTTTGGCAACAATGGCAAGCTCTTCAAGATTCATGGCGATAGCTTTTGTCCAGAATCTATCAATCAATAATTTTTTTTCCGTATGTCACCATTCTCATACCAATACTCCCCATCCTTAGGCAGTAACGACATCAGAAATGAGCGTCAATGATTAGGTGTTTAGTCTGAATCTGGTAACCGAAGACAGTGCTGCTACACATAAGAAGGCACTTTTATGTGTACTGCACTGTTAAAAATCTGCAGCTTTAGTTGTATAGTCACTCCACCGCTTTTATAGAATATTTCTAATCTGACCAATGAGAATGCCCCATAGCATAGTCAAGTAATCGTTTTCTATAAAAGCGGTGGAGTGACTATGCAGCAAACGCTACAGATTTTTAACAATGTGTATATGGATGCACTTTGCACTGCACCGACTAATGGATACACTTTTCTGAACTCTGATGTATAAGGCCACTTTGCTATTGAATGGAGGATATTCAATCTAAGATTTGATGACGTGGTCAAGGTAAAAACTTCTAGCGTAAAGAAGGGAAGGCTCCGTAGACGTAATGAAAAACCCTCGCCAGCCAGTGAAACAGTTCATGCGGAAAGCAGTAGTAGCCTCCCTTCTTATCAGTCTGAAGTTTTTGGGGTAAATTACCGGTATCACATGACTTTTTTCAGCCTCGAACCCAGATTTGGAATAAAGTCCATTGTAAGCTTTTTGATACTCACTTCCGATGTCGGTTAGCATCGTTTAGACATTTGGGTTTTTCTGAATGCGCATCTTTTCTAGACAAGATCTCGCACTTCCGAAAGTAAAGTTCGCATCCAGTAAACTATAAGGTCCACATCGATACCTACTGACATCGAAATTGGGTGTAGAAAAGCTGACAATCCACCAAAAAAGTTTACACATCAAAGCGCGGCAAAGTGCTTTAAGAGAAACTCATGTCCAAACTATAGCAAACCTACACTGTTAAAAATATCGTGAAAGATTACCTCTGTTTTAAAGGCTATCTATTTTCTGACCAATGAGAATGCTACATAAACTCCTATGAAGCGTTCTCGTTGGTCAGAAAATAGACAGTCTTTAAGAACAGAGGTAAATTTTCACGATATTTTCAACAGTGTAGGCATTTTCTATTACATAACTACAGCGTCTAGAATATATAGTGTGGAAATCGGCTATCCCAATAATACTTAAAAAAGTGCTAAAATATTGGATCCCTTAAACGTGAAAAGATGCTGAAATCCAATCCATCATCGATCACAGCGACATCTGCAGGATATTTTTTAAAACTCCAACTATTTGGTTACAGCGTTACGGCGTCTAGAATACCTAGTGTGGAAATATGCTATCCAAACAACGCTAAAAATTTGTATCTCTTAAATGTGCGACGATGCTGCTAAAATCCCAAGTATCGATCGCACCGACATCTGCGGGATTTTTGTATTACATTGTATAGACTAGAAATATCTTGCAGTTGTAGAAAATATCCTGCAGATGTCGCTGCGATCTGTATATTTCAGCAGCATCGTTGCACATTTAAGTGATGCAATATTTTAGCACTTTTTTAAGTATTACAGGGATAGTCAATTTCCACACTATATATTCTAAGCGCTATAACAGCGTCTAGAATATATAGTGCGGAAATCGGCTATCCCCGTAATACTTAATAAAGTGCTGAAATATTGGATCCCTTAAATGTCAAACGATGCTGAAATCCAATGAATCGATGACAGCGACATCTGCAAGATATTTTCTAAAACTCCAAGAGGATTTAGTCTAGACACTGTAATAATACGATGTTTACTTTGAAATCTGAAAATATATCGCAGATGTCGCTGCGATCGCATCCTTGATTTCAGCGCCATTGCAAATATAAGGAATATTGTGATAAATAGTGTGTAAGGAATAGTGCGTCTAGGATACATAGTGTGGAAATCTGCTATTCAAACAGCGCTAAAAGTTGTGTCCCTTAAACGTGCAACGATGCTGAAATCCAGGGAGCCGATCGCAGCGACATCTGCGATATATTTTCAAATTTCAACGTAAACATCATCGTATTATTGCAGTGTCTAGACCAAATCGTCTTGGAGTTATAGAAAATATCCTGAAGATGTCGCTGTGATCGACTCATTGAATTTCAGCATCGTTTGACAGTTAAGGAATCCAATATTTTAGCACTTTTTTAAGTATTACTGGGATAGCCGATTTCCATACCATATATTCTAGATTCTGTAGCAGTAGTACTTAGAAAGTACTAAAATATTGTATCCCTTAAATATAAAACAATGCTGAAATCCAAAGAGTCGATCGGAGCGACATCTGGGGATATTTTCTAAAACTCCAAGACCATTTGGTCTAGAAGCTGTAATAATACAATATTACACTAAAATTTGAAAATATAACGCAGATGTCGCTGCGATCGGCTCATTGGATTACAGCATCATTGCGCATTTAAGGGATATATTTGTTTAGTTATGTTTGGATAGCAGATTTCCACACTATTTATTCTAGGCGTTATACTTGTGCTCTCATACATTAGAAACATTAAAGGTTGATTTTCAACTTTTCGACACCGTCTTCCGATATCGGTTTGTGTCTTTGTGGGCCTTCCGGTTTGGTGAATGACAGAATGGCCGGTATCCAGATAGATTTTTCGCTCTTAGCGAAACGAGATCGACCAATGAGAAGGCTGCATTTTTTCAAACAGCGAAAAGTTCGCAAAACTGCAGGCTTCTGATTCGTCAATCTTGTTTCACTACCAGCAAAAAATCTATCTGGATCTCGGCCCTTGTCCAGCTAAGTTTTCGCACTTTGAAAGATCTCGTATATCTGTAAGAGTAACAGTATGAAAGATGAATGCTTATAATGGGCGACTGCTTCAAAAAGGATTTGAAATTTAAAGTTTTTATTTTTTTTTAAATGTTCTAATCATCAGATTTTTATAAAATTGGAATGGGACCAAATGGGTGACTTCCACTATCAAACAATATAAAAATTATCAAAATCGGTTCATATTTAAGAAAGTTATGCGTGAACATGGGCAAAACATACATACAGGTCGAATTGATAACCTCCTTCTTTTTGAAGTAGGTTAAAAATGTGAACTATATGAACGAATTAGGGAGGAGGAGCCATCAACGAAATTGGAGATTTTTCGGCGCCTCATCAACGAAATTCGTTATTTTTCCGAAACCGATCGACAAAATTCGCGATGTTTGCGTATCCGATCAACAAAAATTCATATTTATTGCGCCTGATCGACATGATTCATGTTATTTAGCTCCTGATCGATGAAATTCGCTATTTTTCGGCACCGGATTAATAAAATTTGATATTTTTCCTCGCGTGATTGACAAAATTCGCGAGTTTTCGGGAGCTCAATCAACAAATCTCGTGGTTTTTTCGTGTCCGATCGACAGAATTTCCAAATTTTCCACACCTGATCGAAAAAATTCGTGATTTTTTTTTATGCCCGAGCAAGGAAATTCGCGATTTTTCGCACCCCGATCGATAAAAGTAGAGATTTTTTTCGTACCAGATCGACGGAATTTACGAGTTTTCGCAGCCCAATCAACAAAACTCGTTATTTTTTTCCTGTTCGATAGACAGAATTTGCAAATTTTCCGCCCCTGATCGACAAAATTCGTGATTTTTTATGGCCGAGCAAGGAAATTCGCGATTTTTTGCACCCCGATCGATAAAACTAGCGATTTTTTTGTACCCGATTGACGGAACTTGCGATTTTTCCAAGCCTCATTGATGAAATTTGAGATTTTTCTACGACTAATCGACTAAATTTGGAATTTTCCGTGTTTCATCGATGAAATTTTCGATTTTTCCGCGGCCGATCGACGAAATTCATGTTTTTTTCTCGCGATAAACAGACGAAATAGGAAATTTTTTCGCAGCCAATCAACAAAATTTGCAATTTTTCCGTGCCCTACAAACGAAATTTGCGATTTTTCCGTGGCCGACCACCGAAATTAGCGATTTTTCCAAGCCCGATCGACAAAACTCGCAATGTTTTCGTGCCCGTTCAAAGAAATTCGCGATTCTTAACACGTTGAATAACACGAAGTCTGTGTTGTCTGTCTTTCTGCTTGGGCCACAAAATAAGATTCACGTTACACAATCTATATATGTTAGTCACCGATGACTGACGCGGCTTAATCGGAATGTTCGGTGTCAATCACTGGTGTCTGACATGGCACTCAACGTGTTAACTGATTGACGAGATTTTCAATTTTCCTTTGGCAAATTGAGAAATTCACGATTTTTTCCTGCGATCTATGGACAAAAATTGCAAGTTTTTCCAGTTACAAATTGATAAAATTCGCGGGCCACAGGTTAGCCCATCGCAGGCCACAGGTTGTGCATCCCTAGCTTAAAAGAACACTCTCGTTATGTTAATAATCAGGGAATTTCTAAATCCTCTCATCTTGGGATTCTGGTTATAGTTTTAATTTTCAAAATGCAAAAATTATCTTTAATGCCAATAGCACTTCTGAATTGGAGTTTCTTGAAAATTTAGGCATTTATCTTGATCGTGAAATTATTGTTAGAGAAAAATCTGATTTTACTATGCTCTTTACAGTTATGATCTATTTATCTTATTTTCTAATTGCTAATTTTTATTTTATTTAATTAAATATTATTCTATATATTTGTATTTTTGACTTAGATTTTATTAAATTGCTTCATTAATGTTTTGCTGGTCTGGCTTCTTTTCTTAGGGTATAACTCTTGTATGACTGACCGATGACTTCTCCTTTCCTATTGGCTGTTTCTTACTCATGCTTCCTTATTGGCAGTTTCTTCTATTTGCACCTTTCCCTTGCCTGTTCTATGTCTCTCTTGCCTCTGTTTTCAAAGTAGTACGACGTGTTGTCTGCTCCTGATGAAGAAAGACTAGTTATTTTGAAAGGCCCTGAGCATTTATTAAAATTTTTATGGTGTTTTTAAGATATTCGTTTTATTTTATCATTTCACACCAGCTCATTTAATTATTTGAACACTATTTGTCAATCCGATAATACATTTCACACTGCGAAATTTATATTTATATCAATAGCTGTAGTCATTGCTAAACCTTCACTTGATATACCCGTCATCTTTTCAAATGTAAAAAGGTTAATCATGACAAAATGGATTAATATGGAAAGATACAAAAATTGATGTTGTCACACCACTAAAGCGGTTTAACCATCAGCATAACTATGCTTGTAGTATGGGATAAATTTTCATCAATCTATTTTTGACAAGCAATAATTTTAATTCTAAATAAATTTAAAAAAATCTTCAATCATGTATATTGTGATTCGTCCTCTTATTCTAACGTGAAATCACTGACAAATAAAATTGACATATTCTATTAATCTATAGAAGATGATCCACGAAAGTACCAACCATTTTACGGGATGATTTCGAACTTTATTTCTCATTTCCATAAGGAATCATTCAGTGATAAGATATTGAAACTCAAAACGCAGGAGCAAGATTGAATCTATTTTAAAAAAACATGTTTTGCTCATTCTAAATGAACACCTTCCTATGATAAATCTTTACAAACGTAATTATCTAATTTATCTTTTGGACTAAAATACAGCCAGTTCTTGTTGCCTATGATCTACGAACAGTATAGAAGTATTGCAATTTTAAAGTAATCGACCATTTTTTTATTGTTCATATTTATCTTCAAATAATTTTATCTTTTCTTAAAAATCTAAATATCGCAAAAACATTTTATATCATAATAAAAAGAGAGTAATATAGCAGTTACGAAAGATTGTGTAACAAATATTGAGATTTTTATTGTCATGAATAATGAAGAACATAAAAGAATAAAAGACTATTTTGAAGAATGAAGGCACCATATTGAGAATAAACATTCAATTCATTCAACGCATAATTTTTGCAGGTGTTCTTAGTCAGAAAGTTTTTAGATCCATGCATGTACTGACAACTAGAAATAACACACAGGTTTGTATAATGCAGTCATTTTGAAAATAAATTATGTCACAAGAAATAATCGTATGCTCAGTGAAATGAAAATGACAATCACTTAAAATTAATATTACTTTCATTCCTGCATCTAAAACAAACGATGCATTTAATAGAAAATGTAATATTTAAAAGAGACCAATAAATATTTTAAAACTAGTTTTAAAAATTTCAAATGAGTTAAGTAATATTACGAAATTTTCCGTTAGGCTATGATAAATAAAAAATATGTAAACATTTTTCTCCAAGCTAAGAATTCTTCCGAATATGTGTATATTGATATTTTAAGGCATCTAAGTAGGGATATTAATTTAAAATGTTAAAAAAGTCATTTTTTATCATAAGAGTCTGCGATATTTGCGCGAAAAAATTCGAAATCTAGTTTGAATCCCATAAGCATGTTCTTGTAAAATTTTCCATTTCCATTTCAATATTTTTAAATGATTCTTTTTGCATAGGATATATGAAGTTAATTTCTATCCGGTCTGGGTTTTTTTTTTTACGTTTTCAATTTTGGTTACGAACTTCTTCATGAAGGTACCTTCTCTTGCTAAATCGGTTC
Source organism: Maratus speciosus (assembly GCA_963932465.1). Taxonomy (NCBI): domain Eukaryota; kingdom Metazoa; phylum Arthropoda; class Arachnida; order Araneae; family Salticidae; genus Maratus; species Maratus speciosus. The sequence continues at coordinate 238,400,809 of OZ010787.1, read as the reverse complement.
CGAATTAGAAAGTGATTTCATGAAAAAAACTGCAACCAAAATGAAAAAAAGTTAAAAAATGGTCTATTTATAGAACGACTTCAGCAACCCTCTGAAAAGAAACATTTATAGATATAGAAATGCACACGAGAAATTTTAAAAGAAAGCTCCCATAGATTAAATTTTAACTTGCTAGTGTCTGCGCGTGACTGGTGTATACTCTTCACCAGCAGCAGAAATAGGCAAACAGTGTTATTACTTCCTACGTATCTAGGGGCTGCCGTTGAATTGGTTAAGAATTTAAATATGTATTTTCCTTCCAAAAATAATATACAGCACTTTTACAGGCTTTCTTTTTGCCTTCTATCAAAGATACAAAAGCTCTTTTAAAACATTTAATTTTTTTTCTTTCTATTTTTAACCGATGGGCATTGCGAGAAAGTTAGAAATTAAACCATCTTTTAGCAAATTATTGTCAAGCTACATATGTTATGTACTATTTAGTGAACCATTAAACTTTATAACTTCTATTTTACGACAATAAAAGTTTCAAAATACCACTTTAAATTTAATAAATAATAATAAAGTAATTTTAATAAAAGAATGATTTGTAACATTTCTACATTAAAGAAAAATAATTAAATACAGTAGAGTGGCGATTATTCGAACCTATCTGGACCGACTCTAGTTCAAATAATTTGGTTGTTCCTGTCTTTGCCGAAATGGTCAGAATGCATTTTTTACCCGTAACAGTTTATTTAATGGAACCAATGTATGTTTTTAAAATATAGAATTGGATACGTAGATTAAAATGGTTGATTTTTGACGGCCGATTATCTACTTGAAGGATATAGGCCCTAGGGGGAGTACCCTCCGTGGGGGTCTTTCTAAGGGAACCTAACCCGTATTTACGCATGGAAAACCACGGTTTCGAAAAAAACCACGGAAACTCCGAAACGGTTAGGCCGACGGGTGCGATTGGGTTCGAACCCAGCACCTCCCGTCTGCCAGCTTCGAGAGCGGAACCTCTCAGCCATTGGTGGGGCCAGGTAGATTAAAAAAATTCTTTTAAGTGTACACAAGTAAAATTTTCCTTTACATTTTAACCAGGCTTAGGACTGGAAGTTGATAGTGATGAGATGTTTAAAAATAATGTGTGTTTTTATTTCATTTTTTTTTTTATTTATTTTATCATTTCTGAATTGTAAAATTTTAAATTTAAGCAAAAAAAAAAAAAAGGTTTTGAATTTTTTTCTGCTTTTGCTTTAAAGACTAATCTTTTCAATGTTGCCATATCGCGAATTCTTTTTAAATACATAAATTTAATAGGATCATCATTTGTCTGTGTCATTCGAATTATTTCATGTTTCCAAACATTCAAAAGCTTTATTATGTGATTGGCCAGGATCATTTTCATAACATCCTTTATTCATTTTCTTCGATCCAGTGATCTGGAAAATATTTTCGATTTCAAGGACCATCTTGAAAATAATTTCAACCATAAAAGATGATTTCAGATAATTGGACATTTTCCTTAATTCAAGTTCCGAGAATCTGCGCTCTGCAGTACACATTTGTTTGTTCCAGAACTATCGTTTACCAAGCAGCAATTCTTGTGAGTCAGAAGGGTGCTGTTGTAAAGACTATACAATGTAAAAAAAAATCTTGTAGTTCTACAGATGTAAAGTTACATTCTTACTAAACTTTCATCTGTAACTACACAAAAAAGCTGTAAATCAAGAAAACAAGTTTTTGTAAAGCTACAGAAATCTCTAGCTTTACAAATTAATCTGCTAAAATTATTGTAACCTTACTAAAATTTTATATGTAACCCTGGCTGCAGTTACATGAAAAGTTCTAGGTATACCAGTTTCCTAAAAAATTCTTAGTAACCTTACAGATTTTTTGATTTTCGGTGGAAAAGTGTATCTGTTACATGGATTTTTGTTGTTGCCGTTACATAAAAAATTCCAGGAATTCCAATTTCCAAGTAAAAATTCTGTAACTTTACAGATTTTTTTTCTTTACAGTGTACAAATCATTTTTTTGTTCTAAACATCTTAACGCTCAGATAAAATTTATTTTTTGTGGAATTTGTTACTTAAAATTTGTCTAATCTAATGGTAATTTCCGTTTAAAAGTAAGTAGTATTAGTTTTTTTCCACGAAAACCTACAAATTTTATATTAATTTAATAGGCAATACACCAACGTTCGCCTTGTTTACTACAGATGAAAATTTGAAAGCTATTTTAACATCAATTTAGATTCAAATCTCGCAAAATACATATAATTAAAAATTGATTTCGCATTATTTTTAATTATTTTTAAACACTTCACAGTTCCATTACTCTAACAGAACCTGAGAGAACGCAGTTAAAAATAAAAATATGTGCAGGATGTAGTAAAATAGGTTAAACATTAAAAAAAAAATCATTTACAATTAAATGTTAACATTTATTTAAGATATTCTTGAATACTACGGTTTCTTGTTCAATTCCAAATATCGTATATAGAAGACGTGTGCTCTATCTGAAAATATAATAATAGTCAAAATAACCTTAAAATTCGAAAACGAAGACCCATATCTAACAAATACATTTTCTAACAAAGTTGAAAATTGTTTAAGGCTTCTGTTTTCTGTCAGCCGCCTGTCTGCCCGTGCTCTAACTCGCGTAAATATAGTCGGATCGCAATGAAATTGATATATGTTACTGATAATCGTATGGATAAAATTCATCGTTAATTTACAGGGACACTCAAAAGAATTCCATTTCACTGCATTCTACAGGGGAAAATCGTTTGCGGTGTATTTTATTCAAGTTACACTATTTCAAACGCATTGGAATTGATATATACATATATCTGAGATGCAATGCGAGATATCTACTATAAAATATGATGCGCAAGCATGCCTCACAAATATACAGGGACACACACTATATTTTGTGTACAGTACTCTGTATGAACAATAATTGTTGGAAGTGCGTTTTCTTTTGTGGTACGCGTTTTTAAATTAAACTTTTGAAAAAATATTTCTTAGTGTGTATAAATTCTACAGATCACATGCAGTGCTCTGCACAAAACATCTCAAGTACAAATTCCGTTTATTGATAGAAATTGCTGAAAGGGCATTTTCAACTGTGCTATGTATTTTTCAATTGAAATAAATTTTAGCATACTATGTATTATATGATAAATGTATAGTTCATATACAAGGCTCCGTAAAAAAATCAGATTTTTTGTTTTACTTTTGATGGGAATTGATAAAATTGTGTTTTCAAATGTGTTATGCGTTTTACAAATTGTTTATTTAGACATCTTTTTTACATTATTAAACATTAAGGTTTTATTACAGAATACTGAATATGTAGGAAAATGTATATAATCTATGCGTAGCGCATGATTTTACGTTCTTTTTTTATTTTTCAACACTTAGGGTAACTCCGGGAGAGTCACCGCATACGGGATAGATGCCGCACCCCTTGTATTTCTTGTAATTATCGATAGATGGTCATATGTTTAAATACTTTTCATACACTAATTGCTAAATGCATGTATGATTTCGAAGTCAAAACTAAGTGTAGCGTTTGAATAGAGTACTGTGTGTATGGTTACGCCCTTCTCCTTAGCGATGGCAGGTAACTGTGATGGCCGACGTCTGCACCATGCAAAATGGGATACATGCCGCACTTCTATTCCGGTATACATGCCGCAGTTTCTTTTGTACGGGATGATTTAGTTTTATTAACTTTTCCTTTTCTTTTTGCTCCGACTAACCATGTTAGGAATCTTATCGAGTTTACTAAAACCAAACGCGAAAAAGGGAAAATAAAAAGTCAGAAGGGCAAGAAAGATGCAAGTCAAGACGATAATAATGAAAAATTGGATTACGCGTAAAGCGGACGTTTTTTGCAAACTACTCCAAAAAAAAGAGGAAGTGTAATTATATGTTCCATCATGTGTTTAAATGTAGTTACATAAAGACTGTACTTTTTCGATACCTTTTCTGTAGTCGAAAAAACAGGTTTCTTAACCCATTTGGGACCATAGGTGCGTATAAGCACCTTCATAAAGAGCTTACAAAATTTGTTTCTGGCACTAGTAAAAAAGAAAAGTAATATTTGCTTTGTTTAATTAGAGCATTTTCATGACTATTTAAGTAAAGGTAACTTCTTTTTAAAAAAGTGGTACCAACCGACTAAAATTTGTGCAAAAACCACCCGAAAGGGTTAACAAATAAATTATGTAAACACAATTTTACTTTTTTCTTTACCCTTTCTAATACATTGATGTTGCGTTGTTGCTGAAATAAAAATAAAAAATTAATGTAAAAAAAATAAGTCGATAATTTTAATAGTGAAAGTCGGCAACATTTATTAATTTGAATCTACTAATACTTTCATTGTACTCAATTTCTCATTACAACTTTAATTATAGTCCAGATATGAATATATATATTTTTTAATATTTTTATTTATAATTTCATTCTGTTCTTACTACAAGCGCGGCATAACTACCGCACAAGTGCGGCGTCTCAGCCCTGAATGTACGGGTGACGCGCCGCAGTGTAATGTTTTAGAAAAAAAATGTTAAAAAATATTAATAATTTGTTTTGAATTATTTTTGTTGCAGTACACGCATTGTATATTTAACATTAAATATCACAGCATTATTTTTTTTTTATGTCCACCATGGGACTTTATACACAAATAAAAAAAAAAAAATGTGCGGCATAAATCCCGGAATTACCCTAAACAAAATGAAGAGAAAAAAAAAAATAAGTGAACTTTGATCCATCTTTAATCAGACATAATTTGAGTATTTTACTAGTTTTTGATAGTGAAGATCCATCTATCATTTATATTTTGAACTGAAACAAGAAAACGTAAAAAGGAAATCCGTAATTTCCGTGAAACTCTCTTCACACATTACTTTTCTGTAAAAATAGCTTTAATCGTTGTCATTCTATACTTGTTAAGAAAAATTTAAAAACTGCCATTTCATTTCATTATACCCTATGTTTATAAATAAAGCAAATGTTTGAAATTTGGTTGAATTAATGTACAGTATAACCTCAAAAATCCGGCATCGTCGGGACCGAGACTAAGCCGGTTTTTTTAAATTCCGGATTTCTGAAGCAATATCAAAAATATTCCCAATATTCCTAATGGCGTCTTTATTTTATACAAGTATTTTATACAAGTAAAGAAGACCTATTTCAGAAATAGTCTTGTTCCTCTAAAGGTAGGGCTGCAACAGGCAACTATTTTTACATTCTGTTCGCACCACTACTTTCATAAAATGGATTTTGTCTTATATTTATTTTGCAAATGTTGTCAATGCGTATGTAAAGATTTTTTTTGAAATATTGGTGTGAAACTGAATTAAAAAATAGTCGTCTGTGGCAGCCCTGTAAAGAGGGTATTCTCTTTAAAATTTCTGCTTTTTTCCAGCAGTAGCTTTTCTTCTGTCGGTTCCTCGATTTCGTCCCCTGAGCTTAAACTAGCGGTATTAGCGGTTCTGTTGCCGCAATACATTCCCAGCTACGAGTTTTTTTTGACACTGCTGTTCAAGGAACTAATCGGGTCTCACATATGAAGAAAACATGCATTCTTCTTAGTCAATTATCTATTTTTCGCCCTTTTTCTTTCAAATTGAAATATTTTAATTTGTAAACATTTGCTGTTTTTCTTTCTCCCGTAAGTTTGTAGTGTAAAAAAAAAAAAAGACCTTGGCGTCGAATTTTTTAAGTTGCCGGATTTCTGAATGCAGGATTTTTAAAGTCATACTGTATTTTTCTCAGCAATTGTATCTACATCAGAATCAATAAGGTTTAAATGTTAAGCAGAAGCTTATGTACAACTTCTTTCTTCATTTAGATAATATATTTTAGATAATGAATATCATTTATTTCGCGAATGCCTTCTAGGTTTAGTGGAATTTTAAAATTTCATGTACTTTCAATCATCATTTTAAAATTCAATGCAGGAAATTTCTGAATGCTTATCAATTGGATCGATGTAATTAATGCATAAATACCTGCTATCTCTGTTGTTATTTATTGACTATATTAAATATTTATATATAGAAACTATACAATAGATATTCATTCATATATTCTTTCACACTAAATTCTACTAATTCTGCTACCTTTAAAAACTTATTGACAGATTTAAAACTAGGTATTCAAAAGCAACTTTGATTTTCGATATTTAAATCTCCCAAATCGATGTATTATTCTACATAAAAGAATCAATTCATGATATGATAATGTTAAGTGAAATTAGAGAAACTGAGAAAAAACGCTAAATATATTTTAGACGCATATTTTACGTTTATCTGGAGATTCTATGTCCAGCTAACTATTGCATATGTATCGCCTTTACATTTTGCTGTATAAGCAAAGCAAAATAAACTCGCAGTAAAATATAAAATAGTACAATAATGTGTGTTTCTGTTTTTATTTCGATGGAAATAAACAATTGAAATAGATTCATTAAAATATTTATCAGATATATTTCTTTTTTTGAACACCTTTTTTCCACAGAAAAAAAATATATATATATATTCCAAGGATGTAAAGTCGATAAACAAAAACGGAACACCTCATGTATTTTAAAAAGCCAAATTTTTTAAGAGAAAAACGAAAAATTATGTTTGATTGGCAATAAAATCTTTTAAAAACTTTTATTTGATATATATATATATATGTGTGTGTGTGTGTTTGTGATTGCTTTTCTTGCCGAAAAATTGATAAGCTTTATTTTTTTAAACTAATAAATACAAACCTAAACACTAAAAAAATTAAACTGGGTATAAATAATATATAAATTTTATCAAAATTTCTTTAGTTAGTTTTGGAGTTATTAAATGAGAAAAATTGTTAATTTTGAAGTCATCTCATAAAAGAAAACACTTGTGGCGCCGTATGGTTAAGATATAACGACCGATTTTCAATTTTTTCTCAGTGGAGTATTATTAGTGTTATGAAAACGGTAAATGAATAAATATTTTACGAAATTTTTTTTGAAGGTTGTTATATTTGTTAATAGTATTTATAAAATTCATAATTTTCAATATCCCCCTGAAACCAAGAAAATTTAAAACACTTTATCTTTGTCTTTATTACTTTAATTTCGTCAAAAAAGTAAAAAAAAAATATGATTTTTAAAGATTTTTTATTTTAAATTTGGTCAGGACCATATTCGTTGTAATGGATGTTGAGGTCTTAAGTAATACGGAATATAAACACGGTTTAATTCAACTTTTCACATGTAAAGTGATACTGAAAAGCACTAAATTAAAAATAAATTGTAACATATATATATTTATTGTTAATTTAATGAACAACACAAAATTATTTTAGACATATTTAATCTAGATGAAAATTTGTGAAACAAATTCTTTCACTGGAAATGCACAAAAACATATTGCAACTTCTTCATCTAAATTTAGTTTTCTTCTGAATACATATTATTATGAATGTAAATTTTAAAATAATCATGTGCTTAAAATTTTATGTGCATTTGTACTTCTTGTTCTATCTCTTGAGACATATCGGGACGATCTGAAACGCTTGATGCAAACCTGAAAGGAATCAAAATTACAATCACATTTCATTATGCTTGTGCAAGTGAAATATTCTTAATTGTATTAATTTCAATTTTTTGTTTATATTTATGAATTTCTAACAAAAGAAAAAGTTTGTCGAAATAATTATCTCAATTTAAATATTAATATAAAAGCTTTATATGTACATGATTTTTAACTTGATCTTACTTCAAAGGTCTCTTCCAAATCAAAGTGGACTTTTGATATTTTACTATTTCACCTCCATTAGTTTGGCTAACTGAACAATCGGAAAATTATTGACTGATTCCTTAGTAGCGCCATTTTCAGTTTCAGAAGAATCTTCATAAATTTTATTTCATTAAAATCTTCATCACTTAGAATCAATAAAATCAAGGTCAGAGTCATCCCTATTTGCTATTAGTTCTTGGTTGGTAGAGGGGACGGGGCTTTGGGACCTAAGAACAGCACGGCTGTTATCCCATATGATCCATGACGCTATTAGTTCTAATGCTCTTAGTTCTAATGTTTTTAATGTTGTTAATCTTTCGGTTAAAATAAAATACAAAATTATGTAATATTTACTGTGTCTTTTTAATTCAGCAACAAGAAATATATGCTAGATACTAAAACCTTTCATTAAACAATATCTAACTAACACTGCAAGTTCCCTCGAAATCCATTCACCAGAATCTTTTTAAAAAGGCTAATCTTTCACAATCAGATTCATCTGATTATACAACATTCTCCCATGATTCTATAAATAAGCATTGTATAACTATGTATTATATACTGAAACTTCTCTGACAAATGATTGAACTAACAGTTTAAGTCCCACAAATTCCATTTTGCAGAACTCGAGTTATAAGCAGCCGGACGAAATTTTCATTCGCATTTTATTGTATATATTGTAGATACTTCCAAATAGTTATCGCCACCTTAAATAATTGAAGACAATTGCTACAAATTATGCGAAAAACTAAGTCGGATGTTACATTTGGTAAAATATTGGTGACATAAGTAAAATTCGAAAGAACCCAAGGTATGGAAAACTTTGCGCGTGTGCTCCCGTGTTAATAAATACTGACCGACTGTTTTGTATCATATTTAATGGTACCTGTAACATTACACTTTAAAATAATAAGGTCTTATGCAAAATAATGCTAGAATCGTACAGTTTGAGGGAATTTTCTTATGTTAATTAAGATATAGATATAATCGAAGACGAAATTTTAGCCATTGCACGTATAAATCTGCTTATTGGTAATATCTTATATGCCAAAGTTTCTAATACATGTGATCAGAAACAGGTAGAATATCACTTTAAAAATTCCTTTAAATTCGTCTCAAAGTGTAACTCGCCTCATACACAATGCGACATTGCCGAATTTTATGTTTCTTTGACCAAATTCATAATTCTAATAACTGACGTCGTTGTTCCTCGTTTTTTGAGAATCCATTTATCAACAGCTGCATTATAGGAAACTGTAAATGATCTACAAGTTGATAAATCGGGGAAATCGACTTTGTAGCTGTGATCGCGAGTGTGAAAGGTACCTCTTATTTATGGACATTTATGTCTAAAATTTATAAAAGTTTATTAAAGTAACATAGAGTACTATTCATAAGGCAATAAATGTAATGATGCACAGTTAAACTTTGTTTCAACGTGTCTCAGATTTAAGTGTATCACATGAAGTACGTCGATTTGTTGATGTAGGAGCTGTTAAATGAATGTTCCTTCAGCTTTGTTAGAGTCTACTCCTTAATATTGAATGGAGAATATTAGCAGCATATGGATGATACTCGAACTAAATACCACATACAATTAGAATGGGAATATTTGATACAAAACAGTGTTAAATGAGTAACTCTTAGTTCCAAAAAAAGTATTTTTTTCTTCAACTTTGAAACGCAACAACAGCCAAATTTGAAATGCGGACTGCGAACAAATAATCACTTATCACACTGCAAAAAAATTGCTGATTTTACAGTATGATACTGACAGCTGTGGCGCCAGTTTATAACCAAAAATTAACAGTAATAAATAGTAAAATTAGTAAGTAATATAACGTTAAACAGTAATATAATGTTTAATTCATTTATACAACTGTATATTACTGTTTATTTTACGATTATACTGTACAATCAACATTTTTTTCTTTGTGCAGCCTAAAATCAAGAGGTATAAACACAAACTCCGTTTAATGCTAACTCTGTTTAACTGTGCACATGATACACAGTTTATAAGAGCGCTTATTCATAATGTTTCACTTTATGAATGTCTTTACTAATGATCAATAAATAGAGTTTCCAAATGCCAAATAATAAGACAGCTTGATGGAATAATTTTGATGTTATCTATGCTTAAAGTTTAAATCCAATTTCAATCGATGCCATGTCTTAAGATATTTTGTATTGAATTTGTGCTCGGGTGAAAGAATAAACTCTTAGGACGTCTAAATTTTTAAATTATCTGTGATGAGAGAAATCTGCAGAAAAGAATAATTTTGTATAACATTTAAATAAGAACATGTGAACAAATATTTGCATAAATTCCTCAAAATTCGAACATTTCTCTTTTTATGTCTCTTTTTCTAGAACATCGTTCAACGTAAAAATCTTTCAAAAGACAAAAATATACTGTTTTATTTTTTAAATACTGAGTTACAAAATTAAGTTTATCACTAACTTATCAGCACATTGTGTCTTAAACCCGTAATGTAAAGATTTTTTTTAATATGATTGAAACCTACTTGCATGAAATAACGAAGCGTTTAAATAAGCATGTGGAAACTAGTGGTTTCAAAAAGCATTTTTTCTATTTAATCGCAGAATTTCTGCGTTTAATGAATCGATTTGCTTTTATATCAGGATCCAAAAATCTGGAGGTTTGAACACTATAATATGAGACATATATTAAAATCACGCATACTTTTGAAAACTCTTTTATTGCGCTCATCTTCCGTTTATGAATTGAGTATTGTAAAAATCGAATGCTGTAAGCAACTAATAAAATTACTCTTTGGCGAATACCATGATTGTCAATTGTGAGTTTTCTTTTATTTTTTTATCATCAACTACATAAAAAAATTATTAATGCAAAATGAGTCTTTTAATTTTAGATAAACATTTTTGCCTATCGAGATTATCGAGAATGCATATTTTGCTGTACGAGAAAGTAAATTCGCTTATCCTATTCATTTTTTAAGGGTAATAAAAGCGGTTGGTAGCATTAGAGTTACTTGCACACACATAAAATACACAAATTTTAATTTGAAAATATGAAAATTATACAGGCTCATCCTTGCGTATATAATTTCAAAGCTGTAAATAAAAACAATATCAAGATATCTTAAAGAATATTCTAAACAAGCCAACGCGAAACCTATTTCTGCTCAAACGAGAAGTAGAATAATTTAATCGCGCACCGTGATAATGGATATTATACGCTCTTTCAGTACCGATGCGTCAATAGAATGGTGATAGGTAGGGGAGATGGGGGCACATGTGAACACGGGCACATGTGAACATCGCAATTTTTCGATAGTTATTATAAGTCTTTTTTATTTGAAAAAAAATTACTAAAGATGATAGCACCTGTAGAAATATGGTAAAAATTTTTTGAAGATCTATAACATTTTGTTTGTCCTCTGTAGCCAAAATACTGTTTTTAGATCTCAAAAGTAAAATCTTTGTTCCAAGTTGATAAGCGAATAACTTTATTTATACATTTATTTTAATTTGAGTGTTTTAATATATACTATGAATACTAATAAACATTTTTGATACAGTTCTTTTTCTTCAAAAATTGAGAAATGCTAATGATTTATCAACTTAGCAAAAGCAGCAATGTGGGGCACTTGTGAACAGACTTGATGGGGCAGATATGAACAGTTCATAAGCGCCCCCATAATCACTCTGTGATTCTGTTTCTTTCAGTTAACTTAATAAGAAATAATGTAAGTTCCATTATTTACAATTTTCTGGAAATAGAAGATATTTTCCTCACAAAAAGTTTATTTTGTATTGAAACTTCCACAAATACATCTGTCAGCAAATACATAAAGAGCAACAAACTCGTTTACGCTCAATTGTACTTTAAATAAATTTAATGTTTTCTAAAATTCAATAAGTGTTATACATTATTTTACTAAACGGTTTACAACAATATTTTTTATGCATTGTTAATACAAAAGTATTACCTTGAACAACTTTCCAAATTATTCTGTTACATTTGTTCTAACCTTGCAATGATGGCTTACTTTCATCTCTAAAACAGTTATGTACATGATGCTTTGAATGGATCTATCCATTCAAAATACCATATCCATAAATAGCAATAACATTTTAAGAAAGTAAAATTTTTAAACTGATAACTACCGTAAAATCACGATTGTACCCCCTCCCTCCTTCAAAGGCAAAAGAAGTTGGGGAGGGGGGGGGGGTTATAGTCGAGATTTTTTAATCATTAAAAAACCCTTCTTTATCTATAATTTACAAGTAAATAAGGCAAATACAGGAGTGAGAATCTTTCGTATTTCGGCAGATTTGCGATAAATATTATGTAAATGTCACCTCCCTAAATTTCTCCCCCAAAAAAACCCTTAAGCAAAATTTAAAAGTTTTATATTCTTTTTTTTTAAATTGCTTCTTTGTTTTTTTTTTATTTTAATGCAACAATGTTTAATGAATCATCTAAGCCTCTCCTCTCCAAATCTACTTATTTTCATTTTATAATCTTTTGCTTAAACGTATCACCCCGAAACTAGAGAAATATATATACATTTCTTTCTTTATGGTGAATTTAAAAGGTAATATAACTAATGATTACGATGACAAATGAATAAAAGAATAAAAAGTATGTTAAAGGATATTTTTTTCCTTGTGTTCACATGTGCCCCACGTGTGTTCACAACTACCCCGCTGATGGGGCACATGTGAACAATTTTTTTAATTTATAAAACTATTAAAAAATGTAAGAAACACTATACAGGTGATTTTTAAAAAAATACCATGTGTAAAAGAAAGTTTTGTTTACTATATTAAGTAGTTTTTGTTTATAGAAATTAATCCAGTTATGAAAAAAATCTATATTTAAGCGAACTGATCACATGTGCCCCCATCTCCCCTATATACTTTGTCCATTACTTACTTCAATAGGATAACGCGCAGTGTTAAATCAGGACTTCTGGATGATCATTGAGTAAAGTATGGTTTTAGTCCACAGTTTTTCAAATAAACCAAAACAATTGTTCTCGGTATGGAGTCATTTTAAACTTGTTTCCTCGAAGTTGTTCGACTGTAAAATTCGCACTGCACGACTCAAATGAAACATCATTCTTTTTACGACCGATGAATTAATCAATTAATACTGCCGTTCCTACATTATTCCTTTTAGTAGCGGGACACAATATCTTTTGGTACATGAAACATCGGTTCACATTTTTAAAATTGTCTTCAACTGATCCTGTTTTACTTAACTGTCAAACCGTATTCATCTTCATGAATAAACATGTATGTTATAACAAGATTTTTTTTTTTTTTTTTATGTTTTAACTGAGATGTGAATTGCCATATTATCTCTATAAAAAAACATGTATGTGTCAAATGAAGAATACAACATTGAATTCAAGAAATGAGATTTCCCAAGAAATTTCATAAATGAATATGCAAAACAAGCTAAGTCTTTGCATTTTTGTTTCTTCGGAAATTAACTGTTTCTTCATATTGAAAGTATAAAACAAAATGTGATGATGATTAACTAAAAACAAAATTGTACGTATGATTTAGTATCCTAAGAAAAGAACCAATTGTAGCTCACATTTTAAATTTTGAGTTTGGTTTGTTAAGACACTGAACAAATGAAGAACTATTGTCAATATAATAAGAAATAATTTCAAAATCTGTTGAACGAAAAAATCGAAGTCATCCATTTTGATTCAAAACGCTTCATATCTAGCTTGAAAACAGCACATCTGTGACTTTATGCTACACATATTCAAAAACACCTTATTGGGAATTACACAGGCGATACAATCGTTATTTTCGTCAATAGGTGAATAAATAACTGCGTGATTAAAGTTAATCTAATAGTAAAAATATCCTATTTAACACAAAAGCGCCCTTTTACCTATATTACCATTTTAATATTTCACAAAATGTTAACTTTGACCGAATAAAAACACAACAGCAAAACACACATAAAAAAGTATTGGAAATCAATAGTCTTACGTCACGCTTTAATTGTATTATTGATAAGACTCTTCTATACAGCATTTTCGCTAAACTACTTACTCTGCGATACGTTTTTTTAACAGTTACATAAATATCTTTCGTATGTTATAAATGGACACGCGTCTTTTGCTATTTCTATTTATATGTTAAATTCTCAGTATATGCATAATATGTCACTTTATATGTCTTTCTATCATATTTTTGTGAATTAATTATCAATACAGTTAGATTAAAAGTTTAAAATATAGCAATTATTAATTTTTTATCAATCCTAGCTGTTGTTTTATATTTTAATAAATGTTAAGAAGTTTAGGAAAGAAATAAATGTCTACCCTTAGTAAAATAAATTAACTTTATATCTGATATTCTCGAGACACTTTTGATTGATGACATGGATTCTCGAAACTTACAATAACTTCATCCCTAAATATGCCATCTCTGATATTCATGGAGAATAGTGCTGTGGCACGCAAGAAACTGTCGCTTCACATGAAAGGCACTGTCAGCTCAGGGCCATAACTATGAGATAATTAATCGTATTTATTTACTTTAACATAAGTATTAGTGAAAGCTTTATTGTTAAATTTGAAGTCATAAACACACAAATGTATATGTTGCTCATGTGAAATGTGGGTTGCTTTAAAATTACATTGAAAAATATATTTTTACAGATTTTTTTTTTATTTAAACTGCTCTCTCTATACATTCAAAACATACTAATTGAAAAATTTGTTCATAGCTATAGGGGAGATGGGGGCACATGTGAACAGTTCGCTTAAATATAGTTTTTTTTCATAAATGTATTAATTTCTATAAACAAAAACTACTTAATATAGTAAATAAAACTTTCTTTAATACATGGTAATTTTTTAAAAATCACCTGTATAGTTTTTCTTACATTTTTTAATAGTTTTATAAATTCAAAAAATTGTTCACATGTGCCCCATCAGCGGGGTAGTTGTGAACACACGTGGGGCACATGTGAACACAAGGAAAAAAATATCCTTTAACATGCTTTTTATTCTTTTATTCATTTGTCATCGTAATCATTAGTTATATTACCTTTTAAATTCACCATAAAGAAAGAAATGTATATATATTTCTCTAGTTTCGGGGTGATACGTTTAAGCAAAGATTATAAAATGAAAATAAGTAGATTTGGAGGGGAGAGGCTTAGATGATTCATTAAACATTGCTGCAATAAAATAAAAAAAAAAACAAAGAAGCAATTTAAAAAAAAGAAATTAAAACTTTTAAATTTTGCTTAAGGGTTTTTTTTTTGGGGGGGGGGAATTTAGGGAGGTGACATTTACATAATATTTATCGCAAATCTGCCGAAATACGAAAGATTCTCACTCCTGTATTTGCCTTATTTACTTGTAAATTATAGATAAAGAAGGGTTTTTTAATGATTAAAAAAATCTCGACTATAACCCCCCCCCCCCAACTTCTTTTGCCTTTGAAAGAGGGAGGGGGTACAATCGTGATTTTACGGTAGTTATCAGTTTAAAAATTTTACTTTCTTAAAATATTATTGCTATTTATGGATATGGTATTTTGAATGGATAGCTCCATTCAAAGCATCATGTACATAAATGTTTTAGAGATGAAAGTAAGCCATCATTGCAAGGTTAGAACAAATGTAACAGAATAATTTGGAAAGTTGTTCAAGGTAATACTTTTGTATTAACAATGCATAAAAAATATTGTTGTAAACCGTTTAGTAAAATAATACATAACACTTATTGAATTTTAGAAAACATTAAATTTATTTAAAGTACAATTGAGCGTAAACGAGTTTGTTGCTCTTTATGTATTTGCTGACAGATGTATTTGTGGAAGTTTCAATACAAAATAAACTTTTTGTAAGGAAAATATCTTCTATTTCCAGAAAATTGTAAATAATGGAACTTACATGATTTCTTATTAAGTTAACTGAATGAAACATAATCACAGAATTATTATGGGGGCGCTTATGAACTGTTCATATCTGCCCCATCAAGTCTGTTCACAAGTGCCCCACATTGCTGCTTTTGCTAAATTGATAAATCATTAACATTTCTCAATTTTTGAAGAAAAAGAATTGTATCAAAAATGTTTGTTAGTATTCATAGTATATGTTAAAACACTCAAATTAAAATAAATGAATAAATAAATAAAGTTATTCGCTTATCAACTTGGAACAAAGATTTTACTTTTGAGATCTAAAAACAGTATTTTGGCTACAGAGGACAAACAAAATGTCATAGATCTTCAAAAAATTTTTACCATATGTCTACAGGTGCTATCATATTTAGTATATTTTTTCAAATAAAAAAAACTTATAATAACTATCGGAAAATTGCGATGTTCACATGTGCCTCGTGTTCACATGAGCCCCCACCTCCCCTAAACTATTTTTTCCTCAAACAAATGTAATGTATTCCTTGTAAACAGAATGATTGAGCGCTCATTTTGGAAGAAATTTCTAAAAATTATTGTTTATATATTTTTTTGTATTACTGGGAAGCCAATAATTATAATTTCTTTTTCTTAAATGTTATGAAAAGTGTATAAGTGAGGAATGATCTGGTATGTACATAGATTAATAAATCTCATAAAGTGCTTTTAGAAAATTTGTAACATCCAAGTTACATTGTCTAACTAGAAAACGTGCTATTGAAATATCATCAAAATTTAATTTTTAGCCTTTTAGAAACTGTCACGGTCTCAGTAACAGGACAAATCATTTAAAAAGGAACAATATCGAAAAATACTTTGTCAGGCATAGATTATGAAACATTTTCCAAATTTGTAACGATACTTCACCGTTAAATAAGATAACATAATATATGTAAGTAAACAGATTAGAAAACACATAACGTATTTAAAAATCCAGATTCAGAAATAATCGTTCATAATCAGCAAAGTAGTAGTAATATTTTCTGGAGCCCTGAATAGGTTTTCCTATATATTATATAGCATGCACAAAAAATTAGTTCCGGTAGAAAACGTATACCATAATTGAAAATTAAATTTTACAAATTTTGCCAACATGTGGAGATGTAGTAGAATTCTTTATTAATGTTTTGTATATAATAAACACCAGTAATTAATTTTATATACTCATTATTTTTATACAACCACATATTAAGCTAGAATTTAATTCAAGTATGATAAATAATGTAAATATAAAAGCACTTCCAGGAATAACCAACCATAAATGTCAATGTATCCCTCTCTTTGTGCAGCCCTTTATATTAATTTATATATATTCCAAATTCTTATCATAGTTAATTAAATATAAGTTCAAAAGTATAATGCATATAACATAATTAAAAACATTCGTTAGGCAATACCCGTCCGTAGACAGTAATTCTTAAAAATTATTTTGTTTAGATCTACATAAGATCAACTTTATTTTTAAGCACCACCAGTCAATAGCGACCGTATAGGGGTTCTACCTAGCAAAATTCATGGTAGTTCTGGAAAAAGACCTACTATATGTTTTTGGGGTCGCTGAATCCGAATTTTTAACTTCCCATCAAAATTTTCCCCGGCAACCCCCCCCCCCCCCAAAAAAAAAATTTTGGTAAAAATCTCCTCCAAAAAGGTTTTTATTAAATAAATAATTTTTTTTTTTACCGTTTAAGGGAAAAAGTATTCAGAAAATCAGAAAGTAGACAAAATTTTCTACAAATAAGGTACATGACATTATGACGTAGGATGAATGGGAAGGGGGGGGGGGGGATCTGCCTCGGAACATGCGCCGCGGTGCTGCGTGGACTCAGTTGCGCAATTCCACTTAATCACTCACATCGTTTACATTCGCCCTCCCGTCTCCCCTCCGAACTTTCCCTATAGGGTTCACTTTAAGCTTTTTGTGTCTCTGAATCGGAATTTTTAATTTCCCCCAATCCCCCCCCCCGCAACCCCCCAAAATAGTTGATTTTAAATTAAATCTTTTATTGTTTTAGGGGGGAAAATATGTAGAAATTCTGAAAGTAGACAAAATTTGCAACAAATAGGATATATGACAGTATGACGTATGCTGAACGGGGAGGGGGAGGGTTGCCTCTGAACATGCATTGCGGCGCTACGTGCACTAAGTTATGCAAGTCCAGGCAATAGGGGATTTTACCAGGAAAAAATAATGCTAGTTCTGGATTTCAACTCACTTTATGTTTTTTGGGTCGCTGAATCCGAATTTGTAACTTCCCACCTAAATTTCACCCGGCAAACCCCCCCAAAATTGATTTTTTGAAAAAAATTGTCTTTTGAGAACAGCGCGCGGGAAATGTTCCGAGGCAGCCTCCTCCCTCTCCCCATTTATATCTAAGTGATAATGTCATATATCCTATTTGTTGCAAATTTTGTTTACTTTCTGAATTTCTACACACTTTCCCCCTAAAACAATAAAAGATTTAATTAAAAAACAACTATATATTGGGGGAGGGGCAGGTTGGGGGAGGAATTTTGGGGGGAAGTTAAAAATACGGATTCAACCACCCAAAATACTTAAAGTAAACCTTATAGGGAAAGTTCGGAGGAGAGACGGGCAGGGCGAATGTAAACGATGTGAGTAGTTAAGTGGAATTGCGCAACTTAATCCACGCAGCACCGCGGCGCAATTTTGCGAGGCAGATCCCCCTCCCCATTTATCCCACGTCATAATGTCATATATCTTATTTCTTGCAAATTTTGTCTACTTTCTGAATTTCTAGATACTTTTCCCCTAAAACAATAAAAAAATTTATTATTTAATAAAAAACATTTTTGGGGGGCATTTTACCAAACTTTGGGGGGGGGGGGCGGAAATTACAAATTCAGATTCAGCGACCCAAAAAAACATAAAGTAAGCCAATTTTCAGAACTAACATTAATTTTGCCAGGTAAAATCCCCTATTGCCTGAACTATAATATACAAAAGCAAGAACCAAAACAATAGCAAATTTGTCTAGAATGATGAGTAATAATTTGTTTCATGGAAACAAACATGATTTTTACTCAATTTTTTTGTTTCTCAATTAGAAATGGACAGACATCGTATTAACTAAAATTAGTAAAATTTAACCCTTTGTGTACTGAATTATGAACTCATGAAAATTTTATCTTCTAAAGGATTTTTGCATGAATTTTTGAAACTGCATTAGAAGATTTACATAATCATTTAATAAAGTTTAAGAGGATTGAAGGATTCAATTTATAGGAATTTTGTGCAATATTTATAACTCCACTCAAATCTTTTATTTTAAATATTTTTCTTAGTATTTTGCAGAATTAGGAAATGTACAAATATATTGTTCTTACAATATAAATATAGAAAAATTTCCGAATTCAAAAATCCCCCTCCCCCAACCACAACGTCATGAAAGCTGAAAAGATGCAAAGGTAAAAAAGAAATCATCCTTTTAAAAAATATTTTTGTTTTGTTTAACCAATAATGCTTTGGAACAAGATAAAGTAATCATCTATATCTCATTCTGCACTGTATTACTACTAATCGATGTATTAAATGAATTTCATAACATGTTATTTTAATGGTACTTATAAGCACCATCAGGAGATAAAGGGTTAAATACTGTTGTATATTCTTTTTCTGCGATGGTTATTGGGTTTGTGCCTATGTTCGTTACTATGGCTGATCGATTATGTTTTGCTTTGGTTACTTTCCAGATGCTGTTTTTATCGCTAAAGGCTGTTATTTTTTCTGTTCTTTTATTTTGATAATAGTCTTGAAGCAGTCCTATGTTAATTTTGTTTTCATTCATGTAACCCCTTAATGAGTTAGTGGCATGAAAGCTGTTGTGTAGATTAATTTGTATTAATTTAATATTGTCTTTATCTTGCGAGTTTTCTTTTGTGGTGGAGCTTGTTATATGTATTTTTTTATTTTTCTGTTTTTGCATGTTTAACGCTTGGGTGCCTTTATGGCACGCGCTATCTTTAATGGCGGCGTGATGCATAATTGACTCTATTTAGTTCTCGTACTCTTTGTTCACGTTCTCTGATTTCTGCTTGTGCACGCCTGTACAATCGCGGAACACCCCCGTATGTATTTACTGTTACTAAGTCTTATAAATCTTCCTCATACGTGGTTAGTTTTGTTTTTCCTTTTTCTAGTTCCAACTGCCTTATTGTCAGTAGTTTACGGTAAACCCTGCACCGCCCGTCATGAGCCGTGTGGTGAATTGGTAGATGTGCTGAGAGGTGATCTCTATTCCATTCATTGAAAATTGTGCATATTACACACCGCTTCGAATTTTTAGGACAGTCTTCGTATCTATGGTGGCTGGCGCAAATTGGACAGAATTCTTCTTTTTGGGTGCACTGCATTGCAAGATGATCAAACCCCTGGCATCGATGACATCCTAGGATTGCGACATAGTTCTTTACTGGCCTTTCCCTGAGTCCCAGGCAAACTGTTCTCTATCTGAGCATGTGATTTGCCAAGGGCTCGCGGAACGATACCGGTATGTGTACTTTTCCCGCTGATGCCCGCAGATACCGTAGGGTTCGCATCTTTTCCAGATTATCTTTGAGGCTGATGCCTATCTTCCTGCATATCTTCGTTTTCACTGTTGTTTCATCTGTTTCCTCTGGTGCATGGAAGATTATGATTATCTACATCTTCATGTTTGCTGTCTTGATATTCAAACCGCTGCTAATTTTTTCGCTTTCTGTGAGGGCACCTTTTATCCTCGTGGCTTGTGCCGCCGAATCACATACTATTTTCATGCCGTTGCGTATCTTCTTGATGTTCTTCACCCCGTCTTTTTTTTTTTATCTTGCTGGCTACATGTTGCTCCACTTCTTCTGCTGTTCTGTCTTCTTTAGCTTGGGCTATTACTGTAGCTGTAGCTTCTTGTACTGCCGTTGCATATGATTTTACGACCGACGTTTTCATACTTACCAGTTCTTCTTTATCAGCAGTTTTTCATTGATCGTTGTTCTTAACCCTTAACTGGAAACGTGCCGTCTGTGAGACGGTTGCGTCTACATATCTACCCTTTACACAAAAATGAACGCGTCCCCAATCTTATCACACAATCTAATCCTTTCGCTACCTGCCCTCTGCCTTCCCCACCCATTTGCAACACCTGCGCATTTTTAGTTATTGAAAGAAAAATTATTTTATTTTCAACACATTCTGTGGGACGGCATGTTTCCGTTTATGTAATTTTTTGCTCTGGGGTATTGATATGGAGGAGCCGTCAAAGCGGGTACACTAGAGTGATAAAAAAGACTGAAGAAAGTGCTTTGAGATTGTTTGATGATGTAGTAAATGACATAAGCGATATTGAAAGTATTTCAGATGATGAATATATAAATTCTGAACACGAAAGTGACTCAACATTGTCAAAAATGCATAAAAAATGCAGATATTTAGAACATACTGCAATATTTACTATTAAATGTTTTGTTAATTTTACTGCGTAATATTTTTTTCTAATTCATATCGTACCGAAATATATAAAAAAAATAGCATTTATTTAATTATTATGACGAAAATTTTATATTTTGAACAATAAAGTGTAATTTCAAAATATTTTCTGTCTCCGACATTCAAAACTTATTTTTATGCTGTCATATTAAAACGTTGGTCCTGTTAATGCATTACTATTAAATATTATGTGTTTAAGTTCACTATTTGGTAAATTATTAAGAGTTATTTTCCTTTTAAAATTTTATAGCATTTTTTTTTTTAATTTAGCAGTCTCACAGACGTCACGTTTCCGTTTGTGCACGGTATTTTAATGTTTCCGGTTAAGGGTTAAGGCTGTTGATTTTTCCATAACTTTTGTCCTGGCCTCTGCGTGCACAGCCCTAGTCTCGATCTCCATTAGTGAATTGATCACTATTTGGAGTGCTCGTTCTATGGCCGTGCGCGTCGAAGCGATGATTTTTGTAGATTTTGCTGCGATTGCCAGCATTCCTCTTTCAACTTCTAACGATCTTCTTTTATTTATTTCTGGAAGATCACAATAACTCATCAGCTTATTCTTGATGTCATCTGTCTCTTTATTTTCCATTTTTGAGGCATTCTGTTGGCTATCTTCGTCAGAATCGGCTTCTGTCTCGTCATCATTCGTGAGGTCGAAATATTCTTGTATATTCTTCAGTGTTACTACTGTCTTTTCGGGGAGCTCTTCTTTTTTAGTTGAATTCTTCAATGATTGACCAGGTACCTCCCTTCGAGCGGAGCCGGATCCACCTGCCACTGTTGGTGTCTTTTTTTGTATTTTGGGTTTTAGAGTTGTATATTTTGAGTTGACTTTTGGTGGATTGTTACGTATGTCTGTTGGTGAGAGTTTATGCTACTCTTTGAGGAGGAGCGAGTGCCGGGTGGCATTTTGTTGTGTTCTATTACGCTGTTTCAAATGCTGTTATGTATCAATGAACAAAAAAAAGTGTTTAAGCATAGGTTCCAAGCCTGTGTCAATTAAAACATTACCTTTCGTTTACTCTGCCATACATACCGATGTTAACCAGCATTAATATTTGTAAACAAAAATGTCCTTTAACAGTATTTCTAAACAAAAGTTTTTTTTTTCTTAGTAACAAAACTTATTCGTTTTTAATAATATTTATTTTTTATTACTAGTAGTTATGTTTGAGAAAGCAGATCTTTTAAAAGACCTTATTGCTGAAATCACATATTAAAGTTATAATTTTTGAGAAAGTATTTGTATAATAAACTGAGCGAATATTGTCCAGTAACAGAGGTTACATCTTCTACTTCTGATACAGATTGGAAAGTCGTATTTTAATTTTAAAATTGACTTTTTTTATTCTGGTACACATTTTAAGGAGATTACATATAGAGCAAAAGGTCCAAATACCGGCTAGTGTCCAAATACAGGCTACTAGGTGTTCTGAGAACTGAGCGCAGCACAGCCTAGCGATGATAGGCAGAGTTTTTCACTTTAATTGAGAGAAGAAAGTTACGAAAAGTACGTCGCTGAAGTCTGCGTCATTTACAAATAGTAAATGCAAAAGTGTCGAATCTACGTAATCTGGTACATCAAAAGTTTTTCAGATATGCGTTTCTCATTTTTTTAAAAATATACTGAGCGTATATTGGATTTAATTGTTGATTAAGTTATTTTCTAGACATATTTAGCTCTCAATTGCCACGCGCACATTATTGGTATTTTATTATATGAATGACTAATACCAGTTTTAACTTAAACATAGCAGTGGTCCGAATTCCGGCTACCTAGAATGGTCTAAATACCGGCTAGCCGGTATTTGGACCTCTCTCGGTTGCTCTGCTTGAAGGGTAGGAAAATAAATTAATTTAAATAGTTCCATAATTAATAAATTAATTTAAATGGTCCCATATATATAACAGTCCCATTTCGCAATATGAAAAAAAGCAACCATGGCCGTAATTCCTCAGGACCGACACTGGTTACCGGATCAATTTCAGAAAACACGCTGTTGGACACTACAAAATTGCCTGTAATAAATGTGAAGAGAAAAAAAAATGACGGAGTAAACCAGGCAAAAGAGGCAGAAATTTTATTTTAACCCTCTCGCTGCGCAACCCGCGATTTCCTCGGACAACGTAGCAAAATTTGCGCAACTCGAGATTTCCTCGGGTATGAATTTTTTCCGTCAAATTAACCCTCCTTGATTATTCCCACCAGTTATTTTTTATTGTAAAATTTGCGTTATTTAATCGGAGCATTTTCCCGGTTAAATTAGACAAAAATTTTTGTTTTGAAAAACTGGCGACAAAAGAATAAAAATTCTTAAAAGACGTTCGTCGCGAATGGGTTAAATACGCAATTTTTAAAGCTATTTTGATAAAACAATTACGCAGCGAGAGGATTAAAAAAGTGAAAAGGGAAAATATCCAACATAGGAAGATGATAAATTTGTGTCTTCTGCATGGGTGCTTTCTCTGTGGACAAGAATGGGAAGGGGATTCTGTGTTCAATGTTAAGAATGCGATATGTGGACTGATAGGCACTATACCGACGCAGAGAGTGATATTATGTTTTTGATTTTTTCAGATAAAATAATTCTCATTTCAATCAGCAAGCTTTTTTTGTTTGTTTTACACTTTAAAAAACAAAATTAGAAACATAATGGGAAGAAGACTGCTAGAGATAGTCATAAAAAATTTTAGATATTTGACAAAAATACTTATTTATTAAAAATTGCGTATTTTTTCTGTGCATAAGGAATGTTATTAATCAATACAATTTATTAAAATAATATTCTTATTGCTTAATAATTGTCATTAGCTCTATTTGTGTGATCTTTTGGAAAAAAAAAAAAAATAGGTAGCCGGTATTTAGACCCCATTTTAAAGACTCACAATTTGAAGACTTTCGTAATTTTGTTTTTAGAAACAGAAAACGCCTTTTAAACTGATTTTTCCCCCCTAAACAGGTGTAAAACATGTCAAGGTACCCTGCTGTCACTTTTTATTTTATTAATTTTGAAAATTGTATGATCTAGATTTAAAACAAAAGTGGTAGCCGGTATTTGGACCTTTTCCTCTATATTTAAAAAATATTGCTGTCATTTGCTAAATATCTGCATCTTAAGAAATCTACGCAAATTTTCGTGAAAAGTTTAGAAAATTATGTCACGTTTTAGTAAAAATTACAATTTAATAAGATTTTAATAAGTGTTATGTTTCATGATACGAAAATATCTAGTGTTATACTCATATTCCTGATAGATAACAGCGCTGAAATTTAAGATAAATTGTCCCTTTGACTAAGTCTGTAGGCTATATTTTTATATCTAGAATGAAAAAGAATAAATCAATATTTTGTTTATACATTTTCTAGATTTTTCGGAGCCCCACCAGTGACCGTGAGGTTCTGATCTCGAAGTTGGCAGACGGGAGGAGCTGGTTCGATCCCAATCGCGCCCGTCGGCCCAACCGTTCGCAGTTTTCCGTGGTTTTCTTCGAACCTTAGATTTCTATGCGTAAATATGGGTTAGGTTCCCTTAGAAAGACCCTCCACGGAGAGACCCTGCCACCTTGCCGATAATCGGATGTCATAAATAACACACAAGATTTTTCAGAATTTATTTTCCAGTGTAAAAAGAAAAATAATAGAACTATAACAAAATGACAATTCAACAATTCTTTTATAACTACTAATGTGTCAAGCATAGTCTCTACTTTAATCGAGGTACATTTACCATGTAAAATATGGAAAATGTACTTGACGGAATATTTTTATAGCCTATATTCTACATACGCAGAAATGTTAACATTTAAAATTTCACCTAAAAAAAAACCGCTTTTTTATTCCCATTTGATCCAAAGTAAAATTATTCGGATTTTTTTTTTTTTTTTTTTTTTTTTTTTTTTTTCACTTTTATGAATGGAAAGAAAAAACTTCGTGAATAACAAAGAATGTGAGAGGACTTCAGTGATAGCCAAAATCATTCTATGACGCTTATTATCTCACAGATCACAAGATTGTTTAATGGTTGTATTGAATATACTTCCGCCCGTCATTATGAAAGACTGATCAATTTCAACCGACGGCGTGCCTGAATTCATTACTCAGTCTTATCACTAATCGAAGATACCCAGTCATTGCGTCTTCTCCAGTTGAGTGACTGAGGTCTTTTTCCCTAGACGGTAACCTGTCTTTCCCTTCAGAATGCGGGGATGCAGATAAAAGTAAAAGTTATTTTAAATGAAAATGAAAATATTACTTTTAGTATTCATATAGCAGTGGGTATAGTTCCGATTGTAAGCTTTGTATATGAAAGTGTAATAGAAATACACAAAATGCAATATAAAGTAATTCGAAAGTGTATAAAGTTCAATTGTTTTACAAATATTTTTCTGTATTTCATTGAGTTATATTTCAGTTCGTATATTTGTTAGATGATTCTCTTTAAATAATAATAATTGAAGCAATAACAGAAAGGAACAGGTTTTTCAGAATTTTTAGAAAATGACATAAAAATGGAAATATTTAAATTATCAAAAAATCCATGGTATAAATGGTTTTTGAGAACAAAATATTTCTCTAACAAGTGAATAAATAATTTTTATTTAAGTACGAGCGTTTTAAAAACAACATTATATTTTGAAAAAAGGTATGGTTCCAAATTTACAATAGGCGAAACTCCTCAAAATTACAAAGAATTATGACACCCCTATCTTATATCAGAAATGAATGCCCTATATTTTTTGCGATAATTAAAAATCCCTCTGTTATTATTCTAAATTTTTTGTAATTTTGTATAGATTAAATAGCACGAATTCTATCTGAAAATTTTGGTAGAACTATACGCACATTGTAATAAAAAAAATATTGATTGAAATAGATTTTTTTTTAATTCTGTTCATTCAAGTAGAATTTTCTCTTTTAACAATTTACATTTAATATATTAATTTCAATGAAATGTTGCTAAATTATCCTTAATTTATATAAAAATATCTTTAAATATAATATTATAAAAATATCCTGGAGAAATTTTAGTTATTGTAAATTGTATTCTAAGTTTAATAACAGTCAAGGAAAACGTGGATATAAAATCCAACATGTTAAAAACAAATAAATTAACATAGAAATACAATTTAATACAATAAATACTGTGAAAAGAATAGAAGGTTTCTTCTTTAAAAAAATCTGTTTAAAGGCTATATGTGCAAAAGTAACCTGACGCATTCGATTTTCGACGTTTATAG